>JAPWDM010000005.1:53018453-54383453 GCA_035578155.1 Brachynemurus nebulosus | reverse complement strand
ATAAGTGTTACCAATTTAACCTATTAACTTTTATTTTATGTAGATTAATGTTTTTAACAATAAGTGTTACCAATTTAACCTATTAACTTTTATTTTATGTAGATTAATGTTTTTAACAATAAGTGTTACCAATTTAACCTATTAACTTTTATTTTATGTAGATTAATGTTTTTAACAATAAGTGTTACCAATTTAACCTATTAACTTTTATTTTATGTAGATTAATGTTTTTAACAATAAGTGTTACCAATTTAACCTATTAACTTTTATTTTATGTAGATTAATGTTTTTAACAATAAGTGTTACCAATTTAACCTATTAACTTTTATTTTATGTAGATTAATGTTTTTAACAATAAGTGTTACCAATTTAACCTGTTAGCTAATTTTATCTATTATTTATAGATGATAAAAAAAGGAAAACTATTGACAACAACACATGGCGTTCCATAACTGGTCACCCATGAAAGTACTTACCATGCCCGATGTTGCTTAACTTCGGTGATCGAACGAGAACCGGTGTTTTCAACATGGTATGATCGTTGTCTGATTGTGGATACGATATTTGTAAAAATATATAGTTTTATAAGTAATACCAGTAATAATAATGTATAATTCTAATTTCATTTATTAATACATATTTTTTATTACTGTACTTAAAAGCTTTTTTTTTATTTTATATTTACCTCTAAATATACTTTCCACATCCAATTTATCCTATTAATTATCCATCCAATATATTCTTTATATTAAGAAGTTTTAAATGTTGTATAATAATATAAAAATAATACTTTATATTTCTTAATATATTTGTTAGTGAATAAAGGGTAAATAATATATAATAAAACATTATTTTTAATTTTATAATTTTTATTTTGAAAATAATATGTACATAATTAAAAAATTTTATTATTCAATTTTTATTTATAATATATATTTAAGTTTTTATATTTATATTTATCGTTGCTCAAATTACCTCGTACAAATTTCATTGCCCAAATAACCCCGGTCTACCGTATACAATTTTTATTTATAATATATATTTAAGTTTTTATATTTATATTTATCGTTGCTCAAATTACCTCGTACAAATTTCATTGCCCAAATGACCCCGGTCTACCCTAAAGACAAAAATCGAAAATATCTAAACCTGTACCAACGGCGGTAATTAGATAAAGCTTATATAGGAATTTCGCGCTATTTTCGCGCTCATCATAACTGCTATTAAAATCTTTCCGGCGCCTATAGTTTCCCGGAAAATCAAAAAAATTAATTTGAGCAGCATATAAAGACAAAAATTGAAAATATCTAAATCTGAACCAATGGCGGTAATTAGGTAAAGCTTATATAGGAATTTCGCGGTATCTTCGCGCTCATCATAACTGCTATTAAAATCTTTCCAACGCCAATACTTTCCCGGAAAATCAAAAAAATTCATTTGAGCAGCATATAAAGACAAAAATTGAAAATATCTAAATCTGAACCACCGGCAATAATTAGATAAAACTTATATAGGAATTTCGCGCTATTTTCGCGCTCATCATAACTGCTATTAAGATCTTTCCAACGCCTACAGTTTCCCGGAAAATCAAAAAAATTCATTTGAGCAGCATATAAAAACAAAAATTGAAAATATCTAATTCTGAACCAACGGCGGTAATTAGATAAAGCTTATATAGGAATTTCGCGCTATTTTCGCGCTCATCATAACTGCTATTAAAATCTTTCCAGCGCCTATAGTTTCCCGGAAAATCAAAAAAATTCATTTGAGCAGCATATTTAGACAAAAATTGAAAATATCTAAATCTGAACTAACGGCGGTAATTAGATAAAGCTTATACACGAATTTCGCGCTATTATCGCGCTCATCATAACTGCTATTAAAACCTTTCCAACGCTAATACTTTCCCGGAAAATCAAAAAAATTCATTTGAGCAGCATATAAAGACAAAAATTGAAAATATCGAAATCTGAACCAACGGCGATAATTAGATAAAACTTATATAGGATTTTCGAGCTATTTTCGCGCTCATCATAACTGCTATTAAAATCTTCGCGGCGCCTATAGTTTCCCGGAAAATCAAAAAAATTCATTTCAGCAGCATATAAAGACAAAAATTGAAAATATCGAAATCTGAACCAACGGCGATAATTAGATAAAACTTATATAGGAATTTCCCGCTATTTTCGCGCTCATCATAACTGCTATTCAAATCTTTCCAACGCCTATAGTTTCCCGGAAAATCAAAAAAATTCATTTGAGCAGCATATTTAGACAAAACTTGAAAATATCTAAATCTGAACTAACGGCGGTAATTAAATAAAGCTTATACACGAATTTCGCGCTATTATCGCGCTCATCATAACTGCTATTAAACTCTTTCCGGCGCCTATAGTTTCCCGAAAAATATAAAAATTCATTTGAGCAGCATATAAAGACCAAAATTGAATATATCCTAATCTGAACCAATGGCGGAAATTAGATAAAGCTCATATAGGAATTTCGCGCTATTTTCGCGCTCATCATAACTACTATTAAAATCTTTCCAACGCCTATAGTTTCCCGGAAAATCAAAAAAATTCATTTGAGCAGCATATAAACACAAAAATTGAAAATATCGAAATCTGAACCAACGGCGGTAATTAGATAAAGCTTATATAGGAACTTCGCGCTTTTTCGGGCTCTACATAATTGCTATTAAAATCTTTCCAACGCCAATACTTTCCCGGAATATCAAAAAAATTCATTTGAGCAGCATATAAAAACAAAAATTGAGAATATCTAAATCTGAACCAACGGCGGTAATTAGATAAAGCTTATATAGGAATTTCGCGCTATTTTCGCGCTCATCATAACTGCTATTGAAATCTTTCCAGCGCATATAGTTTCCGGGAAAATCAAAAAAATTCATTTGAGCAGCATATAAAGACAAAAATTGAAAATATCGAAATCTGAACCAACGACGATAATTAGTTAAAACTTATATAGGAATTTCGCGCTATTTTCGCGCCCATCATAACTGCTACTAAAATCTTTCCGGCGCCTATAGTTTCCCGGAAAATCAAAAAAATTCATTTGAGCAGCATATAAAGACAAAAATTGAAAATATCTAAATCTGAACCAACGGCGGTAATTAGATAAAGCTTATATAGGAATTTCGCGCTATTTCGGCGCTCAACATAACTGCTATTAAAATCTTTCCAGCGCCTATATTTTTCCGGAAAATCAAAAAAATTAATTTGAGCAGCATATAAAGACAAAAATTGAAAATATCTAAATCTGAACCAATGGCGGTAATTAGATAAAGCTTATATAGGAATTTCGCGGTATTTTCGCGCTCATCATAACTGCTATTAAAACCTTTCCAACGCTAATACTTTCCCGGAAAATCAAAAAAATTCATTTGAGCAGCATATATAGATAAAAATTGAAAATATATAAATCTGAACCAACGGCGGTAATTAGATAAAGCTTATATAGGAATTTCACGCTATTTTCGCGATCATCATAACTGCTATTGAAATCTTTCCAGCGCATATAGTTTCCGGGAAAATCAAAAAAATTCATTTGAGCAACATATAAAGACAAAAATTGAAAATATCGAAATCTGAACCAACGACGATAATTAGATAAAACTTATATAGGAATTTCGCGCTATTTTCGCGCTCATCATAACTGCTATTAAAATCTTTCCGTCGCCTATAGTTTCCCGGAAAATCAAAAAAATTCATTTGAGCAGCATATAAAGACAAAAATTGAAAATATCTAAATCTGAACCAACGGCGGTAATTAGATAAAGCTTATATAGGAATTTCGCGCTATTTTCGCGCTCATCATAACTGCTATTAAAATCTTTCCAGCGCCTATAGTTTCCCGGAAAATCAAAAAAATTTATTTGAGCAGCATATAAAGACAAAAATTGAAAATATTGAAATCTGAACCAACGGCTATAATTAGATAAATCTTTTATATGGGAATTTCCCGCTATTATTGCGGTCATCATAACTGCTATTAAAATCTTCCAAGGCCTATAGTTTCCCGGAAAATCAAAAAAATTCATTTGAGCAGCATATAAAGACAAAAAAAAAATACCGAAATCTAAACCAACGGCGATAATTAGATAAAACTTATATAGGAATTTCGCGCTATTTTTGCGCTCGACATAATTGCTATTAAAATCTTTCCAACGCCAATACTTTCCCGGAAAATCAAAAAAATTCATTTGAGCAGCATATAAAGACAAAAATTGAAAATATCTAAATCTGAACCAACGGCGGTAATTAGATATGGCTAATATAGGAATTTCGCGCCACTTTCGCGCTCATCATAACTGCTATTAAAATCTTTCCAACGCCTATAGTTTCCCGAAAAATCAAAAAAATTCATTTGAGCAGCATATAAAGACAAAGATTGAAAATATCGAAATCTAAACCAACGGCGATAATTAGATAAAACCTATATAGGAATTTCGCGCTATTTTCGCGCTCATCATAACTGCTATTAAAATCTTTCCGGCGCCTATAGTTTCCAGGAAAATCAAAAAAATTCATTTGAGCAGCATATAAAGACAAAAATTGAAAATATCGAAATCTGAACCAACGGCGATAATTAGATAAAACTTATATAGGAATTTCGCGCTATTCTCGCGCTCATCATAACTGCCATTAAAATCTTTCCGGCGCCTATAGTTTCCCGGAAAATAAAAAAATTCATCTGAGCAGCATATAAAGACAAAAATTGAATATATCTAAATCTGAACCAACGGCGGTAATTAGTTAAAACTTATGTAGAAATTTCACGCTATTTTCGCGCTCATCATAACTACTATTAAAATCTTTCCGGTGCCTATATTTCCCCGGAAAATCAAAAAAATTCATTTGAGCAGCATATAAAGACAAAAATTGAAAATATCTAAATCTGAACCAACGGCGGTAATTAGATAGAGCTTATACAGGAATTTCGCGCTATCTTCGCGCTCGTCATAACTGCTATTCAAATCTTTCCAGCGCCTATAGTTTCCCGGAAAATCAAAAAAATTCAATTTAGCAGCATATAATGACAAAAATTGAAAATATCTAAATCTGAACCGACGGCGGTAATTAGATAAAGCCTATATAGGAATTTCGCGCTATTTTCGCGCTCAACATAACTGCTATTAAAATCTTTCCAACGCCTATAGTTTCCCGGAAAATGAAAAAAATTCAATTTAGCAGCATATAAAGACAAAAATTGAAAATATCTAAATCTGAACCGACGGCGGTAATTAGATAAAGCCTATATAGGAATTTCGCGCTCATCATAACTGCCTTTAAAATCTTTCCAACGCCTATAGTTTCCCGGAAAATCAAAAAAATTCATTTGAGCAGCATATAAAGAGAAAAATTGAAAATATCGAAATCTGAACCAACGGCGGTAATTAGATAAAGCTTATATAGAAACTTTGCGCTATCTTCGCGCTCGTCATAACTGCTATTAAAATCTTTCCAGAGCCTATAGTTTCCCGGAAAATCAAAAAAATTCATTTGAGCAGCATATAAAGACAAAAATTGAAAATATCGAAATCTGAACCAACGGCGATAACTAGATAAAACTTCTATAGGAATTTCGCGCTATTCTCGCGCTCATCATAACTGCTATTAAAATCTTTCCAGCGCCTATAGGTTCCCGGAAAATCAAAAAAATTCATTTGAGCAGTATATAAAGACAAAACTTGAAATAATCGTAATCTGAACCAACGGCGATAATTTGATAAAACTTATATAGGAATTTCGCCCTATTTTCGCGCTCATCATAACTGCTATTAAAATCTTTCCAGCGCCTATAGTTTCGCGGGAAATCAAAAAAATTCATTTGAGCAGCATATAAAGACAAAAATTGAAAATATCGAAATCTAAACCAACGGCGATAATTAGATAAAACTTACAAAGGAATTTCGCGCTATTTTCGCGCTCATCATAACTGCTATTAAAATCTTTCCAACGCCTATAGTTTCCCAGAAAATTAAAAAAATTCATTTGAGCAGCATATAAAGACACAAATTGAAATTATCTAAATCTGAACCCACGGCGGTAATTAGATAAAGCTTATATAGGAATTTCGCGCTATTTTCGCGCTCATCATAGCTGCTATTAAACTCTTTCCGGCACCTATAGTTTCCCGGAAAATCGAAAAAATTCATTTGAGCAGCATATAGACAAATATTGAAAATATCTAAATCTGAACCAACGGCGGTAATTAGATAAAGCTTATATAGGAATTTCGCGCTATTTTCGCGCTCATCATAACTGCTATTATAATCTTTCCAACGCCTATATTTTCCCGGAAAATCAAAAAAATTCATTTGAGCAGCATATAAAGACAAAAATTAAAAATATCGAAATCTGAACCAACGGCGATAATTAGATAAAACTTATATAGAAATTTCCCGCTATTTTCGCGCTCATCATAATTGCTACTGAAATCTTTCCAACGCCTATAATTTCCCGGAAAATCAAAAAAATTCATTTGAGCTGCATATAAAGACAAAAATTGAAAATATCTAAATATGAACCAACGGCGGTAACTAGATAAAGCTTATATAGGAATTTCGCGCTATTTTCGCGCTCATCATAACTGCTATCAAAATCTTTCCGGCGCCTATTGTTTCCCGGAAAATCAAAAAAATTCATTTGAGCAGCATATAAAGACAAAAATTGAAAATATCTAAATCTGAACCAACGGCGGTAATTAGATAAAGCTTATACAGGAATTTCGCGCTATTTTCGCGCTCATCATAACTGCTATTATAATTTTTCCAACGCCTATAGTTTCCCGGAAAATCAAAAAAATTCATTTGAGCAGCATATAAAGACAAAAATTGAAAATATCTAAATCCGAAACAACGGCGGTAATTAGATAAAGCTTATATAGGAATTTCGCGCTATTTTCGCGTTCATCATAACTGCTATCAAAATCTTTCCGGCGCCTATTGTTTCCCGGAAAATCAAAAAAATTCATTTGAGCAGCATATATAGATAAAAACTGAAAATATATAAATCTGAACCAACGGCGGTAATTAGATAAAGCTTATATAGGAATTTCGAGCTATTTTCGCGCTCATCATAACTGCTATTAAAATCTTTCCGGCGCCTATAGTTTCCCGGAAAATCAAAGAAATTCATTTGAGCAGCATATATAGATAAAAATTGAAAATATATAAATCTGAACCAACGGCGGTAATTAGATAAAGCTTATATAGGAATTTCACGCTATTTTCGCGCTCATCATAACTGCTATTGATATCTTTCCAGCGCCTATAGTTTCCCGGAAAATCAAAAAAATTCATTTGAGCAGCGTATAAAGACAAAAATTGAAAATATCGAAATCTGAACCAACGACGATAATTAGACAAAACTTATATAGGAATTTCGCGCTATTTTCGCGCTCATCATAACTGCTATTAAAATCTTTCCGGCGCCTATAATTTCCCGGAAAATCAAAAAAATTCATTTGAGCTGCATATAAAGACAAAAATTGAAAATATCGAAATCTGAACCAACGGCGGTAATTAGATAAAGCTTATATAGGAACTTCGCGCTTTTTCGCGCTCGACATAATTGCTATTAAAATCTTTCCAACGCCAATACTTTCCCGGAATATCAAAAAAAATCATTTGAGCAGCATATAAAAACAAAAATTGAGAATATCTAAATCTGAACCAACGGCGGTAATTAGATAAAGCTTATATAGGAATTTCGCGCTATTTTCGCGCTCATCATAACTGCTATTAAAATCTTTCCAGCGCCTATAGTTTCACGGAAAATCAAAAAATTCATTTGAGCAGCATATAAAGACAAAAATTGAAAATATCGAAATCTGAACCAACGGCGATAATTAGATAAAACTTATATAGGAATTTCCCGCTATTTTCGCGCTCATCATAACTGCTATTAAAATCTTTCCGGCGCCTATAGTTTCCCGGAAAATCAAAAAAAAATTTGAGCAGCATATAAAGACAAAAATTGAAAATATCGAAATCTAAACCAACGGCGATAATTAGATGAAAATTATATAGGAATTTCCCGCTATTTTCGCGCTCATCATAACTGCTATTAAAATCTTTCCAACGCCTATAGTTTCCCGGAAAATCAAAAAAATTCATTTGAGCAGCATATAAAAACAAAAATTGAATATATCGAAATCTGAACCAACGGCGATAATTAGATAAAGCTTATATAGGAATTTCGAGCTATTTTCGCGCTCATCATAACTGCTATTAAAATCTTTCCGGCGCCTATAGTTTCCCGGAAAATCAAAAAAATTCATTTGAGCAGCATATAAAGACAAAAATTGAAAATTTCTAAATCTGAACCAACGGCGGTAATTAGATAAAGCTTATATAGGAATTTCGCGCTATTTTCGCGCTCGTCATAACTGCTATTAAAATCTTTCCGGCGCCTATAGTTTCCCGGAAAATCAAAAAAATTCATTTGAGCAGCATATAAAGACAAAAATTGAAAATATCTAAATCTGAACCAACGGCGGTAATTAGATACAGCTTATATAGGAATTTCGCGCTATTTTCGCGCTCATCATAACTGCTATTAAAATCTTTCCGGCGCCTATAGTTTCCCGGAAAATCAAAAAAATTCATTTGAGCAGCATATAAAAACAAAAATTGAAAATATCGAAATCTGAACCAACGGCGATAATTAGATCCTACAAAACACAGATATTAGGGAATATCTGTACAAAAATGACGCCAAGAATATTTTGTCTTAGCACTCTAGTTCTTAAAAAAATAGTTGAAATCCACTGTTATGCCAAGAATATATGTAAATAACTCTGTTTTGGTACAGGCATTATTTTAAAAAAATAATCTAAAGGAAAAAATTAAAACAAATTTCCGGAATGAAAACTTTTGTTGTACTTAGCTCAAATTTTCGCTTAATATTAAACAAAAGTAAAAAGTTTGAGCCAAGAACAACAAAAGTTTTCATTCCGGAAATTTGTTTTAATTTTTTCCTTTAGATTATGTTTTTAAAATAATGCCTGTACCAAAACAGAGTTATTTACATATATTCTTGGCATAACAGTGGATTTCAACTATTTTTTTAAGAACTAGAGTGCTAAGACAAAATATTCTTGGCGTCATTTTTGTACAGATATTCCCGAATATCTGTGTTTTGTAGGATTTCACTTATTTTTGTTTTACTTTCTGTTAAACGGTAAAATATGTACAGCTTTTTAGATATATATATATATATATATATATATATATATATATATATATATATATATATATATATATATTTTCTAGATCTATTAAAATATACCTTTATAATATACATTATATATTTCCTATGGAATAATGATATCCATTATTCAATACTTTCATTATTCAACAAGCTGTAGGTCAATCAGAAAGTTACATTTGTGTCATTTGTTAAATATTCAAATAATTTATAGCAGAAAGTAGGCCTTGAAATAGTACCATATTTGATATGTATTAATTAATGCAAAATGTCCGTTGTTTTTAAATTAATTTTGATAGTTTCTGTGTTTCCAGAGCTCTTTTTTTATTTTTAATTTTAATAGTTTGACAAAGACACATCTAAAAAAACACATACATTTTTTATCATATTTACGCCAAAATATCGTAATTTTCAGTAGTAGGAATATGGGGTTTTTGGAGCCTCCTTCCCTCCTGCCGACTTTTTGAGTGACCTCGGCAGGAGGCAAAACTACCGAGGCGGTTCTAGAAGCCTCCGGCGGTGGGTGGAGCAACACTTGGTCTCCAACCTAACGATATCTAGTGAAATTTTTTCTAACCTAACAGAACCCAACGGAACTTGACCCAACCTAACAGAACCTAAGGAAATTTGGTGTAACCTAACAAATTTTTTTCTAACCTAAGAATTCCCTAATAGATGGCGCAGCCACCTTCGAGCCCTGTAAATTCCCTAATAGATGGCGCAGCCACCTTCGAGCCTGTGAATTCGCTACTAGATGGCGCTCGTAGTCTGGATTCCTGTGTGTAAGTTTGAAAAATTGTCAACAGGTGGCGCAGCCACCTTTGAATTCTGTAAATTCTAAGTTTTCATTACTAGATAGCGCTGCTAGTCTGGATAATAGTAAGTAAATATGTGTGTAAGTTTGAAAAATTGACATCGAAAGTCCTTTTTGATAGTTAAAAGAATGCGCTGCTGGTCTGAACTACCGCGAACTCTGTATATTCATAATTTTATATTTTTATCTGAAAACAGGTTTATACAGGTTTTCCTCTAAATAAAAACACTTTTTTTTTTTATTTTTAATTTTTAATTTTTATTTTTTTTATTAAATAAAAACACATTTTTTATTTTTAATTTTTTTTAATTTTTTTAATTTTTTCTTATTTTAATAAATTTATTTTAAAAGAAATATTTTACAGTAAAAATGTTTAAATGTTATTACAATAATATTTGTATATGGATATGACATTTTCCATGGCGCAAGTTGCTCCGGAATGATGGCCGCATCGAGGACTAGTGTATGTTGATGTTATGATTCTCAACTTGGGGCAAATTGTTATTTCTTCAAAGTTCATAATGGGCGCTGACGGTAGTAGTCGTTTCAAATACCGCACTTTTTCTTCTCCTTTCGTATAAATGATTTGAGTTCCGTGCAGATTGTTTATTAAAATGTATTGTAGTTCCTCGTATTCAATATGTCCATCCATCCAGGAGAACCCATGATGCTTTTTCCGCAGCCAACGGGCGGTGCGTTGATCTTTTTCACTTAATCCGCAAAACGGTATTGGTGATTTGAATACATAATGTTGTAGTATATAATCTTCACCACAATTTTCTTCGGAAGAATCGAATTTCAACACAGCCAATTCCTTTATGTAGAATTTCCCATTTGTTGAATTTGGAAATCCTTGAAAGTCAACAATTGCTGTGTCGGCCTTCATTGTGCGTTGTCTAGAGCGAAACTGACTGATTTATAGCTGGATTGCGATGCTTTTATATATATTTTGTAACAATATTCGTCAATGGATTATATTGAACCACTCGGTCATGTAGCAGAAGACAGAATGCTGATGTATTCTCCGGCACCTCCTTCAACGTTTTAAATTCAATTCGAATATCCACTGGTCCACTTTTCAATGTTTCGTTTTGATGAGAACAATCGATGAATATAATTGGCGCGATATTCTTGAATTGTGTTTTGCTTAAAAGCGGTTCATTCTTCTTACAATCATAATATGCTTGTTGAAATTTCGAATACATGTGATATGCTACTGCATATCTATCATTACTGAAATCCAAATTCAAATCCATGTACGGGTATTTCGCAGAATTTAAATAAACTTTGACGTCTGAAAGTTCACAGTGATCGAAAATACTGGAATCTTTATCTTTTTTATTTCGTCGATTCGTTTGTAGAGCGAATATAATGTAACGCGGTTTCTCCAGTTGAGTCGATGTTTTCACCGTCCAAATGTTTTGTCTCGCTGTTGGAATCGTTGGCTGTATATGCATATCCCATGATCGAAAAGCAATTGTAATATCTCGACTATTTTCCACATATTTCAACAACTTCAGTTTCTGTTCATCTGCAACCGTAACGTGCGGAACCATCCATTGAATTTTATGTATATGGAAAGTGACGTCATCCGTTGGTGATATGACTGCATCGTGATCCGTCCGAGCTCGAGTCAGAATTAGTTGATGTTTCGCATTGATGATAACTTTCTTGTAATGGTTAAGAAATCCAAACATCCGCGCCAATGGGAGACAGAAATTGAAGTAGCCTTTTTCCGTTACTTTAATTGTTTCACCTGGACACCATCCGGCGTTGTAGAGTAGTTTGCTTTCATTTTCGTTTAATGCCAAATAATTGATTAACGTTGTTGTCGGTCCCACGTACTTGCATTGATCGATTTCCACGTCGTTCAGTTCATATCGTATTTCTTCAAACAGGTACGCCAATGAATTGTTGGATAATTCCGCTGTAGTCGATACTGTTTTATCACTCTTCAACAATTGTCCTTCCACAAACAGACAACTTTCGTGCGGCAGCAGGATCAGATCTTGGTTTTGACAGCAGATTCGTATTTCGTCGCTGTTTCCAAACGCATTTAGAAATGGCGAATAGCAGTGATACTCGATGTTTGAAATGCTCTCATCGAAATCGATTCCAGTATTGATGCTTAAAATGCTGCTCATTTTTTCCTCTTCAGCTTGAAACCCAATTGTCGAAGAAATTGTTTGTTCTCTCTTGTTAATGATGGTCGTTGTTGCTTCTTCCTCGCCGATCCGTTCACCTTGGTGGCAAGTTGTAGACTGATCGGTCGCACCACATTTTCGTCTTTAAATACCAACATTTTCACGCCGGCTTCAAATGCAGCTTTACTGTTATCGTTTCGCCTCGAAAATTCACTAAATTGCCGTCTTGATCCACAATTCGTAAAACTAGAGATGTTATCCGTCTCACGGTCACCGGCATATAAATAACTGTATTCGGTGATTCGCTTATTTTATACCCAGGTTCCACTTGAATCGAAAACGAATAAATATTATGTGCTGGAACGTTGTTCAGGTAGCTGTTCGTTGTAATGTTTGTTTCAACTTGTATCAGATTCACTTTCATGATATTCGTTGGTTTATCCGAATAGTGGTAATGACCAGCCGCAAGTTTTCGCTTACTGAAGCCAAGTAGCGAGCCAATTGTTCGTTCTTGATCGAAATGAATTGTTTCCGTACATTTTATTTCACTTTTTAGCGTATTGTTATTTGCACGAAGTATAAGTTGCGGACTATCACCCGGTTTTCTCTTCTCTAGTATCCGATCTTCTATTTGAAACTCCAAATCTTCCAGATCATAATTGTCAACAGGTATCTCGATGCATTTCACTTCTCCATCACCGTAATGGAATAAATTATTTGTTTCGTCGATATTTGGCACTGCATTGTATGTTTCAAAATTGACCAACCCGCATACATAATCACCCGGCAAATCGATGGGTGGAAAATACTCAGCTGTTAGTATAGATGAATCACCACTTAACGTTAATGTTAACGACATGGTGACTAAGATACGAATGACAGAAACTTCTTGCCACGGGTATATTTAAAGTATAGATGAGAAGTGAAACAAAATTATTGAAAATAATTTGTATTCCATAAAAATTCTAGACATAAATGTCCACAGTTGTACTGTTCATAATTTTGATATCTGTTATAATTATATTTAATATTATTGCCATGTAAATATTGCACCACTTCTGCGGGTGGTGACAAATTTCCAAAACTATCAAAGTATTCGACGTTCTTGTTATCTTTGGCGTACGCTACCCAATGGCTTCCTGGTCCCGATGAATTATCCAAATTGACGACTCCACACTCCTTTCGCCTTGGATGTTTCGGTAAATCATCTCTCATGAACACGCCACGAAAATTGGATAAATATTTGTTTCCAAACTGATAAATGTCGCGATCAGTTAATGGTCGATCGGGTAGCTCGCTTAGCGGTTTTTTGATTCGATGTAAAGTCCCAAACCTCTTCTGTATGGTTTCAAATAAAGTCCAGTTCCAGATTTGTGTTACGAACAGGTGTTTTGATTATTATTATAGTAAAATATTTTGTTTATTATTGTATTAATAATAAACAGTAATGAAATACATATTTATGTAATATTAATAAATAATAACAAACACATTATATTGACAAACACCGATTTATATGCAAAATCGCTGACCACAGCTAATATGTATAAGCAGGTCAGCACATAGGTATAAATGGACAGCTGTTTGTCAGTACAATGATCAGACGATTGGCATTAGCTGGTCGGATGATCCAATGGTCTCACGACCATTGTAATCACCAAACCATTCCGGGGTTACGCTATGTGGTAAGCTCTTTCTAAATATACATATGTATAATTCGGGGAATACAATAATATATCATAGGCTTAGGTTAAGTTTAGTTGTATAACTCTCTTTAATAAAACATTTTATACTTTTATAATAAACCTATGGAGGATTTTTATTTTACCCTACCAAGCGTAACATTGGTAGCCGCGGTGGTATGATGGTTCAATGGTAGGGCTTAAACAAAGGTTAGGTAAACGGGTTTATTTTATTTTTAGGGAATCATTCTTTTCTTAATTATATTATATTTAGGATCATTTGGTATTTCTTTTTAAATAACATAAGTAAGAATTTTTTTTATTCATTATAGGAGTCAGCAAATATTTTTTTTTTCAATGTCAAATAAAATGTATGTATAGGCATTCACGCGATTAAAAACATATAGAGGTATCAGGTATCATATACGTTTTATCATCTTAACAATTAAAACATTTAGGAAACTAAACGCGTATTAAATTTATTTATTAAAAGGGACGGGTTCACTATTTTTTTCTAAGGGGGGTCACTAAAATTAACAAAATAAAAGGGATATAAGGAAACCACAAGCTAACAAGGAAAGGGACAGGAAAAGGTTCAACAAAGAATCGGGCTCACTACTGTGGAAATGTTCATCAGGGAAATTTCATTTATACGGTAAAAGGGATATTTTATAATATAACTAATAAATAACGATCAGGGATAATTAGATAACCGGGTTCATTACCAGTAATATATGAAAAATGGAATAAGTACATAAGGAAACCTCAAAACTAACCGGGGGAAAGACAAGGAAGGGTTCAACCAATAAAAATCGGGCTTACTACAATAGAAGAAACCATTAGGGGAAATATTGTCGGTCTGGGCAGATAACAAATGGATGGAATGAATAACTCCAGGAAAAACCATCGACTCCAGGGACCACCGGGACTATGACCAAAACAGCAGGATCACGATCGTCACCAATTCGGGCAAAATTGCATGGCGATCAGGAACAATCGGTTGCCCACCGTATCGTTCCGCCCTCATAAAGGGTAGTACTATACCCGCCAGATCCAGAGCTAATGGTGTAGCGCTCCGGTACCTCAACGATGGAACAGTCCGATTGGGACATGCAAAGCCATGACTCCAAGGTGTCAATTAAAGGAATACAAAAGGAAGAATTCAAGGCAATTCATTTAAATGAAGAATTCAAGGGAATTCAATTAAAGGAATACAAAAGGAAGAATTCAAGGGAATTCAATTAAAGGAATACAAAAGGAAGAATTCAAGGGAATTCATTTAAAGGAAGAATTCAAAGGAATTAAATTAAAGGAATACAAAAGGAAGAATTCAAGGGAATTCAATTAAAGGACTACAAAAGGAAGAATTCAAGGGAATTCAATTAAAGGAATACAAAAGGAAGAATTCAAGGGAATTCATTTAAAGGAAGAATTCAAAGGAATTAAATTAAAGGAATACAAAAGGAAGAATTCAAGGGAATTCAATTAAAGGAATACAAAAGGAAGAATTCAAGGGAATTCAATTAAAGGAATACAAAAGGAAGAATTCAAGGGAATTCATTTAAAGGAATACAAAAGGAAGAATTCAAGGGAATTCAAATAAAGGAATACAAAAGGAAGAATTCAAGGGAATTCAATTAAAGGAATACAAAAAGAAGAATTCAAGGGAATTCATTCAAAGGGATACGAAAAGAAGAATTCAAGGGAATTCATTTAAAATGAAGAATTCAAGGGAAAATTCGATTCAAGGGGGAATTCTAGGACGAATTCCATTAAAAAGGGGACACTCAAGGACGAACTCAAGGATGGACTCACCGGAAAAACCACAAAGAGGGATTCCAAGGGAAATATCATCAGAGAGGAATTTTGGAGTTTTCAAAGGAAGTTTCTGAAGAAAAATGGGAATAAAAGAAAAAGGCAGAACAAGGAAGCCGACCGACAAAAAGGAAATTAAAATCGAAAACGATGGGAATATAAAAACTTTACTGGTATATTTTATTAAGCACCAATCAAGGATATCAAAATATAATGCAAGGGAGGAAAACTCACAGAACAGGAGTCAAAAGGATTCATCGGGGGAAGGAGACATTTGGACCACAAGGAACAACTGAGAGATGGTTAATGGTTGGTGCCGAAGGAAGTTGATACAGAAATAAGCCAGTCCATGGATGGGTATGCCATATAGGCACTACGGATACTGTCTGTCCAGTCACGGGACACGTTAATACTGGAAATGTATCGGGAGCAAGGCAACCCAAGGACGAACCACAGCAGAAGGAACTTTTCTGGAACGACTAGGATCAACCAATTGGCCACCTCACCCGGAACTCAAAAGAGGAGGATAAGGTCCCAAAGGAAAGATACATAGACGCGAGGAGAGGCAATACCAAGACGGCTCCCGACGGAAAGAAGAGGAGAGAACGTTAATGGAGGCGCCGAAGGATGAAACCGTAGAAGCGACCCCTTGTCCGAGTTAGAAGATTGGAATAACGGCTCGAAAAGGAGATAGAAGACTTATTACTTATTAAACACTTATTACTATGTTTGTACTACCTGTTGATTTCCTTTCAAATGTAACGTTTACCTGGTTTCTTTATTAAGGGGGGATTTTAACAGTTTTAGGAAGATGCAAAAGGCCACTTTTTTCCGAAAAGGCTGGTTCCTCAAATGAGTAACCATCTTTTTCGCAGAAGGGAGTGTTGTTACGAACAGGTGTTTTGATTATTATTATAGTAAAATATTTTGTTTATTATTGTATTAATAATAAACAGTAATGAAATACATATTTATGTAATATTAATAAATAATAACAAACACATTATATTGACAAACACCGATTTATATGCAAAATCGCTGACCACAGCTAATATGTATAAGCAGGTCAGCACATAGGTATAAATGGACAGCTGTTTGTCAGTACAATGATCAGACGATTGGCATTAGCTGGTCGGATGATCCAATGGTCTCACGACCATTGTAATCACCAAACCATTCCGGGGTTACGCTATGTGGTAAGCTCTTTCTAAATATACATATGTATAATTCGGGGAATACAATAATATATCATAGGCTTAGGTTAAGTTTAGTTGTATAACTCTCTTTAATAAAACATTTTATACTTTTATAATAAACCTATGGACTATTCTTGTTTTACCCTACCATGCAGCCATCACGGTTCCTCAGAACCAGGACTGCGAACCCAGCCGCTCGGGTTCTAGCCATCGCTACTAAGATTCTAGCATTTAGGCCCCCCATGCGTAACATTTGGATCCAAGTGCAATTGCTTCCATCATCCTGTTATGACGTTCATTTTCATCCAATTGTTTCTTTGCTGTTTTATAAGCATTCACTGCTTTCGCAACACCAGCAGCACCTCCGGCAAGTGATCCTACAGCAGACAGGCAGGCAAAAAGTGGAACCAGGAATGGTAAAATTCCACCAGTTTTTGGAATTGGAATGATTCTCGGTGTTGTAAATTGACTGTCCTTCTTCTTGAAAATATTCTTCGCAGCTTTCAGTGCAAATTTTATCGCATTCTTAATAGTTTTCGGCTTCTTTTTCTTCAATATACTTCTCAAATCACGAATTCCGGCACCAAATATTAATTTCTGTCCTTTTTTGTTCTTCTTCTTTGAATGACCCATTCCTAGTTTTACTTTCGACTTCATCGCGTTCGTTACAGCCCAAGCAGCAGCTCGCTCGCCAAGATTTGCGTCCGACGATTTAACTCGCTCCCACGCTTTATCAGCTAGTATTAAATCAGCTTTATGTCGATCTTGAATATCTTTAAACTGTGAATAGGCGATGTCGTGTTCTTTGCATGCAGCGTCCAATTTGTTGATACCCGGATCACCTCGTAACAATCGCTCGCGCAGTCTAGTTCCAGGTCCACAATACTGATAGCCAGGTATATGAAGTTCAAATGGTAATTTGTTGATTACTCCGTTTACTATACCACAACCAGATCTTCTCACACCGCTTGTCTTCTCACGACTAACTGCTAGTTGTTTCCGCGTCGACATTTAAAAGTGAACTGAAAACAAAAGAACAGATGCTGTACTATTTATATATGTTATAAATATGCTGGAAATTTACTCAACTTTATTAGTATGAGAAATAGTGTTATCTGATCAACATCGACGACGATGTCTTCTTCATTCGTTAAACAACCGGAGACGTTACCAGTCCAAAATTTCGAGTTTTTTTTGGACGAGACTAATATCAAGAAAAATGGTCCACTGTTGCCGACGAGTATTAGAGCGATCATCTGCGGTCCAAGTGGATGCGGCAAAACGTCACTTCTACTATCACTTATCCAGGATCCTAATGGTGTGGCATTTGAAAACATATACATCTATTCCAAATCATTACACCAACCGAAATATCAATATCTGAAACGAATCATTAAAAGTGTTAAAGGTTTAGGTTATTTTACATACTCTAATAACGATGACGTCATACCACCGAAAGAAGCGCGACCAAATTCGCTGGTAATATTCGGCGATGTATCTGGGCGGGAGAAAAAAGCCATAATAGAAGAATATTTTAGCCACTCTCGACACTACAATGATGATTGTTTCTACTTGACGCAAACGTATACAGCGGCACCCAAACATCATGTACGGGATAATGCGAATCTTGTTGCAGTCTTCAAACAGGATGATCTCAACCTCAGACATATCTATGATGATCATATTAACTCCGACATGTCGTTCAATCAATTCAAAGAATTATGCAGAGAGTGTTGGCGTGATAACTATGGATTTTTAACTATTTGCAAAGAAGATGATATACGCAATGGAAGATACCGAAGCAAGTTTGACCACTTCTGGAAAGGATCAACATCTGAAAGCCGCTTCTAAGCTGGTTCTAAGCTACTTCCAAGCTGGTTCTAAGCTGCTTCCAAGCTGGTTCTAAGCTGCTTCCAAGCTGGTTCTAAGCTGCTTCCAAGCTGGTTCTAAGCTGCTCCTAAGCTGCACCTAAACTGCTACCAAGCTGCTTCTATATTGATCCAAACATTTTTCGAACTGGTTTGGTAGCCGGTATAGTAGTTTTGAACTGGTTCGACTAAATACAAACATATAAAGACAGCAGTCGCATGCGATAGAGCTTCAGTTCTTGAGAAATCGTTTTAAGAAGCAGTCATCGAGATGGATAAAAAGACGATTAAAAAGAACATTATAAAAGCGGCAAGCAATATACGTAAAAAATTTAATGCTTTACGATCCGGGAAACTGGAGTCAAATATGCTGCTGCAAAGTACACTGGAACCAGTCACTACTCCGCTTAAAGAAATAGCTACAAAGTTAAATGGTGACAAGAAGAAACATCCTATTAAAGTGGAAACAAAAGAAGAAGAAGCGCAAGTATCGGATACGTTCACACCTAAAATTAAAAAGAAAAAATTGGAAAAACAAACGGCAAACTACTATACTCTACCAACAAAGGAGGAGGAAGATACTTCAATACAAGATATTCTAGAAGATGTTTTTGAAGCGTATCCAGAAGAAGAATAAAATGTATTTGAAACACCGAAATTTCTTGGATCAGCGCAAAGTGTTGCTCGAAAATTGATGCCAGCAGCTGAAGATTTACCAAAACAGTTTGGTCCAATAGCAAGAAAATACTTACAACTATACCTTCAACCCAACAGCGGAATTGATGTGGTATACGGACCATACAAAAAAGATGATGAATGGATGATTGGAAATCAGTCGTTTCAAATAGCTGGTGATGATATAATAATTGGTGATATTGTGTACGAAGGAACACCTGGATTATATGAATTGATTTTCATGAACTCGCCAAAAATTGGTTCATATCATACCAAAGATTTAAATGCGTATAAACAAATTTTAAAGCAAACAAATGCACACAGACGAAATTACAGTCCAAACCAGCAAATAAAAGGGAGCTCGAGTTATAAATACATAAACATTATTAGTCAGTTGTTCCCAATCAGTTCCGTTAAAAAACATATACCAAGAAAAATATATGATACAAGAAGTCGCGTCGGCGGTACTCCAAGATCGGGATATGGTTTGATGCAGTTTAATAACTTGAAAAAAGACTATATATACTGGGACAATGCGAATGAACTGGTCAGTAGACTGCGATTATTAGTGGCGTCACAAGAAGCTGGACACAGCGGTCACAATAACGAAATAATATCCATCATTGAAGAACTGAAAGAAGCAGATATCATCGAGTGAAAATGGACAAATTCGGTCGTGTGCGTAACAGAAACATAACTATTGACAAATTCGGCCGGGTGCATGATAAAAGTATTAAGAAGCAGTTGCTTAAAGACATTGGTTTGAAGATGACGCAATCGGGGAACTATGATTTTAGAAACAGACAACTAACCAATATAAAGGATCCGACTGATGATCAAGATGTGGTGAATCTGAAATTTTTAAAGAGTTTTACAACAGAGAAACTTGCTGAACTAACAGAAACAGTCGAAATCATCAAAACAAAGATTGAAAATGCTACGCACCTGCTGACCCAGGCAATGCAGCTTTCTACGCAGAATAAATTATGGATGAATCGAGAAATTTTCGCATTTAATCGTCGAATGTCGAGGACTGAAAAACGTCTTGATAAATTGCTGAAACCTGCTGAGACGCAAAATGAGCAAAGCACAAGTGGTTCGTGAACTACATAAACGAGCGCGAAAAAATTTTCCACGGAGACGTGTGATTGTGAAAGGAATTGACGATCTCTGGCAATGTGATTTAATTGAGATGGGTGCCTACGCTTCAGTGAATAAAAAATTCAATTATCTGTTGACAACAATCGACGTATTTTCAAAACATGCATGGGCGGTACCCGTTAAAAATAAAACTGGAAAAGAAGTAACAGCGGCATTTGAATCGATACTTAAACAAGGACGGAGGCCAGATAATTTGCAAACGGACGACGGCAAGGAATTTTATAATCAGCTGTTTAAAACGCTCATGGATAAATACAACATCAACCATTATTCAACATTTTCAACCAAAAAAGCGTCAGTGGTGGAGAGATTTAACAGAACGCTGAAGACTGAAATGTGGAAGAAGTTTAGTTGGATATACTAGACGACTTAATGGACAGTTACAATTCACGGAAACATAGAACAATAAAAATGCGACCGCGTGATGTTACACCAAGCAAGGAGAAATTGCTCCTTTCAACTGTTTACAATCATATAAAAGTTGTGGATCTACCGAAATATAACGTTGGTGATGTGGTTCGCATTAGCAAGCATAAATCTCAATTCGATAAAGGATATCTACCATCATGGACGACGGAACTTTTTAAAATCAAAAAGGTACGATTAACCAATCCGGTTACGTATCTGTTAGAAGATTATCATGGTAATCCGATTAAAGGTGGATTTTACCAAGAAGAATTACAAAAAGTTAAATATCCAGATGTATATTTAGTGGAAAAGGTGTTGAAAAAAAAGAAAGATAAAGTATACGTGAAGTGGCTCGGCTTCCCAAGTAGCGCCAATAGCTGGATTGATAGCAAAGACTTGGTATGATATCCCCACCACTATGGAGCAGCGAATACGCATGATTGGCCGGAGCAGTCGCAGTATCCCCCACCAACATGGAGCAGCGAATACGCATGATGAGCCGGAGCAGTTGCAGTATCCCCCACCAACATGAGCAGTATAAAATTATGATGATGACGATGAGCCGGAGCAGTTTCATTTTTTTTTTTTGGCGAAGCAATATCCAGTGAAAACACAACAATGAGTGAAAGTCTTCAACACCTTATAATAGTGGAGGAATCCATGGCTAGAACTCGATTGCTGAAGAAGATGTTGAATAAAGCCATTCGGTTATCTGATTTGGAGATGATCCGATCCATAGCATCAAGAGATCGTGACATTTTTTTTCCTGAAAAAATAACATCAGCTATAGAATGGGGTTCGTCTGTGGAAACTTTTGATCTTCTATTCACACTTACCTTCAACGAATCTGATATTGGAGAAGACCGCCTAGATGGATTCGACACGCTGACATACTTTCTTACGTTGTAGATGCGAAAAACGATAACATATGCTCGTCCGGAACTGCTGGATCGTATATTGAAACTTGTGGAAGAACATGATATTCCTCGATTGTGCTTCAATCCAAAGAGCGTAGAAGAAGACGGTGAATTGTTGGAGTGGATCGTGCAGAACATTGAAAAAGGCACAGCCAATCAATCGGCACTCCTGGGCTGGGAAAGTGGTCCAGATACGGGCGCGTGGCCGTCGACAAACTTACAAGACTACTTAGATATATACAAAATTTTGAATACGAATTTCAATATTTAATTTTTCATGTATTTTTTTTCATGATGTATTTTCTTTTTTTAATTGTTTTCTTAATTTTTTTTTCATCATGTATTTTTTATAATTTTTTATTTTTTAATTTTTTGGATTTTTTTTGTTTTTAAATTTTTTTTTGTATTTTTTTAAATTTTTTTCATGTATTTTTTTTTGAAATTATAATATTTTGACATGTACATATTTTATTTTAATAAAACTAAAATTTGAATTAATAATGGCCATTATTATTTTACAAACTAATTACTTAATAAGTACGACTTATAAACTAAAACCATGGTTTTAAGAATATTTACAAAATTAACAAAGAAATATATACAAAATTAATAAAAGATATATACAAAATTAAAAAAAAAAAAAGATATATATATACAAAATTAGCAAAAAGATATATACAAAATTAAGAAAAAATATATACAAAATTAACAAAAATAAAAATCGTCTATTTTATAGTGCCCCCACGGGAGAGTTTTGAGTCTGTTGTTGGGTACTATGAACCGTTTGTCGTCATCGTTTGTGAGCGCGGCCTTACTCACTAAGTGAGTGTACAGTCGATGTTTCAAACTACGAAATACACTCATTTGTTTATACAACACAGCACTTGAGTCTTTGCTCATCACACAATTTATATAGTCTTTAACGTCTATTTCGTTTTTCACCACATCTTTTTTAACACCTTTGAGTTTTTTAATTGGGGGCACATCACCGTCTTTCACTATACAGTAGGATTTAGCTTTAACACCGACAAATTGTTTAATTATTGTCCCAGAACACTCATCTTTAAATTTCCCGAGCACTATTTTATTTAATTGTGGCAGTCCATAGATGTTATCTGCAGCATAATCACTCGTATCAAAATACTCACTAATATCAGACTTAATGTCGGCGTAAAAATTGTCCGTTTCTATCCGGTATATAAAACTGTCGGTATCCATGTACAGTAAATCCACTTTGTCATCATATTTCGGTTTTATATAACCGTAGTGGAAATCGTACATTAAAGTCTTGGATAACTCGAGCACGCTAAATCCTACGTAAATCGGTTTATCATACTTCACTTTCAAACGGTCCATTTGTATAGCGACCAGATTTTCATTGATAATTGAACAACTGTGAAAGTTCGGTCTGCTTATCAAATTATTAGCACCCAACTGTTTACGAATATTCTCCCAATGAGTCACTAGTCGCACATCAACACGTTTGTCCACATTCTCCATTGTTTTCCCGAAAACACTATTATTTTTTAACTTGAAATAATCTTTTTCAAAACTATTTGTCGCCTTAGAACGGAGCTCGGTGTTTAAGTCAATGTATTTTTTTAGCCACGGAGATTGTTTAAACTGGAGCGCACGATGTATTTTTTTCAGTTTAAGTCCGTATTTTAGACACTGTTTCAAATTCCGATAATGGATCACATATTTCTTCTTATCGTAAACGTTGGCGAGCAATTTGCTGTCTTTAGATGTGATGTATGGCGGCTTCATCTGCTCCGGACAGAATGGTAAATCTTGATGGTAATCGTGTAGTGTTTTCGGGTACTCGAGGTCGACTTCCAAAATGTATCCAACATCAGCGTCATCCGGAACCATTGGTATGTTGATGTTATCCAATTCGTGTTCTGGGACCCACCGGAAATGTCTGATCGGCAAATGTTGCGACATGGCCCATCCGTACAAGTTGTTGGCGTCCAGATATTCGATGTAGGTCGACGGCTTCGTGGGGTCGTAGTCAGACATGTACTTATTGTTCGCTTTGCTAAAACAACCGCAACACTGTGTTAATCCACCACGCATACCCTTTTTGATGAAGTGAATCATGTCGATGTCCGTTAGTAGCTCCAGTTCCACTTTTGTATATTTCAACATGGCGTCCCAGCTCAAGCCTGGCACGGTGTAGTATTGGCACGGATCCAAGTTGTACGTGTTCAGGCACAGGTTCCGGAAATTTTCAAAGACATCCGCCAGTAGCAGCACGTCCGTTTTCAAATACAAGTCCGAATACTGTCCCAAACTTTGGATGTTGAATTCATTCCATACTCGCTGTGCACGCTGGTATTCTTCATCGGTAATACTGGATGATTTCAGGCTGCTATGGAATGCCGCTTTTGGTGGTAGAGCGCGTTCATTGAGTCGTTCAACACTGTTGACGTATTCGTACGGGAATACTCCTTTTTGCTTGATTAAATTGAAAAGGCGGTCTTCAGGAAATGCTCGGCGAACTTCGGCGAACTGCTCCGGCTTCAAATTCTCGGCAAGTTTATCTAAACTGCTCGCCATAAACCGGAACGAATCGATAAAACGCAGCTGGATGGTTTTTATTTTAAATTTGTTGTTGTTAGATTCATCTTCTTCTTCATCATCTTCGTCATCCAGATCTTCCACTTCTTGATTGGCGTCGACTGGTAAATACTTCGTGAAAGAAATGTAGCGTTCTTTGTTGTTCGGAATGACATCGATTCGTTCCCTGGAGACTCCAAATTCCCGGACGATAAAGTGCGCATCATATCCAGATAAATTATGGAAAACGATCGGGATGAATTTCGGCAGTCTGTAAAGCCGATTACACTGGCTATGTGCGGCACCTCGAAATTCACCCGTTAGATGGTCATGATCCCGCACACGATCGTTGCCCAATTTTTTGCCGCATATGGAACAATCTTCGACTAATCCAAATACTAAATAGTCCAGCGCTGTTAATGGCTTCATCGGAATTTCCTTTCGTAAAATTTTATGTAGTCGTTGGGCATCTTCTTCCAATTTTTCCATAAACACTTTCGCACAGTTCGGCCCGCGGTACGTTTCGAATTTATTTAATGACTCATCATACGAACATTTGATGTAATATGCGAAGCTGAATGGTTCGTGGATATGCGTGGTGTTCGTAAACGATCCATCTGGATTCGGTACACATGTATCGCATGGTTTTAATACTGATTCGAAGTCCGCATATATCGTAAACGGGACGCGCATCTGCTTGGCATAATTTTGAAATTTCAAAATGCTGCCTTCACCGGGACTTGGTATTACAGTGCGGACTTTGTTGCAGTCTTCTTTAGCATGTTCGATAAGCCGCTCTTCCGTTGTGAAGTATTGTAGACATCCATCACATAACCACGCAGTTTCTTTATGTTTCGATAACTGTCGTCCAACGAGCCGACTCAAGTTCTTTATCCAGCAGTAGTGACTGGTTTCGCCATTTTCAATGTACAGCAGATTCACATGGATGTTCCGTTTTTCCTTGGTGTAGTGCAGCGGTCCAACAATGCTTTTTTCTTCCAGTCCATAAACATTGACGCTGATGTTGTTGAGCGATTCGAATAATTTTATATCTTTGATCTTCATTGGGAACTCAATATCGTCGAACTTCAATACTGATGAGTAATGAGGATATGATGCGACTCGGTTTGAACTTAGTTCCGCAGGATGTAAAGCCGATGTTATCGCCCATGCGAAGCAAGCCTGGTCTTCATTCTGCACATTAACGACCGCCTTCTTTCGCTTGATCCATGCCGGAAGCTCGATATATGATGAAGCCCGAAGCGGATTGTATTTATTAACGTTCACTTCTAAATATCGGACTTCCAAAAGCGACCAGCCACTATCTCGTTCCTGGAATTCTTCACTCTTGCGCACTACAGTCGACACCATATTACGGTAAATTTCCTCCATGTTGGCGGATTCGCAAACAGTAACATTTCTGGTGTTGAACGACTTCAAATCCAGCAGTAAATTATCGTCCTTGTCGAATTTTGCATACAGACCGAATAACTCGAAATTTGTTTTAAATGACGTATGCTTCGCCAGTTCCATATGCAGCAGCTGTAGTACATTTTCCTTAACTTCATCCAAAAATTCTTCAATGGACTGGAAGTACTCGGAACTCTTCACCCGGTAGCTGATTATTCTGGTTTTGAACGCGCTGTTAATCGTTTCCACATTAACGTTTCCAGTACCGCGGCATAATTTATTTTTGTGGGCCGCACTACGTAAATGCCCATTAAATGAAGAAAATGGTATATCCGCAACGCATACTTCGCAACGTCTGGTACCCCGATCCGCCTTTGGTTTTTTAGATGGACTGCCATGTTGTTCGTCGGCTGTTCGCTTTCTCGAAATAGGACCGCTGCTGGTTGAGGGCTGCTCATGATCACGTACAACGCTGGTTGTGGGTTGTCCATGTTTATTAGCCATATGCCGCTCCAGATCACCTTCAACATATTCGCCGCAGTAATCGCACAATACAGCCGTTGAATGGAATTTTTTCAGATGTTGTCGTAAATTATCCATTCTCGTAAACATGACCCCACACCGACCGCATTTTAAAGATGAGCCATTGTCGCCATGTTTCGTTTTCATATGCCGCGCTAAGTTGTCTCGACGGTTGAATCCTGCTGGGCACATTTCACACTTGAACAACGCCATTTTTCCTAAATTCACAAAAAATATTGTTTTAGTTTTAAGTTGTTGCATACAAAAAATTAGTAATAATAATTTCAAAATAGAAATTATTATTAAATGTTTCTTACTCACCAATATTGAAAAAAAAAATGTAATAAAATTTTAAGAAATTAAACTTTGAAATAAAAAGCTAACTTTAAAAATTCGCAAAATACGATATGATGACACGAAGCACACTGTACTTTATGTAATCAGAAGACGTAATGGTTTTAAGACCGTTTATCATGTGTATTTATATACTTTTTGATTGATGACGTCATACAGATGTTAGCAAGTTGCAACAAGCTTGATTGCACAATATGATGCAATAATTTTACTGTATTAGCATACACAATGTATACATTTACTTGCTCAAACATGTTGCATTTCAAAGCGGCGACGATTTCATATGTAAAAAATGTGCGGAATGTGCTGAGTAAGCTATTTTCAAGGTTAATCTTTTGCATTCCAAAAAATCTTTCTTGTAGATATTATTATAACTTTTAAAAATAAAATTATATTTTCAAATATTCACAAAACGTGGTTAAATTTGAGCGGAAAAAATATTTTACATTTTATTCACGGAATTCTCCTAGCCCATCCTGTAAATTCTAAAAATTGTAAAAGAAAATTGTTTAAACTAGAATTGTTGTAGTCCGGAATCATTTCCACCCTTAGTTGGAATATCATTAGCTCGTGTAATATGAAATGTCGTTTTCCAACATTTTAGTGAAAAATTTTTTATAGAAAATTTTGTGACATGTTTCGGTCAATATGTTTATTATCAAAAATAATACTACCTACCAATATTCATTTTAGTGTGTACCCTAATTAAAATTTCGTAAAAATACCACTTTTTGAAAAAAAATTTGTGACATGTTTCGGTCAATATGTTGATTATCAAAAATAATACTACCTACCAATATTCATTTTAGTGCGCACCCTGATTAAATTTCGTAAAAATACCACTTTTTGAAAAAAAAAAAATTGTGACATGTTTCGGTCAATATGTTTATTATCAAAAATAATACTACCTACCAATATTCATTTTAGTGCGCACCCTGATTAAATTTCGTAAAAATACCACTTTTTGAAAAAAAATTTGTGACATGTTTCGGTCAATATGTTTATTATCAAAAATAATACTACCTACCAATATTCATTTTAGTGCGCACCCTGATTAAATTTCGTAAAAATACCACCTTTTGAAAAAAAATTTGTGACATGTTTCGGTCAATATGTTTATTATCAAAAATAATACTACCTACCAATATTCATTTTAGTGCGCACCCTGATTAAATTTCGTAAAAATACCACTTTTTGAAAAAAAATTTGTGACATGTTTCGGTCAATATGTTTATTATCAAAAATAATACTACCTACCAATATTCATTTTAGTGCGCACCCTGATTAAATTTCGTAAAAATACCACTTTTTGAAAAAAAATTTGTGACATGTTTCGGTCAATATGTTTATTATCAAAAATAATACTACCTACCAATATTCATTTTAGTGTGCACCCTGATTAAATTTCGTAAAAATACCACTTTTTGAAAAAAAATTTGTGACATGTTTCGGTCAATATGTTTATTATCAAAAATAATACTACCTACCAATATTCATTTTAGTGCGCACCCTGATTAAATTTCGTAAAAATACCACTTTTTGAAAAAAAATTTGTGACATGTTTCGGTCAATATGTTTATTATCAAAAATAATACTACCTACCAATATTCATTTTAGTGTGCACCCTGATTAAATTTCGTAAAAATACCACTTTTTGAAAGAAAAAAAAAATTTTGACATGTTTCGGTCAATATGTTTATTATCATGTGATAATATCGGCTAGCAATATGCGCCCTAGTGCATAATGTAAAAATTTCCTAAAAATTTTTATTTATTCACCTATATTCTGAATAAGTAATATACTTAAAGAAATCCAGAATAATTTATTAATAATAGCAAAGTATTTGAAAAGAAAAATGCTATTGAAAAAACGACAATATATATACTCAAAAACGCGCGTGAAAACGTACCAAATATAAAAATTATTTCTTATTTGCTCTCTGTTTCCACAACCCTAGCTTTCACTGATAGAGTTTTTCGGTGATGAATGTAAAGTGGCAAGCAGAGAGAAATAGATCCTAGAATAGAAAAAATTGGTAACCCTAGTTATAATTTATGATAAATGTATTATAGGTATAGCTAAAAAATTTCTAGCAAGTGTTAAAATTAATACTAAAAAGGAATTAAAGGTGTTTTTCAGCTTACCTGTAGTTTTACCTAAAAACCGCACACACACACACACACACACAAACAATCAAAAACTATGATTTTCAAATAAAACAAAACGAAAACAAACAAAAATCACACACAAAAAAAACACAAATTTTTTCTTAATTCACTAATTTTAAATATTATAATTAAGACAATTAACTTTGAAAATTCACAAAAACAGTCTAAGAAATTTCGCTTTGTACACAATTCGCGCGAAAACAAAACAAAAACTATGGTTTTCAAATAGAACAAAATTTTTGTTTTAAAAGTTTTCAGTTGTTCTAGTATCTAACAATACTATTACCGGAAATAAATTTTCTAATATTAATAGAATTTTCAATTGCTGAGGAAGAAGATTTTCCTATTTTTCACAAGCAAATTTTTCAATTGGTATAATACACGCGGAAACAAACAAAAATCACATACAAAAACACAAAATTTTTCTTAATTCACTAATTTTAAATATTATATTAAGACAAAAACTAAATATTAAACTTTAAAATATATAAATAAAAATGAAAATTAGCTTTACAAAAATTCAGGAAAAAAAATTTGGCTTTTAAACACAATTCATATAGATATAGCGAATACCTGTATTACAATGTAATATTCATATATACATATGTATGAACGTATTGGACTTATAACATTATGTATCCACATTCCAAGATTTATATTTTAGCAAATCAGCATTTCTTCATCAGTATGTGCAAGGCTAATATTTGATAGACAATTTTATAAAGAATAATTTTTATTAAACTTGAAAAATAATTTTTATTAAGCATGTGAAAAATTAAATTTTTCGTTTTCAGGGGATATTAAATCTTTTTTTGTTTTATAATAATTCACCATAAAACCTAACAATACGATGCATATCAAATATTACTCATATGTATTATTGATTTATACTTAGTTCAAAAATTGTGATTTAGAGACAAGACCTGAATTGAAAAATCGATTTTTTTTTTTTTTAATTTTTTATTAAACACCAAATAATGTTTATTTATTAATCTGGCATAATCAAAACTAGAATATAAATCAATGTCTAGCGATGGGTATTGAAAAAAATCGAATTTTTTTTTGTTTTTTTTTTTTTGTTTTTTTTTTTTGTTTTTTTATTTTTTTATAATTTTTTATTAAATATATGTAAAAATTGATACAATATTGAAATTTTTAAAATACATAGTACAATTAAATAATACATTTGGAAGAGAATAAATTACAAAATTCGCCATTCAGCATCCTCCACGATTTCAAGAAGATCCAACGTTTTGAATTGCAATTTATGAGTTAGTCCAATTGGCCCATTATTCATAATACCAAGTTTTGGATTGCTTTGCAACCATGCCAGCATCTGCTCGTTCAAATTGTCAAATCTCGCTGGTAACGAAATGTATCCAACTTCCAATTCCAATATTGTCTTCATTTTCGATGAGTCGAATTTTAATGGCAACTGACTTGCGCCCATTATTTTATATACTTTTCCAATTTCCATATCAGAAAGTTTAATCCATCGTTTAACAGCGCCAAGATGATTCAATTCATCCACAAAATTTCCAGCCATTTTTTGAATTAAGTCTCTGTTTCTAGATGAAGCACCAGCAGTAATGGATTCCATTGTTGGCAACAATTAACTCTTAACACACAACAATTGAAAATTCACAACAATAAGATTTAATGTTTTTTCACTAAAGTTTCGAACAAAATTGTAACTGAAGAAATTCTGTCGCGCCCTTTTATAGCAGCAAGATAGCCTAATGACGTCATTTATCACACTTTATGTAGCCATGCAGGTTAAAACCTGTTTTCAGATAAAAATCTAAAATTATGAAAGCAACACCACCTTTTCATGGAATTTTGAATCAAGGTACAGAGTTCGCGGTGGTTCAGACCAGCAGCGCATTCTTTTAACTATCAAAAAGGATTTTCGATGTCAATTTTTCAAACTTACACACAGGGATCACTATTATCCAGACTAGCAGCGCTATCTAGTAATGAAAACTTAGAATTTACAGAATTCAAAGGTGGCTGCGCCACCTGTTGACAATTTTTCAAACTTACACACAGGAATCCAGACTACGAGCGCCATCTAGTAGCGAATTCACAGGCTCGAAGGTGACTGCGCCATCTATTAGGGAATTTACAGGGCTCGAAGGTGGCTGCGCCACCTATTAGGGAATTCTTAGGTTAGAAAAAAATTTGTTAGGTTACACCAAATTTCCTTAGGTTCTGTTAGGTTGGGTCAAGTTCCGTTGGGTTCTGTTAGGTTAGAAAAAATTTCACTAGATATCGTTAGGTTGGAGACCAAGTGTTGCTCCACCCACCGCCGGAGGCTTCTAGAACCGCCTCGGTAGTTTTGCCTCCTGCCGAGGTCACTCAAAAAGTCGGCAGGAGGGAAGGAGGCTCCAAAAACCCCATATTCCTACTACTATTTTCTACTAAAAAGTTATAAAAAAATACATTATTCTATTTGCTTTCAATAGCTATAACACTCGAATGAATTGTGATATTCACTTTATAAACTCAACACATGTCGCAAATTTCATCCTCTTTAACGATAATAATCACACATATTCCAATTCAGATTTTATCGCCATTTCATCGAAAATAAGCACATATTTCCTGTCTATTATAGTCAATTCAGCAGCTTTATTCCGTAACAAATTTAAGACAGTATCAGATATGCCAGGTAACAAACGAATATTAGAATGCCAGCGTTGTATGGTGCTAATACTTGGTAATTCAAAACCTGTATCTAATAGATGTTTATATAACGATGGCGATTTGTAACAAAATTTTAAGCTGATATCTCTTTCTTCATTACTCCATACTGACCCTTTTTTGTGAAATAATTGACTTTTTACAAATACTGCAACATCTTCCCCCTTTCCCTTTAAAAGTTCATCAATGTCGTTTTCTAAATCCCGATATTTGGCTCTTTTCACTGATTCGGTAGTATTAAATATGGAAATGGAATGAGGTAATTTATTAGCAGCTCCAACTGGTTTTTGCTTTTCATAATACGTGCCTTCGGCTTCAAATAATAGAGTGCATTTATCAATATTTTCAATATTTATATCTTCAGCTACCATCAAAGATTGATTACGTGTATAAGTTTTAAGAGTGCCAGCATAGTTTAAAGTTACGGGTGGAGATACTGATGTCGAGGGTTGATTTAGAACCATATATTGTACACTTTCACTACCACTTTTCAAATTAGATTTTAACAATTCTTGACAAGTCTCATCTATTTCAGAAACACTGCATGAGCAAACAGATTCATATGGTTTATGAAGAGCATTTTTTTTAAGTATTTTCGACCTCCTGTCACAACAACTGAATTTTTCCAAAAATGTTTTTCACAAAACACAACAACTTGAATTTTTTAAAACTTCATTACCCGAATGTTTTATCCATACTGGTTTTTAGTCTAGTCTAGAAGAGCCATTTCAGTGAAATTCTCATAGAGGGCACCAAAAATTATGATTTTGGTGTCATTCGATTCGTATTGACCTCTAAAAACTTTTTGAAAAAATTGAAAATGCGCTCATAAAAATTGCAATTGTTATAAACAAAAGAGTGAAAAAAAAAATAGTGTTTTTGTTTTTTTGAAAAATCTCAAAAACTATTAAAGATTTTTGAAATTAAGAAAAAGATCTGAAAAGAGCAGGAAATTTCACAAAAATAAGTCCCGACTCCCGAAACTGTATCTCCAATATTTATAATTTTAACAGAGCCCTAAAGTTATTGCTAAAATGGGGTGTTTGGCGTTCTCGCGCGCCGCGTCGTTCAAACACGGTAAACAAAAAAAATTATTTAAATATATTAAATATCAATATTAAGGGACGAAAAAATTCACGTACCTTCAGAATAAGTTGATAAACAATAATCCGTGCAAAAAAAAATTTTATATGTATTTTTCCATTAGTTATGCTATTGTTAATTAACAAAATTTTTGAAACCGAAAGTTGACATAGAAACCTTAATAATTATTTAACTAAAAAGCTGAAATTTTTTTTGCTTCGTAGAATTGTTCTGAAGAGGTGAAAAAATAGATTCCCGTTGAAAAAATCAAAAATTTTTAATTTTCCACTTATTTATAAACAATCAATTGCATTGAAAAATGAGAATTGCTGATAAAGCATTTGTTTTTTTCTTGTTTTTTTAAATCTTAATTATTTCGTTTTTTTCTTGTTGTGTACTCAAACCGCTAATGAGTGTTCCTTACTTCGACATCTACGTCATAGATGTCGCTACTTGTGTCCAAAAGCACAACATCAAAGATGTATGCGGTTTTCCCTGTAAAAGTTAGTGCGCAATAGTGACTTCAATGCAGTGAAGATACAAGATGGTTTCTGCTTAAATATTATTACAAGTGTGTGTTACTGCTAAACTTCTAATATAAACTGCTTCTACTAATAAAGGCTTAATAACTACCTAATAACTACTGCAAATATTAACTAAATATATTTTGTGTATAAACTAGTGTGTTAATAGTGCTACAACCAGATTAAGGTGTTTCACTTACGACTGCGAACTAGCGCCAAAATATAAAAGGTACGTGATAACCTAATTTATTAAATACTACTTTTATTTAAACCGCGGCTACCTCCGGACACAACATTTCTCATTGAGCGCCAACTGAAAATATTTTTTTAAAATTTTTTAATGCTATTATTTAAAAAATTGTTATAAACAAATGCATTGTTTTTGAGGCAATGAAAAAATTTTCTTTTTGATTCGAAGGACCAAAAAATAATATGATTTTTAAAAGAAAAATTGTTTCTTAAAAAAATTTTTTTATTGCTCAAAAATGCATTTCTTAATAAACAATTTTTTTGTGTCATTTTTTCAGTTGGCGCTCAATGAGAAAAAAACGAAATAATTAAGATTTAAAAAAACAAGAAAAAAACAAATGCTTTATCAGCAATTCTCATTTTTCAATGCAATTGATTGTTTATAAATAAGTGGAAAATTAAAAATTTTTGATTTTTTCAACGGGAATCTATTTTTTCACCTCTTCAGAACAATTCTACGAAGCAAAAAAAATTTCAGCTTTTTAGTTAAATAATTATTAAGGTTTCTATGTCAACTTTCGGTTTCAAAAATTTTGTTAATTAACAATAGCATAACTAATGGAAAAATACATATAAAATTTTTTTTTGCACGGATTATTGTTTATCAACTTATTCTGAAGGTACGTGAATTTTTTCGTCCCTTAATATTGATATTTAATATATTTAAATAATTTTTTTTGTTTACCGTGTTTGAACGACGCGGCGCGCGAGAACGCCAAACACCCCATTTTAGCAATAACTTTAGGGCTCTGTTAAAATTATAAATATTGGAGATACAGTTTCGGGAGTCGGGACTTATTTTTGTGAAATTTCCTGCTCTTTTCAGATCTTTTTCTTAATTTCAAAAATCTTTAATAGTTTTTGAGATTTTTCAAAAAAACAAAAACACTATTTTTTTTTCACTCTTTTGTTTATAACAATTGCAATTTTTATGAGCGCATTTTCAATTTTTTCAAAAAGTTTCTAGAGGTCAATACGAATCGAATGACACCAAAATCATAATTTTTGGTGCCCTCTATGAGAATTTCACTAAAATGGCTCTTCTAGACTAGACTATTTCTCTCATCACAAGGTAATTTAAAAAACGATAAAGCTGAAGTCGGATGCTGTGCATTATTACAATTCACATACCTACTTGCAACGGCGCAACATTGTAAATATTTACAAATTGCAGAATAGTGTTAATCTAAAGAGGTCGCGAATCTTAGACTGAGACTAAAATTTAGATTGAGACACTGATATCCAGTAGTTCAAAACCAACTAAACTTTTTATGTCATCGAAGATGACATATTAATATCGTTGTGTGATTGAATAATTATTGAGTTGTACAACCATATTGAATAAACGCAAGAGGGCTGTAGAGTTAACAACTATAGAGTTAACAAAAAATCATAAATTAACACTTTCACTGACAAGGGCAAGAAGTCGAAAATTCAAAAAAATCTGAAACTTTGTCAGTATGTAGAAGACCTATTAACATAAAAAATATCAGTTGCTGCTAAAAAACGTTTTTAAGGGGTGAAACATCCCCTCAAAGTTGGAACTCAAAAATTTAAAAATCGATGAAATTTTGTTTATGGGTACCTTAAAAAGTTCTAGTAACAAATATAACATTATTTTTTGCATCTACAAATTTCTAGGGGTTGAAACCACCCCTTCATATGTGTACTTAAAAATTTATAAATTGATGATATTTTGTTTATATATACTATATAGAGCTCTAGTAATAAATATAACATTACTTTTTGCATCTACAAATTTTTAGGCGTTGAAATAACCACAGCTGAAGGGGTGGTTTCACCCCCTTAAAAATGTGTAGGTATAAAAAATAATATTATATTTATTACTAAAATTCTTTATAGTAGGTAGGTATATAATATATAGGTATGTAAATAAAATTTCGTCAATTTTAAATTTTCTAAGCACACACTTGAAAGGGTGGTTTCACCCCTTAAAAATGTGTGGACGCAAAAAATAATGTTATATTTATTATTAGAATTTCGTATAATGTGTAAAAACAAAATATCGACAATTTTTAATTTTTTAGGTACGCACTTGAAGGGGTGGTTTGAAAATTTGTGGATGCAAAAAATAATGTTATATTTATTACTGGAGCTTTGTATAGTATATATAAACAAAATATCATCAATTTTTAGTCGAATTTTCTCCGAAAAATTAGACTTATACAGCCTATACGATAAGAGCGGCGAGAGGCGAGATTAGGGGCGCGATCCGTTTTCGTACCCGTAGAACACGATTATGTAAAAAAAAAGATGTCTGATATATATATATATATATATATATATATATATATATATATATATATATATATATATATATATATATATATATATATATATATATATATATATATATTCCCGCCACCTTTTAATTTGTGTAGGGCCCCCCTATGGAAGTTAAGAGATGAAATTTGGTAAATGGGGCTCATTTTCGAGGCACCTCATACTATCAAAGTGGGGTCAAATTTTGGGCAAATTTTTTTTCTGACCCGACCTTTAAGGGGGTGGTGGGGGGCGGAAAAGCAATAAAACTTTTCCAAACCGGTTTTAAATAATGTTGCGGTCAATTATCTACAACATATCCAAAATTCAGCTTCCCAGGATGATTTGGTGGGAGTAGAGGGGGGAAAAACGATTTTCGCTGGATCTAACAGGCCCCCAGCCCCCCAGAATTAACGTAGAGGGTTGAAATTTGGTGTGTTGATAAAGTTCGTACCTAGGTTGTGCTTTTTGAAGGTTTTAATATTTTACCCCCACCCCCCTCATTTTTAAGCTACAATTTCATGCATTTTCGACGTTTCCGAAGTTTGTACCACTCGCACAGGTCACCCAAATAAACCTAAAGGGCTGAAATTTTGTATTCGGATTGAGTTAGTATCAAGGGGGTGCCTTTTGGGGGTCCCGACTTTTAACCCCTACCCCCACCATTTTTGTACCAAAAAGAACATGATTTTTCTTGTTTTTTAACAGTTTCGTTCGGGTCAAAATCTCCCCAAATAAACCTAGAGGGCTGAAATTTTGTGTACAGGTTAAGCTAATAGCCAGACACTGCTTTTTGGGGGTTTCAACTTTTAACCTTTACCCCCACGATTTTTACGCCAATATTTCCTTAATTTTTTTGCTTGTTTTCTAACACGTCTAGAGACTCTCTAAGGAAACCTAGAGGGCTGAAATTTTGTACGTGTATTCAATTAGTATCCAGCTAGTACCTTTTAGGGAGTCCACATTACTTTTCCCCCCACTTCTTCCATTTTTACATCGCAATTGAATGCTATTGTTAAATGTGTTTTAAATGCATTAATTTTATTCTAAATACAAGTAGGCGAATAGTAATTTTAAAAAATTTAAAAAATAGTGAATACAATTTTTTAACAAATGAAATACATACATATTAAGTAATTTGAAAATGTTATTAAAGTCACTGTTTATTTATAAATTAGGAATTTTGGATTTTTATTATTTATAAAATAGAAATTTTGGATTTTTTTGGAAAGAAAAAATATCTTCATAAAAGCCTTCCAGTTTACTATTTAAGTTCCTTTTTTAATATTTAAAAATAAAACACAAAGGAAATTGGCGGATAAGCATGGATAGAAATGCCCTCGTACGAATTGTGGTGGCTTTTTCCCTGTTAACTGCTATCGACACAAAATTGAAATTTACTGAGATTCAGCCCTTAAAAACTTAAAACCTTTTTTTAAAGCCCCGATCAACCGGACACTCATCATCAGTTTTGAAACCACCAAAATTTTTTTATTTTTTATTTATTTATTTTATTTATTTATTTATTTTTTTTTTTTTTTTTTTTGAAAGAAAAAATATCTTTATAAAGGCCTTCCAGTTTACTATTTAAGGTCCTTTTTTAATATTTAAAACTAAAACATAAAGGCAATTAACGGATAAACATGGGCAGGAATGTCCTCGTACGAATTGTGTTGGTTTTTTTTCTGCTACCTGTTTTCGGCACAAAATTGAAATTTACTGAGATACAGCCCTTAAATACTTAAAACCTTTTTTTAAAGCTTCGATCAGCCGAACACTCATCACCAGTTTTGAAACCAACAAAATGACAATTCGGTTGTTGACTTTCAATCACATTTCGCTTGTAGACATTCAATACCGAAGATGAAGGGGAAAATTCGACTACCGTGATGGGGCCCCGCTGCTCACGGCGTTTTTTTTTATTTTAACAAATGTAATATATAAATATTAAGTAATTTAAAAATGTGTTTCATATCACTGTTTATTTATAAAGTAGGAATTTTGGATTTTTATTTATAAAATAGAAATTCTGGATTTTTTTGAAAAGAAAAAATATCTTCATAAAGATCTTCCAGTTTACTATTTAAGGTCCTTTTTTAATATTTAAAACTAAAACATAAAGGCAATTGGCGGATAAACATGGGTAGGAATGCCCTCATACGAATTGTGTTGATTTCTTTCCTGCTACCTGCTGTCGGCACAAAATTGAAATTTACTGAGATACAGCCCTTAAATACTTAAAACCTTTTTTTAAAGCCGCGATCAGCCGGACACTCATCATCAGTTTTGAAACCAACAAAATGACAAATCGGTTGTAGACTTTCAATCACATTTCGCTTGTAAACAATCAATACCGGAGATGAGGGGAAAATTCGACTACCGTGATGGGGCCCCACTGCTCACGGCGTTTTTTTTTTTTTTTTTTTTTTTTTTTGATACAAATATTGTTCGTTTATTTTATCATAAAATGATTTTTTTTAATTTTAATATTTAAACCATTTTGAAACTTTGCTCGATTTATGATTCAATCCATCTACTAACTCAACCTGAACTACTTCTACCAAATTCCAGCTCAACTTGTCAAGAAATAACTTATATTTATAAAAATTAACAGCTTATATTTATAAAAATTAACACAAGAGTGCACTGTAATTAGTTTATGTATTGTAGAGTAAAAGTACATATATTATATCTCAGACGCAGAAACCAATTTATTTATGGGTATGGGTCATTCTTTTTAAAACCAACCAAACATAAATGATTTTCAACCTGACTATCACAGATTTTTTTGAAACTTTGGTTAATTATAATCTTTAACATCCTGAATTCAAATATAATTTTTAAAAATTTTAACTCTTATAGTTTTTGAGTTATATACTTTTGAAAATTGCAAAATACCCTTTTTTGTTACTCAAGTCCAGCACTATAAGATGTTCTAATTTCAATTCTATAAGTCCTAGAGAGTTGTATGACTGCTCATTTTAAAGAGAAATTAATTTGATTAATCTTGAACAATGGGCTTTAATTTGATACTAATTTTTTGGAAAAAATATTTTTTTTGGAAAGCCTCAAAACTTGTTTTTGAAAATTTTTTTGAGACAGTGTTTTTTGAAAATTAAGAATATATATTTATAATAGTGACTTGGGGAATGTACCATAAAAATTTCAAAGTGGGACCATGACGGGATCAGCAGTTATGATAAAAAATGCATTTTAGTGTGTAGTATTTTAATGTATTCTGACATAAGAGCTTGGATCTTCTTTGAAACCAAGCCCAAGGGTATTTTGCAATTTTCAAAAGTATATAACTCAAAAACTATAAGAGTTAAAATTTTTTAAAAATTATATTTGAATTCAGGAAGTTAAAGAGTATAATTAACCAAAGTTTCAAAAAAATCTGTGATAGTCAGGTTGAAAATCATTTATTAGTACGGTGCAGTTATTCAAAAAAACGGTCTAACCTCAACATCGAAAGTAACAGCTTCATTCCAACTCCAAATTTTTCTATACAGTCCACATATTGTTTGGCCAAAAGTCACACCATTTTGAGCGTCGGGTTTTGGGGCGAGAGGGGTAGAAGTAGGTAAATTAACGGATTTCATCAGTTTTTTTAAATATTTCGGAAATTATGGGGCTTAGCGTAAAAAGTGTCAATACAAAAATAATCTACATTAAATTGCGAACAAAAATGATCCTGTGCATAATCTTGCTAAAGTGAACAGTTCCAGAGTTATGGAGGATGTAAAAGTAGCAATTTTTAGTATTTTTAGCCACTGCTGCACCTATCACCAGCTGCAGCAGTGGCTGAATAAGCAGAAGAATCCTCTCGAGTGGGGGTGGAAGAACATTGACGAACATCTGAGACCAATTTCGAGACGAACACCTGAGACTACAGTGACTGTATAATATTCTTTATAAAGTATATTATAAAGTCACTGTACCTGAGACTAATCGCAATTTGCATTTACAAAACACAACAATCTTGTATAAAAAAAAATTTGTTTCCTTAGTAATAATGAATCATATTTTTTCCAAAAAATCTAAAAATACTAAATAAAAATTGCTACTTTTACACCCTCCATAACTCTGGAACTCTTCACTTTAGCAAAATTATGCACAGGACTATTTTTGTTCGCAATTTAATGTAGATTATTTTTGTATTGACACTTTTTACGCTAAGCCCCATAGTTTTCGAAATATTTAAAAAAAAAAGTAGTCAAGTGCGTGTTAGACACGCATCACGGCAGGATTTCATAGAATTCTAGATAAAATATTTTTTGCATTTACTTAAAACGTTGACGGTCATGAGCACCGCACAGCATTAAGTTAAACTGACTAACTGTGACACAACGCTGTACCGTATCAACAATTCTATAATAAGTGTACTAATTGGGAGTTCCGTCATAGTAGGTTATGATCATCTACGCGTTAATATTAAAATTAACCTATAATTTTTTAATAACCCCATGCACGGAGGACTTTTGTCACCGTGACATTTTTGTCACTTCTATCTGTTATGTGTTAGAAAGGGAGCTAACTCTATTGTGTGCTTCTAACACACAAATTAAATAGGAGTGACAAAAATGTTACGGTAACAAAAGTTCTTCGTGTGCGCATGGGCTTATAAGAAAGAGTATACAAACCTTTTACCTTGTACATAAGCTAAAAAAAATTTAATAAGAATGCCGAACATTTGCCGATTCCATCCATAAAATGTTGCCAAACTTTCCATTTTTGTTTTCCGTTTTTTAGAATGCCCACCTTTATACATTATACATATTACCGTAGACAGGGATGAATTAGGACAGGCGGATGAATAGGGACAAAACGAAAAATGTTATTTATGAGCTTAGTTTAAAAATACTAGACGTAAAAAACATATATCTCCTTTAAATTATAGTAAAATAATTATTTTTTCGGGTAACAATAGACCAATAGTGACTAAATTTAAAGTTGGATAAAAAATATTAAAAAATCAGTTTAGATTGACGTCTTCAAACAGTGCTACTTTTTGTTTTAAAACTTTATCTAAAAATTATTTATTTTGGCGCTCTTAAGAATAAATTGTTATTTAATTAAAAATTCAGTTATTTCGAAACATATCTGAGAAAAGAAGATTGCAAACTTTTAGTTGTTTTTGTTTTTTTAAGAAGAAATAATAAGGACTTGACCTTTGGACTAAGTTGGAGGTTAATAGCGATGGGAAAGATGTGAATAGGGACAGTATATAGCTTAATAGGGACGTTATATCAAGTATAAAGGGACGAATGTGGGGTGATTAAAGATGGATGAAGGATGAATTGGAACATAGAACAGAGTACTTTCAAGGTCATCAAATCGTTAGATATTTTTATAAACACATTCAGCATAAAATTTTTATACTTTATAAACTTTACTTTAGATTTTACGTTTATTTCTACAGGAGCACAAAATTACCGTCACCAAGTTATGTGTTAACGAAGAATTAAAATTTTTAATTTAATTAATCTTTCTAGGTTGAATTAAAGTATTTTTTTAAATATTTAATTTATTTCCAATTTATTTTAGATGAAAAATAGCGAACTATTAAACCTCATGTCTCGACTCTAATTTTATCCCCTAGTAAATCAACGCCATCTGGTATGTATATTAGTTACAGCGACGTCAGAAAACGGTCCATTTTTTATAATAGACTAAATGGAGAGTGACAGGGACATGGTCTTATATATAAAATTAATGAGCATATAAAAATTTAACTTCAAGATTATGTATTTCGTTTGTACCCTGGCGGAAAAAAATTTATGAAAAATTATGATAAATTCTATAAAAAATTATAAAACTCTATGAGACAGTAAATTATTAAAAAATAATATTTTTTCATAGAAAATCATAAAAAATGACCATGACTTTAATGAAAAATTATGAATTATTCTAAAACATTATGATTACGTTTTATGAATAACTATGAAAAAAATATGAATATCTATTATATCTGAATGTCTGAAAATCTATTAAAATCTCTGTTTTTTAACGAAAATTTCTGACAAACGATGAATTCTTCTGAAAAAATATGATAATGAATTATGATCATAAAAATGTCCAAATTTGAATATGTTTTTCATAATTTGTCATAATTTTTTTCATAGATTTTTTTCCGTCAGGATATTTATTTATTTATTAATAAAATGATAATTTAATAAATGTATAGTTTTATTTATGTTTGTGTTTACTTTTATTAAAAAGATGTGTCTTATTAGTGATGGAAAATTATAAACCAAAACGTAATCTTTTTAAAGAAATAGTTATAAATTGTAAATAATCGATTAATTTGAGCAATTTTTGGTTTTTGGTTTCAGTTTATAGTAATTTATAATATTCTTTAAGCATCGTTAAAAAATACAATAATTTAGTAGACAATTAAGAATTCGAAAAATTAACTGATAAAATAGTCGAACAGCATTCTTAAGGAGTTGATTATTGAATTAAATAGAACAGATATTAAAAATAATTAATTAATTGTTTATGTTTTTATATAGAAATCACAATAGGGTACTTGACTGCAATTGAGAAATGATTCTAAATGCTTTGTTCTTACGTATAAATTAGTTAATTTTTGTTAAATTTGTAAAAATCTTCAAAAAAACCATTATTCAATTTTAAATGAACAAATTGGCGGGAAAAACGATTTGGCGTAGTGACGTATGCAATGACGTCACGATTTAACTCAAACAGATGTCGCTTTCATTCATATCAACACTTGTCAACACGGTTTCAAATTTGTACACAATATTCAGCAGTCACCATGCTCAGTTTTAGTGGTATTTACAACTTTCTACTTTGTTATCTTCTTCATTTATCATCATCGTAAGATTTTCATGAAGCCCTACAAGTATTAAATGCACTTTAAGAAAACGTAACTTTAAAATTGTAGCAAAAAATAAAAGCATTTTTAACATAATATTTAAAACAAGTTGATAAGGATATTTTACGTATTAAGTGACGATGTATTCCTTCCATCAATCTTTTTTGAGTGCAAAATTAATTGCAAACCAAAAAGTTCAAAATAAATTACAAAGAAAAATAACTTCTCTTGGTCAATTAGAATTGTGAAAATATCACAATGAAAATGCAATTTGTCATAGACAAACCGTAACTAGAGTAATAAGATCTGCTATTAAAAAATGACGTCATTTTCAAATATCACTGCGTTTTTAACCATTTAAATGAAGGCTAAAAATTTATAATTTTCGAAATCGAATTTTTAAGTAACTAAAGAATATTTTTATTTGTCACTACTAAAATTGAATATATTTAAGGACAATACATAAAATTATTCAACATTTAAAACAATTTTTGAATACAATCAAGTACCGTATTATAAGAAAAATATACTAAATATTTGTTTTAAAAGCAATGACAATGTTCTAATTAAATTAAAACAGTTACTGTTTATTTACAAAATGACGTCATTCATAATACGCACGTTTAATATTCATCGTATCTCTATGTATTCATCGTATTCATCATATTCATAAACATAGGGTAAAAGACCCCATTGTCGATCGGGGTTATAAGTCCGATCAGTTTTGACATTTATATCTTAATGAAGTTATTTCTGAAAGAAACCTTTGATAAAAAAAATTATTATTAATAGAATGATTATTTTTCAATTTAAATTCACCTCACATTTAATGCCTCCTCACTTAATTTAAGAAATACATATATATATATCGAAAAATTTTTGTTGAATTCGTGAATTTTTAGTATGATGGATGATCATTATTCAAAACACATGAGTTATAAATTGTAACATTTTTCACCGAATTTTTAAAGTTATTAGCATAATAAAAGTATACAAATAATTGTTATTAGTCCACTTAAGAGATTAGGATAGCTAAATTAAATTTTATATGCGTTAAATATTATTTGTATGACTGATTCTTCTTGGGATCTGAGTTTTACAGTTAGGTACCGCATTTTGAGAATTATATATTGCATATCTATTTTATAAACATTTTTAATTAATTTTTGGGTTTAAAACACTTAACTAACCGTTTTTATAATTTTACTTTAATATTTTATTTATTTCAGAACGTAAAACCAATTGAAAAATAATTAATATTGAATTAAAACTTCCAAATTGTTATTTATATAGGTATTTTCAAATAAAAACGTCAAACATAATATGTATATGTATGTATTAGATCTGAAACGACACATACATATACAATATAAACTAAATTTAACTGTTTAAAAATTCACAATGGTTAACGGCTAAGTTAGATCTTACACAATGTTTTTTAAAAGATCAGCAGAGAGCGAAACGAAATTGTGATTTTAGTGGTTTATTTTACGAATATTTAAACCGTTCTTGGCTTTTGCTTTGACGTTCTATGTTTCACTAGATGTCACTCTATGATAATACTCTATGACATATAGCCTCACCTAGTAGTGGATAGAGTGTCAAAGTGGCTGGAAGAGAATGGTTCAAATATTCGATAGTAGAAGGTACTTCATGTACATTAATGCGCGATTTTTCATAGGGGTCAGTGTATTGATCTTTCAAAGGAGGTTAATATTTTCTATCCGCTTTTTCATAGACGTCAACAAATTATAAAACAAAAACATTAATAAATCAAAATTTTTGGGTTATATTTTCTTAAAAACATATTCATTGGATTAAAAAAACTTGGTTTCATACTTATTAAGAAAAAAAAATGAGTGTTTTGTTTATTTTTTAATTTTTTTAAGCTAATTTAATGATACAGCTAAAAATAGTGATCGGTCATCGGGTCTCTTACCCTAATATATATGTCATAATCATATTCATAATATATATTGATAATCAGTATTTTAGGAAATGCTCCTTCCTTTACAATATTATATACCTCTCCTTCTTCCATGGCTACTTCTAATTTTGCTACACAGTCTCCACATATTGTATGCGGTAAATCATCCGATTCGGAAATCTGTAATTAATAGTTTTTACTAGAAAATTTTAACAGAATCTAAATATTTTACCAATTTTAAAATATAATCATCTTACCATGACCGGAGCTCATTCCATTATTGCTTTACTAATTGATGGAATATTTGATGTGCTTGCATATATACTAATTAAGTTTAATTTCTTATTTATACAAGTTCGACAAATTTCTTCATTATTCGTACACATAATAAATATTCCCTTAAGAGTTTAACTTTTGTGCATAAAGCTTCATATGAATATTGTTGTACTTTCTTCACTAGATGACTAAAATGAGTTTCATGATTTCATACAAATTTTATACTTTTTCAATTCTTTCAAACGGATTCAAACTTTTTACGACGCCCATTCAAAAATTTACTACATTTTGTATCGTTTTCACCACATATAATAATTATAATATCAGTATTGTCAAGAGTTGTACCTAATTTCAATTGTTAAATTCAAAATACTAAGCATTTCTCATTTATGCCACATCAGGCCGTCACTATTGACTCCAGTACTGCCTTTAATAGCTCAAGCTCCGCCCCTGTTTTATAAATTCATAGATGGCGTATTTATTTATTATAAAATTTATTCATTGTTTGAACAATAGTAAAAATACAAATTTAAATAATATAACAATTAACTTGTACTTATTTTAAAAATATTTAATTAAGTAATTCATTTAAATAAATGATAAAAAATTAATTATTTTTTTTACTGATAAATAGTATTTTAAGATCAGTGATTCATAATATGTTGATTTAAACTTTGTTTCGTTGTAAATCCCTGCAAACAAATATGACATTTAAAATGTTTTTCGCCATGAAGTTGTTTGTGATTCGATAAATGATGTGTTCGTTTAAAAGTTTTTCCGCATATGTCACAAGCAAACGGTCTCTCACCTAAAAATTAAGAAAAAAACTTATCAAGAGTTTGTAGTCAGACGGTGCTTCAGGAAAATACCCGTGTGAATTCTCATATGATTTTGTAAAGCATGTCTCAATCGAAAACTTTTGTCACAAACTTCACATGGAAATGGTCGTATATTCAAATGAATATTCCGGTGATTTTCTAAGTCATTATTCCTGCGAAACATAGCTCCGCAAAATTCGCAACTATATTTTTTGGATTCGTTCGTATGATTGAGCATATGGTACTTCAAATGGCGGATCTCATAGAATTGTTTATCACATTTCTCGCAATGGTAGCGAAAATCGGTGTGCTTTGTTAAATGTTTTTCCAACTGACTTTTGTATTTACATTTTCGTGGACATTTTTCACAATGATAGTATCCATCGCTGCTCCTCTCGGCTGTACATTCTTCTTTTTCTGGACCTTGTTTTGGGAGATTCCGTTTTGATTGTGAACGTTTTTTGTGTTTTTTGTTTGTAGAATCTTTCTTAGTTGCGGTATCTTTTTTATTTTTTCCTTTTTTTTCAGTTTTTTTTGTATTTTGTTGTCCACTTTCTTTATCATTTATATCACTCACATCTTCAACGTCAAGACCAACTTCAAGATAATCCGCAATCTCCTCACCTTCTGATTTTACTTCAGGTACATCTGATTCAGATTTTAATTCATTTGCCTTTAAAATATAACTTTAATTGGGTCATTGTAGATTAGCATTAATTGTTATGCTTAATTTAATTTATTTTTATTGATTAAGGCGTTACATCTTGTTCAGTGTTTCCCAACCACCGGTCCACGGACCAGTACCGGGCCAGGAAAGTATTTCACTGTCCGCAGAAAGGTGCATAAATTACAATAAGTTACAAAAATATAATTTTTATTTTTTGCTTTAAAAAAAAAAAGAAAATGGCGGAGCCACTTTGATAAGGACATATGGTCGGAAAACGACACTTGATATTACACAACCTAAGGTTATTCCAATTAATATCATAAATGATTCCAGGCTACAAAAATTCTATTTAGAATAAAAGATTTGCTTTTAAACATTTCTCTAATGTTTAAAAAAGTGACAATATTAATCTGAATTACATGGCAGATAAAGTGGTTGGAAAATCACATTTCATATTACACAAATTAATGTTATAAATACTTCAACAAACGGTAGAAATGATTCCAGACTACAAAAATTCTATTTAAAATTAAAAGAACTGAATGTGTCGATATTTATCTGAATTGCATTGTCGGTCAAGTGGTTGGACGAGATCCAAGATTTTACCGAGCCGCGGCCGTTATTAAAAAAAAGTTTGAAAAACGCTGATCTAGCTGACTTACCAAAAAATCAGACTTTGAAATTTTTTTTTTGTAAAAATAGAAAAGGCAAAATTAAATTTCAAGCGTTTATTCTACATAGTTATTGTATTCTAGTATGAATGAAAAAAAAAAAAAGAAAAAAACAAAAACAAAATGATAGTCCGAACTCGATTATCTTGAAAATACACTTTTTAAATATAACGAAACCAAAACTCAGGCACTTTTTATCCGATGGACTTGATATTTAAACTGAAGCTTCTTAGAAATATGTATAATCTAGCGAAGTACACACGATTTTATGATTGGTTTAAAATTAGAAAAACGGAAAATCTTAAAAAAGTGTCACTATTTTACAAAAAAGACACTATTTTGTAATCATCTTGTGTACTTCATTCTCTAAAGAAAAAATTTTGCTTTTGCTCAGACACTAATCAAATTGCAAAAAAATATAATGAATAGCCATTTTATTTATTTATTTTTTTTTTTTTTTTCATTTAAAAAAATATTTTTGTCTATTCACCTAAATAATATATTATAGAATAAATCTCTAAAATCTCTTCTTTTTTTTTATAATAAAAATTTTCAGAGATGAATCAGATTTTTTTGTAAATTAGCTAGATGTAACGTCTTATGCGGCCCATACACGGTTCAACTTATTGTACTACCTAGTTGTACTACAAGTTGAACTGTTTGCCATACCACTATTAAACTATTCATTCAACTTGTTGTCCAACTTCAGTTATTCACAATTTTTGAAAAAGAGAACTTCGTTAAAATTATGGATAAAATTCTTGCCTTAGCAGTAATTGCAGAAATTAGTAAAGAAAGCTTGAGTAAACGAAAAAAAAGAAAATGGAGTAAAAAGTGGTTGGGGAAAAAATTTTCTAATGAAAAACTATTAAAAAAATTAGTGAATGTGAACCGATTATAAAAATTATATACGAATGAACGAAGAAATTATTAATGACATTTTAGTCAAAATAACACCTTTAATAAACAAAGAAAATACATTTATGCGTGATGTAATTTCTGCAAAAACACGCTTGGGAATTACATTAAGGTTTCTTGCAACGGGAAATTCTTTTGAAGATTTAAAATTTTCAAGTGCGGTATCACCGCAAGCTATTGGAAATAACAAACAAAATCAAATATTTAAACTTTCCAATTGTTACCGCTGTAAATATTTTATTGATTTACACCCTTTACACCATATATGTACTGGTTTTGTTGTTCAACTACCCCACACACAGTACAACATGTTCATAGACCATTTGCTCCGCCCACGTAAAATCAAAATATTTTGATTTTACTTCAACCGTTTATGCAACCATCAGAATAGTTGACCAACTGCCCCACACACGATTCAACATGTTGTACAACTCAACCAAGTTGTACAACATGTTGAACCGTGTATGGGCCGCATTAGAACGAGTTAACCTTTAAAGCATATAGGCAATCTAAAATACCCCGAGCGTATATGAAGACTGGACTTCCAAAAACAGGCAAGTGCCAAAAAAAATTGAATTAGACCCGAAAAAGGAATTTAACTGCCATTAACAACAATCTCGACAGCATGCTAAAATTATTTTTGTTGGCAAGTCCAATCTTCAAATGTATATGCATAAAACTGATGTCATCTATTTTACAGGTTTCTGTTTTTATTTACAAGAAGATGTACCAAATAATTAGGATGAGTTTGAGATTGTACGCTGCATATTACACAAGTTACGCACGAGCAAAAATGTTACGTAAAAACCGCGCAGCAACGAGTGCGTAGTTTCGCGAGTGCATGACATACCTTACAATCACATTACGTACTATACTTTATCTACGATTAATATAAAATTCACAATAAAAATATAAATTTGGTAGGAGTCCAGTACGTTAAAATTTATTATTTCAAACTTTGTCGATGCATTAGTTGCTGGTATTTGCATGTATTTACCAGTGTGTGTAATTATGATTCCTTTTATGATTATAGCTAGGGAGCTGATGGGAATTTAGGTATATGAATCCATCGTCGTTGATAGTAATATATTATGTAGTTTACAGACTATTATGGTGCTGACTTTTTTTGCAAATAAATTTTGAAAATGCAAAAAAAAAGAACTCCCTTAAATCATAACATCGTGTCTGCCATTGATATATTGTATTAATGGCAGTCAGTATATAACAAATTTGTGGAAGGCAGACATCCACATCGCTGCATTTCTATAAAAAATAATTACAAACATGTAAAAAAAAAATGGCTGACTAACTACGTCATTTCATCGTCTTTCATGAAAGGGACTCATATTCGTACTTTCAACAAACTCATATTCGTGAGAAATAAGCCTCTTTTCCCACTTATTGTACAATATACTATTATCTGTAAGTATAGGTAAAAAATAAATTACAGAATTGTATTTTTTTTTTTAAATTTCAATTACATTGAATAATTACTATAGTAATCTACTACATTTTGGATTATTTTTGTATTTGATAAATTAAGAAAACTGTCAAGCTTGATAAAACTGTTAAATTTTTGACCTTATCGGCAGGTTTGGATTAGGCAACCCTGGTGCATTCATTGAGGAGAGAATCGACTAGAGAGAATGATATGTATTACAAATACATTAAGAAACTGAAGCAAAAAAATTGACTGATGTGAGAAAAAAAATTGACTGATGGGATTACTTTAATGGCGGTCAAACCATTAATTGAATGATTTATCTAATATTTATAAACAAGTCTCCGTGGTTACAAGTTGGGTTTACTAAAATGGAGTTATGCTTCAAAATTTAATGCCTGTGATATCTCTAGGAAACATATTATGTTAATATGTTCGATTCAGTGCTCAGTGGGTGCATTGTGTTACTTTTTTGCTAATCTTTAATTTTTTGACAGAAATTTTCTTGTGCCTTATGACGTAAGACTTTTGACCGTCAACGCTCGGTCTATTAGAACATTCCCTTCGAAAAATTAGCACCGAAATTTTCTGCCATTTTTATTTCTTTGCTTCTTACAGTAACAGCAACAGTTACGCTTAAAGACAGAAACGATGAAATGACTTCTTAGATATGTTTTTTTTTTGCAAATTCACAACACTCCAGTTTTCTAATGCAGTGTCATCTGAGTGGCAGAAATGAACATAAATCTAATAAAGTAATTTCAATAATTAACTTAGTCTGCCTGACAATGAAATCACTTACTTTTTCATATACCATAAAAATCCAAAAAAACTTTCAAATTATTCTAAAACGCGGCGGGAAAAATTTCTGGCACTTGCATTTCCTTTACTTTAAAAGCTAACACAATTTTACTAGTACAAGAGGCAGACGCGATGGTATTATAATGGTATTTTTTTACCATTTTGGAAAGCCCTCATTTAGTATCGCAGCAACCAATTAATGGCAGAAATTGTTTTTATTGTCTATTTAACTCAGATCTTTCTTATTATCAACTTCTGCCAGACGATGGAATCATATAGAAATTCCTCCCATCAGCTCCCTACCTATTATATGCATTTACTACAACTGAAATTTTAAACTGTGGCATATATACGCGCAAAAAAAATTCTTACCGGGAGAATTAATGACTTTTTATCAATTTCGTCATTTTCATCTTTAATTTCCTTGACGTAACTAACTTTATTACGCAAATTAAAATCGGAATTGATGCACAGTATTCGAAAATCATAAGCTACTTCTAATTTTGCTACACAGTCTCCACATATTGTATGCGGTAAATCATCCGATTCGGAAATCTGTAATTAATAGTTTTTACTAGAAAATTTTAACAGAATCTAAATATTTTTCCAATTTTAAAATATAATCATCTTACCATGACCGGAGCGCATTCCATTATTGCTTTACTAATTGATGGAATATTTGATGTGCTTGCATATATACTAATTAAGTTTAATTTTTTATTCATACAAGTTCGACAAATTTCTTCATTATTCGTACACATAATAATTTAATAAATATTCCTTTAAGAATTTAACTTTTGTGCATAAAGCTTCGTATGAATATTGTCCTTGTTGTACTTTCTTCACTTTAATGACTAAAATGAGTTTCATAACGTCAAATTTTATACTTTTTCAATTGTTTCAAAGGGATTCAAACTTTTTACGACGCCCATTCAAAAATTTACTACATTTTGTATCGTTTTCACCACATATTATAATAATAATAGTATTGTCATGAGCTGTACCTAATTTCAATTGTTAAATTCAAAATACTAAGCACTTCTCATTTATGTCACATCAAGGTGTCACTATTGGCCTTAGCGCTATCGTCTACAGTTCTAAGTAAGGTTTCCGATCTTTGGCCAAAAAATCGCTCTTGTAAATCAATTTGAACCGTCAAACCAAAGATCGATGCAGGAGAAATCGGTTTACAAAAGATCAATTTGATAAAATCGATTTAATTATTGTACATACAGAAAATAAAAAAATATGAAAGTTTTAATGAAGTTTCTTATATTCGAATACAAAATTGGACTCAATTTTTTAAAAATGATTCATTAAAGTGGTAAAATTATTCGATCCCCTGAATTTTCCACCATCTCGGTATCGATTAGAAAAATCGAAGTCTCTCCAAAAATTGATTTTTTATAAAAGCGTATCGAGATCGGAAACTCTAGTTTTAAGCTCAGCCCCTATTGTGTGGATTTATAGATGATGGGTTTATTTTACTATAAAATTTATTCATTGTTTGAACAATAATAAAAATACAAATTTAAGTAATATTGTAATTAACTTGTACTTATTTTAAAAATATTTAATTAAGTAATACTTTTAAATAAATCATTAAAAAAAAATTAACATTTTTTACTGAGAATAATAATACTTTAAGATCAATGATTCAGTAGGTGTTGATTTAAACTTTGTTTCGTAGTAAATCCTTGCAAACAAATGTGACATTTAAAACGTTTTTCGCCATGAATTTGTTTGTGATTCGATAAATGATGTCTTCGATTAAAACTTTTTCCGCATATGTCACAAGCAAACGGTCTTTCACCTAAAAATCATAAAAATTATCAAGAGTAACGCAATCTGATCGCAATTCAGATAAATACCCGTATGAGTTCTCATATGATTCAGTAAGACTTTTCTCAATCGAAAACTTTTGTCACAAACTTCACATGGATACGGTCGTAAATTCAAATGGATCCGTCTGTGTTCTTCCAGCACACTGTTCCAGCGGAACGTAAGTCCGCAAAATTCACAACTGTATTTTTTTGGTTCTTCAGTATGACTGACCATATGTCGCTTTAAATAACGTATTGTAATGAACTGTTTGTCACATTTCTCGCACCGATAACGAAAATCGGTGTGCTTTGTTAAATGTGTCTCCAATTCGCCTCGATATTTATATTTTCGTGGACAAATTTCACAGTGATATAATCCATCTTCGCCCTTCTCCATTGGACATTTTTCTGGACCTTGTTTTCGAGGACTCTGTTTTGATGGTGAACGTTTTTTGGTTTTTTTCTTTGTGGAGTCCTTTTTGTTTTTGGTATCTTTTTTATTTGTGGCTTTTTTCTTGTTTTTTCCTTTTTTTACAGGTTTATTTGTACTTTGTTCTTCAGTTGCTGCATCATTTATATCACTCACATCTTCAGTGTCAATACCAACTTCAAGATAATCCGCGATCTCTTCACCTTCTGATTTTACTTCAGGTACATCCAAACCAGGATTTAATTCATCCTGTCCATCCGCCTTTAAAATATAACTAATTAAGTCATTTTAAATTAGTTTGCATAAAATTGATGCCATCTAAATCAGCTTTTTTGGATCTATGGTGAAATATCATTGTGATGGCTAATATTTTTTAGTCGAAAGAAAGTACCCATCGTGGTTTTTATTTTTATCGATTTAATAATCAAAACGAGTAAACTCGTGTAGCAAATGCCTCATCCTAAAATGCTCCAAACGTACATCTACACATACGGTTGATATAATTTATGGCATTTTTTAAACTTTTTGAGCATTTTGATTAGGACACATTTTCAGGTGAATAACTGTTTTAATGCTTATCATACTACTAATGTAATAAAGAATGCACGGCATACATAATATATTATGTAAACAAGGCAATGTAATTAAATATTGACAATCACTATTATAAACAATTGCGACGTCATCAGTGCCAAAAAAAATTGCTACTAAAATAATTAAATATTATGAATATAATTATTATATACACTAATGTGAATCAGAATTAATAACGTCATAAATGTTTATAGTGACAATTGTTAACGTGAAAAAAGCAAGGAAACGACAGCCTGCAAATTTAAAAATTAAAATCACACTTTACGAAAAGTGGCTTGATGCGTTTCGATCAATTCATGATCATTATCAAGAGCTATTCAGAGACATTGGACAACCATAGTAAAGTCAGTTATTGGTTAACCATTGGCGCGTAAAGTTTTTGGATTTTTTCACTGAAACACCTAGCAGGGTGTAATATGAGGAATATAATTCGCTATATATTATTCAGTAAACAGGACCATATTTATTGCAAAACATAATTTGTAAAATAAAACCAACACCGTCAAAAGCCTCAAAAAATCTTGACAAGTTGGATAAATCTTGATCAAATTTTACCCGAAAATATGAACGTGAGCTTAAAATTGTTCTCCAAAGTCCTGACCCTCAAAAAGAATCCAAAACTGAAGTGCTCCTAAAACTATCAATACCGGTACCTACCGAAAGGTCTCAAGTAGCAGAAATTAGACATGCTACTTAAATACGAAGGTGGCTACTTTAGAGTCTTTTAGGGAGCTAAACAAAACACTATAAATTACTGATATCCCGTGAAAAAATGATTGGATCTAATTGGATATAAATATATCAGATCCAATTGGATCCTAAAATTGACCGTATCTAATTGGATCCAATTGGATCTGAATTACCGGGTGTATTTTTAAATCTTGGATCCAATTGGATCCAATATGAACGCAAATTTTTTTTTATTATCTCTTTTCTACTATCTCTCTTTCATTATCTTTATATGTAGGTACTATACAACATTCCCTATACCTTACGGACTATGTACCATTTTTTTTTTATTGTAAATGTTGATTTCTTGTGGGATTCGATCACTGTTCATGCTGCAGGTGTGTAGATGTAATGCAATTTTAGATGTAATCATTGTTATTAGACTTGAAAAGTAAAATAAGAATTTTTCACCATAATATTTTTATTAGTTAAATATCAGCTATTACCTATAAATTATTATCTATCAGAAATTATCAGGAATTATTAAAAACACGAATTGATATCCAAAAAATTTTATCCTGAAAGTTATAAAAGTTTTTTTTTGTGTGAGTGGACTTTTATTTTTTTATTCGAAATTTTTAAGTATACTTTATTTTTTTAAAAAAAGGTGGTAATCCTAGTTGTCTTACAGCTTTCAAGTTATTAGCAACCACCCCGTTGTAAATAAACTTAATTTTCCGTTAAAATTAGTGGTCGATAAAAAAGAGCAACATCGCTAATTTAAACTTTTGATCTATATAGTCTATGTTTTACAATTTTCGAAATATTTCCCCGGCAGAAAAAAATTTATGAAAAATTATGATAACTTCGATAAAAAATTATGAAACTCTATGAAACAGTAAATTATTAAAAAATCATACTTTTTCATAGAAAATCATAAAAAATGACCAAGGCTTTAATGAAAAATTAGGCATTATTCTAAAACATTATAATTATGAATTATGAATAACTATGAAAAAATATTAATATCTACACGTTTTACATCTGAATATCTGAAAATCTATTAAAATCTCTGTTTTTTAACGATAATTTCTGACAAACGATGTATTCTTCTAAAAAAATATGATAATAAAAGTGTCCAAATTTGGATATGGTTTTCATAGTTTTTCATAATTTTTTTCATAGATTTTTTTTCGTCAGGATTGACAATTTGAAATTTCGGTCTAATTTTTGAAAGACTATTTCACCTCCTTAAATTGTTTTTCTATCGAAATATACCTATATAAAAATAAACTTTTAGATTTGCAATAAAATATTATGTTATATTGGTAAAAAGCCTTCATTTATTCATGAATCCTTATTTTATTTTTGAAAGTTCTTATTAAGTAGGTTATTTAACTTGAAGTCCTATTTTAATCCATAAACAAAAACAGCATGTCAAATTAGATTTGATGATCGTCCATTAAGAAATAAAATAACAGATACAACTGGACTTGACAAATAAAATTAAAAATAAAATTCATCTGGACCTGTTTAATCTAATCAAAATTAAATTATCAGATCCAATTGGATCTGCCAAATAACAAAAAAATTAAATATCAGATCTAATTGGATCTGCAAAATAAAGAAAAATAAAATTCCAGATCTAACTGGATCTAATTGGATCAAATTTGATCAATAATTGGATCTACTTGGATACAATTGGATCTGACCAATTAAAAAAAATAAAACATCAGATCCAATTGGATAAGCGAGATTAAAAATTAGATCTATTTGGATCAAATTGGATCAAATATTGGATCCAGTGAGATCCAAATGGATCAAATTAGATCAATAATTGAATCTACTTGGATACAATTGGATCTGACCAATTAAAAAAAAAAATAAAACATCAGATCCAATTGGATAAGCGAGATTAAAAATTAGATCTATTTGGATCAAATTAGATCAAATTGGATCAAATATTGGATCCAATGAGATCCAAATGGATCAAATTAGATCCAATCATTTTTTCACGAGATTGTACAGAACTTCGAAGTATTTAATTTAAAAGTAATACAACCCATAATTCGTATGATTCGTATGCAAGAGCAAACGCTAATCAAACAATAAATGTAGTAGAAATGTCAATAATAGAGAAAAGTAGAAAAATTAATGGATAAAAGAGGATTATTACAGTTTGAATCAATGTAGATATAATAAGATTAGGACGCTTAGTTACTAAGACGCAGTACAATTTACAATTAATTTTTTTTATAAATAAATGTGAACAATTTGATTTGTTCAGTTTGAACAATAAAATATTGGATGAAGTATAACAGTTATATTAAAAAAGTAATTAAACAATTTTCGACGTTAATATGGATATAATTATCAAGACAGTATTTCCTTCCAACCTCGGATTATGCAGAGGAAAAAGTTGCTGGTGCCGGTGAAGTACGTCAGGGAAATTCGAGAATTAAGAAATGCTGGCATAAATCATTTAGTTTAATGTAGAGTCATAAGACAAACATCAATAACTTTAACTCCTTATGAAACATTATTTCATGTGACTATGTGAGTTAAAATACCACAAATTGACAGATAAATAAGGAATGACATATTAGTTGCAACTGCGTTTATAATCAAAGTGAATCAATGTAAATATTTTTATTTAATATTTTTTATTATACTATAAACACATATGAGCCCGTATTAATGCTTGTTTTCTCCACTACTCACGCTGCAATCGATTTAATTGTCCCCACCATATACTTCGCACGCTGCCTATACACGTATTACATAGAAAACTCCCATGACGCACACTCCCAGTTAACAATTATGTCATCACACAAGATGTGTATGTATAATGGTACCCCTCTGTGTTTCAAAGAGAATATGTTTGAGTGTGTTAGTATGTTATTTACAATTTAACTCTTGTGTGTCTTTTCTATTGTTTTACCTGCTGGTATCTTGTGTTAAAAAAAAAACAAAAACAAACAAACAATGATAAAAATTTATGTACTGAAGTTTTGTCATTTAAGTAACAGTTTGTAACAGTAAATTATGCCATTGAGGAGAGAATCGACTAGAGAGAAAGCTGTGTATTACAAATACATTAAGAAATTGAAGCAAAAAAATAACTAATGTGATTACTTTAATGGCGCTCAAACCCTTTATTTTGGTTTATCTAATATTTACAAACACGTCTCCGTGGTTACAAGTTGGGTTTAATAAAATGGAGCCATACTTCACAATTTAATACCTATGATATCTCTAGGAAACATATAATGTTAATATGTTCGATTCAGTACTCAGTGAAATTATGCAAATATATAAATCAGAAGCATTGACGCCCATGACCTATGACTTTCTCATTTAACAAGTTCTCCTCCAACGGCTCCAGTGGATTATTAAATGGGGGTTTCCTCTGTATTTTAACATAAACAAAAAAATATGTATATATTCGGGTATGCAGGATTTAAACGGCGTCCTTTATAGCTATCATAAAATTCATCCCTTTTCACAGTAAGGGACAATTTTGAAATTTGAAAAAATGAAAAAAGGTCATTTATGACAGTTTTGTGTTTATTCTTTATACAGTCCGTATCATAATATAGCCTCACCAAAAGTTTTTATATTTCACTTACAATATTTTAGAGAAACGGGTTAGCCAGTAATACGTTAGTCGTATATTTCGAAAATCTTTTAATGGGTGAATAAAAATATGCTTTGAAATTTTTGATAATGTTTAAACTTTTCTTATACCATTCTGTTGTCCAGCCTTTATACTGACGTGCAAAATTTAAACGGTCAACTTTATGTTGATAAACCCAAACTTTTCGGAGTCGAAGAGAAAAGGATGATGCATCAATAATGTTTTGGGAGCGATTAACTGCAATGAAGTTATCGATCCTGTTACTTTAAAAGGACGGCAGGATTCGAAAAAATACGCAGGCACCTTTTTTCAGCGAAAAGTAAAAATAAATAAGGATTTACAGGGCGATATTTCAACAGGATAATGTCTCAATTCACAATGCTAAGTGTGTACAGGATTGGTTTAAACAAATAAACTGATCTGTTTTACACGACCAGCAAGATCACCTGATTTCAACATCTTCGAAAACGTATCGAGTTATTCGTCCCGTAACGTATACGACGGCGGGAAACAATATAATTGAAAAAAAAATATTCAACGTAACTGGCGGCAAATCCCACTCGAATATGTGAGGAATTTGTATGAAAATATTCCAACAAAAAATTTACAAATAGTGGAAAATAAAAGAGGTTCAACTAATTATTATTAATTATTAAAATTATACGTAATTTTTGAAAGGGGAGGCTATATTATAGGACAAAAAATTATATTAATTTTATATGTTTTTGATATAACTTTTGAGATTGGTTTGTGCGTTTATTTTATTAAAACAAATAGTTACTGCATCTTTTTATTTACACAATAAAACATTTTCGAAATATACGACTTACGTATGACTGGCTAACCTGTTTCTCTAAAATATTGTAAGTGAAATATAAAAATTCTTGGTGAGGCTATATTATGAGACGGACTGTATAAATGATAAACACAAAAGTATACGTGTCATAAATGACCTTTTTTCATTTTTTCAAAAATGTCGTGCTGTTGAAAGGGACCAATTTTATGATAGCTATAAAGGACGCCGTTCAAATCCTGTGTACCCATATATTCTTACCGGAAAAAATGGTTTTTCATCTTGCTCATCTTTAATTTCGGCAACTTTGTTGCGCAAATTAAAATCCGAATTTATGCATAAAATTCGGAAACCGTAAGCTACTTCTAATTTTGCTACACAATCTCCACATATTCCATGTGGTAAATCATCCGTTTCTGATATCTATAATTAATAATTTTTGCTATATAATTTTTAATTTACCAATTTTTAGAAAATCTTACCATGACAGGAGCACATTCCATTATTGCTTTACAGATTGATGGAATATTTGATGTGCTTGCATAAATACTGATTAAGTTTAATTTCTTATTCATACAAGTGCGACAAATTTCTTCAATATTCGTACACATAATAAATATCTATTTTTAATTTAATTTTTAAATTTGTTCTTACAATTTTACTCTTTTGTATAAAGCCTCATACGAATATTGTATTTTTTTCACTTTTACCACTTTTACGGCAAAAAAAAAATTAGGGCAATTTTTTTACTGCAAAAGAAAAAATGATACGAACCATTTCATTGGTGAGTAAGCACAAAAAAAAAAATGAAACGAAAGTTTTTATTGGTAAATTTAATATTTGTAGGTTGATTGCGAAACCATAGTAACGAGGGTAAGATATTAATGATTGATTTAGGTACATATCTGTTTTAAGGAAACAGAATTTATCAGCTAGGAAAATATTTTAAATGCATTATTAAATTATCTTGCCAACGAAATAATACGATTTGGCAAGCTTATTTTAGCTGAATAAAACAAACAGTAAAAGTTAAATTAATGTATGTAGATTTAAGTAGCAAAATTCACCAAGTGCGTGTTGGGCACTCATTAAATCTGGGGTTTTCAGTAACTATATAGAGTATTTCATTTTCAACGTTTTAGAGATAAAATATGTAGGGTAAAAGCCCCCTTTGTGGAACGGTATCTAATTATGAACATTTACATATTAATGAAGTTATTTCTGAAAGAAACGTCTGATAACAAAAATTATTATTAATAGAATGATTGTTTTTCAATTTAAATTCACCTCGCATTTAAAGTTTCCTTACTTAATTAAAGAAATAAATATGTAAATGTCAAAACTGTTCCAGTATTAGATACCGTTCCACAAAGGGGGCTTTTACCCTATATCTTTTACACTTTATAATAAAAATAAATAAATACATTTGACAATGTTACTCACGCATGTGTTACTTGGGGCTCAGTTATGTGACAATTTGGTTCCCTATACATACCTAGAAAGATAATTAGGTATGTGTCTAAAATTTTGGGAGTTTTCGAGATCAAATCGAGACATTATTCTACTGGTAAATTTAATATACCCCTGTCGCAGCATCTGCATAACATAGCGAATTTCCAAATATTGGGCACTGGCGGATCTCATCTAAGACCTGTACCTATTTAAAATAGTTTAGCTTTCTAAGAGTAAAACAATTTTTAAAACCGGCTGAGTAATTAGTTCTGGTATTTTTGGGACCCAAGAACCCGAACGGATTTTGTGCAGCATAGTTGTATCCATCTAAAATAATTTAGTTCTCTAGCAGTGAGAACATTTTTAGAATCGGTTCGGTAGCTTATTTTTGGCGTTTTCGGATCTGCAAGATCCCGGTGGACCTCATTAAAAAATCAGCTCGACCGTATATTCTAGGCGGACTTTATGTAATATATATATATATATATATATATATATATATATATATATATATATATATATATATATATATATATATATATATATATATATATATATATATATATATATAAATTTTAGTGAATATCATTTTCGTATTCTAGGGACCTCAAAACATATTTCTGTCATAATCTCGGGCTCAGATTGCGTCATGAGACCTACTGTAATAGCTGAATTTCGAGTTTTCGAAATTCGCTAATACAAAGTGATTGCAAAATCATGGTTACAAGCGTAACAAGACATTATAATTTAACACTTTAAACGACAGAACTCGTCCTGCAATACGGCGCCATGGCGGCCTAAAATTCTGTGATATGTATAAATGTATATATTCACTGGTACAGGTGCCTCCATCTGTGCCAGATTTTTCGAAATACGGTATAATTCTAGATAATGTTCAATTTTATCAACATAGTTTAGTGTCACTTATATTTTGTAAATTACTATTACTTTTTTGATTTTGGGATCTTTTTTTCTTTTTCTTTTTTGTAACATTATCTATTGTACTTATCACTGGCATTAAAAAGTCCGACATTTTGAGACAAAATTTTTTTTCATGTTATGGTTTGTTTAAAAGGCTTAAGTACATAGTCCAAGAGCCCGTGGCCTTCAAATCCTATGAATACCATGGCAGTGCGATCACCACGTCATCTATAGGGTCTTTTAGTCAATAGTTAAAGAATAGTTCAAACTCAGTCCATATTGCGTAAATTGATGGGTTTATTGTACTATAAAATTTACTCATTGTTTGAACAACAGTAGAATATAATAATTAACTTGTACTTCTTTTAATAATACAAAATAAAGCATTTTTTTATTTTTAAATAAATCATAAAATAATAATCTTTTTTTTTATTGAGAACAGTGTGTTAATTTCAATGATTTAGAATGTGTTGATTTAAACTTTGTTTCGTAGTAAATCCTTGCAAACAGATATGACATTTAAAACGTTTTTCACCATGAATTTGTTTGTGATTTGACAAATGATGTTTTTGACTAAACGTTTTCCCGCATATGTCACATGCAAACGGTCTTTCACCTAAAAATCCAAAAAAATTATTTATAGTAAACCAATCAGATCGCATTTCAAGTAAAAAATACCCGTATGAGTTCTCATATGGTTCAGTAAGATTTTTCTCAGTCGAAAACTTTTATCACAAACTTCACATGGATATGGTCGTAAATTTAAATGAATCCGTCTGTGTTCTTCTAATTCACTATTCCAGCGAAACATAAAGCCGCAAAATTCACAACTGTATTTTTTTGGTTCTTCAGAATGACTGAACATGTGACGCTTCAAGTAATGGGGTGAAAGGAACTGTTTATCACATTTCTCGCAACGATATCGAAAATCGGTGTGCTTTGTTAAATGTGTTTCCAATTCTCCTCTGTATTTATACTTTCGCGGACAATGTTCACAGTGATAGAATCCATCACTGCCCTTCTCCATCGGACATTTTTTTGGACCTTGTTTTGGGCCTTTTGGGCGATTCAATTTTGATGTTGAACGTTTTTTTGGTTTTTTTGTCTGCGGTATCTTTTTTGTTTTTTCCTTTTTTATCTATTTTGGTTTTTTTTGTATTTTGTTGTTTTCCACTTTCTTTATCATTTACATCACTCACATCTTCAGTGTCAATACCAACTTCAAGATAGTCTGCAATATCCTCATCTTCTGATTTTACTTCAGGTACATCCAATCCAGAATTTGATTCAGTTGCCTTTAAAATGTTAGCTTTAGTTAAGTCATTGTAAATTATCATTTAGTTGTTATGCTTAATTTAACTCGGCATAAAATTAAGGTAATCTATGAGCTAATGTTTTATTAATCTATGGTAAAGTTTCATTATGACAGCCATATAATATTATCTAACACTCCTATACATATAGCTAATTTCCGTAAGTGGAAGTGTTGCCCATTAAGAGAGACAGAAACTGCATAGTTCTATCTGACTTATTTATACTCGATCCGTTATGCGCATGCGTTGCGAATATAGTAGGAAAAATAAAAATTTGATAGACGATTTGTAAACATCTAAACATGTTCCATTCTTGGACATGCGCATAACACGAAGTCTAAATGACAGAGACAGACGTATGATGGACGTATGTATGTCTGCACCGTTGGATCGTCAACCTTTTCCGGACCCATATTAGCAATATAGGAGTGTTAGACATATATTGACAGCTGATATTTTTTGGTCGAAGCAAAGTGTTAATCTTTTATTTATAAGAAAATGTACAAAAATACTTTCTAGTGTACATCTACGCATAAGGTTGATGTAATTCATGACGGTTTTCTTAATCTATAGCAAGATATTATTGTGATAGTTGATATTTTTAATGGAAATAAAGTGTAGTAAGTGTAGTAATTTACTAGAGATAATAAAGTTGAGTTTCTAGGCAAAACCAATGTAGCCAAGAGACGTGCGAGAGGATTATCATTCATATCCCTTTTATTTAAGTTTTTGTCAGGATTGTGACAATCGTTACATGAAATATGACGTCTAAAAAATATCAGAATCAAAATAATTACCAAATGAAATATGACGTCTAAAAAAATATCAGTATTTAATATATTTATTCAAATTACTTACAATCACACATATAATCTTACATTTTCCTTCTAAACTTCTATTTTTACAAATTATAGTACAACAGAAAACCTTTATTTATCAAAAGAAATGAAATATTTCCTTAAAAAAATGATTTTATTACACTACACATCTAAAATGATACTAAATGACAGATATTAAATTACTTTGTCAATTTCACGAAATTAAAATTATATAAAATAAATATAATTTTAATTTCGTGAAATTGACAAAGTAATTTAAACTTTAAATATTTTTCAATATTTAAAATGAAATTTCACAAAGTAAATCTCTCAACAATGAATTATTTAAATAAAGAAGGATATTATATCTTATATGTAGTTTGATTCTATGTGGACTTGGTAAATTCTTCGTTTATACTTTTACTTTTTTAGATGTATTCAATTCCTACTTTTTTGCATATACATAATTATTTACTAGCATGTATATTTAATGTTATTATTATGGCATTCACCCAAAAAAAAATATATATCCCCAAAAACCCAAAAAACATATATCCCCCCCCCCCCAAAAAAAATTATATATTCTTACCGGAAAAACTAACGACTTCTCATCATTTTCAACTTTAATTTCGGAAACTTTGTTACGCAAATTCAAATCCGAATTGATGCATGAAATTCGAAAACCGTACGCTATTTCTAATTTTGTTAAACACCCTTCACAGATTGTATGAGGTAAATTATCCGATTCGGAAATCTATAATCAGTAATTTTTACTGTATCATTTTAACAAAATTTAAATATTTTTTAAATATTACCATGATAGGAGCACATTCCATTATCGCCCTACTAATTGATGGAATATTTGTTGTGCTTGAAAATATATTTTTTAAATTTAATTCTTTATTCAGACAAGTTCGACAAATTTCTTCATTATTCGTGCACATAATAAATATGTATTTTAAATTTAATATTTAAATTCGTTTGACAGTTTAACTCTTATACATGAAGCTTTATACGATTATTGTATTTTTTTCATTTATGTACTTTTACAGCGAAAAAAATTAGCCCAATTTTTTTTACTACGAAAAGAAAAAATTATTTGTACAAAATATTTCATTGGTTAGTAAATATAAAAAAATGAAACGAAAGTTTTTATTGGTAAATTTAAATACTAGTAAACGGGTTATAAATTTACCAAAATCATAGTAAAAAGACAGTACCTTAATAATTTGAATTATATAATATAATTTTATTTATTTAAATAATTTTACCTTCTCTGCATTTTATACAGATTATATTTGTGGCTTAAAATTTGCTTCAAAAATCAAAGTAAATTTACTACGATTTATGTATTTTAATATAAAATTTATTCGTTCTTAGAACAATAGTAAAAATACAACGTTAAGTAATACAATAATTGGGCCAATTCGTATCGGCGTAAGCGGAAACGACTTGCGCTCAAGTGTAAGCAATATGTGTTTGAAAAGAAACACATTTGGCTTGTTATTGATATGTACATATGTATATTTCTGTCACACTTTCCATCTTCTAGTGAGAAGGGTGAGAAGCATACATAGGGCCGATTCGTATCGGTCTAAGCCAAAGCCGCTTGCTCTCGTTTTGAATCAATTTGCACTTGTTTTACGATATGTACTTGTTATACTGTATACGATATAAACCGAACGCTAAACTTAACCCTTCTCTCTAGAACATGCAAAGTGAAACAGAAATATACAAAAATGTCAAAAGCAAGCCAAGTGTGATTCAAAACAAGTGCAAATTGATTCAAAACGAGAGCAAGCGGATTTGGCTTAGACCGATACGAATCGACCCATAGTTTATAGTCAGCTATTAGCGTTGTCTATATATTTGTCACTCTTCTCACTAGAACATGGAAAGTGAGACAGGAATATACATACATATCAATAGCAAGCCAAATGTGATTGTTTTCAAGCACATATTGCTTACACTTGAGCGCAAGCCGCTTCCCCTTACGCCGATACGAATTGGCCCAACAACTTGTACTTATTTTAATAATACTTAATTTAAGTGATTTAAATATTTCTGAACATAAATAAATCTCTAAGTAGAAACAACATCTTTTTTAAAAAAAATAAATCGTTGAAAAATTAACAGTTTTTTTAAATTTTATTGAAAGCAGAACATATTTAAGAGCAATGTTTAATAACGTGTTGATTTAAATTTTGTTTCGTGATAAACCCTTGCGAACAAAGATCGCATTTGAAACGTTTTTCGCCATGAATTTGTTTGTGAGTTTCCAAATGATGTTTGCGATTAAACTTTTTACCGCATTCTTCACAAACAAACGGTCGTTCACCTAAAATTTATAAAAATTATTAAGACTGTGCTAGGAAGATGGTATTTCAGAAAAGTGTACCTGTATGAGTTCTCACATGATTCTGTAACATTTTTCTCAATCGAAAACTTTTCTCACAAATCTCACACTTATGTGGTCGTACATTCAAATGAATCTTTATGTGCATTTTAAGCACGTTACTGGTTCGAAACATAGATCCGCAAAATTCACAGCTATATTTTCGTTCTTCAACATGACTGAGCATATGTCGCTTTAAATAATTGTCAGCTGTGAATTCTTTATCACATTTTTCGCAACGAAATCGAAAGTCGGTATGCGCAATTGCATGCCGTTCTAAATCACCTCTGTGTTTATATTTTCGTGGACAATTTTCACAGTGATACAATCCATCACTGCCCTTTTCGATTGGACATTTTTTTGGGCCCTTTTTTCGGCGATTCAATTTTGATGGAGGGAGTGATTTTGGTTTTTTGGTTGCGGTATTTTTTTTCTTTTTTACTTTTTTTACAACTTTTTTTGTACTTTGGTATTTACTTTCTTCATCACTTACATCATCATTAACATCTGCCGCACTAATATCAACTTCAAGAAAATCTGCAATCTCTTCATCTTCTGACTTTATTGCAGATATTTCCAATCCAGGATTTAATTCATTTGCCTTTAAAATATAAATTTAATTAGATCAGGCAATTTCGCTGGCATATTTATAATGAAAATATAATGAAAAAGTTTTTATAATTCGTTACAGTTTGATTCAATGTGAATATGATAAGCAGATGGAATATTTAGTGACCAGAGCATTCAGTATACTTCGTGAAGATGTACTGATTAGTGACAGAATAATTCGAATTAAAAATAATCGATAATCCGATTTTTAAATAATAGATCCGACCATATATTTATTATATGAGACAATGGGGTATTTGACAGTAGCTGAAAAAATATATATTTTGATTTTTAAATAATTGCTCGAGTCATAATGATACTGAATATTGCTTTTTTACAAGTTATTTCATTCAATAATATAAAAATTTTAATTAAATAAAATTACAAAATTTACGTTAAAAATGACGTAATTAAAAACATCAAGCAAAAGCAGCTTACGTCACAAGCTCGTTCGAATATGTAGGTATTATATTGTAGTTAGGAAAAAAACTGTATTTACTTTTTTGGTAACTATGAAAGAAATCTTTCATTATTAATTTTCATTACTAGACCTACTATTACTACTCAATGTTTTAGAGCCAATGACGTCATACGATTTGACGTCACAGAAAGCATCGTTTTGGCGATCTTTTTAAAAACTAAAATTTTATCGGTGATTTTTATTAAAAATATAGTACAAAATAATTTAAAATTGTGTATTATGAGTTTAGTAAGAAGTAATAAATACACTAAGATGGTTTTTAAAAATTTGTCAAATACCCCATTATACATCTACTAATGCCAATAAGTAAAAATACAGGTGAGTTTTTTGAGAGTTGTCATTTTTATTAAGGCTAAACTATAGACTTAATCAAAAAATTGTTCAGATAACAGTTGTAGATACCTCTGGGGGTAATCGATTGATATAATCAGAAGCTTTATAGCTCTTTTAGTTTTCGAGCTATGACACAAACTTATATTTTTTTTAAATGGAACTGTGGGCCAATTGGTATCGGCGTAAGTAAAAGCGGCTTGCGCTCATTTGTAAGCAATATGCGCTTGAAAACAATCACATTTGGCTTGCTATTGATATGTATATTCCTGTCTCACTTTCCAGATAGCCAACGCTAATAGTTGACTATAAACTATATATGCTTCTCACCCTTCTCACTAGAACATGGAAAGTGAAACAGGAATATACATACATATCAATTGCAAACCAAATGTACTTATTTTCAAGCGCATATTGCTTACACTTAAGCGCAAGCCGCTTCCGCTTACGCCGATACGAATTAACCCTATATATTAATTTGTTGATAAAATTAATCCAGTACATCAATAAAAAACATAAATGGAAGAAAACATTTTTTTACATGTTGATTTTTAGAATTTTTTGTAAATTTGTTAATTTTGTGGGAAACTGATATGTATTTGTAAAGGTAAGTTAAATCGAGGTAGTTTAATTTTTTTATCCAAGAAACAAACCAGCAATTAATAGATAGCACAACAGCTAGTTCATTTTTTTAAAATATAAATTTCACGCCTCAACTTTTGATGGAAACTCTTTTTCCTGTCACATCCTTTAATTCTTGTATCTAATTTTTTGTGTTTGAAGACCAAAATAATTCCTTATCATATTATATCCGTAAGTACTCTAACTCAAAGGTATCACATTTATTTCGTATCATATCATAAATAGCCCAAGAGCCCGCCGTATGCAAAACCTATGTATAAGATAGATGAACGATTTTTTGTAAGTAGTACTACCCCAGTCCTAAAGAAAGCCCCCTTTAGAATTACCATATTTTGTCCGCATCATAAAAATCTGACGTCACTTCCGGTTATGGTTTTGTTATATCATCAAATACATTACACCAAAATGAAGGTTTCCAGGTGCAAAATAAAAATGTCGTTGGCTGCTAGGCCTTCGTATATCGCAACACTGAGGCTGCTTTCACTGAAAAAGAAAACTTTCAATGAAGGTAGTCTCAGTGTTGTGAATTACTAAGACTTGGCAGCCCTCGATATTTTTATTTTGCACCTCGAAACCTTCATTTTGGTGTGATAACCGGAAGTGATGTCAGATTTTTAAGATACGGAAAAAATATGGTAATTCTAAAGGGGGCTTCCTTTAGGACTGGGGTAATACTACTTACAAAAAACCGTTCATGTATCATATACATAGATTTTGCATACGGCGGGCTCTTCAGCAAAAAATTATTATTAATTCTAATATAAAATTAATAATAAATTTATTGATTTTACGCTTTTATTATTGTGACATATGTAAAGAAAAAATAAAAATATTCTTACCGAAAAAATTAACGGCTCTTCGCCATCCTCTTCGTTCTCATCTTTAATTTCTGGAATTTTATTACGCAAAGCAAAATCCGAATTGATACATAAAATTCGAAAATTGTAAGCTATTTCTAATTTTGTCAAACAGTCTTCGCATATTGTATGAGGTAAATCATCCGATTCGGAAATCTATAATCATGTAATTTTTGTTGAGTAATTTTTACATCGGTAAATAATGAAAATATGTTTTATCATTTTTTAAATATAATCTTACCGTGATAGGAGCACATTCCATTATTGCTGTACTGATTGATGGAATATTGGATGTACTTGAAAAAATATTATTTAGATTTAATTCTTTATTCATACAAATTCGACAAATTTCTTCATTATTCGTACACATAATAAATATTTATTTCAAATGTAATTTTGTATTACTACGAAAAAATTATCTTTCAATCATTCTATCACTCTCAGTCAAGAAATAATTAAGTTATTTTACGAAATAAGTATATGATTATTTTAAAGAAGCAAACAAATGAAAATAAAAAAAATTTAACTAATCATTCCTTCTAAATAAAACAACGTCAGTGTCAACAATTTCCAAAAATACCTACGATACCTACTTCACCTACTTTCAGTTGTTCATGTCAGTTATGTAGGTACATATTATTATGGATAATTCAAGTCACTACTCATTATTCCTTACAAAACTTCTTTTCAAAAAGTTACAAAATACACGGTTCTGGAAATTGGATGGAACTAGCTAACGAACTCATCCAAGATTTTCAGACTTCCAAAGTTTTTACCAAATTTTGTGAAAGTAGGATGTTTTGTTCGAGAATTATCGTGTTGACACAATAGATAAACATAATATATCTGTATATTATATAAATTAAAAATTTTAATGAATATCGTTTTCGGGTTCTAGGGACCTCAAAACTAATTTCTGTCACTCCCGGACTTAAGCTTCCTTCCAGAATTCATTAAAATAGATTTTAGATTTTAAAAAATAAATATTCCTTTAAATTTGAATAGGGCATTTGCCAATATAAAAAAAAAAAAAAATGATCAAAACAGTTTTATTGAAAATTTATAATACAAAAAACCTCAACTTATTATCCTAATTCATCCTAACTATTATTATTTAATTTTAAAGAAATTAATTAAAAATTATTTTTTTAGTTATGAACACCGTAATTAGAAATGAACTGTGACGTCACATTCTCTTCTTATACTTTGATCCGTTATCCTATTCTAATCAAATATAACTATGGAAATTAACACAAATTTAATTTCACCCCTCCGTCCAAAAAAAATTTCAACTGTTTCTTTTCCTAGTAATCAGAAAAAAAATTTCTTAGTTACAACATACCTGTTGCTATTAATTTAGAGAATGTGACGTAACTGGCAACTAATGAACGTTTTCGTGCAAATTTTGAGAACACATATTATTAAATAAATCTTTTCAACAATTTTCGACATTATAATTAAAAATGAAAAAAATACATCCATACTAGGGATGTTATGGATATCCGTAACCGTAACCGAAACTACCGGATATCCGAAATAATTACATATCCGAAACCGAAACTGTATCCGAAAATAAAAGTTTCGGATTCGTTTCGGATAATAACAGAAAACTGCCGTTGGAAAACAGAGGTTAAATCGAAGTAAATTTTTGCTGCATGTATTTCTCTTGATAAATTTCCGTTGATTTGTATCTGACGTTCACTTTTTGGGGTAAAATTTTCTGCCCTTTTTTTTTTTTAAATTTTTACTATAAGCAATTATCCGTAACCGTATCCGAAACATTATCCGATATTATTACATATTCGTAATCGAAACTGAAAATTTTTTTTTTAAATATCCGTATCCGTATCCGAAATTTCATATCCATAACATCCCTAATCCATACAATACATAAATATGCGTATTTTAAAATAATTTCCCAAAAGTCAAATACCCCATTACTGAATTAATTAAGTAATAAAATTTTTACGTTTTTTGTTAAAACTGACTTGAATTAATTATCGACTACCAATTTTATTAAAAATTTACTACCAAATTCCGAAATAAAATTAAAATATAAAATTATCAGGTAAAAAAGTTACAGTTTATAATAACATTTTATTAAATTAAAATATAATCAAGAACAATGTTTTATAATATGTTGATTTAAATTTTGTCTTGTTAAAAATGTCTGTGGGCAATTGGTGCATTTGAATCGTTTCTCGGTGTGTATCTGATCATGAACTCTCAGATGATCTTTCCTTCTAAAACCTTTGCCACACGTCTCACAAACAAACGGTCTTTCACCTGTATGTGTCCGTCTATGATTTTGTAATAATGTACTAGTTCCAAATTTTCTTTGACAGATTTCACACTGATATGGCCGTATATTTAAATGAACCCTCTTTCTGTGTTCTTGTAGTGTTTCGTTCGTTCGAAACAAAAATCCACAAAATTCACAACTATATTTACGTTCGTCCGAATGTGTGAGCATATGTCGCTTCAAGTAATCCGTATCAATGAATCCTTTACCGCATTCTTCGCAACGATAACGGAAATCTGTATGCACCGTTGAATGTCGCACCAGACCACTTTTGAATTTATACTTTCGTGAACAAATTTTGCAATGATAGAATCCATCATTGCCCTTCTCGATTGGACATTTTTTCGGACCACGTTTGCGACGTTTGAGTTTTGATGGTGTAAGTTTTTTGAGTTTTTTGTTTACGGCATTTTTAAATGAATCAAAAGAATCTTTTTGGTTTTCATAATTATCTTCTTCGTCTTTAACATCAACAGATTTGATATCAACTTCAAGGTAATTCGCAATCTCTTCCCCTTCTGACTTTATTTCAGATATTTCCAACGTATTATTTAGTACATTTGTCTTTAAAATATAACTTGAATTAGGGTAATAATTAGAGTGAGGATATTGGTACGACAAACGTGTTTTCAAGGGGTGACCAATTTTTTATAGCGGGTTCTAGCACACACTACGTCGTCAAAAGTATGGAGACACCTTTGCCCAGGCGGGTGCCCACACTTTTGACACGATATTGTACAACAACAATAAGTACAGTACCGCTTCAAAAGTGTGGGCACCCCTCGGTCAAGGTGTCCCTATACTTTTGACGACGTAGAACCCACTATAAAAAATTGGTCACCCCGTTTGTGCGAACCAATGTCCTCACTCTAGTAACAATAAAAACACTTTACTTTGTAAAAACAATTATATTTAATTTTGTGACATGTTTCGATTGATATAATCATAATCAGGCAATCCAACACAAATTAACATAAAGTAACAGATAATGACTTTGTGGATTTTGGATTCTTATTAGTTTCATTTTTTAACCAACCAGCATTTCATTTACATAAAGATAATCAGTGCTGGCGTTCGCCAGAAAATTTTGTTACCCTAAGGGGACATCCATTAATTACGTGAGCTTAAAATGAGGCGGGAGGGGTCGACAAAATCTCATTTGAACTGGGGGGGGGGCATAATCCACAACCTCACCACGACTCTCAAAAATATAAATTATTTTTCAGATAATAAAAAAAAAATTACTTTGAGTGTTCATTTCACCCCCTTAAAAAAATCTCATGGCTATTATTAAAATCATTTATTTTAAGAGTAAAAAAAAGAAACAGAAAAAAACTCAGTTTTAAAAAAAAATTAGCGTAAATCTCACATAAGAGGAAAGGGGTATAACCAAATCTCATTAAATCTCACCTAAGGGCAGGGGGAGTCTAAATTGAATAAAAAAACAGCACGTAATTAATGGATGTCTCCTAACGTTAGCTAACGGAGCTTACACCGTTACAAACCAGAGGGCTCGATTCAAAAAAATTACTACACGTTAAATATTTTTTCATGGTTTCCTCTGGTTTTTCACGGTATAAATACTTATACAACCACATTAAAACATTATGGAATAAAAACAATCAGCCACCATATTAGAAATTGCTGTTTTAATATCCAACGCATGTTAATTTTTTGAATCTGCGCCCTGTGATTTGTAACGGTGTAGCTCTGTTACGTAACGTTAGACTAACAAAATTTTCTAGCGAACGCGAGCATTATTACGCTGTTTGATAATGATCTATTGATCGAAACATGTCGCAGAAATGAATAATTTTTTCGGAATTTTCGAAAAGTAAAACGTTTTATTTATTATTATAGCAAATATTAAATATTATTGGCGTAACGCTCAAATGTATTAGATTAAATTAATGTGTTTCTTAAATTAAGAACCGAATATGTGTAAGCAACAATTGTGAATGTGAAAAAGTACCCTTGTAAAAAATTTTGATACAGAACCCAAATAGGGCTAGTTACGCCAATTTAGTATACAGATAAAAATCGCATATTCTTACCGAAAAAATTAACGGCTGTTCATCATTTTCATCTTTGATTTCTGCAATTTTGTTACGCAAATTAAAATCCGAGTTGATGCATAACGTGCGAAAATTGTAAGCTACTTCTAATTTTGTTACACAGTCATCACATATTGAATGAGGTAGATTATCTGATTCAGAAATCTATAAGCATCAATAAATATAATTTTTTGTTAAATAATTTCTATATAATTTATGTTAAATTTTAAATATGATTTTACTGTGATAGGAGCACATTCCATTATTGCTGAACTAATTGATGGAATATTTGATGTACTTGAAAATATATTATTTAAATTTAATGCTTTATTCATACAAATTCGACAGATTTCTTCATTATTCGTACACATAATAAAATATAAAAAAACGAATTTTTTAATTCTCTTGAGAAAAATTGTCTTTGAATCAGTCACTTTCACCTATGAATGAAATTTTACAAAAATATGTGATCTAATTTTATAACTAGATAAATAAAGTTATTAATATTAATAATATTACTCTTTTAGGGAATAATTTTAGGCAATATTAAAATTTGACTTAAATTGATTAGCATTAATAGGGTATTTGACTAAATTTGGGAGACTCGTTTATAAATATGGCCCATTTAACTTAACCCATTATATCCCACTCCTGTTTCTACTGGTCAGATTTTGATGAATTTCCACGCAAAGACCTAGAATGGCAATATAAAATAATTCCCCAAAGATGATCCTTGTATCCTTCCCAGGATAATAGTAAAGGCCTGTATTATATATAATATTCTGGGTCGTGGTGTATATAAAAACTTTGGCGGGAAATATGAAATGAATTTATCAAAAGTAAGGTAAATATTGTTAACATTAAAAAAACGAAATAAAAAGGTTAATGATCCTTTTTTTAAAACTAATTTATTATTCTGAACTTTCTGAAACTGCCACTACGAAAATAAAAGTGGTTACGTTACTTAAAATAAATAATATCTGTTACCCCGATATCATGTTATTTTTATTGAGAATATTTAATTTTTATTATGTTTAGGAAAATTTTCACACAAAATCTTTTCAAAATATTCCAATGGTTTTCCAATATTTCCATTTAATTTGTCAAAATTTCTAAAAAAATTCACATATTATTAGACTACTAAATCGTCAGTCACATTTCATTCCTTCTTTGTTTAACTATTTTACAGCTAATTATCTTTATCTCTCATTCACGAAGTTAGCCACGAACAAAATACGTGGAATAATTTCTACAAGATATTACTCTTTGACTACGTTACAACCCAGCGTATTTTAAAACATATCTGTCAGTTCTCTATTGAAATTTTCTATTTTAATATTTATTTTTATCAATTATTTCATTTTTAATACTTTAAACATATATTTTACTAACACTCGGACAAGTTTTTTTAAATTAAAAAATAATAATTTTAAAAATCAATGCAAAAATTTGTGACAACCTGCATTGCGCATTGCAGACCCTTTTTTAAATATTTATAATAGTTCAACTGGAAGCTTTTTAATGGTAATTTTTACACAGGCGGAGGGAGAAAGATTCAAAGAGCGTTATTCAATTGTAATTTTATATATTTAAATACCTTTAATTAAGAAAATAACCCGTAAAGTTGACTTTCCCACGGTATTACGTGTAATATTGTGGTCACTAATGGGTTAAATTTAACCATGATTCATCACTTATAAATTTAAATAATTTCTGTTTTCTTGGCTTTATCTCTTTCATTATGACACTTGCGTAAATTTTGAATTTGCAGTTTGTTTTTAGAAAAGAATAGAAGATTGATTTGTTTCAAATGAAAGTTATTGAATTTTTTAAAAATGACTCATGCTCAGTTGTATTTGAAATTGGATATACGCTTACGTCATACTTGTGAATAAAAGATAATTTTTGATAAATTATGTATGTAATAACGTATGTAATAAGGAAGAAAAACGTATCTTTCTAACTAGAAACCCCCATTTGCTTAATAAATCTCTAACACTGGCTGATAGATAACGCATAGCTTCAACTGTTAGGTTTAGAAGCATGAAATTTTGCATAGGAGTTCCTTATATAACGTAGGTCAGCACCAAGAAAGAATTTTTGAAAATTCGTTCCCTAAATGGGTTAAATAGGGAATGAAAATTTGAATGGAAATTCGTCATTTTTGAAGTTAGAGATATATAAAAATATGTTACTATGACTATTAAAATAAATAATAATTATGAGATGTTGCCGATGGTAAATCCCATCGGGTGGGTATATGGCTAATATGTATCGTCTATTTCAGTTAAATTTAACCATGCTTCGTAACTTTGAATTTAAATAATTTCCGTTTTCTTGGCTTTATCTCTTTTATTATTGCATTTATGTAAATTTTAAATTTGCAGTTTATTTTTAGAAAAGAACAGAAGATCGATTTGTTTCGAATATATGAATTATTTAATTTTTTAACGAAAACTCATGATCAATTTTATCTGAAAAGAGGTAATTATGTGAACTCTTTAAGAATTACGACATTCCTTTTTCTATTTTATATTTCAAATTGCAAATATCGTTATGGTTTTGATAAAATAATGGTTTTAAGAATAAGCGCTCAAACATGATTACCAAATAATGGACATTTTATATTAAGGAGTTACATGGGTCTTTTTAGCAAAAACAAAAAACACTATTTTTTTGATTTTTTTTTACAATATAAGAAAATATAATTTATTTCAACTTCTGGCATATTATTATATATTATTTTGAGACACTGTAAAAAACCTATTATGAAAAAAAAAAAATTAGGCCATTGGTAGCTAGTTTTCGAAAATTGCTGATTTTTCGCCGTAGACAGAGTAACTCGTGAAACTCTCACCGAAAATACAAAACAAAATTTTTTCTATTAGTAGCTATGCTTATGGGTAGTACTTGAACGAAAAATTACTGTTTCCGTTCATTATATCTCATTTTACAAATAGAAAATCAACGAAAAACACGAAAATTTTTACCAAAAATCAACATTTTTTGTTTAAAACATTGTCAAAAGTTGAAATTTTATTTTTTTCTAAAGTCCCTTTGTTCAAGCACAAACCATAAGCATTTACTAATAGGAAAATTTGCCAAAAGTTGGAATATATTAGATTTTTTTGCTAAAAAAAAATATGTAACCCCTTAATACTGGTTTTTCTGTTCGCTACTGTACGTAATATTTTAACAATAACAATTCTCAAGCGGTCAGAGTCATGTTAGCGTGTAAGTATCGAATACGTCTCTGATCAACGGTTTCCTTTCAAGTGTCGTATAGACCTGTCGTTTGCCAAGAATATGAGTTTTTTCAGCAAAAAAATAATTTACGAATCGTTTATCAATTTTTCAAGAGGGAGGTGCCAGAGGTAAGATTTTTATAGGGGGCGTAAGTGCACAAAGTTTGGCAACCGCTGATATAAATCATAATGTATACGTTAAAATGGGATACCGTGTATACCAAGTTATGAAGTATAGTACATTTTTTTTTTTAATTTCTTTACTTGGCCGTTTAGATTTTGTAATTTCAGCCATAAACCGACATTTATATACAAAAATAAAGTAAAAATATGAAGTAAAGTAACAATTACAGTTTACATATAACATTTTATTAAGCTATATAAAAATCAAGAATAATGTTTCACTATATGTTGATTTAAATTTTGTTTTGTTAAAAATGTCTGTTCACAAATGGTGCATTTGAATCGTTCCTCGGTGTGTATCTGATCATGAACTCTCAGATGGCCTTTCCTTTTAAAACACTTGCCACAAATCTCACAAACAAACGGTCTTTCACCCGTATGAGTTCTTATATGATTCGATAACGTTTTCCGTGTTCGAAATCTTCTCTCACAAGTTTCACACTGATACGGTCGTATATTCAAATGGATCCGCCTGTGTTCTTCTAGCGTAACTTTGGTTCGAAACATAGACCCACAAAATTCACAATTATATTGACGTTCATCGGAATGTGTGAGCATATGACTCTTCAAATATGCCGTACTAATGAACTCTTTACCACATTCCTCACAACGATATCGAAAATCTGTATGCACCGTTGAATGTCGCACCAGACCACTTTTGAATTTATACTTTCGCAAACAAATTTTACAGTGGTAAAATCCATCAGCGCCTTTGTCAAGTGGACATTTTTTCGGACCACGTTTGCGACGTTTGAGTTTTGATGGTGAGAGCCTTCTAATTTTTTTGTTTGGGGTAATAATCTGATTTTTGATCGTTTTTACAATATCTTTTGTCTTTTGATATTTGTTGTCTTCATGGTCACTGACATCTATAGAATTGATATCAACTTCAAGATAATTCGTAATCTCTCCCCCTTCTGATTTTATTTCAGATATGTCCAGTGTGGTGTTTGTCATATTATTTGTCTTTAAAATGTTTGCTTTTATTAGGATAATTTATTATAAGTTAAAAACATTACAAAAATACTAAGACTTAAATTATTAAATTCTGACATGTTTCGACTAATATTATCATTATCAAGCAGTTCAATACTTATGAACACAAAATAACAAATGTAAAATTGAGTTTTTATTCGTATCAGTTTAATTTTTTAATCAAACAGTATTTCAATTAGTAAAAATAATATTTTTGCAAAGTAGGGTGTTTTACTGTTATATAACAAATACTGAATACCTAGTATAATGTAACGCTCAAATCCAGGGCCGGATCTTGGGTAGAGGGGGGGGGCAGTCAGGGCACGTGCCCCGGGCGCCAGGGTGCCAAAAGTAGGTGTGTCAAGTTTTTTTTTTTTTTGATCGTTACAGATTTGGGAGGAAAAAAAAAGTTTGAAGGAAATATTTCTTTTTCTACAGGGGCGCCATTTTTCAACGCTGCCCCGGGTGCCACTTCGGCTAGGTCGAGCCCTGTTCAAATTTATTTAGAGTCCTATTCCAAATTTAAAAATTAAAGTATTTCGCCATTATTTTATTATACAAGTAAACATGATATAAAAAGAAAAATCATACATTCTTACCGAAAAAATTAATGGTTTTTCATCATTTTCATCTTTAATTTCTGAAATTTTATTACGCAAAGCATGATCTGAATTAATACATAAAATACGAAAACTGTAAGCTGTTTCTAATTTCATTACACAGTCTTCACATATTGTATGGGGTAAATTATCTGATTCGGAAATCTATAAACATACAATTTTCATTAATTGTAAGTAATCTTTATATACATAATAGTTAATAAATATTGTTTTATCAATTCTTACTATGACAGGAGCGCATTCCATTATTGCTGTACTAATTAATGGAATATTTGATGTACTCGAAAATATATTATTTAAGTGTAATTCTTCATTCATACAAATTCGGCAAATTTTTTCATTATTCGTGCACATAATAAACAGATTACTATGAAATTTTACGAAATAATTAATTTTTTTCAAGTTCTATTAAGTATTAGCATGTGAAGGGTACAGGGGAAAAACGATCAGAGTCACAAAAAGTAAATTTTTCAGGGGAACGATTTTAAAACTTTAAAGTGTGAATCATGTATTATAGGCGCATTTTTCAACATAAAAATTTTTTGCCTGAAAACCACGCATAGGATCTGGTTCAAACTTTCGGTGGTTATCGCTAATATAGTAAGCTAAAAAACGCCATGCCAGCAGAAAATAGACGGCTAGCCGTTTTCGCGAAATTTGACATCGAATTATGTATTATATGCGCATTTTTCAGCAAAAAAATTTGGTTCTTCCCCTGCATATCACGGACTAGTTCGATTTTCACGTGTTAGCACGCGGTCAATATTTTGCATACTGCCAGCATAATTGTATGGATTTTGGCATTTTTTACTTTTAGTGACTCTGATCGTTTTTCCCCTGTACCCTTCATGTGGAAACTTAATAATGACAACAAAAGCTTTTTAATTTGTACTTCTTTGTAAAAAAATATATTTTAAATTTACGATGTTTATGAATTTCGAATTTTTAAACGTAAGTATGGAACCCATCACAGTTGGTGACGTAACGTGGCATGGAGAGAGACTGCATAAAATTATTTTTATTCTGTGTTATTTTTATTTAGTAAACTATTAGCGACGAAAAGATTCACTCTTGCCTCTGGTAGTAAAATTAGAAGCTGTATCAAGTAAAAATATACGTATACGTTTAATTAACGATATAAAATCTAGTAACTCGCATATAATTAGTATAATACATATTTCAACACCAATTGAACGTATACGTCGTATACGTACATCATTTACTTGATATAGTTTCTAATACTACCACCAGAGGCGCGCGTATAAACTTTGCGTCGCCAATAACATTTTGTTGCTTTAAAACGTCACCAACCAATCTCATTGTTAGACCACTGTAATCTGCTCGCTTCTGTGAACCATAGTAAGGCTCTAAAAATCAAGTCCGTCTAGGCAGGCTACACAACATGCAAAAATGATAGACGTTTAAACAATTATATTGCGGATATTGATGACGTAAAATTTCTTACCTGCGCCACTGGTGGTAAAATTAAGAATCAGGTAAAAATATGTACGTATATGTTCAATGGGTTATTTGACAGTATCAAAGAAAAACAATAAAAACAAATTTTAATGAACATTGATAATTAAAAAATAGCAATTTATTATGTTAATTCATCCTAACTGTCAATATTTAATTTTACAAAAAATTAATATTTTTCAACTATACATTACGTCAGCAGAAATGGGCTGTGACGTTGCTTTCTCTTATATTTCAACACTGTCGCCACTAGGGTCGCTACGTAAATTCCGGTTAGCAACGTAAGTTCCGGGGGGAGGGGGGTTAGTGCACGAAGTTTAGAAATCGCTGATGTAAATCATAATGTATACGTTAAAATCCGATACCGTGTATACCAAGTTTTGAAGTAATGTACATTTTTTTTTTAATTTTTTTACTTGGCCGTTTAGATTTTGCCATATCAGTCAAAAACCGACATTTATATATAAAAATAAAGTTAAAATATGAAGTAAAATAACAATTACAGTTTATAAGATTTTATTAAACTATATAATAATCAAGAATAATGTTTCACTATATGTTGATTTAAATTTTGTTTTGTTAAAAATGTCTGTGCACAATTGGTGCATTTGAATCGTTTCTCGGTGTGTATCTGATCATGAACTCTCAGATGGTCTTTCCTTTTAAAACCCTTGCCACAAATCTCACAAACAAACGGTCTTTCGCCCGTATGAGTTCTTACATGATTCGATAACATCTTTCGTGTTCGAAATCTTCTCTCACAAGTTTCACACTGATACGGTCGTATATTCAAATGGATTCGCCTGTGCTCTTCTAGCGTGTCTTTCGTTCGAAACATAGATCCACAAAATTCACAATTATATTGACGTTCATCGGAATGTGTGAGCATATGACTCTTCAAATATGCCGTATCAATGAACTCTTTACCACATTCCTCACAACGATATCGAAAATCTGTATGAACCGTTGAATGTCGCTCCAAACTACTTTTGAATTTATACTTTCGCAAACAAATTTTACAGTGGTAAAATCCATCAGCGCCTTTGTCAAGTGGACATTTTTTCGGGCCACGTTTTCGACGTTTGAGTTTTGATGGTGAGAGCCTTCTAATTTTTTTATTTGGGGTAGTAATCTGATTTTTGACCGTTTTAGGAGTATTTTTTCTCTTTTGATATTTGTTGTCTTCATGATCACTGACATCTACAGAATTGATATCAACTTCAAGACAATTCGTAATCTCTTCCCCTTCTGATTTTATTTCAGATATTTCCAGTGTGGTGTTTGTTATATTTGTCTTTAAAATGTTTGCTTTTATTAGGATAATTATAATTTGAAAACAAAAATACAACTTAAATTATTCAATTCTATGACATGTTTCGACTAATATTATCATTATCAAGCAGTTCAAAACTTATGAACACAAAATAACAAATGTAAAATTAAGTTTTTATTCGTATCAGTTTAATTTTTTAATCAAACAGTATTTCAATAAATAAAAGTGATATTTTTGCAAAGTAGGGTGTTTTACTGTTATATAGCAAATACTGTTGAATACTTAGTATAATGTAACCACAGACCAATGAACATATTATATAGACTAATTATATCAATGTATAATTGAGGCAGCCAGATACGATCAGGATACGACCTAATAGTATTCTATAATATAGTAATCAATGCAATAACCGATGGTATTCGTAGTAACGTTTTCAAATAATTATTGTAAAAATATAATATTGATAATAAAATTTTACTTTTTGACAAGAAATTGCAAAATTTTGAAAGCAAAAAAAAATTAGTATTCGCTTTATTTTCAAAATACGTACGTATACAAATTATGTCCTGCAATAATTATAGTCCCATTTGCTTAAAAATGGACAATACGTTATATTTCTTAAATTTCACCCGTCTCACCCCGTTATCTTCTTCAAGAAAATTGCTTACAAACTGGCTTTACCCTTGGTCTGTGAATGTAAGGCTCAAATTTATTAGAGTCTTATTCCAAATTTAAAAATTAAAGTATTTCGCCACTATTTTGTTATATAAGTAAACATGATATAAAAAGGAAAATCATATATTCTTACCGAAAAAATTAATGGTTTTTCATCATTTTCATCTTTAATTTCTGAAATTTTATTACGCAAAGCATGATCTGAATTAATACATAAAATACGAAAACTGTAAGCTGTTTCTAATTTCGTTACACAGACTTCACATATTGTATGGGGTAAATTATCTGATTCGGAAATCTATAAACATACAATTTTGATTAATTGTAATTTTTATATACATAATATGTACACATTGCTTTATAAATTCTTACTGTGACCGGAGCGCATTCCATTATTGCTGTACTAATTAATGGAATATTTGATGTACTCGAAAATATATTATTTAAGTGTAATTCTTCATTCATACAAATTCGGCAAATTTTTTCATTATTCGTGCACATAATAAACAGATACCTATGAAATTTTACGAAATAATTAATTTTTTTCAAGTTCTACTAGTATGTGGAAACTTAATAAGCTTAATAATGACAACAAAAGCCGTATAGGTATATAACGTATATAATTTTGCTAATTTTTGAATCTTACTGTGATAGGAGCACATTCCATTATTGCTGTACTAATTGATGGAATATTTATGGAAAATATATTATTTAAGTTGAATTCTTTATTCATACATATTCGACAGATTTCTTCATTATTGATATCCATAATAATTAATTTCTTTTAAAAAGGAATTTTTAAATTCTTTATTATTTTCTAACCGTTCTATTACTTTTCATTTTAATGATTCTTTTAGTAAGGTGGGCAACATGGGCAACTTGCCAACTTCTTGAAACCGAGAATTATACAAACCAAGGGACTATAAAGTGTGATTTTTTATTCCAAGTGTGAAATTTGTTGCCAGAGGGCCTGTAAAGGCCTGAGGGTCACTTTATTTCCAATCAAAAATGAAATAACGTAATAATTATAATCTATATCGCTTTATTATTATAATAATCAAGAACAATGTTTTATAATATGTTGATTTAAATTTTGTTTTGTTACAAACGATTGTGAACAATTGTTGCATTTGAATCGTTTCTCACTGTGTATCTGATCATGAGTGACCAGATGATCTTTCCTTTTAAAACCTTTACCGCACGTCTCACAAACAAATGGCCTGTCACCTATTTACAAAAAAAGGAATAAGTCAAAATTAGTAATATTTTTAATTGATGAATAACAATAATTGAAGAGCTGGGTGGAAAAAGGGGCGTAAGTGCGAAAATACAGTTTTGAGAAAAGATCATTTAAAAGTTTGGGTGTCTAGTATGAAGGTCAAGACTGAAAAACTGGTAATTATTGTGTTGTACAATTGGTAAAACTAATAATACACTATGTATTAAGATTAAAAAAAACAGTGAATATCGGTTGCCATCACATATTTTTTCCAAATATGACTTACGCCCTTTTTGCAAATAAAATTTTGACTGAACAAAAACATAAGTTCTTTCTCCTTTTCTTTTGCAATTTTAATTAAACTATGTCGGCACATTTATCAAATTCTTATCCACGAGATTTGATTCCTGTTAATTTCATAAATATGTATTTGTATACTTGTACAGTGTCCGCCTAAAAGTTGGTTATAGGTGGAAAACTTTTATATCAAACCCAGAGTACAGAAGTAACGCAACTATCTCTATCATGAAATCTGCAGTGTGCAGTTCTGTGCAAGTTAGGCTACTTAGTAGTCACTCACTCCGTAGCAGTGTATGAGTGTAGGTTAATTGTTTTAATCACGTTTTGATTGTTGTTGGCATTGTTAGAACCCCCACACGGAGCCACATAGATGCGTGTATGTATGCGACACCACGGCCAATACACCTCCGATCACTCACACAAATCACAGATCACCGCACAAATACAAAGTAAACCCAGTGCACATATATAACATATTTTCTATCCGTTACTGGTTACACTGGTTTCAGTAGTATAAAGATAGATATGTTGCCTCTGGTACTCTGTGATATCAAATTTATCAGAAAATTTTATACTTGATAAAAGTTAGTACTTGGTCTTAAGCTAAAAAAAGCATCCACAGAAATTTGGATGCATCTGGTTATATCGTGGGTGAACTTTAAAATGTAAATAGGGCTTAAGAGTAAAGTACTATAATTAATGAAATTTGAAGAAAATATAATTTGTATATTCAAAATACAGAATAAATTTAGGTTTTTTTTTCGTTTTTTCAGTACACTGTACATCACAGGACCAGAAATACCTTTTAAAGGTTATTATTTATCAGATACTGTAAAAATTCATTTAGTTGTCAGTTACTAATTAGAAATTTAATTTTATGTAAAAATGATATATACGCTTCAAATTATTATCGTAGCGTAGGGGCATTAATTAATTTCCAATCGCGGTAAATTTTTTTTTACTATTAGCGAATTTCGAAAACTCGAAATTCAGCTATTACAGTAGGTCTCATGACGCAATCTGAGTCCGGGACTATGGCAGAAATCTGTTTTGAGGTCCCTAGAATACGAAAATGATATTCACTAAAATTTATATATATATATATATATATATATATATATATATATATATATATATATATATATATATATATACATATATATATATATATATATATATATATATATATATATATATATATATATATATATATATATATATATATATAGTTATGTTCACTCGTTCGCGAGGTTGATTAAAAAATAAATTTTATTTTTCGTTTTATTACAATATTTATTATAAAATATTTAATTGTTACAAATTTCAATAGTAGAACCCTCACGTCTAGCGAACTTTGAAATTGACTTAAACGCTTGTATTTATACTATCTCGTAATATTCTAGAAAAGTGCATTTAGCTGACTAAGAAATGAGGCTTCTAATAACAATTCTTAGAAGTAAAAAGTTAAAAGCTGATATAAGCTGTAATTGATATTATAAAGTGATTACATAAGCATATGATTGAAATATGATATATGTGTGAATGGTATGTAAAGAATGTTAGGTAACTGATACATATTAGATAAAATATTATATAGGGTGTCCATAAGTTGTGTCCATTACTCCTCCCTCCTTAAGACGAAAGCGGTAGCCATAGAAGTTTGACTTCTTGGGACGGCGCTTTTGGTTGGTATTGTACTTGAATTGAAGAATCCTCTTGAATATGTGCTTGAAGTGATGCATTCTCTTGGAACGGCTTCCTTGTGTAACGAATAATTAATAGGATACTGATGATTAACATGGTTGCAAGAATAAAGTAAGTAGTAGATACATGAATAGTGCCATGTGTTCGCAGTAGCTGGATTTCTTCTCGATTTTCTAAATGATAGTTTTTCAATTTGTTGAGGTCCAGTTTTTCTTCCAATTTGGATATGTTGACCGGAAGATTGTATGTTGATTGCAAATAGATTTTTTCCCATTTTCTTAATATTTTACTATCATAGGTAATGTCGTTGATTTTTACGGAACAGTTTTCAAAGCGTATTAAAATGGTTCCCATGATGGTTCGATTTTTGATGCCACATGTTGAACTAATGACAATTCCATATGAGTTCTTAATGATGATGTGGATGTTGTAGATTTGTTTGATTTCGGTTATGTTGTTGTAGTATTCATAGATGCAGGTAGGCGATTGATTGGAAAGCAGATTTCCGATGCACTTTGAATTTTTTAGTTTAATTGCTGCAGTTTTGGGCTCGCATACGTAGATTTCCTCTATTTTGGGGCACGCATTATCGACCTCGTACAACTGATATTCATTGGAAATGGTATATGGTTTGGGAAATTTTATTGTTTTTAAATGAACATTTGGTAAAGGTTCTAATTTGTTTAATTGATAGGTAGAGGATTGAAAATTAGGTATCTGTATGTTAAAAATTATGTTGCTATCGTTGTAATAAGCCTGCAGTTTAAGGAACTCGTATATTTGTTCGTATGATTTGATGGGTATGCCTTGTTTGTTCAATGAATTATAAGCGTACTCTAGTTCATCTGGAAGTAGAATAGGCTTTGCGACAATATTAAGTTTTGCCAAATTAATGGATTGTATGATATCTTTAATGTGGTCATTAAGTGTCCCAATATTGAAATTAATTCTGTACGCGTATTGTATAATTTTTAATTCGCTTTGTTCTTTTTGACCGATGTTCGTATATAAAGATTTCAAATATCTGTTAATAGAATTTTGCTGATCGTTTATGCGTTTGGTGATGTTTTCAAATCGTTCGATCATTTGGGAGTTAATACGGACCTGCTTGTTTAATTGATTCACAACGTTATTTTGATTTAGTTTTAAATTTTCTATAATTTTATTAATTTCGATGGCATCGTTATGATCCATGTTGCCAGTAATCTGTTTAATGACTGTTCCTAAACCGTCTATCAATCCTCGCTTAGTAATTTTTCTTGGTAGTAAAATTTGGAGATTTTCTTTCAATTCTTTAAATTTTAGCCGAATAATTTCCTCGAATTCTGTATTAGGGAGTTTTTGGGAAATGAGATTGATTGAGTTTTCAATATTCAATAGATTTTCTTTGTAATTATTAAGATTAATAATGTGAATATAATGGTCATAACTATTCACGACTCGTGCTTGGCCTAGGTTCATTACTAGGATCCCTGGATTGTTGGTCTGGTCTATTATTTCTATTTTCTGTGCTGTTACCGACAGCATTATCCTGCATTTTAAGTGGACGTCTTAATTTTTGTTTGTTTAACTTTCTATTCTTATTATCTAATATGGTTATTTTATTATTTTTGGATACAGCAGTTTGTTTGAATTTAGCATGTAGTTTGTTATTATGTTTGTTTTCAGTTAGATACGCGTTTGTGCCGGGTACGTAATTTAGGGGTTCATGTCTATCTCTATTTAATTTTACAATTTTTCCTTGTTTCTTTTCTAACACGTAGTTATTAACTTTGTCGTACAAGTTTTGTTGTTTTTCGTTTATGTCGTTCAAGTCAGGTTTTAAGCTCAAGTCATATGTTCTGCCAAAGAAAAGTTCAAAAGGAGTGTACCTAGTAGTTGAATGGACCGAATTATTATAAGTGAAAATTGCAGATAGTAATTTTTGTTCGGGTTCCATTTCTCTATTTTTGGGATCTTTATGTATAATTCTGTAAATTTCTAACAGTGTCGAATGAAATCGCTCGATGGGTGAATTTGAATTTGAACTTCGTACCGAAGTAGTGTGCAAATTTATGTTATAATTATCACAAAATTGACGAAATCGAATAGAATCAAATCCTTTTTCAGAATCTACAACTAGTGTTGTAGGTTTTCCATATGTGGCTATAAATTTTGAAAATGCTTCTATTAGGTGTATGCTATTTCTACTAAGGAGAATGTATCCTTGTGCAAATTTAGAAAATTTATCAATTATAGTAAATATTGTAAGTTTATCGATATAAAATATATCTGCATGTACGATTTCAAGTGGACGGACTGGTGTAGGGGTTAACTGAAATTTTTGTTTTGGGGGTCTCCTATCATATTTATTTTCTTGACATGTTTTACAATTATTAATGTAATAAGTTATTTTGCTTTTTAAATTTGGAAAATAGTAATTTCGTTTTAAGTGAGCCAAAGTTTCATTAATTCCACGGTGGTTACTAGTCTGGTGATAATCTGAAATTATGCGGTCTTGTTGTTCGTCATCTTCAATATCATCTAATAATTTTGTACATCTTATAATTTTGAACTGTCTACCATGAGAAAAGTATTGGTGATAGATTTCTTGTACTCTATTAAACAAATCGTCATCGGGGCAGTATATAGCTGTACGTTTGTTTGGTGGTAAGAACTGTCTAAATATTTCAATTAAAATTTCGTCAGTATAATTTGGACCTTGAAAAGTTTGTCTACGTTTTGTTTTAAACAAAATTTTTAATTTTCGGCTTGTCGTTTTTAGTTCTGGGTTAATAAGGAGAATGACTTGTTGAGTGAAATCATTTAAAGGATTTTCAGAGATTGGAATAAATAATGTATCGTCATCGTCAGCATTATGTACAGTACTGTCTTCGTCGTCGGTGTTATTTGTTCGAGTAGAAGTATGTCGTGTTACATGGGTTGAAGTATTACTACTGGTTTCGTGTGAGTTAATTTCTGGAATAATAACGCGTGAAAGAGCATCAGCATTTGTATTACTCTTGCCTGATTTATGTATGATTGTATAATCGAATTCCTCAAGTTTGAGGCGCCACCGAACCAGTTTACTATTCGGTTCCTTTAATGACATAAGCCACGTAAGAGGTTTGTGGTCTGTTATAATTTTAAATTTGCGACCAAATAGGTACGGACGGAAGTATTTTGTGGCCCACACAATAGCCAGAAGTTCTTTTTCTATTGTGCTGTAATTTTGTTCACTCTTAGTGAGTGTACGGCTGGCATAACAGATTGGGCGATCCTTGCCGATAGGTCCTTGCGAAAGTATCGCGCCTATAGCACAATTACTAGCGTCTGTTGTTAGGTTAAATTCTTTACTAAAATCAGGATATGCAAGTACTGGCTCATCAGTGAGTAATTTTTTGCATAGTTCGAAAGTCTTAATATATTCCGGGATTAATTTAATTTCCTCTCTGTTTCTTAAACATTGGGTTAAAGGCTTAGTAATTTTCGCGAAATCCTTAATGAATTTACGATAGTACCCTAGTAAACCGAGAAAGCTCTTAATTCCTTTTGGTGTTTTAGGTAATGGAAAATTTGTAATCGCTTTGATCTTATCCGGATTTGGTTTCATACCTTCTGAAGAGACTATGTGTCCAAGGAAAGCGACCTCTTTATGTAAAAATTCACTTTTATCAAGTTGTACTTTAAGATTTGCTTTTCTAAGTTTTTCAAAGACTCTACGTAAATTTACAATGTGTTCATCTAACGATGTGGAGAAAACTATGATGTCGTCCATATATACTAGACAAACAGTGCCCTGTAGTTCTCGCAAAACGTTGTCCATAACCCTTTGAAAGGTGGACGGAGCGTTTTTTAGGTCAAAAGGCATTCTCAAATATTCGTAGTGGCCATTCTCGACGCTAAAAGCTGTCTTGGGAATATCTTTAGGATGGAGTTCAATTTGGTGAAACCCGCTGGCCAAGTCAAGGGTAGTAAAGTACATACATTTGCCAAGTTTGTCAAGAATATCAGTGATGTTTGGTAATGGATATTTGTCATCGACTATCTTTTCGTTTAAGCGTCTATAATCTACTACAAGTCTCCATTTTTTCTTTCCACTTGCGTCGGCTTTTTTGGGGACAATCCAAATGGGGGATGACTAAGGAGAGTAGCTTGGTCGAATTATACCTTGTTTTAATAGTTGGTCAATTTGTCTCCTAACCTCTTCTTTATGAATTTGTGGATACCGATATGATTTTGTGTGTATTGGGATGTCGTCTTTAGTAATGATACGATGTTTGATTTAATTCGTAAAAGTCAGGTCTTGTCCTTCGCGATAGAAAATATCGTCAAACTGTTTACAAAGGTTGATAATTTTGGACCGTTCTTCCATATTTAAATGATCGACTCGAATCAAATTGTCGATGCTATTACAAAAACTATTAGTTTGTGAATTAATTTGGTTTTCCTTAAATTCGACTAATTCGTGATTTAGAATTTCTGCCTTAATTGGTTGTTCTATAAAAAGAATTTGTTTATCGTTTGTTAAATTTATGGCTGTACAAATGAAGTGCCAGTCGTTTGCTTTATAGATACCTTCAGGTATCAGAAGTTTATTGTCAATAAAAATGTTTTTTAAAATAAATTCTCCTGATTGGATATCAACCGGTAATTTAACTATCATTTTTGAAAAAGCTTGTAATGTAAATTTTCCAGACATAAAATTTGGTTTTGATAATAATTTTAATGTAGCGTTTTTTGTTTTTAAAATTTGATTAACAACGTCAATCTTTGCGTTAATCTTTTTCAAAATATCTAAGCCGATTAGACCGTCAAAATATTGGTGAAATTGAAAAATTAAGAAATCAATCGTATCGTTTGGTTGTCTAAATTCTTTAAACATGGGTAAGGTTATTTTTTCCTTTAAGTGATAGGTGTTCAGTACTGCTTTAATTTCTATTGGTTTAATTTCTTCGCAATAATTTAGATCTACATGTTCAGGGTTTATAAATGAATTTGAAGCGCCAGTGTCAATAAGAAATTTTAGGTACTTGCCGGATGGGGATTGAATATGTACGTAAGGAAGTGTGTTGCCGTGAGTGTTCAGGTCTAGGTAACCGAATTGTGGTCCCAGGTTGACTGAAAATTTGAATCGTCTAGTTCGTATTCGGAACTGACAACGGACATAGGATTTGTGTTGTTTTCGTTGTCTTGTTCGTCATATACGTCGATATTTTCAACAATGTCAGTGTTTGCAGTTTCAAAGTTGTCTAAATTTTGGAAATCTTGTTGTTCATTATTATGTAATTCTTCACTAACAAAAGTTGGTTTAGACATAGGGGCAAATACACGATTAGTATTTGAATTACATTGTTGTGTTCGTGGTTGTGCCCTAATACTTAATCTATTACTACCTATTTCCATAGGTTCCGGTTTATATCGCGTTAATTGTTGCGGAGGGAATCTGGAAGTTGGTTGTTGTGGTGAATTTGTTGTTGGTTTATACGTAAATTGTCTTTGTACCATTTGTGGTCTATAGTTCGTTTGTTGCGGAATAAATGTACGATGTTGTAATTGATTTGGAACTAACCGATTGTTACTAGAATTAATATGTTGAACTATTGGTTTTGGTTTATTAACTATGTTTGGGGTTTGTGATTTGGTATAGTAGATATTCTGTTCTTTTATGCAAAAGCTGAAGGCTTCTGATAATGTGCTTGGTTTCATTGCGCGAATGGTGGATCCTAAAGGTTCCCGTAATCCCGATAGGAAAACACAAACACATTTCACTGTATAAGCTTAGTTTGGAAGCTCGAACATCTCCATTGTTTTCATGTATTTTAACATGGTTTGATATTGTAGACAAAATTTCTATTATACTACTGTAAAATGTCTCAACAGTTTGATTACCTTGTCTAAGGTTATGTAAATCTTTAATTAAACTGGTTTCATTTCTCTTGTCCGAATAATGAGTAATTAAATTATTTTTGATTTGGACCCAATCGATAGGTGTCCCATACATATTGAGTATTTCATTAGCCTGTCCAGTGATTTTATTTCTAATAGCTCTAAGGAGAAGTTTGCCGTAACTAGTTCCGTTAACATTAGGAATGAGACTTAAAATTTCTTCTACGTTATTTATAAAATCATACAATAAGCGTGTATTACCATCGAAGGTTGGTAAATCTTTAATAGCATCTGGGATTCTTAATGCATTAAAGACTTCACTAGGCGTTGCCATTGTTAAATTATTTGAAATATTATTTGTATTATTTAGATTAATTGTATTTTCGTTTAAATTAATTGGATTGAGATTTTCAAAATTTTCGTAAAAATTATTTAAAGAATTACTTAATTCAACACTATTCCCGTATTCTGCGGCGTTACTAGTGTTGGGGTAATTTTGGGTTTCAACACCGTTCCCGTTTACTGCGGCGTCAAAGGTGTTGGGAGAAGAGTTTCGCTTATAAGGAATTGCCCGTAGTAAGGATAATTTAGGTTTGGTATTAGGCATTAAATTTCCAATGAATAACAATTGAAACAAAATCGACTTACGTGAACAGCCAGAATGCGACCATAGTACGGATGGTTGTAGCAGCTCCACTGGATGATGTGCCCTCACCGTAGTTCTGCGTTGTAGTTGCTGGTTCCTTGTATGCTCCAAGTCCAACAGCTGTAGGTTCACGAAGATCTGCTGGTGTCCGTGTTCCCGTGAAGAGAAACCCTCGAAAGCCAAATAAACCGTTTAGCTCCGGCAAATGTTTCGATATGCCCTCGAACCACTTATCCGCAAGTTTAACTACTTTACACGAAAACGCGTTACAGATCCGAACGACTGCGCCAGTTATGTTCACTCGTTCGCGAGGTTGATTAAAAAATAAATTTTATTTTTCGTTTTATTACAATATTTATTATAAAATATTTAATTGTTACAAATTTCAATAGTAGAAACCTCACGTCTAGCGAACTTTGAAATTGAATTGAATAATAGCGAAACTAAACTCGTTGAAATTGACTTAAATGCTTGTATTTATACTATCTCGTAATATTCTAGAAAAGTGCATTTAGCTGACTAAGAAATGAGGCTTCTAATAACAATTCTTAGAAGTAAAAAGTTAAAAGCTGATATAAGCTGTAATTGATATTATAAAGTGATTACATAAGCATATGATTGAAATATGATATATGTGTGAATGGTATGTAAAGAATGTTAGGTAACTGATACATATTAGATAAAATATTATATAGGGTGTCCATAAGTTGTGTCCATTACTATATATATATATATATATATATATATATATATATATATATATATATATATATATATATATATATATATATATATATATATATATATATATATATATATATAATATACTTCACTTGTTCTCACAAAATTCTTTAATAAAAAAGTGATATATTTTTATACTTCATAAAGAACTGAGATAGATATATAAATTACTTATTACAATGACAAAGAGAGCAAAATAAGGCAATAGTGAAAATTACGATTTTCTCGAAAACTACTTAACATAGAAAGAAAATTATAAGAACATTTTCTTCATAATTTTTTTTTTCCTTTTCAACGATGTAAAAATCGAACTGTCTTATGATAGGATCGAATGATAAAAAATGGCCAGAAAACCTACTTCTGGGCATCCGACGTGTCTGGCTAACGAACTTAGCCAAGCCAATTCAGAATCCAGTCCGCACACAAAATTTCATAAGCGTTAGACGTTTCGTTCGAGAGTTATCGCGGGAACACAAATATATATATATATATATATATATATATATATATATATATATATATATATATATATATATATATATATATATATATATATATATATATTACATAAAGTCCGCCTAGAATATACGGTCGAGCTGATTTTTTAATGAGGTCCACCGGGATCTTGCAGATCCGAAAACGCCAGTAATAAGCTATCGAACCGATGCTAAAAAATTTCTCACTGCTAGAGAACTAAATTATTTAAGATGGATACAACTATGCTGCACAAAATTCGTTCGGGTTCTTGGGTCCCCAAAAATACCAAAACTAATTACCCAGCCGATTTTAAAAATTCTTTTACTCTTAGAAAGCTAAACTATTTTAAATAGGTACAGGTCTTAGATGAGATCCGCCAGTGCCCAAGATTTGGAAATTCGCTATGTTATGCAGATGCTGCGACAGGGGTATTATTAGACACTAAAGGATTAGAAAATACAATCTATCGAAAAAGGACGCAAATCGCTTTCCACCCAGCCCCTCAATTGGTTTCTCTTTGAAATTAAAAGAAGTTTCATCTCTAAATGTTAAACATTTAGAAGACAATAGTAAATATTTCGTCAAAAGACTAATTAAGAAATAAAAAAAAAAACAACTTTAAATTACCTGTATGTGTTGTTTTATGATTTTGCAATATTTTCTTTAATCGAAACTCCTTTGAACAAATATCACATTTAAATCGACGTTTATTCGAATGTATTGTACGATGAACTTGCAGTGTCCGAAGGGCCCGAAACATTGCACCACAAAATTCACAACTAAATTTTCGTTCGCTCTCGTGTACCGACATGTGTCGTCGTAAATTTTGTGTGGTGATAAATTCTTTACCGCACTGCTCGCAATGAAATCGAAAATTTGTGTGTGACAATAAGTGTCGCTCTAAATCTTGTTTGTATTTATATTTTCTTGAACATTTGTCGCAGTGGAAGTAGCCATCGTCGCTTCGGTGCAGAGGCAATTTTTGTGGTCCACGTTTCCGACGTTTTAATCTTGATGGCGGTAGACTCTTTGGTTGTTCACTTTTAGAGCGACGTTTTTTAACATTTGTCTTAAATGAGCTGTCTTTAAATATATTAGGGTATTTTTTTGTATCATTTTCCGGTGATATCGCATCTGACGGAAAATCATCGTACGAATTTTCTTCATTTTCAGATTTAATTGCAGGCACGTCGGCCAATACTGACGGAATATCTACAATCTTTTAAGATTGTTACAGAAAGGAATTTTTAACAAAAGTAAATCTGATAGTTGACTCTCAAAAATAAATTGTAAAATGGGATATTTGACTAAATTTAGAAACTATTTTAAAATATGGATATTTATGCATTATGCATGTATATGTTTTTCATTTTTAAAAATAGCCGAAAAGCCGAAAATCTTTAGAAAAAATTAATATTTGTTTTCAAAATCTGCGCAAAAACGTTCATTAGCGGACGTTCACATTATATTCTCTAAATGGCAATAGGTATTTTGTAACTGAGAAAAAGACTATTTTTCTTACTGGTTTTTAAAGATAGATGTGAAATATTACATTGCGTTTACATTACATTATAGAAAAGTGAAAAATCGTACAAATGGATAATTTTTTTAATTTATTCTAATTTTATAAATACATAACACAGAAAAAAATTAAATTAGTATTTTGTCATTTAAAAAAAATAATAATAATAATTTAGTTATTTATAATGATGTCAAATCGAGGAGCAGTTAGTCGATTAATCGACTAAAGTTGTTTTTCAGACAAAATTAGTCATTAGTCGAAAATATCGAGCATAGAAGAGTCGACTAATCGACTAACTTTTTAGTCGCATTTATGAATAAGGTAACCTTTGTTAATACTCTTTCAAAAACAAAATTTTCTTTTGAATTTAGTTGCTGACTTTTAATATTTTTTTAAAGAAAAAGAAAGTTATGACGTATCATAATGTTTTAATCACATAAAAATGAAAAATCGTACAAACAGATAATTTTTTAGTTTTCATTTTTTTGGAGTCCAATAAATAATACAGAAAAATTATTAAATTAGACGATTTTAGTCATTAAAAAAAATTTAATCATTTTAGTCATTTAATCGAGGGTAAAATAGTCGACTGAAAAATGACTAAATGTAAATAACATTAATCGACTAAATTGACTACTCGATTAATTTTGTTTACATTTAGTCATTTTTTAGTCGATTATTCTATCCTCGATTAAATTTTTTTTTATGACTAACTTAACAATTTTTCTATATTATTTATTGGATTTCAAAAAATGAAAACTAAAAAATTCTCTATTTGTATGATTTTTCACTTTTATGTCACTAAGACAATGTCATATTTCATATCTTTCTTTTCTTAAAAGAAAAATTTTAAAAGTCAATAGTTAAAAATAAAACCTCGTTTTTTAAAGTTACACAAGTGTTACTCTATTCATGAATTCGATTAAAAATTTAGTCGGTTAGTTGATTATTATATGCTCGATATTTTCAATTAATGACTAATTTTGTCTGAAAAACAATTTTAATCGATTAATCGACTAACTGCTCCTCGGCTCGACATCACTATAGTTGAGGGCAAAATAGTCGACTGAAAAATGACTAAATTTAAACAATTATTCGATTAATTAATCATTCTATTACATCACTACTGTACACCCTACGCACTATTAAACTTAAACTCAAGCGCAACGCGGCGCTAGTGTTGTAGACAGAACAAACAGAACGAATTGGACGCACAGGACGCAATTATTCTTGAACTTGGATTAATTTTAATGACGTCACAAAAATGAAAGAGTTTTCGCGGTTAAATAAACAAAAATTAAAATATAATTTTACACAACTTATCAAGTCAATTGAAAATAACTAAAAATATCCATGAACCTTTACAACAATATAAACAATTTAAGACACATTTTAAAAAAAATGTCAACTACCAGATTAGCCAGATAATAAAAATAAAACATTTATGCGAAAGGTCTTTAAATATTATTAGCATTTATATAGAATATCATTAGATAAAGCTCAAATCGACGAATTTTTTTTAAATGTAAATTAGACTTACAGGAGTAATTGTGAATTTCTCATCGTTTTCATCTTTAACAAACGTATAAGAAACACTGTTTCGTAAAGCCTCGTCAGATTGAATACATAAAATCCTAAAATGATACGCTATTTCTAATTTTTCCAAACAGCACGAACAAATTGTATGAGGTAACGTATCTGTTTCTGAAATCTATCATCAATTTGTAAATAATTTAAATATTTTGACAAAATAAAAATTTTTACCGATATGGGAGCACACTCCATTATTGCTGTACTGATAGATGGAATATCTGATGTGCTTGAAAATATATTATTTAAATCAGATTCATTATTCAAACAAATTCGACAAATATTTGTGTTATAAGAGCACATTATAGAATACTTTAACTATTTTTTAATATTTATTTATTGAAAAAATTATCTTGCTGTCATTCCAACTTTCATAACCATAAAGGGGTCAAAAAACAGCAAAAACAGTTTATATTTTTTTAAAAAATGTTTTTCGATTTAATATTATTACTTATTAATAAATTAATATTCAAACATTGTTTTATAGAGATTTAACAGATTAAAAATTAAAAATATTTTGTATTTACTAATTAACAAACCTATAGGATCTACATATAGCAATTAAGTATGGGATTTACCGATTTACTGTGTGTTGTGTATTAAATTGCAGTGAAACCTCGTCTGAACAATTATTATTAGTGTCCAACGTGTCAAGTTGCCGTATTTTTCACGCCAGGTTCGAAAACATAATCTTTGATTCGAAATTACAAGCATCAGAGACAAATTTTTATTAATTTTTAATACTATTAGGAACACTAATAAATACAACACGTTGTTAACGAGACGCAAAAATTCCCACTCGCGCCTCTACTGGCGAAATTAAAAGCTATATCAGTTAGAAATATAATTGAATTAAAGAAAAAGAAACAACCAAAATATGATTTATGCAATTTTTATTAACAATTAAGAACATCTTTTTATGTGTTTTTTTAAATTTTGTTTATACACGAACGTCATCGGACATTTTGGACATTTAAAACGCTTTGTACTGTGTATCTGTTTATGACATGTTAGGTGATCGCTTCGTTTAAATCCTTTTCCACATATTTCACAAACGTACGGTCTTTCATCTGTTTAAAAAAATAAAAAATATATTTTCCGATACTAATAGTTACCTAATAATACTATGGTATAATGTTAAGGCGACATGTGCACTTATTTCGTCCGGACTGTTCGGAAACATCGTTTTTTATTGTGTTTTCTTTGAGTAAATTATATTAGAATATTTCCCCCAAATTAACTGCATTTAAATAAAGTGACCTAGAGTACAATTTCTCGCTTTCTGTTGCACAGTGTAGTAAAATTACTGTATACGCCCAGGTGTGCCTGGGATTAGCTATCGAACTGACAATTCTGTGTAAGTCATGGGAACTGTCGACAGCACTAATGTTGCACTACTGCTATTACAGTATGTCGTTGACCCAAACTCACAAGATTTTACCCATTCAAAAAGCGTCCAACGCGCACATCATACAGTTGGGTATACATATAGAAATGGTATATACACAAAAGAGCAGAAATGAACTAACTATCTCTATAGCATAGAGATGACTGTGGCAGAAAAATTACGTAAAATTTCTCTCCCACTCTAAACACACAACATATTACTACATAAATCTCGTATCTATGTACACGGGATCTACGTCTGTGTGTGTGTGTCATACATCACACTCAATCTGTGGCGGATGAGGTATGCTTGGTGTAATATGTATGTATTCGAGGCGTACATATGTATGTATTACATTGTTGCAAGTGGTTGTTAAACAATGACCAACAGTCAATGTTCGCGGTGTTTGCACCGCTACAACTAGTGCCCGACTGAACAACCTAAGTTGTGACAGACCAACAAATGACTCCAAGCGATCTACACTTTTTTGATTTTAGTTTCTTTCTACTCTTCTGTATGTATATATTATGTGTACACGTCATACTCATAGCTACAGGTATACTATTAACATTAGCATGTTTGTGACGCGAATCCATAAGATTTTCCCCTACCAAAAATCGCTTAAAGAGCCTAAAGAAATTTTCACTTCAAAAAAAATTAAAAATCATAATTTTTTTACTAATTACAGCTATAATTTTAATACAAACCTTTATGTATTATCAAATGATGATCTAAATACTTTTTTAATGCGAATTGCTTTTTACAAATTTTACACTTGTGCTCACGTTTATCTGTGTGTATTTGTTGATGATGTCGTAGATTCTCTAATGACAAACATAATAAACCACAAATTTCGCAATTGTATTTACGTTCAGTGTCATGTTTATGTTTGTGTCGAGACAATTTAAGTCGATGATCAAAATATTTGTCGCACTGATCACAATGATAACGAAAACCTGAATGTATACGTAAATGTTCTTTCAACGTTTCCTTCCGTGTGTATTTCTTATCACACAGTTCACAACAGAAGTAACCATCTTCGTTTGGGGCTAGTGAATAAGCCTCTGGTGTAGGTTTTTCAGGCTCTTCTTTGACGGTCGGTTCAATTAAGTTAGCCGTATAAACACTAGTGGAATCATTCGTTGCATATTCTTGAAGAAATTTAATGTCTTTAATATCATTTTCAGGTGATTGTCTACTATGATCTAATGGAAGTTCGTCGAACGGTTTTTCTTTTACATATTCGATCGAAAACTCATTCTGAATAGATGGAAATTCTATAATCTATGAAAAAACCTTGTTTAGGAGCTTAATACTAATCATTAGTACTTGCTATTTGCACTAATTAGCTCTGTGTAAATTATTCACTAGAGACTAGATGGTTAAGCATAAACAGCTTTGATGATTAAAACGAGTTAACTAATCCAATATACAGGCAATTTCAAATACTTCATGTATGTTAAAGACTGTCCGAAAGAAAGTGTTCATCGTTTTCTTTTCCTTATTTGAAAGGAAATGTATGTTATCAATGGGTGCGTTTGGCAGAAAATAGAACTTACAAACTTTTATAAGTAAAATGGCGGTCGTGCTGTGTATGCTACTTTCCGCTAGGACACAAAAATAGTTTTCACTGAGAAACATAACCTCTAATATATTAAATCTACGATTTTTGTATACATAGGTCTTCATTATTTGTTGATTCATTGTTTGTAATTGTTAATAATATTAAATAAAAAAATTGCACAGAACAACTATTATACAGAATAACTTCTTTAAAAATAAATATAAACAAACATGGCGGAACAAATTAGCGCCTAATATAAGCGCGTTCTGGCTGAAAATGGTATAGTATAGTTTGTGCTTTAGTCCTAACAAGAACTTTTTTCTGCCAAACGCACCCAATGTTATACATCTACAATGCTAGATATACTTACAATTACAGCTCAACCAACATAAGGTTGCCGGTCAAGGTTGTACGCGCAGTAGACAAACACAATTTCTATCACACTTTTATGCATATATGTTATATGTTTAATTCTTGTTGTCGCACTCTTTCATTTGCGCATCTGACCGGCAACCTTATGTTGGTTGGGCTGTAACTAAAAATGTACAATGACGTCTAATATTATTTATTGGTTGTATTCGCTGCTTTCATTACTTACTTCGAAATAATGTAAGCACATGCGCACATAAATTAGAACTGCATTTTTTAATAAATTAGTGTACGCACAGAGAAGTAGAGACAACATATCTATCTCTATACTGCTGGAACCAGTAAGAGATAGAAAATATGTTATATACGTGCACTGGATTTACTTTGTGTTTGTGCGGTAAACTGTCTTTGTGTTAGTTATCGTTGGTGGTGGTGGCCGTCACGTGGCCGTGCTGCCCTATACATATGTATGATACCACACGCATGTATGTGGCTCCGTGTGGGGTTCTACAATGCCAACTCAACAATCAAATCAATTGACTTGTGATTGACCTACACTTATCGACTACCACTGAGAGAGTGACTACTAAGTAGCCTAACGTTCACAGAAGTGCACACTGCAGATTTCATGATACAGATAGTTGCTGTACCTCTGTACTCTGTGAGTGTACGCATGTGTACATCATTTAAGAAATAAAATGATGAAAACAGCGAACACAATCAGTAGGTAATATTAAAAATTATCAGTAACTCATTCACAAAGGCCGTGTTCAAACGGTGGTAAATAATTCTCACGCATGTGCACTATCAAATCGTGCAAACACGTTAACAAAAATTTAAATACATTTGGCGTCTAATACTATATTTGAAGTTTTAAAAATTACAAATTTAAATTTTGGTGCTAGTATTTTTTAACCAAAATTATATATCTTAACTTGAAAAGTGTGTTAATTTAGTTGAATGTTTTCATACGTATCATCAAAGGCGTTGAGCAGGGGATCCAGAAATATTTATTATACTTACAGGAATAATTTCTAGTTTATAATCATTCTCCTGTTTAACAACCGCTGTGTAAAATACATTATTACGTAAAGTTTTATCCGATTGTAAACATAAAGTTCTAAAATTATGAACGGTTTCTAATATATCTAAACAACGGGTACATATCGTGTGAGGTAGTATATCTGTTTCTGAAATCTTAAATTATTAAAGAAACATTTTAAATTTTTTAATAAAAAAAAAATTATTTAGAAATTTTTACCAAAACGGGAGCGCATTCCATTATTGCTTTACTTATTAACGGAATATTTGAGGTAGATGAAAATATATTTATTAAATTTGTCTCTTCACTTAAACAAATTCGACATATCGCATTTAATTCGTAATTTTCTGAACACATATTTTTCTGGACAAAGACTTAAAATTCACTATTGGGAGAACGAACCTAAAAATCTGACATTTAGTTATTGGGAAACCAAATAGGGGTGTGGCTTAATGTTTATTGCATTTATGTGAATTTAAAAACATATTGCCTATCAGGAATCGTAAAATTTAGATACGCGAACTAGTGGTAAAAAAATTTACTACCAGTAGGCAAGGTTTGTTTATTAGATTTTGGCAATTCACAAAACTTGTGCTGTTTAGTTCGCAGAAAACAAATTGGCATATTTTTTTTTAAATATAATCCTTATTTCTTCACAATAATTTATTGTTTCTAAATAAAAACGGTCAATTCCAAATTGCTACCATTTTTGTAGGTCTCATTTTTTACCATCTGGTGATGAATGAGAAAGCTACTGCCAGGCTATTGCCAAGCTATTACTAAATAAAAACGGTCAATTCCAAATTGCTACCATTTTTGTAGGTCTCATTTTTTACCATCTGGTGATGAATGAAAAAGCTACTGCCAGGCTATTGCCAAGCTATTACTAAACCACGCTTTAATTTGATTTTCCAATATTAAGAAATGAGGATAGTACGTCAAGAATTTTTTCACACCTAAAATACTAATCTATTGTGAAAATAAACAAATTTGTCAGTCATAAAACTTTATTTATTATTAAGACTTGCCAGAACAATGTTTTAGTACATGATTATTTAAATTCTGTCTTGTTAGAAATGTCTGTGAACATTGGGGACACCCAAAACGTTTATTACCATGTGTCCGTTTGTGGAGTACCAAATGATCTTTTCGTTTAAAACCTTTTCCACATTTCTCGCAAATCCATGGTCTTTCATCTGCATGGAAAAAAGAAAATTAAGCTAAAAATTATTAAAATTAGCATATAAAATCGCAACCTATATGTGTAACTGAATGTTTTCGTAACTGTTCTTTGGATTTAAATTCTTTCTCACAAATTTTACATTTATATTCACGTTTAGATGAATGTATCGTTTGGTGGCGCCGTAAGTGGTACTTAGAACGACACAATACCCCACAAAATTCACAATTAAATCTTCGTTCACCTGTATGTACAATCATATGGTATTTTAGATATTTTCTGCAACTAAATTCTTTGCCGCATTGATCACATTGATGCCGAAAATTTGAATGGGACTTTATGTGATCTTTTAAATTATATTTAGTTTTGTAGCTGCGAGTACATTGTTGACAGTGATAATAACCATCTTCATCTGGTATTATTAAACCGGCATCTAATCTGGGTTTCCGATCTTTTAAGTTAAATAAATTAGACTTTGAGACTCTTTTTGTACGAACATCAGCAAATGTCTTTATGCCAAATGTTTCAGCGATTGATATATCTTTATGTTCGTTTTCAGAAAATATTGGGCTGTTATCTAGTGGAAACTCGTCATATGAATTGTCTTCTTCTTTAACTACAGACTCGATTTCTCGATTTTTAATCGAAATATCATCGTTATTACCCTTCTCTCTTTTAATAACATCTGTCTAAAATATTATCACAATATTTATTATTTATCTTTTTACTTGGCATTGTACTTACTATACTTACAGGACCAAGTTCTGATTTAGAATCGCTAGAATCATTCTCCTTCTTAACAACCGCTGTGTAAGATACATTATTACGCAAAGCTTGATCAGATTTAACACATAAAATTCTAAAATCGCAGGCTATTTCTAACTTTTCTACACAGTGGGTACAAATTGTATGGGGCAGCGAATCTAATCTCGAAATCTTAGACCAATAAAAAAAATTTATTAATAAAAATTCAAAATATATTGAATATTTAAAATTTTACCAAAACAGGAGCACATTCCATTACTGCTAAACATATTGATGGAATGTTTGGTGCAGATGAAAATATATCAATTAAATTTGTTCCTTCACTCAGACAAATTCGACATATTGTATTTACTTCATAACTACTAGAATACATTCTATATCGCAACTTTTTTAAAAATGTTTAAAATAGAAACATACAGATTTTTCTCTAGAGAAACTATATGAAATATGTTATATATATATATATATATATATATATATATATATATATATATATATATATATATATATATATATATATATGATATATATATATATATATATATATATATATATATATATATATATATATATATATATATATATATATATATATATATATATATATATATTTGTGTTTTGGTATATATAGGTACATTATTTTTATTAAATTTTAACAAAGATATAGAATGTATTCTAATAGTTACGAAGTAAATATGATCTGCCGAATTTGTCTGAGTAAAGAAACAAATTTAATTGATATATTTTCGTCCACCTTAAACGTTTCATCAATAAGTATAGCAATAATGGAATGTGCTCCTGTTCTGGTAATTTTTTAAAAATATTCAACATAAAAGTCTTTACTAATAAATTAATTTTATTAATTTAAGATCTCAAAGACAGATACATTGCCTCACACAATATGTACCTACTGTTTAGGGAAATTAGAAATCGCCTATGATTTTAGAATTTTGTGTATAAAATCTGATCAAACGCTGCGTAATAATGTAACTGTAGCTGTTAAAAACGAAGATGACTCCAATGATTCTAAATTAGAGATTGATCCTGTAAGTATAATAAATAAAACAAAATAAAAAAACAAATAATAAGTACAATAATAATTCTACAGATAACTGTTGTTAAAAAAGAGAAGGGTAATAACGATGATAATGATATCAATAAAAATCGAGAAATCGAGCCTGTAGTTAAAGAAGAAAATTCATATGACGAATTTGTCTTAAACAGCAGTCAAGTATCCCCCGCTGAAAATGATATATCACTTCCGGGCATATTTGACATTAAAAAATTCGATAATGACCGTGTAAAAAGACGGCTACGGTCGAAAAAGTTAAAAAATCGGACACGCAAAAACGAAAAATGTTTATTAACAGCAAGTGAAGATGGCTTTTACCATTGTAAACAATGTACGCGCAAATACAAATACAAATTTAATTTGAAAGAACATTTAAAGTCGCATCTAAATTTGCGGTATCGATGTGATCAGTGCGGCAAAGAATTCGATCAGGATAAATATCTAAAACGTCATATGCTCGATGTACATACAATCGAGCGAAAGTATGCTTGTGAGTTTTGCGGGACACTGTGTCGTTCCAAAGATTACTTACGACGCCATCAGAAAACACATTCAACTGAACGTGAATATAAATGTAAAATTTGTGAGAAAGCATTTAAATCCAACGAACAATTAAATAAACATTCAGCAGTACATAAGGGTTAGTGGTTTTAGCGAATTTCCATTCTGGAAATTCAGCTATTACAGCGGCTCTTATGGTAAGACCTAAGTCCGGGACTATGGTAGAAATTTGTTTTGGAGCCTCAGAACCCGAAAATCTACTTCACTAAAATTTATATATATATATATATATATATATATATATATATATATATATATATATATATATATATATATATATATATATATATATATGTGTGTGTGTGTGTGTGTACGCGATAACTCCCGAACGAAATGTTAAATGCTTATGAAATTTGGTATGCGAGCTGGAATCGGGATTCGCTCGACTAAGTTCGTTAGCCAGACAAGTCGGCTGCCGAGAAGTAGGTTTTTTGGCCATTTTTCGCTATTTTTAGTAGTTTTTTGCAAAATTTGGCCAGAAGTCAAAAATTTTTTTAATTTTTTTTTACACCATTGAAAAGAGCGTAAAAAATTGCATAAGACAAGCTTTTAAAACATTGTTCTAAGTGAACTAGCTTTTGAGAAAAATTAAAAAATTTACTGAATTTTTTTTACAATAAATGCTTTATTGTTTTAGCAATTCTTGTCTATATAAAACAAGTGCTAGTTAATTATTCAATATGTATGTATTATGGCCGCAAGCTCAAAAGACCGCCAGAAACTGAGGTGAGGAGAACACAAATTGTACTATTTCCATAGTTACCAACCAAACCAAGTAATTAAGTTAATATTTATGTGTTATAATAACAATAGCTCTGTCTCATCTTTTTAAATTAAAATTAGCCAGATCTTTTAAGAGTACGTTGTGGAAAGGAAATTTTTGTATGATGTGCTCCTTTAGAGAGAAAATATAATTTATATATATTTGCATACCTAGAAAAAAAATCGAAAATTGTAGTTATGTAATGTAATAATATATTGTTAGAAAGCTAAACTATTTTAAATGAATACAGGTCTTAGATGAGATCCGCCAGTGTCCAATACTTGAAAATTCGCTATGTTATGCAGATGCTGCGACAGGGGTATTTTTATTATGTTTTAGTAACCTCAGTAGTTTTCAGGTGAATTTTTTTTCTCTTTCAAACAGATGAAAGACCATGGATTTGTGGGAATTGTGGTAAAGGTTTTAAACGAAGGGATCACCTAGCACTCCACGAACAGACGCACGGCGGTAAACGGTTTAAATGTGTCAAGTGTTCACAGACATTTCTCACAAGACAGAATTTAAAATATCATGTAATAAAAATTTGTTCTCGCAATTCATGATTATAACAGAATAAAGTTTTACAATTAGAAAATCATATTCTGATGTTATTCATGATATATTCTTGGTGTTCATAAAATGTGGGTTCTAAGGTAACCTGTGGTGAGTCGTCAAAAATTTTAATAATTAATCGAGATTACAATTTATTACTGTACCAAAGTGTAAATGTAGTTTGTTTGAAAACTCCCCACAACTAATGGGAATCGTAAAACTTAAATACGCGAAATAGTGATAAAAAAATAACTTTCTTTAGCTAGAGTCTCTATAATAAATAGAGTCGTGACATGTTTGCTGAAGGCTGATTGGTTCCGGCATTTTCTGTCCAAAGTTTGCATAAAATACATTGGAAATAAATTAAATAATAACAAAAATCATTTAGTTTAACCTAGAAAGAATAATTAAATTAAAAATTTTTAATTGTTCATTAATTCATAACTTATTAACAATAATTACATACTCAAAAATATTTACTCAAACATGTGATAATTAATTTTGAAGCTTCCCGCTCTGTTTTGGACAGAAAATGGATGACAAGTCACGACTCTATTTATTATAGGGACTCTATCTTTAGCTGTCAACTTTAGCCATCTGGTGATGAATGAAAAACGCTAAATATTAAACCAGTATTTTTACTCTGATTGTACCATGTAACATAACTATCCTTTAACTTAATAAGAATTTTTTGAAGTCCTAAATCTTGTGTAATTGAAAAATTATATGTAAGTATAGTTATACAAAAGATGTAGGGTAAAGGCCCCTATACTCGAACAGTTTTGATATTTTATATATTAATGAAGTTATTTCTGAAAGAAATCGATAAATATCAAAATTGTTCGAGTATTGAATCACGTTCGAGTATCGGGCTTTTACGTTACATGTAAATTTATAAAAAGTTTTGGAATATCTAGATCAGTGTTTTTCAACCTGTGAGTCGCGACCCCCTGGGGGGTCGCGAAGCCCTTTCAAGGAGGTCGCAGTTATTTTAAAAATAAAACCACTCTAGTTCAATATATAATATTTAATATAGAGAAGGTTAATTAATGGTTACATTGATGTGGTAGTTTCATACTTTCGCGCGATAAAGTTTCAAAATTGCCGCTTATTTTCAATAACAGTAAATCCCAATTTTAAATAATTGTCGTCATATAGACACTTTTTCTCTGGTTTTGTTTATTACCCTCATTGGAACTTGAAATTGACGGTTGTGTATATTTTTACACAAACTTATCCATTTTCAATAATTACAATGAGCATAGAATTTTGAATATTAGACAATAAAAGACATTGAGCAACTACTAAACAAACAACAAGGCAATTTAATAAATTTAAACACCAACGCGAGTTCACAATTCAAAGAATTTTAATGGATTACGCTTGGAAGCGTTAAACGGCGACGACCGCCGCGCATGCGCGTGTCACTTTTTACGCCACGCGCACGTTCATAAACTACTATAAGTCATCAACTTCGATGTCGATACAAAAATTTGCCTGTTTCAAGTCCTTAATTACGTATTTAATTGATACCTAACTATGAAAATAATCAATAATGATGAACGGATTCGATATTTATAACATAGAAAAATAAAAGTTAGTAAATAGCAGAGGGTAGGGGGTCGCGAAATATTTTTCCATACTAAGGGGGTCGCGCCATGAAAAAGGTTGAAAAACTGATCTAGATGATAGTTAAATAAAATAAACTTGGTGTTTAAATAAATTACTAAACGAAACATTCTAGATACGACTGAATCAATAGAAGCTTACTTTATTATATTGTTAAAAATGTGAAAAGTAGTACTTTATGGCACCATTTGCATAATGAAAAGCATAAGCACATAAAAGCATACTACATATGTTATTCCGCAACCATTTTTAAGAACTTTTTCGCGGAATACTTAATGACTACTTACTTTCGCTCGGAACACTGGTGTTCAGTGAAATACAGTTTGTGAAATGCTGTTCTAAAATATGTCCCAGTATTTTATAAGCTTCGATTAGCATTAGTAACCAAAGTAGGCTTTAACACAAAATAATTTTTTTTTTTTTTATCTAGAATATAGACGTTAGATTTAAAAATTCGATTTTTATCGAAAATTAGGAATTTTAATAGTCGAACATAAAGCTTTGTATGCAAGTTGTACATAATTTGACTTTATGAACTTGTTGTATAAATAGCTATTATTTTGCAAACAAAATATTTTATGGTTTTTTTACCTTTTTATTATCAGGTGGATCGCAAAAAATTAACGCTTTAGTAACGGACTGCGATTCATGAAAGTTTGGGAAACGATTATGTAGAGTAAGACAAGAATACCATAATTGCTCAAATTGAAGATAATTGAAACATTGCCTATCCAAAGATTTCCGAAGTTTGACGGATACATGTTTATAATTCTGTGACTATGGTAACTTCAGTGACTATGGTGACAAAAATCAAATGAATTTAGCCTGTCCGAGCGGACGCTCGACATTCAAGTATTTACGGATTTTGTCGCCACAAAATATTGCAATCGCTTATTTGAGGCGATCACATTAAATTAAAGAGGATCAGATACCGAGTTTTAAAAATTTGGAAAAATAGCAAAATTACAAAACGTAAAAAACCGAAATATTATTTTAATAAAATTAAATTAACACTATGAGGCCCGAACACTTTCACAGTAAACTTCCCCGGAAGCCGACAATATTTTTAAAGAAATTTTATATAAACAAATACATAAAATGATTCAACATGTACATATATGTGATACGTACATACATATACAGTAGAGCACCGGTTTTGTCAAGAAAAAGTAGTCTCCAAAAGTGGTGCTTGACAAAAGTGATGCTTTTTGACCAGGGGCGATTCAGAAATATCGTAAGATTATGTTTTGAATTAAAATTATGTTTTTTTTTCTTAAATATTAATAAAAGAAAAAAAGAAGTGAAGAATTAAAAATTATTTATCTCAGAAAATATTTTTTCATTTGTCGTTTTATTTATTTGCTTTGCAATGATTTTTTTTTACATTTTACGTATGATAGAAACCGCCAGAGAACAGAATACATATAGATAAACATTCTATGTACAATAATTAAAATCCACATTTTCACGCTTTAAGGTCTGTTGTTGTATGTCAAAATCATGCGTCATGGTCTATTGCACATGGATTTAATATTTATGTACTTGACATTTTTGATGCAAGTTTCCAAAAGTGATGTTGACTAATTTGATGCTTTAAAAAAATTTCCAAAACTGATGTTTCCATTATCGGTGCTATACTGTATTTGACATTCAAACACATTCAAATCAATTAAAGAATTACAGAAAGTTTGGATAATACAAACTGATAAAAATAAATTTAAAAAAAACAAACATACTTTTATTATTATTAGTTTTTATATTGCTTATTTTAAAATTTTTTATAGAAACTAAGAGAGTAGTGTGTGTTGGTGTTTGTGTGAGTTGAGTATATACACATCGGTGCGGTAACATCGCACACATACATAATGCGTAATCATTGATCAATTAATCACTGATCGCGATCGGCCTCTGCGGTTGTTTTGATTATTTTCGAATGCCGAAGCCGAAAATTATATAGGAGTATTAAATCCCTGTTATAAAGCATCCTAATTTTATAGGTAATAAATGTTTGCATTGAATATGCATTGAATCGACCCGGGAACCTTAAAAAAATTTATAAAAGTAAATATTTGAAAACATAATATTTCTAAATTGTTCATATTATTAAGTCATTGCTCGCAAAAGATACGCAAAAATTTTCTGAACTGTGTAATACAAAAGGTTATCCATTCTTGCAATTCTTTCGTTTAGTTTTTTAGAGGTTTAGGGAAAAATTTTCAGTTTGATGTTTCTGTTTTAAAAATTCTTAAAGTTACGATATAGGATGTATTCTCATACCTACGAAGCAAATACGATATGTCGAATTTGTTTAAATAAAGAAAAAAATTTAATTGATATATTTTCATCCACAACAAATATTTCATCAATATGTCTAGCAATAATGGAATGTGCTCCTGTTCTGGTAAATTTTAAATTCTCAATACATAAAATACATTTTTATTAATAAATTTTTGTTTCATTGACCTAAGATTTCAAAGACAGATACGTTACCTCATACAATATGTCCACATTGTTTAGAAAAATTAGAAAATGCCTATAATTTTAGAATTTTATGTATTAAATCTGATCAAACGTTGCGTAATAATGTATCTATAGCTGTTAAAAACGAAGATGACTCAAATGATTCTAAATCAGAGATTGATCCGGTAAGTATAATAAATAAAACAAAGTAAAAAAATAAATAATAATAGTACAGTAATAATCTCAGATTGTTGTTATTAAAGAAGAGAAGGGTAATAACGATGATAACGATACTAAAAATCGAGAAATCGAGTCTGTAGTTAAAAAAGAAGAAAATTCATGTGACGAATTTCAACTAAATAGTAATCGAATATCCCCTGAAAGAGACCATAAGAGTATATCACTTCCTGGAAAATTAGGCAATAAAGAATTCGCTCCAGTTCGGTCAAAAAAGCGACCGCGATCCAAGTTAAAAGATCGAAAACGCAAATACGAAAAGTGTCTATTAGTGGCAAATGAGGATGGTTATTACCACTGTAAACAGTGCAGTCGCAAATACAAACATAAATTCAATTTGAAAGAGCACTTAAAGGTGCACTTAAATTTTCGACATCGATGTGATCAGTGCGGCAAAGAATTCGATCAGAATCAATATCTAAAACGGCATATGCTTGTACATACAACCGAACGAAAGTATGCTTGTGAGTTTTGCGGTGTACTGTGTTTGTGTGAGTTGAGTATATACACATCGGTGCGGTAACATCGCACACATACATAATGCGTAATCATTGATCAATTAATCACTGATCGCGATCGGCCTCTGCGGTTGTTTTGATTATTTTCGAATGCCGAAGCCGAAAATTATATAGGAGTATTAAATCCCTGTTATAAAGCATCCTAATTTTATAGGTAATAAATGTTTGCATTGAATATGCATTGAATCGACCCGGGAACCTTAAAAAAATTTATAAAAGTAAATATTTGAAAACATAATATTTCTAAATTGTTCATATTATTAAGTCATTGCTCGCAAAAGATACGCAAAAATTTTCTGAACTGTGTAATACAAAAGGTTATCCATTCTTGCAATTCTTTCGTTTAGTTTTTTAGAGGTTTAGGGAAAAATTTTCAGTTTGATGTTTCTGTTTTAAAAATTCTTAAAGTTACGATATAGGATGTATTCTCATACCTACGAAGCAAATACGATATGTCGAATTTGTTTAAATAAAGAAAAAAATTTAATTGATATATTTTCATCCACAACAAATATTTCATCAATATGTCTAGCAATAATGGAATGTGCTCCTGTTCTGGTAAATTTTAAATTCTCAATACATAAAATACATTTTTATTAATAAATTTTTGTTTCATTGACCTAAGATTTCAAAGACAGATACGTTACCTCATACAATATGTCCACATTGTTTAGAAAAATTAGAAAATGCCTATAATTTTAGAATTTTATGTATTAAATCTGATCAAACGTTGCGTAATAATGTATCTATAGCTGTTAAAAACGAAGATGACTCAAATGATTCTAAATCAGAGATTGATCCGGTAAGTATAATAAATAAAACAAAGTAAAAAAATAAATAATAATAGTACAGTAATAATCTCAGATTGTTGTTATTAAAGAAGAGAAGGGTAATAACGATGATAACGATACTAAAAATCGAGAAATCGAGTCTGTAGTTAAAAAAGAAGAAAATTCATGTGACGAATTTCAACTAAATAGTAATCGAATATCCCCTGAAAGAGACCATAAGAGTATATCACTTCCTGGAAAATTAGGCAATAAAGAATTCGCTCCAGTTCGGTCAAAAAAGCGACCGCGATCCAAGTTAAAAGATCGAAAACGCAAATACGAAAAGTGTCTATTAGTGGCAAATGAGGATGGTTATTACCACTGTAAACAGTGCAGTCGCAAATACAAACATAAATTCAATTTGAAAGAGCACTTAAAGGTGCACTTAAATTTTCGACATCGATGTGATCAGTGCGGCAAAGAATTCGATCAGAATCAATATCTAAAACGGCATATGCTTGTACATACAACCGAACGAAAGTATGCTTGTGAGTTTTGCGGTGTACTGTATCGTTACAAAGATAACTTACGACGCCATCTAAGAACACATTCAACTAAACGTGAACATCAGTGTGAAATTTGTGAGAAAGAATTCACATCTAGAGAACAGTTACATAAACATTCAACAATACATAAAGGTTTGTGGGTTTATGTTCTAGTCAAGGGCGTACCTAGAATCAAAACTAGGGGGGGCGGGAGCAAGCCATGGTCGGTCAGGCTGTAAATTTGTAACATTTTAGCACGGAAAAGGCAGTGTGGTAAACCCGATAAAAAAAATTATATATGAGTAACGTAAAAGCCCCTATACCGGAACACTATTTTTAGGTGTGTAATTAAACTGGCTTATAAAAATTGACAAATAAATTAAACATCCATTTTTTTTTTTAATAAGCATGAAAGAGTTTTTTTAATCCAACGAATGTTTTAAAAAAATACAACCCAAAAATTTTTATTTATATTTTTCTTTTACAAAATGTCAGCATCTATACCCAAACAGAGAAGTATTAATGACATAAGAAGTTGGAAACCGATATACAAACAGACGTGCAACATGAGTAATATGACACATAGCGTGACATCTAGACGTCAAAGTAGGAAATATAGAATGATTTAAGTATCAGACGTAAATAAAGGATCAAAATACTGTATTCAACAAAAACTGTTTAATGTATATATGTATTTCTTTAATTAAGTAAGGAAACATTAAATGCAAGGTGAATTTAAATTGAAAAATAATCATTCTATTAATAATAATTTTTGTTATCAGAGATTTCTTTCAGAAATAACTTCATTAATATATAAATGTCAAAACTGTTCGGACATATGATCGCGTTCCGGTAGAGGGACTTTTATGTTATATGTAATTTTATATAATTCATATACAATTTATATACAGTTTTTATATAATCATACAGGGTATTAGTGAATAAGTGCGAAAAATTTTAACAGGTGATTGCTGAGGTTTTTTTATGTAAAAAAGTTCATATAAATCCAGGTCCAAAAACGCTTAGTTTCCAAGATACAGAGTAGATGGGCTATCAGATAGCCCATACCGGTTTTGTGGTAGAAACAGTAACTTGAAAACGGCTACATGCGCGACAAAATAGAGGTCATTTTTGTCAACATTTTATGGGACATATGAATAAACATTTTCAAATTGGAAAAAATCATTGGCGTGCCGTGTTTTTCTTCAAAAATGTGTCATCACATGGACGTACGGATGCTACTGATTTGAGTGGAAACGTTGCGTGTCCCAAATTTTGTGTCAATATCTCAAAAAGTTTTTGAAATATTTAAAAAAGTATTAAAAAATACGAGAAACTAAACACCCTGTATCTTGGAAACTAAGCGTTTTCAGACCTGGGTTTATATGAACTTTTTTACATAAAGGAACCTCAGCAATCACTTGTTAAAATCTTTCGCACTTATTCACTAACACCCTGTATATAAAATTGCATACGATTTATACAGAATTATATAGAATTCTCTACCCCTCGCTGGGTACGCCCAAGATTCTGGTAACGTCAGTAGTTTTCAGATGAATCTTTTTTTTCAAGCAGATGAGAGACCATGGATTTGTGAAAATTGTGGAAAAGGTTTTAAACGAAAGGATCATCTGGCACTTCACGAACAGACGCATGGCGGCAAACGTTTTAAATGTGTCCAATGTTCACAGACATTTTTGACAAGGCAGAATTTAAAATATCATGTAATAAAAATTTGTTCTCGCAATTCCTGATTATAACAGAATAAAATTTCACAATTAAAAAATTGGTTTATTAACTTCCGAGCAGGAAAAAGTTACTGACAGGTTCGAAAATCAAAATTTTTAACATATTTATATGTTTCGAGATCACTACAATGTTTTTAAATTATTTTTAATAAGATGTATATGCGTGTATGCGTTCATACTTATTTAATTTTTTTTTTTTTGCACAATATCTCGCGTATTGGAAAATCAAATGGAGGCGTGGTTTAATATTTAGCCTAATGGCAGTAGTTTGTTCATTCATCATCATGGCAAAAATTGAGACCTAAAAAAATGGTAGCAATTTAGAATTGACCGTTTTTAGGCAATTTCCCAAATTAAGTGCCAACGAAATTTTGTAGTTTTTTTCTGTTTTTCTTGATTGATTTGCAAGTAATTTGGGAATTAGCCCCCAAGGGGACAAACTAGATTGGCTTTGTCGCTGTTCCACTTGTAATGAGTTTGTGACGTACTCTGTTTGTGTACATACACACTGTTTGCAGTGTATTAGTTTGGTTTTTTGTAGTAGTATGTGTATCCACGCATACTACCACAACACACGTATTACCAGAGAGAGCTGTTCAACGTGTTTAACTAACAATGGGTATATTGTTAATACAATGCAGTGCGAACTCGACGACGGACAATGAGTGACTACATGCCTTAAGCTGTGACTGGTGTCAAATGACTCCGAGCGAATTACACTTTTTTTTATATTAGTTGGCTTCTAGTGTTCTATGTTAGCCCCGTTGGCACGTAATTTGGGAATTAGCCCCGTTTTTATTTGAAACAGTAAATTATTGTGAAAAAATAATGTTTATATTCAAAAAAATATACCAGTTTGTATTCTGCAGACTAAACAGCACAAATTTTGTGAATCGTCAAGATCTAATAAATAAACCTTGCCTACTGGCATTAGTTAATTTTTTTACCACTAGTTCGCGTATCTATTAAGTTTTACGATTCCCAATAAAAAATGATATCAACTTCGTTGAGGTACCAATCAAAGCCTATTAACGTCGGTATGATCTGAAACAAATTTCATCAAATTCGATCAAACCGTTTTTTTTTAATTGTTTGGCGACTAAAAATGGGTTTATGCAAAAAGTAATAAAATAAACGTGTTTTTTTTCGAGTCGTAACAATTATCCGATGAGATTTTTCGAGGTGAATAACTACAAGTGAAAAAAACATCTATTTTGCACGTGTTGCATACAATATTTTTTGTAATTCTAAATTAAAATGAAAAGAATTGATAAAAAATGAAAAGATAATTGCAAATTACTACAAGTTTGACATCTACATTAACCTGTTCACGGTCATTAACGTGGTAAAACATCAAGTGAAATCTGACTAACTGCGACACCACGCTGTACCGTATTACTAATCTATAATACATTACGTATTATGCAGCCAACCTGTGGTCGCTGCCTAGACAGAAAGCGGGCTACAGTTGTTTATATATTGGTGTATTAGCTGTCCAAACAATGTATTAGTTGCTCATTTCGTGGTAATTCTTCATGACCATTAACGCGTTAAAAAAATATTTTAACGTTAGCTTTTTGTCACGCGTGCCAAAAACTTAACTATTTTAACACTAACATGGACAGATGTCAATTTAACATTTTAATATAGAATTGCAAAAAAGTCGATTTTCGAAACAACTCGATCACATTCAAAAATTTTCTGGAAATTATATGGATTAACAAAAATTGTAACAGAGAGAATAAATAAATAAAAAATTTTATGTATAACAAATATGTTGTTTAAAAATTTAAATAAAATTATTGCCTCAGCCCTCAGCTTCGGTATTTCTTTTAAAGCTATGATACCAAACTACATTTCTGCTTTTATAGCGTTTCCAAGCTACTACTTAGATTCTTAAATTCGGAACTTCACTTTTTAAATCTAACAATTGGGTTTGAAAGGAATCAGCATTAACGCAAAAATTAATTCTTTGATGTTTTTCTTGAGATGGTTCTCGATGAATGCTAAGGTAGGTTTATTTACTTTGAACTGATCAAATCTGAATTACATGGTAGACCAAATGTTATTCCACCTAATGGCAGAAATTATTTCAGGATGCAATAATACTATTTAAAATTAAAAAAACGGCTTTTAAATATTTCTCTAATGCTTAAGAAAGTGTCGATATTTATCTGAATTACATGGTAGACAAATTGGTTGGAAAACGACATTTCATACTACACGACCAAATATTATTCCACCTAATGGCAGAAATGATTTCAGGATACAATAATACTATTTAAAATTAAAAAAACGGCTTTTAAATATTTCTCTAATGCTTAAGAAAATGTCGATATTTATCTGAATTATACAGTAGACGAATTGGTCGGAAAACGACTTTTCATATTACACGATCAAATGTTATTCCAACTAATGACGGAAATGATTCCAAGATACAATAATACTATTTCATATCAAGGAACGGCTTTTAAATATTTCTCTAATGCTTAAGAAAATGTCGATATTTACCTGAATTACATGATAGACGAAGTGGTCGGAAAACGGCATTTCATATTACACGACCAAATGTTATTCCAACTAATGGCGGAAATGATTCCAGGATATAATAATACTATTTAAATCTAAAGAACGGCTTTTAAATATTTTTCTAATATGTAAAAAAGTGTCGATATTTATCTGAATTACATGGTAAAGGCAGTGGTCGAAAGTATGTACTCATCATACTGATTGGGCTATATGGTATATACCGTATACATACGATACATATACATAATATTTTAATCTCAAAGCCCGTAAGTTTGGATACAGCTGTACATGTATATTTCTTTTTTGTTATTTATATTTTTTTAATAATATTAATCTTTAAGAAAATAAAATTAAACTGTTAGTTGAAAAAGTTTTAAGGCCATATATGTATACAGAACATTTCTTAAAACATTTAATATTCTTGAAAGAGTTTTTCCGAGTTTTCATAAATTATTTATCCTTATTTCGCTTTGTTTACATTTAGTTAAAAACATTTTTGTAAGTTTAAAAAATGACTGATATTAAAAAAAGATTGAATTTTGATGAAGTTTGTCGAACTTGTTTGGCTGATGGTGATTTAAAGTCAATATTCCTTCCAGAAGATGATTCAATGCAACTTGCAAATATGATAATGGCGTGCGCCTCAGTTCAAGTAAGATGTTTTTATCAATATATTTTTGATTACGTTATATTGAATGTGTTTACATTTGTAGATTGCAAAAAACGATGGCTTCCCTTCAAATATTTGTAATAATTGTATTGTTCAAGTTAATCAAGCCTATGCTTTTAAACAACGTTGTGAAGAAGTACATTCTTTGTTACATTTAGAACTCTTTGAAAGTGATATTAAGTTAAAAGATGAAGATTATTATGTAGGAAATGGTGTTAAATCTGAGTTAAGTCCAGATGTGAATATAAAGAACGAAGATTCTACGGTAAATACAATTTCCGAGTCGAATAAATATGGTAGTAGTAGCTGTGGGGGTTCTTGGAAAGAATCATCCTCAGAGGAGTATGATCATGAGGATCAACTAACGGATAATAAAACAAAAAGTGAATATCGAAAACATAGAAAAAACCATTCACGTACGAAATTAATCTCATGTCAAACATGCGAGAAAAAAATAAATCCGAAAAATGTACATTTGCACATGCGCAGTCATACAAAAGAAAAACCGTACACGTGCAAATTTTGTAACAAAGGTTTCAGTTTCAATCAAAATTTGAAACGCCATATGAAAACGCACACAGGTGAACGGCCGTATCGTTGTGACGTGTGCGATAAAGGCTTCATTCAAGCGGTCACATTAGCGGCACATCTTCGAGTCCACACCGGTGAACGCCCGTTTCAATGCTCTTACTGTGGCAAAGCGTTCAAACAAGCGAAACATTGCAGTTTACACATGCAAACGCATTTAAACTCGTCGGGACCGACCAGAAGACAAGGTCGACCCACCGGACTTGCGTACAAAAAACGCACCGATAATATCGATTTACCATTCACCTGCGAAATATGCAATCGAAGATGTGCCTCGAAAACGTTACTGAAAAAACATCAACTTCAACATGGCGAGAAAACGTTCTTGTGCAGCGATTGCGGCAAAGCGTTCGTCACTAAGGCGGGTCTCAATCAACACAGCGTTGTCCATTCAGGACAAAAACCCTTTCACTGCGACATATGTAATAAATCCTTCGCGTACAGTTCATATTTAAAAATTCATAATCTTCTACATACCGGCGAAAAACCTCATCATTGTCATGTTTGCGGGAAAAATTTTTCACAGAGTACACATTTAAAAACGCATTTACGGCTACACGATGGCTCAAAACCGCACAGCTGTTCCGTATGCGGTAAAGATTTCGCGCTTAAAGGTAATCTAACAGTTCATATGAGAATACATACGGGGGAGACACCGCACGTTTGTCCAATATGTGGAAAAGGTTTCTATGATTCGAGTAGTATGCGTAAACATCATAAGGCGCATGGTAAAAAAGAATTTCAGTAAGATTGGCAAATTATGTATAATTATGAATAAAATCTTTTGTAAAGTATTCTATCTCCTGTTTTTTTTCTTTTTTTTAAGTACCCTAACAGACGAGTTAACTTTTTTTTTTTAAATTAGAAATCGATTTATTGATAAAAATAGAAGCTGTTAATTAACACTGAAAACGTTTTTGAACTCCTCATTTAAGTAATTCCGAATTTTACTTTCTTGTAATACGATAAAAAAATACCTTTCTTAGACACCTATTTGATAATATATTTTATATTAGAATTAGCGAAAGTTTGCGCCTCGAGTATACTCGGTTTTAACCCCTTCCTTATATATTTTGGCGCTAGTGATGGAGAACTGTCGATAGCACTATCGATAATTATCGATAATTTTGACTATCGAAAACTACGATATTTTTTTTTACTATCGATAGTTTTTGACAGTTTTTTTTTCAGTCATTTCGTTTACTTATAAATACTAAAGATAAGCCAGAGATATAAAAACAACCATTTTAAGGAAATTTCCGGAAGCAGGTATAAGTTACAACTATGGGTAATAAAATAAAATGACAAGAGAAATTAAACAATTGTATAAAAATGTCAGTTCACCCAAACAGTTACATAAATAAAATAAATATAGCTAAAAAAATTTTGTGCATTAAAGTTTTTGTCGGCAAACTTTCAATAATTACTGGTAATAAAAATCTGTTTGTTTTCCAAATTGTATGTTTCATATTTATTCAAAATTTATCTCCCTTGTTGTTTTCCGGTAATACCTCTTATTTATTTAATTTACCAATTTATCCTATTGTTATTAGACCATACGCCGTATTACATTTATCTAAACTTAGAAATTCAATTAAGTTTCTTTCATTATAAATACTTTCGAAAATTACTTATTAGGTGGTATAGTAAGTTCAAAAAAGTGGGATGTTAGATAAATACAATCTGGATTTAACCAATTGTTCCATTGTATTAGTTTAAAAGTTCTATAAAATATGATTTTGGCAACAAAAACTTGACTATCAAAAACTGTCGATAAACTATCGATAACTATCGATAGTTTCACGACTGACTATCGACAACTATCGATAGTCGGGACTATCGATAGTTCTCCATCACTATTTGGCGCATTATCAGTTTATAGCGTGTGCGGTGACTACCGTGATTACTAAGTTGCTTAAGGTACACAAAATTGCACACTGCAGATTTCATGATAGAGATATGTTGTTGCTGTACCTCTCTACTCTGTGATACACAGTGTACACAAATCAAAGAATTTATTCTTTATTATGTATGTATTTCAACAAAAAGAATTTACAGTAAAAATAAAAATACACAACAAATTTTAAAAATACACATATCTATTTCGAATATTTCAGTTTTTAATTAAAATTTAAAAAAAAAATTAATAGAATTTCAAAATTATCAATTTTTATTATTTGATTAAAGTAATCAGCGTAATCAGCATGAAGTACGTAATATAAACAAGTGTTTACCGGGTTAGGCTGATCGTCCATTGGATGCGGATATGTGCGAAATGTAATTCGGAAGAATACGCATGAAATGGACGAACGATCTAAACAGCTGTGAAGCAATACATCGGTCCATGGTAAGCGTGGTAAGCGTCTCTCTCAATGGACGAGGATGTATTACTTCACAGTTGTTTGGATTGTTCGTCTGTTTCATGCGTATTCGTCCGAATTAAATTTCGCACATATCCGCATCCAATGGACGACCAGCCTTAGTGTTTACATATTTAGATACATAAATAATATAGGTAAAAATATATCTCATTTAAACTGGTTTTTTATTTTAATGTCATTGTGATGGATGGTAAGAGACTGAATTTAAATTATGATCAAATTTGTCGAGCTTGCCTATCAGAAAATGATTTAAAACCAATATTTGATAGTAAAAGTGATGGTTTATCACTAGCAGAAAAAGTAATGGCATGTGCCTCGGTACAAGTTAGTAATTTGTCAAATTATAAACATTTCCATTTGTTAATAAAAAAAAAACAAACAATAAATTCTTTTAGATTGCTGAAGGCGATGGTTTTCCATCGAACATGTGTAAAAATTGTATTAAACAAGTGGATCAGGCGTATGCATTCAAGCAAAAATGTGAAGAAACCGATCAGTTTTTGCAACAGTTAGTGGTGAAAGTCGAAAATAATGATATGTTTTTTTTAAATGACGTGAAAGAGGATGTGTTCCCGATAAAATTAGAAACTGATAACACAATTAAAAACACAGACGATGGTTTTTATTCATTTTTTGATTCGATAAATAATGATGATACGAATAATGACGAGGAGGACGAAAATTCGAATGCAAGTACTGACAAAAACATTGAAGACACTGTACCTGAATTAAAGTGTAAAAAATGTGATATTAGTTTTAATAATAAAAAGGAGTATCAGAAACATTTGCAAACTCATCCCCCAGTAAAACGCGTCCCATGTACCACTTGCAAAAAAGAATTCAGTATTAATCATATCTATCGACATATGCGAGTGCATACGCAGGAAAAACCGTTCACGTGTCACATCTGCGGCAAAAGTTTCAACACTGGCTTTAATCGGGATCGACATATTAAAACGCACACCGGCGAACGCCCGTACCAATGCAGTGTTTGCGGCAAAGGTTTCATTCAAGCGGTCACGTTACAAGCGCACATTCGAGTTCATACCGGCGAAACGCCATTCATGTGCAACCATTGCGGTAAAACGTTCAAACAGTCGCGACTGTGTCGATTGCACGTGCAACGACGACACACAAATCCAAAAGTACCTGTCGCGCGACGAAAACGTAGCGGTGAGTGTCGACCGCGAACCAAGAGGCCATCCACAGAAAGTATCGAACGACGATTCGCGTGCGATGAGTGCGATCGACGCTTCACGTCACGATCGCTCCTCCAATCGCATAAACTGCATCACGGCGAAAAGACGTTCCTGTGCAGCGAATGCGGCAAACGTTTTGTCAGTAAAGTGGCGTTAAAAATACACGGTATTGTACACTCGGGCACGAAACAGTACGTTTGTGAAATTTGTAAAAAAGCATTCGCGTACACTAGCTCGTTAAAGACACATATGCTTCGGCACACCGGCGAGAAACGATTTAGTTGCCATCTGTGCGGTAGTAAATTTTTACAGAGTGCACATTTAAAGACACATTTGAAATTACACGACGGAACAAAACCGTTTAAGTGTTCGGTGTGTGGAAAAGATTTTTCGTTGAAGGGTAATCTAACGGTTCATATGCGAATACACACTGGCGAAACGCCGTACAAGTGTCCCGTATGCGGAAAAGGATTTTATGATTCGAGTAGTATGCGTAAACATCATCAGAATCATATGCAGCGAAATGTTAAAATAGAATGAGCAATTATAATAAAAAAAATTTATAATAGTAAACGAAACACTATAAAAATAACACTTTCTAAACAATTTTATGTCATGTTTCGATCCATATGATCATTATCAAATATGTGAAAAGTATACCAAATTTATGCCTTATTATACAATACATCAATACCTCGCTTTTGGGTTTTTTTTCACTGTGCAGCGTTAGATTTTCGAAGTTGCGTTGTTTTGGGTTCGAGTCTTTAATTTTTGCTATAGAAAATCATAATTCACTTTGCGTCGTTTTAATTCGCGTCGTGTTTTTTTGGAACGTAACCACGACGCAAATTGAGGTATTGGTGTAAGTATATTCTATGAGCAGACATTAGTAACGAAAAGGAAAAGTAATAAAGGTATTAACGGCTAAATTAGAAACTAGAGCGTCTAACTGGCGTTAAAAATCTAGTGATTTGCACATAACTTTATATAATATGTATTTTTATCATTAATTAGATGTATACATTGTATACACACATATTCTATTTAATACAGCTTCTAATTTCATTACTTCTGATTTCTTCGCTTTAAATATTTTTTCATGGTTTCCTTTGGTTTTTCACGGTATAAATACTTAACATCTGAAGTACAGCCACATTCAAAGATAATGGAATAAAAACAATCAGTCACCATTTTAGAAATTGTTATTTTAATATCTAATGCATGTTAATTTTTTGGATCTCGGCCCTCTGGTTTGTAACGGTGTAAGCTCGGTTAAGTAACGTTTGACTAACAAAATTTTCTGACGAACTCCAGCAATATTACCCACACAATTTAGTTTATAAAAATATCTTTTGAAAATAAAAGTAAAAAATGAAATGAAACGATGAACAGTTTCTTCCGATCAAAGCATTTTAAAATTGCCTCTTTGTTGGACAAATTAACTCGTCTTAATCATTCAAGGAATTAATTTCTTATTCCTAAAATGTTTTTTATATGTAATGAGTATCATGTGTATACATATAACCAGCTCTATCTTGTTTTTGAACTCTATTACTATTTCTATTCACTATACTGTCCTTTCATAGGTATGTAATATGTAAATGAATATAACTTCCAGTTTGATAATGATCATATTGACCGAAACTTGTCACAGAACAAATTAAATAAAACTGATGTTGTTCCAAAGTGTTTTAATTATTATTTTCAGATATGGAATATCATAAAATAACGCTCGAATCTATTAGATTTACCAAATTTTATTCTTATAACCAGATTAGTTGAAAATCTCAAGGTCTATTTTACTAGTCTGATCAGGACGAGTGCAGTTCCAAACTGGCTTAATAAAATTAAGGTTTTAACACTTGATGGGCAAAATTGAGAATTTATCCCCAAATCAATTGACAATCATGTGGTAAGTTTTATTTTATAGTACATAAAAATGAAAAGCCTTCTATGCGATACCATCAAGCGTTTTAAACTATTTTTTGCTTAAAAAATTGGTAATTTAAGGTCGAATTAATTAAAAATTAAACTCGAGTATAGTCGACATTTCCAAGCAAAAATTTTAGTACAAAAATGAAAAATTTACGTCGTATTACTAAAATTTTGATAACCAAAAGTTAAAATTGCAGGAATATTGTTAGACTAAAAAATATTTATAATTTTACACAATTTATAAAATATAATTTGATAGTTCATTCCCATAGTCTATTGAAACACTAAATTCAACTTTTTTTAAATTCATTACACATTTTTAACTCCTTTGATGATACACAGCTTAACTTGTCCAGGATATAAGGAATCTAAATGCTAAATGTACATGTAGGCATAAGAAGGATGTCTTTATGACGATTTGTTAAAATTCATTTTGACAGTTGATAATGTTGATATTTTTTGCAAGAGAAAATGTTCATATTTCGATTTCATAAGAAATTATCAGTATAAGTCCGTCACCGGTACTATAGAGTACTAGTGGTTCCTAATTAAAGATTAAATATCCTAATCTGTCATAAGAGTGGCATTTAAAATTTTTTATGTGTATCATCAAAGGAGTTAATTTTTTTAATATTCACAATTTCAAGAACGAAAGAAAATAAAAAAAATAAATAAATAAATACAGATGTAGTAAAATATATTAAAAGAAAATGTACAATAGAAATCATGTATATAATTTTTGGATAATTAAAAAGGTTTTTCTTAAATTCTGCGTGTATTTTGATTAAATTTTAGAAATATTCATAAGCTCCTTATGTACCGGCTTTGGCTGTTGTAAATATAGTTTTTACAATTAGGAACGAAACCTACCTCGGAGATTAGGTTTTTTCATTCGTCACCCCATCTTTTATTACAAAATTTTTCGCGACCCCAAACATACAAATAAATACAGAAATAATTTATTTTTTTGTTCGAACAATATGTTTATATTTAAATTTAACGCCTTTTATTTTAACTATAGAGAAAATTTTTTGTCTCAAAATGCCGGACCTTTTACTTTAAATAAGAAAGAAAATCAGAGATGCCAACATCAAAAAAATGATACCCTAGCAATTTGGAAAACAGAAATTATACTAAACAATGTTGGAAAAATTGAACATTACTTACAATTATACCGTATTTCGAAAAGTTTGTCACAGATGGCGGCACTTGTATCAGTAAATATTAGAGTTCCTATAATAATTAGAGTCGTAAACTCGTAACATGTATGCTGAACGCTGACTGGTTCCGGCATTTTCTGCCCAACGTTGGGTAAAATAAATTGAAAATAAAATAAATAGTTAACAAATGATCATTTAGTTTAACCATTGTTCATAAATTCATAACTTATTAACAATAATTATGTACTCAAAAATATTTACTCAAATATGTGATAATTAACCCCTTTAGTACCGCCATATATTCCAATATTTTAGATAAAAAATGTAATATCTCTATAAGTATAATTGTAAGTTTGGTACGTTTTGCTTAATTTATTTACAATATGATCACTCTTTACTGTACAGCCTCCAGTTACTGATATAAGAGAATATACATTCGTCAGTTAAATTTTTTCTAAAAATTAGCATGACGAGCTGAGCTCGTCATTAGTCCTAAAGGCGTTAATTTTGAAGCTTCCCGCTCTGTTTTGGACAGAAAATGGATGACATGTCACGACTCTATTTATTATAGGGACTCTAGTAAATATATACATATCAAAGCATTTTGAGTCACCATATTGCATGACAAGTTAACTCGTCTTAAAGACGTTCGAGCGCGTCCACAAAACACTACAGAATAATGTTATGTAGCTACCACAAAACACTATACCTGTATGTTATGCATACAGAGCTTGTATTTGTTCATGTATCATATGATGTGTCGTATTGGTCGTGTATATTGCTATAGGTACCACCTATATACTGATCTCTGACATCAATGCATACACAGTTGTTGACTGAAATTTAGTAGTCTGATTTGACCTTGTATGTCGTGTACACATCAAAATCTACCCGAATATTAATTTCAATAATTAATATTTCATTTTAACGTTCGTCAACACGATGTTTTTTGTGCAATTATATAAATTGCATATTTCAAAGAATATTTTTCAACATTTTTTATTATGGTATCTACTCCTATAATATACTTACTATAATTTTTAAAATGAAAAAATGCTGTTTAGAATGTTTTTTCCAACGGCTCTGTGTTAAAAATTTGATTTTTAATCGTCAATTACTTTAAGAAATGATCTATGAAGGCCTTAAAATTTTTGAGAGAAGATAACTATCTAATTGAACTTGTCAATTCCCTAAAATTAAAATTTTTATCTACTATTAGGTTTGACGCACGAACGTCCTTAATCGTTAAAGAGTTAATTTTCTCGATCCTATTTGGGCAGAATTACACTATGCCTCCTTTTTAAATACTGTACACATTGTATGTATGTTACACATAGAATAAAATACACTGCGTTGTAAAAAAGTAGTGGATATTTAAATAGCTAGTTTGTTCACATAGAAATATAATAAACGACTTAAGTGTTGATCATACAGATAGATTAATTTATTATTAACAATTTTTTTTTTATTAAAAAAAAAAAAATAATTTTGTACATTCTTTCAAAAAAAGAAAAATAAATAAATTTTCTACGTAACAGCATGCACTAAATTAATGGCCCCTGTTCCGCCCCTGTACGGATATCCAACCATTAAACAACTGCTTGGCGTCTTCAACGCGTCCATTTTTCCTTGTGTAACGGCATTCTTCAAAAACACCAGTGACGCTTCAAATGACATTTGTTGTAACGGCGATGCACTAGCTTCCATTCCTCGTCGACTTAGCGGTTGGAACACACCATCGAATGTCATATAGTCGGCAATCAATGACAAATGTCTCGAATCCACTCTGATACCGTAGACACCAAATACCTCTTTGATTTCATTGATAATAACTCGTGCAGCGGCTTCGATCCCATACATTTGAGCCACCGCGTGAATATCGTTAGTGTACAGACGATTAAGATCTAATATTTGTCGATATTTAAACATTTCTTTAATGTTAATTCCATCGGTTCGAAGCATTAGTGTATCGTTATTCGTGTATGTAATTGCACGTCGAATTTTTGGCGTCTCCCATATGACTGCTTTGTTGGCAAGTTCTTTCAAAATGGCTGTAATGTCGATATTTTTGAAAATTAATGGAAGCGCGAAGGTGATTTCACACCAGAGGTGATTTTTTGTGTCAAATTTATAGTTTAATACAAAACGTAAGGAGCTGATCACTTTGCTCAGATGAAGATTAATCTGTTCGCGATCTTCGGCACTTTCTTCTTTTGTTTCTTCGATTGGTTTTTCATCTTCGGACGATTCTTCACCATTTTCACTATCGGACTCATCGAATTTTTGTCGCTTGAATTTACTTTCTTCCACTTCAGTTTCTTCTTCCTCTGAGCTACTTTCTTCTTCTTTTGCTTTAACTTCACCATCTTCTGTCTTTTTTACTTTAACTTTATTTTCTTTGTTTTCTGCGACAGATACCATAGATATCTTAACATTAGCGTTTTTCTTTAAAGTTTGAAACATATTTTCAAAGAATGTTTTTTCCATATATTTTAAAACATATTTCGGTTTCATGTAAAATTTGTTTTTATAAAATTTTGGATGTAAAAAATAAAATTTTATTACATAATTTTGAGTCCGTTCCACGGTGTTCAAATGAGTTTTGACTTGAATTTTTTCTAATATATCGGATAATCGCACTTGGGTTAATTTTTTGCATAATTTTTGAGCGTCTTCTTGTTTAATGTTCGATTTGAATGGGATATCCATATTTGGTGTTTTTATGTTAGATGAGGCAAACATCAAAATTTCTCGTAATCGGGGAATACCCAGTGTCACGTTCATTTCACCACGTCCAGCAAAATGGAATGTGTTCAATGTCATTTGAGTGGAGGGTTCACCGATACTTTGTGCTGCGAGCATACCAACAGGTTCACCAGGGGCGCATAATGATTCTGCGGCTTTTAATTTGACCATATTTTCGAAGTCGGTAACTGAAAGTTGGTCTTTAAAGAATTCTTTACGATCTTTGAGGTAATCTTTAATTAATGAATCTAGCTGTTCATTTATAACTCCTGGATGATGATCTGGTTGATATTTGGATACGACTGGATCGGGACATTTAAGAAGTTTTTCACCTTTTTGTATCGCTTGACGATTAAATGTTTTCTTCGTGGGCGATCCAAATTTCTTTGTCCATGATTTAACGGCTTTCATGTCTTTCTTAATTTCTTCGTTAAGTTCAATTGATTCTAAGAGTCTTTTTCGTTGAGGATTCAAAATAATATGTTTGTTCTCATTCAAAAATGACACGTGATTTTGATTTAAAAATTGTATTTTACAAATGTCCATACCGTCCTCACCATAGAAGAACTGAATAACACTATTATCACTATCACGAACTGTTAAATCGTACGCAACGGTTAGACCCTCCAAATGTTTTACAATACACCGTTGCAAGTAACCACTTCGACTAGTCTTCACAGCCGTATCGATCAGACCCTCACGACCCGCCATACAATGGAAAAAAAATTCTTGCGGTTGTATTCCAGTCATAAATCGACCATCAATAAAACCACCGGCTCGTGGTAGTATTTCGTAGGGTGGGAAACTGGGTAATGTCCGTCCGGAAATCATCATCGGTGGACGTTTACCTTCTAATTCAATTTGCCCCAACAAACACGAAATTTGCATGCAGTTCACCATAGAACCTTTAGCTCCTGATTCCACCATCAATTGTAAATTATTATGAGGAAATTTTGAAATGAGTCCTGCAGGAATACAGGTTTTGTTAATGTTATTCGTGTACGCATCTAGTGCCGTTTTGTATTGTCGATCAAGGATTGTCCGGAATTTTGGGTTATTTGCAAATGACGCTTCGATTTTCTTTTTTATTTTCTCTGGACTAGAATTCTCGTCTAACCCTACAGCTTCAGCAGCCGCTTTTTGACCGATTAGTCTCGATTCGGCAATATATTTCTTTCGGATATCATCTTTTTTGGTGAGCACTAAAATGTCTTGAACACCGAGAGTGAAGCCTTCAATTTGTAAAAAGGTCGTAAAGAGTTTCGCGAAGGCACTCAACAGATTATTCGAATACTGTCCTCCGTACAGTTCGTAGACACAGTGGATAAGACCATATGGCGTGGCTCCATAGTGCATTTTATCCAAGACTCCACACAGTAATTCACCTTGTCGTATAATTACTTCAGCCTCGCTCATTACTATATCGTTTTTGAATGGTGTTCCGCCCGCTTTCCACGCTCGAGATTTCTCGGTTCGCCATGCGTTCGCCTTAATTTTTGCTTTGCTCGTTAAATTAAGCAGTGGTCCTTTTCCAATACTGTTTATGATAACAGTTGATAACACCTGTTTTCCGGACCATAGACACACGGGTTTCATTATCGCCGGGGGCAAAAGGACCAATTGACCCAACTGATGTGCCAGGGCACTATACACCAATTGATTATAATCCTCTTTTGTAAAAAAGCGTCCGCGTAAACTCAATTTTACACCGGAAATGACGTGATCTTGAATTAATCCACTGAGCGGCGTTCCATCTTTTGGAACTAGATACTGATTACAAACGTTGACGATATTGTAGGCCTCGCTGCGAGCTAATTCGTTTTGTGGGAAATGTGCGTTCATTTCGTCGCCGTCAAAGTCTGCATTGTACGCTTTACAGTTCGCGTAATGGAGTCGAAGCGTTTTTTCACCTTTCAATATTCGAGCCGTGTGCGCCATGATGCTAGGTTTGTGTAATGTCGGCTGTCGATTTAACAGTAAGATGTCGCCGGTTTGTAGGTGACGATGTACGATTTTAACGCCACTAAATTTCCCGCCTGCTTTATCGTCGGAGACTAGTAGTCGTTTTGCGATACTCTCTTGCGCTATTGGATCGTCTGGAATCAGCTTTACAACGCCTTTTTCGTTTTCGATCATCATTGCGCCGGGATGTTTATTGGGGCCGTTTAAGATCATTTTTCGTAATTCCCGCACATTCCAAGTGGTGACCATGACTGGATATGTTAGCTGTTTGGCAAATACTTCTGGCACGCCAATTTCGTTGATGTTTAAATTTGGATCGGGTGTGATAACTGATCGCGCGGCAAAATTGACTCGTTTTCCCATCATGTGTTGTCGAATTATTCCGGCTTTCTTTTCGATGATTTGTTTGATGCCCTCGCATTTGACGTCGTTGGTCCTGGGTACATTTTTGTTCATTAAATGATCGATGTGTCCCTGGAGCTCTTGCCAGGCGTTATGAAATTTTTCTAAGGTGCTTGTTCCACGTGCCTGATTGAAAACCGATTGGGCCGATTCATTGGTTACTTGATCGTTGTCTTTAGAAACTTTTATAATGGTTCGAATCACCATAGAAGTTTCAATGATTTGACGGTAAATGGATGTTTGCGGGTGTTCGATCATTCGATCGTCGACAAAATTTACGGGCCGAGCATTCGATGGTAGAATAAGGACAACATCCAAAAACATTGTATCAGTTGGATATGCAATTTTAATTTCTTTTAGGAGAGGTATTAGATTGACGACTGTACTTTGATCGTATGTCCAAATTTCGCGGAACATTTTGCGCAATTCATCGGGCATAAACATTCGTGAGGTAGTTTTTGTACTTTGCGCTTCATCTTCGTCACGTTCATTAACCATTATTTTGTGGTATGCACTTGTAATTTTTTTAAGTGGTTTTTTGCAAAATATACATTTTTTTGAAAATTTTATAGACTTCAAAATGTTCCTAACACAACTGTTTCGAATGGATTCCACATTTTTGTTATTATCATACATCACAGATCCACTTTTTGCTAATTTTATGTACTTCTTTAAATACGGGTACGAAGAACTTTGTTTACTTAAAATTTCTGTACTTCCTTCATCATTTTCTTCCAACTCTTCCATCAAAATTCCCATATAATTTGCCAATTCTTGCGCTTCAATAATAAAACCAGCGTCTAACAGTTTCATTTGTAGCCCCAAAATCTGTTTAATTGCATTTGGAATCTGCAATTGCCAGCACGAGATGCAGGTGATCTTCAAAACGGTCGCTAACGATTTATGGAATAGTGGATTCACAACAATCACAGGTAATTCGAAGTGTCCAAAATGTCCGGGACAGTTGTAGACATTTTTCAGGCATGTACCGCAGGGATCACTTTTGTCCGATACTGGTCCTAAAGCGGTATCGTACAGGCCATCCGGTAATGGATGTCCTAGTGGATCGAATGTTAGAGATGTCTTAATTTTTTTAACACTCAATTTTAAGATTTCTTCTTTGGTGAATATAGAAAAAACTATTGCCGATGGCTCAACGTGTTTCATTAACTCATCTTCAATATTTTTCGACATTTTCAAACCCAAATTAAAAAACACGTGGTTATCTTAATTAAGTCACATTGATCACTACCATAAACACAGGGATGTAAAATCGCATATATTTCTTAATTACAAATATGTACATATTATTACTTAAATAATTACAAAATAATATATTTGTCTATTTTGTTACTTAATAACAATAATTTCATTTAGAAGAAATAATTTTAATACTTTTTTATTTTGTAACTTTTTCCACTGTTTTATGATGTTTAATTGTTGATTTGTTTAAACCGTGTTTAAAACCCCGTAAAATGTGAAATAATGGTGGCGTTCGGAACGAAAATTTTGTTAGTCTACCGTTAGTTAACAAAGCTTTGACCGTTACAAACCAGAGGGCTCTGATTCAAAAAAATTAATGCACGTTAAATATTTTTTCATGGTTTTTCACGGTATAAATACTTAATTTCTAAAGTATAGCCAGATTTAAAAATTATGGAATAAAAATAATCAGTTACCATGTTAGAAATTGTTGTTTTTATATATAATGTATGTTAATTTTTTGGATGCGTGCCCTCTAGTTTGTCACGGTGAAAGCTTTGTTGCTAACGTTAGGCTAACAAAATTGTCGTTCCGAACGCCACCAATTCTTGAATGCCAAATTGTGCCAATTTAAAAAAAAATACTAGTTTTATTGAATAATGAATTCCTATAAAGAAGTTATTGAAACACAAATTGTTGACTTAAGTAAAGTTGAATTTCATCAAATTTGTCGAGGATGTTTATCAGAAGGTGATTTAAAATCAATTTATTCAAAAATGGAAGATGTTGATGGAATTTTATTAGCGGAAATGTTTATGGAGTGTACCTCTATCATTGTAAATATTATTATTAGTATTATATAGAACTGTTTGCTTTGGAAAATGTGAATTATTTCGTTTGTATCTACTTTGTAGATTAGTGAATCTGATGGATTACCGACCCATCTCTGTGATAATTGTATAATACAAGTAAATCAAGCATATTTATTTAAGAAACAGTGCCAACGTATAGATGAATCTTTACATTCGTATTTGTACGAAAATAGTGAAAATGAACACAAAATACCACAAAAGTTAGAAATTGAAACGAATGAAATACAGGATGAGATAAAAATTGAATCGGAACGTATGTATTTGACTTAGAAAAATCATTGTTAACATAATGCTTGGTTCCCATTTGCTAATAAATAAGTAGTAAATTCCAAGTAGAACAGCAAAATACAATAGAATCGTTCATACATAATTTATCATAAAAAAGCTACAATAGTTTATATAAAGTATTTATTAATATAATAAGTAACCATTAATCCATACAGACTAAGGCGGCTAAGGTGTTAAGTAGGGTTTTTTTATGTCTTAAGACGAGTTAACTCGTCATGCAATATTGCGACTCAAAATTAGGGTTTCCGATCTCGATTCGATTTTAGCGAAAATCGATTTTTGGAGAGCCGATCTTCGATTTTTCGAATCGATTCTTTGGATACCAAATCGATACAGAGATCGTGAAAAATTTACGGGATCAGAGATCGATCTTTTCGAATTTAGATTCGAATATTTTTAGTAAAAATATGAAATTTTTTCAAAATTAGTGTAAAATATATTTTAACTATTTATGTTGTCAAATCATTTTACCACTTTTATGATTCATTTATAGAAAATTGAGTTAAATTTTGGATTCATGTGACACTTTTAGCGCAAACTGTAAACCATTTTATTCATATTAAATTCAGCAGTTCATCTTCAAAGAAAATTGAAAATTTTTTTGAAACTGATTTGTGATGACCTAACAAGAAACTTCATTAAAACTTTTATATACATATCTTTTATTTTCTGTAATTACAAAAATTGAATTGACTTTCGTCAGATCAATCTTTTATAAACCGATTTTCTCCTGCATCGGTTTTTAGTTTGACGATTCGAATCGATCCACAAGATCGATTTTTTGGCCAGAGATTGGAAACCGTACTCAAAATATTTTGATATGTATATATTCATTAATACAAGTGCTTCCATCTGTGACAGGTTTATCGAAATACGATATAATTGTAAGTAATGTTCAATTTTACCACCAGTAGTTTAGTATAATTTATATTTTAAAAATTCCTAGGGTATCATTTTTTGATGTTGACATTTCTGATTTTCTTTCTTATTTTTGTAACCTTATCTATTGTACTTGTCACTGGCAGTAAAAGGTCCGGCATTTTGAGACAAAAAAATTTTCACTATGGTTAAAATAAAAGGGTTAAAGGAATGTAAAAATACAAAGTAACAATGGAATATTTTTCCTTAAACCTTTTGCTTTCTTTATGAAGGAGGAAGTCATTGGAAACTCAGCCTGAAAAACAATTCACAAACAGAGTTTTTTTATTTAATACCGCTTTGTGCAATTGTTAGGATTGTTCCTAACAGCTTGGTACTATCTAAAATTGCTGTTTAAACAAAACGAATATATAGACCTTTCTTCTAACCATAAAAACAGGTGTGGGGTAAGCCTAATTATTACTTACTACTTATTATTTTGTGGGAACCACATTTTAGTAGAGTTTTTCTTAAATAAATAAATAAATAAAACATTTTACAAATAACGTCGTATGTTATTTGAGGCCGCGAGAACAAGAACGGCCTAACTATAAATTACTCATATCGAGATAACGACAGTTAAAGTTATGCAAAAAAATATTTTTGTTTTTCCACCAAAGTCTTAATAAAATTATTGACGTTTACTTATGTATTATATTTTTAATACAATGTCAAATGTATGTATGGGTAAAATTAGAAGGTCTAGCATCTTTTCGGTAATTTTTTTGTCACTTAGGCCATTTTTACACTCGTGGTTAATGAGAAATTAGTTAAAATATATTAGTTAGGTCATGTTGTCTTCAAAGATTTTTTGCTTTAAATTGAGAGAAAAAATGTATATTTTTATCCAACATAAGTAATGAAATTTTTGAAATTATACAAATAGAATAGAAAAAGCGTTCGAATTATAAAAAAATTTAAATTTATTGATTCAGTCATCATCAGTTTTGTTACTTTCATCTACAATATCATTTGTATTTGTAAAAATTTAAACATCTGACGCATAAACATTGAAAACTTATAAGGGTTTCAATATTTTGATTACGGAACTCAAAAAGTGTACAATTTTATTCATAATTTAAAATTAAAGTTCGAAAATCACTTAAAATGTTTGCAGGAAAACTTAAAATTTCTTGTTAAGTAGGTACTGTAGTAAGTTTGAAAAAGCAAGATTTTAGATAGGTACAATCTAGATAACTAATTGTTCCACTGTATTAGTCTAAATTCCTATGAAATATGACTTGAGCAACAAAAACTTGATTATCGGAAAATATCGACAACTATCGATAGTTTTAAGACTGACTATCCATAATTATGGATAATTTCAATTATCGACAGTCTCTCACCACTACTGCAGTTTAAGAAAACTACAATATTGTTAGTGTGAAAAAATGACCTAGCCCGCCTATGTCATTTAGGCCGATTTTGCACTCACATAAATTAAAAAGTTTATGATGCAAGAAAAAGTTAGTATGCTGCCATCTCTTAGTTCATATTAAAAACACACCTAGACAGTTTTTATTTCAATAATTAGACCTTCTTGTATACTTAAGCCCAATATCTCAATTTTATAAAATTTGTTAGTTAGGCCGTTCTTGTTCTGATGATCATATTGATCGGAACATATCATAAAAGTTTTAAAAGTTAGTTTTTTTTTACAAAATAAAGTGCTTCATTTATTAATAGCAAATATGGAATATCAGAATGTAACGCTCAAATCTATTAAACTTAAAAACCTTTTTAGGTAAATTTAGTAACGATATTGAGTCAGACGACAGTGTACCTTCAATAAATAATACAGTTGAAATATGCGACGAAAAAAAGGGCAATGAAACCACCAAATCAAAGAAATCAAATGACGCTCGAGAACGAAAATTTGCGTGTGAAATATGTGCGAAAACATTCTTAACTGCCAGCCATCTACGCACTCATATGATGGTGCATTCGGACTCAAAACCATTCATGTGCGACATCTGTTATCGCCCGTTCAATTCAAAGCCAAATTTAAAACGACACGTAATGACGCACACAGGTGAACGGCCGTATCGTTGCGACGTGTGCGGTAAAGGCTTCATTCAAGCGGTCACACTAACGGACCATAAACGAGTACATACCAACGAAGCACCGTACCTTTGTTCACACTGTGAACGCGCCTTTAAACAAGCCGGCGAACTACGACGTCACATGAAAAAGTATCATGACCCAAACAATGTGAACGAGAACACAACCCGACGACGCACCACCAAAGATCCAAACAGAAAAGAAAAAGGTGAAAAACGAAAGTATCGCCAGTACGGGAAAAAAACGTTCCTTTGTTGTAACTGTGGAAAGTCTTTCGCTAGTAAAACCCTCCTAGAAATCCATAATCGTATTCACACCGGCGAAAAACCCTACACCTGTTCAATATGCAATAAATCATTCTCCCAGGTCAGTACCCTAAAGACCCACACGTTAGTTCACACCGGCGAAAAAAAATACGATTGTACTGTTTGCAAAAAATCATTCAGACATCGAATTGCCCTCAAACAACATCTTCTCATTCACATGGGAATCCGAAAATACGCGTGTACATTCTGTCCAAAAATGTTCACGCAAAGTAGCCAATTAAATTATCATCTGCGCACGCATACCGGTGAGAAACCGTACACATGTTCAGTGTGTGGAAAAAGTTTCGCACTGAAAGGTAATTTGACAGTACACGTACGGACTCATACCGGTGAAACGCCGTATATTTGCGCGGTGTGCGGGAAAGGATTCTATGATTCAAGTAGTATGAAGAAACATCAACGTGGCCACGGAGAAAATAGATGAGATTCAACGTTTCCCATCGAAGAAATATTGGATAAATGACCAAAAAAAAACCAGTGACGTGCTATTTATTATTCTACCAGTGGGTTTAATTTATTAGCATTCCGACACTGAAACGCTACATTATTATTTTATTCTTTATAAAAAATATAAACTGTTAAAACAAGAAAAGTTAGTGTTTTTTTTTTTTTATCAAGACTCAAGTTGTCACTTAAACCACAAATCAGGGTGGCGATCGACCTGGAAAAACTGGAAAAGTTAGGGAATTTCAGTCGTAATCACGGATTTTTTTCAGTTTTCGCTCTGGCGAGAGCGTCGACTGATAGTTTTTCTAAAGTTTTTTGACGACCTTCTTTTTTTGCTCTTTAGTTGTATTTTTTGCCACTGACGAGCAAAAGAAAATAAAAGGTCGTCAAAAAACCTTATTTTTAAAAATAATTATCATTTAAACAATATTTTTTTCGGAGTAGGCCCTGGAATTTTATTCAGAGTCAGGGAAAAGTCAGGGAATTTTGAAATTGATTTTCAATCACCACCCTGCAATATATCTCTTGTTTTACGTCTAAACTGTCTCCCCCGGAAACAAGTCCAGTTGTCGCCAAATTGATAACAATAAACCTGAAATGATTGACAAATGATTCGCTTTGGTTATCGTAGGAAGTGAATCTACCGAAATTAAAACTCGAAACGGCGATAAAATAGGTTGGTAAAAAAAAGATTGATACAAAAATAGTGGATTGTACAATAGTACAATAAGTTCGGGAAGTTGTCGATTTCTAACGAGAACAAAGTTGAGCGCACGATCTCAGTGAGTGCTTGTCGTAAATGCAAAAATCATATGTAAATCTTATAAGAAAACTGTTTTTAGTTTTCTTTTAAACGTAATATTTAAAAAGTTATATCAAATTAAAAACAAATTTTTAAACTTAGAACCGATAACGTGCCGACAATTCCCGAGCGCATATGTGACGTCATAATGGCAAATATCTAAAAATTCAATGTATTTTTTTTATTTTGAATTATTGTTGCTATGCAATTTTTCCTCGCTAAAAGTAATTTTGTATTGAATATATTACCATTATGACGTCACAGACATCGCAATCTTTTGTAGTGCTGTTTATAACCAAATGAAATTTTTTGAAGTTTTAATTAATTTCTTATTTATTATATATTATTTTTAAAATTTTTTTCGCATCGATTATCAATATTATTTATGATATAGTACTGAAATAAAAAAAGATAATTATTATTTTTTTTTTCAAAAACCCAATTTTGTAACAGAACTTTGTATTTATAATGTGGTCCTGTTCAAACGCTAATTAATGGAAATTAATCAATCAAAATCCTTATTAAGTTTGTGCTAGGTTTCTACATACCTACTTTAAATAAACTATACACCGTATACGCAGTAAATACGGTAAATACCGTATACGCCAGGGCCGGCGAGAAAAATGACGGACCCTCGGACATAACAAAAAATTTTGTTCCCAAAAATACAATTGACGAGCAAAAAAGTCGTCTCACTTTCTCCGAGCCCCTAATCGAGAATGCGGGCCCTGTTTTTTGGTCCGGGCCCCCAGACAATTGTCTCACCCTCTCGCGGCCCTGTCTGTGTATACCTCGTTTACGGTATGTAGTAGGTTTATATTTTTCAAACTTGTATACAATTTATTCATCTGAAAAAAGAAATCGAATTTTTTAAAATTATTATAACGAAAAATTAAATACATTAAAATCAATTTTTGGTCTAAAATCCGTTAAAAAAGTTTAGTGTATATTAAATCTAACTCAGTAGGATTCTACTAACATCCGCTCATTAAAAAAAATTTTCTCAAAATATGAATCATATTAAAAATGATATGAATTATACAAAAATTTGTCGTACTTGTCTATCAGAAGGTGAAATGTATTCATTGTATCAAAAAAATACATTTTCTGAAACCAGTTTATTAATCTCGGATATATTAATGGAATGCACTTCAGTTAAAGTAGGCTAAAAATTCGGAACTATTTACCAGTAAATTACCAAAAAAAAAAAAATGTTAATTTGTAAAATGTTTTTTAAGGTATGTGAAAACGACGGCTTTCCCTCTCAAATTTGTAAAGAATGTCTGAGTCAGTTGGATCAAACGTATAAATTTCGAAAGTTATGTGAATATTCCGCTGCAATATTACTTTCAAATAGTTTTAAAGTTGCAATTGCTGAATCTCGAGAAGAAAATATTGTGAAAAATGAAAGTGATAATGAAGATATTTCTAGTAATCCAACAAGTGCTGGTGAAACAGATAATTCAGTAAAAACAAAAACTAGATTTAGCAAGCGTAAACGAATCGAAACAAAATCAAATTTTACCGACCAAATAAAAAAGACGCGACATCCCATGAAACGTGACTACACGTGTGAGATCTGCTCGAAAAATTTCACATTTTCTCAACTGAAAATTCACATGCGATCTCACACAAATGAAAAACCGTTAACCTGCGATATTTGCGGTCAACAATTTACCTTCAACTGTAACCTTCGACGACACTTAATGTTACACACCGGCGAAAAACCGAAAACGCACATCAACAAGAAATCATTCACGTGTGAAATATGCGGACAAAAATTTAGCTTCAACTGTAATTTACGTCGCCACAAAATGACCCATACCGGGGAAAGGCCATTTAAATGTTCAATTTGTAAAAAAGGATTCATCCAATCGAACAATTTAGCCAATCATATGCGAGTACATACCGGTGAGGAGCCGTACGTTTGCAATGTGTGCGGGAAAGGTTTCCGACAAGCCGAACGTTTACGGTATCATCTTCATAAACATCAAAATGCCGGCGAAAAAGTACGCGTGAATACGAATAAAAAGACAATAAATTCAAATTCAAAACAAATTCACGCATGCAATATATGCGACAAAAGTTATCTATCAAAAGGCGCGTTAAAAACGCATATGTTGATCCACGGCGATAAAAGTTTTCTTTGCAGTGATTGCGGCAAAGGATTCGTCAGTAAACCGTTGCTACTGTCGCACAGTAAAATACACACCGGTGTAAAACCGTATCACTGCGAGCAGTGTGATCGGCGATTTTCACACTATGCCTCGTTAAAAGCGCACATTTTAACACATACCGGTGAAAAACCATTTTCATGTAAGATTTGCGGTAAAGTTTTTACGCAACGCCACCATTTGCGATATCATATGCGAACTCATAGTGGCGAGAAGCCGTATTCCTGTACCGTTTGTAATAAGAGTTTTTCATTGAATTGTAATTTAACGGTGCACATGCGTATGCATTCAGGGGAGACGCCTTATGTGTGTCCCGTTTGTGGGAAAGGGTTCTATGATTCAAGTAGCATGAAAAAACATCAACGAGGTCATACGGAAATATTAATTCAATAAGTTTATGGGAAAGTGTAGATTTTCTTTACCCGACTATACCACATGATCTCGAATACATTCTAGACACAGACCAATGAACACTATTATATTATACTACTAGCCAAAGCGTAAAGCCAGTTTATAGTAGTGATGTCGGATGACTAATCGATTAATCGGTTTAGTCGACTAATTTTGTTTAAATTTAGTCATTTTTTAGTCGATTATTTTACCCTCGACTAAATGACTAAAATGATCAATATTTTTTTTAATGACTAAAAACGACTAATTTCACAATTTCTGCATTATTTATTAGTCTCGAAAAAATGAAGACTAAAAATTATCTGTTTATATGATTTTTTACTTTTATGTGAATAATACATTGTAATATGTAATTTTATTATTATTATTTTTTTTAATAATAAAAAAAATTAAAAATTCAAGTCAATAATTAAATTCAAAGCATTGTTTTGGAAAGAGTTACATAGATTACCCTATTCATGAATTCGACTAAAAATTTAGTCGATTAATCGACTAATCTATGCTCGATATTTTCGACTAATGACTAATTTTCTCGGAAAAACAACTTTAGTCGATTAATCGACTAACTACATCTCCACTCGACATCACTAGTTTATAGTAGTGATGCCGGCTAATCAATCGATTAATCGGTTTAGTCGACTAATTTTGTTTACATTTAGTCATTTTTTAGTCGACTATTTTACCCTCGACTAAATGACTAAATGATTAATTTTTTTAAAATGACTAAAAACGACAAATTTAATAATTTTTCTGTATTGTTTAATGGACTTCAAAAAAAAAAAAAAAAAATTAGCTGTTTGTATGATTTTTCACTTTTATATGATTAACACATTGTGATATCTAGTTTTTCTTTTTCTTAAAAAAAAAAAAAATATTAAAAGTCAATAATTAAATTCAAAAGAAAACGTCATTTGTGAAAGAGTTACGTATAGGTTACCCTATTCGGGAATTCGACTAAAAATTTAGTCGATTAATCGACTATACTATGCCCGATATTTTCGACTAATGACTAATTTTGTCTGAAAAATAATTTTAATCGATTAATCGACTAACTGCTCCTCGGCTCGACATCACCAGTTTGTAGGCATTTTTCTTGAAGCAGGTAACAGTGTGAGACGGGTGAAATTTAATGAAATAATATAATGTCAATTTTTGAACAAATGTGACTATAATTATTGCAGGACATAATTTGTATACGTACGTATTTTGAAAATAAAGCGAATACCACTTTTATTTTTCTTTCAAAATTTTGCAGTTTCTTCTCTAAAAAGTAAAATTTTATTATCAATATTATATTTTTACAATAATTATTTGAAAACATTACTACGGATACCATCCATTACTATATTACAGAATACTATTAAGGTCGGAACTTGGTCGTAACTGGCTGCCTCAATTACACATTTATATAATTAGTCTATATAATATAATATATAATATGTTCATTGGTCTGTGATTCTAGATCATGTGTAAAAATCGATCTAGTAGACTTTCAAACAAATAACCTTTCCTTTTTACTTCGCCACAGTTGAGTAAACAAATTCCCAGTTGGTTTAGTGGTTAACAGCTCTGGTGGTGTTTTTGATAGACCGTGGGTTTAAAACCTACCGGGGGAGATACGTCATCACCAACATCACCATTCTCACATTTTAATTATCAGTAATCATTATATCAACAACAAGCTCAACAATACTTTACTAAACGATGCATATTTATGGAAGATATTTTTAATTTAACAGTATTTGTATTAATTTGATTATATTATTTAAAAGAAATCAAAAAAGTATTCAAAATAAAATTTCTTAATAAAACGATAAATATTTTTACACATAGTTATGTATAAAAAAATTAAAATATTTGTCTAGTATTTTATAGGGTGGGTTCATAAAAATGAAACAGAAATTATGCACGTAATTAAATAAATTTTAATTTTTTTTATTTCTTATTATGTGGCAAAATTAGTGACGACAATAAAAATTAGAATTTCTCATTTCAACTAAAATATTTAAAATAATATTTTTGATAATTATTTTAAACGAATACATGAAAAAAGCCATTATGAAGCGTTCATAAACTACGTAGCCTAATTAGGGGGAGGGAGGGGTTTTGCAAAAAGCTACGCTTGTGGCTACGCTAGACCATAGGGCGGGAAGGGGGAGTTAGAGTCGAGCTATACCCAATTTCAAACACAATTGAGCATGAGTCATCTTTAAAGAATTAAATAATTCTTTTATTCGAAACAAATCAATCTTCTACTCTTTTCTAAAAACAAATTGCAAATTTAAAATTTATGCAAGTGCAATAATGAAAGAGATAAAGTGAAGAAAACGGAAATTCTTTAAATTCATAAGTGATGAATCATAGTTAAATTTAAGTGAAATGGACCATACGTAGTTTTATTTAGAACAATTAAACAAACATAAATTGGAATGTGAAAATTCATGAATAATCTTAAATTACTTATGAGGTCAAATCACTATATTGAGCCGTACTGTGGGCTGGATTATACATAATAATAAAATTTTCCCCTTAAGGACCCACAAAAAATAAAAAATATAAAAAATTCGCTAGACCGGTTTCGACCACTTTTGTAGTCCTCTTCAGTAGCATAAACAAAAAATAACCATAAAAATCAGAAATATCATAAAATTAGAAAATATAAATATACGAAATCAGAAATATAAATATAATAAAAAATAAAAAATAAAAAATATTAAAATATAAATATATAATATAATAAAAAAAAAACGCCGTGAGCAGCGGGGCCCCATCACGGTAGTCGAATTTTCCCCTTCATCTTCGGTATTGAATGTCTACAAGCGAAATGTGATTGAAAGTCTACAACCGAATTGTCATTTTGTTGGTTTCAAAACTGGTGATGAGAGTTCGGCTGATCGAGGCTTTAAAAAAAGGTTTTAAGTATTTAAGGGCTGTATCTCAGTAAATTTCAATTTTGTGCCGAAAACAGGTAGCAGAAAAAAAGCCAACACAATTCGTACGAGGACATTCCTGCCCATGTTTATCCGCTAATTGCCTTTATGTTTTAGTTTTAAATATTAAAAAAGGACCTTAAATAGTAAACTGGAAGGCCTTTATAAAGATATTTTTTCTTTCCAAAAAAATCCAAAATTTCTATTTTATAAATACTAAAAATCCAAAATTCCTAATTTATAAATAAACAGTGACTTTAATAACATTTTTAAATTACTTAATATGTATGTATTTCATTTGTCATAAAAGTAAGTTCACTTTTTTTTAAATTTTTTAAAATTACTATTCGCCTACTTGTATTTAGAATAAACATAATGCTTTTAAAACACATTTAACAATAGCATTCAATTCCGATGTAAAAATGGGAGAAGTGGGGGGAAAAGTGATGCGGACTCCCTACAAGGTACTAGCTGGATACTAACTGAATACACGTACAAAATTTCAGCCCTCTAGGTTTCCTTATGGAGTCTCTAGACGTGTTAGAAAACAAGCAAAAAAATTAAGGAAATATTGGCGTAAAAATCGTGGGGGTAAGGGTTAAAAGTTGAAACCTCCAAAAGACAGTGTCTGGCTATTAGCTTAACCTGTACACCAAATTTCAGCCCTCTAGGTTTATTTGGGGAGATTTTGACCCGAACGAAACTGTTAAAAAACAAGAAAAATCATGTTCTTTTGGGTATAAAAATGGTGGGGGTAGGGGTTAAAAGTCGAGACCCCCAAAAGGCACCCCCTTGATACTAACTCAATCCGAATACAAAATTTCAGCCCTCTAGGTTTATTCGGGTGACCTGTGCGAGTGGTACAAACTTCGAAAACGTCGAAAATGCATGAAATTGTAGCTTAAAAATGAGGGGGGTGGGGGTAAAATATTAAAACCTCCAAAAAGCACAACCTAGGTACGAACTTTATCAACACACCAAATTTCAACCCTCTACGTTAATTCTGGGGGGCTGGGGGCCTGTTAGATCCAGCGAAAATCGTTTTTCCCCCCTCTACTCCCACCATATTATCCTAGGAAGCTGAATTTTGGATATGTTGTAGATAATTGACCGAAACATTATTTGAAACCGGTTTGGAAAAGTTTTATTGCTTTTCCGCCCCCGACCACCCCCTTAAAGGTCGGGTCAGAAAAAAAATTTGCCCAAAATTTGACCCCACTTTGATAGTATGAGGTGCCTCGAAAATGAGCCCCATTTACCAAATTTCATCTCTTAACTTCCATAGGGGGGCCCTACACAAATTAAAAGGTGGCGGGAAAATATATATATATATATATATATATATATATATATATCAGACATTTTTTTTCTACATATTCGTGTTCTACGGGTCCGAAAACGGATAGCGCCCCTACTCTCGCCTCTCGCAGCTCTTATCGTATAGACTGTATAAGTCTAATTTTTCGGAGAAAATTCGACTAATAAAAAAATATAAAAATTAAAATATTTCCTAATCCTTTATTTATTTTTTATTATATTTATATTTCTGATTTCGTATATTTATATTTTCTAATTTTATGATATTTCTGATTTTTATGGTTATTTATTGTTTATGCTACTGAAGAGGACTACAAAAGTAGTCGAAATCGGTCTAGCGAATTTTTTATATTTTTTATTTTTTGTGGGTCCTTAAGGGGAAAATTTTATTATTATGTACTTATGAGGTGCTTAATATTTTGAATATTTTGAAATTTGGTAAAACTTCCTCAAGCGAATTATGCAACTCTGTGGTCACACAGTCTTTACATTAAAATTTTTACCGTTAGGGGACGTGTTTTTTTGAGGAAATATTTTGCTAACCTACAAAAAACTGCCTAAGTTTTCATATTTTATAATAAAAAGGCTATTATTTTAATTGAATGTTTTTTGGACTTAGTAAGAAAAAAAACTACGTTCCACTATGGTTGGGTGGTGGGGGGTCAAAGCAAAAGTTACATCTAGTCTACTGGAGGGGGGAGGAGTTGAAAATTGGCTTCCTTATTAGCTAATCTATTTGTGATGTAAATTAGCATGGAAACAGCGAAAACAACTGAAATTAAAGTCGTTCATTGATAGTTGGTATGATTCAGTCTTTTTGAAAGCTAGTTTTTTTTTTGTCATTTATATAAAATATAATGACGGAAACCAGATTTATGCAAACTAATCAGATAATTTTCCAAAAATTCATATTTATAGTTACAGAATTTTATCGATTATGGTTGGAAACACTAGCGTTTCTAGAGTCAATATTCAATATATGTACATGCATTATACATTTATACGTATTAAGGTCCATTCATATCTTCAGACAATAAACGTAACAGACACGTATCGTACCAGACACGACAAATATTGTTTAATGCTTTTCTTATGGGCGTATTCATATTATAGCGTAACGTAACCGCACAGACACGTACAGTGACAGACAGTGTCCGCATAGTATTCTCGAGGAGAATATTTTGTCTGTGCTGGAACGTGTCTGTTGACTTTGCGCGGCTAATATGAATGCATGTTTCGAAACGTACAAACAAAATTCCTAGAATTTATTTATAAATTTTCATTGTATTCGTTTTATGAAGTACAAACAACGAAAAATTAATCGAATTTGTTAAAACAATAAACATTTTCTGTAAATTATATAAGATCGGAATAGCAAACATTTAATCAAATTTATTAGGTTATGTACATTTCTCCAAAATCACACTGATAAGAAATTTGGCGATAATCAATAGAAGTATGCAGCAAGAAAGGAAATTTTTCCTCTTCCAATAATAACGCAATTTAATTGAGATCAACAAGATCTGCTACAATTTAATTTTTGTAATTCACTGATACATACCTACTATACGTGTTATACCCTATACGTATAGCGTGTCTGCTGTCTGTGTCTGTCCGCTAATTGTCTGTATATATGAATACTTTTGAAAATGTCGTGTCTGCCACGATACGTGTCTGTGACGTTCAGTGTCTGTAGATATGAATGAACCTTTAAGGTTCATTCATACCTACAGACACTGAACGTCACAGACACGTATCGTGGCAGACACGACATTTTCAAAAGTATTCATATTACACAGACAATGAGCAGACAGACACAGACAGTAGATACTATACGTATAGCACATATAGTATGTATCAGTGAATTACAAAAATTAAATTATAGCAAATCTGACAACGTTATGTGACTTTTATATTGAAGATTTTTCCGAAATTCCGTTATTATTTCCGAAATTGCGTTACTTTTGATTATCGCCAAATTTCTTATCAGTGTGATTGTGGAGAAATGTACATAACCTAATAAATTCGATTAAATGTTTGTTATTCAGATCTTATATAATTAACAGAAAATGTTTATTTTCTAACAAATTCGATTAATTTTTCGTTATTTATACTTCACAAAACGAATAAAATGAAAGTTTATAAATAAATTCTAGGAATTTTGTTTGTACGTTTTGAAACATGCATTCATATTAGCCGCGCAAAGTCAACAGACACGTTCCAGCACAGACAAAATATTCTCCTCGAGAATACTGTGCGGACACTGTCTGTCACTGTACGTGTCTGTGCGCTTACGTTACGCTATAATATGAATACACCCATAAGAAAAGCATTAAACAATATTTGTCGTGTCTGGCACGATACGTGTCTGTTACGTTTAGTGTCTGTAGATATGAATGGACCTTTAAGGTTCATTCATATCTACAGACACTGAACGTCACAGACACGTATCGTGGCAGACACGACATTTTCAAAAGTATTCATATACACAGACAATTAGCGGACAGACACAGACAGTAGATACATACGTATATAGCACGTGTAGTAGGTATGTATCAGTAAATTACAAAAATTAAATTGTAGCAGATCTGACAAAGTTATGTGACTTTTATACTGAAGATTTTTCCGAAATTGCGTTATTATTGGAAGAGGAAAAATTTCCTTTCTTGCTGCATACTTCTGTTGATTATCGCCAAATTTCTTATCATTGTGATTGTGGAAAAATGTACATAACCTAATAAATTCGATTTAAATGTTTGTTATTCAGATCTTATATAATTAATAACAGGAAATGTTTATTTTCTAATAAATTCGATTAATTTTTCGTTGTTTGTACTTCATAAAACGAATACAATGAAAATTTATAAATAAATTCTAGGAATTTTGTTTGTATGTTTCGAAACATGCATTCATATTAGCCGCGCAAAGTCAACAGACACGTTCCAGCACAGACAAAATATTCTCCTCGAGAATACTGTGCGGACACTGTCTGTCACTGTACGTGTCTGTGCGCTTACGTTATGCTATAATATGAACACACCCATAAGAAAAGCATTAAACAATATTTGTCGTGTCTGGCACGATACGTGTCTGTTACGTTTAGTGTCTGTAGATGTGAATGGACCTTTAATACTTTCGTCACGCACGTAACGCGCGAAAATGGAAGACTTCAAAACTGTTGTAGACTACAACAAAGAAAAATGTTTTTTGTGATGAACTTATCGGTATTTTTTTAAATGAATTTTTTAGACTTGTTAGAGGAATAATGATCTATACAATAAAAATAATTTCTAAAAATTTCCTATTGTATGTATAAAATAATATAAAAATTGAAATTGTTTAAGCCATTTAGCCATCTTAAACAATTTGAGCGTGAAATTTTAAAAAAAATACTATGCTTCAAGGAAATAAAGAATCATCCGAATCATCGTCTTTAAATTTTAATAATATTTGTCGTACTTGTGCAATGGAAGGTGATTTAAATTTTATTTTCAACGATATCGAAATTAATAATGCGCATAAGTCCTTTAAAATTAATGTAATGTTAATGGCGGTTGCAGCCATCAAGGTAAGAAAACGTAAAGATAAAAATTACAAATAATTAAAAATTGTGTTCATTTAGGTGTTGGAAGAAGACGACTTACCGAAAAATATTTGCAATAATTGTACACAGTTATTAATTTCGGCCTTTCTATTCAAAAAACAATGTCAGAAAACCGATTTAGAATTGAAAAATTGTTTAAAAACGAATAAAATCGGAATAAATTTGAAAGAAACCACTTCTGATGAAGTGCCAAATATTATTACTGAATTTAATTCTAAATTACACAATCAAGTAGTTACAGAGAACCAATTTATAAATGAGGATTCATCAACATCAAATGATATCGAACCAAAAAATTCGGATTCGAATTTCAAACAAAAATTTTGTGCCAAATGTAATAAATTCTATAAATCATTCCGATTTCGCACTCATCAACAGATTCATTTAAAACCATTCATTTGCCATACATGTGGATCTCGATTCGGGTCAAATTCAAATTTAAAACGACACATCCAAAAACATAGCGGCGAAACTCAATATCTTTGTCATATTTGTAATAAACGTTTTATTCAAGCGTTCAATTTGAAACGCCATCTCACCACACACGTTGAAACTAAAAATGACCGACAATTCGTATGCGACATCTGTCAGGAACACTTTAGTTCAAATTCGAGTTTAAAACGGCACAAAAAACGTCATACCGGCGAAAAACCACATATTTGTTACGTGTGCAATAAAGGATTCATACAACTGGTTGCGTTGACGGATCATCTACGAGTTCACACTGGCGAAAAGCCTTTCATTTGTTCAGTTTGTACGAAATCGTTCACTACAGCAAGCAATTTACGAGTCCATCAAAAACGGCATTTAGAGTCCAATTCTAAAATGGCGGATACAGTAAAATACACATGTGACGTATGTTCCCGAATATTTTTGTCTAAACGCGCCCTAAGAAAACACTCCGTCTTGCATGGAGAAAAACAGTTTTTATGTAGTAACTGTGGGAAAAGCTTTATTAGCAAGGAGGGTTTAGTCTGCCATGAACGAGTTCATTTGGGTATTCGACCCTATATGTGTTCCACGTGCAATAAAACTTTTACGTATGCAAGTTCGCTTAGAATTCACGAACGAATTCACACTGGTGTACGACCGTACGTTTGTACTTTTTGTTCAAAAACATTTTCCCATCATACGCACTTGAAAAATCATTTAAAAACTCATTCAAATGAAAAACCATTCGTTTGTACAGTATGTAAAAAAACGTTTTTATTTAAGGGAAATTTAACTGTACATTTACGAATACATTCCGGTGAAAAGCCATATTCATGTACAGTGTGTAAGACTGAATTTTATAATTTGAATTGTTTAAAAAAGCATCAAAAACGACACGTATGAGTTGGCATGAAGCGACATCTGTGAAATGTGATCGACAGCGACATCTACTCTAATTTTTTTTTAAACTGTTCTAAATTTTTTAATTTTTAAATGATTAAAACGAGTTTACTCGTCGTGTAATATGCTTTGAATAGACTCAGAATGCTTTGATATGTATTATGGACGGAAGCCAAAAATAACTTTTTTACCAACATCTGCATTTATCTTTGTCTATCGTATTAATAAATATATACGTTTATTCAGTCGCTTCTTTAAAAACATAATTACTTTGTTTGGTTGGTAACTATGTAACTAATACAATTTGTGTTCCCCTCACCTCAGTTTCTGGTGGCCTTTTGAGCTCGCACTCATAATATGTATTCACTGGTACAAGTGCCGCCATTTATGACAGATTTTTCGAAATATAGTGTAATTCAAGGTCCGTAATAGATAAGGTTGGACCAACGCATGTATACCCCTGGCCCTAGTCTAGTGATGACTCATTGTATGCCTTCAGACAGTGTCGTATTCATTTAAAAAATTTTAGGAAGTAGTTTAGTAATTAAAATATAATACTTGAGATACAAATAAAAAAAAATATATATTCGTGTTTTGTTTTTTAATATAATATGTATGTATAAGTATATTAAATAATATTAATCGGTCGGAATAAGAGTAGTCCCCCTGAATAAAATGAGCGGAACATACAAAATGGGAATCCGCGTTAAAATCTGGATCATTTGCTTTTCCACACTTTTGTAACCAAACACTTCTAATCACTGGATTTTTCGGAAACCGATGATATGAAATTTTGGATACACATTCTTTAGTATTATAAAAAGTATTATTGCAGCCATTAACAGCACATTTCATACCAGGCATTCTAAAAATTTGTATAAATATAAATAAAACTTATTTCGACCAATAATTATTGAAGAAGTAAATACTAAATTTTTGTTTTATTTTAAAACATTCAATGTTTTAAAAAAAAAATACACAGTTAACACTAAAGTAATACTTTAAAAAATTGAATTCAACCACGTATAAAGACAAAATTGTAAAATTAATACTAACTTTAAGAAAAATTAAATAAGTCCTTTCGAAATTAATTTTAATAGAATTTTAACTATAACTATATTAAAATAATAATATAAGAAAATTTAAATTTCAAAAAAAAAAACTACTTTTATTGAAATAAATTTTACATATTCAATTTCAACGGAAATCTGTACCGCTACTGTGTAAATAGTAAACTGTATACATATAGGCATACGATGGTATACACGGCATACACGGTATACACTAGAATACAGTAAGAGATACGAAATCATGTATAACTGTGATGACTCATTGTATGCCCAAGCCCTTCCCCCACTGACTAAAATGGCACAATGATTTACATAAGCTTGGACCAACCTTCTATCTAGACAAACCTTGAGTGTAATTCAAGTAATGCTCAATTTTGCCAACATGGTTTAGTATAATTTCTATTTTACAAATTTCTAGGGTTGGCATTTTTTGATGTTGGCATCTCTGATTTTCTTTCCTTTTCGTAACCTTATCTATTGTACTTGTCACTGGCAGTAAAAGATCCGGCATTTTGAGACAAAAAATTTTTCTCTATGGTTAAAATAAAAGAGTTAATAATTTTATTTTTGAAATTCGGGGACTAAAAGACATGATTTAGTCCCTCATAATAGAGAGTAAAGTGCCACTTTTAGTCCCAACGGACTAAAAAATTCACTTTAGTCCCAAGGGACTAAAAATTATTTTGCTCCCGCTTTTAAACCAATCAGCAAGCACAATTTAGAGAAATTTAACTTAAATTAAATAGCGTTGCTAGGTAATTGAAAGTAATAAACAAATTCAAACTTGTAGATAAAGACAAACAGTTATGTACACAGTGCGGCAATTAAATTCCGGGACTGAAGCTATATCTCAGCAACCAGTAGCGACATCTGTTTAAATTTTATGTCATATGAAGTTTAGACATATGTGAACATAACCTAAAACTTTTATTTAAATCGGTTGACATTTATCATTGTTTTTGATATTTTGTTTATCAGTTTATTTTGTTACATGTCGGAAAACGATAATAACGTGCTGTTATTAAACACGCTAAACTCGGCACAAGTGCCACAGAAACGTTCAAAATGATGCAAAAAGTGTATGAAAGTGAGTGTTTATCACGGTCAAAGACTTCTGAGTGGCACAAGCGATTTTTGGAAGGCAGACAATCACTGGAGGACGACAAACGAGTGGGAAGGCCAATTAACAATTCGAACAGCAGATTCGATTCAAAAAGTGCAAGAATTTGTATCCAACGATCGCAATGCGACACTGAGAATGATGGAAGAGGCATTAAACATTAACAAAGAGACAATACGACAAATTCTTAAAGAAGATTTGGGCAAAACAAAGGCCTGTGCTAAATTTGTTCCGCACACACTAACCCAAGAGCAAAAATTGATGAGACTGGAACATTCCAGAGAGATTGTACAAGCAGCAAATAACAGCTCAACCTTCCTCAAATCAATTGTTACTGGTAATGAGACCTTCTCTTTATTTCCAAAAATGAAAATGAAGTTGAAAGGACGCATTTTTAATGATATTGAAACCATCGAAAGAGAGTCTACGCGCATATTAGAGGCAATACCGAAAATTGAGCTTGAGCAGGCATTTGAATCACTATTGGGTCGCTGTAAAAAGTGTATTGAAGCAGGAGCAGAGTATTTTGAATAATTTAATAAAAACATTTGAATAAAATTGTTTTGTTTCATTTTTATAGATCCAGTCCCGGAATTTAATTGCCGCACTGTGTATATGGTATTGTACAATTCGATTGATTTATCCAAAGTATACTTGGAATATTATTGCATACAATTTGAATAAGATTTAGGTAATTTTTTTAAATTTTAATAATTTTAAATTATCCGAAATTGCAAAAAATAGTATATACACCACAGGACTAAAGTGTTTTTTTATCTCTCGTGTGTTTTGTTGCCTTCGGGCGTTTACAGGCCCTCTGGCAACAAACTTCACACTCGGTATTAAAACACGCACTTTAGTCCCTTGGTGTATAATATACTACAAGTCTACAACATACTATTTATTAAGGCTTTGGGACGAAAATGTGTAATTTTCGTCGAAAATTATTAAAAATGGTTGTAAAGGTGTTATTATGTAAATCTTTATTAAAATATGTAAACAAGCGACGCGACCGCGTAGATAGGAAATTAAAAAAAAAACTTTTAATGTTGTAATTATGAAGAAAGGATATTGGTGGGCAATATAACTCAGAATAATATTATCCTTGTTAAAATAAATAAACGCCAATTTAAACGACAGTGATAAATTTTTTTGGGAATTTCCCATCTACGTGATTGTCTGTTTATTCCAAAAACGGTAAAACCCTTACATACCATTACCAATATAAAAAATAAATTCATATTTTTTATTCTAACAAAATTTTTTTTTCTGTTGGATACGTTTAGAAATTAGGTTTGTATAATATTTAATGTCAAAAACGTTTTTTTATTGGGCGTTGATGGATAACAGAAACTGACGGATAATTGAGTGACGGTTAATTCGAGGACCAGAATATTTAATTATAATACCTACTTAAAATTACTAAATAATAGATGATAAATAAAAACACACAACTGTTGAGTCTATGATAATTTTCTATTAAAAAAATATTTTTTATTTAATTATTTTGTATATAGTATTTTTACAAATAAAATTCTTTAACAACAGTTTTTTCTTTTTAATTTTTTGCAAAAAAATATTCACCTTCATACCTTCAGTATACGTATTTAAGGGAAAATACTTATATATAGGAATTGTTTATTTTGAATACTTGAATTTCTATAAAAAAAGTCATTTAAATAATTATAATTTAAAATGAGTTCCAATAGTTTTTAATTAATTTTTTTGTGTAATTAGTGCAATAATTTTTTCTAAGTACAAAATATTCATATATTGTGTAGGTACCAGAATAACTAATATTAAAAAAAACATTGAAATTTAAAAAAGGAAAAAAAATTATATTAAAAAATAGAAAGATTTTCCAAAATTATTTTTCGGATCCTACATTTTAATAAAAAATTTTCGACACTTGAATTAATAAATTTGAATTTGATGCGCATGCTATCTATGAAATAATACCAATCATATCCGGTTGTTTTAACCTCAAAACTCTCAAAACAATGACGATATAATCTTTGATTAACCCAGAATGCCAAGAATCCATTTCTGCGTTTCTACTTTTTGATAGTGTTTATAATCGTGCTCATTCAGTGTACTGTATCTATGATATAATTTAAAAATATTTTCATAATAAATAAACTTTAAATTAATTAATTAATTAATTATTATCAAAAAATAGTATGGCATATCAAAAATTGCAGGTATCCATACTAAATTTTAAAGAGATATGTCGTACGTGTTCAGCTAGGGGTGAATTGATGGAAATTTTTCCAGAAAATCAGAACACCGATACGGAACATAATATTGCAGAAATGTTAAAAGCTATTGTTAATTTGGAGGTAAAAACATCTTCGATAGTTATAAAATTATCTAGTTTTAATTTTTACTTATTATTTTGTAAATAAAGTAGTAATTTATACTTATATAAAGTGATAAGAGTAGTAATTATTGAAATTTAACCTTTTTATCTTCATTTATGATTTATTTGATGATTTTTTACACACTTGTGAATTTTTTTTCTGTTATATAAGTTACTTTTTTTTAAAAATGGATAAAAATTAGTTTTTTATTTGTGTTTATGAACGTTACGTTGGCCGTTGACTATTTGATTTCGTTTCAAAATGTCATATTCTATAAATTTGAAAAGTATGAACTTTCTTTATATTCTTATTGTTATAAAGTATTAATACAAAATATTCGAAATATTCAAAACGAACTATAGATTAATGTGATATTTCAATAAATAAAATAATCTTTTTGGAGAAAAGAACAGAGTGATAAAGTTCATGGCACTGATGGTCTATGGTACACATCAAATACACTATTTTAGAAATTTCAGTAATTTTCGAAAATTTTCAGTATTTCAAACGTTGGAATTCCTACTTCAGAAATTACTTTTCTTTTTAAATAATTTTATTTTATTAATGCTTTTTTTTATTAAAAATTAATAAATTGGAGAGAATGTTTCAAAAAAATTTTTTTTAGCCAAAACCAGATGATAAATTGCCACAACATATCTGTACAAAATGTTACCTGAAATTATCATCTGCGTACGATTTCAAAAAGCAATGTGAGAAAGTCAACACAAAATTACAGTCGCTAGCTGATAGTGAATTTGTACCTGTTGTGATTGAAAGTATTATCCCACTCGACGATGATGATGAAGAGGATGAAAATCACGAAAACGATGAAGATTTACCGACAATTAAACAAGAACAGGACACGAGATCAGACGGGGAAGAAGAGGGCCACGAATATTACGATTATATTGTGCCAGATAGCCACAATTCAGATGATTTGAATGATTTCAAATTTCAAACGATTGAAGTTATCAATAATGATGAGGTTGAAGAAGGTAGGTCTTCAAATATTTCACTTTCTTTAGGGTTCCGTGTAGTATTTGTCTTAATTTCCATGGTTTTTTATCTAAAGATATTTTTCATTCCCAAGTGGACCAATCATAGACCAATGAACACTATATTATACTACTAGACAAAGCGTAAAGCCAGTTTCTAGGCATTTTTCTTGAAGCAAGTAACAGGGTGAGACGGGTGAAATTTAATGAAATAATATAATGTCTATTTTTGAGCAAATGTGACTACAATTATTGCAGGACATAATTTGTATACGTACGTATTTTGAAAATAAAGCGAATACCACTTTTTTTCTTTCAAAATTTTGCAGTTTCTTCTCAAAAAAGTAAAATTTTATTTTCAGTATTATATTTTTACAATGTGACTACGGATACCAATCCATTACTATATTACAGAATACTATTAAGGTCGGAACTTGGTCGTAACTGATTGCCTCAATTATACATTTTTATAATTAGTCTATATAATATAATATATAATATGTTCACTGGTCTGTGGTACCAATACTTCTGTGAGGGGAATAATTTTATTCGTCTAAAATTGAAAATTCCACTCGCGTTTTACAATTTCCTGAAAAATTTTTCTTTCGTGTTTCTGTACACGCGTCTATAAAATTTTCCATCACGAATACATAATACGGAATACTTATGCATGTTTTTCATTTATTTCAAAAATAGTTTAAGCCTATGTCAAAAAATCACAAAAATATTGGGAAATCAAATGGAGGCGTGGTTTAATATTTAGCCTACTGGCAGTTTTTCCATTCGTCACCAGATGGCAAAAATTGAGAGCTAAAAAATGGTAGCAATTTGGAATTGACCGTTTTTATTTGGAAATAGTAAATTATTGTGAAAAAATAAGGATTATATTCAAAAAAAATATGCCAGTTTGTATTCTACAGACTAAACAGCACAAATTTTGTGAACTGTCAAAATCTAATAATCAAACCTTGCCTACTGGCAGTAGTTAATTTTTTCACCACTAGTTCGCGTATCTAAGTTTTACGATTCCCAATATTATGAGTACAATTTGAGCATTCATTTTAGAAAAATAATGATTTTTAATTTTACGTTATCATTATTTAAACATCACCATTTGGCGCGCTGACGTATTTTTAAATATTAAAAAATTAATTTTTATTCTACTTGATTAATATTTTCCCACCAGTGACAAACCTTATGGAGGGAATCCTATTATTAATGGTTCATACACAATCAATGAAATAAGGAATAAGAAGTATGCCATCTAGTGACATTGAATGGAACTTTAACGTAACTGCCCATAGGTATAAGTATTTAGGTATTTTTGTACATCAATATTCATGAAAAAATAACGATGACTTTTTTTGTCACTAAAGTGAAAAAAATCACGAATTTTGACGTACAAAAGTACCTACATATTTATATCTATGAGCAGTTACGTTAAAGTTCCACTGAACGTCACTAGATGGCATACTTCTTATTCCTTATTTCTTATTTCTTATTCCTTATTTCATTGATTGTGTAGACACCCTTATGGTACGCTACGTTATACCTTTAGTGCATATTTCATTTAGTATATGTATCCGGCATATTTGGTGTTTTACTTACATTATACGTCACAAGTGTAACAACCAACAGGATCGCTGCATTGCTCGAATGTACCGTTTTAGCGGAATTTTTATTTAAGGTAGATAATTTACATTAATTTCGTTACGAAAACTAAAATTAATCAATTCATGTATAGAATATTGTTAAAAATGTTTCACAATTTTCTAAAAAACATGCATATTCCCTATTCTAGAACTATTCGACCGATTTTTTTGAAATCAGTCGCCTGTGAATTTATTCTACTCAGCGCATACACAACCGTGAAATCCATTAAACGCTGATATTTTACTATTTATTTGATAAATTTTATTGGCCACTTTCCACTTTTAAAGAGTAACCGCCCCCTAGTTGGGGAATAAAATTAATTTCTTAAAATATGTCGGAAACTATAAGAGATTTAAGAGAAAAAAGTTTAAATTGATAAAATGTTACTCTTTAAAAGAGCTACCCGTTTCTGTGGGTCAAACCAAGCCCGGCTTGGCACGGTGAGTTGGAGAGGAAAGAAAATGTGAATAAAGGGAGCAATATAAGCATTGGGAAATGGCCCCCATGGTCGATGTTTGTAATAATATATACATATATAGTGACATTGGCACCCCAGGGTGATTACCAAATATGTATAGGGTCATTGAGCCTTAACCTTGACTTGTCTGCGATGTTAACCAAAACATGTATGAGTGCTGTAATTTTTCAAATTCAATTTTCTCAAAAACCATACCACCTAGGAAAACAGAACCGACGCCAAAATTTAGGTAATACTTGGGATAATATTATATATTTTTTTAACATTTTCCCCTAAATTTTAAAAGTTCAAAATAATTGCATAAAAGATACATTTTATTTTTTAGTATGGTTCTAATATACTTACACCTTTCAAAAAAATACGGAATATTGTTTACCTTATGTACTTACAGCACACCAAATTTCATCAAAATCGAAGAGGCGCTTTTTGAGTGATAATTAGTTTATTAAGTATATGTTATGTATTAATCGTAGAGAAGAATGCTTAAAAATATTACAGACATCGGCTATGGGGGCCATTTCCCTATGCTTATACCCTTCGCTTGTACAGTTTAAATGTTTTGAATTAGTTAATTTTCAATTAGTTCAACTAAACGAGAAACAGTTGAAAAAGCTGGTTCGTTACTTTTAACACCTATCACTAAAAAAAAAAAATTACATCTTTCAGAACAATTTTTCTCTCAGATAAGTTGTAATCTTGACTACATTATGTATAATCAAATTTTTAAACTAGGTACCATCATACAAATTCTGTCACCAAGCCAATTGAACGAACACATCGCCGAGGATTACGACGACGAACTAAACGACACCAACGAATCTTCAGAACAACCATGCATGTGTCAGCTGTGTGGCAGAATATTCAATTATCGTGAAAATTTAGCGAAACACTTCCGACTTCAACATCCCGACGAGGAACCGGCGGAAGACGAGACATTTACCGACGACAAATCAAATTTAGTTTCATGTAACAAATGTGGCGAGAGTTTTACGTGTGCCCAACAGTGTCGTGATCACAAATTGGACCACGTGCTAGAAAGTCGCATAGAAATCAGCGAAAATGGTGATATTATACACATTTGTAACATATGCGGCCGAACTTTCCCTAGCAAACACGGTTTAAGTATACATCAAGCGTTTCACACGAACCGGAAACTGGACGTGGACGTGGAAAAACCATACGCATGTCCAGTGTGCGACAAAATGTTTGTCACGATGAAGGCGATGCGAAATCACAAGAAAACTCATGGAAACAAAACATACGTGTGTAATATATGTAATAAAACGTTTACAATCAAAGCCCGATTACAGATTCATATTCGAACACACACTGGCGAGAAACCGTATTCGTGCCCGGACTGTGGAAAACGTTTTGGAAACACTACATCGTTGCGTATCCACGATCTAATACATTCCGGGGCGCGGCCACACTACTGTAAAATCTGTAATCGACGATTTAAACAACATAGCCATCTGAAAAATCATCTGTTGACTCACAGCGGTCTAAGACCATTCGAATGTCCGGTTTGTGGGAAAACGTTTGTATTTAAAGGCAATCTAACGGTTCATATGCGTATGCATTCGGGAGAAACACCGTATATTTGTCCGGTGTGTGGAAAAGGATTTTACGATTCGAGTCGAATGAAGAAACATCGTAGAACTCACGATAAGAATTATCCGTGTAATACAACTCCTGTTACTAGTAAATAAATTTTGTTAATTAGTTGTTTTTGTCAGATTTCGGATGTACATCAATCTATGATTTCGCTTAAAATCGCGTTTATTTACAAAAAGATCGGACCAGCAAGACAGGGTTTCACTGTAGTCATTTTATATAAGACTGTGATATAATCTATTAAAAGTACAAATAATAATGGGGTATTTGACAGTATCAAAGAAAAACAATAAAACAAATTTTAATAAAAATTGATAATAAAAGACAGCAATTATGTTAATTCATCCTAACTATCATTATTTAATTTTAAAAAAATTAATATTTTTCAGCTATAAATTACGTCAGCAGAAATGGGCTGTGACATTGCATTCTCTTATATTTCAACACCGTCGCCACTAGGGTCGCTACGTAAATTCCGGTTAGCAAACATAACTATGGAAAATAATTTGAATTTAATTAATTTTTTTTAAAAATCAACAATTTTTTTTCCTAATTATAAGAAAAATGAACAGTTTTTTTTTTCTTAGTTACATGACACCTGTTGCTATCTAGAGAATGTGACGTAATTGAAGCTAATGAACGTTTTCGCGCAAATTTTTAAAACAAATATTAAATTAATTTATTCTAACGATTTTCGGCATTTTTTTTAAAAATTAAAATTATATACATACATAATACATAAATATGCGTATTTTAAAATAGTTTCCCAAAATTGGTCAAATTCCCCATTAGGAAATATTTTCAAATTTCATATTTATTAAAAAATTGTGGTAAAAACATCATTATTTGTAATAAGTCGTCTAGTGACGTTGAATGAAACTTTAACTTAACTGCTCATAGGTATATGTAGGTATTTTAAACATAGGTATTTGTAGGTAAAAAGTCATCAAGAGCGTTAGGTTTTCATAAATTTTAATGTATACCCCATTTCAAATACAATTGAGCATGACCAAAGTTAAAAAATTAAATAATTCGAAACATATCAATCTTCTGTTCTTTTCTAAAAACAAACTGCAATTTTAAAATTTACGTAAGTGCAATAATGAAAGAGATAAAGCTAAGAAAACGGAAATTATTTAAATTTATAAGTGATGAAGCATGGTTAAATTTAAGTGAAATGGACCATATAAAAATATCTACATATACCTATGAGCAGTTAAAGTTTCATTCAACGTCAGTAGATGGCGACACCCCTTATTTCTTATTTCATTTTATTGTGTAGAATCCCTTATGATATTCAAAAAATTTCATAGGATAGGATGTTACTAGAACAGTGTATGTATTTGTTTTCAAATGTAAAATAACTTAAAATATAAAATTTATTATTCAATCTGATTACGTTAAAAAGTTATAAATAATTATACGCAATTTAAAAAAAAAAATGATAAAATTATTTTTATTGCATGTTATTATAGGGCTAAAAATTGAATTTTCTCCAACCTATTATGATATGAATTCTATATCGTCATAGATTTACAATATTTTAAGTTTTCAACTTATTATATTTCAATTAAAATGTTTTGAAAATTATAGATTGATGTATTTTTCCTAATTTGGATATATTACTTATTTATAATGTTTTTTCTTTTTTTTTGTTATTAAGAAAACGAATTAAAAATATCTTACTGCAACAAAAAAACAGTTAAAAACATCTGTAATTTATAGTTAAATTTATTCTATAAATTTGTAAATTTTGCCTAGTAAAATAATAAAATGTTGTTTAATGTATATTTGAAAAATAAGTTATGACAAATAAAAATTAATTTTCTGTTTACTTTTTTATTTTTTAATTACTGATAAAAATGTGTTAAATTATTATTTGTACGTCAACTCATGGCTGTTTTAAGAGGGTCAAAAGAGCAAAGAGAACTACGGCGGCGTTGTATCGAATATCTTTAGTTTTTGGACAAGCAATACTAATTAAAATTGCAAAATTCGAAATGTGTTTATTGCTATGGTTTATTGAGTTTATGTTGTTTATGGTTTGGTTTCAACCGTTTCAACCATGGGTCATGAATTCGACGCCATATTGTACTGGTGTCTCACCATATTGTACTAGTGTGACAAGGAACGAATCAACAGTATGATGTCGATTCATGACGTGATTAACACTGGCCAGTATGCTGGATTATATTTCGGAACATACCCTAGGTGTATGTATTCCATGTATGTATAAAGGGTTCTAAAAATAAGAGGGCATTAGTGTTCCATATGTACCAAAGCGGTAGGAGAATGAAGCGGCAGTTTGGAATAGAGATAATAATTTTAAAATTATGAAATAAGTCATTTAGATTGTTCAAGTATAAGTAATGGAAATAAAATCAATAATTATTAAAAAAAAAAAGTCAAAAATAAAGAAGTAAACGATAATAATAAATTTTAAATTACAGTACAAAAGGAATATTAGCGCCACAAGTGGTGAAAAAAGAAAACGTATGTATTATGTACGATTTGCGTGGAGAAATTCTGGCAATTCCCCCGCTTGAGTGCACTCTCCTTGCGTAGTCTCCGTAGTTTTAACTTTCAGTCAGACCACTCTGGCAACACTGGTGTTAATATCGCTTATATTTTGGCATAGACCGCATAGACGAGATAGTAGATGCGGTAGATGCTGCGTTCAAGCTATGGAGGGTAGAGTTAAAGGAGCAGTATCTCATATGGGACTTGAATCGAAAAAGTGGTCCCTGAATTTGTTGAAATAATAGTTCAATAATTACCCAGAACGGCGCTGATAAGCAATCAGGGTTCGATCTGAACTTGGCGATTATAAGTGAAGTGAAGCATGCCAAACGGAAATACTAACTGTTAAAAACAACAAAAATTGAATTAAAACCAATAAAAACTGTTGTTTCAATTTTAAAATTTTCAGCGCTTAATTTAAGAATTTTAGTACACCAGTGCCATCTTAATTTCACCCACTTTTGGGGCCACGTTTTATATATGGAGATACTTCTCCTGATACTCTAGTACTTTACCCTCCATAGTTCAAGCATACCAGCATACCATGCATGCAATAAATACAAATAAATTCGTAATCACAATGGATGAAATTCATATTCCATTGGACCAGTTTGAAAATATTTGCCGTACTTGTTTAACACCAAATCAGTTAAAACCTATTTTTAACGATAATAATAGTAATTTAATTGCACCTATGCTAATGGCGGTTGCTAATATTAACGTAAGTCTACACTACAGTCGTACAGCGTATTTCATATACAAATTGAAAAATACAGTGTATTTTTAGGTTGAAATCAAGGATGGACTGCCAACTAAAATGTGTTGTTCTTGTATCAGAGAACTTGACGAAGCATTCCGTTTCAAACGAAAATGTGAAGTATTTGATTTAAAATTGCGCGAAATTTTAAATGAGCATCATTCAGAGAGAGATCAAAATGAAATTAAATGTGAAAATGAACTTGCAGATAACTCGGAATACGATTTGTTACATGATGAAACATACTTAAATTCTGACGAGACTGAAACCAAACCTGAAATTATTGAAATGAATACAACTAAACTTAATAATTATAACAATGAAGATGATTTTCAGGCAAATAATATTAACAACATTAAATCGGAAAATGGTGTTCAGCTTGTCAAATGTGAAAAAAATTCCTTGAAACAAAAAAGAAGAGAAAATATGAAACCATGTGATATTTGCAATAAAAAAATTCGATCTACATATTTTAAAATCCACTTACGGACACATTTAAGCCAGAAGCCGTTCACTTGTGAAAAGTGCAATCGATCATTTCGATTCAGAAATAATTATGTGCGTCATATGAAAATCCACACTGATGAACGCCCGTACAAATGTGAATTTTGCAATCAAAGATTTAGACAAAGATACACATTAAAAGAACACATACGTGTACACACTCAGGAACGTCCGTATAAATGTAAATTTTGTGATAAAACATTTCGACAAGCCAGCAGCCGTTTAATACATCAAAGACAACATCCTACAGGAGGAGCTGACGAACAAAATAATGAACATGAATGTTCAATTTGTAAAAAACGTTTTGCAACCACTGTTGCGTTGAATGGACATTCGCGTACACACAAATTTAAAATGTACGACTGTGACGAGTGCGGCAAACATTTTAATTCCCAGTCTAGTTTAGAAAATCATATCGCAACGGATGAAAGACATGTAGAAGTATCAAAACAACAAACAGCAGAGACACCTAGCGACCAAATATACGATTGTAACGAATGCGGGAAACATTTCGTTTCTCAATCTCATTTAAAAAATCATCATAAAAGACACGAAGATGGATCACTCATTGATCCTAAACAACATTCCCGCAAAGTATATTTATGTAATTATTGCGGCAAAGAATTCACTACAAAACCTTGTTTTGATAATCATTTACGTGTTCATACTCAAGAACGGCCTTATTCATGTTCATTTTGCTCGAAAATGTTTAAAACACAAAATGCGCTACGTGTTCATAAATTTACACATACAAATGAACGTCCATACGCATGCGATCAGTGTGATCGCACTTTTCATCAAGGTGCTCATTTGGTCGCGCATAAACGAGTGCATACCGGTGAGAAACCGTATCAGTGTGTCGTTTGCGTGAAACGGTTTGCAATTAAACACAATTTAACGGTGCACGAACGAATACATTCAGGGGAAACACCGTTTGTGTGTACAATTTGCGAGAAAGGATTCTATGATTCGAGTAGTTTGAAAAAACATTATAAAAGTCATAACTAAGGTTGGGCAAATATGTACTAAAAAACCGTGCATATATGCACCTAATATGCTTTAAAAAATGTCTAAAATATGCTCAAATACTCGTATGTCTTAAAAAACAAAATATGCATTATTTATGCAAACATTCACTAAAGATTAATATAGATGTATGTTTAATATATTCTGAAAAAATTGCAAATAATACTTCAAACAGATTAAAAGAAAACCATTTTTATTGTTTTCAGATTAAAATAATAAATTTTGCAAAAAAAAAATTATATACACAAATGTATTGAAAAAAGTTACTGACATGTATTATATTACTTATTTTTAATTTTACATAGAATTAATTACATGAATGATTTTAACAGAATTTAATTTGAGTTACAGGAAATAATTAAGTGTTTTTCAATTTGTTCTATCAGAAAATTTTGCCGATGATATTTTAAAAATTTAGTTTTCGACTTCGCATGATGTTATTGGGCAATATTTAAAACAACATATTCTATTGTTAATGTTTAGACAATTTTGTAGATAGATAAACAGAAATATACACAGGACTACAGGAGTTCTTGGAATTTTTTTGAATTTTGCTTTATTTACTTTAAAATTAATTGTGAAATTCAAATATTTTAACAATCAAAATTAAATTTGAAAAGGTAGTTAACTGATTTTAAAAATTACTAGATTTTTTTAAATTAAACTAAGTTCAGTAAGTTCAGAAAGTAATTGTTAATTTAATTATTTTGGTCAAATTGTGGAAATATGCACTTAATATGCAGTAAAAAGGAAAATTTACAAAAAAGTGTGAATATATGCAAAATATGCAAAATAAAAGTTAGCTCATTTGCTTTTAAATGGTTTATAATATCAAAAATCAAATTTTGAAGTAAATGTGCTCATAAATAAAAAAGTATGCAAATATGCATTTGCCCAACCTTAGTCATAACTAGAGTTGGGAGAACAGTGGTCCCGAACAGAATCGCCATATAAAATATTTTGAATTGGGGGGCTATAAATTTTATTAGAAGGCTGAGGATTTTCCCCTGGATTTGATGACTAGCCTAAGGAAGCTTTAAAGAACAAATCAGTAAAAATTAAAAATTACCTATTTTTCATAATATAATATATAATTTTAATTTTAAAAATAATTTAAAAAAATTAATGTTGAATAAATAAGTGGTCGACTGTAATAGAAATTAATTTAAACGAATTCAAAACATTTATATTGTAAACAATATCTCTATTTCCGTTGTGATTATTTTAATAATATGTACATGTCACCTTCTTTATACCTGCTTTAACGTAAACAAAATTGATTGTATTAGTAGACTGTATCACTCTAGTAGGTCGCTCACAAGACTGAACATGGTTTTGTTTTTGCATTAGAAAAATATAAAGATATGTATGTACATATAACAACCAAAATAATTCATAATATTGGCAATTAAAAAACACAAACAGACACAAAATAACATTAACGATGTGGTATTAATAGTAAAACGTCGTAAAACTGATTTTTAAAAAGATTGATAATATTTTTACGTTTTATGACAGCCCTCCAGTTCTATTCGTAGCCCCCCAGTACAAAATATTTTATATGGCGACTCTGTTAGGGACCTTTTGTTCCCATCTCTGGTCATAACACAGATAAAAATAAAACGGATAAGACTTAACGACAAAAAAAATATGTTTGTAACTATTTTTTGCAATTATTTATTATGTAAAATTGATCTGTATTTGTATTTAAAAATAAAAAAATTCTATTGAAGACTGTATTGTGTATAGTAGGGATAGATTATTTATTTATTTCGGGCAATAAGGCCCGGCCCGATCCACATAAACGTCCCGCTCTCGGTACGATATCGCCACGCTCTCGATTCGATAAAATATTCTTACACAATAAAAAACAATAAGTGTATTCACATCATTGCTCCGATATCGGACTGATATCAGTCACGGTTTGCTCCCGCTCCAATACCAATACCACTCAGATAATATTTTATCGGAGCGGTATTGGCGCGATATCAGACCTATATTGATACATAGTGTGAACACGTTTTTGATTCCACTCCGCTCCGTTTCTCAGCCTTCTTCATATATTTGAAAATTATTTTATGTATTAGGAAAACATGATACAACACAACGACGCGACGTCTTGCTACAATACATTATGATTATTACTATGGTCCATTTCACTTAAATTTAACCATGCTTCATCACTTATGAATTTAAAAAATTTCCGTTTTCTTGGCTTTATCTCTTTCATTATTGCATTTACGTAAATTTTAAATTTACAGTTTGTTTTTAGAACAGAATGGAAGATTGATTTGTTTCAAATATAAAAATTATTTAATTTTTTAACAATGACTTATGATTAATTGTATTTGAAATAGGGTATAATTAATTAATAATAGATATATTATTGTATTATGATATTATATATGTTCTCCTAATATATGTAATAGTGTTTAAAATATGGGAAAAATTTTTTATCGGAGCGAGAGCGGCACAGTGTGAATGGAGAACGAATAGGTACCAGCATGGTATCAGCACTGTAATGTGAACACAACAAGATTATATCGGAGCAAAAGTGGAGCGGGAGCGTATCGATATCGGCACTATAATGTAAATCGGGCCTAATTGTTGATGTTTTGTAAAACCATTTACATATAGGCTGGAAACGCATCGAATATAGGGCAAATATAATGGGAAACTTTTTCAAGATCGGTGTGGTTCTTGATTTTTTCAGATTAATCATACTTTGTTTTTATTAAAATTTTGATATTTGCTAAATTAAATTTAATTGTGAATGCGACAGTGAGTTGATTTATTTTATCCACTCCACTTGCGCAAACAAAGTCTCTCATTTTAACATCGTTTGGCTGCTGAAATAATGATACTGAAATAATAATGAAAGTATTGAAGAATGGCTTTTATAATACGGTACTTGACTGTATTTAAAATTTGTGTCAAATGTTAAATAATTCTATGCATTATCATTACATATGTCCAATTTGATGAAACATAAAAAGATTTGATAACTATTTAGAAATTTTATTTTCAAAATCGCCATTTTTCAACAAATATTCAAATTAGTGAAAACGCGCCATTTCTTGAAAATGACGTAACATTTTGTAGCTAGATATGTCGATTTTGATAATTTTCATCGATGAGATAAAATTGTGTTTTCTTTTGAATATTTCTATTAGCTTATATAATAATCGACCAGAATTCAAATAAATACTTGCTTTTCTTTTATTGCAGATTGCAAATAAATACTTGCATTTCTTTTATTCAAATAAATACTTTGACTTTTTATGAATATAATCAAAGTTTTGAGGTTATTAATACTGACATTGACGTTTAGTTGCTTCAAACTGTGACGTCACTATAGTGAGGTGTTTTTCCCGCTTTTTTTCATTTAAAATTGTAGGGTTACTTTTTTTGATGATTTTTTTTACAGAATCTGTCGAAAACAAAAAAATCACTTAACTGATATGGAAAAACAATGCTTTTAGAATATTTTCGTAACTTCAGTCAAGAACCCTATTCCATCAGTATTCACTTCAGTACTAAGACGTGGAGGGGACAGTGACATTCATGACAGTTAAAATCGTTAAAAACATAGGTATTTCTCGTATATTACCAGCGGTACCAGCCGAGATAAAATATCGACATAACTACGAGGGACAACGGAGTAACCTTCTTTCTACACTCTCGTACTCGGTCAACTTCGATTGTACATAACATCAAGATATAACGTAAATATTTATAAAATGGATATAAAAGATTCAATAAGTATTAATTTTGACAATATTTGTCGCACGTGCTCTTTAGAGGGTGAAATGAAATCATTATTTGACACTGTAATTTTTACAGAACATTCTTTACACTCATTACGAATTGTGGACATGCTAATGGCAATCACTACTGTACAAGTAAGTTAGATTTAAATCTGATTACAAATCCTTTATAAGAAAAAATCAATGTATATAATTTTTTTAAGGTATCCGAAGAAGATAATTTACCAGTAAATATGTGTATGCCTTGTTTAAATAAACTTTTGAAAGCGTATTTGTTTAAATTGCAATGTGAAGATGTTAATTTAAAATTAGCTGATTTTTTTTATAATTTTAATAAAAACGAAGATGTAGATGAATCTGAAAAAATCGAGAACTTACTTGAAGATAAAACTGATAATTTGTCTACAATAGAAAATATTAAAGTAGAAGAAAATGATATTAAAAATAAACCGCAAGTCAAAAAGAGTAGAAAAAAAAGGGTGAAAAATCCAAATACTGTAACCCCAACGACAAAATATTGCAATTTATGTAATAAACAGATATCTGTGTACTTTTATGGTAAACATCTTAAATTGTGCCACAATAAAAATCTTATAGACCCAGCAAAACGGCCTAAAAAGAAACTATGCCAAATTTGCAACAGATCTTATGAGCCGTCATACTACCGTAAACATATCCGTATACATGAAGGTGATAAACGCTACAAATGTCCCCACTGCGGTAAATGTTTCGGTCACAAAAATGTGTTAGTCGGTCATATAAAAATTCATACTGGCGAAAAACCGTATGTGTGCGATATTTGTGGAAAAATGTTCCGCAAATTATGGAATCTACATGTACACAAGAAAAAACAACACTTTGGAGTGGATCCACTTAATCCGAAAACCGAAGTCCACCAGTGTTCAATATGTAACGCTGAATTTAGTCGTAAATCAGCCCTACGTCGCCATATGATCAGTCACGATAATGTCGTGTTCCCGTGTGATATATGTTCAAAAAAGTTCTTCACTTCCGAAAGATTAGAAATTCATCGCACGAAACATTTGACGGGGAAACCTTTCTATTGTCTGTTTTGTGACGAAACCTTTGAAACGCTAGAAATGAAAAAAAACCACGAAATAACTCATTCAGATAAAATTTATCTATGCAATTACTGCGGCAAAAGTTTCGTCAGAAAATATTACTTCGATATTCACCTACGAACACATACCGGGGAAACCCCGTACAAATGTCGATTTTGTCGGAAGCCGTTTAAACGAACATCGACAATGAAAGCGCACGAGATGATTCATACCGGTGAGAAACCGTACACGTGTGAATATTGCCACAAGAAGTTTCGCTTGATCAACCAGTTGGATAATCATCGGCGCACGCATACTGGTAGTAAACCGTTCGTTTGTTCCGTTTGCGGCAAAGCGTTCGCTATGAAGGTCAATTTAACTGTGCATTTTCGTATACATTCGGGAGAAACGCCATTTGTTTGTTCGTACTGTGATAAAGGGTTTTACGATTCGAGCAGTATGAAAAAACATAAACGGATCCATCATAGTCCGAATGTTACTAATTGTGAAAAAATCGAAAAATAAAGTTAATTTAAATAGTCATTTGTTTTTCTTTTTATTTCTTTTCGGAATAAATACCAGCAAATTCAGTTTTCTCCACCCTCCCTTCCGCCACACCTTTCTTGTCTATAGTTAGCAATTTGCTGATCCCCCACTAAATCTTTCTTTTTTTACCACTCGTGGCGTTAATAATCTCAAAATACTGATGTGAAATAGCGAATTAAGTAACATAAAACGGATAAAACCAAGGGGACAAACTAGATTGGCTTTGCCTCTGTTCCACTTGTAATGAGTTTGTGACGTACTCTGTTTGTGTACATATACACTGTTTGCAGTGTATTAGTTTGGTTTTTTGTAGTAGTATGTGTATCCACGCATACTACCACAACACACGTATTACCAGAGAGAGCTGTTCAACGTGTTTAACTAACAATGGGTATATTGTTAATACAATGCAGTGCGAACTCGACGACGGACAATGAGTGACTACATGCCTTAAGCTGTGACTGGTGTCAAATGACTCCGAGCGAATTACACTTTTTTATATTAGTTGGCTTCTAGTGTTCTATGGATAAAACAGAATGTAACTACAGTATTTATTCTCATAATATATAATGATGCGATGCAAAATAAAAATTGAGGAAAGGATTTTTGGAAAATAATCACCAGTTGTAATTTGAAAAATTATTTTTATTAAATGCGACGTACGTTTCGGGGTTTTTAAAACATCCCCCTCATCAGGCCTTATCAATAAAATAAAATAAAATAAAAATTAACAATGTAGGTTATTATAGAAACAGCAAAAAGAAAAATGTTCTAAAATACTTACAAATAAAAATTTTTAAATATTTCCTTTAACACGTCAATTTTAAGATAAAAGAAATAAAATTAAAAATAAAATAGAATAAAATATTGAAGTTTACAGAAGTTAAAAACTGTACATAATTAAATAAATAAAATATTCTATAAAAACATATTAATGAAAACGAAGTAAAAATAGTAATTAAAAACAATCAAAATAAAACATCCTTCTACTAATGACAAATGCAATTGACAATTGAATTGAGTTGAACATTGAAAAAGATTCCAGAAGATTCTATTCAAAAGCTAATAAAGATAATATAGAAGCTCGCGTTTCCATTTGAGAATAAGGACTGTACCGCTTTCGTATCCGACCATGTCCCTGCCACTTGTTTTCAAGGACGGACCATTTCATGTCACAGTTTGCTACGTTTGCTACGTGGCGCTAATGGTATAGGGGGTATACTAAATAGAGTTGGGACATGTGAGCATTTTTCATCAAATAGATGTCAAAATTAATTACCATATGATTGAGCACGAAAATATCGTCACCAAGTTATGTGTTAACGAAGAATTAAAATTTTTTAATTTAATTAATCTTTCTAGGTTGAATTAAAGTATTTTTTTAAATATTTAATTTATTTCCAATTTATTTTAGATGAAAAATAGCGAACTATTAAACCTCATGTCTCGACTCTAATTTTATCCCCTAGTAAATCAACGCCATCTGGTATATTAGTTACAGCGACGTCAGAAAACGGTCCATTTTTTTATAATAGACTAAATGGAGAGTGACAGGGACATGGTATCCGACGAACACGAGTGCCATCTTTGATTTAGACACTTTTTTTAATACAATGAGTTTCGTCTCCTTGTCTAATCTCCATAGTGACAACGATGACAACACTGGCCGATCCAGTGCCATCCATCGAATCTGAAGCAGTATAAATTGCTACTTATTGCAACTTTCGGATCACACTTTTTTACCTTTTGTATATGTAGGCTTGTAAATTTTAACTTGCACTTACGTAAATTTTAACTTTATGTACCCCATGTAGGCTTGATCTGCATCTGTGCATAGAAAATTGTGACATCAAGTATAACGTATTTAGAAAATGGATATAAAAGACTCAATAAGCCTTAATTTTGACAATATTTGTCGCACGTGCTCTTTAGAAGGTGAAATGAAATCATTATTTGACACTGTAATTTTTACAGGACATTCTTTGCACGCATTACGAATTGTGGACATGCTAATGGCAATCACTACTATACAAGTAAGTTAGATTTAAATCTGCTTAAAAATCCTTTATAACAGCGGTTCTCAACCCGGGGTCGCCCCCTGGGGGGGGTGGAGGAATTCCAGGGGTGGCGTCAACAAATTAAAAAAAATTAAATAAGTTTGTAGTTTTTGAAACAGTCGTTTTTGCATGTATATTTACAACAAAAATTTGAATTTGATGCTGGACACAAACACACAATCATTGAAATTTCTTTATAGCTATTAACTCAATAAAATGTAAGTGAGCCAGGCGTGAGAAACTAGCTGACTTGTGATTTTTTCGATGATTTGTATAATAAAAATTTGTATTTGAAGAAATATAATTTTATATTCCTTACCAGAGTATGTCTAGCCTAAGTTCAAAGTCATTTTACTCAAACATAATGTAAGTAAATTTATCATATATAAGTCTAAATTAACTTAATCCGTAAAGAGAGGTGTGACCTCACGCCAAAGTATGAAGGGGGGCTCAGAGTCTGAAAGGTTGAGAACTCCTGCTTTATGAGAAAAAGTTGATGTACATAATTTTTTTTCAGGTATCCGAAGAAGATAATTTACCAGTAAATATGTGTATGCGTTGTTTAAATAAACTTTTGAAAGCGTATTTGTTTAAATTGCAATGTGAAGATGTTAATTTAAAATTAGCTGATTTTTTTTATAATTTTAATAAAAAAGAAGATGTAGATGAATCTGAAAAAATCGAGAACTTACTTGAAGATAAAACTGATGATTTGTCTACAATAGAAAATATTAAAGTAGAAGAAAATGATATTAAAAATAAACCGCAAGTCAAAAAGAGTAGAAAAAAAAGGGTGAAAAATCCAAATACTGTAACCCTAACGACAAAATATTGCAATTTATGTAATAAACCGATATCTGTGTACTTTTATGGTAAACATCTTAAATTGTGCCACAATGAAAACCTTATAGACCCAGCAAAACGGCCAAAAAAGAAACTATGCCAAATCTGCAACAGATCTTATTATCCGTCATACTACCTTAAACATATCCGTATACATGAAGGTGATAAACGCTACAAATGTACTCACTGCGGTAAATGTTTCGGTCACAGAAATGTGTTAGTCGGTCATATAAAAATTCATACTGGCGAAAAACCATATGTGTGCGATATTTGTGGAAAAACGTTCCGTAAATCGTGGAATCTACATGTACATACAAAAAAACAACACTTTGGAGCGGATCCACTTAATCCGAAAACCGAAACCCACCAGTGTTCAATATGTAACGCTGAATTTAGTCGTAAATCAGCCCTACGTCGCCATATGATCAGTCACGATAATGTCGTGTTCCCGTGTGATATATGTTCGAAAAAGTTCTTCACTTCCGAAAGATTAGAAATTCATCGTACGAAACATTTGACGGGGAAACCTTTCGATTGTCTTTTTTGTGACGAAACATTTGAAACGCTAGAAATGAAAAAAAACCACGAAATAACTCATTCAGATAAGATTTATCTATGCAATTACTGCGGCAAGAGTTTCGTCAGAAAATTTTACCTCGATAGTCACCTACGAACACATACCGGGGAAACCCCGTACAAATGTCGATTTTGTCGGAAGCCGTTTAAGCAAACATCGTCAATGAAAGCGCACGAGAGGATTCATACCGGTGAGAAACCGTACACGTGTGAATATTGCCACAAGAAGTTTCGCTTGGTCAACCATTTGGATAATCATCGGCGCACGCATACTGGTAGTAAACCGTTCGTTTGTTCCGTTTGCGGCAAAGCGTTCGCTATGAAGGTCAATTTAACTGTGCATTTTCGTATACATTCGGGAGAAACGCCATTTGTTTGTTCGTACTGTGATAAAGGGTTTTACGATTCGAGCAGTATGAAAAAACATAAACGGATCCATCATAGTCCGAATGTTACTAATTGTGAAAAAATCGAAAAATAAAGTTAATTTAAATAGTCATTTGTTTTTCTTTTTATTTCTTTTCGGAATAAATACCAGCAAATTCAGTTTTCTCCACCCTCCCTTCCGCCACACCTTTCTTGTCTATAGTTAGCAATTTGCTGATCCCCCACTAAATCGATGGAGCGAAAAAATTTTGAAAATTTATGGCTTTCACACAGTGAATGAAATAAGATATGAGTAAATGGGTGTTCGCCATCGAGTGACGTTGAATGAAACTTTAACTTAACTGCTCATAGGTATATGTAGTAGTAGTGGAGAACTATCGAAGTCCCGGCTATCGATAGTTACTGATAGTCAGTCGTGAAACTATCGATAGTTTATGGATAGTTTTTGATAATCAAGTTTCTGTTGCTAAAATCACATTTCATAGAACTTTTCCTTTAATGATTAATGTATTTTTTAAACAACGCGGTATTTGTGATATTCGTGGTACCGTAGAAAGGAATCTATCGGAACAGGCCGGTGAATAGGGACAAAACGAAAAATGTTATTTATGAGCTTAGTTTAAAAATATTAGACGTAAATGCGAACCATGTCCCTGCCACTTGTTTTCAAGGACGAATTTTTAATGTTACAGTTCGCTACGTGGCGCTAATAGTATTTGGGGTATACTAAATGGAGTTAGGACATGTGAGCATTTTTCATCAAATAAATGTCAAAATTAATTATCATATGATTGAGTACAAAAGTATCGTCACCAAGTAATGTGTTAACGAAGAATTAATTTTTTTTTTATTTACTTAATTTTTCTAGGTTGAATTAAAGTATTTTTTTAAATATTTAATTTATTTTCAATTTATTTTAAATGAATCTTTGATGAAAAATAGCGAACTATCAAAACTCATGTCCCGACTCTATTTTATTCAAGTACCATCAACGCCATCTGGTATATTAGTTACAGCGGCGTCAGTAAACGGTAAATTTTTTTTATAATGGATTATATGGAGAGTGGCAGGAACATGATGCAAACATATGTTTATGGTCCATTTCACTTAAATTTAACCATGATTCATCACTTATAAATTTAAATAATTTCCGTGTTCTTAGCTTTATCTCTTTCATTGTTGCACTTACGTAAATTTTAAATTTGCAGTTTGCTTTTAATAAAGAACAGAAGAATAAAAAAAATATTTAATTCTTTAAAGATGACTCATGACAATTGTATTTGAAACGGAGTTAGTGACTAAGATTGAAGTTGGATAAAAAATAGTAAAATATCAGTGTAGATTGACGTCTTCAAACAGTGCTATTTTTTGTTTCTTAAAACTTTATCTAAAAACTATTTACTTTGGTTCTTTTATGAATAAATTGTTGCTTAATCGAAATTTTAGTTATTTTGAAATATATTTGAGAAAAGAAGACTGCAAACTTTTAGTTGTTCTTATTTTTTTAAGAGGAAATAATGAGGACTTGACATTTGGGCTAAGTTGGAGGTCAATAGGGACGGAAAAGGTGTGAGTAGGGACAGTATATAGTGCAATAGGGTCATATCAACTATAAAGGGATGAATGTGGGGTGATTAGGGACGGATGAAAGATGTATTAAAACATAGCACACACAGAACACTTTCAAGGTCATCAAATCATTCGATATTTTTATAAACACATTCAGCATAATATATCTATACTCTATAAACTTTAGATTTTTCGTTTATTTCTACAGAAAATTATCAAGTATTATTTCTTTTTTTGATGTATAAATACAAAAAATTCGAAATTATGTTTTATATTTGAATTTCAGTTTTGGTCGGCCATACGGGTCGTCCCCATTCATCCTTTTATCGTCTCTTTTGATCCCAATTTTCCATAGAGAAGAAATTACATGATTTTTGTTATTTTTTCAAAAATCACAAATATTTTCAAAACTTTTTGGATACTGTGATAAAGTAACCATCCTCGCGTAATTTTTAATATATTAAAGATTAGGTACTCATAAAATAAATACAAAAAGATAAGGTAACGGGCCTAGTTTCTGACCTTTTAAGAGTGACGGCTGAGGTTAAACGACAGTAATAAATATAAGTTTCAACTTAAGAGACAATTAATAATTTTATCAACTAGTTTATGGCTTTCAAAATAAAGCCATACAAGTAAAATAATTATTTGAATTGAATTAATAATTTAAATTAATGTTTTAAAAATTGACAAAAAGGACCCAGTTTCTGACCTTCAAAATTTCTCATGTGACAGTTTCTGACCCTGACAGTGGCCTAGTTTCTGATTCTTAAATTGAAAAATACAATTTTTTAAAATTTAATTTATAAATAATTTTTTATTGATAAAAATGAATGTTTAATGTTATATACGTTATGAAAAATAACAAAAACTAATCGAAGATAACTATAAATAACAAAATAACTAACAAAAACTGGTTAGAATTTAATTGGGCCATACCACTTTAGAAGTGAGCCTAGTAATTGACCCTCATATTTCAATAATAAAAATCATTCTAAGGTATTTTATAAATATTTTAAAATAAATTTTAAACAAATATTAACCTGCTCATATATTTTTAATTAAGTTTTCATACTTACATGATGAATATTGCACAGATCAAAATGAGTACTTTGTAACATAAACTGTTAAGAAACTACCAAAAAAATAGTGTTTACACACATTTTAAACTTAAAAATTTTTTTTTTATTTAGTTAATATATTCTAAACTTTTTAAATTGCTGTTCATTAGACACAGAATAGATTACTTTAAATTAAGAATTTATTTTTTTTCTTATTTAAAATATAGTTTTTTTATTAATTTATAACAAAGTTGAAAAGTTCAGAAACTGGGCCAGGGTCAATTACCGGGTCTTTTACCTTACGGTGTGAAGTCTGAATTCGTGCCTATGTGTTCCTATGTACGGTATTTGTCAACAAAATAATGTTGCAATTTCAAATGTCATATTATTATAGGTTATGTTGTATAAATAATAAATATTGATAGTAGTAATTTATATATTTATAAGAACGTAATGCACAATGGTTTACATCCATTTTCCATCAAATTTAACCGAAGAAGAGTTAATGCTTCAAGCAAAATACCAAAAACTGAAGAAAAAACGTAAAGCTGTTCAAGATTTAAAAGCACCAAAACCTGAGCCAGAAAAACCAATAATTCCGAAACGACCAGCTGAAGCTCGTGATGCTCGCGAAGTAGCTAAGAAATTAATTAAATCCGGCGTAATCAATCCTATTACAAAGCCACAAAAAAGTTCCGAACAAGCTTTTAAACGACCTCGAGGCCTGGAACGCAAATTAATATCCGATAAAACTCTCAGCAGTTATCAACCGTTCTCGGCCACACAGTTAGAAAATGGTGATCCAGAAGCACCTGAAAATCGTCCACCACGAATAAAAAATAAAAATTTGTACGACACGTTCGTGACTCAACGTGATCGTGAAGAGCGTGGAATTACGGGCACAGAAAAACGTAAAGAAACCGACAAGCCTCGTCACGGCAACACAATTTATGTTTCTGGGTATCAAATTACCGAGGAATTTTTACGGAAACATTTCAGCAACATCGGCAACATTGTCAACGTGTCAATGGAGGTTGAGAAAAATCGTGGTTTCATCACATTCGATAAAGTGGAGCACGCCGAACGGGCCATCACCGAATTTGACGGTAGTATGGTGTCGGGGATACAGTTGAATGTATCATTTGCGCGACGTCAACCACAAATTGACCCGATTAATGATGCCACGTCATCCTCAACATGGTCCACGTTGGCAGCAAGTAATTCACAGAAGGGCAATCATCGTGACAAACGCGATTTAGTCATTTACGATGATATTTTTAATTAAATACAATCGTATCGTGTTTTCGGCGGTCCGATTGTACAATTTATTGTAAATATATATATATATATATATATATATATATATATATATATATATATATATATATATATATATATATATATATATATATATATATATATATATATATATATGTATATATATATATATTCTTAATCTATATGAGTATGGTTATTGGCGAAACTAGAATTTTGCATATATAAAAACAAAATGGCGGCAATTTAAAAAAAAAAGTTCTGAAATATTACCATTTTTTTGGGATTAAAATGGTCATAGTATGGCCATATTTTATCCAAAAAATTTGGTTGTGGTTTAGCCAATAGCGAAATGTGTAGTAAATATTCTGTCTTTTCAGCTAATTTGAATGAATAGATTTAGAGTACAGTAAAAGCTCCCTAATTTTGACAAGCATGTCCAGGACCATTCTCTAGTCTTGACCTTCCCACTATTTACTACCACTATGGGCACTGAATGCGCAACATACGCAATTTAAATCTAAATAAAGAGATAGGTAGAGAAGGATACCAAATATACGCTATACGCGTCATTAATTACGAACTTAATTGGTTACGGAAGAATCATGGTGGGAGAAAATATTGTCAAGAGTAGAGCAATTATTCAGTCAAGATTAGAGAGACAGCAAGTTTATGGAGCGCAAGTTTACGGGGCTTCTACTGTAATCTTGACACAGATGTCGAAAAAAGTCATTTCGAGAAAAACGCGTTTAATGTGACTTCTGATTAGTATAGCTAAACAAAGCTAAGCTAAAGAAAATGCAAAAACTAAAAAAATCAGTCTTTTGAAATTTTTGGACTGGTGAGACCCATTAAGAAAAAAAAAATTATTTAAGACAGTATTAATTACAGAAAATTTATTTAATTAATTATTTACATGACTATTCTAACACATTCAATAGAATGTAAATTTTACTATGTAACTAGCATACTGCTAAATTCCATTCAAGAATGTACATAAAATGATTTCTAAACAAAAATTTATCTACGAATGTAGATGAAAACAGTGGCAGGCATACTTTTTTTAATTTTTATTTTATTGTTTCGCCACTGGTGTAAATATAATCATTTCTAATTTTACGAAACTTGTTGACTGATCTTAACAAGTTAGATGTTATTTGGTTAGTTTTAATCCTTAAACTTAATATGGGGGGCAATAGGGCCCATTTGACACCATAGTACCGCTCTCAACACGCTTTCGGTCCAGTCTCGCAACGGTAAAATCTTATTGATACTTATTATAGTGCCGTTTATGGCTTTCACACAATGAATGAAATAAGAAATAAGGAGTATCGCCATCTAGTGACTTTGAATGGAACTTTCAAAATTCATGATAACAAAACGTTCGTGGCGACTTTTTTTGTCACTTAGTGAGAAAAAAAATCACGGATTTTGATGTACAAAAATTCCTACACATACCTATGAGCAGTTAAATCAAAGTTTCATTCAACGTCACTAGATAGCGACGCTCCTTACTTTTATTTCTTAATTCATTCATTGCGTGGAAGCCATTACTATTCGTTCTCTATCTACACTATGGTGTCGTTCTCGATTAGCTCTCAGTTTCGAGATGTAGTGGTGTTGAATCGCGGCTGGATCGTGTGTCTCTGATGGTGAAATCAGAAATTACATTAGGAACACGTATGTATATGTTTAACTGACGATATAAATACAAACGAATTTGTATTTTGTACACAAAAACAAATTGTGTACGCGTCACTAGATTTCTATCGCTCTTTAGACGTATACGTATCAGAGATGTGTTAAAAAAGATTTTTATGTAACCCCGTTATGATTATATAAAAATAACGGTTACAAGCATAGAGATACATAGAGAGACAACTTAAAAAATCGTTTAAAAAGTTAAATAGTCATTAAAGAAAAAGATGACAGCAGTCATTTGTATTTCTAAACTATATTTTGTCTTTATCTAATGAATGACAAAATACATTTGTTAAAGAAATGCTAATTTTGAGTCAGGAATAAACAAAGATACACTAAACCTTTAATAATAATAATAATAATAATAATAATATCTTTATTAAGGGTTAGGAGAGACCATTTAATGTCTTGTTGTCACACTCTTATCAATTGTTTATATTGGGGTTTTTGTTGTCATAGATCCCAGTTGTGTACAACATACTTGCTTCAAAAATAGGTACAAAGTTGGCCATCCATGTATATCAGTGGTTACAAGTAACCGTCCAAGATCCTAGATCTTGACATCGCACATAATTATTATGAGAAGCGGGAATTTTAAATATAAAAATTAATATTGCACATAACAAATTGTAAGTTCGTAAAATTAGGAATGAGTACTTTATCTAAATACGATGAACACATTATTTTAGATATAAATATATATATATAATTTAAAAAAAAATTAAAAATAGATTTATGGCATTTTTTATATATTTATAGCAAAATCAAATTTAATTTATAAAACTAGAGGTCGTTTTCATATTTGAGCTGACTTTTAATAGATATTGATTTACTTTATCTCGACTCTCAATTATTTATTATAAAAATGAGCTACTTTAAATTAAAGGTTTAAAATTACTTTAGTTAAAGTGAGTTTGATTACGAAAACGGCCCTAAGGGGAAAACTGTGTTACAAATACACAGAAAAATAATTCAAATGTCACAATTTATAATCAAGAACAGTTACTTTTTTAAAATTTGTACTATAAGTACCAAGCGCGTATACAAGGGGGGGGGGGTGTCAAGGGGGCACTCCCCCTCCGGCAATTAAAAATATACACTAGATATTATTTAATTTTAAACACCATATCGGTAAATTTACCAGTTGACGTTTTTTCTTTTTTGGTCGTCAACGATTCAATTTATTAGTTTTTTTGTTAATTTTGTCTCAGACATTTTTTTAGTCCTATTATTTTCCGCGTGACCCCCTACAAGAGGCTCGGCTATATACGCCCCTGATAAGTACTTGTTAGGTTAAATTTGAGTTTACTATAATTCCACGATACAAATATATAAGATAAGGTAGTGCGCAACTAACATTAACATAGCCAAACTTGGTTAACTTCAATATCTCACCACCAGGGTACGAGCAATTGTAGAACGAATTTTTGGCATTTTTGAAATTCCAATCATTTTTAAATAAGAGATGTCAGTAACGACACACTGTACTGTCTGCACAGTGGTTCTCAAACTTTTTGGTCCGCGACCCCCCTTCGTACTAAAAAATTTAAAAAGACCCCCGAAATATGTAAAAATAGGTAGGAAATGTGTAGAAAATGGTTATGTAATCTGTAATCAATTGTTTCCACGACGTCCACTTTGAGAATCACTGGTTTCAAATATTAAAACTTAGTACGAGACTAGGTGAGTATATGTTTTGCATCAGTATATTTGGTGATGCGCAGAAAAGTTATTTTTACTATCTTATCTGGCTTATCTTATATAAGAGTATCATGTTATAGAAATAAAGTAATGATATTGATTTTTAGTGAAGTTATCGTCTTTATAAAATGGTGGAAATTTCTTAAGACGGCAACTTTACTATATGTTTAGAAGAAATACATTTTAATTATAACAATACATAAATATGAAAAGGAAGAGGAAACATGTAATATTTTTCTTTTTTTAATTTGTATAAAAAATATATTTGAGTTATTAATATTTTTGAATATACTATTTCAAAAAAAATTTCTGTATTGATTTCAAAGTAAATTTTAAACAAAAATTGCGTTTATAGTTTTTATTTCAGTTCTTGATATAAACATCAGTTTAAAACAATTAACCCTTTGTAAGACTTCCACTTTGAGATCCATTAAAAGCAAAAAGTCTATTTTTCAGTTTAATTACAAATTAATTTACGTAGGGTACTCAAGTATACTCATTTTGTCTTTTATGTGTTTTTTTTTAGTTTCCTTTTAGGAAAAGGTGTTTTACAAAGGGTTAAACTGAATTAGGAAAAGTTTATACCGTTTATACTAAATACAGTCAACCCTTCAAAAATACAACATTCTGATAAAGTGCAAAATTGTGACGACCCCTCTCACAATTGTTTTTATATAATTCAATTTCAATAGAACACGGTACGAATAATCGTGTTATAGAAGGGTCGACTGTCTTGATCATAGGGAAAACTACTTTTCTCTGTGTTTATGAATATCGCTTTTTATTTCTGAGGAAAATTAGTACACTTGATTCGGTCTGATCAAATGGAATTTTGGACCTTGAATGTATTGGCTCAAAAAAGCACTTTGTATTTTCAGATAATGGCTTGAATATTTATTACTAAAACTGAAAGTGATTACTTTTTTAAAATTTTCCCATATTTACCAATAAAACACTGGCTTCTATTTGATAATGATTATATTGACCCAAACATGTCACAAAATTGAATTATAAATTCGATCAGTAAATTAATTTCCCAGGTAAAATAACATTCGGCTTTATAAAAGTATCATGAAAGTAAATTAGTCGATTTACCGACACCGATCAAACTTTAGTTTGCTATTATGTACTAGATGGCAATACTAGTTTATTTCTAGATAATAACGGTAATACATAAAATCTATGATGGGATTCCCGTAATTGGTGGATACAAATTTTGAAATTTAAATTCTGTTTACGTTCATAATACAGTCAAACTCATGTATTTTCAACCTGTCGGGACTAATCCGCTCATGTATTTTCAACTTCTCCTTCATCCCCACTCCGTGGCAATCATAGAACCACTTGACAGACATAGAACCAATCACAAAAAGCCCGCGTAAATCTTTACACAATAACAGTAGTCACGTGTACTTCCCCAGTGAATAACCTTAAAATGACAGAATGTCAAGTAACATAATTATGATAAACAAAAAAGTGAAACATGAAAAAAGTGTAATAAACTTGTAGTAAAATCATTTTTTTTAGGAATTGCAAATGAAATAAAATCATATATTGTAGGATTATAGGATAAAACCACTAGTGGTCGATCGGTTAATCTGACAGTTATTTTTCTGTATTAAAGTATTGCGTGAGAAGTGGGGACCAAAAACTTGAAAATACGGGAGTAAAATCAGTTGAAAATAGATGGTGTTGAAAATACATGAGTCCGACTGTAATAATAATATGTTGTTCATGTTTTAATTTCCATGTTTGTAATATAAAAAGTAACACTGTACGTGTAATTTGTATAATATTATAACGTTTAAATAAAAATATATAAAATTTATTTGGTAGATTTTTTAGAGAATAAGTTAATCGGCAGATTTACTTCCTTAGTAAATTGTGTTTCATAATACCGACATTTATGAATAAAGTAAATTTACTTCACAAATTTACTTATCTGTCGTTTATAATACTGGACATTATAAAAAAGTAACCAAATTTTTTTTGACATCATTAGAAATTAGTACAAAATACACCAGGTTTTAAGAAGTACTAAACTTTTGACCGAACTAGGATATAGTAAAATTATTTTTACAAAATTAGGCACACACTTTAGTCATACATATGAGAATAATAATCCTGATATACTTGAATATATACTTCCTTCTCAGTGGGAGTCATCTCCGTAATTAACGCGTCATTCACTTCGGTAATTGGGACAGTTCTTGAGCCTATCGTGACCGTTGGCGTATTATCATCTTCATCCGAATCCATATTTTCAATTTCGCCGATATCATCATCAATATTTTGTAACGAATTGGCCACTTCGTTCATATCTTCATCACTAGAATCAGATTCGTCGCCGGCTAAGCCACGTAGTGCGTTATTTACGCCGCTACCTTTTTTCTCGTGCGCCAATAGCACACTCATAATATCATCGGTTTTACTGGTTGAACCAGCAGCTGGTGTTGTGGCCGATTGTGCTGCCGACTCGAGTATTGAATCGGAATTAGTTTGTACGGTGCCCAGATCCGTTTGGGACGTATCGTTTGTAATAACGGTCGATTCTAACATCCAAATTGGACGTTCTTTTCGTACAACTTCAGCATTCTGTGTGGCATTGTCGTCACCGATTGTCACATCGACACGTGTTTCTTCCACGGCGAATCCTTGATTTCGTGTTGCCTCACCGGACCATTGTTCACCAGGTGGACGAAGTGTTGAATTTTTCTTGTTATCTAATCCTCTGATTGTACTAATATCAACTGGTTCTGGTTCTAATACTTCAGGAGCAAGTTTGATACCTTCAACTTCTTTCAGGAGTATATACAACGGTTCTAATTGTTCATTAAATTTGGCTAGTAGTAATCTTGAGTCCTTTTTGGGTAATGCCGATTGATCTTCCTCGACCACTTCGCGACAAAATGTACATCGAAATTCGCCCGTTGAAAAATCGAAGAGCTGATCGGCCTAAAAATTTGATTAATGTACAGTAACCTTTCTATAAGTTGTTTTTCCTCCACACATATTGCTGGAGTTCGTCAGAAAATTTTGCTACCCTAACGTTACGTAACGGAGCTTGCACCGTTATAAACCAGAGCCCTCTGATTAAAAGTGCATTTTAAATATTTACCTTTTCATGCTTTCCACTGATTTTTCACGGTAGAAATACTTAACTTTTCAAATACAGTCACATTACAAAATTATGGAACAAAAACAATCAGACACTAAGTTAGAAATTGTAATGCATGTTAATTGTTTTGAATCAGAGGTCTCTGGTTTGTAACGGTGCAAGCTCCGTTACGTAACGTTAGCGTAACAAAATTTTTCTGGCCAACACGAACATTCTTACTAATATTAGGATCGTGTCCCTTCTATGGTCTCACATTTTTGTGTAAGATACAGTAACTACATATCAAATCTGCCGACTAAAGCTAGGAACTTGTAGCTGACTTCCTAAATTACTTTGCCAAAATTTAAGGAAATATTTTGATGTCGGGACTGAGGTTGTCAAAGACGGTGACGAAGGTGACAAATTCCTGTTTGGGTTGCCAAAATTTTGCTAAGTAGATAACTTTTTAACCATATAAAGTATGTTAGAAAATTTTTAGCTCGATAAACGGTGGTTTTTGAAATTTCAACTATATTGTGATAGGTGGTATGACTGGGCAAACAATTTTAATATCAAGTGATAACGAAATATTTTAATATGAACCGTTTCTCTAAAAATTCCGAGAATTTAAAAGAGAAATGAATTAATGAAATTCAGTATATTGAGTATTTTAGCGTACTTTATTTTTCTTACAAAGTTTAAAGTACGTTTACTCAAAATGAAGCAAGTACAATACTTTATTTTAAAGTGTGGTTGACAACCCTGTACCAGAAATAAAATCGTCAAAAACAAAGTTCCAGAACGTTTTATATACAAAGATATCAACTTCACTATTCTAGTCACTGAAAAAGAGATCAAATAGCGAATAATGATGTCGGACAATTAATTGATTAATCGGTTTAGTCGACTAATTTTGTTTACTTTTAGTCATTTTTTAGTCGACTATTGTAGGTACCCTCGATTAAATTACTAAAATGATTAACTTTTTTTTAATGACTAAAAACGACTAATTTAATAATTTTTGTGTACTATTTACAAGACTCCAAAAAATTGAAACTAAAAAACTATCTGTTTGTATGATTTTTCACTTTTATGTGAATAACATATTTTGATATGTTAAGTATATTTTTCTTTTTCTTGAAAAAAAAGAAAAAAAATATTAAAAGTCAATAATTAAATTAAAAAAAAAAGAGTGAAAGAGTTACATAGATTAAATTCTATTCATGAACTCGACTAAAAATTTAGTCGATTAATCGACTATTCTATACCTGTTCTTCTACGACTAACTGGTCCTTGGCTCGACAGTCGACATCACTAGTAGCAAAGTTCTAGAATATTCAAAAAGAAGCAAAGTAGCCGAATTTTTAAAAAATTTTATTTTAAACTATGACGCTTTATTTGAGAATCAGTTGGAATACAATCATAAAGTTATATCGTCGTATGGGGCCGTATTTTTGTGCGCAAAAGTATACCTGTACCTACACATATTTTCCACAATGAGGTATGTGAGACGAACTACCAGTTCCTAGCCTTACTGCCGACTATTTAGGAATATTTTGTTCCTACCACCCCTTGAGGGAAAAGTTATTGAGAGGTTACTGTACTTTTAGAAGCTATGGCGGGATCTTTTACCACTTACCTCTAAATCTGTAAACGTCTTTAAACACCCAGGACACTTAAAACTCGCTCTACTTGTCGCATCCCGTTCTTCCGTCTCCATCCGTTTACGCATTAGATCTAACTTATATTTAACAACATTTACAAAACTCTTATAATTTATAAAATAATAATTCACTTTTTGCGCCTTCCCGTCAGCACCTGTTTCCATTTTTAGGCGAACTTGAATAAATTTATCATTTTTTAATACGGCGATTCGAGCACGTAGCTGTTTTCGTTCGAACTTTAATAATTCACATATATCATCTTCTTTCATACCTGGAAATTAGAGTCTGGAAGTTTTATCTAAAACGTTCTTATTTACATATTTTGGAGGTTTTTGACTTACATGGATTTCGTACGAGCATATCTATAATTAAGGCATCTTCAATTGTGTAAAATCCTCGCACAACAAGCCGAGCAAGTTGTTTCAGACTGCTTGGAACCTCAGTCACTAACCGATCTTCAGTCATTTTGACTTGTTATTCAAGAAATCACTTAAGAAAATTAGTAAAATTTTGTTTGTTGAATTTATACTAGCGATTTTCATTCCGTTTTTAGTTTAATTAATTCTTTATTAATAAATAACAATGATATTTTCAGGAGTTTTGTTCATTTTCTGTTTGCATGCTAGAAATCCGAGACAATTTTAATCAATTAACCTCTTAACGTTTTGTGATACCTTAACGTCCTTAACCTAACTTTAAATTGCTCTATTTGTCAACATTTTCTGTAGTAAAGGGGTATGTTCCGAAATATAATCCAGCATACTGGCCACTGTTAATGACGTCATTAATTGACACCATACTGTTGATTCGTTCCAAAATATACTGGTTAGCGGTGTACGTCTGTTTAAGGATGTATGGCCAGTCAAATCACGCAGTACATCTAAAATTTGTTTAAAATTAATTATAATGTTCAATTATTACTAGAAACACTTATTTTATGAATCAAAATGTGTATGAGAAATTATATCAATTAATAAATTTTTTCTATAAAATAAAGATTTAATTTGACTATGGTTGGCGTTAAATCAGCAGCCAATCAAAATAACTATTTTGACAGTTCAGAAAGCCGACAGCGTTGTGCCAGCATGTACGGAATACATATCATAAATATTCCATTTAGAAAACACAGACCACACTGTCTAAAACGAATTTTTTAAAAAATTTTATTAAAAAACTATTTTTTTAATTGCATCGAAAAGCAATCAAAAGGTTAGTTTTGCAATAAAAATTTAAAAAAATAATTTTTTTTGTGAAAAAAGAAAAATGCACGATCCAGAAACGTCTATTATTTAACAAATTCAAACTCGATGGAATAAGTTGGAATTTCTTTTTCGGATAGCATCCTTAACATCTGACACTTGTCTCACCAGTACAATCACGGAGGTGGGGTGGAGATGGCATACAGTTTATGTGAATATTACAGAAATGAAGCCTACACACATATTCACACACATTAACACACATGTAAAATAAAACGAGATGCAGATATTTTGTCAATGCAAACAACACACACACTACTAAAAAAGTGACAGTAGGGACACCAGTGCTTGGCTTCAGATCATCTAACAAAATGACTAGTCCATATACGTCATTGAGCATAGAGTAATAGAGACAACATATCTATGCCTACACTACTGGAACCAGTGTAACATGTAAGAGATAGACAATATGTTGTATACACACACTGGGTTTACATTGTATTAGTGCGATTTTGTGTATTTGTGTGAGTAACGCATATAGTAGGGGTGGTCACGTGGGTCAGACACCACACGCATGTACTAGGGGATGTAACCGATGTAACAATACCAACAACAATCAAGTCCATTATCGTGTGGTTGATCTTCAATCATCGACTGCTACTGACAAACTGACAACTAGGAAGCCTAATGAGCACAGAAGTACACACTCGTGATTTCAGAAAAGAGATGGTTGCGGCGTCTCTGTCCTCTGTGGTCATTGAGTACAATATTGTAGCCATAGAACACTAGAAGCAAAGTAATATTAAAAAAGTGTAACTCGCTTGGAGTTATTTGTTGGTCTGTCATAGCTTAAGGCATTTAATCGGTCGGTGTCGGTCACCGAGTACACGATGATTATTATGTATTGTTTGAACTGCACGTTACTCTGTCCGGTAATACGTGTTATGTAGTTGTGTGTGTGTGAATACTCACACAGAAGCAAACATCAAACGCACACCACTACAAACAGTGTGTAGCTACACAACATAGTGGGCAGAAATGGAAGGGATTTTATGTCACCTTTCTGTCACAGTGATCTTGCTAGTATAGAGCGTATAGAGATACGTAGTCGGGTTATGTATTATGTGAAGATTGTAGCACACCCATATATGTAATACTTCTATATGGCTAATGTCTATAAGTGGCAGGGTCACGGTAAGAGTGAAACAGAATGAGGGACGTAGCCTATTGTGCGCAAGTGCGACGGTTCTGTCAAATTGCATGTATCCAATGAATATTCACATATTTAATAATTTGAATCTTACATATGCGCATAAGGTACTATTTGCGCTATTCATAGACGATTTAAGATAAATCTAAGATCAATCTTAGCTAAGATAAAACTTAACTTATTCATAGACGACTTTAGGTCGGTTTTAACGCTAAGTTCAATCTTATCTCTTACTTAAATTTAAAATAAGCAAATGGCAGACTTAAGTCCATCTTAAATATATTTTTACATGGAATTTTTTGACATTTGAACATTTTATCAAATTTGAAAGAACTTTTTCGAATAAAAATATAAAATATACGTAATTAAATATCTATATTAAGTATTGACGTAATAAATATTTTAAATGTAAGTAAATTAAAAGAAAAATTGAATCAAATTAACTTAGTTTTATAAGTAATTCAACCTCTAAATATTTTCAGGTGCAAAAAAGTTTTCATGTATGACGAAAATATCGATTTGCAGCATGTATTTGACGAAAAACTTACAATTTTATAGATAACTAATTAAAAGATATGTGCAAAAACAGAAAAACTAAGGAATTATTACGTACTTCTGTGTGCTTCTGTGATAGAATATTTTGACTTTCTACTTACATTTTTTGTGTAATAAGAGACGTATTTTTCTTAATGTAAATTATAAACAAAACGGTAGTTTAACATAATATTTTACCATACTTTAGTTAATCTTAATTTATTATTACATTTTTTTTAGTTGTTTTTCATACTGAAATGTTAAAAATTATCGGAAGCACACTGGAATTATTTAATGTTTTAAGTACCGCAGTTTATGTTTAAAATTATAAAAATCTAAATCATTGACAAAGTTTATATTTATTTTATACTTCTTTTGTAAAAATTTTTAATAAATCAACAAATATTTTAGTATATAATTTATATTTTATTGTAACTTTATAAGTCACTCAGATTACATAAAACTGATGATATAAAAAACAGAACAATTATAATACAATTATATCTGTTTACACACATTACATGTTTTAAAGACAATTCACATTTTAAAAAAAATAATATTAAAATAATCACATGATACCACCTATTTTATGAAATTTTAAATTTTATTAGGGACACGTCTTTACGTTCTGCATTTTAAACAAACAAACTATAGTTAGGTACTATACTACGTACTGACATATTCTAAAACAGTTTAAAATAATATTTACAACAAAGAAATTTAAATTTCCAATAAACAAATTTTTTCCGTTAATATTGTTATTTATTATAAATTAAATTAAAATACATAACTATGTATACTTTTGTATTATTTTATTAATTACGGTAAAAATAAAAAAATTTTAATTATTGCTGATAGAATTTTCATTAATTTAAATATTTCGCGCTACTACTATTCAAATATTTTTCGTTTCTCTGATTGCTTTCAATTGGTGAATTGATTGTAAAGCTTGTATACACCTCACAATGTATCATTATAACTAACTTCAAGCTTGTTTCTACTAGGACAATTTTAAAATCTGTCTATGAATTGTAATGTTAAGTTAAATCTTAGTGTTAACTTTGCTAAGTTCAATCTAAGAATTATCTTAACTTCTCTCTATGAATAGCGCTCTATGTACTTACTGCTGAAGTGAAACAAACAGATCGTCGGTACTGTAGTGATTTCGCCTATTTCTTTATACGATCAGCTATATAGTAGTATTACATATATGAGCACACCGGTACAATATGTCGTTGAATTCATGACGTCATTAACACTGGCCAGTATACTGGATTATATTTCGGAATATACCAATTTAATCAATTAACTCTTTAACGTTTTGTGCGTTTTGTGATACCTTAAAGCAGCTTCCACATTCTCGCCGAAGTTGGACGAAGTAGTTCCTCGCGAGGTTGGCCGAGGCATAAGAATAGCATTGAAACACCAACCGCGAAGCACAACGAAATGACCCTCTACATTCTCGACTCGTCCAACCTCGGCGAGAATGTGGAAGCTGCTTTACGTCTTTAACCTAAAACTTTAAATTGCTCTATTTGTCAACATTTTCTGTGGTCAAGGTGTTCGCCGGGTTCGCCAGCAATGCAAATTATTAAAAAATTATCACAACATGGCAAATTCAAATGTGATAGCAGCAATAGATAAAGTTCGGGTGATGGTTTTGGGAGATTCAGGTTACTTACAGGTCTATTTAAAAGAAAAATTTCAGAATCGAAAATTAATTTTATTTTAAGGAGTTGGAAAAACATCTTTAGTTTATTTAATTAGTCATAATAAAGTGATCAAATCTCCGGGATGGACTATCGGTTGTTCTGTCGAGGTGAAATTACATGAATATCGTGAAGGAACGCCCACACAAAAGACATATTTCGTTGAATTATGGGATCTTGGTGGAAGTAGTGCTCATCGGAATGCTCGATCAGTGTTTTATACTCCCACGCACGGTATTATATTAGTACACGATTTAACGAACCGAAAATCGGAGGATAATCTTCAAAAATGGCTCGTCGAAGTAATAAATCCGGAAAATCATTCAAATAAAAATTATTCGTATTATGATGATTTCGATACAGAAAATTTTTTAGGATCTACTCAGGTAAAGGTAAATTTTATATAATTTTTGTTTTAAATGAATTTCCATTTTGGAAAAATGCACTTATTACAGCGGGTGCCATGAAAAGACCTGAGCCCGTGACTATGGCAGATATTCGTTTTGAAGCCTCGGGAAACCGAAAATGAGGTTCACAAATATATATATATATATATATATATATATATATATATATATATATATATATATATATATATATATATATATATATATATATATATATATATATATACAGTGCGTTCATTTCAAGATTACACATTGCATAATATAATATAGTATATGACTGTCCACCTCAAAATTACACATTGGGAAAATTTCAATGGTAATTTATAGTGTTCCTATGGAAATTCAATTATTATTTTCTTAAAAGTATTGGTGTTCAGTTGAAAATTACACATTAGTATTACTGAATAGCAAATTTTATTGAATAATTTATTTAAGAAACAAATATTAACAAATTATTGTTGTTTATAGAGATATTTGCCGTGAAAACGAGCCAATATTTCTCTTGGCTTAAAGTACCACACACATTTTTTTCATTTTCCATTTTTCTTTCATTTGAAGTTTAATAATTGATATGTTTTACTTTTAATTGCAAATGATTTATTTTAAAATACTCTGACAAAATTTTAAAAAAATGAAGGGTTATTATTAATTTCCCTAGAAACACTATCTCTTGGATTTCCTATGTGTAATCGTCTACTGGACGCACGTATATATATATATATATATATATATATATATATATATATATATATATATATATATATATATATATATATATATATATATATATATATATATATATATATATATGTCTGCGCGATAACTCTCGAAGGAAGCCGCCAATTGTTACGAAATTTGGTGTGTAGGTCAAAAGTCCCAATAACTTGGATAAGTTCGTCAGCTAGATACATCCGATTTTTGGAAGCCAAAATTTTCGCCAATTTTTGTGGTTTTTTGCAAAATTTGGCCAGAAGTCAAATTTTTTTTTATTTTTTTTACACCATCGAAAAAAGCGTAAAAAATTACATAAGACAAGCTTTTAGAACATTGTTCTAAATTAATTAGATTTTGAGAAAAATTTAGAAATTTGCTGGATTTCTTTACAATGCTTCATTGTTTTAAACATTACAATAACAATATTTATATATGTTTCATTTTTCAAAATAAAAATTAACTAACTTTTCAAGAACGCGTCATCACCGATTTTGAAAATTTGTTTACTGTTAGAGAGATAAACTATTTTAAATGGATATAAATTATGTTGTATGAGGTCTGCCAGGGTCCGGGGGTCCCAAAGTGCCAAAAATAAAATTATCCAACCGATTTTGAAAATTTTTTCACCTTTAAAAATTTAATTTCATTTAAATACATGTATGCTATACTATATGAGATGCGCCAGGATCGTGGCGACTCAAAAAGCGCCAAAAATTAACTACTCAACTGATTTTGAAAATTTTTTCACTGAGAGAGTTAAACTATTTTAAATGGATATAAATGGTTGTTATATAAGATCCGCCACTGTGCAGTCTTTGGAAATTCACTATGTTATGCAGATGCTGCGACAGGGGTATTTTGTTTTTAATTTATTTCAAAAATAGTAATTTTATTTAAGATTCCAATATTAGTTGTTGGCACAAAATTAGATCTTTTGGACACAAAAGTACGATGCGCTCAAAGAGCGTGGAATAAAATCGCTGAACAATGTGGATCCGATGAGATTTTTATCGATTGCCTTGATGCGAGGTCGTTTGCGGCGGGAAGTTCGAATGCGGTTATTTTAAGTCGATTTTTCGATAAGGTCTGTATTATTTAAATGCTTCAATACTCTTGAAAATTTTTATTAAAAAGAAAATGCCGTTTTAGGTTATTGAGAGGAAATATTATGCACCAGCAGCATTCGATAAACGAAGAACTGGTTTTGTGTCAAGTCCAACAAATCCTTTATACACATCTCCTAAGCTTTATCACATGGATTAAAAATTTATTAATAAGTTATAAATAATAATGCAATACTTTTGAAGTTGGGACCACAAATCGGTACCGTAAATTCCTATTTTAGTCCAAGAGTCGATCGGATAGAGCTCATAGAGCAAAAAGTCATTTTTCGCTTATTTTAATCTCTGGCTTCTCATAACTAATGCTACTAAATACTGTCTTTTCTCAAAATTTTCACCAAAGAAATCTATGAGTTTCCTTTTTGTACCAATTGGCTCTTCCACTGTTTTTTTAAAACTTTGCTTCATTGCAGGGGTTTTCAAAGTTTTACGTTGGAAAAAAATTTTAAATTAAAACAGGACATAAACGAAAAATGAGTTTGTTTACTTAAGTTTCATCGTTTCGATGAACAAAATCCATAAAACAATGGTGTTTAACCCGTTGATTGCAGACTGAATTCTAATTTGCAAATTGAAAACAGGGGTAGAATTTACTATAAAAATCACACAACTGGAAAATATCATATTTTCTGAAAGAACTTACATTTTTACAGGAAAAATGAAAATTTGGCACTCAGATTACCCAAATTTCACCAACAGGTCTGGTTGATATTCTGGTAGCTATTAATGTAATTAAAAAAGAAAATTAAACTTGATGACGTCATCACAAATACAAATTTTTTTAAAGTTCCAAAAAGCAATAATTTTGAAGCTAGAAACATGAAATTTAAAATTGCTCATAGATTTTCGATGTTACTTTTATCATTTTTAACAAAATTAGAATTGTAAGGGTAACAGAAAAATTATATGCGGAAATTTAGAATGTTATCATTTATGTAATAATGAGATAAAATTTGATATTTTCCAGCGGAAAAATGTTTAATATAGTTAAATTTATATGTTCTTCCTGAAAAAAAAATGTATGTAAATAATCTTTACGAATTTGAGATTGCAGATGACCTGGCATTGCGGGCTGCATTTTTGAAATTCACGGACCACACTTTGGGAATCCCCGCTTTATTGGTTTGTGGTTGAAAATAGTTATATTTTGCATTTGTTTAATTAAAATAATCTATTATTTTTACAAATGAAATATAAATTTTTTTATTGAAATTAAATAAAATAATAAAATTAAAGTAAAATTTTACATATTTGTTTGTATTTTTTACGTATTAATTGTCAGTAAGTACATAAGTACTATATACAAATGGGTCTACTCTCTACTAACCAAACAAGAGTTATAGTAAAGGAGTTCCACAGGGATCAGTATTAATGATGTCGGATAATTAATCGATTAACCGATTTAGTCGACTAATTGTGTTTACATTTAGTCATTTTTTAGTCGACTATTTTAACTTCGACTAAATGATTGTCTACTCTACTAACCAAACAAGAGTTAGTAAAGGAGTTCCACAGGGATCAGTATTAATGATGTCGGATAATTAATCGATTAACCGATTTAGTCGACTAATTGTGTTTACATTTAGTCATTTTTTAGTCGACTATTTTAACTTCGACTAAATGATTAAAATGATTAATTTTTTTTTAAATGACTAAAAGCGACTAATTTATTAACTTTTGTATATTATTTATTAGGCTTCAAAAAACAAAAACTAAAAATTTATCAATTTGTATAATTTTTCACGTTTATGTGATTGACGCATTGTGATACGTCATTCATATCTTTTTTTTTTCTTAAAAAATATATTGAAAGTCAATAATTAAATTCAAAAGAACACATCGTTTTTTAAAGAGTTGCGTAGGTTACACTATTTAAGAAATTCGACTAAAAATTTAGTCGATTAGTCAACTACAATTTTTAAAGTTTAGACCTATAAGAATAAGCCTCTAAAAGGATTTACGGAAATTCGAATTATTTTCGAAGTTAAGTTTTCCCTGCGTACTGTGTATCTTTTCAGTGTTAAATTCAAATTTTTAATATAAATTACTCGAAACTACTTTTTTTGATACGGTTGACATGATATCTCAAGTTCTAATGCACCGATTTACTTGAAATTTGGTACAAACCTTCTTAATACTATCAAAATTGGTTCGACGTAAGGGTTTTTATAATTTTTTTTTTAATATTTTTAAAAAATTTCCAAAGTTGAAAAAAGGAGGCGAAAAAATGATTTTTTTTAAATGGACACCATTTTGTGAAAAAATTTATTTTTTTTTAAATCGGCTACGTCCAACTAATTCTACATCCTTGTTTATTAAGAATTAACTAAAATTTTATGTTTCAGATCACTAGGAGGGTTGGAATCACGTCAATTAGGAGACACTTTTTTTTTGGAGTCCTCACTTTATTGCCGGCCTGTACCGATTTCAATTTTCAATTTTTTTTAAAATTTTATACATTTTTATACTTTTCAAATATCAATAAAAAACTGGTCAAAAAATGGATACTAAAAATATTTACTGTTTTTTCTTTTTTTTTATTACGCCCGCAAAATCATCTCAAAATCGAGCCTCTGGACTAGAATACCCCCTTAATACGTATTATAATATTTATGTACTCATTATACTTGAAGCTAACAATTCTTTGGTTTTACATCTTTCCACCAATTAGTTTCATAATGATATTTCTGCAATTCAATTCCTTCTCGCGGCACCGGGAAAATATATCCACCAAACTCCTTTTTCGGGATCGGTGGCATTATAAGTCGTGGCGGAAAGCATTCTAACGACTTCATTGCTTTACAATCGGGTGGTAAAACTCTACGTTTCCATCCAATTCGTTTATACATTTGCGTCTAAAAAAAAAAAATTGCCACCAATTGCTATCCTAATTATATCAGATCAAAATTTCATTACCATAACATCTAATTCGAACACATATAACTCGACTTTCGCCTCATTTAATGTCGGATCGTATATTTCGTAGATCCCTTCGGAAGACAAATATTGAATAATCAGTCCATTTTTTTGAAAAGTACGATAAAATTGAGCTTCTTCAAGTACACTTATTTCCTCATTTAAAATACAAATTTCCACGTCAGTTACCCACGGTAACGATTTCGAGTAACGAATTTGTCCCCACAGCGCGCCGTAACATAGAAAATGTGTGAGAGCAAATTTTACTAAAATGGAATGTACTCTGAAACAATTTTTGATGAATTAAAATATAAATATACTTTTTGTAAATCAATTTTATTCACCTAAAAGCTAGATCGTGTAAATTCGTTTGAAATTCTTCAGACCTTTTACATATCCGAACAATTCCGTTATTTTGTCTTAATAAATCGCGTAGTACGGTCCAAAAAATTATTAGTGTTGTTACAATTAAAAAGGTCGTTAGAATTCTAGTTAAAGTGATTCTCATTTTTTAAATAAAAATTTAACTATTGAATTATTTTTATTTTTATACTCATTTTTTTGTTTTAAATTACATTTTGCTTAATTAACTAAATTATTTTTATCTTTTGATAAACATTTGATTATATTTTGATTATTGTTTAAACATGTATTAAAGTAATATTAAACAATATTGGGTATGTTTGACATTTTTTGCTTACAACGTTTGCTACTAGAAAGTGCTGCCTTCCCAAATAATTTTCAATCGAAAATTTTACCAATTATTTTTCAATAATGTCTGTTTACTCATGTGCCTACTTAGATCCCAATTTTCCAAATTAGTTCTAATTTGCCTTTTTTCAACGACGCGACATTAATGGCAATAATGACGTTAACGACCGTAGAATTACGTTAATCGTTGCTACATATAACAGCTTTCCAAGTTTGAAAAATTGCAAAATATTGGTACAATATTTTTTGTAATAGATGTCTCTTTTTGGCATCAGAGTACTAGAGTCTAGGGCATTGATATAGAAGAATATGGATGGAGACCATTTCTTAAGAGAGAGACAAGATATAATATAATATGATATGTTAGAATGAATACGTATATTCCTTTGAATGTACCACAAAAAATAAAAACAAAAGAGTAAATATACACGATAACACGTGCAAATAAGCACTAAACATCCAGTCCTACAAAAAATTAAATTTAAAAAAATATTAGATAACGCAATACATCGTAAATATAATATTTGGGTAAGTAAATATTGTATTTATCAATAAATGCAACCATTTCTAGCGAAAATTTGTTAATTTTTCTAAATTTTTCATTTAAAAAAACAGGTTTATAATAAGCGTAAAAATACCAATTTTGACATTACACAAAGTAAAGGAAAGATCGAAAAAGGAATCATTCTACATAAATAAGGAATTCGTTTTTTAGTTAAAATATGTGATAATAACGACAAAAATTTTAAAAATATTGTAAAAAATAAAATTATGTAAAAATCAAAATATAGGTTAGTTGGACCCTTCATTTCAGTAGCGTCTTATATGTAAAATTAATGAGCATATAAAAATTTAACTTCAAGATTATGTATTTTGTTTGTATTTATTTATTTATTAATAAAATGATAATTTAATAAACATATAGTTTTATTTATGTTTGTGTCTACTTTTATCAAAAAGATATGTCTTATTAGTGATGGAAAATTATAAACCAAAACGTAATCTTTTTAAAGAAATAGTTATAAATTGTAAATAATCGATTAATTTGAGCAATTTTTGTTTTGAGTTTATAGTAATTTATAATATTCTTTAAGCAGCGTTAAAAAATGCAATAATTTAGTAGACAAGTAAGAATTCGAAAAATTAATTGATAAAATAGTCGAACAGCATTCTTAAGGAGTTGATTATTGAATTAAATAGAAAAGATATTAAAAATAATTAATTAATTTTTTTGTTTTTATATAAAAATCACAATTATAATAAAAATATACTAAATATATTGTTTTAAAAGCAATGGCAATGTTTTAATTAAATTAACACCGCTACTGTTTGTTGACAAAATGACGTCATTCATAATACGCACGTTTAATATTCATAATATGTTGATCAGTATTTTGGCAAATGCTCCTTCCTTTACAATATTATATACCTCTCCTTCTTCCATGGTCTAGGGTGCCTATAATATGTGTGCTGAACACTGATTGGTTCCGGCATTTTCTATCCAAAGTTTGCGTAAAATACATTGGAAATAAATTAAATGTTAATAAAAACCATTTAGTTTAACTTAGAAAGAAAAATCAATTAAAAATTTTTAATTGTTCATTAATTCATAATTTATTAACAATAATTATGTACTCAAAAGTATTTACTCAAACATGTGATAATTAATTTTGAAGCTTCCCGCTCTGTTTTGGATAGAAAATGGATGACATGTCACGACTCTATTTATTATCGGGACTCTACTAGAGTCTAGCTAGAGTCCCTATAATAAATTTTGGCACTATTATATGATATATGTTATATAAAGGAGCTTCCACATTCTCGCCGAAGTTGGACGAAGTAGTTCCTCGCGAGGTTGACCGAGGCATAAGAATAGCATTGAAACACCAAACGCGAAGCACAACGAAATGACCCTCTACATTCTCGACTCGTCCAACCTCGACGAGAATGTGGAAGCTGCTTAATATAATATAGCAAATACATCATAAAAATACATACATTTGTGTTAAATTATAAATATAGTAAGAGATGTCGCTAATGTTGACATTTGAATTACTTTATTTAAATAATACTAGAAACTAAGCGACGCGCGCTGCGCGCGCGTTTTTCTATGCTATTTGAATCAAAACTATTGTTAAATAAATTTACTTTTAAATATAAAATAGTAAAAAAAATGTAAATGACGTGCGTCTCTCCCGTGTTTTAAATATCATTTAGCTCAAAACTTTTGCCAAGTAAATTTACTTTTAACAATAAAAATTAAAATATCAGTGAATTATGATCTTGAAAAAAAATAATATCGGTTTCGTTTGGTAAGACAGGTATATTTTGTATCAGTGCATTTTTTTTTAAATACTATAAATTTAATTTATAAATTAACTGATTCATTTTTTTGGATTGGAACAATAATTGTTCCAGTTTTCGATATTGCTGTCGAAAATCGTCATCTCAAATCCGTAGATAGCTTGCCAAAAAAAAATGTAACGTAACGAAACTTGCATCGTTACAAATCAGAGAGGTCTAGTTAAAAGAAATTAAACGCATTAAATATTAAAATTATGGTTTCTAACTCATCGACTCCTCGTTTTTTATTTATTTCATAATTTTTAAATGCAAGAGTACTTTAAAAGTTAAAAATTTATACCACAAAAAACAAATGAAAGGATATTAACGCGCGTTAATTTGTTTGAATCAGACAGAATTCTCTAGTTTGATATATATAGTTTTCCCAATCAGTGCCCTCAGGTTTGTAACAGTGCAAGCACCGATACGTAATGTTAGGTAACAAAATTTTCTGGTGAACGCCGGCATTACTTTGATAAGTAAACTTATTCTATTTCTGTAGTGTCCTTGAATAAATAAAGTCGTGACATGTGTGCTGAACGCTGGTTGGTTCCGGCATTTTCTGTCCAAAGTTTGCGTAAAATACATTGGAAATAAATTAAATATTAACAAAAATCATTTAGTTTAATCTAGAAAGAATAATTAAAAATTTTTAATTGTTCATTAATTCATAACTTATTAACAATAATTAAGTACTCAAAAATATTTACTCAAACATGTGATAATTAATTTTGAAGCTTCCCTTTCTGTTTTGGACAGAAAATGGATGACATGTCACGACTCTATTTATTTTGAGATTCTATTCTTAAGCATTCTTAAGTAGAGTCCCTATAATAGAGTCGTGACATGTGTGCTGAATGCTGATTGGTTCCGGCATTTTGTATCCAAAGTTTTCGTAAAATACATTGGAAATAAATAAAATCTTAACAAAAACCATTCAGTTTAACTTAGCAAGAATAATTAAATTAAAAATTTTTAATTGTTCATTAATTCATAACTTATTAACAATTATTATGTACTCAAAAATATTTACTCAAACATGTGATAATTAATTTTTAAACTTCCCGCTCTGTTTTGGATACAAAATGGATGACATGTCACGACTCTATTTATTATAGGGACTCTATTCTTAAGTTCATACTTATGTCATCTAACGACTGGATTTAGCACTACAACTAGAGATGGGATTCTACCCGGAATTTTCCCGGGAAAATTCCCAAAGTGGGTAAAAACGGGGTAAATTCCCGGGAAAATTCCCAAAAAGTGGGTATTTATTTTAATTTACTATTTATCGTAATATTTTTGAATTAAACTGTCAAAACTACTGTTTCATAAAGAATATTTGCTAAACGTAAATAATTAATCTTCAGACTACATAAATACTAATTAATATATCACGGTATTATACAAATTTTGTTCGACAGTTTTTCTCTAGACAATTTATTTTCGTGGCTAGTTGTACAATACGCGTTTCATTTTTCGGTGTCAATTTCCTGGGCCTGCCACGACAGTTTTTTCCATAGTTTTCGCCCCTTTAGATTATGTTTTAAGTACTACAATTTCTAAAACGTCGAAATTTTAGCTCGGTTCTCACTTGTCAATATTGAATTTCGTGGTATTTTAATTTTTTTTTAAAACGTAGATATTTCTCTGAAATTTGAACACATTGAGTTATAAATTTAAATTAATTGCTAACTTCGTTGAAAAGTCATCTTATGTTGATCCGACATAATATGTATCATATGTATGCATGTATTTTTAAATTTAAAGATAAATAAACATTCAGTATGTACTGAAGTGGTTTTATGATAATAATAATTAGAAAAATTTACATCAACATTATATTATGTAAAACTCCACGCACAATTAACAAATATATACAGATCTAATTAAAAACACATTTGCAAAGAAGTACAGCTAGGTAATCGTTTTTACCCAGGTTTCGGGAATTTTCCCGGGAAAATACCCAATAAATACCCAAATGGGAATTTTCCCGGGAAAATTCCCAGTGGGAATTTTCCCGTCGCCCATCTCTAACTACAACAGAAATTCTCAGTAGTGACATCGGTACGTATTTGAATCATGTACTACGTTCAGCTTGTACCGACTGCTTAAATTTGATATTACCGACGTTCACTTTATATTGAAGTTTTAAGTACCGACCATGTACCGACCTTGTACATTGTAATACATTACGCATTGTACATTACGCAATGGTATTCCCCTAGGTGTATCAAACAGAATTAAAGATTTTATTGAGATTATATACAATTTATTGTTTGTAACAAAATAAAACCATAACACTATAAATATTTATCATATTATTGAATTGATTGGAATGTTTGGAATTATATTGACCAAACTTCCAACGAATATGTTGATAAAATAGACTACATATTGTATTAAATTCGAAACCCTATGTTTATAAATAATTATAGAAATGTTTTAGGTTGTTATATGTACTTTTAAGCAAAATGTTGTTATAAGTACTTTTTACCAAAAAATTATCGAAGAGATTTTTTATTTAATAAGTTTATTAATTATAATAAGATGTATATTACCTTAATTCTTAATTAAGTTGTACTGTGGTTGTACTATTATAATTATAAAATATACTGCGACATCTATAAGAATATTTTTAAATTTTAGAAGTCGATAATAAAGAGTAATAGTATAGTTAAATAATACATTACCATTGAATACAAATTGTATACTACTTAAACCCATAATTTTCATTTAACTAAAATTTAACTCCAGAAAACTATGATCAAACTAATGTTTCAATTACTTCTAAAAGCAAATAGGAAGGTTAGTTTTGCAACAAAATTTTGAAAAATTGGTTTCCTGTGAAAAACATTCAAAATGCACACAGTGTCGTCTGTGTTTTCTAAATGGAACAGACCCAACGAAAAATGGCTACCTTTCAATTCCAACATGGCCACTCTTCAATTTAGGTCACGTGACAATGAGTCTTAGATTTTTTCCATTATGTATTTTTCAAATTGAAATGTGTACATGTACAATACATACATACGAATACCACCGAGTAAAAATTGTATACTGCTAAATGCATAATTTTTATCTAATGAAACTTTAACTCTATAAAACTAACTTTTTAATTGCTTCTAAAAGCAACTAAAATGGTAGTTTTGCAATAAAATTAAAAAAAAAGTTTTTTTGTGAAAAAAAAAATTCACGTTGTCGTCTGTGTTTTCTAAATGGAAACACTCTTTTAAATATGGCTACTCTTCAATTCAAACATGGCTACCGTTCAATTTTGGTCACGTGACAATGAGTTTTAATATATATGACATATGGGAGCGCTGGGAATTGGGCATTACTATTTGAAGAACAAATTACTTAATTAATTTAATTATTTAAATAAGTAAATATTTGGAGAATACCCATTAGTTTTAAATAATAAAATGTACAGGTAAGTGTAAATTGTTATAAATTTATAACTGATGAGCACGTCAAAAGGAGGTGTTTTGGTAAATATAATTTTTTTATGTTAATTACTCTAAAAATAAAAGCTAGGAACCTTAACTGAGTTAAATGATTAAAGACTTGAAGCGAAAATTTTAGCATCCAAGGGTAGAAAATTTCTTCCTACTTGCTGAAAATGTGGTGAATTACTAACTCTTCAAGATTTTTAAAAGAGCGGGATGTTGATTAGATATTATTTATATTCTTTATTTATGCATAGTCAATAAAAGTTATGTACCAACTTATTAAGGGAAGAAATATCTATATTTTTGAGGTTTGACATTTTATTTACTATTACCTTAAGGTGTTACTACATATTTTTTGTTTCAATATATATCGGCATAGTTCCTTTAAAAAAGTCGGCTGCAGACGCACACCTTCCAAATCTTAGCCCCCCACCACTTCCCTTATCCTCCTCTCGCATCACAATTGTATAGGTAACGTAAAAAAATATATTGTAATGTATTGAAGTATTAATAAACATACAAATAATGATGTGGGTGGCGTCTGTTATAGGCGAAAAAGTCTCAAAAACAGACGTTAAGCCATATTATATATATATATATATATATATATATATATATATATATATATATATATATATATATATATATATATATATATAAATTTTAGCGAAGTAGATTTTCGGATTCTATAGAGGCTCTAAAACAAATTTCTGCCATAGTCCCGGACTCAGGTCTTACCATAAGAGCTGTTGTAATAGCTGAATTTCCAGAATGGAAATTCGCTAAAAAGAAGATAACAAAACAAAAGAATAGAGAAAACAAGCTTAGAAAATATAAGAACTTATTGATTAAAGACAATGGTTTGCGCTAATTCTTGTTCAGTTGACATTGTCGCCAATCCTACCAGTCTTTTCTGGGTCATGGACTGCGTCATTCTTGTGGACTGGAATAATTTCCGTCATTAACTGGGATAACGATCCCGAGCCAGACAATCATTCAACCACCTATGTGTATTGGTACTCTCTCTAATGCGAGATACAGTTACAATTTTTCAATTTCAAATATATCTTGTGTTAAGAATGGACAATATAGGTATGTACTTATATATCACTACGGAAAAATCGAAAAATTATTTTTCAAATATCGTTTTCATAGTTTGGGACTGAAAGAGTTAAAAATAATAAACAAAAAAAAAAAAAAAAAAAAAAAATTACCGCAAATTGACGTTCACTTATTTTCTCTTATTTTTTATTCACATTATACCCACACTTTAATGCACATTTTTTGAGTCGCATAAAAAAAGACCGCCTTAAAAGAGGTTATGCTGTACCCAGTAAAAAGGAAAATTCGATTTTAATACAATTTTGAATTCACTGAACTCACATCTTTTCGGTTTAGGATGTAATAAAACATATTGAGGTGAGGGACAGACAATAGAGCAGTTTATCACCCTTTTTGTGCTTGTGCAATGGCTGAATGACATTTTCCTTCCAATATAGATACCATCTATGTATTTCTCTGGGTACTTCTATCAATATTGTGAATGATGTAAGATGTAGAATGAAGTGTGTATAGAAGAAATCTTAAATAATACGTCTTCACGTTCGGACCCAACACGCACAAATACATATTATATAGACAAAGACAACGGGGAAAATGTTATAAAGGGAAATTCATATTAAATGAAGCATTAATAACAAGCACTGATGTTTAAAAAGAAAAATTAAAAGCAATTATTTAAGACATTTAAAAAAAAATGTTTACCATCAATAATTCCCTTTATTTTTTCTTTTTTTGTAAAATTATAATTTTTTATCTACCTATATAGGTACATATAATAAAACTGTAACGAGACCGTTCCCGTACATGGAATATTTTTTGAAAATTGTACTGTTACTGTAAATAGTTATCGACGTAGATACCAAAACAGCTATTTTTAAAACTTTTGTCTGTCTGTCTGTTTACGCTTCACGCAAAAACTACTGGAAGAATTTTGATGAAATTTGGTATGATGATAACTTATTACCTGGGTCAACATCTAAGATACTTTTTACTCCGGGAAAATGTCTCATTCCCACGGGAAAATAGATAAACCATTTTGAGCATGTGCACACATTACGCAAAAACTATTGAACGAATTTTGATGAAATTTGGTGTGGTGATAACTTATTAGCTGGGTCAACATATAAGATACTTTTTACTCCGGGAAAATATAAAAACCATTTTGAGCATGTGCATGCATTACGCAAAAATTATTGTTCTATGCAAATTCTGTATAATTATTACACTTAACTTTTGATTGAATTTATAACATTGCATTGCGCGAACGACGTCGTGGGTACAGCTAGTTGTTTAATAAAGTAGGTATAATTTGTTTATTTTATTTGGAATATGAATATCATATTTCCTTCTCTGTTTTGCAGAATAGAAAAAATGTGTAAAACAGAGAAAGAAATATGGTATTCATATTCTAAACAAAATAAACAAACTTTACCTACTTTACGATTTCTTTTTAACGTTTGGGGTTAGTGATCGGTAATTTCAACTACTTAGTTGAAAAACTAGTTGATAATTTTACTTAATTTATACAGTATGAACTTAATAATATCATGGGCTGGTGGCAGGGCAGGATTTATCTTTGAGAGGCCCTTCGACTCTTCTGTGTATAACTATGCATTCAGGTAGTTCGTACATAAGACCGTGTTGGTGTGATCGGAGCTTAATACAGTCACGAATTATATGGTAGGTATCCCAGTTTCGAAAACGTAAGGCGTATTTTACGTTAAATGTCTAATATTTTATATCACATGATTTAATTTTTATATTTTAAGGGGTTAGCAAAAAAAAAAACAAAACACTGTTTTCGATTTCTTTTTGCAGTATAAGAAAATACGAATTAATCTAACTTTTGGCATATTATAAGGTAATGGTACTAGTAGTTGACACTATAAGAAAAAATTTTAAGTATTTTTAACTTTTGTAAAGGAAATGTTATTAAGTGAGCTTTAAAATTATGTTTTCTGTTTACTTTAGGATGTAACGAAAGTGAATTGGTACGTAATAGAAAGAAAATACCTAATGAAATTTTCCTTTGGAAAAATTTAAAAGAAAATTCCTAAAATAGAGTCAGTAGTTGACACTTTTAATTTTACAATTTTTAGTAGTTGACATTAATAAATTTCAGTAGTTGGCACCAACCAATATTTGAAACAAACTATAGGTAGGCGGTTTTAAATTCCCTACAGAAAGTCATGAACCCCCATCAAAAACATAAATGTGAAAAATGGACGAGTTCTGTTTCAACATGTTTTCAAAATCGGAATAATATAATATGATTTTAAAAATACACATTTTTAATGCCATTAATAGATATATTTTACATTAGAACTGAACAAGCTTTTAAAATTAAATAAAACGTACAGAGTGAATAAAAATACTGGCTAAGTTTCAATGTAAAATTTCTCTTAATTATTTTTAAAAAGTTTGATGGATCTTTTAAATCTATTTTATTTCGATTTCGCAGGAACAATGTGTTTGGAATTTGACAGTTTGACTGTCATCTTAGTTGTTACTTTAACTTGACAATCACTAAAAACACACATTTTTTTGTTACACCTGGCTCCATGAAATCCAAAAGATGTTTTGCAGCTATACCGTAATCGGAATTTTTCATAATCTAAATAGTGGCAAGTTATAAATTGTGTTCTAGTAGTTGATACTAAATGAGTTAGTAGATGACAGGAGGATAGGGAGTGTCAACTAAGGTGGGTGGACCATGGAAGGCCACTCTAACGATTAAACATGTTTTATTCGTTTATTTACTGGATAAATGAAGGAAACAAATTATTAAGTAATACTTTGTTTTATTGTGTACCATATAAATCACTTTTTTTTTAACCTAGCTTTAATCACTATTTATTAAACTTAAGTTTTCTTAAGCTCTTCCAAATGGCCTTGCAAGGAACACGGCTCCAAACAAGGCCAATATTATACATCAGTCGTTCAATTTAAAAATAGAGTTGTAACATTTAATATATCCGCTTTTACTAAAACTACATAACAAGCTCTTTCATTTGAGTGAAACATTAAATTCTCAATATATTTTTATCATCTATAAAAAAGTTAACGAACATTACTTGAACACCACCGTATAACTAAGCATATATTAATGGAAATTATTTAAAAATAGTCGTAATGAGCATTATATTGATATCAAATAACTTGCCAATACGTTTTACAATAAAATTATAAAGCTTCTTTTTTTTACCTAAAATGGCCTTCTTATGGGTCTGTTCTTTGTAAGGCCACAATGTTCCTAAGAAGGCCAAACTAACAATTATTTATCTATGAATTTTTGATATTAATTATAATAAAATAATAGACACAACAGACTGAGTACTGTAGTTATCACAAACTTATCATGGCACACAGTCAGTCTTTGCAGTCAGGTTTGCAGATGTTCCTTGTAAGGCTCATGTACCCTAGCAAGGCCAACCGTCAACTTTTTGATTGGCCTTATAAGAAACCACCGGCTTTCCTAGGAACACTAACAATATTTTAACTTAAATCGAGGCAAAACTATTTTTTTTTCTTTAGTACCATAAACATATCCTTATACGACAATTTACAGTACAAAAATATGAGATAATAATAGGTTATTTAACTAAAAACTTACGTTTTGTTGTGCGCGCGAATAACAATTATAACGTTGACGACCGAACTCTACGAAGCGTGAGATCGCACTGTCGCAATAGTGGCGTGAGAGACTCGTCACCGCGTCTGTGGTCTTGAGTTTGATGGATCTTAGTGCCAGGACACACGAACCACGCCACGACCACGCGACAGCGACAAAATAGTGGCTATTCTGTGGCCGGGTATGTATGCATGTACTTTTCTTATGGAAACACAAATTTCAAGACACACGAGCCACAGCCTGTCGTCGTAATCGGACACTGTCGCAATGTGTCGTCGTATTGTCGTTTTTAGTCGCTAAAACTTGCGACCAATGGACCACTTATAAGCGACAGATACGTACTACTAGTACTACAGTGTCTCTCGAACATTACAAGAAATCACTTGAATAATACGACTCAAGCAGGTGTTTTGTAATTTTTGTTTTGTTTAGTTTTCTTAATTGTGTGTATTTTTATTTCTTTTGGTCTTTTTTGATTGTTTTGTTTTTTTGTTATTATTTTGTTTTTTTGTTTTTGTTTTGTTTTTTTTCTTTTTTTTTTGGTCTTTTTTAATTTTTTTTTGTTTTTGTTTCTTTGTTTTTATTTTCTTGAAAAATGGCAATGGTTAACGAAGATTCATTTGATACGGAATTATTTATTGAGGAAATCCAGAATTTACCCGCAATCTGAGATTACACATATTCGGGATATAGTAACCGGATGGAAAAAGTAAAGGCATGGGAACATCTTTGCTTCAAATTTTATGATAACTTTGAAAATAAAGAAAAGAAAGAAAAAAATTGAATATAAACCTTTTTATGACACATTTTATTTACAATAAAGGTACCGCTGTTATAAACGTATCCTGTATATATATTGTTTATTGATTTATTTTTGCAGAATTATTTATGTAATACAAAATAATTATTATAAAGGCAAATTGGTCAACAGAATTGAAACATTTTTATGGCATGGAAAAACCCTTCGGTTAAGAATAAAAGCATGTACTAGAAGCTCTCCTGCTGTTTGAACGTGGATTATTGACTATTATTAGATAAATAAGCTATATAATTATTTAAACCTTTTTAGTTTTATATAATAGAAAAAAATTAAAAATTGAAAGAAATAAAGAGCTGAAAATTTTTGAATTGTTTCATCAAATAATTTTAAAAATTGAATCTGCAAAAATATGTAATACCAAAATATGTACCGATATGTATTTTAAAAGAAATATTATTTAAAAGAATCACCTCTCTGATTAATTTTGTTTATTTTTATCCTAGCGTACCTACTTCACGCTGCAAAATTTTAAGTTCCTTAAATTTCAGTATTGATAAATCAATTATTATTGTATGAATACTTAACGCAGACACTGTGTATAACAAACAGTATTAAGTGGCTTTGATGCCTCCTAGCAGTGACTGTACGTGCTGTACGTCATTCGGCCACTAAAAAGTGGCTCGCAAGTCGCCGTCTAAGACACACGAACGACAGTACAACCACACGACAACCACAAAAAAGTGGTCGTGGCGTGGTTCGTGTGTCTTGGCTCTTAGTGTATGTAGAAGGAATATGTCTTTACATGTCAATAACTACGACTTTTTAATAGTTGGCCTTCTAAGGAGCATGGCCTTCCATGGTACACCCACCTTACTAGATCCCGACGTTGAAAATATATTTTAAAATAACTCATTGAAATCTCAGAGGAAATACAATAAATTACCGTTAAAATATACAAATAGTATTGTTGCATCAGTAGTTGACACTGATGTCAACTACTAAAATTTGACTTATATCAGGACCCAGTAGTTGACACCCACAGATGACATGTCTCTGACTCAGAAGTTATCAGTTAATGAATTTTAACATCATCTTCCATCTTTTTATAATCGATTCCAGTCATTTTCAAACATAAAAATATGTATGTTTTTTTAAAACTGAAAAATCAAAAAATTTACCTGCTTATATATTACGATTACAAAAAAAAAACCTTTGTCAGAATTAAAACATATGCATTTATAAAATATTTAATTACATCAAAATTGGCGGTGAGCTTTGCGAGATAATTATTAACATGAAAACTAGATTGCTGTATGTGACCAACCAAAATTATATCAATTAAAAAAAACTCTTGGTTGTCTTATAATAACAATTTAAAGTTGCAAGTGTCAACTACTAAAGCATTGTCAACTACTGGTACCATTACCTTACATGGGGTTTTTTAGCAAAAAAAAAAAAACACTGTTTTCGATTTCTTTTTGCGGTATAAGAAAATACGAATTATTCTAACTTTTGGCATATTATAATATATTATTTTGGGATATTGTAAAAAAATTTTCATGAAAAAAAGATGAAAATTAAGCCATTGGCAGCTAGTCGTTGAAAATCGCTGATTTTTCGCCGTAAGCAGAGTAACTCGTGAAATCCTTATTCGAAATCAAAAGACAAAAGTTTGTCTATTAGTATAATGCTGCTGGCATGTACTTGAACGAAGGGTTTTAAAAAAGAATAAAACTTCAATTTTTGGCAGCAATATAAACAAAAAATTTTGATTTTCGGTAAAAATTTTCGTGTTTTTTGTTGATTTCCTCACGGAGAAAAAATTCATATAAAAATTACTGTGCTCAGCACTACAATCGACGTGTAAAAGGCGAACATATTCAATTTTGTACGGTAAAAATATAAAAATTATAATTAATCATAGAAAATTTAAAGGATACAATATTGTTTCCGTAATATTAGCTCCGTAAAATTTGTAAAACAGCACAGTAAAAAGTTCCATTACCGACAAAAAAATATTTTTTAATTGTTTTTCTTACAAAATTTACCATGCTGTATTATAATATTTGAAATGCTATCTGCTAATAGTAGAAAGAAAAAAATAGAAAGAAGGTTGGTTGTGTTGGGAACGCTGTTGAAATGTACCTCACTCATAGCAAGTCACATAGCCAACCATAGGTTTGGACGACCAACTTGGTCGGACGGGTCGGACCAAGCACCTTGATCCATTAGACTGTTTTACAAGCAGCAAGCAGTATTCATTACACTGTATTAGAGGACGGGGATGTCACCGTTTAATTCATCATTTTGTTACTTCACTATTATTAGAATATATTATTGGCAATCATTTTTGTATGCATCATAAAGTTCTTACAGGTTCGAAGTTTTTACAGGTACCGCCCAAGAAACATAAGGTTGCGGGTCAGATGCGCAAATGAAAGAGTACGACAACAAGAATTAAACTATAACATATATGCATAAGAGTGTGATAAAAGTTGTGTTAGCACATTAAATTTTACCATGCTAGCACATATTTTTTATTTTGGTCGTCGATCGCGCACGCATTATAAGAGAGCATGGTAATTTTTCTGAAATTTTATCTACAAAAATTATATGATTTTTCTCTCCGTGTACTTGGAAAATGAGATGTAATGAACGGAAATAGTAAGCCTTCGTTCAAGTACAAGCCATAAACATCTACACGGAGAGAAAATTCCTATAAAAATTACTGTGCTCAGCATTACAATCGACGTGTAAAGGACGAACATATTAAATTCTGTAAGGTAAAAATAAAAAGATTATAATTAATCATAAAAAATTTAAAGGATGGAATGTTCTTTTCGTAATATTATCTCCGTAAAATTTGTAAAACAGCACAGTAAAAAGTTCCATTACCGACAAAAAATTAATTTTTAATTGTGTTTATTAAAAAAATTTCCATGCTAACATGCTAATAATAGAAAGAAAAAAAACAGAAAGAAGGTTGGTTGTGTTGGGATCGCTCTAATGAAATGTATACCTCAATCAGCGAGTTACATGGGTTACATGCGAACCATCCGAACCATATAGGTGTGGACTGTGGAAGAAACTTGACAGACAGCTCGCACCAGGCACCTTGATGCAGCTAGTTGTCAGTTGCTTTTACACTCTCTTAGGATGATGTCATCGTTTAATTCAACTTTTTGTTATTTACCTATCTTTAGTATATGTATTAGAATTATATTGTTGGCCATCATTTTTGTATACATGTTTTTACAGGTACAGTGCAACCAATATAAGGTCGCGAGTCAGATGCGCAAATGAAAGAGTACGACAACAAGAATTAAACTATAATATACATGCATAAGAGTGTGATAAAAGTTGTGTTAGCACCACATTAAATTTTACCATGCTAGCACATATTTTTTATTTTGGTCGTCGATCGCGCACGGATTATAGGGGAGCATAGTAATTTTTCTGAAATTTTCTCTACAAAAATTATAGGATTTTTCTCTCCGTGTACTTATAGACAAAATTTTATTTTTTGATTTCGGATAACGATTTCACGAGTTAGGTAGGTACACGGAGAGAAAATTCCTATAAAAATTACTGTGCTCAGCACTACAATCGACGTGTAAAAGGCGAACATATTAAATTCTGTAAGGTAAAAATATAAAGATTATAATTAATCATAAAAAATTTAAAGGATGGAATGTTCTTTTCGTAATATTATCTCCGTAAAATTTGTAAAACAGCACAGTAAAAAGTTCCATTACCGACAAAAAAATAATTTTTAATTGTGTTTATTAAAAAAATTACCATGCTAACATGCTAATAATAGAAAGAAAAAAAACAGAAAGAAGGTTGGTTGTGTTGGGAACGCTGTAATGAAATGTACCTCACTGAGCGATTTACATGCGAACCATAGGTGTGGACTGTGGAAGAAACTTTGTCAGACAGTTCGAACCAAGCACCTTGATTTATCACTGTGTTATTACAAGCAGCTATTCTCTGTTCAACCGGAAGGTGCAATTTTGACATTTTAGTCCTAAATATAATTTATGACTTTGCACTAGCACTTCAGCAGTACAAAGGTGCACGTTCAATCGATTACTTTAAACGAATATTTTACAGATATTTATATTATAATATAAAATGAATAGAAACAGCTTCAAAAAAACAATTTGAACATTTCTTCTATTCGATTAGTTTATTTGAAAAATATATTTGATTATTAAATAAAATTATCTGAAAAATAGTGATATAGAAAAAAAAACACCTTAGCAAATTTAAAGAAATAATATTTATTAATTTATTGTTCTTATTAGTCACAATCGGAACTATCAGCTGAATCTGTTGAGGAAGATTCTTTTAAACAATTATAAAACGTTCTTGGACATTTTCAATTAAATTGTCTACTTTCCACAAAACATCTCTTTTTATAACATGCCGTATTGTCGCATATAATCATACAATCATATCAATATTCATTTACGCATCCCTTTAAACTAAGATCAAATGAAAAAGATACTAAAGTAAGTAGGTAAACACATACAATTATATTAGTAATAAAAGATGGGAATAATAATACTGATCATAAACTACTTGTCGTATTTCTTGTTAAAAATAAAGAAACATAGGGTATAATTCGTGTCAATTGTATAATCTGTCTTTTTTTTTTAAGACTCTTGTTTTTCGGACGTTCTTATTATTTGTTCTTTTCCTTAAGGATTATTTTCATTTTTGAATAATGATTTATTACTAGTGAATATTCCGCCTGTCAAAATTGCACCTTCCGGTTGAACAGAGAATAGCACAGTAGTCAGTTGCTTTTACACTCTCTTAGGATGATGTCATCGTTTAATTCATCTTTTTGTTATTTACCTATCTTTAGTATATGTAGGGGAGACAGGGGCTAGTATTAACGGGGGTAAGTATTAACAGGCCATTTTCCGCCAAACTAGGGACGAAAAAATTAAGTACGCCCGGTTGTTGTCATCAGTAGATGACCACGGACACTTTGTGACCAATCAGTCTTCGGCCGGTTGCCGCAAAACAAAGTTGTGGGTAAGGCGTAGATTTTATTAGGTAAAAGAACATTTTTAAGTCGACGGTTTTTTGATTTGAAGCATGACAGTATACCTAAAAGAGACTAAATTTATTTTAAACGGTAGCACATTCCATCTGGTATTGTATTTTTATTAAATTTTACCGCATTATCAACGTATTCTTTTTAAAAATTTAAATTTGTAAAAAATTTACCTTCGGGGCAAGTATTAACAAAATGCATGGGGTAAGTATTAACATGTTAACATTTACCTCGTTTAAATTTTATACAACAAAGACTGTTTTTAACTTCCCTATAACGAGGTAATTGTATTCATCCCGATTTCAAAATCCAAATATCGTCATTTTCATGCTTTGAGGTTACCAATATGTTTTTCGTGACATTGCCAAATATGTTTGCATGTATGTGTGTGTACATATGTGAGTGTTAAATTTAAATGGTTTTAATTTTTATATCTTTTCTGCAGTGAAGCAGAGGAAGAATTTTGCTTGATCTGAGTTATCATATGTTTCAAAAATTATAATAATGTTAAATAAGACGAAGACTAATTTTTTAATAAGTAAATATTTTTTAATATAGAAGATATTAAACGATTGTGGTTGTCTATCGAAGACTGAAAATTTAACAAATTTTGTTTCGTTATCAAGGTCAAAGTGACATAATTTGCGACTTAATAAGGACTGACTAACTATTGCCTCAAAAAAAATTAAAATAATGATTAACTTTAACTAATTAAGTAAAGATAAATCTAAAATAAGAATTTTCTATGTCAAATTAATTCCTTTTTAATAATAAACACGTTAAATATGATACTTTGTTTTATTTCCTATAATACATATTTACAAAATATAATCATATTAAAACTCTAATGTTAATACTTACCCCAACGTTGTTAAAACTTGCCCCGAAAGCGGGGTAAGTATTAACAAACACATTTTTTAAGAAAATGGGTTTTTCCATAGAAAGTACAAGGGATATGTAAGTTTTTTTTATCAAAAATTATAGACAGATAGTTATGATGATTCATAACGTTTACAAAAAAAAATCGCTAACTAGTTTCATTTCCGTTTAATATGTAAAAAAGTAAAATCTGTTACTACATGCCCCTGTCTCCCCTATTATGAATATATGAATATATTGTTGGCAATCATTTTTGTATACATGTTTTTACAGGTACAGTGCAACCAATATAAGGTCGCGAGTCAGATGCGCAAATGAAAGAGTACGACAACAAGAATTAAATTATAATATAGGTACATGCATAAGAGTGTGATAAAAGTTGTGTTAGCACCACATTAAATTTTACGATGCTAGCACTTATTTTTTATTTTGGTCGTCGATCGCGCACGGATTATAGGGGAGCATGGTAATTTTTCTGAAATTTTCTCTACAAAAATTATAGGATTTTTCTCTCCGTGTACTCTACTTAAGGTGAAAAATCAGCGATTTTCGACAACTAGCTGCCAATGGCTTAATTTTCATCTTTTTTCATGTAAATTTTTTTACAGTATATCTCAAAATAATATAGGTAGGTACAATAATATTTCAGAAGCTGGAATAAATTATACTTTCTTAAGTAAGTATATTGCAAAAAAAAAGTTGAAAACATAGGTTTTTTTTGTTAAAACAAAACTCATGTAACCCCTTAATTTGATATATTTAGTGGTGGCGGTACCAGGAAATACAATTCTTTTGGCTATGTATAGGTAAATATAGTTAATCCCTCTGTTGTCAGTCTACGGCTGATTCTCTCTTATTATAAGATCATTAATGGCTACTTAATTATCTTTTAAAAATTACACAAAGAATCATTTTTTGCGCTTTTTAAAAAATATGAATATAAATTGAAATTGAATTAAATACCAGAATCTTTAATTGTTTTATTAATTGACGTTAAAAATTTCTGATAGCATCTAGGTACGCAATTGTTTATAAATAATGATATATCAATGTAATTATTTATAATTAATACAAAAATAAAAAGTCGAAATCGAAAAAATATTTTTTTGCAAAATTATGTGTTCATTTAATATTAATAACTGAATTTTTTTCTTAATTAAAATAATTAAAAAGAGAAAAAAAATTAAAAAATGGACTCCATTTTAAAAAATGGTGTCCCACCTATAAAATAAAATAATAAATACGTCATCAAAGGTGTATTTAATAGAAAAAAAATTGTTATATTTTTAAAAAACTACTTCACTAGTGTATTATAATTTCTAACTAAGTAAATGATGAGAAATAAAGGGAAGCCGATAGATTTGTGAAAAAAGACATGATACAATATAGAACATTCCACATTTAAGAATAAATATATTTGAAACAATACGATTGGTTCATATAAAATTCATTCGAAACATTATGATTGGTTCATTTAAACATATAAAGAATGTCGTATTGATTCTCAAATGGGTGGAGTCAATTTCGAATTGAACAAAAGAAGGGGAAACGTTGGGCGGAGTGAAGAATTTCCTGCGGTTGTTTATTGTGGAAATTCTTGGAAGGGGTGCAAAATTTTGCCGGTGTGGTGGGGGCAAAATGATTGTTGTTGATTAGGTTTGGGGGTTCAGTTTGATGTTTGTATGTGGAAAATAAAGATACGTTTGTGGAAGCGTGTGTATGTTTTGGGACTGACTGCTATTTGCGAACTGTATGTAGCTAACGAACTTGTTGTGTTCGATGAATTAGAATGGAATTTCGATGGAACATTTTTTAAATTTTTATTGTCATTTTTAAACTATTTTAATTAATTGTGCGGGAGTTTTTTGAATTAAAGTGAAAATTTTTCAAATATTATTTTTAATCATTCGGTTTTATTTTTATTTTACTGTGATATATTTTTTTTTGTGTTGTTTTTCATTTTAGTGAATCTTTTTCAAATTTCTTTTGTTTTTTGTTTTTTTTTTTTTTTTCGAGATTATGTTGATAAACTTTAAATAAAGTAAACTGACACTATTTATACAGAATTTAAATAAAATTATGATACTTTTTTGAGAATTTGTTTAAAAATCAATCTCAAAAATGTGCACGCCGACTTTAGTTTATTTAACTTAACAGTGTGGTTTTTATTAGTATTGTTGTTTTTTTTTTGTACATTTAGTGTTTTTGGTTCGTTATTTTAATTTTTTGTTTCTGTTACCGATTTTTGGTTGTAATTTTGTAAATGAGTGTTGTTGTGCAACGCGTAAAACGCAATCGAAAAAAACCGCATCAGTGTGTCTCCGGTACAATAGTATTGGCATGTGTTAAATTAATTTTGACGGACAAGCTTTCAGTGTTATTATAATATTTAATATGAGCTGTGGTGAGGTTCAGATGTATCAGGCGTATTATCCATATCTATATCAACGTGCAGCCGCGGCAGGTGCAGCAGCCAGTGCAGCTGGGGGTAGTGTGCCACCCCCTGCGGCACACCATCGACACCATACACATCCACACGCACCGACACCATCGGCCGCTACCGGTCATCATACGGGGCCATTTGGAAGTCCCACGGCGACTAGTCCCTTTGCACCGGCAACGGCACATCAATATGATCGGGTAATTTTTGAATTTTCTATATGTCAGTTTTAGATAAGGAAATGATTTTTGTTGATGGTAACCATATAGAAGCCGGTGCAAGCCTCTGTTTGGGTAAAGATTTTTGCAGCCTTGGATCTACGATTTTTTAGAACCGGGGCAGAAACTTGAAAATGGCGCCCTCCCCCCTCCCCAACGGTTGACATAAATTTGGTCAGGGCCAAATGTGGTCAAGGCCATAACAGGCAAGTAGGGCAATCCTTAAGAGGATATTGGTATGGAAATCCTGATCCGGCCCTGATCGGGGCCTTATTCGGAAAACGTAATAGGGCAGACCCTTAATTGGCCTGATCCGGCCCGGATCGTGTTAGGGCTAGCCCTATTTAATTTTTACTCGGGAATTGTCAAAAAAGCTCATAAGTGTATAAGTCCTTTACAAAACTCCTCTTTTTCCCGTTGCGGCAATGATAAAAATTGAGGGTTTTGTAAAGGATCAATATAGGCACAAGTTGATTTTTTTATTTTAATAAATCTATTCCAAAAGTACTACAAGTTGTGCAAATTCCAAATTTTTATCACCAGCCCCATCAGAGATACAGGGGCGCAAAATTCCCAAATTTGGAAAAAGTTAGTTTTCGGAAGTTTGTAAAAATTAAAGGATACAAGTTTCACAATTGAAATAGTGTGTATTTGTTTCATAATGGGTAGTTGTACCCGTATACAGCTATTCTCATAAAAAATACCAAGGGGTTTAAAACAGTCCTTCTATAAGAAAAAAGTTCAAAAAGTGAATTTTGTTAAATTTTGATATCCAACTTTAGGTAAAGTTTTCTTTTAGAAGGGACGAAAGTAGGTTAAATATGGACATCACTTAAAATAAAGAGACATTTATTACCTTTAAAATAGTTTTTATTTCAACTTTTTAGGATGAACTGTTTATGAAATATGTGTACTGGCATAAATGACTGCAAACACAAAAATCAGTGCAAATTGGAAAACAAAAATGGCTACTATGCTTAAACAGTTTCAAGATAATTTTTTTAAGAATTGTTCTCAATACTTCAAATATAATATAGAAACAAGTGAAAGAATATTAATTTTTTCTAAAATGGTCGAGCAACCAACTTTTTTTTAGACCATTTGATATAGACCGACCTCGTACGATTTTGGCGCCCCCTGAAACTGATGCAGGGGGCTCGGCCACCCCCTTAGATCCGGGCCTGGATTTTCGCGAATCATATTTATTACCTTGACGGTGCAGGTGCTGTGAAATACGGTATTTTTAGGTTTTTCCTGAACTGATGTTTTTGTTTTGAGTAAAAGAATAGATAGTACTTACTACTATTGCCAATGTTTGATTAACATTTGCTACATATAAAAATTCAGCTAGGGTAAAAGCCCCGATTGTGGAACACTATTTTTAGGTATTTCATCAAACTTGCTTACAAAAATTAATAAATGAATTAAACACCCATTTTTTTTTCTTAATAAGCATGAAACCAAGTTTTTTTAATCCAATGAATATTTTTTTAAGAAAATATAACCCAAAAATTTTGATTTATTAATGTTTTGTTTTATAATTTGTTGACATCTATAAAAAAACGGACAGAATATATTAACACCCTTTAAAAAATCAGCACATTGACACCTAAAAAAGAACACGTATGTACGAACATGAGATACATCAGATACATCTTTTGCCATCTTTTCACTCTATGACATAGAGTGACATCTAGTAGTAAATAGAATGTCAAATTAAAAAATATAGAATGGTTTAAATATTCGATAAAATAAACGACCAAAATCACAGAATATACCAAAATACCACAGAAAAATACTATATTTTGTTTCGCCATCTATGTATTTTGGTAAAGTTCTAATCAATTCTAAACCTTCTAAACTAACTTATCAAAATGGCGACAATTTTTCATTATTAATAAAATTTTGCAACTTTAAATCAATATTTTTTTATTTATCAATTGACGATACGCTCCGAAATAAAAAAAAAATATTAAAAATTTTACGATTTTAAAGCAGTAAGTAAATATTTTAGACTCAAAAAGAAATTAAAACTATTTATAATATAAATTTTTAGTTATTTTACGTACATGATTTTAGTTAAATACACAGGTTATATGTGTACTCAAAGAAATACACATATATATATAAATTACATTTAAACCGAATAAAAAGATGATTTAGCTCTTATAATCTCTTAACTGGACTAATAAAAATTATTTGTATAGTTTTATTGCGCTAACTTCGAAAATTAACTGGAAAATGTTGAAATTTATAAGGCATGTGTCTCTATAAATAAGCATTGATCAAACGCAAAAGAGACACATTTAGCAAAAACTGTTTAATATATATATATATATATATATATATATATATATATATATATATATATATATATATATATATATATATATATATATATATATATATATATATATATGCATTTCTTTAATTAAGTAAAGAAACATTAAATGTGAGATGAATTTAAATTGAAAAACAATCATTCTATTAATAATAATTTTTGTTATCAGACGTTTCTTTCAGAAATAACTTCATTAAGATATAAATGTCAAAACTGTTTTTCTATTGGATCGCGTTCCACAAACGGGGCTTTTACCCTACCTATAATAAAAAATTTTGTTTTAAATTACAACTTCAGGCAGTGAAAAATGCCGCCCCTATCTTTCTTTAAAAAGAAAAGAATTAAACTTTTCCTATTTCTTCTACAACTGTTTCCTACAAAAAATAAGTGACGAGCAAAAAAAAGAGGCCAAACAGATTTAAGTATAGATAAGGAAATGATTTGTGTTGATGGTCACCATAGAAACTGGTGCAAGCCTCTGTTTGAGTAAAGATTTTCGGGAATCAGATTTATTACTTTGATGGTGCAGGTGCTGTGAAATACGTTATTTTTAGAATTTTCCTGAACGGATGTTTTTTGTTTTAAATAAAAGAATTGAACTTGCTACTATTGCCAATGTTTGATTAAAATTTGCTATAAAAATTCAACTAATGCAAAAGCCCCCATTATGGAACGGTATCTAATACTGGAACAGTTTTGACATTTACATATTTATTTCTTTAATTAAGTAAGGAAACATTAAATGCGAGGTGAATTTAAATTGAAAAACAATCATTCTATTAATAATAATTTTTGTTATCAGACGTTTCTTTCTTAATTAATAAATAACTTCATTAATATGTAAATGTCAAAATTGTTCCAGTATTAGATACCGTTCCATAATGGGGGCTTTTACGTTACTTATAATAAATTTTTTTTTTTAAATTATAACTTCAGGCAGGCGTGGATTTACCCTGAGTGCCGCCCTAGGCACCGTAAAAAATGCCGCCCCTACCTTTCCTTAAAAATAAAGAAATTCAACTTTTCTTTTTCTACTTTTTCCTGTAAAAAAGTGACGAACAAAAAAAAAAAAAAAAAAAAAACGAAAAGAAAAAGAAGTAAAATTCCAACGCCCTTTTCCTGAAAATTTGCCGTTCCTAGGTAGGCCTAGTGGCTAATACGGCCCTGACTTCAGGGCGGCTTTTATATTGTAAATACAATTTGAGGTCCCAATTAAAAAAAAATTCTCCGGTGGGAGCACTGGGAAAAATAATACATTATTTTTGTATGGGAGATTAAAAAACCAATTTTTAACAAAGTGACAAGTTAATAATCCGTAGTACTCAAAGTTAAATCTTATCACACTAATGGATGCATTAACTGAAAAACTAATCCTAAAAAAGGCCCTAGTCTGGTAACTGGCGCTGTTTTTCATGCCTGTTTTTAGGGCCATTTTTTTGAGAAAGAATAAATGAAAAGTTTTGAATTTTTAATGTTTTTATTTACCTTCATCTTAAGGTACCTACACAAAAAAATTTTTTTTTGTATAAATTAAAGTTTTATTTTATTATTATGATCACTTGAAGTTGGCGCCTAAAAAAAAAAGCACTTGGATGGCCCGGGTGACTTTGACTCTTGGGGACATCTGAAATCAAAAATTCTTAATTAGTCTTAATCTATAGATATGTCGTTCTGGTCGGAACTAGAATTTTGAAATTTTATCAAAAAATAACAAAATTAATTTTAAAAAATTTCAAATATCTATAGATTACTTAAGACTAATTAAGAATTTTTGATTTCAGATGTCCCCAAGAGTCAAAATCACCCGGCCATCCAATTGCTTTTTTTTGAGGCGCCAACTTCAAGTGATAATAATAAAATAAAATTTAATTTATTCAAAAAAAAATTTTTTGGTACCTTAAGATGTAGGTAAATAAAAACATTAAAAATTCAAAACTTTTCATTTATTCTTTCTCAAAAAAAAAAAAATAATGCCCCTAAAAATAGGCATGAAAAGCAGCCCGAGTTACCAGACTACTACCTTTAGTATGGTTTGTAACTTTGTATTTTGTAACATATTAAAATTTTTATCAAATTGCTTTGACGTTTTCATTTTATTCAAAAAAATAGTTTTCCCGTAAGAGCCCGTGTTAAAATTTGTTTATATATAAAATAAATATCGTTTTTCTCAAAATTGGGGTGGTCAATTTTTTTTTCGGTAAGGGCTCGTACTATTGGTACTGAATTAAATAAATGTCTAGAGAAGTTTCGTTAAAATCCTTTGAAAAAATCGTTTTATCGACCAACTACCTTAAATATAATTTTTTCACTCACTTGAATCGTAAGTTGGCGTTTACATAGCAAGTAACTGGACCCGTAGGCAACATTTACCTTCCTAAGCACATAAGTAAACGCTTACCGTTAATTAATAAATAGACTTCTATATGAAAATAGTTACTTATAGATACTCACATTCATATTTATTAAAACACCATTTTCAATAAACTTTATTATCAGAATTAAAAAATTTTTCACATTTTTTTAACACTATCGAAAAGAGTAAAAAGTTACATAAGACAAGCTTTTGAACTATTTCTAAGTGAAATTTGTTCACTGTTGTAGAGCTAAACTATTATTTTAGATGGATACAGGTTGTTATTTGAGATCCACCAGTGTCCAATCTTTGGAAATTCGCTACGTTATGCAGATGCTGCGACAGGAATAATAATAATTATAATAATTTTAATTGTTTTAAATAAATGTTTCTGTACATATATAAACTTCTTAGTTCCTATAGGTATAAATAGTGCATGCAATATCAACTTAACTTACCTGATAGTAAACTGACCGTCGGAACATTGAAAGTCGAGCTCTTGTTTTCATAATTAGAAACTCAGATCAGATATAGGAGTGCATGCCAGGTTGCCAGTAGGTAAAATATCTACCGTTTATAGTTTTTTTTGAAGTTACCCCTTTCGGTCCGTAAAATTTAGTGGCTCTATACTTACGAATTCTTCGTTTGATAAATATCTTTTTTGAAAAAAAAAGAATGTCATATGTACATCACATAAATCACTGGGTCCGGCGCGGTACAAGGACCTGCACAAGATCTGTGAACATGATTTTTAAGGATTATTAAAAAGTTTTGTGGACATTTTGATCTACGATAATGTTTTTAACAAGGGGCCACATTTGTAATTATAAATAATGTTTTTATCGTGTTTTATGATTTTAATAATAGTGGATGGAATTTTTGAATTTTTGATACGACAAATCTGGAGGCGTTTTTAATCGATATTTTTGTGCGAAAAACATTAACGGGTTTGTGGTGAATTTCATAGCTGTTTTTAAAAATATGTAAAAGGGAGATTATATTAGAGTTTGTTTTGACAAAAAGGTTACCTAGAGAATTTTTCCTTTAATCGATAATTCTAGTGATGAGTAAATGAAAGACTATAGTGATTTTGGTTTTGGTTTTGCAAAGTCCAATTTTAGCCTTAGTCTTGGTCTGACCTGAAGTAGGTACTTACTGTAAAATCAAGATTGATCTTGCTCACTGTTGCATTTTTAAATTGTGTTGCGTTGAAGATCTTTAAAAACTTTTCAATAATTCTCGTAAGTTATTAATTAATGACTCATATTTAAGATTTTTCAAAAATTTTAATAATAATATCTGGCATATCTCTAGAGTTTCTTGTATTTTAGCAAGCGTTTTGCTTTTTTCTTGGTCTTGTTCACTTGAGTTTTGGTACTGGGCGTGCAATTATGCATCGATATTGTTATTTTGGTCTTCTTGTTAGATGTCACATGGTTTTGGTCTTGCAAAAAATGCAAAAATGCTCATCACTATAGACAACTCATTATGTTTTGTCATAGTTATTCTACTTGTCGGATTCTGATGGAACTTTACACAAAGATTCAAAATGAGATTCCTATGCAAGATTCTAAAAAAAAAGTCGGTAGTGTGAGGCCAGATCAACTCAATATAATTTTGAAAGGCTTTTTGCAGCATGACCATCTCAGGTATTCTTGAATTTTTTTTTTTTGAATCCATTGTAATGCGAATTTTATATATGAGACTTCTAGAATTAAGATTTTGATTTTGGATTTAATAGTAAAAGCCTTGGAAAAGTGCTATAAAATGACCCCTTCCTTCAGTTCTTATCTCAGTAAGAAGAGCTTCCAGAGCGATTTAAAAATTTGATGTTTTTGTATTTTTCTTAGTCTATAGGTATGTAGACCACCAAATTTCATCAAATTCTGAGATGATGAGATTTATACCCCATGTTGAATTGACCTGGCAACCAATCTGGTAAGAGTAAAGATCTTGATAGGTATATAGGTATCTGTGAGACAGTATGATAATTTTAAATGGCAAACTTTCATAGTATATTACTTATCAACGAGTGTTATTTTTGTGGCCTCGCATGTAGTTTGAGAATCCAAAGTTCAAAGCCGAGGATTCTTAAGCATCCATGGTTACAAAAGTAACCTTAAGGGCCCAGTGCGGGTAATTTATTTTTTCAATTAAAAAAAGGTGAATTAATTACGAAAAATGAGTAAAAAATAATACCTAAAGCTTATTAAAAATGTAATTTTAATAAAAATGAAAAGTAGGCATTCGTAAGTAACTACCATAGAAAAAGAAATCTATTTACTAACTGACGGTAAGCGATTACTTACTTACGTTTCTAAGAAGTTAAGTAAATTTTTATGATATTATTTTTTGTAACTATAGTAACCAGGAAACAGAATGGTAAATGTTGCGTACGCGTCAGATTACCTGTTATGTAATCTGACGCGTCTGTATAAACTGGATTTTGAGTAAAGTTCATTCTTGTTTTGTGTTCTTAAATTCCTTACACTGAACGTGACGTTCCTACGGTATGGGAAATTTGAGTCAATATAAGTTAATTTTGAATTGCTTCCTTCAGTTTACCCAACTTTTTTTACTGTTTATAAAATTCTGCTATCAAATTAAAATATTAGGTATTTCATCCGTTGCGTCGGATGAGACGTTATGAAGAATTCTTTCGTTATTTATGTTTAAAATTAAATTACTTCTGTGCTATTCAGATGTAAAAATTTAATGTTGCTTAAAAATTTTTAAACAATTTTTAATCTTTGACAAAAAAAAAGAAAATGATAAAAATCTTAGTTACTGTCTACTTATAAGCACTTATTTAAAAATAATGTAAATTTTTTATCCAAAAATAAAAAAAAAAATACATTTTTACAATTCAAAAAATTACCTAATCTAAATTATCTTCATTTTTAATTAATTGACTCTGTCTTCATTCATTAAAATCATTTTCAGATTTTTTTGTATATGTGCTGTTCAAGGCTAAATTTACACAAATTTTTATTCTTTCAGAAAAATTTATTTCATTAATCAAAAATTTTATTTAAAGCAAAAAAGAATTTTCATTGTACCTATAATTAAAACCAAACTGGAAAATTTTAGTAGACGTCTTTCTTTTTATTTAAAAAACTCGTACACAATTAGAATCATTAACCTCTAAGGTATGCTTTGATAAGAATAAGTGTGCCTTTGAAAATAAAATGTGCAATGACCATCTACATCAAAATATTATAAGGTATATGAATAAAAAATTTGGCAAACTAGATTTCCGGCGAGCTAGTTACCGTTTCTGTGGCACTTGTAGAGAATTATGTTTTTGGTTATATTAAATGCCCAGAATTAGACTGTAATTTGACGTTTGTTGATCTTTCTAACCAAAATATTTAAAAGAAGGTGGGAGCGCTGGAAAATGTTTATTTTCCTTAATAATTATCCTTAATGCCAACGCTCTTCGCCAATTTTAACGTGTTTGATAACGTCCCTTTTTGATTCTCATGCTTTCAGGGAAATTGTTAATATATACTACTAATTTTACTTTCTGTTAAATTACTATAACTTTACTGTCCTTAGACAGGATTCTCCAGATTCTATAGCGAAAACCATATCTATAAAAGGAAAGTACGACAATTTGAGTATATGCGGTTTTTATCGGATCTTGTCGTTTTAAGGCCAAAGGAACCAAGACAACCAAGAAAAGGGATGTAAATTTTCTGGATGTTAATGTACCTATGTAGGTACTTATATGGTGTCTAAATCAATGAATCGCTCCAGACTTACTGGGGTTAGAAACATAAAATTAATTCTGTATACGTATCAAAAGTAGCAAAATTTAAATACATTTTGTTTAGTGATTATGGATTTACCAGTATCTGTAACTTTTTGGAAAAGTCGGAAAATTTTGATTTTTTGATTTTTTCTGAATCTTGCTTATGAAAATCGATAAAACTTCGAAAAAAGTTATTATTTCAAGGGCAAAATTTTTTTCATAAATCATATAAATTAGGAGAATTTTAAATTTTTCTGCACGGTGACTCGAAGCATAAACCACCTGGCGAGAAATATTTAGAAATTTCAATTTTCAAGGTCTTTGTACCCGACGATTTAAATATGCCTTTTTGATTGGGTTTTTTGGCTGTTATTTATAAATTCTTATATACCAGTCCCTTATTTGTTACTGCACCAACCCTTATTCATTAGCAAGTTTCAAATAAAAATAGGGCGGAAAGTCCTATTTACTTACGAGTATGTCCTAATTTATTTAGTTTCCTTTGTTTTTATCTACGAATTTTTAGACGCACAATTATTATAGTCAAGGTAGGTAGGTATATTTGAAATTTTTACCGACACAAGAAAACATATTAATATATCATCCAAAATATATGTTAATTAATTTTTAACAAAATAATTAATAGTTTTTTATTTAAATATATTTAAAAATTTATTTTAATTTTTAATATTAACCGTATTCAAGGTTAGAATTGAATTTTTATTTTTGTTTTAAAAAAATTTAGTTAAAAAAATACCTTTGAGAAAATGCAGTAAATATAAAGTTTAATAACCGCGTTAATTCTAATCTTTTAAGGTTTGTTTTGGGAAATGTTCTTCTGAAATAACTAATCTGCAGACGTTTTGTTCGAGAGTTATCACGAGGGCGCATACACACACATACACACGCTAGGCTCAAGTTTTACTATGTGGCTGTAATAGCTGTATGTATTTTCCGTCTGGACGTTCGTTAAAAATATTACGACGAAAAATTGATCTAAACCAGGCGCGTATACAAGGGAGGTCAAGGGTTCATGACCCCCCTCCCCCCAAGTAAAAATATACGCTAGATATTATTTAATTTTGGACACCATATCTGTAAATTTATTATAATTTTTTATAATTATTGACCAATTGACGATTTTTTTTGCTCGTTAACTTTATTTTAGAAGAAGAAACTCCAATAATATAATTAATTACTTATATTTTTGTTAACTTTGTTTCAGACATTTATTTAGTTCTTTCAATTACCACTATGAAACAGTGAATATTTTCTAAAAAGAATATAAGTACATAACCCTTTAACGTTTTTGTTACCATACGGTTACACTAACTGGAAATGATTTTAAAAATAATTTCTTTATGATTATAATTTATAATCGTTTTTGTCTTTATTCTATTAATTTTATATAGGTATTTTAAAGAAAATGCACGTCGGTAATTTTTGTCATTTTGTATTACTTTTTGGAACTTTTTTATTCAAATTTCTGAAGATAATAGACATTGCTAATTTCTGTCAGCAAATTGATATAAGAATAGTCAGTTTAGATACATTTTTAATTGGAATAACGTCTATTTTATTATAAACTAGCCGTATCCGTGACGTTGTTCACGCGAAACATTGAGTAGTTTCTTTTTCCAATTTGTAGTTTCTTGCAACACAAAATGCATTAAATTGTCTCGAAATTGACAATTGTGTATTTATTGTATTTTTCGGTATACCATTAGCAACATTTTTTTTTGATTTAAAATTCAGAAAAATTTCCAAACTACAAAATTTATTTACAATTTATGTTACTATAGTTATGAAATTTTTTTATGAAATATGTAAATTAGCGTAATGTGTGTAGATGCTCAAAATAGTTTTTCCATTTTCCCGTGGGAATGAGACATTTTCCCGGAATAAAAAGTATTTTAGATGTTGACCCAGATAATAAGTTTTCATCACACTAAATTTCATTAAAATCCGTCCAGTAGTTTTTACGTGATGCGTGAACAGACAGACAGACAGAGACAGATTTATAGTTTTATTATATGTATCGATTATGAAAATCGGAATATTTTTTTTTATAGTTTAGCAAAATATTTTTCTACTAAACATACCTCCCGATAATGAAATTATGTGGACTTACAACATGCTCGCATTTTGCCGATCATAATTTAATGTAATTCGCAATTGCCTGGCGGGCTCCGTTGGTTGTCGACTCCCGGTCTAAATAGCTGAACAAATGAGAAAATTTTCGTATGTGGCCCATCTATGTATTTTCTAAAGTAACAAACTCAATAACAATTAAAAGGCAATTAGGCCGTGGATTTATTTATTTTATCGCGTTTCTGCTAAAAATAAATTGAGTGACTGCAAGAACACAAAAGTTTTGGATACCTAAAACAAAATATTTTGTTTGTACATTATACTGTTGTAAAGTGAAACTGCGACGGTTGATTGCGGCAGTGAACCAGACAGAAACTGAACTGTGGCGGGACTTTTTAAATTGTTTTGTTTGGAAATGCTTAGGCCACATGTTATAAGATGCATATGTGCGTAATAATATATCAAGATTCAAATACCTATCTATATCTATAAACGTAAACATATCTAAAGCCACCACGCCACATATTGGTTTTGGAGAACACTTTTTGTCTCTCATAAAATTGTTTTGTTTAACGTTAAGTAATCGTTGTGACAATTCGTAGAGTATGTAACACCTTTATTCGATAGTACAGCTTTGGGAAAATTTATTAAATACACCTATACATATCTGTCGTGTCAAGTGTATCTCAGGTATCTGAGAAATTCTAGTTTTGAGAAAACTTGATTTGAATAAAATATCAGATGATCTTAATTATCTCAGACATCTAGTAATGTCTGAGAAAATTGATTTTTATTATGCGTTATTGATTCAACGTTACAGCATTTAATCAATAACGTACACGGAGAGAAAAATCATATAATTTTTGTAGATACAATTTCAGAAAAATTACCATGCTCTCTTATAATGCGTGCGCGATCGACGACCAAAGTAAAAAATATTTTACGATCATGTAAATATTATTAAATTGAAACGTAAACAGTATTAGTCATGGCTTCATAAAAATTGCTGTGCTAGCATTGTAAAATTTAATGTGCTAACACAACTTTTATCACACTCTTATGCATATATGTTATAGTTTAATTATTGTTGTCGTACTCTTTCATTTGCGCATCTGACCCGCAACCTTATGTTGCTTGGGCTGTATACGCACTGAGGAACAATCGATCTTTTCCGACCTTTGATTCTTTATGATGCATACAAAATGATTGGCAACAATATATTCTAATACTGAATATAGTGAAGTAACAAAATGATGAATTAAACGGTCACCGTCCTGTAAGACATTCTAATGAATACTGTTTGCACACGACACTACACCAGCAGTGACCAGCTTGGCTATGTTACTTGCCATACCAGCCTGGCTTTGTGACCTTCATGTATGATTGTGTTGATACCTTCTGCAGCCTGCCTCGCTATGTGACAGCGTTGATACCTTCTCTTTCTTTCTTTCTATTATTAGCAGATAGCATTTGAAATATTGTAAGACAGCATGGTAATTTTTGTAAGAAAAACAATTAAAAAATATTTTTTTGTCGGAAATGGACCTTTTTAGTGTGCTGTTTTACAAATTTTATGGAGCTAATATTACGGAAAGAAGATTCTATCCTTTAAATTTTCTATGATTAATTATAATTTTTATATTTTTACCGTACAAAATTGAATATGTTCGCCTTTTACACGTCGATTGTTGTGCTGAGCACAGTAATTTTTCTATGAATTTTCTCTCCGTGTATAAATATACTATTTGAAAATACAGGCAGGCCCGGATCTAAGGGGGGTAAACCGGGGCCCCTGCCCGGGCGCCAGTTTTAAGGGGCGCCAAAACTATAATGAGTCGGTATGTATCAAATTGTCCAAAAACAAATTTGGTTGCTCGACCATTTTATAAAAAATTAACAATTCTTGAAAAAAATTATCGTAAATTGTTTAAGTATACTTAGTGGCCATAGTTTTGAACATATTTCAATTTGCGCTGATTTTTGTGTTAGCAAACTTTTACGCCAACACATATATTTTATAAACGTTCATCCTAAAAGGTTAAAATAAAAAAAATTTTGGTTGCCCTTGCCCGACTATAGGTACCTTTTTTTAGTTAAACATACAATTTAGAACACACAATTCCCCAAAATTCCTCCTGAGGTTAGAGGCAGCTTCCCCCTTTTAACCTCTGTATCTCTGATGGGGCTGATGATAAAATTTGAAATTTGCACAACTAATAGTGTTTTTGGAGTAGGTTTAATAAAATAAAAAAAATCAACTTGTCTATTGATCCTTTACAAAACCCTCAGTTTTTACCATTACCACGATGAGAAAAATAGGAATTTTGTAAAGGACTTATATACTTATGAGTTTTTTTAAGACTTGTTTTAGAATTTTTATGAGTTTTTTTAAGAATTTTTTAAGAATCAAACACTGAAGAGAGGGAGCGTCACTATTAAATTTCTGCCTCGGTTCTAAAAAATCGTAGATCCAGGGCTGAATACAAGAAATAGGGGATGCGATATAATCAAAATAAAAACGTAAAAATACACTTGAAGCTATTGCGGATGTGATATTTAAATACATTTGCAGATGCGAATGCGGATTTTTTAAGAGCAACATCTATAGATACGGATGCGGATGCGGATTTTAAAAAGTAATAATTGTAGACAAAGTTTTTTGTTCTTTCCTCCAGTATATATTTTCACAAGTATTACCTACATCATTTCAAGATCTGATTTCAGAAAATATCTTCAAATTGTAATAGATGTCGCTACTTGTACAGCGGTAGATAAGGTAAATAAAGAAAAACAGCATCAGTGTTAAAAAGGAGAGAACAAAAAACTATTTAAAATGTATCCTTTTTAGTTTATTCTTTCTTTTCTTTTTTTTTTTTCTTTTTATTTAGTAATAGTTGAAAAATTAACCAGTTTTCTGTATATAAGAGATAGTTATAAAAAAATTAGCTTCAATTTTAACTCCGTATAAGCAAGGCCAGAGGAATGACGGGTCCCCGAGCACAACAAAAAATTTGCGAACATTTTTTACCATTTTTTTCTCCTGAAATACAATTGACGAACAAAAAAAAAAACATCTTCTCATTTTGTCCGAGCTTCTAATCGAGGTTTTGGGCCCCCTTTTTCGACCCGGGCGCCCGGGCAATTACGCCGCTTGACCCCTCTCTCCCCGGCCCAGCGTATGACTTATTAAAAGAGAAAGGAGAAGAAGCCTCTGATCCAAAAATTCGAAAGCTGGCTTATGTTGCAACTCGCAAACATCCGCATCTGCATTATATCCGCATTAAAATAAGGAAGTATTCTGCAATAATCCTACTTTGAACAGCACATTTGAATATATTGAATAGGTATTTATTTTTCCCAGCTCTCCCACTAATTATTTTTTTCTACAATCTTAGTGGAAAGTAGGCTTTTGCGCTCTGTGAAGAGAGCACAAAATGTGCATTTGCCGAAGACTATCGTTGCCGAGCAACGAAGTACTACTTTGCGCTTTAAAGCGGCAAAGTAATACTGTGTCGCTCGCTCAACGTATATTTAATTACAAATCGGGTAGGCGTTGTTTATATTTTCTATGGTAACAAATAAACAGATTCTAAAATTATCGTAATCAAGTGAAATATTAATTTTATTATATTTCAAAATAACTGCAAAATATTAATTAAAAATAATAAATAACTATAATTAATAAATAATAAGGAAAAAATATTTAAAAAAATATGTATATATATGACGGAAATATGTAATAGTGACAGTGATTTCTCAAGTACACCTCCAGATATTTCTGAAGCTGCAAAAATTATAATATTAAAGCAAATATTAACGTCCATTGTTATTTTTCCAAGTATCTTTTAAATAAAAAAAAATTTTATAAGATTGTAGAAAAAATTTTGTATGTAATTCGAGCACAAAATGACTTGCCGCTCTCATGAGATTAACGCGCTCCGCCTGGCGGCGTCGCGCGTCAACATTCTCAATCGAGTGGTAAAGCACCATTTTGCGCTCTTAATACACAAATAACTATTATAATTAAAAATAGAGATAATCTACTGTCAAATAAATTTACCCAATTCTGTACCTACAGATTTTGGGAACTTATTTTTAGAATCTATGTAGTGCATAGTTATATTTTTCTGCTACAAATATAATAATATTTATTCTTCTAACAATACCTACATTTTAAATTTAAATTTTTGTTCCTGTTGTCTTTTCCTTTCTTTTACTGCACTTTTTGTTTTTGTTTTAAGAAAATGTAAATTCATTTTACCAATGTATGTGTTTTATTGTGGTTTATTGCATGTCCGTCGTTTTTCGTGACGGTCTGCTTGTCTGTCTATACATAAACATGGCACACAGACATCAATAAATAACAAATGAAAACGTTTTGTCACACTTTATTTAATTGTTTTTAGTACTTAAGTAAGAATTTATGCTATGTGAAATTTTGTAGAGTCAATGTGGATCACAAATTTCATGTGTGTGCGTGTGTCTGAGGGAAGAAATAGGAAGGTAGAGAATGTATCTTTTAGTTTTACATAAACAAAATTGTAGATAGTATTCATGTCGTTAACGAATTAAGTCCGAAGGATAAGTTCAGGATAAGGCATAATCTTATCCGATACAACTTGGTCAAGACAATTTTAACTGAGTATTCTAAGCAAGTGCTGGTAGGGAAAAGTTGCCTACATTGTACCCCCTAATGTTTTATTTAAGTTTACTCTTACTGGTGGTGTGGAAGTGAGTATATATTATGGAGAATATTGCTTTTCAGATAGCTCGTAGGAAGAAAGTGTAGAAATCTTTGTTATAGAGAATCGTGTAATCTACAAAATTTATTTAAACACTTTTTACCATAAATCTTGCCATTTACGAGATATTTACGAAAAACCAGTTTTCTCGACCTTTAATCTTGAATAAAATTTTTAGTACAAGTGGGATCGATGGGGACTTTTGACATTTTATTTATAATCAGGGCCGGACCTAGCCGAAGTGGCGCCCGGAGAAGCGTTAAAAAATGGCGCCCCCCTAGAAAAATAAATATTTCCTCCAAACTTTTTTCCTTCCAAAAACCAAATGACGAACAAAAAAAAGAAAAAATGTGAAATACCTGATTTTGGCGCCCTCTTAAAACATTTTTTGGCGCCCTCAAAACCTGGCACCCGGGGCACGTGCCGCGGCTGTCCCCCCTAGATCCGGCCCTGTTTATAATGATCTATTTAAGGTCGTCTGTACTAATTTTCAGCTCTATGTGAAAGTTAGATATTTATTTTGACTGAGATATGAAACATTAGCACTTGCATTTACGGTACTGTCGGGTAATAAGGCCCTTATAAAATTTTCAAATAACTAATAGAATTAAGCTGTAAAAAATGTCATCTCGTTATTGACAGTTACTATACTAAAAACTAATAGAGACTGCGCAGTTTTCTATCTTAAGAAGTCATTTAAAATTAGTGACAATTCGATTTCTTATGATAAAATTGTCTACTTATATAAGGTTTTACGGTTTATTATAAATTTATAACAGTTTAAAACATTTATTTGTGTATGAAAGTATCTTAATTCATAAGGTACGTATTTCTAAAATATTTTTACTACTTTTCTACAAAATACGTTAAATTCTTTCAACACCGTAGTTTTTTCTAACCTATAATGTACCTCAATGTCAAAACAGGTAATAAGGCCCAAATGTTTTGCAGTGGGTGTTAAGATGAAGCAAAATAAACTAATTCGCAAAAAATCTTTAAATTATAAAGCAATCGAAATTACCAAAGGGTTATTTGGAAATGAAACGGAAGTTTCCAAAAATAAGAAACTAGACGACCCACTTCCCTTTACTTCTGGTCGAGGAATATCTTGCAGTGAAGAAAAATGGTTTTGTAAAGGCTGCCAAAAGGATTTCATTGCAGATATGCGTCGTTGTATAATCTGTAGTAACTGGGTACACGAGGAATGTGTTGGCTTCACCGCGGATGACAGATTCTTTTATTTGCTCAGAATGTGAAAATTAAAATTGGATTTTTTATATTGCGGGCCTTATTATATGCATAACAGAAAATAAGGCTCACATTAACGTATTAGAGCAAAGGCTGTTTTTAGAGAATATTTTTAGTTTCGTGTTGTTTTAGCGAATTTTCAGAATGGAATTCAGCTATTACAGCCACTGTCATGCCGCGACTTGAGCCCGGGACTATGGCAGAAATTTGTTTTGAGGTGCCTAGAAATCGAAAATAATATTCACTAAAATTTAAATATATATATATATATATATATATATATATATATATATATATATATATATATATATATATATATATATATATATATATGTATATATTATATATGTGTCCGCACGACAACTCTCGAACGAAATGTCCTAGGTTTACGAAATTTGGTGAAAATGTTGGAAATGCCAAACCGTTGGACAAGTTCGTTAGCCAGACACGTCGGATGTCAGGAACATGCTTTTTGTTCTTGCAAAAAATTAATTTTTTGCCAAAATTTCCATTTAGTCAACAATTTTTGCGAAATTTTTTTACACCATTTAAAAGAAGAGAAAAAATTACATAAAAAAGGTCTTTAAACTATTGTTCTATGTCAACTAGTTTCCGAGAAAAACTAATTTTTATAAACGGAAATTCGCTATGTTATGCAGGATGCTGCGACAGGGGTATTTTTAATATGTATTCTATACCAAGGGAATATAGTTTTTGTTTCTGCAAACCATTTGTTTAAATTTACGTTCCTTCTTTTTTTAGAGTTTTCTTTTTAGGTGGGCCTTACTTTATAACTTTAATTTTATTTGAATTAGTATGGAAAATGTAGTTAAAAACATTATTCGATTATTGCATTGTAAAAAGCGTAAAAATTTCTGTTACCACTTTAACCATTACCACTTTTTATCCTACAGAACCACATTTTAAATGTTAATGTAAGATTTTTTCTAGAAAAAAATTGTATAATCTTGTTCATATACGCTTCAAAACATTTAGATATGTATTTACTGCTTTTTTTTGTTCATATTTCAGTAAGTACGACGCGGCCGACGTTACCATTAAGTATTTTTTTTGCTGCTACAGTCTCGCTTCAAATACAAAAAATCAATAAATCTTTTCGAACAGTCGTTTGAATCATTAATTTTGACATAAAACAAGTGAACTGTTAATAAATTGTCCGTTTTTTTTTTGTTTTTGCTCCGTTGTTTTATTTCGAACTTGTTAAATATGGTTTTATTTCACTAGTGTAACAATACGTTACATATACAATGTAGATATTTACTTACACTAGTATGTGTGTTATTATTATAAGTATTATAACTTGATTTGAGATTTTATTGAATAATTCTTAAATACAGTATTGAACATAATGCTGAAATTCTTGTTTGCAACATAAAATTAATAATGTTTTTTTATTCACAGTCAAAAAATTTGTGTTAAAATTAACACATTTCACATGTCCAGAACGGTCCACTCAATTTTTTGTGTTACTTTAACACAAAGCATATGTGTCAAATTTATACACAAGATTTGTGTCAATGACATACATTTTTTGTTAATTTTTCAGATTTATCAGAGTTAGTTGTTAAACTTTTTTATTCAATAGTTTACTTCCACTGCAGCTATTATATTACACTTCATATATTATTATAAATGAGACTCGAAGAACGCAAAGTAAGTCAGTCTTTTGTAAAAATTCTTACTTGTTTCCATATAATATATCTACCAATATATATATATATATATATATATATATATAGTTATGTTTTACAACAATTAAAATTAGTTTTTAAAAAATTTATTTTAATTAACTTTCACAATTTTTATTAATTTTGATACAATAAAATATTACAAAGAAATGAATAATGCCCGAACAGAGATTACGCCTAGCTTAACTGCTAAATCGGAAGTTAAATGTGTCTTTTGTTTTAATCGTTTATATATGTTTTATAATGATTATTAAGCATAAAGAATTAATACATATTACATGTTGTGTATAATTACAATTTTAGATAAAAATAAAATGATGATATGAATAATATTATAATATGATATGTTAATGTTCATAAGTTTGTTATAATTGCCCTATGACACCAAATTCTATGAAACGTATAGGCGACTGTGTGAAGACGCTGATGTAGCTTATTTGGCGGATGTGGTCATTCCATAACTCCTCCCCGCTGAGTTTGAGGCCTATTCCAGATGAGTATTGGCTCGTTTGGATGGGCCGATAATGCATTTCGTTTAACTAGTCGGTTTCTGATGATTTTCTGGATGGTAATGTACACGATGATAGTTACAATGAGAAAAATGATAGTTATGTACAGACTTGACGTATGAACATATGTTGTAGTCCTTACTTCGCTTATTTCTTTCCTGTTTTCGATGTTAGCCATGTTAAGTTTATTAAGGTTGATTTTGGGCAATAGCTGGTATTGTTCAACTTGTAGCTCATGAAGAGGTAAAATGTGAAGTTGTTCTGTAGCGCTGAATTCCTGGTTTCGATACAGTGTCCCTTTAATGGTGATTTCACATTTGTTGAAGTAGATCAATGTGGTTCCGGTTATAGCTCGTTGATCTATACCGCAGGTAGTGAAAATTGTAAGATTTTTGGCGTTTTTGATTATAATATGTTGCGGGGTTATTTGTTTAATTTTTGTCGTTTCTTCAGATTCCTCGTAGGTGCAGTTTGCTGTCTGTCCTTGGAGGATACGGTTAAAGCAATTGTCGGTCTGTGGTATTTTTACTAAATCTTCTTTATTACATATGTACAATTTATTCAGTTGTTGGCATTCCTTTTTTGAAAAGTAATTTACATTTTTTCCGCTAAGGATATATGGATATGGGACTACTATGGATTTATTTTTTATAGGTAACGGTTCCAAAAGGTTAAGTTGATAAAATTCGGGTTCGAAAATAGGGATACGTACATTGAAAATGATATTAGTGTTATTGTAGTACGCTTGAAATGTTAATAGTTCATATACTTGATACAAGGATCGAATGGGTAGGTTTTGGGATTGTAGAATTTCATAAGCGTGATCTAATTCGTCGGGGGACAATATTAGGGTAGGAAGTACATTCAGTTTTGCAAGATTTATTGCTTGAGTTAGCTGAATCAAATGCGAATGCAATAGATCGATATTATATATTATATGATTAACATGTTGAAAAGCACTTAGAAAGTTCTGTTCCCGATTATTTAAATTGCCCGCTACTTGATCTCTCATTGTGGAGAAAATTTTATTTATGGCATCCTGCTGTAAATTTATGTGTTCTGAAATATTATTAAATCTTTGGAACATCATGTCGTTGATTTTAATTTGTTTATTACTACTAGAAACTAAATTGTGTTGGTTTAATTTGATATTTTCTATATCCTGGTTTATTCTTAGCGCATCTTCGTTGTCCATATTACCGGTTATAAATTTTATAGCAGAACCTAATGCATTTATGAGGGCTCTTTTTACGCGTATAGGGTAAATTTGTTTAAATGTGTTTTGTAATTCTTTGAATTTTAATTTGACTATGTTTTTAAGAGAATTATTTAAATAATTGCTATCGTTATCGAGATATTTTAAAGAAGTTTCAATTTTTTCCAAATTTTCCTTATAAAGGTTAAGGTTAATGATGTGTAGGAATTTGTTATATCCTTGGTTGAGTCTGCCCTGCCCTAGTTGCACAGCCACTAGTCCCGGGTTGTTCGTTAAGTCCCGTATTTCGAGTCTCTGCATGTTCGTTATTTTCGTCAGGAGTAGCGTTATTCTGTAACAAGGTAGGTCGCCTTAGTTTTCTTTTAGGGATTTTCCGATTTTTAGTATCAGTCACTGTTGCCCTATTGTTAGTTTTAATAGTGATTTGTTTAAATTTTTTATGTAACTTATTATTTTGTTTATTTTCTTGAAAATAACTTATTTGGTTGGGTGAATAGTTGATGGGTGGTTCGCGTTTAGTATTTATTTTATTTATTTTGTTTTCTTTGTTTTGGACCTGATTTTGAAATGATTCACGTAGGAACTTTGCACGTTCTTGTTGTACCATTTCCGCGTTGGGGGTTAATTTAGCGTCATATTTCCGTCCAAAAAATAATTCGTATGGAGTGCAATTTATGGCGTTATGTATGGAGTTGTTATATATAAAAATTGTATGTAACATTTTCAGGCTAGGTGAAGAAGATTTGTCTGTGGCGTGAGTGATACGGTATTTTTCCAGGAGTGTTGAATGAAATCGTTCAACAGGAGAATTTGACGTTGAACTTCTAATAGCCGTTATATGTATATTAATTCCGTATGTTTCACAAAATTGTCTAAATCGTATAGAATCGAACCCTTTTTCGGCGTCAACTACTATATTTTTTGGTCGTCCGTATTGCGAAATATATTGCGCCAGTTATGTTTGGTTTGAAAAGTAATTTATTTCTAGCAAAGGGTGTAATTAACTGTTTGTTGGGAATATCAATTTGAGCTCCTAACTGATTTAGTGCGTCCAGTCCTATGAGTCCGTCGAAATAGGCATGAAATTTAAGCAATAAGAATTCAATAGTGCCGTTTTGATTAAATTCGTCAAATGTGGGTAAAAGTACCTTTTTTGTAACCGTGTGGGTCCCTAATAATGCTTTAATAGATACGGGATTTATGGTTTCTGTTGCATTGGGATGTATGTGTTCAGGATTTATAAAGGAGTGGGAGGAACCTGTGTCAATTAGAAATTTTAGAGCTTGTCCGTTTCCGTTGTCTATGTGAATATAGGGTAAGGTTGATTCCAGTAGATTCGTTTCTATGTATCCGTACTGTGGTCCCAATTGTACTGAAAATTTTGATCGTCAATTTCAGCCTGAGGTGTCATATGATCATTTGACTGATCGTATTCCGAATATTGTTCGTTTTCGTTGTTAGTATCAACATATTCGACGTATTCATCGAGTGATGAATAGTTTTGTGCTTCTGCATTGTGAAGCTCTTTGCTTGTAAAGGTTGGTTTACTTTGAGTTTGGAAAAAATTTGGTTTTGGTTGTTGTGGAGGATTTGTACGTGACTGAGGAATATTATTATTTCTTATGCTGATCCTATTACTACCAATTTCCATGGGTGTTGGTTTTGGAAATTGCCTAGTGTTTTGTTGTGTTTGAAATGGTCTAAATTGTTGTGTTTGTTGTGTTTGAAATGGTCTAAATTGTTGTGTTTGTTGTGTGTAATAAGGATTATATGTAATGGGTGGTCTTTGAATAAATTGCGGTGTAGACGGTATATTCCTAAGAGGTCTATTTTGTGTTAATTTAATGTTTGTTTGAGGTTGTATGTATGAGCGTTGATGATAATGTATGTTTTGTTCTCTAACTGCATATTCAAATGCATTTTGAATAGTATCCGGATTTCTAGCTCTTACTACGGAGCCTATTGGTTCACGAAGTCCGGCAAGAAAGACATCTTTTGCTAAATTTTTAAAAAGCGATAATTTAGATGATATAGCTGATTGATTTGATTCATTTAACTTAGTGAAGTTAACCAGAGAGGAAAGAATTTCTATGATTTGAGCATAGAATTCCTCCATCTTTTGATTTGGAGTTTGTCTTAAATTGTGTAAATCACGAATTAATGTTGTTTCATTACGTTTGTCAGCGTAATGAGATATTAAATTTGATTTAATAATATTCCAATCGGTTGGTGTACCGTACATATTCAGTACTTCGTTTGCATCACCAACAATTTTGTTGCGGATAGCACGTATCCACATTTTGCCATAACCTTGCGTCCAATCGATTGTAACGCAACTCATAATTTCCTCCACGTTCTCTATGAAATCATGTAACGTTCTTGGGTTACCGTTAAATTCCGGAAGATTTTTGATTGGGTCCGGTATTTTGAAGGCTTCTAATATTTGTGAAAAACCGGTTATTTCTTGTGAAGTCATGTCTATTTTTGTATTTGAAAAGGTGTTTAAGCTAATAGAAGTATTTGGTAATTGATTTGATTCAGTAATAAGGTTATTATTTGATTGATTACTAATATTATCTAAATCTAAAGAGTTGCTCTGTATCGTATTCTCTGATACAATCGCACCTGACTCAGTTATTACGTATACAGCGTCCAACTGAGGAACGTCCGATCTAGGATATGGTTTAAATGATGGTGTTTTTAATTTGAGGCGTAAAAATTTGGACATATATAAGCAGAAAGGAACAAATATGAAATAGCGAAAAAATGTGTAATCACTTTACTCACAGAATGCTCCAGATTACTTTCATTTCCTTGTAGTAGATAGGTTTCGTTGCTGTTTAAAGGATTGGAATCCACGCACTGCTGGTCGATGACTGTGTACCACTTTCCTTAATGAGCCGTTAAGGTTGAGTCACTGTCCTGATGATCCGTCAGTCTTTTAACTCACAATACACTAATTAACCGACAACAATGTAACAACAATCCTACCGACTGCGCCAGTTATGTTTTACAACAATTAAAATTAGTTTTTAAAAAATTTATTTTAATTAACTTTCACAATTTTTATTAATTTTGATACAATAAAATATTACAAAGAAATGAATAATGCCCGAACAGAGATTACGCCTAGCTTAACTGCTAAATCGGAAGTTAAATGTGTCTTTTGTTTTAATCGTTTATATATGTTTTATAATGATTATTAAGCATAAAGAATTAATACATATTACATGTTGTGTATAATTACAATTTTAGATAAAAATAAAATGATGATATGAATAATATTATAATATGATATGTTAATGTTCATAAGTTTGTTATAATTGCCCTATGACACCAAATTCTATGAAACGTATAGGCGACTGTGTGAAGACGCTGATGTAGCTTATTTGGCGGATGTGGTCATTCCATAACTATATATATATATATATATATATATATATATATATATATATATATATATATAAAATAAAAAATATGAGAGTATTTCTTATTATTAAACAAAACCGAAAACCTTAAAAAAACAAAATAACCTTAAAATGTAAGAAAATTGTTTCATTTTTAAACGTCTAATAAAACTATATTCGTCAGTAACTGAAAAAACTTATAATATGTCGGTTTTGTTTAATAATAAGAACTACTTTCATCTTTTTTATTATATATACTTATTTTGGTAGATATATATTCTAATCTAATTAACGTACTTATAACATTATTTTGCTTTACACAAAGATTGTATTACTTCTTTGTTATTCAAAACAATTTCAGTACATGTTGTGTATTTCAGTTTTTTAATGTATCGATAAAAATTTTAATCATTAAAATAAATCTAAAAATAAGTACTTTTGACAACTAAATTTAGTTGATATAAAATATTGTACTGATTGATGTACAATTTATTGAGCTATGAATGTTATAATTTGGTAGGAAATGAATATGTCAACGCATATAGCAATGATTCTTTTTATAATACACGTGCGAGAAAGAAAGAAACATATTTCGTAATCTTTTTAAGAAAGAAAGAAATATATTTTTTATTCATTTAAACATGTACTACGAATATATAATTTGTATACAGGATGTTTCATGTATTAAATATGAAATGCATTTTTAATACGAAATACATTTACTTTTTATAAAAGTATAAATTTTTAACTGATTATTAAATATTTTGCACTAAAATGTATTGCAAACAATTATCATATACATATTTGTATACACATCGAAATCGCAAGTCATAGTTATCAACCTGTATATTCTGAATTTGTATTTAAAAAGATATAGCAATATAATTGCATTTCTATCTGATGAGGGTGTATTATAAAAAGAATTTTGGCTATATTTGAACAGGAGTTACTTGAAAAACACGCCAAATTTTTAGAAATCGTCAACGATAGAGACATCAAGTTTTCAATGTCCCTCTGTTAATTTCTATTAAATTCAACGTTCTCAATAGTTATTTTTTTCGTGTTATAAAAATCAAATTTATTTATAAAATTTTGTACCTTACTATCTGCCTTGATTGCATTATTATGCACTGCTTACGTAAATACCAGCTACTACTATAGTAAAAAACAAACGAACGCATAAAAAACAAAACACTGAAAAAAAAACAAGTAAAACAACATTAAGTAAAGTAAGTATATGGCCTGACAACGTGGTCTATCACTATCACGTAACAATATTATGTGTAATAATAATAGTTTAAGTAACTACTTACTATAGTGAATAAAGTGAACCAGTTCTCCTTACTTACTTGCCAATAATACCTAGAAGTATTACAGATACATACAACATGTATTTATTTGCAACTTGTACAGGTACTCATTAATTTCACTTACTGATCAATATAATAAATAATAATTAAATTGAGATCGATTTAATTAAGTATCAGTACCTACATAAATCTGTTAAAAAAATGGCCACAAAAAATCATTTTTATATCCGGGGTTTGGTATATACTGGAAAGTGTTACCGAAAGTCGAAACACATTACCATAGTGTTCGGACAATCTCCATCAGTTTTATTATTTTAGGTCGTTAGGATCGTTAGTAGGAGAGGAACTTGTTTCTACATATTATTTAACAAGAGGACATTAAAAGTAAAAAAAATTTTACAAGTCAGTTTTACACTGGAACAAAATATTATATTAAGTAAAATATGTATATCAAATATTTCATAACAGAAATCTCACAATATTTTTATTTGAATGTTCATATGAATTTTCTGTAAGTACAAAAAATAGCAATATAATAGTGCGTGACTAGCAGGATGAACACTAGTAATAAAAGTAAAATACCTTTGTCGCAGCATCCTGCGTAACATAGCGAATTTCCATTTGCAAAAATTAGTTTTTCTCGGAAACTAGTCGGCATAACATTTTTTATGTGATTTTTTTCCTCTTTCCAACGGTGTAAAAAAATGTTGCAAAAACTTTTGAGTTTGGAGAAGTTTTAGCAAAAATCAGATTTTTTTCTCAAAAAATTCCCAAAACTCCATGTTCCGGGCATCGAACGAGTTTGGCTGAATAACTCATGCAAGATTTTTTTGGACTTCCAACATTTTCCCAACTTTCGTAAAAATAGGATGTTTCGTTCGAGAGTTATCGCGCGGACACATAAATACATATATATGTATATACCTATTACAATTTTAATACGTGAAAATATGTTTAGGAGAATTCCACCAGTTTGACAAAAACAATTAGTTAAGGTTTGCGATATATACATATTTCGTTCATTTATGAACTTTTCAAGCACCATGTAAACTCACAAATTTGTTGGTATCTTCTGATGTTCATTTTGTATGGATAACATTCATGTTTTTTGAGTTGGTTGTAAAATTTTGCTTTGTTTAGAAATAAGTCAGCTGTTTTTGTGAGATTTTTATACTTGTTGATAGATTTTATTATTGCTGACTCATATTTCTTTTTAATTTTTGTGAGCTCCATTATTTATATAAATTTTAGTGAATGTCATTTTCGGTTTCTAGGACCTCAAAACAGTTTCTGTCATAGTACCGGAGTTAAGTCGCGCCATGAGAGTGGTTGTAATAGCTGAATTTCCAATTCGGAATTTCACTAACGGTCTAAATCATGGAAGAAAAACACAAATTGATCAAATGATTTTTTTTCTTTGCTACACATATCATATTTTTACACTTTATTTGGATAAATTATAATTATGTTTATGATGTGGGTGGAGAGTAAGGAAGATGGTTGGAAGCTAGAAGTTGTAAGGTCAGTACCTATGTGTCTGCAGCTGTTTCCCTAGGGAACTATGTATGTTGGTACTCATCTGGAATTATGAAGGGGAAACTGCACAAAACAATTTCGGGAGTAAAGGTGGTTGTAGGGATTGAGTTTTAGTCCAAGTACCAATGACTTGTCGTTCGATCACTTAAATTTTCATTACGGTTTACTGGGAGTAGGTAATAATCCACTAGAACTAGAATTTGGCTCAACTTGGAAGTGAGAAAAACATTTCAGTTTTTTTTTTTTTTTGGTTATTATCCTTTAAAAAAAATTTATCCTACACAGGGTCGGATCCAGCCTGTAACTCAGAAGGAGTCAAATTTTTATGACTTCTAACACCTTAGTCGTTATTACATTAACAAAGAGTGCTCCAATTTTTTTTTTAATGTGAAATCTATAGACAAATTCTATATTACAAATATAATAGAAATTTACCATATCGAAAAAGCTGCAATTACGAATGTACTAGAATTTTTATATTTTGTCACCGGAGTACCTATTGTGCTTTGGGGTTGTTCAGATTTAATTATAGGCTTTGGATACGAAGTATAGTAGAAAATGTGATATTCTTTCTTCTGTCGTGTTAACTAAAAAGAAAAGAAGTTTTAGAACTTAATGAACTCAAAAATATTACTATATTAATCGGTTGAATTTGTCGACGATTTTCAGTTTGAAAGTTGGCCTTCCACCCCACTGAAACTGTTATATTTTAAACAGAGGAGATAAAACTGTGCACAATAATAAATTCACAAAAATTCCTTATGTATTATTTTTATTGTTATCTAATATTCAATATTTTCTTTCTTTTTTTTTTTTTTTTTAAAAAACTTGCTGTAAATGTAAATTTATTTCAAAATACATAAAAACGACTAATTTGTCATTATAAGTTACTATGATATTTTCCATATATGTAGCTGAAGAAAAAATATTTACCATACTTTTATACTTACATACTTCCATACAAGCTATTATGTAATTAATAACTCTTTTCATCACATGATGACGCCACTTTCTTTTGTTGTTCATGCCATCTATTGTTATGTCAACATCATTATTTCAATGTGAACTAGAACTTGTTTACATTACAAGTTACATTACGCAGATATTATAATAATATATTACATGATGGTTATATTGAGTGTACTTACTGTATGTCTGAAAATTATAGCAGAAAGAGCAGAAAAACACTACGACTTTGTTCAGCTTTTTGAAGTCTTTGTACCTATGTTTTATATGTTTCTTAACCGAAATCGAAACCGAATTTCGATCATTGTCTCACAAGGAAAGGTTCCTAGGTGTCCGCCTCCGATTTCAATGCCGCTCAAATATGTTATTCTACGTCGAAATCTAAGAGACACGTATTTTTTTTTTATCGGCGGAAAAACGGTTTGAAGGGGTGAAATCGCCCTTCAAAAATTGGGGTAAAAATTTAATTTTTAAAATATCTCGAAAACAGTAAGAGATAGAGCAAAAGTTTAAATTGGCGATATTGCTCTTTTTTAAAGAGCTATTTATTGATATGCAATTTGTTCAATTTACATCAACAGGGGTGGTTGGGGGTTTAAATTTGGGGGTTAATTTTGCAAAAAGAAGTTGTAAAATTAAACATCGCTCAATATATCGCTCAATGTCTTAATATTAAGTCTAGGAGTAGTTAACAAGGGGGTGACTGTGTCAAAAAATCGTACTACTTGGGTAGTTCAAGAAGTTCTTCTTGATGGAAAATAGTTTAAGACAATTAGAATAACGTAGAAATTAAATTTTCACTGACACACTGACAGTGGGTAATAATGTCACAATAAGTGGTTCTGAAGTTGAACTATCGTATGTAAGGTTAGTAGGTTTCCATTCATTTTGAAAATATCGTTATTTTCGGTATCGATAATTTTCGATAACGAAAACTATAACATCCATTAAAAAACAAACCTTATAAAAACCTTACATACGATAGTCCAACTTCAGAACCATTTATTGTGACATTATTACCCACTGTCAGTGTGTTAATAGTAAAAATGAGTGTTAGTAAACTAGTATGTAAAAGAGGGTGACTCACCCCCTCTCTAGTCTTGCTCAAACTGAATTTTGAAATCGAAAATTTAATTTCTACGTTATTCTAATTGTCTTAAACTATTTTCCATTAAGAAGAACTTCTTGATCTACCCAAGTAGTACGACTATTCGACTCAGTCACCCCCTTGTTAACTACCTCTAGACTTAATATTAAGATATTGAGCGAAAATAGGTCAATTAGATTTTTTGACGTAGATTTCAAATCTGTAAACAAAATTTTTATATTGTTTAATTTTTACCCCCTTTTTGCAAAATTAACCCCCAAATTTTAACCCCCCAACCACCCCTGTTGATGTAAATTGAACAAATTGCATATCAATAGATAGCTCTTTAAAAAAGAGCAATATCGCCAATTTAAACTTTTGCTCTATCTCTTACTGTTTTAGAGATATTTTAAAAATTAAATTTTTACCCCAATTTTTGAAGGGCGATTTGACCCCTTCAAACCGTTTTTCCGCCGATAAAAAAAATACGTGTCTCTTAGATTTCGACGTAGAATAACATATTTCAGCGGCACTGAAATCGGAGGCGGAAACCTGGGAACTTTTCCTTGTCAGTTTCGGTCGAAACCGAAACCAAAACTTTCTTTTAAGTTAATTTCTTACTACCTTATTTTAATTTCAGTGTAAAAATCCCGTATTTGTGTAATAATTAGTTATTTAATAAAAATATAGAAACATGAGTAAATAAATTAGATAAATAAATAAAAAATAATTAAGAAAATAACAATTCTGTATCTGAAGAAAGTATATGTAATTCATATGTAAAACACTCTTTAATATCGATATTGTACCAGTTGTATTACAGTCTCTTTAACAGCCAAAGATTCTATGAAAAAAATATCAAATTATTAATTATGTACTTATTATTAACTATTTATTTTCAGTATGCCTTATTAGTTATTAGTGTAGAAAAACTAAAACTATCGACAGGGCAGTTTAGAAAAATGAGGGGCTCCGAGAATAAACAAATAAATTTTCAAAATTTTTGCTCCAAAAATATAATTACACCGAAAATTTCAAACGTTTGACAACAATTCACTAAGATTTCATTGCAATAAACTATGCGAAATTCATACACTTTTTGAAATGATTCGCGGGACACCTGTTGTAAAAAGGCACCCTAGGCCATGGTCTAGGGGCGGGATTAACGGGATTAAGAGATTAAGAGAAAGTTTGTAAAAAAGGTAGGAAAAGGGGCAGCAAATTTTCAAATTTTTAAAACAGGGCAGAAAAATTGACGTGATTGACGTTTTTTTTTTTTTAAGATTTTCTTTTTTTCAAATAAAAGGTAGGGGCGGCATTTTTCAAGATGCCTAGGGGCGGACTCAGGGTTAATCCGGCCCTGGCTGTACTATGTAATTTGGAAACTGTTACGGATATGTGTACAACAATGCATACGCAACAAACAAGGAAACATTCATATAAGTATATTGTATATTGTATTTATATAATATTAAGGGGGTATTCTTTAGTCTAGAAATTCAAAAAAATCGTTTTTTTTTGTTCATATTTCCAAAGTTCAGACCTTTAAGAATAACTAATAAGCCTCTAAAAGGATTTACGGAAATTCGAATTATCTTCGGAGTTATGGTGATTTTTTCTCTGTATACTGTGTGCTAAGTTGAAAAAAGAGGCGAAAAAATGATTATTTTTTTTTTTTTAAATGGACGCCATTTTGCGAAAAAATTTATTTTTTCAAATCAGCTACGTCCAACTAATTCTACATCCTTGTTTATTAAGAATTAACTAAAATTTTATGTTTCAGATCACCAGGAGGGTTGGAATCACGTCAACCAGGAGACACCTTTTTTTTGAGTCCCTACTTTGCCGGCCTATACGGATTTCAATTTTGAATTTTTTTTTTTTAAATTTTTATACATTTTTATATTTTTCAAATATCAATAAAAAACTGTTAAAAAAATGGATACTAAAAATGTTTACTGTTTTTTTTCTTTTTTTTTTTTTTATTACGCCCGTAAAATCACCTCAAAATCGAGCCTCTAGACTAGAATACCCCCATAAGGACCTAAAGCTTTTATATTCTGTTCTTATTTAGTTATTAGTATTAATCGCGTAAATGGTGCAATATATTATCATATAGTGTAAATTACTCTAATTAGTGCAATACGATAATGTTTTTAAATTTAATTATCATTTATTTATCTATTTATTTATATGCCACACAATTTTATTGATTACTTGTTATTTATATCATTAAAAACAATCATAAATACAAAATGTACATATATTTTTAAATGTATGTAAGTATTATACTTAACAAAAGTACAGTATACATATACGTTTTAATGTAATTAAATACATAAGTGGACAAAAATATCTTTACACTATCATGATTAGAATAGGTAACTAATAAAATATCCAAATTTTACCTATTAAAAAGCTGGTACAGTGGATTAGTACAATAATATAAACTGTTCAAAAAATATGATTATTACTTTTATGATTATTGCAAAGTATGAAATAGTTGAATTATGAACGAATTATTGTACAAAATTTCGAAATATTAAATTCAAAAGTAAGACTCTGAGGCCTTACTTCAGAGCCTTAAAAGGAACGTGAAATAAATACCTAACTGTATTGATCTTGACAAAGTTTTGTGAAAATTAGATATTTTTCTGAAAAACGAATATGTTTACAGTAGACTTCGGATTATCCAAGATTGTCGGGACCGAGGCTACCTCGGATAACCGAAATCTTGGATTAACGGAGACTCAACGTATTTTGAGGTTACAAATAACCATAATCTCGTACATTTATATGACCAAACTAAAGTATATTCTTCGCACGTACGTAGCTATTTAATTTATGGAGAGAAAATTATAGTTCTTAACAATCAACTAGAATTTACAGTACCTGTAGAAAAGAAAATATCCTCGGATAACTCCGGAGGCTCGGATGACGGGGGCTCAAATAACCGGTACTGTCCTTTAGAGCCGTTGTGCGAGCGAAGCGAAGCACTATAAGGAACTTGTTTTCAACAAAATTTCAAAATACCAAATTTAAATGTAACGTGAGGTCAAAATTGTCCCACGAGACACTCGAGAAGGGTTCAGGTTAAACAGTTGAACGGAGCTTGACAAATTCCTCAAACACTATTGAGATTCCGGAAAAAGATGAAAATGAGTTTAAAATTGCCCCCCAGGAAGTTTGGATATTTATATACAGGACCGACGAGAGAAATGCGGGCCGCCAGGCACGCGCGTGAAAGATATGGTGCGTAACACGTTTAGAAAGTGAATTAAGCGAATTATTTAGTGAGACATTCCTTTCCGAAGTTGGTATACCGATGTAAATAACATTTTTTTATAATTTTTCGATCTAAAGGAGAATAATTTTGTAAACGTTGTGTTTATATATTTAATTCGAAAAGTGTACTGGTTTGTCCGTACACATTTATTCAAGTATTCTACACTGTTATTAATAATGTTTGAATATTCATGATATTTGTGATTATGATTGTAAAATAATTGCGGTTTTATAAATAGGTATTTTATGTATACATAATGTATAAATATTATGTTTAGTATATTTTGTTTGTTAATAAACAAGTTTATTTGAAATAAACTGTTTGCCGCAACGCTACGGCAAAAATTAATATGAAATTAGCTTCTTTTTTATTCATATTTATATACGTAATTTTTTTTAATTTAAAACAATATAAAAATGAATTTTAATTTTAATTTTATTATGTGTTGTAGGTATACTATTTATTTTATTTTGATTGAAATGTCATCATGTGGAATTTGATTTATTAATACTCTTTTAGGATACTCTTTTTGTTTGAAAAAAGGACGAAGTATTGTTAAATAAGGATAGAAATGAAATAGTTTTTTTTTTTTGAAAAGCGGGATACTTTATAGCCTTGCAGACTTTTATATATTGTTTAAATTTTTATACATATTTTTATATATTATGTAAAATTATTTCGTTAATATTTTGAGATAATTTTTATAAAATTTCGTTTTGGAACAGCTCGTGTTTATGCCAATTCTTTTTTCATATTTTTATACTTTGTTACATTTCCAATCAAATTTTTGTGTTGTACAAAACACTTAAAGGAATTGAATTTTTTACAGTCTGGAAATATTCTGTTAAACTGCGATTTTTCGAAGTTGTATCATTTTAGTTTTGAATCTCCTGCTACACTTATTAGCGAATTTCCAAAACTGGAAATTCAGCTTTTACGCCAGGTGTCATAGTGCGACCTAAGCCCGGGACCATATCAGAAATATGTTTTGAGGTCCCTAGAATACGAAAATGATATTCACTAAAATTTATATATATATATATATATATATATATATGTATCCGCGCGATAACTCTCGAACGAAACGTCTAACGCTTATGAAATTTTGTGTGCGGACTGGATTCTGAATTGGCTTGGCTAAGTTCGTTAGCCAGACACGTCGGATGCCCAGAAGTAGGTTTTCTGGCCATTTTTTATCATTCGATCCTATCATAAGGCAGTTCGATTTTTACATCGTTGAAAAGGAAAAAAAAAAATTATGAAGAAAATATTCTTATAATTTTCTTTCTATTTTAAGTATTTTTCGAGAAAATGTAAATTTTCACTTTTATTCTTTCTTTGTTAGTCTAATAAGTAATTTATATTTATATCTCAGTTTTTAATAAGTATAAAAATATTTCACTTTTTTATTAAAAAATTTTGTGAGAACAAGTGAAAACTATTCACATATATGAGATATAACACACATACATGTATAGAGTTTTGTTTCTCATTTATTGCATTATAATTAGCATGGTTCTATTCCATGTTAAAAAATGTAAATTAAACAGATTTTCTAAGCTAATGTAATGAAGAATTTTTTTTTTTTATTGAATTTTTAAGTAAACAAGAAATTGAAGATTATGTTATGATATAAATATTATTAAATATAAAACAAAACAAAATCTGTACAATGTACATATGTATGTACGGAAAAATATTTTGAATCGATTTTGAAAATTTTTCCACTAATAATTAATAATGTTAAAAAATTAAACCATTTCAAATGGATTTAAGGTATTTTATGTGAGGTCAAGGTTTTCGGGACCTAAAAAGGCCAGAAATTAATTAACCAATCGATTTTAAAAAATTTTTCACAGTTAGTAAGTTAAAGTATTTGAATTAATTAATTAAATGATGTCCGCAAGAAGCTTACGGACTGCCATAAGTTATATGAGATCCTTAGAACCCTTTTCTTACTGTTAGAGTACTAGACTTGTATGAGTTTCGCCAGGATTTACTGATCCCATAATTGTAAAAAATAAACTAAACGACCAATTTTAAAAATTTCTTCGCTGTTACAGAGCTAAACTATTTTAGATAGATTTAGAATACATTATGTAAGGTCCGTCAGGGTCCACAGGACCCAAAAGTGTCAAAAATAAACTAACTGACCGATTTTGAAAATTTTTTCACTGTTACAGAGCTAAACTATTTTAGATAAATATCGATTACGTTATGTAAGGTCCGCCTGGGTCCATAGGACCCAAAAGTGTCAAAAATAAACTGCCTGATCGATTTTGAAAATTTTTTCGCTGTTACAGAGCTAAACTGTTTTAGATAAATATAGATTCCGTTATGTAAGGTCTGCCAGGGTCCATAGGATCCAGAAGTGTCAAAAATAAACTAACTGACCGATTTTGAAAATTTTTTCACTGTTACAGAGCTAAACTATTTTAGATAAATATAAATTACGTTATGTAAGGTCCACCAAGGTCCATAGAACCCAAAAGTGTCAAAAATAAACTAACTGACCGATTTTGAAAATTTTTTCACTGTTACAGAGCTAAACTATTTTAGATAAGTATAGATTACGTTATGTAAGGTCTGCCAGGGTCCATAGGATCCAGAAGTGTCAAAAATAAACTAACTGACCGATTTTGAAAATTTTTTCACTGTTACAGAGCTAAACTATTTTAGATAAATATAGATTACGTTATGTAAGGTCTGCCAGGGTCCATGGGATCCAAAAGTGTCAAAAATAAACTAACCGACCGATTTTGAAAATTTTTTCACAGTTGGGGAACTAACTATTTTAGATAGACATACATTACGATATTTAGGGTCCGCCAGGGTCCATGGGGCCCAAAAGTGGTAAAAATAAACTAACCGACCGATTTTGAAAATTTTTTCACTGTTACAGAGCTAAACTATTTTAGATAAATATAGATTACGTTATGTAAAGTCTGCCAGGGTCCATCGGATCCAAAAGCGTCAAAAATAAACTAGCCGACCGATTTTGAAAATTTTTTCACTGTTGGGGAGCTAAGTTATTTTAGATACATATAGATTACGTTATGTAAGGTCTGAAGTGTCAGTAGGACCTAAAAGTGTCAAAAATAAAATAACTGACCGATTTTGAAACCTTTTTACTATTACGGAGGTAAACTATTTTAGATAGGTACAGGTTGTGTTATCTGAGATCCACAACTGTCCTGCGGATGCAAATGCGGCGTAGAATGCTACACAACGGGTTTTGAATATATATATATATATATATATATATATATATATATATATATATATATATATATATATATATATATATGTATATATATATATATATATATATATATATATATATATATATATATATATATATTTTACATAAAGTCCGCCTAGAATATACGGTCGAGCTGATTTTTTAATGAGGTCCACCGGGATCTTGCAGATCCGAAAACGCCAGTAATAAGCTATCGAAAAGATGCTAAAAAATTTCTCACTGCTAGAGAACTAAATTATTTTAGATGGATACAACTATGCTGCACAAAATTCGTTCGGGTTCTTGGGTCCCCAAAAATACCAAAACTAATTACCCAACCGATTTTAAAAATTCTTTTACTCTTAGAAAGCTAAACTATTTTAAATAGGTACAGGTCTTAGATGAGATCCGCCAGTGCCCAAGATTTGGAAATTCGCTATGTTATGCAGATGCTGCGACAGGGGTATTTTTATTTATACAAAAGGTGTATGAAATAAAATGATATTTTCAATAAAATTCTGACGTATTTTTTCATTCAAATAAAACGAACTAAATTATTAATAAAAGTGTGTAATGGGCAATTCCATGAAATGATGGAATTTTAGTAAAAATTAAAAAATGAAAATAATTAATCAAAATCATGCCTACTTGATACTCAAAAGACTAAATCACTGATATACAACGTTTTTTTTATTTTTTTACCTTTAATTGTTTTCATTTTGTAAATTTAGCTTAAAAATTTATTACTTAATAAAAAAAAATATTGTAACTTGTGATTTTCTTTCAAGTGAATATTAAAATACAGCTAAATTTACCTTTTTCTTTATGCTGAAATAATTATTATACTCGTTTTGAGTATTATTTTGATTTTTTGTCAAGCTACGAATTCGAGTAATGGAGGCTATCAAAACCGACAGACGCTTTTTTAATTACTAAAAATAAACTTTTATCTTTGTTATCTATAATATTTTCCAAAAATCAAACTAATAACCTACTTACATTTTAATAAAACTTGTTTTAAAGTGACTGTAATGTAAGTGACCAAAGAGGTGTAATGTAAGTGACCGATTAAAAGTTGCATTTTTATCAAAAATATATAATATTTTATGAAATTTATTATTAAAATAATTGATTGAAACATTATTTGTTTAAATTTACTTAAATGAAGCTGTTTGTTATCAAAACAGAACAGAAAATTCTCATTGTGTACAAGACGAAAAATTATGTTCCTTTTTGAGTAATGTAAGTGACCACCTACTTTATCTTGTATAAAAAAAATTTATATGCATTTTTTGTTGTTTCATTTCCTTTGTTTAAAAGTTCAAATCGTATTCGATTTAATTTGACTAAATTTTAGTGGATTTAGTCATTAAATACGAAAATTCAAAAGATTTTAATCCCAATTTTAAATCAAATTGTAATGTAAGTGACCATGGAATTACCCTAATAACAATATACCTATGTAATATAAAATATGGTTTCGGTGGATTGTAAAGAGGATTGAATGTACCTATATAATATACCTACACCGTATACAATTTTCTATTTTCATCGCGCGCTTGTTCGCGGGCTTCTGATCTTTCTCGCGCTCATTAAACTGAGGTAATATTAGTGTTTCGTGTATATAGAACTAACAATTTTGTGTATACCGTTTTTACTTACTGCCTATACATATTTAGATATATGAAACCGTAATAGGCACCTTGCAATCAGTGGCTGCGCGTTCGATTGGGCTGTAGGGCTGCAGCCCCTTCACTCCACAATGAGAGTTATTATTTCGCTATGAATTTTCTTAATTTAATTTAATTTAATTTCTTTTTGATATTTTTATAGTTGGCTACAAATCAGTACCTATGACATTAATTTCTCTGGTTTCAGTAAAATATCGCGTAATAGCTAGTAGGGAATGTTATTTAAAGTATATACAGTAGACTCTCGTTAATTCAAACCTTCGATAATTCGAAACTCTCTATAATTCAAAGGTATCACGAGTTCCCTTCAAAATCTCTTTATATTTCGAACTAAAACAATAGATTTTTATACACTTGGTAATTCGAACGAAAAAATCATTGCTAGGTAACAAAACGACGCGTTAATTCGAACTCATCAGCGTCAAACACGCGAAAATTCAAAGTTGCAGAGAGAAAGAGACATACAGATTGTAAGTACATTTTGAGAAAAGTTCAAGTTCATTCATCGCAAATGCTTAAAAAATTAATATTGTTACCTGCGATAATTCGAACCTCTCTATAATTCGTAATATTTTAAGATTCCCTCGAGTTTCGAATTAACGAGAGTCGACTGTACATACTGCAAGAATATTTTTTTGTCTACTTTAAGTAAATAAATGCATCTAATTTCGTTTTCTTGCACTATTTGGTATTCGGCCGAATACTCTTTCAGTACTCGGTACTCGACCGAATACCAAATAGTGCAAAAAAAACGAAATCTGACGCATTTATTTACTTGAAGTAGACAAAAAGATATTTTTGCAGTATGTATAGGTACTTTAAATACATTCCCTGCGACTCGGTACTCGGCCGAGTATCAAATAATGGCCGAATAGATCGAATACAGAATAGTTGCCGAAAATTCGTCGCAAGCCTAATTGTCATACGTGTAAGTATATACAGCATGGACACAAGTCATTGTATTTTCTCTTCTATACCCCGTTTCAAATACAATTGAGCATGAGTCATCGTTAAAAAATTAAATAATATTCGAAACAAATCAATCTTCTATTCTTTTCTAAAAACAAACTGCAAATTTAAAATTTACGTAAGTGCAATAATGAAAGAGATAAGACTAATAAAATCGGAATTCCTTAAATTCGCAAGTGATGAATCATGCTTAAATTTAAGTGAAATAGATTAAACGTAAATTAACGAGTATTGCCGGCCGTGGGATTTTGAACCCTTGACCTACCAGGCAAGTACCAGTGCCTAAGCACGCCCAGTCACTCCGCTGGTTAAGAACTTGATTTATGTAAAACTAGATCACCGAGTCAATTATAATAGAAAAGTACCTAACTCGCATAGTAAAAAAGCATATTCAAATTTATAGAATTTTTTTGAAAAAATTGTAGGTAAATAACTTTTAGCGAATTTCCAGAAAGAATTCTGGAAATTCAGCTATTATGGTGTTAGCCATAGTCGAAGTTCAGCCCGAAAATATGGCAGAAATTTGTTTTGAGGTCCCTAGAGCCCAAAAATAACATTCACTAAAATTTATATATATATATATATATATATATATATATATATATATATATATATATATATATATATATATATATATATATGTATATATGTATTTATGTATTTATGTATCAGCACGATAGCGCTTCAGGAAAAACTGCTAGTTTTACGAAATTTGGTGACAACGTTGGAAGTCCAAAAATCTTGGATGAGTTCTTCAGCCAAAAACGTCGGAGCTCAGGAACATGGTTTTTTGAGCATTTTTTGTGAAAATGAGTTTTTGGCCAAAATTTGCTATAATTTAAAAGTTTTTGTCAAATTTTTTTACACCATTGCAAAGACGGGAAAAAATGACATAAAAAAGGTTTTGGAACTATTATTCTAGGTTAGCTAGTTTTTGAGAAAATAAGAAAAAAAAAGTCAATTTATTTTCTATAATTTTAGTGTGTTTACAACTATGTTGTATGTGTATAATCATATAATGTGTATGTATGTATATAACTGTAATAGTGAGATATACGTATGTGGATATGCATACATACATACCTACTTATATTGGTGAAAAGATGTCTGCATCTGAATGTATTTGTGAAACAAAATCTTTAAGGATGAATGTACCAAAAGTTGGTCAGTAAAGCCTTTTGGTACTTTTAAAATACAAAATCAATTATATAAACAAATATATATTTCAATTAATAGAGGATCTACGGATTACTTATCAATTTTATTGTAGAATCGTTTCCAGGTAGTTCAATTCAAGTGAAATCTTGAAATACGTAATTAAATTATAAGACTGATTAATAAACCTGTTTACTTTTTCCCTAAATCGGTCACATGTGTCATGTTGCTAGTTTTGGATATTCTTGACCTTAAGATTGACCTACGCTAAAAAAAACTTAACGTTTATTAGTTGCATAATATGAATACTAACATGAGTACTACTAATTGATGGCAATCAATAAAGAAGAATTTAATTTCTTTGATAGAATTGGTTTAATTTTTGCCGTAAAAAGTGAACAATCCTCAAATAAAATATTAATCTGGAGACGAAAAATACTTTCTAGACGTATTTAATGTTAATAATATAAATCTACAAAATTATTCAAAATAATCTGAAAAAGCCGAAATAAACCAGTTAGTGCTTATAATGTATCAAATTGAGAATATTTTTAATAAAATCATCTGCTTTCAAACATGTACACATTTATGGAAAATAAATTTCTTATTTATAAGTTCTTTTAAACCGAAGTTCTCAATTTTTATGGACTAATATCCTTTGGAAACTAGTCCATAAAAATTGGGAACTTCGGTAAAAAGTTAATATAAAGTTTATAAATTTATTATTATTTAAAGAAAAAGTATAGATCCAGTTTGGGTACGTCTACCCCATGGGCTAGGAAACACTACTACATAGATATTTTGTTTAAATGCATTATTTGTGTCATTGATGATAGGATAGGTATATTGATATGGAACCAATTTAACGACGTATATAGTACAAAATGTATATATACGTATATCTATGTGTGTGAATGTATTTGTACCTCTAATATACATATTTTTCAAATAAGTACATCACTGTTGACAGTTTTAGCGAATGGAATTCAGCTATTACAGCCACTGTCATGACGCGACTTGAGCCCGGAACTATGGCAGAAATTTGTTTTGAGGTCCCTAGAAACCGAAAAAATAGTCACTAAAATTTATATATATACATATATATATATATATATATATATATATATATATATATATATATATGTATACATATATATACATATATATATACATATATGTATATATATATATATATAAATATATATATATATATATATATATATATATATATATATATATATATATATATATATGTGTGTGTGTGTGTGTGTGTGTGTGTGTGCGTGTGTGTCCGCGCGATAATTCTCGAACGAAATGTCTTACGTTTATGAAATTTGGTGAAAATATTGGAAGTCCCAAACCGTTGGACGAGTTCGTTAACCAGACACGTCCGATGCCTGGAACATGTCTTTTTTAGCAATTTTCGTGAAAAAAATTAACTTTTTGCCAAAATTTCCTCTTATTCAAAAATTTTTGTAAAATTTTTTTACACTATTGGAAAGAGGAGAAAGAATCACATAAAAAAGGTCTTCAAACTATTATGCTATGTCAACTAGTTTCCAAGAAAAACTAACTTATATAACGGAAATTCGCTATGTTATGCAGGATGCTGCGAGCAGGGGGTATTTTGAATTTTTATATCAGTAAAAAGAAATACTATTTGTATTTTAATCTTCAGCCGTACCATTAGAAAAACACACGAGCCGCTATTGTATTTAGTTACAACGTTTTTATTATGTCTATTATACTTTTAGGGACCGTTTTTGTTTTATATATTATTATATGATATGTTAATTAAATATTTTCCCCTACCGCCTGTATAGTTAACTTCATAAAACAAACACTGAACTGATGTCTAAAATATTATGTATACTCGTAAATATTATATGAAAATTGGGTTAAATAATCGTATAAGTACGAAAATGTTAAAAAAAAGCTTTTAATTTATTCTGAAAATCAAAGTAATTATTAGATATTTTAGTGTCATTTAAGTGTTAGTAGTCTTTTCGCTGTCAAGTGATTTGTAAAGAGATCTAATAATTAAAAGGTTGGGAAGTGTTGTCGTTTGAGAACGATAATTATAGAAAACTGGAAATGGTGATAGCGTTGGGGAAACGAGTTTATTATCTAATTGCTTAGAATTTATTAATTCTGATGAAATGATTTTGCTTGTACTAGGAAACAAGCCTGAGTATGTCAGCATCAGAAATTTTAACGGGTTATTCTGGGTTAGGAAGTTAAAAAAAGACACACTTTTAACAATTTTCTTTTTTTAAAGGAAACCTAATAATATACAATCGGTCTGGAACCTTTGTCAGATTATTAGGTATTTCTGTAAATATAAGAAAAAATATCTTTTCCTTCGGGATGATAACGATGCGATTTACACTCATTGTTAGCATTAAAATTAATGCTTAAAAATGCCTTTTTCAGGACACAATACAAGGTTTCAATAGGTGGTCTGAAATCAAAAGATCAAACGATGTTTTGACAGAAACTACTTTTTTGGGACACTAAATCTAAAATATAATCGGTGCAAAAAAAAAAAATTACAAGCTTTTGAAAGAAAATTTGAAAGGTCGGCTTTTTTCCGCTTTTTTGTTAGGTACGCTTTTTTCCAATTTTTTTTAGTTTATTTTTAAACTATTGTAACGTTTATAAAGATTTATATCAGGTATGAAGTCCGGAGATGCTAGCCACATGACCAATTCGGGGTCAACTGATGATTGCTTTTGACATATAAATGGAAAATAGCTTACGCCAATAATAGCGCGTTAAGATACATAATTAAAACATTGCAAATTATATCAGACACTGTCTCAAATACTTAAAATATTGTACAGTTGTTTAGAGCTATATGGAGCTAACTGTTTTAAATATCCACCTATATGAAAATTAAAATAACTTATTTCCTTCAAGTTTTACATTAATTGATATATTGTATCGTTTTAAAGACAGTGCAAGTCCACAACAATCTCACTCTCAATAATCTCACTATGAGTCCTGCCTCTCTGTTCTACAGTTCTATTCCGAGCGAGAATTAAACAATTTTTTTTTCTTTTAAAATAACTGGCGTTATTTACAAGAAGTGAAACGAAATGTGACGATGAAGAATGCGGAGCCAGAGTGGGGATATAGGAAGAATTTTACCCCCTTTCTAGACCAATTTGGCATTATTGAAAGTTTCTACTGTATTATGAATCTATAATATTTTTACATATAGATAATGAACTATGAAGTAATTACGGAGTAATTTTTAGTCAGTTGAATATTTTATATTAAATATTTTTTAATTAATAGTGACAAGCTGAACACGGTAAACACTGTGGAACATGTTAATTGTTTTATATTGTGTTTAATTCTATTAGAAATTGCTTGAATGGAAATTATTAATTTGTTTATGTAATTTTAGTCATATCTAGTGGCGATAGGTATCTGCCCAAATATTTTTCCTTTTTATAACATATAGTCTTTGACTGTTTTAACCACAGATTACAGACATATAACTAGCTATCTCATACGGCCTAACTGGTATGGCCAAAAGATGACGTAAAATCCCCACCTATATGTTATATACATATGTATATTGAGCTTGTGCGTGTATATGTCATATGTGTATGTATATGTGTCATCCCTTATGTTTCGCGTACATATCACATCCACATTCGTGTCTACTGTGATTATTGATTAACAATCACAGTACAGCAAGACAACAATCATCAACAATTCATGTCAGTGCATGTTCACTGCTTGTGGAACGACTGAATGAAGAGTGGTATAATAACATCTCACCAAAAGGCGCTAGAGTCCAGGGGTGGGCAAACGGTCGATCGCGATCGACCGGTCGATCGCGAACAGTTCGACAGTCGATCGCAGACATTTTAAATAATTTACTAGGTTAATTTAAAATCTTTTAATTTAAAATGTGTACTAAAAATTTAGCAGACAATGAAACATGAATTTAAAATTAAACGCGTATCTACTCTACAACTGACATGACTAATTCCAAGGCAGCACTGTTGCCAGAAGAGTTTTGACAAGAACCTCCGATGAGTGGCGTTCAAGCAGCCCAAAAATAACTAAATTATTTATGTAATAACTCAAAAATAGCCAAATATAGTGTCGCTCCAAAATTACAGTCACTATTTAAAAAAAAAAAAACTTATCCCAGAAATTTATTAATCGTTGCACAATACATTCCCTATTAAATTATTATTACTAGTATCCGACCGAAACTAGTTTTTTAATCGAAACCAGAACCGAATTTCGGTCGCGGGTCGCTGTCTCAGTTTGGGCCGAAACCGAAACCTTCTTTTAAGGCAATTTCTTTTTACTTTATTTTAATTTCAATGTGTCTAAGAGCCCATATTTGAGTAATAATTAGTTATTTAATAAAAGTAAAGAAAAATTGATGCATAAAAAAATTTGTTATTTGCTATTTTTAAGTGACTTGGATCAGAGCCGGATTAACTCACACTTGCGTGAAAATTTGTCGGGAGAATGGGCTGCAACATGGGTAAGGAATATTGGATGACGAAAACTGATTTGCAAGTAGCCATAAAAATTCCCAAATTTCGGTATTTCCCCCAAAAATAACAGAGGCGAGCCAAAAAAAACGTCATTTCCCTTTCTCTGGGTTCTTTTTCCCGAAATGTTTCCCCAAAAATAACACTGACGAGCAAATAAAAAAGAACGTCGTTTTCTTTTCTCCGGATACCTTTTTTCGAAATTTTACAGCAAACATAACCAACTAGGGGGAACCACGACTTACGAATACACCACAAATCCAATTTTACGTAGTGGTCGGTGCAAATTTAAGGGGAAGTACGTAAAATCGGAAGATAAGGGGCGTCGGCTAACTTTTATTTGGGGGGTTGGTAAATATTATTTATCTGAATTTATTTAAAACAAAATTATCTTAAGAGACAATTTACACCTAAAATTCGGTTGTGTAGACAAAGGAAATCGAATGTTTACTAATGAATATGAGTGACGATTTTTAGAAAACTGTCGAAAAATCAACTTCATTATCGCATTCGTCAGCGTAAAAGACGCCAAATAGTAGAAGCTGACAAAGATTCTAGAATATTCTACTCGTGAACTAGCAAAGATACCAAAAAACAAACTTCGCTATTAAAATGGGCACTAAAAATTAAATTAAGCAGCGCATTTTGACAAAAATTCTAGAATGTTCTATTCGTCAACTAACAAAGATATCGAAAAATCGATTGCACCATTTAATTGGTCATCGAATAAAAGATGGAATAGCGCATTTTGATAAATGTTCTAGAATATTCTATTCGTCAAATAGTAAAAGTTGTTTGTCGAAATCGGACATTTAGTTTACATTAGGTTAATTTTGGTTGGACAATTAAGTGGTGCAGTAGATTTTCCAATATCTTTGTTAGTTGACAAATGAAATATTCTAGAACATTTCTAAAAATGTCTTATTTCGTCTCTTTTTTGGTAGCCAATTCAATGGCGACGTCTGTTTTTTAATATCGTTGCTAGTTGACGAATAGAATATTCTAGAACATCTGTCAAAATATGTAATTTGACCTCTTTTTCAATGGACAATTAAATGGTACAATTGATTTTTCAATATCTTTGCTAGTTGACAAATAGAATATTCTAGAATTTTTGCCAAACTACACTGTTTGATCTCAATTTTAGTGACCAATTCAACGGTGAGGTCTGTTTTTTGATATCTCTGCTAGTTGACGATTAGAATATTCTAGAATTTTACTTTACTCATTTTGCATTTGCATTTTGCATATTACGTATACAGAATATGTGCATATATATAGTATATCTTCAGTGAAATTTAAAAATTTTTAAAGGCTACGAGACCCTTTGACAATATTACCTACGGCCCTGACTCTGGCTTGGTACATAAATTTTCACTAACACAAACAAACGACAACATATCTGTGAGAGGAGAACCCCACTAAATCGCTGACGTCACTACGTAAAATCGGAGTACGTACCATTGGATGGCCACTGTAGTGCGTATTTTTCACAAAAATAGCATTCACGTGCAAAAAAAAAACGTCGATTTGCTTTCTTCCAGCTATTTTTTTGAAGTTTTTGTCCAACCATGATCAGCTAGAGTGCCGCGGCCCCTGCCCCCGAGTATGAGCGCCCTTGCACTCTTGGGCTCTAGAGATTTTCTTCTTACCAGGACCCCTTTCTCTCTCCTCCGAGCGGGATTTACCTATGGGAGTTCCTGAGGCGTTTCTCTGGTGAAAGATTTCACTACTACTTTTGTTAAAATTTCCCCGAAAAGTAGAATTGAAGAGCAAAAAAGAAAACATTTACTATTTCTATTCTACTCCTATTTTGAGAGATTCATTATCATTTTGTGCGGCTTCTATTGATTGTGTGAAAAACTAAAACAAATCGAAAATATTGATTCAAATATTCAAAATACATAGTTTAACCAGAGCCTTCAAATAATCGGGCCCTAGACATTTGTCTCATTTGTCTATTCGGTGATCCGGCCCTGAGCGGTGTATATAATTACTGTCATGAAATTTCCAACAAATCATATAGTAAAAATAAACTTTAGTATTAACAAGATTAATTAGTACTTAATTTATTGAGAGTGAGAAACATGATCCGAATAATGCCGATAATTTCACGAACGAAGTTTTGGTTTCGGTCATAGTTTCTGCTGTTTTGCTGCCGAAACGGAAACTAAACCGAAACTCCAATTTTTCGCCGAAACTGGCCGAAACCGAAATTTCGGTCGGATACTAATTATTACAATGAAAATTTGGAATTATGGTAACCTTGTATGTATTTCCCTAGTGGGCATTTGATATGAAAGATACTTTATTTGTTTTTAATTTAACTCATTTCTCGGAGTCGATCGCGTATAAATAAGAATAATTAATGTCGATCATACCAGTATTAAGTTTGCCCACCCCTGCGCTAGACGATCCACAGAATTTTGTATTTAGACTGAATCTATTGATCTGTGGTTTTAACGGTAGCCAGTTTTCGAATGCATCCTTAGTTCCTAAAACCTTTAGATAAGACATAAAAATTGTTTTATTATACTCCGCTCCTATTTCTATTTGTAAAATTTTGATAAAATTTTATGCAAAGATTCAGAATGGGATTATTAAGATATCTTTTCTTGGATAAGAGTAAAGGTATTATATATAATATTCAGGCTCTTGCTGTATATAATAACTTTGGCGGGAAATTTGAAATAAATTTATCAGTTAAATAAAATGTGAATAATAAAGTTGAAGTTTGTTGCGAGAGTTTGCAAAAAAACTAGTCGTGAAACAATCGTTACTGGTGGAAGTTTAGTAAATACACTTTCAGAATGATTTCCTTGTTCAAAGATTAAATTTTTTTTTTATTTCTTTGAATTGTAAAAATTATTTTTTTAATCTACAGAAATATTTTTTTGACTATCTATTGAAAAAAAAATCAATGAAGTATTTGCTTGAATCAAAAAGAATATTTTTTTAATTAAAAGAAATATTTTTTTGATCCAAAGAAAAAAATTTCAAAGAAATTTTTAATCTTTAAATAAAGGAACCGTTTTGAGAGTGTAGAATTCAGTAGAATTTAAAATCTGTGCAAAAATTTGTGGTACCTATAAATACTTTTTATTGCTTTTTATTCCATTAAAATAAAAAGTATTTATTTTTAAATAAATTAAAAGCATTTATTTGATATTCACCACCTTTCAAAAATCTTTTGTCAACTTATATAATTATACAAAGTTGACCACTGATCGTGATCTTTAATAAATTGGATTTTATTAAAGTCACAGTATTGTTATCTTAAGAGAATTAAGAGTATAATTTGATTCGAAATATGTAATAGCCACGAAAAAACATACAAATTAGTTATTAAAGTTGTTCAAAATGTTTATTTTTCGTTTTTTTTCCAAATCCGCTTTTTAAGTCGTTTCAGCAAACGATTCCGCGATAAACAAACAAACATGCATAATTAAGACAAATTTATTAACTTCATGTTTTGTACAGGGACATAGTTTGCGATTTATTAAAATTTCTCAATTTTTATTCAAATATAGTTATTATCCTTAAACATTTTCGAAAACTGCTCAATTTTATGCTTAATAATAGAATTATTTACCCTTTGCACTCGATGGGCGCCGCCACGGCGATACAATAAATATTTATTCCACTCGTTAGGCGCCGCAGGCGCCATAAACAATAGGTACGTATTTTATTATTTACAACACGCTAGGGGACCTAAGGCCGATTTACATTAAAGCCCGATTTACATTAACGCTCCGCTCTCAGTACGATATCACTCCGCTCCCGGTTCGATAAAATATTCTTACATAATAAATAATGAGTGTATTCCCATCATAGCTCTGATATCGGTCCGATATCAGTCACGGTTCGCTCTCGCTTCAATACCGCTCCAATACCAATACCACTGAGATAATATTTTATCGGAGCGATATCAGACCCTATATCGATAGTGTGAACACGTTTTGATTCCAATTCGCTCCGTTTCTCACTCAGCCTTCTTCATTTATTTGAAAATTATTATATTAGGAAAACATGATACAACACAACGACGCGACGTCTTGCTACAATACATTGTGATACATACTACTAATTAACTAATAGATGTATTGTATTATGATATTATGTTCTCCTAATACAATAGTGTTTGCAGCGTTTTAAAACTACTTTCGAGTAGCTGAGTACCTATACTAAAAAATGGTTCGAGTGCAAAGGGTTAATTATTAGTTTTTATTCGCGGCTCCGACCGCGTGAAATTGGAAATTATGACATCAAGTTGACAACCTTTCTGTTAACAATTTGCAAAATTCGAAAAAAGTCAATAATCTAATTTTTTCGCTTTTTGTTGCTATTTCAATGTTTCGTTTTGCTACAGAAATGAGAGATACAAAATGGGCTATGCCTTTTTTTGTTCCTTCTGTTAATTAATATGTAAAATTTGAAGTCAGTTAGGTACTCGTTTTTTTTATAATCAACTGTTATTATTTTATTGTGTCGATATAAATACGTTTCTTCTCGTGGTGAAAAGGTAGCGTATGCCCTTCTAGGTCGTGCCGGCTATCACTATACAAGATTTCAAGTCCACTGGTCTAGCTATTGCGGCATGAAAGCGAGACAAACAAAGAAACAAATTGATTTTCGTATTTATAACATTATTTAAGTTTAGAATTTTTTACTAGGTTATATATTTGGATAGCTTGTAACGATTTCTCGATTATTTTTTGATAAATCAGTGTATTGATGGCATCAAGACCCATGTCATTGCTATTTTTAAATTTAAAATCCCAATGAAAGTAACTTTATCTGCAAAAGAATTAGCCATAAAATGACCATTTAGAAACATACTTTTTTTTTTTAAAGTTTGTTAACATTTTTAAATCTTTTATCGTATTCATTGGATGAAAAAATGGAATTAAATATTTTATTTAAAATTTTGATTTCATTATTCTGTCTACAAATATTTAATTAGTTTTTTTAAATATTCTTTTTTAACCCTAGAATCATACGTACTCGTCAAAACGATGAACGAACTTCTCTATATGCTCCAATACTACAACTTGTCGGTGCCTGCTTGCTGTGAAACTTCTGTTATTTAATTTATTTGTTATTATAACACATAAGACGTATAAATTTTGTTTATAGCTATTGTCGTTTTTATTATACTGAAATAGTGTGCGTCAAAAGGACGACGATGTATGATTAACCTATATTTTTTTTTAAAGATTCTGTACTCCACATATAAAAGTTTTCCTAATGTTTCTAAAATTTATTAAAGATATGGATGTTATAATTAATTTATTCAATGATTATGATAATGTGAAAGATGATTACAGCTGTTTGACTTATAGAGACGACATAATACTGAAGTTTTAATATATTGAATCGAAAATTAAAGAATGCGTTTCAAGTGACTTAATAAAAGGTTAACAATTTATTTTGTGGAAAATATTTTAATTTTTATTATTTTTTGAGATCTTATTCGAAAAATTACTAACAAATTTTAGAAAATTTACAAATGTGCCTAATGGGGAAATAACTACATATCTATAGGAATATTTATGACTGAGAAATTTGACATTCTGTAAAGTCACACATGTCCACTGACTTATAATAGTTCATAAATTAATTATTTGAAAGACATGTTTTATGATATAATTGATGTATTTATCTATTTTTTAATTTTTACAGTGAAAATATGTTTGATAAAAAGATTAAAAAAATTAATAAATATTTATATTAAGAAATTTTTCCAAATCCAATTTTTTTAAATATTTTGTTTGCTTTTGTACTATTGTTATGTAAAAAAAATGTTTTTTGCAAATAAACTCTAAAACTCTCCGTAAAAAGTCCATTCGTCGAAACGACGCCGATGTATGATTAACTTGACTCGTAGACCAACGTATGATTCTAGGGTTAAGAATACAGCTCAGAATTTGGATTTGGGGCATCCTTTTACTCTTAATTATATTGAAATAAAAATGCCGACGGGAAAAGTAAATTTGGTTTACCGTTTGTCATTTACCGTCGGATAACATTATATTATTAAAATCAATTTTTAGTAATGAAAATTTTATTGTATGTGAAAAAAACCAAAAGTGCTTCCTTCCGGTCTACCCACTTATGAGAATTTAGTATGTGAACAGACCGATACAGTAGACCGTTACATTGCACGGACGATCGACTACACCGTTAATTGAATACATGTATTTAAATGGACGAGTTTACACCAATCCGATCTAGTTAGTACGGTTACATTTTCTGTACGGTCAACTATTCGGTCAATTTTAAAGTGGCTACAAAATCTCTGAACAAAAAAAATTTTAGTGCAGAAAATTATAATACCGTAAAGGAATAATATTGTAACTATATTTACTTGACGTAAAGACGAAAACGTGATAAACTAACCAAAACATGTATTAAATTTTTTTTGTCCAAAACCAATATCTACTTTAATTGTGTTATATTATTACCGACTTGAGTGTTTGGGTATGGGCCAAGTAGTGTAATAATAGTATATTGTGCAATAGGTGCGGGAGATTGTTGATTGCCCACGAAAGCGAAGTTGAGCGCACGAACGTAGTGAGTGCGCTCATTCGCTTGAGTGGGGGCAATCGACAATCTCGCACGAGTTGCACATACTATTTTTTATTACGAATCTCACATACTTTTTTCTATTATTATCACTATTTTTGACATTTTTATTACTTTTTAAAATAATATTTTTAAGTGTTCGTCTTTTTTTTCTGAATTAATTATCGTTTAAATTACTTTGTTGGTTTTTTCTATAGAAATAATTATGAAATATTTATTAAATGAAAAATTAAGAGGCGGCTTTGCGTGTTTTGATTAAATTTTGCGTGTTTTATTGTCAATTTGCGTGTGGAAAGTTACTTTCCACACGCAAAAAAGGATGCGGGAAGAGTACAGTGGGCAAACAGCTATTTTGCGTACAGAAATGTGTGCGCCAAGTTAGTACTTCTCCCGCATGAGTAATAAAAAATTATATTATAGCCCTTGTATATAATTTCAAAGTTATTGTGTTTGTTAGATACAAGCACTTTAATATCATTATTTTTGGTTTGTGTCGTATTTTTATCTAAATAATTTTACGATTTGACTGCATTGATGTGAATGTCCAATCTGGCAGTATTGTGCCACGAGCTACAATCAGGTCACGTTGGGGTCATATTACGGTAGGTCGGACCGATTTGTTCGACCCTTGCGACCCTTACACTGCATTCTCATCAGACGATAGATATTCTTGTATAAATAATGTAACAGTATTGGACGTGCATATAATAGTTGTTATGAAAAATGAATGAACGAATGGAGAAAGTAATTCAGTTACAATAAGGAAAAACAGAAGTATGTAAACAAGAATGTCAATTATCTGGAAAAAGAAAAAAAAAACAGTGTAAAATATTATATTGTACGATAATTATTAACAGGTATGCATAAATATTAGCATAAATATATGAGAGGTCATCAATATGAAACCTCATATAGCAGACATCATCACACATTTCACACCTTGGCAATAATAGGGCTACATCTATACATACAACTCCATATAAGATGTGGCTCTGTTGTTGCCCAGGTGCAATTTCATTCGCTGCAATCTAATCAATTAATCATTAAATATCCACATAAATATTATAGAGCTATTTTCTTTGTTAGCAAACTAAAATCCTTAAAGTATTGTGGTACAGTTTTTCAAAGCAAACGCAATCGTAGCTTTTTGTAAAGGATTATTTAAAATTGTTACGATAAATATATTCTTACCAGTGCTCCCACCATGTATATATATATATATATATATATATATATATATATATATATATATATATATATATATATATATATATACAAGGTGTCTTTTAACAATGTAAGAACTTTTGATAGGAATACCTGCGAGTAAAAAGCGAGGTGTCTTTTAACAATGTAAGAACTTTTCACTTAAAAAAATTGTATTATAATATCAGAAAATAGTCGAATGAATATGTGGACATAGCTATGTTGATAAACGAATAATATTTGACATTTTGGAAGTATGAGTTAAGGTGGCTTTAAGTTAGATACATATCTGGGCCCAACAAAATAAACCAGCTAAGTTCATTTTTGATTTTTTGCTTCCGAGACTACTAAGTAACGGAAGCATTATGATCACTTTTGAAAAATAAAAAATTTTTTCTCTCCAAAATAAAATTTTTTACGCACATTTTATGTTTTAGAGCTTCCTGTACGATTTTGGTTTGGTGTTTGTCCGTCCGTCCGTCTGTGTATCGCCAGTTTACACATAACTTCTGAACTATTCGATTGATTTTAATGAAATTTTCAGAAATTATGCAGTTTGGTTCCTAGATGGTCCCGTATGAATTTAATCTAAATCGGAGTAACGGTTGCTACGCCGCTACCATGTCATTCCATTAATATACTAAATTGCACCAAGTGGCATAACTTCTAAACTATTCAATTCTTTTTTATGAAATTTTCAAAAATTATGTGGTCTGGTTCCTAGATGGTCCCCTACAAATTTTATTGCATTCGGAGTAATAGTATCCACGGCGCTACCATGAAATCCCATTAAATGTCAATATCTTATTTACTGCTAGTCTCACTTTGCTCAAATTTTTTAAGTATTTTGGGGGATTAGTTTCTAAAATATTTTTGCTATTATTTTATAATTTAGCCTTTAAGTATTTTGAGTTATAAGAATTTTTCATGAATTTTAAGGCGAAAGTATAATTGCACGGTATATATTATATTTTTCTTAAAGAATAAAAGTCAATTCCACCCCTAACAATCTTTTCTAACCAAATCAGCCATTCAGAAAGATCTTTTCAAATAAAGGAGTTAAACTCACATAGGTACCTAATATGTTTGGATAAAATTACTCGCTAGTCACAACGAAACTATTTTGGTTTATACTAGTACAAGCAAAAATATGAACTCGTATATTTTTTATTGGCCATCGAAATCATTTACGGAGTGAAATCGCTCTTTAAAATTAGGGTAAAATTTCGATTTTGCTTGATTACTCGAACTATGGAAGAGACAGAAAAATTTCAAGTTGATACAACACTTTATTTTTCTGATGTGAATAAATTCAATGTCGGAACTACTGGAGGGACTGCTTATACAAAATTGAAGATAGCAACAAGGTAAATATGCTTTGGCATTTTAAAATTTGAGTGGCATATATGGAAATTGTTTAAAACTACTAGTTTATCTCCAGTTTTATATCAACAGCCCTTTCAGTAGCTTTGACCTTGGATTTGTGCACATCAGTATGTTCTAAAAAAATTTCATCAAATTCGGTCTAGAGCCAAAAGATCTAGATCGGTCCAGAGAACTAAAAGATTACAAAAAAATCGATTTTAGAATTTGATTTTGTATGGTCATGTACGATTCTTTCCTCGGCATAGCAGGAAGTTGATAGTGTGGGCAAATCCACCCCATGCCATGGCTTGTTTCTTAGGTTTGTGTAATTACCTACTTATACAAAAACTTAATTTCTGAGATTATCACATGATTTTACAGCACCCTCCTCCCTCTGTCTCGTTTTGTGTCTTCTTATAAAAACGCTTGTACTGAAATCCTATGTTCTGTCTTCCGCACATCAGTTTCTTGCAGGTGACGGAGCAGATCTAGTCTTGTTTAGACGATAAAAATGGAAATCACACCTACAGATGTTGTAAAAATTTTGGTGTCCAGGATCCTCGTACTGGGTTAGAACATTTAAAGAAATATTGTGGTTCTCAACAGGGTCGAATTTTCTATATTTTACTATATTTTACTCGTTTTTTAAGGGATTCATTATTAATTTTGTGGAGACCTTGGGGCACGTGCTCCAAGTGCCCTTGGAAGGACTAATAACAGTGCCTACAACAAATTTTTAACTAATAGTAACAAAACAAGTCTTAAAACGTCGAAATTATTCCTGTGTCAAAGTAGCTCCGATTTACGGTGTCTACCCGCCTCTGATCTGATCCGATCTGATGATTGTACTTTATATAAAAATTACTAAATGAGACGACGACACTGATGTTGGCTATACAACTATTTAGCTAAGTTAGCTATAAGCTATAGCTAAGTTGAGGCTGAGCGTTGATTTATACACATCGCTCATCAGTTATACACTGACCTATCGTTGTCAAGAATGTCTTTGTTTTAAATACCGCTGCCGACGACCACAGAACTATGGCTCGGATTATCAACATTTTTATAAAATGCAAACATAATTTGTTCCGAATAATTTTACGGCTTAAAAGAAACTGGAAATGAAAAATTGATTTAAAGAAAAAAATGTCAATATGGTTAATTTAATTTGGCGTTTTGTTAATTAGTAGGTAAAAGTGTATAAGAGTGTGACAATATTTTAATAATTTTCAAAATTGAAGATGAAAACGGTGCTTTGATTTGTTGCCAAAAAGTAATTACTTCATTATTGTAAACAACTTGGGGCGTTAATGAGTCATGCCGATTATCAATTTATTATGATTAATAAGATATTTTGTAAAATTCATAAATCAGTTTGGATGCAGGAAAATTAAAAGGCAAATCTGCTTTGTGTGCTTTGAAATTGAGATTAATTGTGTTATGATATTTATTTTGAAAATTTGGAGGAAAATCAGTGTGACGGGTTGATCTTAAAAAGATTGAGCCCTATACTTTATGGTATTCCATATTTGCTATTAATAAATAAAACACTTTGCAAAGATACTACTTTTATTGTTTTAAACTCTTATGACATGGTTCGGTCAATATGACCATTATCAGACAAGTCACTTGTTTGATAATGGTCGCTATCAACTTGTTTGATAATGATCATATTGACCGAAACATGTCATAAGAGTTTACAACAATAAAGTGGTATTTTTGCAAAGTAAAAATGTTTTTTAATAGATTTACAAATTAATTTTTAAATGGATCAAGTTGGTTTAGCTCGAAGTTCCTGTAGATTGGTTAGATTGACTATTTTATTGTCTGCATAAATTGCTGGCCAGTTTTTTTTCAGCTTGAGGATTTTTTGGCAAAGTTGATGAGTTTTAGAGGCCTTAAGTGTTTTGCTGTTTATTAGGGTGCAAGTTTTGTTTTGATTTTTAATTTTTTGTTAGGATAGATGATTTTATATCTTACCTGGTGTATATTTTTATTTATTACTAGGTTGAATCTTATACTAAAGTGGCTTTTATTTTACTATTATTTTACATTGTTAACAGAGAATTTAATAAAGGAGGAGGATACTTTTAGGTCCTTTCTAAAGTAGCTAAGAATCGAATATGCTTAATCAGTTAGACAGTTAGAGTGACAAATCAGCGTGGTTGAAAATTGTACTATATTTAGTTTGTTTTTGAAAAAATGAATTTTATTACAATTTATATCAACACATATACAATGAGTAAGACCATTACATGTGTAAACAGGGCTGTACTATCCAATAGATATACTATAGGCACTGTACCTAAAGCCAAGGCCATTTTGAGATTGTCGTAGGCCCTAGGCAGTTTTGCATAAAAACTGTATATATATATATATATATATATATATATATATATATATATATATATATATATATATACATATATATATATATATATATATATATATATATATATATATATATATATATATTATGTGTTAGCAGTAATATAATTCTCGAACGAAACATTCTACTTTTATGATATGTGGGGTAAACGTTGGAAGCTCCAAATCATTGAATGAGCTGTCTAACCAGAATCATGCTGCTCCAGAACATGGTTGCTTGGGGATTTCGTATCAAAAGAGAAGTTTTTTGCTAAAATTTGTCACAATTAAAAAGTTTCTCTAGTTTACCATTATAAAGAGTGAATAAAGGTTACATAAAAAGGGTTTTTTAAACTATTGCTCTAAGTAAATTGGTTTCCGAGAAAAACTAAAAACGAATTTTCAAAAGTCAATAGTTTTTCGAAGTTTTATTACGCTCACATAAGATAGAAAAAATCACATAAGATAGTTTTTTGAACCATTGTTTTATGTAAACTAGTTTTTTAGAAAAATTAAAAAAGAATATTTTCGTTTGTTTACATTTTGTTTATACGAGATGTAAGAAAAAAGTCTCGAAATCTAGAGTGCATAGTACTAATTAAATTTTGCTAGTAAATATGTACCTACCGACAAAGTTTTACTTCAATGATTTTTGACCATCAAGAAGAGAAATTCGCTATGTTACGTAGGATGTTGTGACAGGGGTATTTTTACTTTTATCATTAAAGCCATCTTTTTTTAATTTAATCAAAAAGTTACGAATCCGTTACATATGTTTGTTGGTACATATATATGTAAAGATATACTATTTTAACAATATCTATATTTTTTCAGTTTGACAGAAAGTGGACAAGTTGTTTTTCGTAGACAGCAATCAAACAAACAGAACTATATCTATACGTACTTATCGAAATTATCAACATTAAAAAGGAAATTCCACGAACAAAATTGTGTTACTCATGTATATTTGCCCGTGCGGTTTAATAAAAAGTGATCGGGAAGCCGTGTACGGTAATTAATAGTGGAACCATCAGAAATTGCCGAATTGCAAATAAAGTATAATTTAAATAACATGGGATCGTTGCTTTGTCACTTTTCACAACAAAAATCGTATAAACACGAGTCGACTTTCGGCCGTTACGCCATCCTCAGGTGAAAAACACAACCTGAGGATGGCGTAATGGCCGAAAGTCGACTCGTGTTTATACGATTTTTGTTGTGAAAAGTGACAAAGCAACGATCCCAGGTTTTTTAATATGGATTTTCACAAAATAAACCTTTCCAATTTTAATTATTTAAAAAGTATAATTTATTAGTCTATAAGATTTTTTAGGTCTCGTGAGTTTGGTTTCTGAAATTTTTATTTAATTACTAGAGAAATATTTGTCATTTAAAAAAAAATCATTTTTACCTTGAATTTATTCAGGGGTCAAATTTTATCTTGCTATAACTAAATCGTTTCTTATAAAGAGGGAGATAGCCAGCAGACTGACCGAGCGTGCTTAGGTACTGGCACTGTCGACTGTTAGGTCAAGGGTTCGAATCCCGCAACCGGCTATACTCGTTAGGGCTTACTGCAGTTTCACAATTCCAGATGAATATGAGCATAGTTCCTTTTGAAGAAGTCGGCTGTAGACGTACACCTTCCAAATCCTAGCCCTCCATCACTTTTTTTGTCCTCCATTCACATCATAAAGTGTATAAAGTAAAAAAAGTATTGTAAATGGTATTGAAGTATGAATAAAGGTACAAATAATGATGTGGGTGGCGTCTGCTATAAATGAAAAGTCTCAAAAACGAACGTTAAACCACATTATTATTATTTAAGGGGGACATAGAGTTGTAGCTACAGATTATGTGTCCTGGAGTAACTTTAACGAAGCACCATTCCCCCTAGACGTCAACTTTTTTCCGAAAATTTAGAGTGGTGAACAAAAAAGTGACACCCGTTTTTTCTTCTCCTATTGCGCCCCTTTTCACCATGCGCCCCGGAACAGCTGCTCCACCTGCCCGAAAGTTCTTAAATCAGTAATAAATTGAATATGTTTGTCTAATTAGAGTAACAAACTGAGACAACAGGCGCCGTTACTATGGTAATGATATATAGTAGTAAGTAAACATCAAATTACAGATATATACAATATATTACAGATATAGAATTATGCATATGGAAAGATTAAAGACTATAAGCATCAGTTTTGATTTGATCGAGAGGACTATTGCAGTAAACAGAGGTTTTCCATTTATTAAATGTCAGGTCTATGGCTGTTGATTATTAGCGAATTTCCAGAATTGAATTCAGCTATTACAGCCACTGTCATGACGCGACTTGAGCCCGGGACTATGGCAGAAATTTGTTTTAAGGTCCCTAGAAACCGAAAATAATATTCACTAAATCCGCACGATAACTCTCGAACGAAATTTGGTGAAAATGTTGGAAATACCAAACCGTTGGACAAGTTCGTTAGCCAGACACGTCGAATGCCAGGAACATGCTTTTTATTCTTGCAAAAAATTAGTTTTTTGCCAAAATTTCCACTTAATCAACAATTTTTGCGAAATTTTTTTACACCATTTAAAAGAGGAGAAAAAATTACATAAAAAAGTCTTTAAACTATTGTTTTATGTCAAGTAGTTTCCGAGCAAAACTAATTTTTATAAACGAAAATTCGCTATGTTATCCAGGAGGCTGCGACAGGGGTATTTTTGAATTTGTACTAGAGATAGTAATAAACTACTTTTTACTAGAAGTGCTAGCCCAATTTTGATTTTAGTCTAACTCTTAGTCTAACCTTCGAGTCTTACCATTCTTAACTTTGTGTTGCAGATGAACTGTCTTGTTAAATTTTCATTTAGGGCGACGATTCAGGATAGTTGGCTGAAAAAAACTTTTAACTAGCGTAAGATTTTACTATTCAGCTTTGAAAAAAAGTTTTTTCTCATGTTTTCTCGCTATTTTTAAGATAATATCTCAAATCACGAAAGATAAATAACCTTTACTGAATTGCTCGCTACCGAATAAAGCCCTATGTTAATTATATGTTTTAATATAAAAATTAGACGTGGACGGGGCTAAAACATTTTTAAAATTAGATAGATAAACATATCAATAGTTAATATTATAAAAAAATATCAATTAAGACAATAAAATATCAAATGAATTCGAATAATCTGCAAAATGTTTGAAAAAATGTCAAAGAAAATTTCTACTGAATTTAATAAATTCTTAATTCATAGATAATTACACACAATACAAAAAAAAACTCTTTATGTATAAATTAAACAAAGATAGTTGTCGATTATATAAGGAAGACAAAAATACAACTAATACCATAGAGACAAACGATAAATATTTAATGGTTATAATCAAGAATGGTGTAAACGTTAATTTATCTACGGTTTAATGTATTTTTATTCATTGTTTCATATGTCATTTGATATAGGGACTAGTTTTATATTTTTCAAATTAATAGCCGCTCTGTGCCGACTTTACCGGCCGGTACTACCTATATAGGTACGGGTACCGGCTGCGACTGGTATATCTAATCATCATGTTTAACAACTTTTCTCATTTAGGACTCAAAGAGAAAAAAAAACATTACAGAAATATTTCACTTATCAATTGAATACAATCAGTCCACTAATTTCACATTTTATGTTCTGTGGTACCACAATATGTCGGCAATGTTGATTACTAACTTACCAAAAACTAATATTGGTAATACTGGTTTGATGCATAGGTGTAGTCAGCAGTATTTTTTTGAAATTCATGATTGAACATTAAAAGATGACGTATTCACTGTAAGTACTACTATAATAAAGTATAATTTTCTAATTTTTATGGGTTTAAAATACTTTGGGCCTGGTTGATTAACAAGTAAAGGTCCCGAAGACCTTTAAAGAGCTATCTGTTGATATACAATCTATTGAAATTACATCAACAGGAGTGATTGTGGTTTAAAATTTGGGGATTAATTTGGGATATTTGAGAAATTATTTAGGATATTTTAAGACCCTCTTTTGAAATTTGTTGAATACCTAATTATGTAAAATGATTTGAAATTTTACATAGTTGCGAAAGTTTGAGAAATGTTGCACTAATTACGATAGAATTAAATCACGTAGACATAATTTTGTACGGAGTACTGTTATTGACTATATTACATAAGGAAGAAAAAAAGTTAAGGTAAAGAATGTTGAAATGTAATATACTTAATTTTTATTATTATACAATAATTAGGCTGAAGTAGGAATAAACAAACCGATACATAATGTCACAGCATGAATATAATAATCCCATCAGTGACAGATATCATAGACTTGAATGATTGTGGCAGGTTTACACAATAATAAAATGTTCGAACTCTAAACTCAAATTTTTATGAAGTCAAGTATAAAGAAGATATTCGGGAAGACAAAATTTAAATTTAAATTTTTGGTATCTATTGTAGCGTGTGACACTATGCACTTCACCTGTCCATCCTAAAACACAGTCTTGTTTTTTAAGGTTAGGATTAGGCTAAGGTATATATCGTCAGCTGAGTATTAGTTTGTACCAAGTCCACTTTTTAAAAATTTTTTCCAGATGGTTGTTTTGACCCACTCTCTCTCAGCCCGACAAAGTATATTAATTAAAAAAAAACAAAAATACTGGTCCAAAGGAAATAATCTGCACCCTTCATTTATACAAATAAAAAAAATTGAACCCCTCCCAGTTTTCCATAAAAAAATGTCAAAGTTGCATCATTTTAGCACGACGATTTCCTGAAAATTAGAGGTTTTTCCGACTTTCTTTTGGGCGATAAAAATTGAACCTTTTTAAAAAAAAATTGAGCCACTTTTAGATTTTCGATTATTTAGATGGTTTTATTATAAACAATAAAAATGATTAACCAGCTATAACAGGCTAACTGCGCATGCGTTGGGTGTCAAAAAGCGGCAAAGTTCAGATATTTAAATGAATTCACATATTTACACATTTAGATGAATTTAGATACTTAAAACAATATGTAATAAAAAACTGCACCTCAACATAAAATGTCATAATAGTTAATATTTTATCTTAAAAGTTGAGTAACAGCAAGAAAGTCATGACTCCTACTAGACGAGAGAACCGAGATAATAAATTTTTTGGTTAACAAAATTAGAAATAAAAAATACTAGCGGCAGAACAATAATAATACTTCTATTTATACAAATAAAAAAAAATTGAAACCCTCCCAGTTTTCCATAAAAAAATGTCAAAGTTTTAATACGACAATATCCTGAAAATTACAGGTTTTTCCGACCCTTTTTTGGGCGATTAAAACTGAACCATCTTTAAAAAAAATTGAGCCACTTTTAGATTTTCGATTATTTAGATGGTTTTATTATAAACAATAAATATGATTACTCAGGTATGACAGGCTTTTAAGATAAAATATTAATTATTATAACATTTTATGTTGTGGTGCAGTTTTTTATTACATATTGTTTTAAATATCTAAATTCATTTAAATGTGTAAATATGTGAATTCATTCAAATATCTGAACTTTGCTGCTTTTTGACACCCAACGCATGCGCAGTTAGCCTGTTATGGCTGGTTAATCATTTTTATTGTTTATAATAAAACCATCTAAATAATCGAAAATCTAGAAGTGGCTCAATTTTTTTTTAAAAAGGTTCAGTTTTTATCGCCCAAAAGAAAGTCGGAAAAACCTCTAATTTTCAGGAAATCGTCGTGTTAAAATGATGCAACTTTGACATTTTTTTATGGAAAACTGGGAGGGGTTCAATTTTTTTTATTTGTATAAATGAATGGTGCAGATTATTTCCTTTCGACCAGTATTTTTGTTTTTTTTAATTAATATACTTTGTCGGGCTGGGAGAGAGTGGGTGTTGTTTTGCTAGTTTTGAGCGTTGAGAAAGTCGAAACCACTATCAGACAAACTAACACTCAGCTGACAATATGTATATTTTTAAAAGCTTTTATTTAACTTGCTATGTTAGTATGTTGGTTTAGATCAAATCTTGGAATCAAAATTTAGACAGGTTCTAATTAAGCTAGAGGTTTTAAATTTTGCATACCTGTCTAACTTTTATGACAATGCAATATTGTATAATTAGTTTTGCCCTAAATCGCCCCAAACCAAAATTTTTGATTTTTAGTCCTGTGCAACTTTTTGACATTTCGAATTGTCAAATATTGTCCATTGATTTTACATTGCAATTTTTTGTTTCCATAGTTATGTCTGATTAGGGTAAATTAACCGATTAAAATATAGGTAAAAAAATTACTTCTTTAATCATTTAAATTAATTGTAATCACACTAAAAAGTAGAAAATAAAATAAAGTAAAAAAACTGTTTTTTTTTTTAAGAAAAAGCTTTTATTTAAAAATGGGCTAAAAAAAAATAAAATAACTTTTGAGTGAAGTTTGTAGCAATATGCAACATAATTTATAAACATCCAAAACATCCAAAACATCCAAAACAGAAATAATTAATGATAACGCCTCAAGCTTTTTAAATTATGTTGCATATTGCTTCAAACTTCACTCAAAAGTTATTTTATTTTTTTAGCCTATTTTTAAATAAAAGCTTTTTCTTAAAAAACATTTTTTTTACTTTAATTTATTATAACACCAAATTAAATTATATATTACGTACTGGCACTGGGATTCGAAGTCGGCAACCGACTGTGCTCGCGAAGGTTTTTCTGCAGTTTGCCTTCACAATTGCCAGGGCCGATTTTAGCTTCTATCCGCCCCTAGGCTGCATGAAGCCTGCCCCTACGCCGCCCAGCTAGATAAGGAAAGAAGTCGAATAGAGTATAGTAGTACAGTCGCATATTGTGCTTAAATATTTGATAATAATTTACCGATTTTTAATAACAATAACTTTTAGCACAGTAAAACGAAATCATTAATGAATTTACTGGTTAAAAATAACTACGGGCTTTAAAATAATTATTATCACCTTTTTTAAATACCCTTGTTTTATTGCAGCTTTTATCTTGCAGTGTTTTATATAATTATGAAAATTGATCCTGAGAATCTCATCTTTCTAATGGTATCGGTTTTATCACGTTTTTTACAGGCAATGTGTTGCAAAAATGCTCGAAACAGCGCTATGTCGACCTTGTCGATTAATCGACAAAGACAGCCGGCGGACGGAAATACCAGCGCTAGGATTAACAGTGATAATTTTTAAAGATACCCCTCTCGCAGCATCTGCATAACATAGCGAATTTCCAAATCTTGGGCACTGGCGGATCTCATCTAAGACCTGTACCTATTTAAAATAGTTTAGCTTTCTAAGAGTAAAAGAATTTTTAAAATCGGTTGGGTAATTAGTTTTGGTATTTTTGGGGACCCAAGAACCCGAACGAATTTTGTGCAGCATAGTTGTATCCATCTAAAATAATTTAGTTCTCTAGCAGTGAGAAATTTTTTAGCATCGGTTCGATAGCTTATTACTGGCGTTTTCGGATCTGCAAGATCCCGGTGGACCTCATTAAAAAATCAGCTTGACCGTATATTCTAGGCGGACTTTATGTAATATATATATATATATATATATATATATATATATATATATATATATATATATATATTCAAAACCCGTTGTGTAGCATTCTACGCCGCATTTGCATCCGCAGGACAGTTGTGGATCTCAGATAACACAACCTGTACCTATCTAAAATAGTTTACCTTGGTAATAGTAAAAAGGTTTCAAAATCGGTCAGTTATTTTATTTTTGACACTGTTAGGTCCTACTGACACTTCAGACCTTACATAACGTAATCTATATGTATCTAAAATAGCTTAGCTCCCCAACAGTGAAAAAATTTTCAAAATCGGTCGGCTAGTTTATTTTTGACGCTTTTGGATCCGATGGACCCTGGCAGACTTTACGTAACGTAATCTATATTTATCTAAAATAGTTTAGCTCTGTAAGAGTGAAAAAATTTTCAAAATCGGTCGGTTAGTTTATTTTTACCACTTTTGGGTCCCATGGACCCTGGCGGACCCTAAATAACGTAATGTATGTCTATCTAAAATAGTTAGTTCCCCAACAGTGAAAAAATTTTCAAAATCGGTCGGTTAGTTTATTTTTGACACTTTTGGACCCATGGACCCTGGCAGACCTTACATAACGTAATCTATATTTATCTAAAATAGTTTAGCTCTGTAACAGTGAAAAAATTTTCAAAATCGGTCGGTTAGTTTATTTTTGACACTTTTGGATCCCATGGACCCTGGCTGACCTTACATAACGTAATCTATATTTATCTAAAATAGTTTAGCTCTGTAACAGTGAAAAAATTTTCAAAATCGGTCAGTTAGTTTATTTTTGACACTTTTGGGTTCTATGGACCTTGGTGGACCTTACATAACGTAATTTATATTTATCTAAAATAGTTTAGCTCTGTAACAGTGAAAAAATTTTCAAAATCGGTCAGTTAGTTTATTTTTGACACTTCTGGATCCTATGGACTCTGGCAGACCTTACATAACGGAATCTATATTTATCTAAAACAGTTTAGCTCTGTAACAGTGAAAAAATTTTCAAAATCGATCAGGCAGTTTATTTGTGACACTTTTGGGTCCTATGGACCAAGGCGGACCTTACATAACGTAATCGATATTTATCTAAAATAGTTTAGCTCTGTAACAGTGAAAAAATTTTCAAAATCGGTCAGTTAGTTTATTTTTGACACTTTTGGGTCCTGTGGACCCTGGCGGACCTTACATAATGTATTCTAAATCTATCTAAAATAGTTTAGCTCTGTAACAGTGAAGAAATTTTTAAAATTGGTCGTTTAGTTTATTTTTTACAATTATGGGATCAGTAAATCCTGGCGAAACTCATTCAATTCTAGTACTCTAACAGTAAGAAAAGGGTTCTAAGGATCTCATATAACTTATGGCAGTCCGTAAGCTTCTTGCGGACATCATTTAATTAATTAATTCAAATACTTTAACTTACTAACTGTGAAAAAATTTTTAAAATCGATTGGTTAATTAATTTCTGGCCTTTTTAGGTCCCGAAAACCTTGACCTCACATAAAATACCTTAAATCCATTTGAAATGGTTTAATTTTTTAACATTATTAATTATTAGTGGAAAAATTTTCAAAATCGATTCAAAATATTTTTCCGTACATACATATGTACATTGTACATATTTTGTTTTTTTTGATATTTAATAATATTTATATCATAACATAATCTTCAATTTCTTGTTTACTTAAAAATTCAATAAAAAAAAAAAAAATTCTTCATTACATTAGCTTAGAAAATCTGTTTAATTTACATTTTTTAACATGGGGTAGAACCATGCTAATTATAATGCAATAAATGAGAAACAAAACTCTATACATGTATGTGTGTTATATCACATATATGTGAATAGTTTTCACTTGTTCTCACAAAATTCTTTAATAAAAAAGTGAAATATTTTTATACTTAATAAAGAACTGAGATATAAATATAAATTACTTATTAGACTAACAAAGAAAGAATAAAAGTGAAAATTTACATTTTCTCGAAAAATACTTAAAATAGAAAAAAAATTATAAGAATATTTTCTTCATAATTTTTTTTTTCCTTTTCAACGATGTAAAAATTGAACTGCCTTATGATAGGATCGAATGATAAAAAATGGCCAGAAAACCTACTTCTGGGCATCCGACGTGTCTGGCTAACGAACTTAGCCAAGCCAATTCAGAATCCAGTCCGCACACAAAATTTCATAAGCGTTAGACGTTTCGTTCGAGAGTTATCGTGGGAACACATAAATATATATATATATACCTATATATATATATATATATATATATATATATATATATATATATATATATATATATATATATATATATATAAATTTTAGTGAATATCATTTTCGTACTCTAGGGACCTCAAAACAGATTTCTGCCATAGTCCCGGACTCAGATTGCGTCATGACACCTACTGTAATAGCTGAATTTCGAGTTTTCGAAATTCGCTAATAATATTATAATAAACCAAAATTGAACATCGACTATTCACGTTGAACGCAAACAAACAACTGAAAAACTCTCAATTAATGCCGATCGCAATTTATTATATTTTAGGATTCTAGATATGTTTTTAAGCAGGCCTGCAATATTTTAAATAAATTTGTCTGTTTACAAATTAAAAAAAAAAGAAAAATTATCAAAATTTTCCGCCCCCAAAAATCTGCCGCCCTAGACTACAGCCTACTTAGCCTATTTAAAAATTAGTCCCTGACAATTTTAGATGATTATAACATAGTTCCTTTAGGAAGACTGCTGTAGATTTATACCCTCTAAATCCTAGCCCCCACCACTTCCTCCTTGTCTTTCACACCCATCATAATAATGTAATGTGAATTGTTTAACTAAAGTAAAAATAATGATGTGGGTAACGTCTGTTATAGCCAGTAAGTAAGTATTATTATTTGACATGCATATCGCCTCACTGCAGGGATATTATCTCCAAAGGAGATAGACAGGAGATGAGGAAAGCAAATGACCTAGAGAGAGACTTTTTAGTGACCAGCCGTTTATGGCAGGATTTAAACGATTGTTTACAGTGCAATCCATGACGTTATTTATAGGATTCTTCTTACTCCTCATCTTAAACGATATCATTTGAATCAGTCTTTAGTAATGTCTAGTCGAAAGAGATATCCAATCAGTGTTTATTTTCAAAAAGATGTTAAAGGGGTCTGAGGAGTTGATCAAAGAGATTATTATATTAAACGTATGTATGTATTTGTATAACCTGATGGCATACCACAACGTTGATTCTATTCTACTGAACAGATCTCTGATTAAGATATCATAACTGTCATTAAAAATGAACTATGGGCTTATTGTTTTGAGTTTTGATTTCGGATATTCTTTCTCTTTTCGTCGGTTAACTTTCGTTTTTTATAAATATTTTATTAATACTTAGTCGTTGATGTTTTGATTTTCGGAACGAATTTTGGAAATTTCTCGCAATAAATTGATTTAAATTCCGTAGACAATTCTATACTGTATCATAGTGTTGTAACGAATAGAGAAATTGTCGAATATCGAATGTTTAAGTAAACTTGTTAATCGAATAACAGAATCCTCGACGTATGGTCTGAAAGTATACGCCTCAAATATATTTAACAAGAACAGCTCTAAAGTAAACTGGTTTTCTGCGCTTTTTTTCTAAAACTATTTGAAAACAAGTCAAAAATTACCTTGCTGAAGACACTGGAAACAGTGTCGATTCCAAACTTCTTTTTTTTAGAAGCAGAAAACGTTTACGAAGAAAAGTGAAATAAATTATCCCCTTTAAATGCCAAAAAAAAATAATTTTTTTATACTATAATTTAATGATATTTTTGGTTATTAACAAACTTTTTGAGGTTAAGATTAGTTTTCTATTTTGAACAAATATGGTCGAATGATTGTGTGCCAAATATGTTGAATATCGAATAGTTTGCCTAATATTCGTTAGAACTCTATAATTTTGTATAGGTATACTATTTTCAAACAGTTACACATAATGGAGCTGTCGTCACTATTTAAATAACTAGCAAGTAATTTATTTAAGACGATTTTTTGTCACTTTTATTTTGTCTTCACCAGATGAGACTAAGCCGTGTGCGTGTTTATAGATTTACAAACTAATACCGTCTTTTGTTTTTGGTTTAAGTTTGTTTTTATTCTTTTGTCAGTTGCGTACGTATTTTGTTTTCTTATTTATTCTATTTTCTAAAATATGTTGGTTGACTTGACAAGACATAAGAGAAACAAATGGAGGTAATATTAAAACAAGAACGAATTACTAACAAGTTAACAGTGAAAGTAAGCGATTAATTATGTTCCCGAAAACATTATTTACAAAATTAATGCACGTTCATGTTTTTGTTAATTGTTGTTTTGAGGTATTAATTGTTACTTTTTTTTCGAGAAAACATGTCTTTTTGCTTAAATGGTGTTTAAATGGATGAGCAATAATGGTAGCTGGAGAGCTGACGACACCCACGGCTAAACAGATTCATTATAAAATATGCAATATATAGAAATACTTTTTGTTAGCAATCGGAGGTGCTGACTGGAGATGTTCCACCAGTCAAAACCTCCTAGAAATTGCTTAAACCAGTTCTGATTGATCTTCACTTTTCCACTCTATATATTATACACTGACAAATTTTCAACCTTTATAAAACTCTTTGATGCAACCACTTTTCACTATAACTTGGTGGGCTCATCGGCGCCAGGTGTCCCCGAACTAGATCGTAATATAGTTATGCACATAAGGAGGACAAAAAATATGTACATTTCACTTTTATAAGATTGCTTGACCTGTCAGACAGGGAAGATATAATTTATTTTCTTGTATGAATCCGTGTTATTGAATAGACTTTAATGGAATTTAAACGAACGGTAGATCTTTCGACTGATAATCAAAATTTTATAAAATTTAGATTTGTTGAGTATCGCAAATTTTTTCTTTTCTTGACACAAAATTCACAAATTATTCGTGTATATATAAATTATAAGTAATAATCTGTATTGTATAAGATCTATCTTATTTTTTAATAAAATATATTCTATAGTGGTAACAATTTTTTTAATCAAAGTAATACGTAACATCAAAATTACTATCACTGTAGGTAATATTTTTTTCTACGTACATTATTAATAAGTCAACATAAATTTATATAGAAATTGATAATTTTTTTTTTTTATATGAATGCAAAAAAAAAAAAAAAATGATAATTATTAGTTACTAAAATAGGTTGCAATTTAATTGCATATTTCCATGCATTTTTATCTAAACTGCAAAAAATATTTAGTACGGTGATAAGAGGAAGTTCTTCAAAAGAAACGTAAACTTCATAAAATTAAATTGATAATTTTTTTTGTAATACTTATAAGGTTATATTTTTTTCTGTTTTATATTATTGGTAATAATTTACAAAAATTATTGTTGGTTGTGTCTTAAGCATTCTTTTGAAATTCATTATTATGTTCTTTTTTTGCTTTAAAAAATTAATTCTTATCGAAACTTATTGTGTTTCTGTTATTGAAATATAAATTTTTAAAAATTATGGAACGTATTCGTTTGTTTTTGTTGCAAGTAGATCTTTTAGACAATTAGACAAAAGTTTAAGTAAATCTTACGATTTTTTTTTTTAATTTTCTTTAAAAGTTGTAATGAAAATTTATCAAGAGGTGAGGTAGTTTTTTATAAATTTTATAAACTTCACAACAATTAAATTGGTTGGTATTTTATAAACTTCACAACAATTAAATTGGTTGGTGTGCCGCGTTAGTGATTAAGCTACTAAATCCCAAAAATCTCTATCAACTATTATTGCAAATTAAAATTGGTTAATTGTGGAATGTTTTTTCTAGAGTCTTTTGTTTAATTTTTTATATATTTTTTTAATTTTAAATTTTTTTTAATCATGATATGATAATACGAAAAGGACGTTTTTTTAATATTCAATATAGCCGACATAAATTTCGATATTGGTTTCTTCTTTCTTGCTCAGTAGAAGGTTTTATTTTTTCGATTGAGTGTTAATTTTTTATGTGTTTTGGGGATTGCCTCGTCAGCTACGCGTTAAAATAGTATATTAAGCAATAAGTGCGGGAATTTGTCGATTGCCCACGAGTGCGAAGTTGAGCGCACGATCGTAGTGAGTGCGTTCATGCTTGAGTGGGCAATCAACAATCCTGCACGAACGAATTGCATATACTATTTTTTATTACGAATTTCACATACTTTTTTCCATTATAATTACTATTTTTTATTCCTTTTTAAAATAATATTTTTGAGTGTTTGTCTTTTTTTTTAATTAAATATTGTTTAAATTATTTTGTTGGTGGTTTCTATAGAAATAATTATGAAATATTTATTAAATGAAAAATCAAGAGGCGGCTTTGCATGTTTTGATTAAATTTCGCGTGTTTGTGTATTGTCAATTTGCGTGTGGAAAGTATACTTTCCACACGCAAAAAAGTATGTGGGAATACTACAGTGGGCAAACAGCTATTTTGCGTACAAAAATGTGTGAGTCAAGTTAGTACTTCTCCTAATAAAAAAGTAATTTACTTTATAGTAAACTATGTACATTAAAGTTTATTACATACTTTTAAGTTAAACTATACACCAGAGTTCGTTCAAATTTTGGCATTTTGTGTGTTAAATATTAAAAGATAACATATCCAAAAATCATTTGTTAATTTTTAGAATGCTTTGATTAAAAAAGTAAAAAAAAAAAATAAGAAAATATCTCTTAAAAGTTGATATTTTTATGTTAATTTCTGAATTTTTGATTGGGTTAAATGAGTCCGTGTTTATATACGAAAAATTTTACCTAATAAGTACTTTTAGTGTTATTTTTAAACTAAAAAGTTAAATTTTTCCTTTTTTCACAGTTTAATGTACAAAGATCATTATCGGATAATGGACAACCATCCACATCGTCGTTAGGACTTCCTGGCGAACTATATTTACACTCACCGGCTGCTCATTTATCAGCGGCAGCATCCTCATCCTCATCTGTTGTACAATCTAGTCTACACCATCATTCAACAGGTATATTCCACCATTTTTCGCCGTTTTTAAAAAAATCTGGAATTGTGTGTTTAAAATTGAAAACAATTTTCGTTGCAGGAAGTGGGTTAATTTCAAGTGGAGTTCATTCCGCAAATTCTGCCCCGGCAAGTCATAGTAGTGCCGGCTCGGTTAATTCACCAGGTGGCGCCGGTCAGGGTAACACGACCGCGGGTATTTCACCGGCATCGAGTCCTATACGAAGTGTCCCCTTGGGACAACCACACAAAGTTGAAGAGGATGTTTCATTACATGGTCGAAGTAGTGCGGAAGGTAAGTGGAAAAGTATATTTTTGTGAAATTGCTTGTTGGTAAAATATTTTGGTTTTTGTAAAAAATTTTAGTTGGACCTGGTGGCGATGATGACGATGAGGATTCCTGTCAAGGTCTAGGTTCATCGTCGTGTACGTCAAGGGCGCAATATGTGTCGGCGAATTGTGTGGTGTTTACGCATTATACCGGCGATGCAGCGACCGTTGTCGATCAACACTTTTCTAGGGCGTTAGATAAAAATTCACCGTCACACGGGAAAGGTAAATATATTTTTGATAAGTTTATCAAATTTTTGGAAAAAATGTTACTTCAATCTTTTGTGCCTACTTACCTATTGTTTATTTGCTGATTTTTTCGTTGATTGATTAATGTTGATATTCATATTAAAGGAAAGCTTAAAGTTTTGAAAATTATTTCTGTTTCCCCAAGAGATTGTATCCATAGACAGGACCAGTAACTTATATTACGTACGGAAGATATTACGCACACGTTAAAAAGAGAGACAAACATTATAAATAGCATGTAAATTGCCAATATATATTTCTCTTTCTAAGATACCCTAGACTTTAAATTAAAATTGAAGCACAGTCAGCCATGTTTTGTATTGCAAATTTGAAAAGATGTAAAAATTTTCACTATTTTCACTTTTTAAATTGCGTTTTTCGTTATATTTTTTTAAAGAAAATGTTATGGCAACTAATTCTGCTTACAAATGTAAAAACTCTATTAGAAAAAAAGCACAAGGAATAAAATTTCACCGATAAGATTTTTTTGACATATTTTTGACATATATTAATTAGCCGTCTCTTTAAAAAAATATTTGCGTATATACATTATATGTTAAATAACAATTTAATATGACATATCAAGTATGCAAAGGATGTAAAGCATGATACAGTTCACTTAAGATAAATTGACCACTTTTCTTATGTGAATTCAATAGTAAATGTAGTCAACTTATTTAAAATGAATTTCTACATACATATATAAACATTTAATTTTGTTGCCGTCACTGTCTAGTAGTTGCACAACTTTTGCTTCAATAAAATAATGTTACAGGTCCTTTTATAATACATAATATATTATATTCTTTCATCATTAGTTGTATCTCATTTTCTGTCAAAAACAGCCGAAAAATGATCATTGTAAAGTTTTCAAAAAAAAAAAAAAATTTTTTTTCTATTCACTTACAAGGTATTACAAATTGTTAGTTTTAGCAAGAAATCTTTTTACGATTTTTTTCACAATTTTTGCACATTTCACAACTTAAGCAATTTTTAAAAATATCGAAAAATAACTATTTGATCGAAAAAAATGTAACAGTCATGAATACGATTTGAAATCGATTTTACAAAAAGTCTGGAATTTCTTTTAACATAATTGATATTTCTGCCTTAAAGAGAATAGTTTGAGCTTTCTGAAAATCTTGCTCTCAATTGTTGTAGCATCATTAGTTTCGGAGATATCAAGTGACATAATTAAAAGTACTATGTCTTGTTTAACCACAAATAACTTCTGAAGGACTGAAGTAATGATACTAGAAAAGCTCTTAAATAAAGAAATTAGAGGTAAAATAATGTTTTAAAAATACAGGACATACATTTTACTCAAAGAACATTTTCTAACCTTCGTAAAAATTTTTTTATACATACTTATATAGGTACATAATTATGTTTTTCGTAATGTGGACTTGAAAGATAATAAGGTAGCATTACTAATTCATAGCATTCATATATTAATATATTTAATACAAAATTATATTAATGATATTATAGAGTTAATAAATTTAATTTATAACCTAGAAAGACAGTTAATTATATCATAAAAATTATTTATGAACAGAATTATTAAATATTAAAAAATTAAATTGTTTTCCCCATCATCACTCGATGTTACCAATTACCACAATAAGACAATTAGCTTCGTGTTACGATTAATAACATAATAAAATTTACCACAGTCTTAAAAAATTTATTGGATACTAAACACGATTTAAATGGGGGTTTTATTTACCGTAGCCACATGTTTGTTGATGTTCCTCAGTTCATCTATAAAAATAAAAATAAATAATTGGTGGTTTTAATGGCAGGTGGAGAAATATAAAAGAAATAATGCTAACTTTTCACTCATCTCTTCTTCAGTTTTTTCGAATACTAAAATAATAATCCAAGTATTATTATGGTGGTTGCACTGGCAAATATACTTTAAAAATAATATTTAAACATGTAGTCTACGAAGTCTTGTAATTTCGTTTGGTTAAAAATTCATACATTATTCATTTTTTATCAACAAAATAATCAAATAAAATATAAAATCGATATATCACTATTAATTAAAAATAGATGTATGATAAAAAAAAATATTAAAATTCTTTCAGTACCTAATTATAATTTTTTAATTAATTTACTAAATTAATATGTAAGTGTTTGTTTTAATTCTATATGATTCCGCATACAAAAAAGAATTTACAAAATCGTATAAAAATGAATTACAGCATTTCTTTTTGGTTTACAAGTTATAAATATAAATTTTTTAAAATACACAAATATTTTGTATATTTATGCTGCTAGTAGGTACATGTTGTCATGATTCTTTGGCAACATAGTCAGATACATTAATTTCAGTTACAATAATATTGAAATTCATATAAATTACTGTACTTATACATGCTACAATTGCTACATACACCAAATATTCGCTATAAAGTAGATAAAGAAACGTAGCACGCTCACTGATTAGGCCAAATAGGTATTGCAGGTACTGAGAGTACTTGCACACTTACCAACTTTAATTGGAAGATAGTTTACTTGAGAATGGCTAAAGTCAACGACTATTGACCAGTTGAATTTAATTCTGTAGTTATTATAATTGGGTTGAAAGTACTTGCCGATTTTTTAATCGGGTTCGCCGTTTTTTTAATTAGGTCGTTATATTATCTGAACGACTGAACAGTTGTACAATTAGAAGTTTTTAGTGTGTCGGTGCTCTAAGCAAGCTTTTGTACACAATAGATTATGTATTTTGCAGCACACCTAATATCTGTGGTACCTATGGCATCTACGCAGAAAGCGAGCCAGGCCCTGATACATGAGGGTGGTCATGGGGGTCTTGACTTCACCCTCAGAATGGAGATGTAATCAATATCAAAATTGAAATCGAATCATATGCCTTACTCTTTTTACGTATTTGCCAATTTTATTATCTAAAAAGAGTAAGATATATAATTCAATTTCAAGTTGCTTACAACGAGTAAAAAGTGTATAGATTTTTGAAGTTGTTCTTTTCGTTTTTATTAACACTAAACATGTGGGATTACTAGAAAAATGATTTCTGTCGAGTCAATCATATTTCTAAAAGGAATTTCGACATTTTGGTAACAAAAATGAAATACTAACACCAAATTACCTGAATCTGATCTATCAGCCTAATTCAAATTGTTTCAATAAATTTTGATTTGAAAAAAAAGTTAATTTGGTGACGTCGTCATCTAGTTTACTAAATTTTTTCAATGTCTTAAAAACTATAAACGATAGAATGATGGAATTTGCGAGGAATTATAGGTTTTCAAATGGTGTTATATTAATGCCAGCTTAGTTAAAAAGAATTGTTTGAAAAGAAATGGAAAAAACATTATGAAGCCTTTAAAAAATGAGAGCTGGCTCTGCCCTGGAGCAAGCTACGTTGTTTATGTATCTTAGAGCGAATATCTGGTGTTCATCACCCTTCATATGATGCAGTTTCAGTGTTGCTTTTATTTTGAGACTTATGGTACTTATATATATGTAAGTACGCATAACGTTATAATTAAATGCATAAATTTTAAAATTACATATAAATTTTAATAAATCTACACACGGGACGGGAATACACATGAAAATAAATAGAAATGTTTTTAGTCAACTGTCATTTTATTGAGTAGTGTGGTCGGTGGATCCAGTAAGTATTTGCCGCCACATTTTAATAAAATTTATGGCCAATTTTTTTGTTGTAAAACGCGGGAGTATGAATTTTTTTTTTTTTTTTTTTTTTTTTTATAAAAATTGTGTTGTAGTTCATTTTTTTCTTCTTTATTATAAAAATAGTTCCTGTAATGTTAGTTTTGATCTGTTGTAAGGTTTCTTAAATTCTTTGAACAGGCCTCGGTAACCTATGAGTCCTCAAGTAACGGGAGTCATCAAGTAACCCGTTACTTGACGGGTAACTTACTAGTAACGGGTTACTTGATGACGGGAGTCATCAAGTAACCCGTTTGATAACTTTAAGTAATCTACTTTAGTTCTACAAATAAAGATAGTATTTATATAATAATAAATTATAAATACGGTGATCATTCAAAGGCCAACCATTTTTTCAGTTTTGTGTTCTCTATTTTCTATTCTGATCTTTGATTTTTTTTTATCAAGATAAACGTATATTGGAGCAAAATGGTAATGGAAATAACGGTACACCGAAATGTTTGCATTCTTCTTGTTAGTTATACTTTGGTTGATTTTGACCATCTATCAAAAAAATTTGTTGACGCTTGCTGTAACTAATAGCCCCTATACCGGAACGCGATCATATGTCCGAACAGTTTTGACATTTATATATTAATGAAGTTATTTCTGAAAGAAACCTCTGATAACAAAAATTATTATTAATAGAATGATTATTTTTCAATTTAAATTCACCTCGCATTTAATGTTTCCTTACTTAATTAAAGAAATACATACATATATATATATATATATATATATTTATATTTATATATATATATATATATATATATATATATATACATATATATATATATATATATATATATATATATATATATATATATATATATATATATATATATATATATATATATATATATATATATATATATAGGTATATATAACAATTTTTGTTGAATACAGTATTTTGATCCTTTATTTACGTCTGATACTTAAACCATTCTATATTTCCTACTTTGATGTCTAGATGTCACTCTATGTGTCATATTACTCATATTACACGTCTGTTTGTATATCGGTTTCCAACTCCTAGTGTCATTAATATTTCTTTGTTTTGATATAGATGTCGACATTTTGTAAAAGAAAAACATTAATAAATAAAAATTTTTGGGTTGCATTTTTTAAAACCATATTCACTGGATTAAAAAAAACTTTCTTTCATGCTTATTAAGAAAAAAAAATGGGTGTTTAATTTATTTGTCAACTTTTATAAGCCAGTTTAGGGGTATAGGGGCTCTTACGTTGAACCAAAAGTAATACACTTAATTTGAATTTTATTAGGATTATAGCATTAATGTTAGTTTACAAGTTTAAGCTAATTATTCATTTAAGCATGATCTGAGATCAGAAAAAGGATCTAAATAAAGTCTAGAAAAGCCTAAAGCAACAAGATTAAATATCAAACTTTTATCCGAGTAGTTGTGGGATTTTGTTAATAATTTGGCAAGCATGAATATCATTCTCTGTCCCATTGTTTTTAGGTGTCCGAATTTTTTCAAATAAATTTGAAAATTTTTGTTCTAAACAATGGCATAGACATAGTAAGCTTAGCTTACATTTGTAAAGTATCTAATGGAAAATTGTAACTGCTATTGATTACAGTTATAAATATAAATATCTATAAGTTAATTTAAGTACAATTTTCTTGTAGTGTAGGCAAGACTGCTTTATCTAATAGGTAAAACTGATACTGTGCGCATAAGATCTACGAATCTGCAGGTGCCTATGAAATCTGTGAATGAGCAGAGCAAGGAATTTTAGTTAGAAATTTTTATGCAAAAGTGCCTAGGGCCTACAATAAATAATCCACAGTTTTTGTTCTTATTTTTACAAATTGAGTTGAAATTAAACCTTAAAAAAGATATTCAAACGTAGCTAGCTCGGGACTTTTTTTCAATATCTGGCAATTATGTATAATCTTTTATTTTCGGGAAAACATCCAGTTTTGTTTTTGTTAGTTTTTAATAACATAGATTAAAAACGAAGTATTAATTACCAACAATATATTTATTTAGTCTGTCCAAATCAAAATGAAAACAATTTGGCATTTGGCCAACAATTTTAAAAATGTCAAAACACGTACCTAATCTATATTTATCTTTGTTACGTATATTTATTGTTCAATATGTTCATTTTACTCTTCACATTATAATATACTATAGAATGGTAGGTACGTTGTGTAGTATTTACGTTAGCTATATCATTCAGAAGATACGGTTTTTTGAACAAAATTGCTATAAAGTTTTATGTTGTAAAACTGTCAGACTTCTTGAATTACGTGCCAATAAGAAATGTTCCGCTGAAATTTATTAACAATTTTTATAGAATTCAATTGTTGGTTGTTAACTGTTCTGTTTCTGTTTCACTATTTTTTGTTTTGTTTTTCCTGCTTCCACTCCTTCACTACTGTTTTCAATTTTTCAATTATTTCTATTTTTGTTCAATTGTTTATTATAAATATTGTAGTTTTTTGTTAAGCATTTGCAAAATTGTTGTATTGTTTTATTTTTACGTTCAAATGCCTCTATGTCGTGGCGTTTTATTTAAATGTACATTATGGAATTTTTTCAAATGTAACAATTCAATTTTGTTTTAACAAGTCATTGTTGAGAGTGAAATTAAACAAATGGAATTCCACGACAAATACTGTAACACTGTTTGTGTATTGCAATGCCACAATAAATTCACGTATGTTTGAAGTTACTGAAGTTATTTTTTTTTCAGTGTTTAGAAATAACAACAAAAGTTAACACAACTACCTTTGAGTTTTGATTACTAATGGATCTTTAGGACCCAGTTTTAAAGACAACGATTTATTTATTCCAATTAAAACAAATTTCCTGATTTTTTTTCATATTGTGGAGTATCTTAGGACTTTAAAAGTGTAAAACCTTCGAACCTGATTCCAATAAATATATTTTTCTACAATCATAGTGGAAAGTAGGCTTTTGCGCTCTGGGAAGAAAGCGTAAAATGTCTAGTTGCTGAGGACTCTAGTTACCGAGCGACAAAGTACTACTTTTCGTTTTAAAGCGAAATGTAATATTTTGTCGCTCGCTCAACGTATATTTAATTACAAATCGGGTAGGCGTTGTTTATATTTTCTACGGCAACAAATAAACAGATTCTAAATTTATTATTATTTTTATTGTGATCAAGTGAAATATTAATTTTATTAAATTTAAAAATAACTACAAAATATTAATTAAAAATAATAAATAACTATAATTAATAAAATAATAAGAACAAAAAATTTAAAAAAATCTATACATATATGGTGAAAATATGCAGCAGTGACAGTGATTTCTCAAGTACACTTCCAGATATTTCTGAAGCTGCAAAAATTATAGCATTAAAGTAAATATTAACGTCCATTATTATTTTTTCAAATATCATTTAAATGAAAAATACATTTTATAAGATTGTAGAAAAAATTTTGTGTAATCCGAGCACAAAATGACATTGCCGCTCTCATGAGAATAACTCGCTCCGCCTGGTGGCGTCGCGCGTCAACATTCTCAATCGAGCGGCAATGTACTATTTTACGCTCTTAATACACAAATAACTATTATGAGCCTTTATCCTGAAGGACAATTTTTGACCTCATATTCATTTTTCCTAGATCTGAGCAACATTTGAGCAAAATTTGATCAAAACCATCCAATCAATTGTTTTGGCCGCTTTGTGAGTTCCCCGAATCCTGGGGATCAATTTTATCAATACGTTAATTTTTTTTCCGAAATCTTAATAGCATTTAAGCAAAATTTGATGAAAGTCAGTACCTACTATTCATTGATTTGGGCATTAGTTTATGCTATTTCATATTTGTAAATAACAAAACAAATACTTTATTTAGCAAAAATATCATGTTTATTTTTTCAATTGTGACAATTGTTTCAAGCTTAAAAGTCCATTTTCAAACAAAATCAAGTTGTTTGAAAATGGGCTTTTAACGCTTACTATTATTTTATTACTGTTAATAAGTCCTCAAGACGAAGAAAATATAAAGTGTTTACTTTTTACAGTGTATCAAAAGAAGTGATGAGCAAATGCAAACCAAGACCAAGACTTGTCAGTCTTGGTCTTGGTCTTGTTCTTGCATTAAGAATCTTGGTCTTGGTCTTACTAGAGCAGTTTGAGTCTTGGTCTTGGGCTTGGTCTTGCAAAATGAAGTCTTGGTCTTGGTATTGCTAAAAAATCTTGCACTTTCTTGCATTTTTTTATTACCGAATTTTTTCCTTCTAAAATCAGAATTTTCTCTCTTTACGGTATTAATTATACTCTCAAACTATTTAAATAGTTTAGCAAGAGTCTTGCTTTTTCCTTGCTTTTGTCTTGGTCTTGCCCTATTGAGTCTTGGTATTGGTCTTGCAGCCATACTTATAGTCTTGGTCTTGGTCTTGCTCTTGGTATACATAGTCTTGATCTTGCAAATAATGCAAGACCAAGACAAGACTGCAAGACCAAGACTAATTTTGCTCATCACTAATCAAAAGAATAGAGACTACAAGATATCGAAATTTTTTGATTTATAAATTAAAGAATCATTTCAGAATGTAACAGGAATTTAGAAATCTATTATTGTAACACTCGAGGATTAATCATTGTGAAGAACATCCTGTCATATTAATAATTTTCATCCTGTGTCATTCGAATTACGGAATGGTGCGTTAATCACCCCGAAAGGCATACCGTCAAAGTAGTAATGTCCATTTCATGTCGCAAATGTAAATACGAAAAATACTCGGAGAGATGGTTGCAGCTCTTCTTCATTTTCCAATTGAATTTTTTACTGTGTCTTTATCAGTTGCAGATTTTATCTATGCTGGTTTCTGTACATGGCTGATGTGTCGAAATATTTTTTTTTCATTACCTGTTGCATGTTAATAAATGCCAGTGAACAATTTTGTTGACAGTAGATGTCACTGTTCAACCTAATTGGTGAATTCTTTTTTTTCAACTACAAAATAATCTTTATGTGCATTTACTTGTACCTATAGAGGGAAACACAAAAGGAATGATCACACGGCTATGTTTTTTTTCCATTTGGTTTCATGTACACGTATCGTATGTATTTGTTTACCTCTATAGGAACTATTGTACCGAGAATCGTTGTTGTGGTTAGGTTTTTGCATGTATGGATGACTTTATGTGATGATCAAAGTACTGTACCGAATCTGATTTACCGATGTTTTCAATTTATGTTGGACATAGAAAATTACTGTGCTACAGAGAGGAGAGTATCTTCACGTAAAATAAATATAAAAATTTAACATTCTCAGGGTCGGCGCAAGGACCTGACGCCCTTAGGCAAGGAAAAATTCAAGTGCTTCTTTCTAGTCCTAGCGTTAAAGTTCAACTAGTGGTTAAAGTGCAGTCTCCTAGAATGTACACAGACTGGACAGTAGAGATGATCGATATATCGATAACTGTTATTTTATAACTAGTATAGAAAGATAACAGTTATCGTCAATAACTGGAATACCTAGTAACTGGTTACTTAAATAACTCCTTTGGAAATATCGATAACATAGGTTAATATTAATATATTCGAAAACAAGGATCACAGTAATTTATTTCAACCACCTACGGAGAATTTCAAAATAATAACGTCCCAGGCAAGTTACACATTTTCTATTGTAGCACATTTAAAAAACCCTTCAAAATGAACTATTGTCTATTGTACAGTTATCTATTTGTATTTGTAATTTTGTATCCATAAAATTGTTAATATTGTGTATATAAAGCCTAAATCCTTGTATAGACAAGTATTTGAACAGATATTGCAGTACAATAAAGCAAAAAATCTTATTTAGTATCCGTCAGTATTACATATTTGTGCATATTTAACTAACAGAACCGTTTATACGCATATCGAATATCTTACAATATGTTAAAATATCCAAATACCATACCAGTTATTATAATAGCTGTTATAAATAATAGTTATTTTTCAGTAACTGTTATTGTAATAACAGTTATTAGAAAATAACCGTTTAGCTCATCTCTACTGGACAGTATCGGTATGTATGCGTCCAGTCTCACAGGAAGTTACAGATTTACATATTAAAAAATAAAGAAAAGTGAGTATCGCCTGGTAAATTAGCAGACTCAGCGTAAATGTCTGAGGAGTCTCCGGCCGAAAACAAACGGTAGCTTGATTGAATGAACAAACGGCGGCGTCCTGAGGCAATATCCTAGGGTAGCCTGATGGTAAAACTGGTCCTGAGTATTTTGTTGCTGGAGAATGCTCATTTTTTCTTGTGAATGTTTTTCAGTCGACAGGAACATTTTAGAACTGATATCGGGTTATAAATACCAGAAAAGGTTTTTTCAATTTAAAGTCCACGTTATTCAAATTACATTGTTTCACTTTAGGGACTTTTGTAGGCACTAGGCACAGTATTCTGATAGCCGAGTAAGTTCTATCATATGAAAACCGGATCTATCATGCTTATGAAGATTTTTTTGTAGTTTTTCTTTACAATTCCAGATATCCACATAGTTAGTTTCTTAAGAAAATAGCTACCCTTTGTCCACCACTCACTTAAATAATATATAATGTATAATCTATACATATAATGAAATTGTAAACTTTGTCTTTTTGGTCTCTTTGTCTCTTTAGGGCACTAGGGCAAAAGAGAGGGTTGGTAAAAATATAAAGATTTAAGGGCAGACCTCAGGATACGGAAGTTAGATGTAATAAAATGGCTATTTTAGAATTGTGTGTCAAACGAAGTGAAGCACTACATGGCTGAAACTGATTTTGTACCGAATTCGGGATGTTTGGCGATAGGAACGAAGCACTATAAGGAACTGATTTAATATCGGAATATCTGATTTAAAAGTAATTCTATTCACAAATTCACAATACTGGCTACATGGCTGAAAAACGGGTGCTATATCTCGTCAGGGGGTATCTATCGGGTGCCTCCACCACTGTTATTTGTGGGAAAAATTTATTTAATGACGAAATTTATTGAACGAACTGTATTTGATTGTAGTGACTGTGGCTACATTTTTTCTTCAGCTTTACCGATATTGTATTAAATAAAAACAATAAAATCAATTTGAATAATCTGATCTTCTAACTTGATAATAAAATGTTATAATGGTGACCTTTTGTCCATATATATAAAAACAACAACGATATGTGCTTACACTCGAGCAAGCAAAGGTAAGCGTTGAGAATTGAGAGTTATGTTAACTTTGTTTCCTCTTCATTCCACTTTCCATGAAACTCCACGGTTATGGAGCCATTTATTGCCGCCAATACTTTGACCAATGTTGTTGTCGAGCGGCTCCTCGCTCACGGGTCCAACACGGTGCGGTGGTGTCACCACCGTGAGAAAACTATAAAAATTCAATAAGAAATAATAAAAACACACACGATAAATAAAGACAAAGATATAAAACAATAATAATAACAACTGTAGCGGTAAAGATCTGAGGAGACATTTCAAACAACACATTTAACATAAACATGGAGAGGACTGAAGAAGAGAAACGGATATATACGTGCGGTTGTGTGTGATAAAAGATAAAACATCAGTGAATGTTTTGGTAATAGAAAAAGGATAAAAAATACATGTATGTAGCCGAGAAGAGAAGAATGAATCCACTGCTGATAAACTATCTACTATTAAATAGAATAAAGACTGCGAGATAGTGTTTAGTTAACGTCGCGCGCTGTTGTCAATATCAGGTCGCGGGTACCGTCTCTATAATATACCTTGCATGTGCGTATATACATACCGATATGCAAGTATTATGGATCGTAAAAGAAATGTTACGACACGGACTTGCTAAATAATATGTTTGAGTTGGAAATCGACATACGGAATGATTTTATGTACTTTTGACATTAAGGTAGTATTCTATCAAGGCCGGATTTACCTATATGGAGGCCTCGGGACACTTCTCATATGTGGTGGTCCTTGAATATTTTAGTAGAGGCCCGCCCACTTTAGAATTTCCAGTGTATTTCAAAAACTCAAATTTTCTTAAAAAATAAGGTTCACGAGAGAAAAAAAGTGCTTTTATTTCTTTCCTTTTAATTAAACTTTCAAATCAATTGACTTTCCATGACCATTTTCTGACCTTTTAAATGATCTAATTGGTCATTTGAAATTTCACATATAAGGTGCTAAAATTTCTGAATGACCTTGGAATAAAATTACCTTGATCTTAAGGGGGGAGGGTCCTCCAGAACTTTCAAATTTTTCATTTTTCTTTTTTGCTTTAAAAGTTCATTTGAACCTTAAGGAATATATTTCTAATGTTTTAATCTCAACAGAAAGATTATCTTAGATAACGATAAATTGCTTTTAACTCTACTTTTCAAAAACGAAAACTTTTTAATAGCGTTTTTCTCAAAACAGTTTTTTTTTCCGCGCCGTGGAACATAACTTAAAAAGTTATTAAGGTATTAACTTGAAATTTTGTACAGATATTCTTTAAAATATTGGTCTTTGTATATACTTAAATTTTTGCATAAATTATTACTATAAATATTGTTTATAACCAGTGCTGTATAGTATCTAGATACAAGTATCTGAAATCAGTATCTAGATACAAATTTACGTATCTTGTATCTGTATCTAGATACATTTATTTTTAAGTATCTGTATCTAGTATCTAGATACATTTGATCTGTATCTTGTATCTTTTTTATAAACTTTAGATACAGATACATTTTATAACCTTATTTACCAATTTTTAATATAAAATTATGGTTATTTTCATATATGTACTACTACTATATAGCTAATCGTATAAAGAAATAGGCGAAAATACTACAGTACCAACGATCTGTTTATTTCACTTCAGCAGTAAGTACATAGTACCTTATGCGCATATGTAAGATTTAAATTATTAAATATGTGGATATTCATTGGATACATGCAATTTGACAGAACCGTCGCACTTGCGCACAATAGGCTACGTCCCTCATTCTGTTTCACTCTTACCGTGACCCTGCCACTTAGGCATTAGCCATATAGAAGTATTACATATATGGTTATTTTCAGGGCTGCCAGATTGTATAATTGAATACAAAATCTGTATAATTTGGTTGTTTTGTGTATCCCCTTTGTATAAGAAACTTTCCTGTATAATTGGATACGAACGCCAAAAATTTTAACTGAATGCGCAGAACACAGCAGCTACAATTTTTTGTTAATGTGACATCACGTTAGACCCAAAGAAACTACATAAATATGCCCTTATGTACATTTGAATTTCCTTTAGTTTTCGCAAAATTGCAAAAATGATTAACGAAATTGATTTGTCATTGTACCGAAAAGTTGTTTTGTATAATAGAAGCCAATTTTGTATAATTTCAGAGACCTGACGGTATAAAACAGAAATTTTTACTGGCCGCCCTGTTATACACAGAATTTAAAACAAACTTACTCTAATTCAGCAGAGATTGAAGCTCTTAGATTTTTACAAGAAAAATCTACTTTATCTACATTGCCCGAATTTCAAACAGTTTATTCAATTTTTTAAAAATATAATACAATTTTACCGTCATGTCAAGTGCTCCAGTTGAACGACTATTTAGTACAACTAGACAAATTATTACCGCGAAAAGAAATTCTCTGTCAGAGAATGAGTTGAAAACTTTATTGTTTTTGAAACAAAACAATTGGTTGAAGGCATATTACATTAGAAAAACTTACGGTTTAAGCTAGTTTATTTATTTATTTTTCATCTTGTTTCCTTTTTATAATTTTGCGTAAATTAAGAAAGTGGTATATGACGGTCGCCACCATTTCATGGATTCTTAGTTAATTGCCTATAGTATTATTAGCCTATTACGTCTACAGTACAATCAATGAAATTTTTAATATATGTGTGATTCTTATGTGTAATTAATGTTACAAAATAAATCAAATCTTTTTTTTTTAAATATAATTAAATACCTACTAAGCGTTTTTTTTATCTTCTTAGATTCATATTTTGAATAATACATACAAATGAAAGTATTTGGTATATTTAACTGCATTAACGAAAGAATATACTATAGTTATTTTTAAAAAGTATCTAAAAAAAAGTATCTGTATATCAGTATCTAGATACATTGTATCTAGATACAAATTTATTTTGAGTATCTGTATCTGTATCTAGATACAAATTTACTTGGAGTATCTGTATCTGTATCTAGATACATTTTATGCAGTATCTATACAGCACTGTTTATAACAATTTGTTTATAAAAAAGAAGTGAAATTTTTTCTTTTTGCTTTTAAATTGTGAAAAAAAAAATTTCTCATTAGAAATACGTATATACAAAGCATAATGACTTATTTTAATAAAATTTTATTTTATGATTGAATTTAGTTGATTACAAGAGGCTGGGCATTCCACGGCGCAAATTAAAAGAGTCAACTTGGAACAGCTGTAGCGCCGCCATTTTTTCTTTTTTTTGCATAAAAATTTATGAGTGAATACACCATAACATCTACTATACTATGTTTATTACTATATAATTATACAGAACTTGTATAAAACAATAGTTTTTGCGTAATGCATGCACATGCTCAAAATGGTTTTGATATTTTCCCAAGGAAAGGAGACATACCGTAATAAAAAGTATCTTAGATGATGATCCAGGTCATAAGTTATCACCATACAAGATTTCATCAAAATCCATTCAATAGTTTTTGTGTAATGTGTGCGTATGCTCAAAATGGTTTTCCCATTTTACCGTAGGAATGAGACATTCTCCCGGTGTAAAAGGTATCTTAGATGTTGACCAAGGTAATAAGTTATCATCACACCAAATTTCATCAAAATCCATCCACTAGATTTTGCGTGATGTGTGAACAGATAGACAAAAAATTTAAAAATCGCTGTTTTGATATCTACACCGATAACTATGTACAGTACCAGTGCAATTTTCAAAAAATATTCCATGTACAGAAACGGTTTCGTTACAGTTTTATTATATGGGTAGTTCTTCAAACTAGGGAATTTTGGACGGCGCCACTCATTTTGTATATTAATATTTTGAAAAATACATTTTTTCTAGATGGAAACTGTAAACCATTACTGCATCTAACTGGTCACTCAAAATAACCCGGTTTCGAAATATATTTTTTATAATAAATGACTAATGCCCGGACGTATAGTGCAGGTCATAAATTATCCTGTCAAAAATTGACCAAAAAACGTATCACCATTCGTTAGAAGCGGCACATAATTTATCTATTTTTCATAAATACATTTATAATTTTTTTCTAAATGCGCTTTATAGTTTGTGTGACACGAACTAAAGAGGTACTCTACAAATATATTTTGTTTTGAAAACAATAAAATTTCATATAAACAACATAGTCGCTCAATTTAAGTTTGTAACATCACTCGCGCGACGAACGAACACAGTTTAATTTGATCAACTACATGTGAATTATGTAAACATCTATCTGAAGAAAAAAATTTTTTTCATACACTGAAACTATAAATCATCCTGTCAAAAAATTGAATTGTTGATAAAACATATATGAAAGGAGCGTGTCTTGTAAATTTTTATGAGGAGATATTTCTTGTACAAAGATACAGGTAAATTAAAACTATTACATAATTCGATTTCACCACTGGGTTGGTCATCGAAAAGATGCTTGAATAGCGAAATCTGGCAAAAGTTCTAGAATATTCTTTCAATAATCAGAAAAGATATAAAAAATCCTTAATCAATGGATTGACCAACGAAAAAGTAATCAAGTACCGATATTTAGAATAAGTTCTAGAATATTCTTTTTGGAAATTAGAAAAAATATCGAATATCTGATTTCACCACCAAATTTTTCATCGAAAAGCGATCAATTAACGGAATTCGGCAAAGGTTCGAGAATATTCTATTCTGAAAATAGAAAATATATCCAAAAACCGACTTCACCATTGGTTTGGGCATCAAAAAAGTGTCCAAATAGCAGAATTCGTCAAAAGTTCTAGAATATTCTTTTTGGAAATCAGAAAAATTATTGAAAATTTTGCATCACCATTGGATTGTTCATCAAAAAAGTGACCAAGAAATGAAATTCGGTAAAAGCTCTAGAATATTCTATATGAAAATCAGATAAGATATCCAAAACTTGATTTCACCACCGAATTAGATAGTTAAAAAGGATCCATGTAGCGAAATTTAACGAAATTTCGAGAATGTTCTATCTGGATATCAGCTAGGATATCGAAAAATTTACTTCACCATTTGTTTAGTCATCGAAAAACAAGTTAAATGCAGGTGAAAACATTTGACAAAAGTTTCTATTCGAAAATTAATAAAGATGTCGAAAAACCAATATCACTATTAGAAGAATTATTGAAATAGAAGCTAAATAAAGATATTTAACAAAAGTTTTAGAATGTTCTGTTCGAGAACTAGCAAAGGTAAAGAATTATTTATCATAAACTGGTTATAATTGATGAATTTAGGCTCCATTAGTCCCATTGATTTGGTCAACGATAGTGTGTTTTTAAAAAATTTGACAAATCGTTACTTTTCGCAATCGTAAACTTTAATCGTAAATATCTCCTAAACGGTGCGTCACAGCTCAAAAATAACGAAATTTTTGAAGGCTTAAGCGAAGCAAGTTGTGGGTATTCCGAACGTATTGCGACTATCAAAACCTACTTTTCGTTATCGAAAATTATCGATACCGCGTAACTTGTCATAAATTGATTATAATTAGTTAATTTAGACTGTTAGTCCCATTGCTCTGGTCAGTAACCGAAAAATTTTATAAAAAACTACTTTTCGTTAACTTTCGCTATCGAAAACTTTAATCGTAAATATCTCCTAAACGTTGCGTCGTAGCTCAAAAATAACGAAATTTTTGAAGGCTTAAGCGAAGCAAGTTGTGGGTATTCCGAACGTATTGCGACTATCAAAAACTACTTTTCGTTATCGAAAATTATCGATACCGCGTAACTTGTTATAAATTGATTATAACTAGTTAATTTAGACTCTGTTAGTCCCATTGCTCTGGTCAGTAACCGGAAAATTTTATAAAAAACTACTTTTCGTTAGCTTTCGCTATCGAAAACTTTAACCGTAAATATCTCCTAAACGGTGCGTCGTAGCTCAAAAATAACGAAATTTTTGAAGGCTTAAGCGAAGCAAGTTGTGGGTATTCCGAATGTACTGCGACTATCAAAACCTACTTTTCGTTATCGAAAATTATCGATACCGCGTAACTTGTCATAAATTGATTATAACTAGTTAATTTAGACTCTGTTAGTCCCATTGCTCTGGTCAGTAACCGAAAAATTTTATAAAAAACTACTTTTCGTTAACTTTCGCTATCGAAAATTTTAATCGTAAATATCTCCTAAACGGTGCGTCGTAGCTCAAAAATAACGAAATTTTTGAAGGCTTAAGCGAAGCAAGTTGTGGGTATTCCGAACGTATTGCGACTATCAAAACCTACTTTTCGTTATCGAAAATTATCGATATCGAAAATAACGATATTTCCAAAATGGATGATATAAGGAAATAAAGTATTCTTTCAAATATATAACATCAACTATGAATTTTCGTTATCAAAATCTTTCGATCGAAAATAGATTGCAAATAGTATCCAATTTTTTTAAACTTATGGTTGTGATTTTTTATATCGTCAGTCATGTTTGTTTATTACATTTTTATGTTCAGTAAATAATCAGAAGATAAAATAATATTTTCCTGCCTTTTTTGCTTGTACGATAAATTTAAGAAAAAGTTGGAAAAAGTAGGAAAAATTAAGATTTTCTTTTTTTCAAGCAAAAGGTAGGGGCGGCATTTTTCATGGTGCCTAGGGCGACATTCAGGGTTAATCCGGCCCTGTAACTAACATCTGCAACTAAAAACTAAATTACTTATTAGTTAATACTAATAGTTGAATTTTTCAGTCATTAGTTGCAAAAAAGTATTTTTGTCATTGGTTTTTAATTATTAGTTGCAACTAACATCTAGGCATCTAGCCAGTAGTAACTACTGTTTTGTTGAAAATTAATAAATGTTAATAAAGTGTGCTACACTTCACTGAAAGTATCATTTTCCTTTGCATTTACATAATAACAATTAAAATTTGTAAATGACTATAGATATTGAAATTACAGTTTATTTTCATTTTTTAACCCCTCATACTTGTTTTTGCGCTACTGGAGAACTTGACAGGATGATTTATAGTACACTATAGAGTCCGGGCTCTATAAATGACACTTAAAATGTAAAATTCTCAGTCTCCTGGTATGTCTCCTCTCCGAAGTAAAACATAGCAGACTAAATAATTATTTTTTCTGAATGTATAAAAAAAAATTTACACAGCAGTAGTAATCTATAATATTGGTACTTTTTTATTGTATAAATAATTTTTGAATTTTTTTTAATATTTTCTTTAAGAAATATTCTATTGAATTTTGTCTCCCGAACTTTGCATCATTCTCCTATCAAACCAAAACACTTAAAAAATATAAAAATATTATATTCCGATTAAATCATGGTTTGTCATAGTAATTAACTCAAATATAATAAATAAAATAAAGTACATGTTTTACTTAATTTAGGGTTGTATCAATTAATTCAGTTAACATTGTAAGTGAGATCGTACTCGGTCCAGTCCATTTCTCAGTATCCTGGTCAGCATTTTCATGAAAAATACTGTGGATATAAGAAATTTTTCAGTTGTATGAGTTGTAAATATGTTGTATTAGAATAGCGAAACTGTTTTTTTTTTTTTTATAAAACGTTATTTAGCCGATTTTTAAAGAGTATTGAAGAATTCTCAGTCTCCTGGTCTCTAAATGTCGTTAGAATACTGTAATAAATGACTCCGTATATTTTTTAATAAAAAATAAATTCCCATTTTTTTTTTTGTATAATACCTATATACTATATAATTAATATAGACCGGATGAAATAATTTTTCACAGGACCGGCTTAACGATTTCAGTGTAATACTGTTAGACTGTTTGTATTTATGCATGAGTCTGCTACAACAGAAATAACAAAATCCTGAAAATTTATTGAAATTCAACATAGAGAAGCAAAAACTTTTTAGAAAAATTTTATTATGTGAGATTTATATCAAAAATAAAAAGGGGCCCCAAATTTTGTTGAATTAAAGTTTTGCAATATTTATTTGTCTAACTAGCTTGCAGGTACATATAAAACAAAATTTATTGTCTTCTTTCCCACCGGCGGCTGTCTTTCAGTATCAATTGATAAACAAACTCCTTATCTCTTTTTAACTTTTTAAAATTTAATATATGTACCTTGTTTACAATTTTTTAAAATTTTTAGTTTTCTACATAGGTACATACACATGCAATGTAAATCAAGCAATATTTAATCTAGTTGTCCATTTCATTCAAACGCATAAATAAAACATTTTGATGACATCGTATGTGTCGTACGTATAATATAAATATGTACGTATGTATTATTTGTATTTAACCACAGATACTATTGATATTAGAATATCTGTATGGACCATACAATAGAAGTTTTTTAGATATTATTTTTTTGAAGCAAAATCGTCATATTGATTAACACCTTTTATAATCTACAAACACAGAATACCTACAAACTATCGATGGTAATGAATATTTTTTAATTTTTATGTGATTTTTGTTGTAATTTGAGAGTATTTATTAATAAATGTTCTAAAAAATATTTACACTAACAAATATAACATCAGTTAATCTAGAAAAATTTTAAATCCCCTCTTGTTTAACCATCCATATTCGTCAACACTTTAATCACTTTTCATTTTCAAATAGATTGTGTATATAAGTGTATTCCCACTATTTATTCAATGCTCAAAAGTATATATATAAAAAATATTAGTTAGCAAAAATGAAATAAATACCTACATAATATTTTATTAGATAACACATTATTAACGTTACATCTTTTTTTCTTAATATGTATACTTTTATTTGTGTATAGTTTGTTGGCAAGATATACTAGTTTTGTATGAACATTTTTTAAGGAAAAATTAGTAATATTTTCTAAAACATATTATGTTAATTCGATTTAATTTAATCAGTTTATGTATGTATGTACGTAAAGGAACATTATTTGCTCTAGCAGACTCATACATAAATATAAACAGTCTAACAGTATTACACTGAAATCGTTAAGCCGGTCCTGTGAAAAATTATTTTATCCGGACTATAATAATTAATATAACTACTGATACATATTATATACTATTAATATAATATATAATATGTATTAAACTGTAGTAAATATTTTTTAATAAATAATAAATTCCCAATTTTTTTTTATTTATTCAGTTATTTTTTCTTTAATTTTTTTTATTTTTTTTTTTAAATTTTTATTTAATATTTACGTATATACACTATATAACTACTTATATTATATACTACTAATATAATATATAATATATATTAACCAAATAATAAATTGTTTAATAATTAAAAATTTAATAATAAAAATAATAACAATTGTTTAATAATAAAAATTAATAAATTGTGCTTAAGAATAAAAATGAATATAAGAAATTCTCTTGTGTTAATTTTAGTTTTTTATTCACTTTTTCACTTTCCTGGATGTCTCTTTTTTATAATGGCTATAAAATTTATAATTTTTAATTTTTTGACTGCTCACTTTGAAATAGTGTGAAAAATGTCATCAACTTGAAATAAAACTACTTGCCAAAGCTTATGCATGAAAAAAATATCGGGCCGGAATTAAGTCCATTTTCTTCTTTTGTTTGGAGAACTACCCATATATATATATATATATATATATATATATATATATATATATATATATATATATATATATATATATATATATATATATATATATAGATGTATAATAATTCGTGTAATTCTCCATTTGCTTGATTTCTTTCTTTCATAATATAATATCATTTTTATTGCAACTCGCAATACTTTGAGATAATATTTATTATACCATTTTCTTGCAACTGAATTCTGTAATCTAAAAACAATATTATTATCAATTATTGTGTACTGACGATTAATTTCTTTGAAGTGTTTTATTACTGTTGCTATCTTTATTATAGGTATCATACATATAGGTATACATATTATTATAACGAGCAAGGTCGTTTGTATGGGCTGTAAGTCGTATGTGATGGATGTATTCATATTAATTATTTCAAAATACTAGCTTGTAACTTGAAATGAAATTACATGTTAAAATATTACTGCTGATTAAAATAATGTGAAGTGTAAAACAAACCCGATAGACGCGACAAAGCTTACAGTTATTGTGGGTAAACGAAGAAACAATGTTAGGTCACAGATGCTGAAAAGCTTCTTTTCCTGTTTTTAAAAATATCGAATATGGGTGTTTAAAGTTCAAAATATATGCTGTCACACACAACACTTTGTATAACTTAGCAAATTTTTCAGGACTTATTTTTAAGGGAAAGCATCCTGTCTTATATAGACCAAGTATATATTTCAGTTTAAAAAAATTTTCGGCGTCAAAAGAAATCTAAGTATCTGCGACACAACGTTGTACCGCGTCAACAATTTCATATAAAGTGTACACTAATAAGGTACTTAAACAAACAACGCTCGATCTCTGTCTAGCGACCATGGGTACTATAGTGATGCGGTGTGCTCTATTAATATATATAACGTATAACCATACCCATAACCATAGAGATAATACAATAGAGCAGACAACCCATCAAAATTCCATTGCCGACAGAAAAATATTTTTTAATTGTTTTTCTTACAAAAATTACCATGCTGTCCTAAAATAGAAGAAAAGTAGAAAAGAAGAAAAGAAGCTAATAGTAGAAAGCAAGAAAGAGAAGGTATCAACGCTGTCACATAGCGAGGCAAGCTGCAGAAGGTATCAACACAATCATATATGAAGGTCACATAGCCAGACTGGTGGTATTGCAAGTAGCTGGTCACTGCTGGTGTAGTGTTGTGTGGTGTCCAAGCAGTGTTCATTAGAATGTCTTACAGGACGGATGGTCATCGTTTAATTCATCATTTTGTTACTTCACTATCTTCAGTATTAGAATATATTGTTGTCAATCATTTTTGTATGCATCATAAAGAATCGAACGTCGGAAAAGATCGGGCATCTTCGAAGTTTTTACAGGTACAGCCCAAGCAACATAAGGTTGCGGGTCAGATGCGCAAATGAAAGAGTACGACAACAAGAATTAAACTATAACATATATGCATAAGAGTGTGATAGAAGTTGTGTTAGCACATTAAATTTTACCATGCTATAATATATTTTTTACTTTGGTCGTCGATCGCGCACGCATGATAAGAGAGCATGGTAATTTTTCTGAAATTTTATCTACAAAAATTATATGATTTTTTTCTCCGTGTATAAAGTTTGCAAATGATCATGCGTTATGAAACAAAAATAGAAATAGTACAGATATTTTCCATCTTTTTCTCTCCGTCCATAACCACTACTTACAGTGCTGCATAGGAATTGTCTACTCTATTATCTCTATGATTATAACGTAACAAGTACCCTAAATACTTGTGGTACTTGTTGTAAATATAATTTAACCTTTAAATATATTTAGAGGATAATTTCCAACTTTGTTAAAAATAGACTTAGCAACTTTTCTATTTAAGCCGACGATATTACTTATATAGTTGTCAAAATATTGTATCAACTAGGCATTTAGTAATAATGCCTTATGACCATAAGCGTGTTAATTATCTTACACACATATAGATAGGTACTCGAAATCGGATTGAAAATCCACTATCGAATTTATTAAACGGATGTATCCGAGTTTATTGTTAGAGGGGAGTGTGTTTTTGTTGTATTAGAAGTATCTATATTATCTGTCGTATCTATCTATACAGAGAAGTAGAATTTTTATTAACCAAGAGCAGAAATATTAATCTTCAAAGCTAGAAGACAAAATATATTTTTTCTACTCCTACTATTAAAAAGTAACATTTTGCGCACGGCTAACTATATGTAAAAATTAACAATTGCTCACACAATGCGGAAATAGCCGTGGGAAATTATTTCCCACGGCTTAATATAATAAAAAACACCGTGAGCAGCGGGGCTCCATCACGGTAGTCGAATTTTCCCCTTCATCTTCGGTATTGAATGTCTACCAGCGAAATGTGATTGAAAGTCTACAACCGAATTGTCATTTTGTTGGTTTCAAAACTGGTGATGAGTGTTCGGCTGTTCGAGGCTTTAAAAAAAGGTTTTAAGTATTTAAGGGCTGTATCTCAGTAAATTTCAATTTTGTGCCGAAAACAGGTAGCAGAAAAAAAGCCAACACAATTCGTACGAGGACATTCCTGCCCATGTTTATCCGCTAATTGCCTTTATGTTTTAGTTTTAAATATTAAAAAAGGACCTTCAATAGTAAACTGGAAGGCCTTTATAAAGATATTTTTTCTTTCAAAAAAAAAAAAAATAAATAAATAAATAAATAAATAAAAAATAAAAAAAATTTGGTGGTTTCAAAACTGATGATGAGTGTTCGGCTGATCGAGGCTTTAAAAAAAGGTTTTAAGTATTTAAGGGCTGAATCTCAGTAAATTTCAATTTTGTGCCGATAGCAGTTAACAAGGAAAAAGCCAACACAATTCGTACGAGGGCATTTTTATCCATGCTTATCCGCCAATTGCCTTTGTGTTTTATTATTAAATATTAAAAAAGGAACTTAAATAGTAAACTGGAAGGCTTTTATGAAGATATTTTTTCTTTCCAAAAAAATCCAAAATTTCTATTTTATAAATAATAAAAATCCAAAATTCCTAATTTATAAATAAACAGTGACTTTAATAACATTTTCAAATTACTTAATATGTATGTATTTCATTTGTTAAAAAACTGTATTCATTTTTTTTTAAATTTTTTAAAATTACTATTCGCCTACTTGTATTTAGAATAATAGTAATGCATTTAAAACACATTTAACAATAGCATTCAATTCCGATGTAAAAATGGAAGAAGTGGGGGGAAAAGTAATGTGGTCTCCCTAAAAGGTACTAGCTGGATACTAACTGAATACACGTACAAAATTTCAGCCCTCTAGGTTTCCTTAGAGAGTCTCTAGACGTGTTAGAAAACAAGCAAAAAAATTAAGGAAATATTGGCGTAAAAATCGTGGGGGTAAGGGTTAAAAGTTGAAACCCCCAAAAAACAGTGTCTGGCTATTAGCTTAACCTGTACACAAAATTTCAGCCCTCTAGGTTTATTTGGGGAGATTTTGACCCGAACGTAACTGTTAAAAAACAAGAAAAATCATGTTCTTTTGGGTATAAAAAAGGTGGGGGTAAGGGTTAAAAGTCGAGACCCCCAAAAGGCACCCCCTTGATACTAATTCAATCCGAATACAAAATTTCAGCCCTCTAGGTTTATTTGGGTGACCTGTGCGAGTGGTACAAACTTCGAAAACGTCGAAAATGCATGAAATTGTAGTTTAAAAATGAGGGGGGTGGGGGTAAAATATTAAAACCTCCAAAAAGCACAACCTAGGTACGAACTTCATCAACACACCAAATTTCAACCTTCTACGTTAATTCTGGGGGGCTGGGGGCCTCTTAGATCCAGCGAAAATCGTTTTTTCCCCCCTCTACTCCCACCAAACCATCCTAGGAAGCTGAATTTTGGATATGTTGTAGATAATTGACCGAAACATTATTTAAAACCGGTTTGGAAAAGTTTTATTGCTTTTCCGCCCCCCACCACCCCCTTAAAGGTCGGGTCAGAAAAAAAATTTGCCCAAAATTTGACCCCACTTTGATAGTATGAGGTGCCTCGAAAATGAGCCCCATTTACCAAATTCATCTCTTAACATCCATAGGGGGGCCCTACACAAATTAAAAGGTGGCGGGGATATATATATATATATATATATATATATATATATATATATATCAGACATTTTTTTTTCTACATATTCGTGTTCTACGGGTCCGAAAACGGATAGCGCCCCTACTCTCGCCTCTCGCAACTCTAATCGTTTAGACTGTATAAGTCTAATTTTTCGGAGAAAATTCGCTTTGATTTAACATATAATCTATATAATTAATACTAAAAAAAATATACATATGTAAGTTGATTATTTATTACTGTTTCCATAGTTTCAAAGTATGCTTTTACAAAAATTTGAACATCTTATCATTGACATTATAAATTTAAAAAATTTTTACTACTTATTTAAATTTTATTCTAAATATTTATGTTAAATTTTACCAGAAAAAATGTGAGAGATAGAAAAAGTATAGTCTAAAATACGTGGGAAAAGCTTATTTCTCACTCATATGAATTGTTGCACTCGCCCTGCGGGCTTGCACAACAAACTCATATTCGTGAGAAATAAGCCTCTTTTCCCACTTATTATACAATATATACTATTTTCTAGTCTGTTTTACTAGTCTTTCACAAGAAAGTGTTTTTAACTGACATCGCTGAGGTGTATTCTTGTTTCACTCATATTGACACATTTAATAGCCTTGCGTCAGAGTGATATTTTTCGCTTTCAGTAAAGAAAGCTTCTGGATTTTTAAACTTGGTTAGAGTAAAAACTAGTTTTTGGACGTAGATCGATTTTCCATTAGAACAAGTGCTAATGTATTTCTTTCTTAGGTTTAAGCACTTAACGGGGTAATGTAATCAGCACTGTGTCCGAGTTTCGCCAATCGCCTCTCTCGGACTAAAATAGAGATAGAAAATTTTATGGACTTTGTAAAAGCATAGTGGATCCGACAAGCTTGTGAAAAAATTAACGATTTTTATATGCGCTCACACAAAACAAACGGTTCATCAAAGGTCTACTTTTCGGCGCGTTTACATTCCTATTTATTTTTAGATTAGTTATATATTATTTAAGATAAATCACTGGGTGGACTGTAGCATATAATATATATGGTTCAGTTGTATGGTACTTTTGTCCGGCTATTTGTTTTTGACTACACGACAAAAAAATGTAAACGTTCACTGGTTTTTTCCCTTTCGTAAAAGTCAAAAAAAGATATATGATTATTGTTTTAATAAAATATATGTTTTGTTTTTTTTGTCAAAAACGGATTTTTTCTTTTTTTCTTGTTTAAAACAAAAAAATAATTTCGAAGTATGGGAACATTTAATTAAATTCGTGTAACAACAAAATATTTTTGTCATAATTTTAATTTTGGTGTCGCGACTATTTACCCTCAGACAGAAGGACCATGGATAAAATAACCAACCAAGAATAACCACGGACAAAGTAATCACAGTTGTTAGCAGCACTAATCATCAAGAATCCAAAAAAGAATCTTTTAAAAACATAAATTTTGTTTTAAATGATCAATTTTTACTATTTAATAAATTTCAAGACACTGACTGACAGACAATGTACAGCCTAAACCGTTGGGTTTGGAATAATGAAATTTTGCTCAGGAGTTCATTATATAACGTAGGTGAGCACTAGGAAAGGATTTTTGAAAATTCGTTCCCTAAGTGAATTAAATAGGGGATGAGAATTTGTATGGAAATTCGTTATTTTTGAAGCTAGAGATATATAAAATATTACTATGGGCTTATGGTTATTAAAGTAAATAATATTTAATAAATTTTTAACACTGACTGACAACGCACAGCCTAAACTGTTGGGTTTAAAAGGACGAAATTTTGCACAGGAGTTCCCTATACAACGCAGGTGAGCACTTATAAAGGATTATTGAAAATTTTTGAAAATGTTGCCGATGGGAAATCCCATTGGGTATACGACTAGTTAATAAATAAAATTATTGGGTAATAAACGAATGCATCTAACAGTAATAGACCGAGAGATAATAACAGAAAAGTTTCCGCGATCTTCGCACTTATGCCTCGGGGAGTATTGAAATATATGAAAATGGCTTTTTGCAGAAATTTCATTTTTTGTCCACAGCTAGATTTTAACTTAATATTATGTTAGTACATATGGCATAAGTGCGAAAATCACGCCAAAACGCATCTTTTTTTTGAAAAAAGAAACTTTTCGATATAAAAGCCACGCGAGCGGAACTCAAATTTATCCTTAAGGGGGATCACTAGTGTGACATTTTGAAAAAATTGGAAAATTTTTTTTTGCATGTTCCGATAGTCTATACCTTTCAAAAAATAACATACTAAAATTTCAAGTGCATATCTCAAATATTTTTTGAGTTACAGCCATCCGAAGAGCGGATTCTGATTTTCATTTTTAACTTTGAGGTATTGAGAAATTTATGAAGGTTGAAACTTTTTTTAAAAAATTCCGCCATTTTGTTAAATTTCAACTTTTATATTTTGATTGAGGTTCATGGCACGGGCAATACCTTCTAGTTTAATATGCTTTTTGGTTTTTTTTGATTTCAGGCACTGTGAAGGTCGCTATTACTGCAGCAGTGGGGGAACTTTTTCTTTGGAGCCTTAGGAGATCGCGAATAACTCACTGAATTTTCAATTTTTTGGTTCAAAAATTTTATAATGAATTTATTATATACAAGGGGTCAAACTAGATTGTCTATGTCTCTGTTCCACTTGTAATGAGTTTGTGACGTAAAATCTCCCCCACTCTGGCGTGTAGATACGCACTGTTTGCAGTGGTATTGGTTTAATGGTTGCGTCTGTGTGTGTATTCACACATACTACTACACGACGACAACACACGTATTATGGGACAGACCAAGCTGTCCAATTTAAGTAACAATGTCTAAGCATTGTCTAACAATGTACTGTGTGTTCGGTGACGGACACTGACTGATTACATGCCTTAAGCTGTGACTGGCTTACAAATGACTCCAAGCGAATTACACTTTTTTGATATTAGTTGGCTTCTAGTGTTCTATGATTATATACCTATCAACAAATGTATAACTTAAAATATTAAAACATTTCGTACAGTAGCTTTCTTTAAAAAAAAAAAAACAAAAATCACCTTTTTTCCAGGCAGTCACACTAGTAGGCCCCCTTAAATTTCTTAAAATTTTCATATCTTTCAGTACTCCCTGAGGCATAAGTGTGAAAATCGCGGAAGGTTTTCTGTTATTATCTCCCGGTCTATAAGATCATTTTGTCGATTGGTCGTTTTGTCAGCTGGTTAATTTGGTCACTCGATTATTTGGTCGTGGTTATTTTGTCCGTTGGTCAAACATTACGGAATGTTAATTTCAAATTTGAAAATAACTCTAAGATCTATTCCAGATTCATCTCCAATGTCGGCAAGAAATTTCCCCGCATCATTTTGGAATAGTCATTATCAACCACCACCCAGTGCCTCAAGTCATTTGGGTCATATGAGTAGCGCCGACCTGTACACGGATCCGTACCATCCGGCCGCAGTTCACACGACCGGGGATCCATGGCACACGCATTACCAGCAATATACGGCGGCAGCGGCACATCATCACCATAGGTTTGTATTCATTTCCACCACGTCCTGGTAGGTATAGAGAGTTGTATATTTTTTGCTTCGACTTTCAGGGCTGTTCATGATTACCATCATCACCATGGCACGGCGGCGGCAGCAATGGCTCACCAGGCGGCGGCGTACAGTGCCGGTTTACTGTTAGGACCACCACCTTCGGCTCGGCTGTCCCATCACCATTTACATCAGGCGGCTGCCGCGTCACAGTGTAAAGCGGGACCGGGTCCAGGCGATTGGCAACATCATCAAACGTCACATTTGGATACGGCGACGGCGGCAGCGTATGCGGCCACATATCCTACCATGGCTGGTAAGCTAGAATATCTTTTTTTTATATAACTTCTGTAGCGGGGATTAATCCGTTCGAGAGTGTAACGCAATTTGTAAATGGTTGGGTGTGTAATGGTTTTTCTATCATTTATTATTACACGAGAGGTTTATATTTTTTCGAATAAATTTGGGTTTGTCTAACGAAAGTTTGTTGCCTAGCAATTTAACGAGAAGAACTGTCAACTAACAATTAACAAAAACGCGACAGCGTAGCTGAAGCGTTTTTGGGTTGAAAGTTATTCGAGTTAAATTGCTATTAGGCAAGAAATTTGAGTTGTAGAAAACACAAATTTATTCAGAAAAAATATAAAACTCAAGTGTAATATGGTAAAATAATTTAACGAATAAAATCAATTAGTATAACGTAAAAGCCCCCATTATGGAACGGTATCTAATACTGGAACAGTTTTGACATTTACCTACATATTTATTTCTTTAATTAAGTAAACATTAAATGCGAGGGGAATTTAAAATGGAAAAACAATCATTCAATTAATAATAATTTTTGTTATCAGACGTTTCTTTCAGAAATAACTTCATTAATATGTAAATGTCAAAACTGTCCCAGTATTAGATACTGTTTCATAATGGGGGCTTTTACGTTAATTCATATTATTATTTAATACATTGTTACTATGGTTCTGAAATCAGTTAAATTTACCAATAGGAATTTTTGTTTCGTTTTTATCGTGTTTACCTACAGTGAAATGACCAATTAAATGTTTTGTACTATTTTTTTCGCTGTAAAAATTTGTCCTAACTTTTTTCCATGGTAAAAGTGAAATAACTACAATATTCTTATGGGACTTGATACATATGAGTTAAATTATCTTTCTTAAACTAAAAAAATCTACGAAAACCACCAAACCTAAATTCTTAACAACTGAAATTTTGTATTGATATATTTAATTGATACGAAATATCGCATTAGATCAAAGTCTACTTTTTGTTGCAAATTGTTTGAATATTTTGATCCACAACCTATTGACTTATCATCATAAAATAGAAAATGCGTACCTATGTAATAAATAAAATTCAACAGGAGTAAGTAGAAAATGATTTTAAATTGTTCTATTAAGTATAATCTATAGGGTAGTGTAAGATAGTGCAGTCAGTAATACTGTGTATTCCTGCTTTCTTAAAACAGGGACAAAGTTCGCAATTAACTTCAGCCGTGTTTTAAAGTGTTAGGGTATCTATAATTGTTTTCCGAAAAATATTGGCTTAGAGCAGAATTCCGATTTACTAAAGAAGTTATGGACATGATTTGATATTATTTTTACTGAAATAATATGTTGCTATTGCTACATTTTCTTTCGAAGCAAATTAAAAGTTGTAAATGTTTCTGTGGCTAGTGAAGTCCATAACCACAGAAACGCGTTTGAAACCATCAGCAAAAATGGGGATATGAGTTAGGATAATTATTAGGAAAGTTGGTGCCGTTTTTGGTGTAAATGACAATCCCGATTTTCTTCAAATGACCGAAAACTGTGGATTTTGAATGCTCAAAAGTTGCCGCTAATTCTTTGACAGTTTGCCTCGGGTTTCGCTTTATTTCTTGACGGAAAAATTCATCACCAATACACAGAGGTCGACCGGAGGAAGCCTTATCTTCCAAAGAAAAATTACCCTTTTGAAATCTAGCAAACCATTTTTTATAAGTTCTGTCAGATAGCGCCATAAACACTATAAATATTATTTCTCGTTGCGTCAGCTGCATTAGTACCTTTTTAAACTCGTATAACATGGCATGATGTTCCTTGATGTCTAAGATTGCTCATCGTTATTTAAAAAAAAATTATTTAAGCACTGTTTAAAGATGTATGATACATATTACAAGCAACACTGTTGGTCTAACACTAACATGTTGGTGAATGTTGCATCTGCGGTTGCTACTTGAAGAAATATGAATTCATCCGAGCAGCTCGAAAACTGGCACGATCTTTCCGGATGACCCAATAGATACAATGTTGAATGATTAATCAATTTTAAGCGAGTCGACGAATTTTATTTCTCACAGTCTTTTTTAATTAATCAAGAACCAAGGAATTTAATTTATCCTTGAGCTGTTTTAAACATTATAACCTAGAATCGACTGTACAACAAGAAGGTCTTTTTACATAATGTTCTAGTCTACAGTCATATAATAATGCAATTATATAGTCTAGTCTTCTCGCTAACGATAAAAATAACGTCTGTCTAGACTTGAAATATACTACCATTTACGCTTATGATCGTAACTCATAACTTAATATTGCATATTTCTATAATATAGTCTTTATTATACTCACTTTACAGTATGCATGGTAATTTCACATGACTTGATATCTTCTGTCTTTTCAAAACATTCAAAACATAATTGTTTTTGTGTATTGTTTTTAAAATCGTATCACGTACTTTTTAATCGACATTCTTCCAATCTCTCTCGTCCATTATTTCGTCGTTGGTTCAGCTTGCAACGAACGTTCCACTGTTCCTATTTTCAGTATTGTTTAAAGTTTTTTATTTTTATTTTTGTGTATTGTTACCATTTACAACTATATTATCGACTGATCGACAATAATGACGTCGAGAATGTTTGCATTCTTATTGTAGAAATTTCTACAAATTTTTATTTACCTAATTCACTTTGTTCCCCCCATCGCAATGAAATCTAATAAGTCGATTTTGACCCACTTTTCGACGTTTGTTTAAGTTGACATTTCGCAGACATAAGTAAAACCGATAACGACATAATATTATGATTGAGCTGGTGTGAGATCATTAAGGAGGTCAAGAGATTCTACACTTACTGGTAGGTGGCGACGATGACTGTACTTGTAATTAAAATTCATCAACTGTCATATGATAAATAATCATTTGGACATAAAATTTTCAAATTTAATTAGGTATCTAATTGTGATTGAAGATATTCTTGAAGCGTTTCAAGAAAGATTTTCTTCAAAAATATCAAAAAGTAAAATCTGGTTTTGACAGTCGACAATTATTAAATAATTGAAACACTTTTTTGAGTAGTTTTATTTTTTACCTTTAGATATAGCCTAATTGTACCAAACTTGAATGGTGATAGCACTGCCAGTTTGTTAATATTAAAAATGTAATTGTTAAATAAAATTAGAAGAAAATGTTTTAAAAAATTAAGTTTTTATTTAATTTGGAAAACTACAAAAAATAAAGGTAATTTTTATTTTCATAAATAAAAGTGTGTTGGCTATTACGCGAAATTTTAAATAGATCAGTACAGAGAAAGACAAAGATAGAAAGCACAAAATGATTTTATTTGTGAAAGTATTTTTCAAATTCAGTTGCAAGATCGATATTTATGAAAATTGGAAAAATTCCTTTTCTCGTTTATTTATTGTTTATTTGATGCATTTTTCTTTGTTATTTCATATTTCAACTTTTCCTTCGTTTACATCGAAGAAAATTTGAAAGTTTAATTTAAACATTTTATTGTAATATTTTCCAAAAAGAAAATTTGGTTTCGTTTGATGTCGCTGTATATAAATAAATTGTGCTATATAATAGAAAACCACATCAAAGACATTTATGGTAATAATATTTCATTTATCTACCTCGGAGGTTCTTTGTTTGCGTCACCCCCCGGATATAACTGAGTGTGTCTTTTGATGTTTTATATTACCCAGGTACACCGTTACCTAGCGTTTGTCGTGTAGACTTCGTACACCTTCGCATACACTGTGTGCAGTTTACACTTACCTTATCCACTATAGGAGTTTATTTCGCGTAGTAGCAAATAAATTATTTCCAAATCTTTTTATTTGAGTGAGTGTACAAGTGAACAGGGTCGGGCCTAGAGTTATTATTAGGGGGGGGCAAATTTTCCTGTTGGCGCCCTCCGCGGCAAAATTTTCCCTGAAAAATGGAAGTGATGACCAAACAAAAAAGGTCAATAACATTTTTTAGGTTCACCTGGCCCCTATCAGAAATGGACAGTGTTGACCTTTTTGTGCGAAAAAACTTTTAAGCATTTTCACCGTTTTGGCGCCTCTAAAAGCTTGCAGGCAGGCACGTGTCCCCGCTGCTCCTCCCTAGATCCGACCCTGTTAGTGAATAAGACTGATTGATTGACTGATTCCTTTGGTTTCCAGAATTATTGGATTCATCGCTTTATATTATTTGTTAAAGACAGAGGAATGCATACAGATTTATAATAGTTCACGTGTAAATTTAAAAAAATCCGAACAGAATTGGAATGATGTTGGCGTGCAGGGCTTCATCATTAAAATTAAACCTGTCCAGATCGAATCGTGAAGGTTGACAATCCTGGTAGTGCACAATTCAACATTAGTGTAGAGACATACCACCTCTGAAAGTAGTGATGAGCAAATGCAAGACCAAGACCAAGACTTGGCAGTCTTGGTCTTGGTCTTGTTCTTGCATTAAGATTCTTGGTCTTGGTCTTGCTAGAGCAATTTGAGTCTTGGTCTTGGTCTTGCAAAATGTAGTCTTGGTCTTGGTCTTGGTATTGCTAAAAAATCTTGCACTTTCTTGCATTTTTTATTACCGAATTTTTTCCTTGTAAAATCAGAATTTTCTCTCTTTACGGTATTAATTATACTTTCAAACTATTTAAATAGTTTAGCAAGAGTCTTGCTTTTTTCTTGCTTTTGTCTTGGTCTTGCTCACTTGAGTCTTGGTGTTGGTCTTGCAGCCATACTTATAGTCTTGGTCTTGGTCTTGCTCTTGGTATACATAGTCTTGGTCTTGGTCTTGGTCTTGCAAAAATGCAAGACCAAGACCAAGACTGCAAGACCAAGACTAATTTTTCTCATCACTATCTGAAAGTTATTTTTAAGTGTCTATTGAACGTTCAGACAAACTTGTGGGGATACTATTATTAATTATCATTTTTCTTAACGGAAAGTTGTTTACAAGATCCACTGAATAGATTAGAACAATTTCATTTCCTCTAGTAGGTACAGTGCAACCATAAACACTGAACTTGATTATCTGTGAATGGGGCAGATGTATCTATACTTGAAGCATCGGATTTGAAATGCCTTTTGAAAGCAAAAAGCTGGACAAAAACATCGATAATATACATATTTTAAAATAATTAACTAGTTAATAAATAAATTCATTATTTATTCTGTGGATATGTACAGAGTGTTTCAGAACTTACTATAGGTAAATTATCATTTAAAAATATTCTGAGTAAAATTAGTTTCAAAAAGCTGACTGTATCTGACACAAAGGGTAGATTGATCGATGCTTAATTAAGTTATTGGGGGCTTTAACAGACAGATTTATTGACAATCAATATTAATCTTTCATCTTTTCCGGAATTTCAATAATATTCGAGTAAAATTTTATCAAGATCCGTTTAATTTTTAATCTGAGCCCTATTCGGTGACTTCATTTGTTACCTCACCTTAATTTTAAATCAGATTTTCGACGGCTCTTCAAAGTAGCCATATGTATTCATATTTCAATAGCCTATTCTGGCGTCACATTAATTTTTTTTTCGCTCGTCAACAATATTTGGTTAAGAGCTCTTTAATCATTTATTTTTACTCCTTTTTGGGGTTCTAGGCTCTTAGGGAGTAATTTAACCTTCACATTCATTTTTTTAAAATTTTAATAAATTTGAGCAAAATTTATTAACAATTGCTCCATCGCTTTTTTGGGATACTTTTTGGGTCCCCCAAATCCTGGAGGATAATTTTAACTTAATCTTAATTCTTTCCGGAAGCTTAATAGTGTTTAAGCAAAATTTGGTAGTGACCAGTCAAGTGTTTATTTGAAACCCTTTTTGAGACTCTAGATCTTTGCGAGATAATACTAACCTTTGAAATGTAGCCTATATTAAAATTACCTATTCACCAGTAAAATAATTTTGGAAATCGATTGAGTAGTTTTCGAGATTAACTCATTGTCAGTCTATAACAAATTAATAAACTTATATACTAGTTGTTGCCCGTGGTTTCGTTAGCGTGATTTCCGTGACAAAAACATAAACCTATAGTAGATAATTGGGGCCGAGCAAAAATTATCGCTTAAAGTTTGCGTTCATAAAGTCCCTGTGTATTTCTTATGGAGAGTTTAGCACTCATATTCCGAATAGATAGAGAATAGAGGTGGATATATTGAACATTCTATACATTCTAATCTGTAAAATTTGAAAATTTATTGTATTTTATAATTCAAATTAAGTGTTCTGTTGCTACCGCGGAAAATTTACGAAACTCATTCTTCTGAGATACCTTGTACAAGTCATGAAAATGCATATAAGTATAATATAATAAAATAATAATAATAATGATTTCTTTTTTTATTTTAATATTCTTCTTATGGTTGAATGAGTTACGAAGACTTAATTCCAAGAAGAACAAGTCACTTCGCATGTTTTGTTTCAGTTTCACGGAATTCTGTATGCTCACTTTAAAGTGCATACGCATAATACACTCATATAACAAAATGCACTACCGAATTTTTTTTTCGATGTTTTAATTCAGTGACTATCAAAATTAAATGATATTGCATTTTGAGCGCTAAACTGAATCATTGGTTTTATATAATTAGGTATATTTGGTCACTTTTTGAAGAAGCCCCTAGAATATCGGTCTATCTTTAAAAATCAAACTTGAGCATAGTGTTCCATAATGCATTAATATATTAAAGCAACTATCGTGTTCTGAAATTGGGATGACATTATACTACAAAGTAAGGATGTTATGGATATAAAATTTCGGATACGGATACGAATATGGATATTTAAAAACATTTTGTTCGGTTCGGTTTCGGTTACGAATATATAATAATATCGGATAATGTTTCGGATACGGTTACGGCTATACGGATAATTGCTATTAGCGAACATTTTTTTTTTTTTGAAAAAAGGGGAAAATTGTACCAAAAAAGTGAACACTAAACACGAATGAATGAAAATCAATCAAAAGAAATACATGCAGCAATATTTTCTTTAATTTGAACTCAATTTTCCAACGGCTGTTGTCTGTTATTATCCGAAACAAATCCGAAACTTTTATTTTCGGTTACGGGGGGCTTGGTTAGGGCTAATTAATAATTTGGGATATCCGGTAGTTTCCTTTACGGTTACGGATATGCATAACATCCCTACTACAAAGTTGAGTGTTTTTCTGTTAAGAAGAAAAGCAAAAGGGGTAGGGCCGAACATATAGGTGAACTAGGCGACCACCTAGGGCGCCATAAATCTGGGAATGTAAAAATTTACCGTAAAAATTATAACACTGTACGTACTTTTGTTGACTAAATTCACTTTCCAAACGATTTTACATATTTATGTATTTTTACGTCAAAAAGTTTAATCGCATACATTGTATCTAGATCATATGATCACATACAAACTGAATGGTATTTCTTTAAAAAAGTAGGTATATTAAGGAAAGGGTCAGTCAACCTTTTTTTCTCTTTCTATGAATTTTATTAAAATATTTTTTTAATGTTCAAAGAAGTGTCGATGTGTATCTGTATTATATGCTTGGCCAAGTGGTCAGAAAATGACATTTCATATTACACGATCTAATGTCATTCCAGTTAATGACGAAAATGATTCCAGGGTACAAGAAATCTATTCAGAGTTAAAGAATTGCTTTTAAACATTTCTCTAATATTTCAAAAAGTGTCAATATTTATCTGAATTACGTGGTCGGGAAACGACATTTCATATTACACAATTTAATGAGATTCCAGTTAATGATAGAAATGATTCTAGACTACAAGAATTCTATTTACAATTAAAGAATTGCTTTTAAACATTTCTCTAATGCTCAAAAAAGTGTCGATGTTTATCTGCATTATGTGGTCGGCCTAGTTGGTCGGAAAACGACATTTCATTTTACATGATCTAATGTATGCGCCTATATTACACGATTCATTCTTTGCTAAGATTAACTGACATTACGAAAAATCGATATAATATATAAATCATCTGCTGGTTTTGTTTCGATATCCATCGGTTTAGTGATACCGTTTTAAATGCATTTAATTAACGATCTCTGTTTAACGATTTTATACTGATGCAATAGTCTAAATAAAAAAGACGAATTGCTGTACGATGGGTATACGTCTGTGAGTGGTCCACATTGATACACATGTCGGTAAAGTAAACATACATCACTTTTGTTTTTTCTTTAATAGAGAAATTTTCATTTGTCTTACTTGGTGTGCGTTCAAGCATTACATTTACAGTAAAAATCTCATTAGTGTATTTGGAAAATACCTATATATATCAAAAATAAAAACAGAATCTTTTCAAATTTAAATCGTAATAATGATATAACGGTTTGTAAGTTCAGGGCCGCGCCAAGGGACATTTGCGCTGGGGTGCAAGACAAAAATTGTCGCCCCTAAAACGCCAAACTTATTTGTAATACATTTTTGATAATAAAATATATGCCTCCTGGCTACCAGTTTACTTACTATATATACTTACTTTAATGAAATGCAAGATTGATAAATGTTTTATGTGTAGAATTCAACGACGGTTTTTATAAAATTAAAGCATGCAAGAGCATGTTCGATCCCGATCCCGTTTGATCTCGCCGATTACCGCGCAAATGATTGTTGTCGCTGGTCAACAATCGGAATAATCGGATTACCGACGGGTCACAACAATCATAATAGACAAGTATTTAAGCAAAATGCGGGTAACATTTAAGTGTCATCAAAATTACCACATAAAAATAGTAATAATTTTATATTTTATTTGCCGCCCCCAAAGCCTGCCGCCGGGGTACTAGGCACCCCTAACACCCCCGCTTGGCGCGGCCCTGTCAGTAAGTTTCTGGTGGATTCACATTATAAAAGTGCCATAAAAAAATTCACCTTTTTAGAGACCGAAATTAATTTTATTACTTATTTTGGTAAAAATTCTTTTATACTTTTAAATTTTTCAATATTTTTAAATTATGTTAAAAAAAAGTTGGAGTTCTATCTGGATTTATATGTAACTTTACTAAAAGTTAATATTATATTCTAAAAATGTGTTGAAATGGTTATGAAAATTTATAGTGAATGCAATAGCAATAATTTTAATAATACATAGGATAGTTTTATTCCGATTGAAGGTTCCCGGTGGAAACAATATCAACTGCTAAATCACATCCAACTAACTAAACCGAAGTCGATGAGCACATGGTGTAATCTTATCCCGATTAAATATTCCTGTGGGATTCAATGTCAGTTAATTAATAACAGCAACAAATCATAGATCCTTGATATTGCTTGCATTAAAGTTGGGAATTTCAAAATACAAACTAGATTATGAGCTTTATTTTATCCGATCCTAAAATTGCAACTCAACACAAAAAGGGAAACACACGAATAGCAACCCGCGGTCAATATTTTATTGCTTTTAAAGCTCTAGTTGGTTACAAATACATACATGCATACAATTTATTCATTATTTTATAACACCTAAAATAATTTTCAAAAATAATTTTTTAAAATTTAAAAAACTTGTCATAGTGCGATTTTAAGCCATTTTTGAAAAATTTACAAAGCCATATATTTTCAAAACGGGGGAACTTAATAATATTTGATATTTTCTTAATTATATAGTTAATTAGTAGACAGGACTAGTAAATGGACAGACAGGACTATTATACAAGACAGACAGTAAGACAGGATAAACAGGCCGACAGGACTTGACGGACAGGCAAAAAGTAAAAATATTTGTAACAAACAAAAAAACAAAAATAATAATAAAAAATAACAAACAAACAAAAATATCTGTAACGTATGAGACACGCCATGTATACAGAAATTGCGCCATTTCCTGCTTAAAAATGCTCACAATTTAATTGGATTAGCATTCAAGTTTTTGCTTGCTTTGTCACTGAATCAAGTTATGCTTTTGAAAGATCCTTTCCTACCCGGAAATTATCAAAAATCGCATAAGAAGCATTAACGGGAATGGCGGTAGAAAAAGATCTGGTAATGAATTCAAGTTCCGACAACATAGGTAATTGACAAAGTAGCCGAAAGAAGTGAGCTTCTTCGGAAGTCACTGATTTAATTGTTAAAAACTAAAAAAATAAATGATTCAGAATTTTCATTTGTAGTTTTCCTTTCTTGTGAGGAGTAACCGTCTCTAAAATGCACATTAATCCTGGAATTTTTCAAATTAATCATGTAATTAGAGTACTGTCAACCCTCCTGTAACGTGATTAATTCGGACCGCGTTATAGCGAAATTACGTTTTAAGAATTAGTGAAAATTAACAAATTTGTACCGCAATATATATAGAAATCATAAATGACCTTGTCAAATAAGTAAACACTTCAAATACACACGCAGCATCAAGTAATATGGCATCGTTATGAAATACTAAAGATTGGGAATATACGTTTAAAGCAGCGACGATTGCAATAATAGCAGCTCAATAGCGTTATCGGGTAAGTTTCACTCAAACGCGCGTGCGTTCTACAGAAGTCGTGTTATAGGAAGGCTCTCACCGCTTTTTGTTTCGCATTCTATCGAGACCGTATATTAACAATATCGTGTTACAGGAGGGTTGATTGTAATCGAAATTTTCGTTTTTACGAGGCTATAATTTTCGTGATTACTTCTCTAACTTTTAATTGTTGAAAACAATCACATCAGTAAAACTACACCTAAGGATCCGAATAAAAGTTTTCTTAATACGGTTTTACTGCAAAATATTTAAAATAACTTTAATTAAATTTTTTTTATTTTTGATTTTACTCGTATAAAACTTACACATATATTTAATTTATTCTTTCATATATTTATCAATATTAATCAATTTCTGTATGGTTCATATTAACTACACAGTTATATCTATTTAATAATGCATTCTGGTTTTTTGTTGCAAAAAATCTTTATTTATACAAAAACATAATATATAAATATGATTCTCGAATGGTAATTGATTTAATTTATCGAATAAAATCATAAAACGTGTACGATAACACTCCGTAATGGCAAATAAATTATCGTGTGTCAATCAAAAAACCGCGGAAAAAAATCGTAACACAAGCAGAAACAAGATATTCTTGTGCAGCAACGAATACCTACTTAAGTAAGTATGTATAGACTTAAGTATGATAACTATTTGATAAAATTATTAGTGAATATGATTAGAATTTGTTTTAAAAGTTTAATTACCAATACGGAACACAGGTGGCTTTCATTGAGCATGTTTGTATTGAAATATGTATACTTTCATTAATACAAAATATTAACTTGTATACAACTTATTTTCATCATTAATACAACGTAATTTCTAATCTTGCAATTAAATTCGCATGCAACTGAATTCGGATAAGAGTAATATGTTACACTTGCGTTTTTTATGCAGACGCTATTTCAACTAAAACCGCATGGGAGTAAAAACGTAAGTAAAACATTCGCTTTAGTGTGTTAGGTAGTTTTTGTAACTCAATTTTTGCAATCAAAATTTAGATATTATTAGTCTTTATAAATATTATATGTATCACAAAAACTCTATGTTGTTTCCAACAAATCCCGTTCTAAACTATCGGATCAAATATATTATCAAAATTCACCAAAAGGTGTGAGAGTTAATAAAATTTCAGCCTGTATATGTATAATGATTTGTTTGGATAAGACCTATTTACAACATGTTATTTTCTTTAATATCTGTGTGACCAATACATATGCATCGGCATTGCAATAATGCATATGCAATACATATGCATTCCATTTAACTATCTTTAAATGGAATGACTTTTCAAGTGCGGCAATAATCATTAGTATTGTTCGCAGCATGTTATCTACTTGCCTATGTAAGTCTTAAACGAAACCGTCACTCGTAAAACAGGTAATATATTTAAACACAATTGTAGAGAACATAGGGTGGCATTTGTTGCAAGCTATAAAATAATTTAACTTTTTAAAAGTTTATGATCACTAATAACATCCTCTCGAAAAGTCATCCCATTTAAATATGGTTAAAGTATACCTTTCCTTGAATCGAAGCAATAGTGTAATTCTAGTTATATTTGATATGTATTTAATTGCTATCAAATATTTATATTTTGTAACAACTTTCTGACATAATAAATATTTATGGATATTTTCAACCGAATTATTAAACAGAGACATATTTTGGCTTCTTATGGATTCTGATCCTAACCTGATCAAATTTAATCCTTGAATTCGGTTTGAAAATAATTTACTATTATTTATGTTTCGTATTTTTGTTATTAGCTTTGCACATTAATTAATAACCGGAACTCGTTCAATAAAGTTCTATCTACAGAATATAATTATTATTTATGCTACTCGAAATTCATTCCAAAGCACGTTTCAAGTCATTTCAACTTTTTTAATGAAATACTTACAAAATATAATAACTACATAGTAATAATATATTCGTTTCATTTTATTTACTTAACTGATAAAGATATCCGTTTTCGTTTATAGCAATAATACGTTAAATAGATTTACAACTTTGTTATTTACCTTTATCAACCAATATTTTGAATGTGGCTCCAGCGAAGTCAAACAATACACAATATTAAATAATACAATAAAAACATGTCTAATATAAGGATTTTGTATAAATAATACACAGGTATCGGATTTCTTTCGGATCAGACAGTTTCGTCTTTAGCATATGCAGGTATACATATTGCACTCAATGTGACTAAAAGTTCAAAATATTTTCATAAAAACAACGTACACAAGTTACATACACACACATACATATGTGTATCAAAATATTATTTATACATATTTTATGTAAACATCCTTTTTTTTCTTTTATTTATTACCTGCACAATTGAAAAGTGCCACTGTAATTTTAATTGACTATCAAAAGTATTTTTGTTTATATTATGTATGTGATTTATGTGACATATCATTTAAATTAAATAAATTCATCTTTTTTTATTGTTTTCAATTTTGAGAGATAGTTGCTTGTTAAAAATTTGTTTTTCAATAATAAAAAATCTTATAGTAAATACGTACGTCTTAGCTATTATAGTGGACCGTCTAAATATTCAACAACTTTTCAATATATTTTACAAAAATTTTTTCCAATTTTTTGAATTTTCTTACTTTCGTCAAATAAAAAATGCTGTTAGTATTCTAAATGGTGAAAAATGTAATTTTTGACCAATTACATATATTCATTCAAATGTGCATAATTTAATGTAATTTAGTTGCAAAATTTTATTGAAATAAGTACGGTCCTGACCTGTCCGAAGAAACCCGGTACCTAATAATACATACATACATATACACGTATGTATGTACCTACACAGTGGCGTTTCAGTAAATAAATACAGTGGTAGCAAGGCGCCATTTATATATCTTATCAAAATACAAGATCACAACAAACAAATAAACAAACAGAAACCGGCAATTGAACACGCTATACCACGCTATACGTACATACATGTAAAAACGGGACAACTTTCCCCTACTATTTATATTTTTATATTCATCATATTATACTTACGTATTTGTACTTATTGTCATAATTTTATTGCAACATTTAAAATGATATATTAGAAAGAGAAGTCGATGGACATTTTAGTCCTGGAATCGTAAAAAAGATATTGAGTAGATATGAAACCATAGTATTTTTAAAACTTTGTAAAAAAAGAGGATATGGGTAAATATACACCTACATGTAAACGTGAGAAAGATGGAAGCAGGATTGTAGTGTCACATCTAGTAAAGTGCAGTAGATACACATACAGTATCGACAAAGCACATATACTGCACATACCGCAAGGGCATTATTTAACAGGGATGACTAAGATGTCATTATCCTTTTTCTCTCTCGAAAGATCTTTTATAATTTTAGTTGACTTTTCTCGTCTATGTATGTGAGCTCTTTGTGTAATACAGTTACCATACAATTCTGTTTTTTTTTCCACATTTTATTAGATCAATTCCAACATTGCTCTCATTTTAAGACATACGGCACAAACGTATGTTAATATAAGGTAATAAATCAAAAAAATATAAAAAAATTTATAAATATTGTTATATAAGTAATTTACATTATATTATAATATGTCATATTTTCTTTGAAAAGTCTATTATTTATATTTGCACAATATAAGCTGTAGACATGTGAAAAATGCCCGTGTTAGTTTTGACAGCGAAAAAGGGGGGGGGGAATTGATCAGTAATAGAGGAAGATGTTAAGAAAAATACTTATTGTTAGTAGATAAAATATAAGATATAGATACTCTCAGATTTTTTTTCGCATGTGTATTAGTTTAGTTGTCAATATAGGTACCTTGGAAGGTCTGTGGGTCTATTTGAACCAATTTGAACCAATGTATTATAAATATACCGTGAAATATTTTATAATAAGTGTACTGATTATATTATCTGTGTAATATATAGTAAACTAGCTCAGACCTGCGGTTTTGCCCGTCTAGAATTCTATTTAACTTTCTTACACTTTAATACTGGTTGCTGCAAATTGAATGAACGTTTTCTACGCGTGAGGGGAAATATTTTTGATGTGGAAGGGTAGTATTTCGAAAGTTTATTGAAAATCTGTAGAACATCAATCAACAATATTGTATTGTATAGTTCATTAAGGAGAATGCAACAAAATATTTCGTCATTACCAAACTTCAACAGACAAAAAAGAAATGTTAACTGTTGCCCATTTGGATAATCATTTATTTGTTAAAAACTGTATTTTCTTTTTTAAGCGATTTTATTAATAATAGAGATAAACCTACATTTACAAAAATAATAGTAGTATACCTCTTTTTCTTATATGTCAATTAAAAGCGGTTTTAATCCAAATTGCAAGGAACCCACTTATAATATTAATGTATGTAATAGTGTCTCTACGAGTAAAGAAGAGAAAATACGTAATATGTAAAATCAAAGCTGAAGATAAGGAGGAAAATAAGGGTGTCTTTTTTTTTTATAAATTCACAGAATTGTCAATTAAATACTGAATTTCTAACTAGCGATACCAGGCGCTTTTGCGTTAGAGTATACGCAGCGTAACCAAGAATAGTACACACACTGGGCATTAGAGTACGCAAGATGAAGGAAGGGGGGCGGGATCATTTTGACCGGTAAACCATTTTGACAGCAATTTCAGACTTTCTCCAAATCAAAAATAGTGAAATGATATTCGAAATATTATAGCCTCACCTATTTTAAGGAAATAAATTTATTCCCTCAGAAAGGTACCTGTTTTTGAGTAGTCAAGTTTTGTGAAAAGTGAAACATAATATCCTAACTCTTTTTAATAAAGAGTCGCACTGCGCACCGCACATTTGAGAGAGTCGCTTCCCTTATAGTGACTTGCGCATTACACTAATATGAATGTGCTAGTTTCATTTATTAACTTCATAACCAAAATATGTATATTTTGTACGATTTTACACAAATTAATTGTTAAAAAATTAAAATTTAACCTTCGTTTTCAATCAACTTCTTTTCCAACAATCGTTGCTTTTTTATGTCAGTCATAAAATTATAACTTGTTAAATGAGTCCGCGCGACAAGACAAATAAGTAATCGTGTTGTCCTTATAATTGATGATTTTAATTGCAAAAAAGTGACACATTATTGCATAATGTTTTAATTTTCCATTTTTCGAATTGTATTTAAAACAAATTGCATATCTTGTAAATAATTTCTATGAATAATGACTATAGTAATAGTTGGTAGCTATAGTATTTGTGAATTAAATTGAAAACAATATTAAAATATCAACTCAAATAATTATTCCTTCGTTTACTTAAATTGCATGTAATGGTAACAAATGTAATGTAATGTTAATCGTTACTTCTAACAGATGCTAATTAATAATACATAAAGATATATAAATAACTAATAAGACTTAGAGAGCATAAAAAGGAAGAGTCCTATAGGTAATCGCGATTATGAACAATTTGTCAAAAATGTTTTAAATTATTCAAATGTACTTAATATAACAGTGGCTCTCAATTTTTTTCTCTTACGTATCCCTTGAATAAGTCTTTAATTTATGAGTACGCTCTCTCAAAATGGAGTTCTTGTTACTAGTAATTTCGTTTATTAAGAGTATAAGAAATCGTTTCGTAGTAGGTAATCTTATAGAGTTCTTTTGAAGACGAGCGTCCTAAAATAAAATAATAAAAAAAGGAAAAATTGTTTTCTCATTGTTCGAAATTTCTTTTTTATTTTGCCTTCTTGTATTGCAGTTTTTAGCGAATTTCCAGAATGAATTCAGCTATTACAGCCACTGTCATGACGCGACTTGAGCCCGGGACTATGGCAGAAATTTGTTTTGAGGTCCCTAGAAACCGAAAATAATATTCACTAAAATTTATATATATATATATATATATATATATATATATATATATATATATATATATATATATATATATATATATATATATATATATAAATTACATAATACAATAACTCTCGAACGAAATGTTTTACTTTTACGAAATTTGGTGAAAATATTGGAAGTCCCAAACCGTTAGACGAGTTCCTTAATCAACCACGTCCGATGCCCGGAACAGGTTTTTTTTGGCAATTTTCGTGAAAAAAATTAGTTTTTTGCCAAAATTTCCCCTTATTCAAAAATTTTTGCGACATTTTTTTACACCATTGAAACGGGGAGCAAAAATCACACAAAAAAGGTCTTTAACTCGGCAATTCCCAGAGTTATTTGGAGGTGACAGATGTTTTCAATTTTTTCAACGATAAGATAATTAAATCTTTACGTTCTGTTACCACCATTAGAAGGCTAATAGATGACTTTATATTTCTTTCTTGTGACAACTCTATACTATAAGTTAAACAAACAAATTAATATAATTTACAATTAAAAATGTCTGTCACCTACAGGTGACACTGGGAATTGCCGAGTTAAGCTATTATTCTATGTCAACTAGTTTCCGAGAAAAACTAATTTTTGTAAACGGAAACTCGCTATGTCATGCAGGATACTGCGACAGGGGTATTTTATCTTTAGGATTGTTAAATATGTGTCCAGTAAATATGTTATTGTAGCTTGCAATCGGTATTTAAATTTTTTCCTCCTTTACATTTATTAGCTTTCACATAAAACTCAACACCTACTTGTATATTCGCGTGCGTTCAATCGAATTCTAAAATTACGGTCTGCTTTCAAATCACGTTTTAAATAAAAACGTCGATGCTGCATAATTTTGGAATTTGCTTCTCTTTTTTCTTCCTTTAATTTTCTTTTTTAGACCAGTTACAATTGTTTTGTGTATTAATTGAAACATCTTATGGTTTGTGCCACCCGCCATTATCAGTAATGTTTTCATGTACACCCCTGACAAGTCCACCGCGTACCCCCAGAGGTACACGTACCAAGTTTTACAAAAATGGGTAAAATTACTTAAGAATCAGTACAATAAGTTTACGCTAATGAAAGTTGTAATTTTACACAAATGAATGGAAAAATATACAAATAGGGTACTTGACTGCTATTAAAAAAAGATTCAAAATGGTTTGTTTTTGCGTATGAATTAGTTAATCTTTGATAAATTTTATAAAAATTATCAAAAAACCACAGTTTAATTTTAAATGAACAAATTGGCGCGAAAAACGACTTGGCGTAGTGACGTATGCAGTGACGTCACGATTTAACTCAAACAGATGTCACTTCAGTCATCTGTACACGGTTCTATATCTATAGTTCTATATTTATACAAAGCATTACCAACATAATTAACATGTATATGACTGGTTGTCATAGACAATTTATCTAGAGTAGTCATATTTATTTACATATTGTCTATCTTGTCTATAGTATTCATATATAAAGCTTATAAATCGTGACGTCATTTTAATATCTCGGTGCGTTTTAGTCATTTAAACAAAGTCTAAAAATTTATAATTTTCAAAATAGAATTTTTAAAAAACTAAAGAATATTTTTATTTGTCACTGCTAAAATTGAATATATTTAAGGATAATACATAAAATTATTCAACATTTAAAACAAATTTTGATTACAGTCAAGTACCGTATTTGGAACTTTATAATGTTTTTGGAACTTTACACTATCAATCCGTGTAATTTTGTAATAAATTTGTGAAATTACGCCTTTTATTAGTGTAATATTAAACAAGAACAGTAAATATAAATAAACTGCGTAAAAATACATTAATTTTTTCCTGTTACACCAATATTAAATTTTTAAAAATGTTTTATTTTTTTTTTTTTTTTTTGGTATTTCAAAAATTAAATATTTTTTAGTGTGGACAGTTCTATTGTGCAACTAAATAGATATATATTTTATATAAAATATATACCTGTAGAAAATTTGTTACCATCTCTTCCTTCGTTTCGATACTCTAAGACATTGAGCATAAATAAAAATGAATACAATAAAAATTAATTGTTTTATACGTTAATTAATTTTGTATGGAATTTATTTATACTATTTTTGCTGTAAACATACATAAATAATCATCACTATCTTTGTCTTCAATTGATATAACTTAATCAGCGTATTATAATGGCGAGCAAGAATTAATGAAAAATAAAAAAATTAATACTATTTCATAATGAATGATGATAAATTGATAGATAAACACAAATGCGAAAAAAAAAATACTTATCATTAATTGAAGAAAGTTTTCTGTTGTCTTAATTGAACAAGCTAACCAATTAAATTACCTTAGAGCAAAGTCCTCAATTTTCATAAACTGTAGGGTCTTTTGTGAGTGAAGACCATTGATGGGAATTAATTTTTAAAAAAATTAAGCACCTTCCAGTATGGCAATTCATGTTCAAGCCCTTCTTGTGAAATATTCGTTTCTTCTGTATAGTAGCTGACCACTATCTAATTAGGGTTATCCCATTTGGATTGGCAAATGCACCAGTTAGAACTTTTTTTATTTTAATGTATAGGTACAATTAAACAATTACATAGGTATTCACTGTCAATGGCAGCTATTCTGTATCTTGAAAAGAAAAACGGAACTCTTATAAGATCACTCTTGTGTCCGTATGTTCATTGGTCACAGAAGTTTTTCTTGAAAATTATGTAACGTGGGAATTTGACATTTAACAAAAAGTTAGGTTTTGATGACGCGCACATGTATCGCTTATTAATGATTACAAATATCGATTATTTTTTCGATTAACCCTAGAATCATACGTTGGTCTACGAGAAACGTTAATCATACATCGTCGTCAATTTGACGAATGGACTTTTTACGGATAATTTTGGAGTTTATTTGCAAAAAACATTTTTTTTACATAACAATACTACAAAAGCGAACAAAATATGTAAAAAAATTGCATTTGGAAAAATTTTTTAATATAAATATTAATTAATTCTTTTAATCTTTTTATCAAAGCATATTTTCATTATAAAAATTAAAAAATAGATAAATACATCAATTGTATCATAAGACATGTCTTTCAAATAATTAATTTATGAACTATTATGAGTCGGTGGACATGTGTGACTTTACAGAATGTGAAATTTCTCGGTTACAAATATTCCCGTAGATATGCCGTTATGTCCTCATTAGGCACATTTGTAAATTTTCTAAAATTTGTTAGTAATTTTTCGAATAAGATCTCAAAAAATAATAAAAATTAAAATATTTTCCACAAAATAAATTGTTAATCTTTTATTAAGTCACTTGAAACGCATTCTTTGGTTTTCGATTTAATATATTAAAACTTCAGTATTATGTCGTCTCCATAAGTCAAACAGCTGTAATCATCTTTCACATTATCATTATCATTGAACAAATTAATTATAACATCTATATCTTTAATAAATTTTAGAAAAATTAGGAATACTTATAAGTATGTAAAGTACAAAATCTTAATAGTACAAAAATATACGTTAATCATATATCGTCGTCAAATTGACGCACACTATTTTAATATAAACAGAACGACAGCAACTATAATCGAAATTGATACGTCTTTTGTGTTATCATAACAAATAAATTAGATACCAGTAGTTTTAGAACAGACAAGCAACGACAAGTTGTAGTACTGGAGCAAGTACTGGAGTTTGGTCGTCAATTTGACGAGTACGTATGATTCTAGGGTTAAATGAGGGAATTTAGAGGATTAGCCTAAACAAAAAGCTGTAATTAATATATCGTGTGAAGTTTCAATTGAAAGAGTGATTTTTAAGGATTTTAAAATTATTTTCTTTACAATTTTTAATTCAGTGATCTTAATCATATAGTTTAAATTTGCTACAAATGACCGAAAAACAAAATCATGGAAAGTAATTTAAAAAAATAAATTTCCAACCTTTATTCTCATAATTTGTCACATTATCGATTAAAATATTCAGGACCGTGGAGAGAAATGAGGGGCCCCGAGAATAAACCGTATTTTTTAAAAACATTATTTTCCAAAAATAAGTGGTACGCAAAAAAAAAGAATTCTTAACTTCTCTTGGGCCCTCTACTGATAGGTACGAGCCCCCTCCTCAAATCCGAGCCCCGGAGTTACAACCACGGCTACCACACCCTCTCGTCGTGCCTGAAAATATTTATTACTGAGAAAAATCACTTTACCTAAAAAAGTAGAAAACTTCAAGTATTCGGATTTAAAGAATTTAATTACGTACGAATTAACTTTTAAAATATTTATGTTAATTTCCACTGTAAAATATGTTTTACCAAAAAAATTAGAAAATTTGCTCAACAATATGCAACACATTTAACTAACAATCAAAATAGAATTGAAATAAAAAAAAAAGTCTAAAAATATTTTTCAAAGGCAAACCGTTTGTTTGTTTTAACCGCCAAATTAATATCGGTGGGTATAGTTGTTTCCTACGTATAAAATAAGAGATAAATAATATGTATATCGTACTCATTTTAATACACACTAAATGCACATCATCTTTTTTTGTCATTTTACTTTTTGATACAATTGATCTATCGCGTTTTATAGTTGTACCGCGGTCCTTTAATAAACGTTTTTTGTCACCATTGTCAACTTAAATCATAATAATAAGTTCTTTTTTAGAACATTTAATTCTTCAAAACCGATTTTCAAAATCTATTAACATAAGTATTATACTAACAATTCGCAATTAGATGCATGTTAAATGTTCTGTCTTTCTCACGCGAGCGTGAAATTTTCATGCATGTAAAAAAGGAGGGAATGACTTGATAGTAGCAAGTTTGGTTTGTACTGTATTGGGACTGTTTTATACAAGCGGTATTTTATCTTATATTTTTATATAATGTATTGTTAAAAGTTATTATAACAAGTTTTGCAACTTAGAAATTCCAATCTGTTGATAATTTGAGGTTTTTGCACTAATGCCGGTATCTTTTATACCCACCTTACCAACAGATTACTAATGAATTTTACCTTTTAAAAAATTTTAGAATCCATTTTTTTTTTTCGTTTTCGTTTTTGTTTTGTTAATACTGTTTGATATTTGTTTTCTCTTTGTTTAAAATATTTATTTCGATATTTGTATGGTTGCTATTTGTCTTTTTAGGGTTCTGAAGAAACACCTTGAAACTTATAATTTCGTCAAGGCCCTCCATCTATTCGTCTGTCCGTCTGTCGTTCACCCATAATTTCTATATCTTTAAACCTACCAACATGAAATTTTATTGCAGGTGCAGATCCCAAATAAAAGTAAAAATATTCTTAATTTCTTGAGATACTTTCGCGTATTGAAAGATAGGGATGAATACGAGGTGTGTTCAAAACGTAAAGTGACTATATTTTTATCAAAGACCTTTTATTTATTCATAAATATTCATGTTGTTCCTTTTAAAGTAATCCCCCTTAGATTCAATACACTTGTACCAACGCATTTTCTAATACTCGAAGCACTTCTGATGTGCACTTTTTGGTATAGCCTTAAGCTCTTCCGGCGATGCAGTTTTTATCTCCTTAATCGTTGCAAATCTCCGTCATTTCATGGGTCTCTTCAGTTTTGGGAACAGAAAAAAGTCGCAGGGGGCTAAATCCGGTGAATATGGTAGCTGAGGCATGACTGTGGTGTTGTTTTTGGGCAAAAAATCACGCACAAGCACCGATAAGTGAGCAAGTGCATTACCGTGATGAAAAAGCCATGAATTGTTTTGCCACAATTCCGGACGTTTCTTTTCGTATCGCTTCTCGCAAACGGTGCATGACTTCAAGTTAATACTCAGCAGCTTCTCTAATGGTGATTCGACGATTTCTCAATACCATTTTCTTCACTTTTTCAACGTTTTCATCAGTTGTTGACGTGCTGGGGCGTCCAGAGAAAGGTTCGTCATTGACATCTTCTCGACCTTCTTGGAAGAGCTTGTAATACTTATAAACATTTTTTTTACTCAGAGTAGACTCATGGTATGTCACTGTTAACATTTCGAGTATCTTGGATTTCGAGGATTTGATCCATTTTTTTCAACAGGAGAAAATCGCCGAGCACACCAAACACTTCTAACCTTTATGACTCTCACAAACAAACAAAAAATGCTATATTGTTGAAACTGTGAACATATGTTCGGGACGAGTGCATTAACGCAACAAAATAAAAAAATCGAAAAGTGAATGTATGTAGCCCGAGAAATTTGAAAAGTCACCTTACTTTTTGAACATACCTCGTATTTTGGTTTTAAATGTACCAAATTCTATGGGACGTCCCAATTGAAATTGAGCTTTTTTATTACCATTTCTCATTTTTCAACTCCGTATGCGAAATACTGAGCTTCAATGTGATATTATATTGTCCTCCTGGCGCTAGTCTGTATGCCAATTTTCGAAAAATTCAAAATGTAATTTAAAGTAAAGGAAATGATTTTCAGTATTAAAAAAATATCTTCCAAAAATTGAAATCCAAATCGTTAAAGAAGATGTGGGAAAATAAGTAACTGCAGAAATAATTTCATGTACCGTATCGTGTGGGACATGAAAATTAAGATTCCTTTAAACAGTTTTTACTCACGAGCCACTCCAGCCAATCATATACTTTCTTTGGTGTGAGAAGTAGGTAGTTATATTTTAATTTCAAATATTATCTATAGTGCCTTATATTTGAAATAAAAATTGTCCAATATATTTATTATTCTTTTTTATAAAAAACCGTATAAAAAATATACGTAAATTCCTAACGTTTTATCCCGAATGTTGTGAGAAACTCTAGCCATAAGGAATCCTAATATAATGCGTGCCAAACACGTATTTGGCCTTTTTTTTGGTAAATTCATTTGGAAAGAGCTGACAATATTTTACGCGCTTTTTATTTGTGTCATGCGCAGGAATTAAATTCCATTTCATTTCAAAAGAAACATGTAATTTTTAATTTCTATTACACATGAAAGTAATCCTTTTTAATAGAATTAGTTTTTAATTCAAATATAATACATATATTATGGTATGTAAGTTTATTTAATGTATCTTATAATAAAAGCAAATTTGCGCGTGGTATGTCGCTCGTTTTTACTGTTGTTACAATTCCCAGTTGTATTATAGGTATATTAAAAAATTGTTCACTAGAACGCCCTATACGTTAAACGTGCTTGGGTAATTTATATGATAATACTTTTATGTATTTTTAATTATACTTATTACATCCATTGTAATGTTTCATAAATTAATATACTCCTGTATTTAAAGCAAAAAAACTATTACATACAGTCACATGTCCAGAACAGTCCACTCAATTTTTTGTGTTATTTTAACACAAAGCATATGTGTCAAATCTTTACACAAGATTTGTGTCAATGATTTAACACACAAAAGGTCATATATTTTGTGTTAATTTTACACAATTACTTATTTATAATTTTATCAGTAAATATTTTTTTTATTTATTTATTATGTAAACGAAAGGAAATAGTAAAAAATAATTTTTCAGTACTTAAACTTTTTAAAAGCTTTTATTTAACTTGATATGTTAGTATGTTGGTTTTGATCAAATCTTGGTATCAAAATTTAGACAGGTTCTAATTGAGCTAGAGGTTTCAAATTTTACATACGTGTCTAACCTTGATGACAATGAAATATTGTATAATTAGTTTTTCCCTAAATTGCCCCAAACCAAAATTGTTGATTTTTAGTCCTATGCAATTTTTTGACATTTCGAATTGTCAAATATTGTCCATTGATTTTACATTGCAATTTTTTGTTTCCATAGTTATGTCTGATTAGGGTAAATTAACCGATTAAAATATAGATAAAAAAATTACTTCTTTATTTTTTTTTTTAATTAATTGTAATCAGACTAAAGAGTAGAAAATAAAATAAAGTAAAAAAAATGTTTTTTAAGAAAAAGCTTTTATTTAAAAATGGGCTAAAAAAATGAAATAACTACTGAGTGAAGTTTGAAGCAACATGCAACATAATTTATAAAAGCTTGAGGCGTTTAATTAAGTTTGGTAAGTACTGAAAAGTAAAATAGCTACACTTATATCCAAAACAGAAATAATTAATGATAAGGCCTCAAGCTTTTATAAATTATGTTGCATATTGCTTCAAACTTCACTCAGTAGTTTTTCATTTTTTTAGCCCATTTTTAAATAAAAGCTTTTTCTTAAAAAACATTTTTTTTACTTTATTTTATTTACCTATTTAATATTTCTACAATTTTTGTAAAGATTTCGACGATGATGTTGGTGCATTTCACTTGGTATTTGATGAAAATAATGTTGAAGCAATACCCAAAAATTGTGAAGATCGTTGTCAAACTGAACGTCGAAGACAAAATGGAACCACTTTTTTACTTTATTTTATTTATTTAATATTTCTACAATTTTTGTAAAGATTTCGACGATGATGTTGGTGCATTTCATTTGGTATTTGATGAAAATAATGTTGAAGCAATACTCAAAAATTGTGACGATCGTTATCAAACTGAACGTCCAAGACAAAATGGAACCACTATACTCTTCCTTCTTTAAACCACTATACTCTTTCTTCTTTGCCCTTTGAATTGAAGTAAATTCTGCAAACAAAGAAGGAAATTCAATCTATAATATTTTTAATTAACTTACCTAATCAATATATAATATCTGTATAATTAAAACCAATTTAACTTTAGAAATACACTTTTTATTTTGAAATATTCCGTCTTCATACATATACATATATGTTTTTGTTGAATGCACAATTGTCGAATGCTGCTACACAAGCTACCACTACCCCCGCTCGTAACTAAAGCAGTAAATGCGCGCCAAATCGGTTTTTTTTGTGTGGGAAATACATAAAAAAAGGTATACTTACAGACATTCTTCCAAACTACACAAAAATTGTGTTAATTTTTGTTGTTCAAAATAGTTTAATATTCTTATTTTGTTAAATAAAAATCAACACAAACACTAAATGTTACATTAACACAGGGTTGGGTTACTTATTTAACACAAAAATTTTAACCACAAGTTTTTTTTTACGCAGAACACAAATTTTTTCACTATGTACTATGTATGTACCACTAAATATTATTTTATCAACATTAAATTACAAAAATTTTTGTTTATTTATTAAAAAAAAAAAAAAGAAAAAAAAGAGAAAAAAGGAATTATGTCCGATTGTATTATTAGTGATACTACGTATATGCTCGGACAGCCAGGCTGCTCTTAACGCCCTTAATGGCGTTAGGACGTTAAGATTGATGCACGAGTACCAAGAAACGTTGGATCAACTCTCGGTCCATTGTCCAGTGATGTTGGTATGGGTACCAGGCCATACGGGAATAGATGGAAATGAGAGAGCAGATGATTTAGCTAAACGAGGCTCGACTCAACCTTTAATAGGTCCCGAGCCGGCCCTAGGAATATTATTCCAGATAGTGAGGTGTGCTGTGGATGACTGGGCTAAAAGACAACACGCCCATCTCTGGAAAGTGTGTACAACGGCCATACAGGCCCGAGAGCTTATAGTCGTACCCAGTTTAAAACGGAGAAAATAATTGCTATCTCTAAGCAGGCTAAAAATATATCCATGTTAAAAATTAAATCTTTTAGAAAGTTTGCTTGTAGTGGTTGCTCAAATTAAATTTTTCCATCAGCATCACGATAATTTTAAAGGAAATCATATATATATATATATATATATATATATATATATATATATATATATATATATATATATATATATATATATATATATATATATATATATATATATATATATATATTATTTTCCGCACATCTGCCGCGCACGCTATTATCACAGTAAAATTATAAGTAAAATAATTAAATTTAAAAAAATAAAAATAAAATGTTCTTTGTATATTTATTATAAACATAAACGCAATTATCCTCCATTTTTAATGTTTTATAATTGGGTAATTATGTTAATTTATTATTAGCAAAAATAATTTATTGTTGTAACTGTGCTGCAAAATTATTCGCTTTCTTTTTAATTCATCACAAAGGTAACATGTAAGTTAAGTACTATTGGAGTCGTTTTTTTCAAGTCTGTATACACTGAGGGCCATTGAAATTGCAACACTCGAAAAAAATGAACCAAAACATGTATACAAAATGGTGTTATATGAGAATAATAAACTATTACAATTTGAAAAATATATGTGATAACCATAGAGTAGACAGACAACTTAAAAAATTGTTTAAAAAGTTAAATATTCTTTAAAGAAAAAGATGACAGCAGCTATTTGTATTTATAAACTATATTTTGTCTTTATCTAATAAATGACAAGATATATTTGTTAAAGGAATGCCAATTTTGAATCAGTAATAAACAAAGATACACTAAACCTTTAATGTCTTGTTGTTACACTCTTATCAATTGTTTGTGTTGGAGTTTTTGTTGTCATAGATCACAGTTGTCTACAACATACTTGCTCACTGGTGATAACTTAAACATTATAATTTTTAATAAAACGTATACGACGGTCAAAAGTAGCTATAGTTATATAACTTCACACGCTTTGTTAATGAATCAAATAAAGTTCTAATAGTTTCTTGTGGAATATTGTTCCAAGTTGCTACTACTGGAACCTAAATGGTCTTCCATTCATATTTCAGAGGTCTTTAATCAGTGATAGTGAAACACATTTATGTTTTGCTCGTTCAAACAAGCTCGTACATTCTGCGCAGTGTTGTCTAGCGTTGTCTTGTTGAAACATAGCTCCTATTTGATCCGCTAGATATGATATCACGTTGGCCACAAAGATATTGTCTACGTAATGTTGGCTATTTAATGTTCTGGGAATCTATACTAAACGTGACTTGTAATTATAGCTTACTATATCATAACGCTTTGCATCTGTGCCATATATCGAATAATAATACATTACGGATTTTGATGTTCTCCATAACGTCTTCGAATAAGAATGTGGCCATTATTCTGATTAATATGAAATGGGATTTCATTCGAAAATACAGTTTTGTACCATTTGTTTTTTGTACACCACAGAAGTCGTTCATGTCGATGTTGTGCAGTTAGAGGTAATTGAAATAATAGACGTCCGGGACTTTCCAAATGACAACAAAGAAAGAGAATATTTTCTGTCTACAATTGCTGGGGTAACAAAGTTCCGTTCGGTTGTTCGTCAACTTTCTCCTAACCCTGGTCTTCGTGTTGTTTTCTCTTTCTCACAATTCACATTTCGTCAAATTTTAATCATTTTATGACCCTCTAATGACAGTTCAAATTTGCAAGAACATCATATTACTCCCATTATTTAAGGGTGTTACAACTTCAATGGCCAGCAGTGTATTTCAGAAAAAAATGATTGAATTAAGATATTAACTTCGATATATAGGTAAATCTGTGATGTGACTTATCTCTAAATAATATAAAACAAAGTCGTAATCCGCGTTTATCTGTGTATTCGCTTATATTTTCGAAACTTCAATTTCAAGTATCCAACATCATTTAGAACATTTTAAAGGAAAGTTTATCATCAAAAAAAAAAAAAAAAAAAAGGAAAAAATTATTATAAATTTATCTTAATTACAGATCAAAGTAGATTCCGTTTATTAAAAAAAATTATTTTACTAGTAATTAATTATTTTGTTCTAAAAGAAATAATAAAAACCCTTATTTTTCAGTTTATAATAAAGAAAAAAATCAATAATTATGCATAGGTATTACAATAAAAAATAAAATTGATTATTTAGAATTCTAGATATTTATCAAAACAGCACATAATTATCCATTATTTATTTAAAATGGAATATTATTAGTCTTTGATTATTGTAAAATATATAAAGTGTGGTCTCTATAAAATACGACGTTATCAGAAAGTATCACTTTATTTATTTTGAAACGATTTTCTTATTTTTAAACGGAGGAATATGTATACATAATTCCATTGATTTTAGTGATTAGCTAAAATAAGTAAAAAACGAGATTACTAACCGGATATTTTACCGATACTTTTTATTTGTTCGTAGGTATACTCAATTGTTTAGTTTTAGTAGATCAAGAGGAGATAGAGCTAATAAATTTGTATTATCATTATTTATAAAAAATTATAATTTTATGTTAAGTAGGTATATGCGTAAATCTTTTGCCTATTTAATTAATCTACTGTTATATTATTATGGACAATCATAGTATATTATAGGTTTTATATACAAGCGGAGGTGCACTAGAAATAATTACTACGTTTTGTTCTACGAAATCATTTGAATATGCTTATTTAAATTTTATGTTTCTCTATAAAAAAAAAAAGAAATAATAATTGTAGTTTATACCTATCAGCGAGGTGCTCATAAGGAAATGCCGCTAAAATATTATCTTGATTAGCATTTCTTCAACGTAAATAAAATATGTATGTTTATGTACGATTGAATTATAGAAGTTTATTTTATTACACTGCTAATAGGTACGAAAAGTAGTACTTTATGGTACTAGTTGCATAATAAAAACAAAAAGCACTAGTGTCATAAAGAATAGTCTACCTACTTGAAAAATTATAAATAAAATGAAATGTGATGCACACCTATACGATAGGATATTTCGAGGGGTCAGTGTAAAAGTGAACCAAGTCCATAATTTTTTTTTTCGTTGAGAAAATGTCTTTAATTTCTACAACTTTAAAAGAATTTTCTCAAAAAAACAAAAAAAAAATTATGTACTTGGTTCACTTTTACACTGACCCCTCTGTTTATTGTAGGAATTGTGTCGTACGTGTATATATATATATATACATATATATATATATATATATATATATATATATATATATATATATATATATATATATATGTATATACTATATACGTATCGTATTGCTTAGGTGGGCAGTTTGGCTTAGGGAACTAATTAATCTTACATCGAGAAAAAAGTATCAACACCGTATATGAGTATCAAATTAAATTTGTAGACTTCAAGGACCCCATACACGGTGAGATCTGTATCGATACCTTACGATACCTTCATACAAATAGCGATACATATATCTGAGATTTGTATCATGTTTATTTAGCACACACACGCTGAGACTGAATCGTAAAACCTCAGTATAGATAAAAAATTTTATTAATAAAGAAATGTACGATCTACGACCTGTGGCACCTGTGCTATTAGCAATTGCAATACAAACATCTTTACATTTTGAATCCCGTAGACATGGGTATAATTTATACATATTAATAAAATCTTCCCAAAAATCTCTATCTGCAGACATGATTATTCAAATAAATAACAATTATTTACTTTATTAACTGTCAAAATAAAAATGCAACCATAGTTACCACGATACTTGAGACAAGCACGATACTTACTGATACTGATACAGTGATACCGAAACAGTCACATACACGACGAGATCTGTATCATGTAGCGATACAGATCTCATCGTGTATGGGGCCCTTAAGAATCATAAAAGTTCTACAAGGACAAAAGCTATAAAGTTGTACCTAACAGAACTTTTAATGTACTCGTCATGAATAAAAGTGGTATTTTTTGAATTAAAATATTTCTTTATTATTTACAAATCTATTAATATTACTTGTCATGAACTTTAAATTGGAATAAAATTTTGGAATTGGAATTAAATTTTTATTGTTATCTTTACCCTTTTTAAGCTTTTGATTAAGTTCATTCAAGAACTCTTTTGTAAATACCAAAAAGCAATAGCAGAAATTACAACGAAACACCTGCTACAATAATAAAAATATTACACATATAAGAATAATTTGAAATAAAATTTATTTTGACAACAGATCATAACAAACAATAATTCAAAAAGAAAATTTACTATAAACAAAACAATAAATAACATTATTCACCGTTCAAACTGAAAAAAAAAACTAAATAGTACCTACTACAACTTACATGTAGCAAACAAAACGGTAAAGTTAAATTTGCATTTATCAAATCAAATATAAATCATACCTAGGCTCCTGTATCCGCCATGCATTTCTGTATATATAATGCACATAAATGTTTAGTTTAAATGCACACATAAAGATAAAACTAACTACTTGGTGATACCGTCAGTGACTTTCAAACAAATGTTTCCAATTTCTGCTAGAATTTAATAAAATTGTTGGGACACAACAATACTATGTTAATATAGCCACCTTTTCTTTTCTACACAAATTAAAGAACATCTTAAAGAATTTATATGCAATAATATAATCTTGCTCTTATGTGACAGGTAAATGCATCATTAGCTTGCTTTTTAAATAATAACTAAAACCCCAGGATCATCAGTCCGTTCGCCGATCATTTCCCGATATGGTTATAAAACTATTATAATTGTAACAAATTTAATCAAACGCGTATTAATATTTTCATCTACGACTACCATGAAATTGCTTGTTTATTGTACAAAATACTATCTAAGTAAGCTACGTTTTACATACAACCGCATATCCAGCTGTACAAAAAATGGCCCTTTACACGCATGTATGTTAAAAATAACAACGCCTACTAAACTTTTATTAATGCTTATAATTATTATTTATTATACAGTGATATACATGATACATATTATGTTAGAATCTGTACAAAAATTTTACCTAGTAACTGATTGTTTACGTTTGTTTTTAATAAATTTCAAATACTACATAATTTTAATGTATTGGTATTTGTAGATTTGTACCAAATTTTTGTCGTTTATTGTGAATTTCATGTTAGTCGTAGATAAAGTATGGTACGTAACTCGATTGCAAGACATATTACACACTCGCGCAATTATGCACTCGCCGCTGCGCGACATTTTCGCTCGTGTGTAATATGCAACTTGCAACCTCAGTCACGTAATATACTATTAATTTTTTTTTTACAGAATTAATATCTATTTGATTGTAGCGAATTTTCAAATGGAAAATTCAGCTATTAGGTACAGTCATTGTTATGGTAAAACTTTAGCCCGGAACTATGATAAAAACTTGATTTGAAGTAATTAACTCTTGAACAAAACTTCTATTTTTACGAGATTTGGTGAAAACGTTGAGAGTCCCAAACTCTTGGATGAGTTCTTCAGCCAGACATGTCTGATGCCTGAAACTTCAAAAAAGATTTCTTTGCCAAAATTTAAAGGTTTTTCGAAATTTGTTTTCACCATGGTAAAGAGCGGAAAGAATTCGTAGGATACACTTTTGAACTATCATCCTTTATAAGTGAGTTGTCCAAAAAAATTTCATAACTGGAAATTTGCAGTGTTACGTAGGATTAGTGATGAGCAAATGCAAGACCAAGACCAAGACTTGGCAGTCTTGGTCTTAGTCTTGTTCTTGCATTAAAAATCTTGGTCTTGGTCTTGCTAGAGCAGTTTGAGTCTTGGTCTTGGTCTTGCAAAATACAGTCTTGGTCTTGGTATTGCTAAAAAATCTTGCACTTTCTTGCATTTTTTTATTACCGAATTTTTTCCTTCTAAAATCAGAATTCTCTCTCTTTACTGTATTAATTATACTTTCAAACTATTTAAATAGTTTAGCAAGAGTCTTGCTTTTTTCTTGTTTTTGTCTTGGTCTTGCTCACTTGAATCTTGGTATTGGTCTTGCAGCCATACTTACAGTCTTGGTCTTGGTCTTGCTCTTGGTATACATAGTCCTGGTCTTGGTCTTGCTCTTGGTATACATAGTCTTGGTCTTGGTCTTGCAAAAAATGCAAGACCAAGACAAGACTGCAAGACCAAGACTAATTTGCTCATCACTACGTAGGATGCTACGCATTTATAGCTCGCTCTCACTCGCACTGATGAGAGTGGTCAAAGTCTTCAAGTCTTACAAGACTGTTTGTCCATAGCTATTTCCTTAGTTTATAAGTTATGATTTTACAATTTGGTAAAAAAGTAATCAATGCAATGGTCTATTAGTAAAACCATCGATAAAATAAAAAATCATCGGATTGAACTCCACTACTATTTTTAAACTCGGTACCTGATATTAGTTCAGTTTGAGTCTAAGCTCATTCGTTCACGCCAGAAGCGTCCACTTAATTTCCCTTTTTCATCCAAAAAACCTTTTATTCGTTAAAATTTGACAGTTTGACTTTCTTGTTATGCCTTTCGGATTGATAATTGCACCAAATACCTTTTGCATTTTTTTTTTTTGCTCATACTAAAACTATCTCTTAAGCCTCTTTTATGATCATTATGAATTTTGTAATACCTTTTGGATTGATAAATGCTCCCTTTAGCCTTGTCAAACTATAACAGTAGTGAAATTTTATGAAAATTTGAAGACCACTTGCACAGTTATGCAAATGTGACAGTGACAACTATGCACACTTGTAAAATTTTATTTATTGCTAAATATACGATACTCCGTTAATGTTAGATAGGTTCCCGTTGCAAATGTACCAGTCTGTACCAATTACAGTAGGTACGTGTAATGCACAATGCAACGTAAATATTACACAGATAAATATATTATTCTGTTAATCAAGCGATTTAACTTATTACTGACTTTTTGTTTCTCTGTACTGATGTTAGATTACAGGCAATTCCAGTTATTGATTGGTTTCAGTAATGGTGTATAATTAGATTCATTTCGCTCTGCAGCAATTTTGGTCCAAATGCCCTCATCTCCCCTTCTTGCACCAAGCGATCTCTATTTATTTCTTGTTTGTTCAGTAGTACATAAACTGTGGAATTATGTGGTTTAAGTTGATTTTGCGTGCTCTGGCTTTTGTAATCGAAATTGTCACTAGCAAGCGACCCTAGACTAAATAATTTTTGATAATTTTCAGTTTAGCAAAGGGGCTTTTTGTAGTAAAACGATAAACAGACCTTAGTAACATTAGGGAAACTAATAATTTATTAAGTAAAGGCCTACAGAGGCTACAAGAGGTAGTTGTATGTGTAAATTGATTAGGTTCGCTGAACACGGCATTTAGTCAAGTTTATATTCAAATCATTACTAATACTTGGGGCGTTTGAGAAGTTTTTCAAACTATTTTTTTTTCTTACTTTTTCTTGTTGTGCCTTTTTTACTGTTTGGCCAGGCGCACATTGAGCTGCATTACGCAGTAAACGCAGGGAAGGGCAGGGCAGGGTAGGAAAGCACGAGAAATAAACTGTGTAGCCGGGCGCATATTGAGATGCAGTTAACTCAGGCAGGGCAACGCACAGTGGGCAACGCGGATTTACCAGCAGGCTGAGTAGGCTGGAGCCTAGGGCGGCAAATTTGGGCCAAAAAGGGTGGCAAAATGTAGAATTTGTTTTTTTCTGTTTTTGTTCGTCCTATACGTTTTTTAAGAAGGGCTGCAGATTTTCGGGGTGGCAAAATGTAGAATTTGAAGTTTTTTTTTTTTGCTCGTCACCTACGTTTTTTTAAGAAGGGCGGAAAATTTGTCAAAAAAGGAGGCAAAAATTGTTTTTAGCTTTTCAGGAGCGGCATTTAGGGTAAATCCACCACTGGCAACGCAGTTTCTATGACTCTTGTTATAGAACGATATAGCACGAATTTAAAAGTAGAGAAGAGCAGAGCAGCACTGTTTTTCTTCAATTTCTTCAGTTGTTTTCATTTCGGCGAAATAAAACCAACTAAAACTCCAGAACGTGTTACAAGGTAGCGCAGCATCGCGCAGTTTCTGTGTCGCATTCACGACTGCCACATCGGTCTCCTGCGACGCAGTGCTGCTCTGCTCTGCGTTTCAATTCGTGCTGCCCCGTTCTACAATATGAGTTACAGAAACTGCGCTGCCCTGCCTGCGTTAACTGCAAAACTGCGTTAGCATCTTAAAACTCTCAGAATAAAATGCCACTTAAAACTCTCAGAATAAAATTATCTTAATTTTAAAGTTGCTCATATGTATATATGTGGCTCATGTTTATTATGATTCTGCTTAATCAAAATTGAATAAAGAATTAGAAAAAAATTTCAACTATTTTCAAGTAGTTTTATTAAAAAGATAATAAAATACAATACTTTGAATTAATATATAACATACAAGTAACTATAGTCCAGAATAAATTAAAACTGACCCTTTTTTCTGACATCAAAATACATCAGTGTACACCTGCATTATATTAGACATGGCATGTAAAAATATTCCCTTTCTACCCTCTATTCTCAAAATTAATAAAATATTGCATCTAACCCTCCACCATTTAATGCTCGTAGTGTAATAGTAGCCTATTACACCACACGATGAATGCAGCAGTTTTGTCAATGAATGATTTTCTAATTCATTAAATTTCATGCTGTAATTTTAATAAAATGTTATATGAATGGAAAATTTCTCTTTTGTTCACCCCTGAACCTGTCGGCAACCCTCTTTTTAATAATATGTGCCAGCAAGATAAATTATTTAATATGACAATGGACAAGTGGAAATGTGTTTTCTGCATTTTCATCGTAATATTGATGATAGAGGTCAATTTCATCTTGAGAATCAGTCAAGTCACGTTCAGCATCTTTAACTTTTGAGAAAAATTGATCTCTTTTATAGTAGGTATTGGGACACTGTCACTACATTTTATTCCATTTGGCTTAAAAAATACACCGGGTACCGTCTTGATATTAAAAGTTGAAGCGTAAGTCCATGGCTGCCTGCACAAGATCAGTAATACCGTCAGTACCTATTTAATGACAAAAATAATGAATCATTATTTTTATATGAATTATATATACGAACACTCCAGTATTATCAATACACGATCAGTAATAATGTCAATATTTCTAAATATTGACATTATTACTAATCGTGTACAGGCAGCCTTAATGTTGTGCTGCGTATTAATTGCTGGTTCGTTTCTTGGATAAAAATATTTATTTTTTATTTAGGTTTTTTTTTATGAATTAGATCTGTTTTATCAATAAATGAATATAGGTATAGTTCCATTTAAAAGTAAAAAGTAAAAGTTTGTATCATAGCTCGAAAACTAAAGGGCCTATTAAGGTCCTGGTTATGGTAATCGGTTGCTCCCAACAGTATCTACAACTGTTATATGAACAATTTTTTGATTTAATCAATACCGCCAAATGGGATTATATTGATATTAAGGGTAACCTTGACAGTTTTTGAGGCTACTTTAACAGACCACCCTTAAATGCTCTTAATAGTACTTACTAACTAATATTTCTAGGTATTTGATATTTTTATGTACCTAGAATGTTTTCTTAATAAAAATGTCAGACTGATTGTAAAAAATCATTTTCCATTTAGTTCTATGTATAATGCCTAAAATTTAAAATTTTTTTTTATCAAAATGATGTCGAAGTAACATTAAGGATTTTCTATATAAGTCGTAGACTCCCACATTTGAGGTAACTTTTACACCTTTTTACCAATATACATATAATTGCGTGGGGCGGGGGGGGGGCTTGATATTGTTATACATTTGATAGCCAAAGGACGCATTGTTCTATTGGAGTGAAGAAATTTAAATTTCGGATATTAAAAAAAAGGTTATCAACAAAAAACTTCCGAAATATGTTCAATGTAGTTCTTGACGGTATAGTTGAGCTTCAATAACTCAGAAAACTCACCTTTATACATATAAATACAACGTAGTTCAAAAAGTTGAGTTAAAGTTCGATAACTGCCAAGACTATATAATGTGGTTCCATTCGGGATGATAAATGCACCATTTGATAATGATAAATATCTACTGATAATTAAATATCACAAATTTTTTTTCAGCCAGTGTACTTATTTACTGATCTACGTGTAACTATCTCTACCTATTATGCAGTCATCATATATGCTTTTCACATTACTACAACCATTCTCTCCTTCTAACATCACTATTGTCCATTCGGTTCTGTTGTTCACCCTTTTTAGGTTCTTTCATTTCTTAAGTGAAGAGTGCGTCCGTTTATTCATCTCTTCGTTTTATAGCTCCTGACGTAATACCAATATACAAGCATATGAGTGTACATTCTCTATAGTACAACACTATTGTATTTATGTACATATGTATGTATTGTGTATGTTCAATATAACAATGTTCAAAATGACCAGACATTTGAACGACCAATAATATTACAGTATTTTAAATGTAAACCACACCCATAAAAACATTTACGAGATGATGAGTTACAATAAAACTAATTTTTATTAGGACTTTTTGTATTTTAAATGTTAGTACTACAATCCGCATGTATATTCACGATTTTTTTGAAGAAAGACGACAAATTTATAATCTATAATTAATTAGAAAATACCCCTGTCGCAGCATCCTGCATAAAATAGCGAATTTCCTTTTATAAAAGTTAATTTTTCTTGGAAACTAGTTGACATAGAATAATAGTTTAAAAACCTTTTTTATGTGATTTTTTCTCCTCTTTCCAATGGTGTAAAAAAATTTCACAAAAGTTTCTGAATGAGGGGAAATTTTGACAAAAAACTAATTTTATTCACGAAAATTGCCGGAAAAAACATGTTCCGGGCATCGGACGTGTCTGGTTAACGAACTCGTCCCAACGGTTTGGGACTTCCAATATTTTCACCAAATTTCATAAACGTAAGACATTTCGTTCGAGAGTTATCGCGCGGACATATATATATATATATATATATATATATATATATATATATATATATATATATATATATATATATATATATATATATATATATATATTAGTGAATATTATTTTCGGTTTCTAGGGACCTCAAAACAAATTTCTGCCATAGTCCCGGGCTCAAGTCGCGTCATGACAGTGGCTGTAATAGCTGAATTCCATTCTGGAAATTCGCTAAAAAGCAATACATGTCTGTCCTACGTTGTTCAGCTCATAAAAACATGCACTTATTCATGTCTTTTCATTGTCAATTATTCTTTATGAATTAGAAATTTCTTTAAAAATTGATGTGTTAGAAGAATAAAGCTGCTGAGGCGTGAAAGCAAAACTAACAAACAAACTCCTTTTCGCACTTAGTGAGGGTTGTTTCATAAAATATTTTAAAAGAGAACCAGTCATTTTTAAATTGCATAAGGTATAAAAAAAATGGATTACAACTTACTTTAAAAAAAAATAAAAAATAAAATAAATAAGCAAATATTATATTAAAAATTTGCATTGATTTATTAGGTATTAAAAATTAGCAAAAGAGGAATTTCAGATTTTTAAATTATAATTTTTCGATTCTTTACCATATCACGCTATTATTGTTGCTTGTTTTAATTTGTATGAATTCAGTGACTGGAATGATGGGTAATTTTTCAACTGCTACTAGAATTATAAAATTTTTTCAACATAAAATTACATATGATTAGTAAATAATTTTAATACAATAAATCTGTTTTTATAAGTATATTAGAAAATATTCATATTATATAATAATTTATTGTTATTAATTTTAATTTCGCTTTTATGTAGAGTAGATAAGTATAATTCTGTTTATTAACAATGATAGAATGAGATTTATTAGACCATTACAATTTTTTGTGTTTATATTTTATATAATTAATTTTTTTTAAATACAATATTTTAATTAATGATTAAAAAAAAAATAGATAGTTCTTTTGTTATTTTTCTAAAACTGATAAGGGGATTTTTACCTATACAAAAATAAATACTTAATTTATAAAATTTTTAATTAGCAACTGAACTTGAAAAATCCAATATAAAATATTTGGATTTAATTTGTGAAAATTGGCAATTTCTTCTCTACGCAAGTGCATATTATCCCTTAAACTTTTGCGACGGTATTACTTTGACAATTTTTGTAAATAGTTTTTTCTTTATTGTTGCAGGTTTAGAGGCGCAAGTGCAAGAATCTTCAAAGGATTTATATTGGTTTTAATGAAGTAAAAATTAAAAATATAATTAATATCAGTGATAAATTAACTTATACAATAAATTAAAAATCAGTTGTGAATTAGTGTTTTAAAATAATATTTTCTATGAAATGAAATAATAAAACAATTTCTAGTGCTGTTTATAAATAAAATTTTTAAAAAAAATGTGTATCTCGAAATTAGAATTATTAAATAATCAAGGTAAGCTTTAGTGATGACCCTTAATCTAAAAATAGGCTGTTTATAAAAATGAAAATTTTAAAATTACCGCATTTTTTCATCCATCAAAACAAATGTGCAAGGTATGTCTTGTGAAATATAATTATATACCATAGTTTAAAAAAAGAAAATGTAGATATGATACTAGATAATTACAAGAAACAAGTAAATGGTAATGTAAAATAATAGTGATCTACCTTTTCTCCTTGTTTTGTAGATAAATAGTAAATTAGCTTTGCAAAAATTATGAAAATTTATAAAAAAAAATAAAAATAAAAAAATAAAAATACCAATTAAACATCATTGAAAGCTTGTTACGCCAAATTTAATTTTTTTAAGACATTTTGTCAAAAAAATAAAATGTATAAAATTAAAAATGTTTCAGTTTTTATCAAAAAGGAACTGAAAATAAATTATTTGATTGTTTTTTTTTATTAAATAAATTAACATGATTGTATATATAAGATTGGATTTTAAAAAGACTGTTTTTTAAGTATAGGTATTATAAATACTGATTATTAAATTTTAAATTCTAAACATAAAAAAATTTTCTCAACCTGTGCTTAAATATTCCGCGAGTTTTAAAATTAACTTTTGGTAAGAAATTAAATCGTGAAATAAAATGAATCTTTCTTTTAATTAGCAGATATCTATAAATTATTTCTTGGATATTTTTATAGTCCATTCTAAACATTGAGATTCTTTATAACATCTTTCCATTGTTTTTTCGGTGCCGTGCTTGTAAAGCGCGTGCTGCTTTAGTGAACGCAAAAATCGTGTTGTAACAGCGAACAACCTAATCCCTAAAACCATATACGATAAAAGTAAACCGGTCAGGTGTTTATAGATACCTGTCATCCATCTCTCCATCAAGACCACGCTTTATACACCCACACGTGTATGATTTTATGGCTTAGGTTGTTCGCTGTAACAGCACGTTTATTGCGTTCGCTGAAACAGCCCGTAGGTAAATGTTGGTAAATGTAGGTAATCGTTTTTTCAATATCAAAAATAACAATGAAATTACTATGGTTTTTATTTTAAATTGTCTAACAATAAGTAATTTTAAAACTCGTGTAATTAGGCATTTCAGTAAGAGATTACCAACTTAAGAAAAATAAACTATTTTCTACGCCATATTTGTTGTAAAACGAAAACCAGAAAAAAAAATTGAAAACGAAACTTTTAGTGCAATTTTGTAAAAAGATTAAAAAATTATTATTTTTATTTTGTGAATTATATTGTATTATTGAGAAATAAAAAAAAAAAAAAAAAAAATTCACTATACATTACCTATACAGTTTAAGATTGTACATATTAAACTTTATTATTATTATTATTATAAAAGGTTATTTAATTTTTAATTCTATAATAATGTATTGAAAAATGAAATTAACCATGTAGATTACAAGTCTACTGTGAATATTAGGAATCATATATTAGGAAAAATAATAACTGATGCCAGTTAATCTTCTTTTTCAGGTGGGTATCTATTAAAAAACCGAATGAAATTTTTTAGCAACGAAAAATAATTTTTATATTCTGACGAAAACTTCGATAAAAATAGTAAAATTGTTTAAAAAATGTCAAATATTTATTTAAAAATTTTTTTTTTTCAATCTTTAGTCAAATAGTTACGTACCTATATAAAATAATTTCTGATAAACTTTTTTATTTTGGTATTTAAAATATTCCACATTGTTTCTTTATACACTTTGGCGGCATGTTTATGAATAAATTATTCCATAATCAAATAAATATTATAAAATAATTAATTGTTAATAAAACCGATGTTTTATAACTGAATTCTAATAATAAATTGTAGTTTAAATCCCAGTATTTGGTAAGATTAATTGAACCACAGTTATTATTTTTTTTATTATGATTTAAAACAAATGAAAAAACAAAACTTATTTGCTTTAAATTCTTGATTTATGTAAAAAACTAGTTCCCGAAAAATATTGTGTAGAATCGTACCTACCGAAAAAAATATTTTAAATTTTAAATATTTTGAAATTATGAGTTCAATTATTATTTTTATGTCCTATTTATAATGTTTTCATATATATTGTTTTTGTACGATTCTAAATTGTAAATTAATGTGTATATTCTGTATCATGATAAATAGGTACTATTTGTAAATATTTTTGTTTTAATTGTTCAGTTTCAATTTTATTGTTATGGAATATACTTACATACGTGAACATATGAAGTACTTAATTTTTTTTTGTTATTTTGACGATTTAACAAGAATTTTAGCAAATAATTGTAACCAATATTTATATAATAAACTACATTATTGTAATTCATTGTAGCAATCTGTAAATTTTGACAGTAATTACAGTGAAATGTTTAAAAATTATTACGATTTTTATTTTATTCTATTATTTTTTTCAGTTGTTTTATTAGATATTTTTATTTGTTTAATATTTTTTTTTGTTTTTTTGTTTTTTTGTTTTGATGCTCAGGAAATTATGTGTCCGCGTAGATTTAGGGCACAGGTAGTTCATAAATTTATTTTGATATCGGGTTATTATTTTTTAACTTAATATGTGATCATAAGCAGTAATAAGTTTTTCTTGATCGACACCATTGATATAGAAGAATATGGATGGAGACCATTTCTTAAGAGAGAGACAAGATATAATATAATATGATATGTTAGAATGAATACGTATATTCCTTTGAATGTACCACAAAAAATAAAAACAAAAGAGTAAATATACACGATAACACGTGCAAATAAGCACTAAACATCCAGTCCTACAAAAAATTAAATTTAAAAAAATATTAGATAACGCAATACATCGTAAATATAATATTTGGGTAAGTAAATATTGTATTTATCAATAAATGCAACCATTTCTAGCGAAAATTTGTTAATTTTTCTAAATTTTTCATTTAAAAAAACAGGTTTATAATAAGCGTAAAAATACCAATTTTGACATTACACAAAGTAAAGGAAAGATCGAAAAAGGAATCATTCTACATAAATAAGGAATTCGTTTTTTAGTTAAAATATGTGATAATAACGACAAAAATTTTAAAAATATTGTAAAAAATAAAATTATGTAAAAATCAAAATATAGGTTAGTTGGACCCTTCATTTCAGTAGCGTCTTATATGTAAAATTAATGAGCATATAAAAATTTAACTTCAAGATTATGTATTTTGTTTGTATTTATTTATTTATTAATAAAATGATAATTTAATAAACATATAGTTTTATTTATGTTTGTGTCTACTTTTATCAAAAAGATATGTCTTATTAGTGATGGAAAATTATAAACCAAAACGTAATCTTTTTAAAGAAATAGTTATAAATTGTAAATAATCGATTAATTTGAGCAATTTTTGTTTTGAGTTTATAGTAATTTATAATATTCTTTAAGCAGCGTTAAAAAATGCAATAATTTAGTAGACAAGTAAGAATTCGAAAAATTAATTGATAAAATAGTCGAACAGCATTCTTAAGGAGTTGATTATTGAATTAAATAGAAAAGATATTAAAAATAATTAATTAATTTTTTTGTTTTTATATAAAAATCACAATTATAATAAAAATATACTAAATATATTGTTTTAAAAGCAATGGCAATGTTTTAATTAAATTAACACCGCTACTGTTTGTTGACAAAATGACGTCATTCATAATACGCACGTTTAATATTCATAATATGTTGATCAGTATTTTGGCAAATGCTCCTTCCTTTACAATATTATATACCTCTCCTTCTTCCATGATCGACACCGACGGATTTCTAAATACATTGTTGATTAATATAAACATTTTTTTTTTTTTGCTCTCAGTTAAGAAGTAATTAGCACTTACCACATCCTAGGGGACGGACGGGCAAGAAGGATATGCTAATTTGATCTTTAAAAAAAAGTATGAGATTACAACAAAGTTATTTACCTATTTATCTCAAGATAACAAGTCTTCAGTTACTTAAGATTAATAAACAGAAAATTAACAAAAATTCTTAGCTTACCACATTAAAAATCACTTGAAAAAAAAGGTGCAATTATTCTTTTTGTCCTACTAAGGCGAGTAAAATAAATATCTTGGACGGGAAAAACTAATACTAATGAAAATATAAATAAATTAATCGTTGCAATTATCGCAAAAGGACGATGACGACGGGTCCATTTCTAACAAAAATTATACTGCATCCAGTCTTCTATTGTGGATATATGTATTTTTCTTGACAAACAGTACAAAAATAATTCTCTTTTTAATTTTCTTTGATTGACTCTATCTTTTTTAAACGAATTTTCTTTTTTTTTTCATTGGAGGTCCGGGCTTATTTAAAACAATTTTCCTTTTGACTAGAGAAACTTCATTTTATTATTCATTTTGCCTGACTCTATTTTGCCCGCCAAGCACATTTTTAGCAAACTTAACCTACAATTACAAACTACGAAATTCAAATTAAATACGAGCACGAATTTGTTGCTCGTAATGATCATACAAATTACAGAAATCATTAAAAATAAATAACTGCAATACACAAAGAAATAATTCGTAAATTATTTACCTCTATTTATTGATTTTTTTCTCGTCAAAATAGTTTTTCGGTCACTAAACACGCAAATAAACTACAGTGCCTCCTTTTGACAAATGATCTCATTGAGTGCAAAGTGAAGAAGAAAGCGACATTAGATCTGACTCAATCATACATCTAACTAGCTCAATTAGGGTGAATGCGGGAGAGATGCCGCACATTTTGAAAACACTTGATAATTTGTAAAGTATGCATTTAATTGATTTGAAATTTGGTACACAATAAATGTAAAGATTGTTCTTTAAAATTATTTATAAACAATTTTAAATTTTGAGTCATAAAGGATTAATAATTTACATTTTTATAGAGCCTGCAAAGCGGCGTCTCTCCCACACCTATGGGATTGAAGGGCCGCATTAAAGAAGGTGAAACGCCGCATAGTTCATATTAAAAATTTTGCATTTTACACACATCTCCATACATGATGCATGCCATATGTAACCATTTTTGGCACTTTATACATCTTAATCAGTCAACTTTTTTTTTGTTTCTGAGTACCTACCTTTCAAAACATTGAATACACAGGCAATCAACATTATTTTCTTTATCTTCACTAATATGATGGCTCTTCCTGATCCATTAATGGATCTTTTATATTTACGTGGCATAATTTACAGTCCAAAAAAATTGCATAATTTAGGTATATAAGTCATGCAATTTTTTTGGACTGTAAATTATGCCACGTAAATATAAAAGATCCATTAATGGATCAGGAAGAGCCATCATATTAGTGAAGATAAAGAAAATAATGTTGATTGCCTGTGTATTCAATGTTTTGAAAGGTAGGTACTCAGAAACAAAAAAAAAGTTGACTGATTAAGATGTATAAAGTGCCAAAAATGGTTACATATGGCATGCATCATGTATGGAGATGTGTGTAAAATGCAAAATTTTTAATATGAACTATGCGGCGTTTCACCTTCTTTAATGCGGCCCTTCAATCCCATAGGTGTGGGAGAGACGCCGCTTTGCAGGCTCTATAAAAATGTAAATTATTAATCCTTTATGACTCAAAATTTAAAATTGTTTATAAATAATTTTAAAGAACAATCTTTACATTTATTGTGTACCAAATTTCAAATCAATTAAATGCATACTTTACAAATTATCAAGTGTTTTCAAAATGTGCGGCATCTCTCCCGCATTCACCCTAATTGAGCTAGTTAGATGTATGATTGAGTCAGATCTAATGTCGCTTTCTTCTTCACTTTGCACTCAATGAGATCATTTGTCAAAAGGAGGCACTGTAGTTTATTTGCGTGTTTAGTGACCGAAAAACTATTTTGACGAGAAAAAAATCAATAAATAGAGGTAAATAATTTACGAATTATTTCTTTGTGTATTGCAGTTATTTATTTTTAATGATTTCTTCTAAAAACATAAATTTAGGTATATAAGTCTATGTTTTTAAAATGTAATATGATGCGGCATCTATACCAACTTTAAATGCGGCATCTCTCCTTTTTGTTAGGATAGATGCCGCATGTTGCTATGGCAAGCATAGTGCGGAAATCTAACCTAAAATTTTATACAGTACTTTTAAAATATACCTAAATTAATAACGAAACTTATTTTCATTAAAACAATGAAATATACATTCTTAAATTCTAATGAATTAAATGCTTGATAAAATATTATGTTAAAAACTTACTTTCGATTTCGGCAATCGATTCTACTTTTCTGCAAGTTTTTTGCCGACACCATTTGATAGGTAATCGATTTTACATTGACAGTATACGTATATTTAACTACATATATCTCAAAATCTGTCCATTATTGAGCTTTGCGCCTATGGAGACTTTTGTTCTACAGGTCAAGAACTATTATTTCCCAAAGTTTCGAAAAAATTAACTGGGACCAAATTTCCATAAGATTTGTGCGGGGTCCTTTGCTGCTGATGAAATTTTTATTTTCTAACAAAGCGGCTTGCGTCTCTCGGTTTGAATACCCTGCCCTACACGGAGAGAAAATTCCTATAAAAATTACTGTGCTCATACTACAATCGACGTGTAACAGGCGAACATATCCAATTTTTGTACGGTAAAATTATAAAAATTACAATAATATAACTATAATTTTTATAATTTTACCGTACAAAACTGAATATGTTCGCCTGTTACACGTCGATTGTAGTATGAGCACAGTAATTTTTATAGGAATTTTCTCTCCGTGTAGAGAGGATGGAAATAAGTCAAATTATTTCCTCAGAAAAATTATTTGATATTAAAATTACTATATGTTTAATTTATTCAATTAAGAAAGTTAAATACTCTGAGTATGAATTTATAATAAGCGTATATTAGGCGTAAAAGTTCCGAAAGCAATACTCCTATCATCAGCAAATATTTTTTAAACTTCAATATAAATTTTTCCTGGAATAATAAAAAAAAAAATTGTAATAAAATTCCCCCCCCAAAAATAACGAAAATTACAGGGTCGGATTTATACCTACATATAGGGACCCTCAGGTATTGTACTAACTTTTAAGATCCCTGCTTCTAACTTTTCTTATTTTACTTCCATGTCTACTAAGGCACCGAACGGCTTTTAATCACGTTTGAGAGGAGAAAAATTTTTATTTTCTAAAAACAAAATTTCCATTCTCATTTTAGCTTTGTGTTTCCTAAAAAATTTTGAGTGTCGGTTATTTTTCCCGTTTGTATGCCCATGAAGTTTTTCCACACGCATAACCCCGGTATTATTCGATCGATTTTTCGATCGCTGAATTTTTTTTTGAGAGTTCTGTGAGTTGATCTTTAGATGGTCCCGCCGAAGCGTTAGGGCCCCAAAGCAATCACTTACTTTACCTATTTAGAAGTCCGGCCCTGCACCCGTGTACTCTTTTTTTAAACAAAATAACTAACTACTGAGGAAAAAAGAGTTACGATATAAGAAATAATGGATCATAATATAGTTTCTGTGAATTTTTAAACAAGAATTTTATAATATACAAAGTTTGCATTATAATACTGGTATAATTACTTCCCCTCCGATCGTGTAGTATTGTAATTCACATACTGTAAGGTGTGGCTTATATTGCAATCGAAGGCGGGATTTAATTTTCAAAATGTGAGCTGAATATACGCACCGAGAAACACAGTCAGTCAGACGGTGATGATACCTAGTCGGTAGTATCGTATACGTATTATAGTAGGGGAAGTCAGTTTTCGTAAATTCATGATCATGATCATGATACAAGATTGTATACGTTTTACCTTATCTCTTTTATCTGCCTAGATTCTATACTGGTTAGTACTACATAAAGTGTTTTAAAAGTTATACGTACATTGGAAAATGTAAGTGTTTGTTAAGGGGTTAGGTGGGTTTTAGAGGTTCAAAAAAAGGGTATTTTTACTATTTTTTTTTTTTAATATATACAATCATATATTTTATTTAAACAATTCAGCATATCAAAGATACGTATTTAAATAGTATTTTGTGAAATTTTTATTTTTTAAAAATTCCGAAAACTCAGCCGTTGGTACCTCATCTCCCTTGACGTTTCAAAAAAAAAAAATGCTCTTGCCGTGGACAGCATAACTCATTATTGGTTCATTTAAAATCAAAAAACCAAAAATATTTCGTTAGTACTACATGGATAAATTTCGTTATTGGATGAAGGAAAAAAGAAAATTAAAATTTGAATTTTCAACAGACTTTGAACAAAAAAACATTTTTTTGTCAAATTTTCGTCATGTATTGGCTCGAAAAAATTAGTTGTATTAAAAATAAAAAAAATCCTTCGTTCAATGACTAGATAATGTTATTTCAAAGATGTGTGCAAAATTTGAACAAAATCGCTTCATAACTTCGAGAAATCATGTCCACCGACTTAAAAAATTTAGTTTTGAGATAAACGCGTTTCAACTTTACTGCGCTGCACTGACGTGGCCTGATGGGCGGAACTTCCGAAGGGTCTATCTCTTAGAATTTTACTCGGATCGATTTGAAATTTTAGGAGAATATTTTAAACATATTGTACTATTTATATTTAATAAGACAAAAAAATGGATTTTTTGAAATTTTCAAACCCACCTAACCCCTTAAGTTTAGATTTTCTGCTATATTTAGGTAGTTTTTGTAAAATTGTACTTTTAAAGGATCTTTTTTGCAGCAAATGTACGTATTGCTTGCCGGTTCTCCCAGCATGATTTTTTTAAAATAAATAAATAAAATTACCGAAGTATTCAAGGATTTTACTAGTATACGTAACAAATTAAACTACGGTAATAAATTTTGGTGGTAAATTTAATGTTCAAATTTTAGAAATATTGTTCAAAGTTTAAATTAATTACACAAGTGCAAGATCTATCAATCTGCCACTATTTGCTAGACAGGTAGGCCAGTTACATGGTACCTATTGTTCTATACCCATTTTTCTTACAACTGCTTACGACGGCCAAATCATTTCGGTTGTTACAAAAGTAAACAAACCTTTAATAATCACAGTAAATGTCGCAAATACACAGAAAACCTTGATATGACCTGGAACCTTGACTTTGAGGTCAAGGTGAAGGTCATCATCGGATGCGCCATAATAAATGGTGAAACTTTTGTCCTTATCATTTATCCTTATCAATGCTTTTCCGCTGAGATTTTTGACTTTTTTATTTTTTTGACTAGCCCTGTATACTAAAAATAGGTACTTAAATTTTAACGTTGCCTTCTATTTTTATTTTTTTACACGAAAATCGTTAGGTATATCAAAAATTTGCATATGACATAAGTTTTAGATCATTTCATTGGAAACAAATTTTAAAAAAATCATCACTCTACAATCAATAATAAGCAAGATATAAGCGATCTCCCGATCGGCTTTTTTTGCAACTTTCCCCCTCCCCCTCCCCAATTTGTCGGCCATCCTACCGGTCGACGATATGGGTTTTATACTCATCTAAGACCCCCTAACAATAATTAAAAGTGAAATTCTATTGTACCTATGGTTGCACCTCGTCTAATTAATATTTCTACTACCTAGTATTAAGACAATAAATAGGTACAATAAAGGTCTAGATCAGGTTAAACACCAGTTACATTGACACATTCAGGTATATGATCTGCCCGGATATAAGTACATACATAAAATTAAAATTTATAGGCAGTGCTGGATTATGGACACGCGGGGCACTGGCCCCGGGCGGCAAAATTTGGAACACACGCGACAATTTGGCTTTTTTTGTCGTCACTTATTTCTTGATAGGGAAATAAGAAATGGGAGTTTCTTCTTTTTTTTTTTCTTTTTTTTGGTCGTCACTTATTTTTTGATAAGAAAATAGGAAATGGGTATTGTTTTACACTGACTTTAATTATTTGGAATAAAAAGTTTTTTTTAAAATTTTAAAGCAGGGGCGGCATTTTTCTCAGTGCCGCAGACGGCACTTACAGTAAATTCGGCCCTGGTTATAGGTATAATAATAATAATAAATTAGTACCTATATTATATAAGAGGAAAACGTTACAAATTGAACTGAAAAACCGATTATATTATTTCTCATAGCCTGGAAATAACATTAGGTCGTGTAATATGAAATGTCGTTTCCAGACCACTTGGCCAACCATCTAATGCGGATAAATATCGACACTTTTTGAGCAGGAAAGAAATGTTTAAAAGCAATTCTTTAATTGTAAATAGATGTCTTGAGTTCGGAATCGTTTTTACCATTATCTGGAATAATATTAGGTGTGATATGAAATGTCGTTTTCCGACCACTTGGTCGACTATGTAATTCTCATATATATCCACACTGTTTTAAGTATATTAGAGAAATGTTTAAAAGCAGTTCTTTAATTGTAAATAGAATTCTTACAGCTCAGAATCGTGTTCGCTATTATATTTAGAACAATATTAGGTCGTGTAATATGAAATGTTTTCCCACCACTTGGTCGACTATGTAATTCTCATAAATATCTACACTTTTAGCAAATTTGTAGAAGGGAATTCAGCTATTACAGCTGCTGTAATGACGCGACCTGAGCCCGGGATTATGGCAGAAATTTGTTTTGAGGTCTCTAGAAACCGAAAATAATATTCACTAAAATTTATATATAAATATATATATATATATATATATATATATATATATATATATATATATATATATATATATATATATATATATATATAAATATATAAATTTTAGTGAATATTATTTTCGGTTTCTAGAGACCTCAAAACAAATTTCTGCCATAATCCCGGGCTCAGTATATGAAGTACCTAATTTTTACGAAACTTGGTGAGAACATTGGAAGTCCCAAACCCTTGGATGAGTTCGTCAGCCAAACACGTTGGATGCCAGGAACATGGTTTTTGTTCTTGCAAAAAATTAGTTTTTGCCAAAATTCCACTTATTCAAAAATTTTTGCGAAATTTTTTTACACCATTTAAAAGAGAAGAAAAAATTACATAAAAAAGGTCGACTAGTTTTTTCTATGTCGACGGTTTTTCTATGTCGACTAGTTTCCGAGAAAAACTAATTTTTATAAACGGAAATTCGCTATGTTATGCAGGATGCTGCGACTGGGGTATTTTAAGTATTAGAGAAATCTTTAAAAGCAATTCTTTAACTCTGCATAGATTTCTCGTATAGCCTGGAATTATTTTCATTATTAATTAGAAATAACATCAGATCAAAATTTCAAGTAATAATCTCTTATAGATTATCTAATATGTTACCTATAGTTTTATTGAAATACCCTCAGAAGAAAATTAGTGCACATGTACCTGACAATTGAATTACTCATTTACTTTTCCCTTAATAAATATAATTAGTTAAGTACCTACTTAGGAAAATTAAAACAAATATATATTATTTTTTTTTTTAGAAATTTGCTACGAATTATTTATATTAAATGTTAATTTAATGTTAATAATTATAAAACGAACATGTTCTGTTTCGAAAGTTAAACTTCATAGAAAAATTGGGAAATAAATATGGAAATTTCAGTTATTTATGTTCGAACGAAATTTAAAATAGTAAACAAATAATTTACAATATGAAAAAATTATGTTAACAAGTCATGCAAGCAAATGGGGGCATATAAAAATTATTTGACTAATAAATTATTTGATATGGATGGGTTAAATTTAAAACAAAATTTACTGAGAGATTAAAAAATCTGTAAAAAATAGAACTGGCGTACTTTTGAGAAGTTCTAATCGGTAGGTCTGAAAGTCTATAAAGAAGACGGGGAACAAATTTTTAAGTTAATTAACTTATTACACTATAGGTAACATGTCGATGTGACGACAAAGTTGTACCTTATACAGTTATACATCAGATTGCCTTATATAAAGATTTAAAAGTTTTAAAATTTAAAAAATATATACAAGTAGTAGAAAGTAGAGAAATGATTTTTCCTGATGAATAAATTTTATTCCCTATTTGGCCTGTTTTCACTTACCAGAAAGAAAGAGATATTTACTGAATACTTATATCAACCTTTTCTACCTGTTTTACTTTCAAAAATTTTAAGGGAACAAATTATTTGAATATTATTGTTAGTTAATTTCTTTGAATATTATTGATTAACAACATCTTGATCAAAGCAAAAATTTTCTTTTTATGTACTAAAAAAATTACGTAAGAAAACTCAGTCTTGATGATTTTCGTTCAATCTACACCTTATTCTTAATGTTCATGACGTTTTATATTTTTTTGCACGATCGTGTATTTTCATGCATTTACCGATGCTGTTGACAATGCTGGTAAGTTACATTTCCCGAACGTTTGTTTATATCCATGGAAACCAAAAAATAACAGTGCGGTAAGTGAAATAGATGCGTGGTAAGTGAATAGGAGTGTGGTAAGTGAAATTAGCTCAAAAATGATTGTATTTATTTATTTATATTGAAATTAAAAGTACAATTTGAACAATTAGGAAAATAATTCGATTAATATGAAAATTTTCACTAGTTTGCACATTATTATTATTATTGTTGCCATTAGTCTTCATATTTTATTAACATTTCAAAAGGTCGTTCAATCATTAAAATTTTCTGTGGTTTTCATAATCTGCCTTTCATTTTACGAGAATAAATTTGTAGCCAAAAATAAAATGCTTCGTCAGTTTCATTATTCTCACTAATATTATAGTTTAACAAACTATTTTCCTCAATTTCTTTAATAGAACATTCAAGAAAAAAAATATTCACGCCAATTAAATATTAACACTTAATTTTTTATTTACAAATATCGTTGTCAATTGTCATTACAAAGATTCGTATAAAGTTACTATAAATATTTATTCATGGCATTCTATGTCATAACATAGAAATATAAATTTCACCTATATTATCCGAATTTTATTTTTTATTTAACATATTTTTATTCAGTAATTATTTTAAATCGATCGTGCAAAAAATATTATACAATACACGCTGCGTTAAGTGCATTTACTGATCTCGAAAATTGCAAAAACTCGACCCTGGGGGTCTTGTTTTCGCAACATTTTCTCGATCAGTAAAAGCAACTTACCGAACTTATATTGTAAAATACTATTCTGAGCAATCCTTCTAGTAATAAGGGTCGGGGACAGAAGCTTTTAAAAAGATTTTCTAACAAAAAAATAACATAAATGTCCTTATCGCATTATTGAATTTGTAATTATATGTATTATTGAATTCGTGCTTTAATAAGCCTCCCTTTTATACGCTATTCGATGCTCTTGGAAGCAAAATTTTTTTTAATTTTCCAGGTTACTTTTGAAATTAACCCTCAGAATTGAAATTCAACTTTACATCTGTAATTAGGCCACCCCACTCTATCTCTGTGCTAAATTTCAAATTTTCGTGTCGAATGGTTCCAAAGAAAATAAATGTGTTACATTTAGAAAACACAGACGACGCAGCATTTTCTTTTTCACAAAAAAAGTAATTTTTTTAAATATTATTGTCAAGAAACCCTTTTAGTTGCTTTTAGAAGCAATTAAAAGGTTAGTTTTATAAAGTTTCGTTACTGATACAAAATATTTCTGCTTTACCAAACGAAATCGATATTATCTTTATTTTTTTTAAAATCATAATTCACTGACATTTTAAGTTTATTGTTAAAAGTAAATTTACTTGACAGAAGCTTTGAGCTAAATGATATTTAAAACGCGCGAGAAATGCACGTCATCTACATTTCTATAATTTTTATATTTAAAAGTAAATTTACTTGACAATAGATTTAATTCAATTAGCATAACAAAACGCACGCTGCGCGCGCGTAGCTAAGTTTCTAGTATTTTTGAATTTAAAAAACGCGTTCCAACAAATAAATAATTCTGATGCATTTCTGTATTGATACGTAGATGTGACATGCACACTTAAGTGTTCATGAACTAATACAGTAGTATTTTAACTAAAAGAAAGTTTTTTAAGGGGAATTCTGAGGTAACGGGATTACAAATATTTTAAATGTTAACCAAGGCAACACTGACAAATAAATGAAAGAGAGATAATTATATATCTTTTATATTCAATAAAAAGAGATAAATTGTGAAAGAGAGATAATTATATATCTTTTGTATTCAATAAAAAGAGATAAATTGTAACTATGAGGAATTTATGCTCTTTCTTTTAGTTAAAATTCTACTGTACATGAACTAACCAGAAAAGTGCGGTTGGAACGAAGCTAATACTTTCTTAATAATGTACACTACACGGAGAGAAAAATCCTATAATTTTTGTAGAGAAAATTTCAAAAAAATTACTATGCTCCCCTATAATCCGTGCGCGATCGACGACCAAAATAAAAAATATGGACTAGCATGGTAAAATTTAATGTGGTGCTAACACAACTTTTATCACACTCTTATGCATGTATATTATAGTTTAATTCTTGTTGTCGTACTCTTTCATTTGCGCATCTGACTCGCGACCTTATATTGGTTGCACTGTACCTGTAAAAACATGTATACAAAAATGATTGCCAACAATATATTGTAATACATATACTAAAGATAGGTAAATAACAAAAAGATGAATTAAACGATGACATCATCCTAAGAGAGTGTAAAAGCAACTGACTACTAGCTGCATCAAAGTGCTTGGTGGGAGCTGTCTGACAAAGTTTCTTCCACAGTTCACACCTATGGTTCGCACGTGACTCGCTGATTGAGGTACATTTCATTACAGCGTTCCCAACAAAACCAACCTTCTTTCTGTATTTTTTCTTTCTATTATTAGCATGTTAGCATGGAAATTTTTTTAATAAACACAATTAAAAATAATTTTTTTGTCGGTAATGGAACTTTTTACTGTGCTGTTTTACAAATTTTACGGAGATAATATTACGAAAAGAACATTCCATCCTTTAAATTTTTTATGATTAATTATAATCTTTATATTTTTACCTTACATAATTTAATATGTTCGCCTTTTACACGTCGATTGTAGTGCTGAGCACAGTAATTTTTATAGGAATTTTCTCTCCGTGTACAAAAACGATTTCCTGGTCCAAAGATTAAAAATTTCTTTGAGTTTTTTTTCTCCGAATCAAAAAAATCTTTTTTTAATTCAAATAAATGCGTATATTTTTAACTACTGAAAAAAAATTCAAGGAAATTTGACTCAAAATTTTTTCTTTGAATCAAAAAAATTGTTTCGCTAATTCAAAAAAATATTTCCTTGACAAAAATTTTTTTAAGTTTTAAACAAAGAAATCGTTTTGAGGGTGTATTCTATTAAAGTGTTTTGTTAAACTTTTACTGTTAACTGTAAATACTCCTGTCGCAGCATCTTGCATAACATGGCGAATTTTTGTTTATAAAAGTTAGTTTTTCGTGGAAACTAGTTGACATAGAACAATAGTTTAAAGACCTTTTTATGTGATCTTTTCTCCTCTTTCCAATGGTTGAAAAAAATTTCACAAACATTTTTGAATAAGGGGAAATTTTGGCAAAAAACTAATTTTTTTCACGAAAATTGCCAAAAAAACCATGTTCCGGGCATCGGACGTGTCTGGTTAACGAACTCGTCCAACGGTTTGGGACTTCCAATATTTTCACTAAATTTCATAAACGTAACACATGCCGTTCGAGAGTTATCGTGCGGACACACACACACACACACACACACACATATATATATATATATATATATATATATATATATATATATATATATATATATATATACAGAGAGAAAAAATTCCAGTAAAAATTACTGAGCTGCCTCCGGTAAACGAGTCTTAAGTGACTAGTCCGTAGGAAATTATAAAGCAATAATATAAAAAATGCGTTTCAAACATTATTTTTTACGATTCATTTGAAAATTTTTCCTGTACACCTTAAGAATTTTTCCTATACACCTTAAGAATTTTTCCTATACAGCTGCGTAAAATTCGATGGGCTAGTAAAATTTCAAGTAGACACCGGGAAAATTTACTTAATTTTTTGTAAAATATACTGGACATATGAATAATTTTTACTGAGTCGTTGTGCATTTGTTATTTGTCACACACCACTGCATAGCCAAGCATCACATAAACTGAGAATAAATAAAACAAGCATGCGCAATAGCACCGAGCATGCGCAATAACACGACCAACACGACTTCAGACTGCAACTAACCAGGACTGGTTCATTTAGTTGTTCAATAACCAACGTGACTGGATGTTTATATAGTGTTTTTTTTTTATAATAAATTTTTAAAACAAAAAATTGTTGTTTCATGAATTTTTGTATAGTTTTGATATGTTAATTGAAATATGTTTTTATACAAATTATTGTAATGTGCTTATTGTTAAAAATTTTTATCATGTAATACCTATGTCAAATAAAGAATTTATATATTTTTTTCCACAAATAATAAAAAACCACAAAAAATTTTTTCTATATTAATAATTTGATTTTAATGCTTACCCTTCTATCAATATCCTTTTAAACTATTTTAATTCAATTATTTATTAATAAATAAAAAAAAGCCTTATTTATAAATAATACGGTAATTTTTACTGAGCTATAGGATAATTTAAAATTTTTACTATAAATTATCGTATTTTTTGCTTAGCCTGTCACTTATGTCCGCATTACCAGAGAGATCAGTAATTTTTTACCAGAAATTTCAGTAAAAATTACTGTATTTTTTTCTCAGTGTATATATATATAAATTTTAGTGGTTTCTAGGAACCTCAAAACAAATTTCTGCCATAGTCGCGTCATGACAGTGGCTGTAGTAGCTGAATTCAATTAATAGCTAAAATTAGATGTTAATTAACATCTAATAATTTTTGGATGTGGATACAGTGAGTCATATAGGGCCAGCCGTGTGCCAGCTATTGATTGACATATATCCATCTTCCCTATCTGTTCCTGTTCTCATCTTCAGTGATCCTTTCTCCCTTGGCTTTGAAAGTAAGAGTCCAGTTTACGATTTTATTATTAATTCAAAAAACCATCAGTTTAATTTAGTTTAGATAATCAATCCTGAATTGTAATTATTCTTCTCAATGAGCATACATTTCCAACTATGCCACAGATAATCTGATGATATAACCCTCCGGCATCATATAATCTATCTTTCCGTTAACGAACAAAATAATTGATATGTACTTTTTTTTTAAAATATTATGTATACAATATTGACATTGCATAACAAATTATACAAGATCGTGATTAAAGTAAATTAGAGAAAACAAAAGCGAATTAAGTATATGTACAGGCAAAAGATCAAAGGCGAATTCAATGAAACTTGGAACAAAAAATAAAAAATAAAAATATATTAATGACTTGAATACACGTAAAAAAAAAAATACAGCGCGCTCGCAACAATTATATGCTGCATTTATTATATTAATGTTTAGTAATAGAATATATTTAATTTTAATGATTCGAATCTGTATATAATTTAAGTCTTTTTATTGTTTTCTTTACAGAAAATTTGTTTTATAATTTAATCAAGAGGAAATCCATTTCTCACTAATTTGAATTCAAGATGTGCTTCCAGACTGTTTCCAGCTCAGAGTACCTATATATAATTTTTTATTATGTATTTCAATAACTTAAAATTTTTTCTCTTTCCTCAATGACCTATCTGTGGAGGGGGGTGGGGGTAAAGTAAAAGTTAAGTAAAATAAAATTTTTTGATTTTGAAAAATTAGTTTTACATCAGTAGAATATGCTCCATACGGCACACAAACGGCGACATACACACATATTGCAAACAGGCCAGTATCCCGTGTAACCAGCAGTGATCTAACAATTAGTAATAATTGAAACGCATCCGTTGACCCCCTCCGAATGAGTGATCAACTAATTGTAAGTGAGTATACCTAGTTTGGCCTACTACTGGCAACAGCTTTTTGTATGTACGCTGTTTCTGATATTCTGTGTTCAGGATAATGCACTGCTTTAAATATTAATTTTATTAGTTTTTTTTTTTTTATACTTACAAACAATCATCGATAAAACCCTATAAAGCAACGAGCTTCTAGACAAATAGAAAACGAAACAGTTGCCAGGTATTTTCGCTGTTCGTGTGTCAGGCAGCTGTTTTCTGCAGCTCCAAGTCGGGTCTGAAGGACGGAGACTTACAGCTCTACATCTCCGTTAGTTTTGTTTCAATCAACTTCAAATTTTAACACAATAATCTTATGTTGTATATTCATATAAAAAATTAAAAAAAAAAAAGTTAAAAAAGTACTCTCCCGCCTTAAATAAAAGCAATATATAGGTAAGGAAGTGATAATTTTGATATCTAATGAAATTTTATACCAGTATATATAATAGGTGATAAAAGTAGAGTATAATAAGTGATAAAAGTAGAGTATTTTTTTTTCATAATCGTTTCAGGGGATGGTAACGTATTAAAATTTTTTTTTCTCATTATTTTTTTTATTGTTTCATATGATTGTACATCTTAACATTATTGTGTCAAAATTTGAAACAAATCGGAGTGAAACTAACTAAGATATAGAACTTTGAGCGTTTGTTCCTCCGATACGTTTTCGTATCCTTGCCCAGCAGGTACGTGGCGTCGTGCTCTCGAAATTCCTAAATTCTTTTATTCATGGATGGGTCTTTGTAAGCATACTAATGTATACTATAACCAATGACGTAGATATGAAAAAAATTGTCATATATAATTTTGGATTTTCAGGTATACAAAACTTTAAAGCAATTTTCTGACACTTGTCATTTTTGAAACCGGTGAACAGTTTAAATCAAAATCTACTCGACCGATTGTTTTGAAATTTTGTATACAGCTTCCTTACATAAATGACCAGGTAATGGTATCCCTGGGAGCTTTCTTTTATTTTTCATAATTATTAATTTTACAATAACAAATAGGTCAATTTTTTAGACGAAAATCGGTGTTTTCAATTCTAACAAGTAAAGGTCCCGAGGCCGGACCTATCGATTTTGATGAAACTTAAATATGTTGTAGAACACTAAAAACTAAGGGACACGTATTTTTTTTTATCTGCGGAAAAACGGTTTGAAGGGGTGAAATCGCCCTCCAAAAATTGGGGTAAAAATTTAATTTTCCAAATATCTCGAAAACAGTAAGAGATAGAGCAAAAGTTTAAATTGGCGATATTACTCTTTTTTAAAGAGCTATCTATTCATATGCAATTTGTTCAAATTACATCAACAGGGGTGGTTGGGGGTTAAAATTTGGGGGTTAATTTTGCAAAAAGGGGGAGAAAAATAAACAATATAAAAATTTTGTTTATAGATTTGAAATCTACGTCAAAAAATCTAGTTGACCTATTTTTGCTCAATATCCTAATATCAAGTCTAGGGGTAGTTAACTAGAGGGTGACTATGTCGAATAATCGTACAATTTGGGTATTTCAAGAAGTTCTTCTTCATGGAATATAGCTTAACACAATTAGAATAACGTAGAAATGAAATTCTCGAATTCAAAATTGAGTTTGAGCAACATTGGAGAGGGGGTGAGTCACCCTCTTAAATTACATACTAGTTTATATACACTAATTTTTTTTGCTATTAACACACTGATAATGGGTAAAATAATGTCACAATAAGTGGTTCTGAAGTCGGACTAAAATGAAATTCTCGAATTCAAAATTGAGTTTGAGCAACATTGGAGAGGGGGTGAGTCACCCTCTTAAATTACATACTAGTTTACATACACTAATTTTTGCAATTAACACACTGACAGGGGGTAATAATGTCACAATAGATGGTTTTGAAGTTAGGCTATCGTATGTAAGAGTTTTATTAGGTTTCGTTATTTTAGGTTAGGTTATGTAATTTTCGGTATCGATAATTTTCGATAAGGAAAACTATAATATCCATTAAAAAACAAACCTAATAAAGACCTTAGATATGATAGTTCAACTTCAGAACCACTTATTGTGACATTATTTTACCCACTATCAGTGTGTTAATAGCAAAAATTAGTGTATATAAACTAGTATGTAATTTAAGAGGGTGACTCACCCCCTCTCCAATGTTGCTCAAACTCAATTTTGAATTCGAAAATTTCATTTCTACGTTATTCTAATTGTCTTAAGCTATTTTCCATGAAGAAGAACTTCTTGAAATAACCAAATTGTACGACTATTCGACATAGTCACCCTCTAGTTAACTACCCCTAGACTTGATATTAGGATATTGAGCAAAAATAGGTCAATTAGATTTTTTGACGTAGATTTCAAATCTGTAAACAAAATTTTTATATTGTTTATTTTTCTCCCCCTTTTTGCAAAATTAACCCCCAAATTTTAACCCCCAACCACCCCTGTTGATGTAATTTGAACAAATTGCATATCAATAGATAGCTCTTTAAAAAAGAGCAATATCGCCAATTTAAACTTTTGCTCTATCTCTTACTGTTTTCGAGATATTTGAAAAATTAAATTTTTACCCCAATTTTTGGAGGGCGATTTCACCCCTTCAAACCGTTTTTCCGCAGATAAAAAAAAATACGTGTCCCTTAGTTTTTAGTGTTCTACAACATATTTAAGTTTCATCAAAATCGATAGGTCCGGCCTCGGGACCTTTACTTGTAAGTGTCATCAAAAATTAAAAAATCGAAAAAAAGAAAATTCCTCCCAGGGATACCTTAGGAAAGAGGTTGTCTAATGATATCATTCATTTTTTTTTATTTCGGATGATCCACTCATGAGTTATATTGTTCACCGGCAAACAACTTTTTTTCGCGGCGCCTTCGAAAATTTGCTGCCGTTGGCTTAATTATTTATATTTTGTTTTAAAAATTAAAGAAATGTTGTTCGTATGTTGTACTGTAATGTTACGAAAAATTCTTAAAAGTGGGTCTTTTTTTATGCCGAATTAACGTTACCATCCCCTTAAAGATACACGGTTAAAAATCTTGGACTAATTTTTTAATCCAACCTTAACTTACTGGAAAAAATAAATATTAAAATACTAAAATTAAATCCTGCCCTTATATTAAAATATTTCCAATATTTTTTGGTATTCAAATTTAATCTATTTATATTATTTTCCATAATTTAAACCATTTTTTAGGCTACTCAGAGGTCATAACCTCTGAGTAAGCCTTATCGTTTCACAAAAATACTATTCTAATGTGTGGCCAACTTGCATTTCTGTTTGCTGAACTCAGCTCCCCAACTTTTTGGAGTAAAGGGGATATTTTTCTTAATTACAAAAATAAAAAATTTAAGACATTAATTTTGGACCTAACTGCTAATTGTTTAATAATCGAACGTATAGAATTAGAAATTAATTAGATTTTTTTCTTAATTGCTAAATTTTTTTTTAATCTTTCTTGTTAGCAGTAAGGTATAAATAAAAAAAATATAATTGACGCCTATACTATTAGGTACATGATTATTACTGTGTCGTTTATGGATATTTAAATGATTTTAATATTACCTACATATTAAATTACCTAAATGATTTTAATATTACCTACATATTAACAGTAAATTACTATCAAAAAAATGCAAACTTTAACAATATTTTTTAAATTCATTCAAATTCAATTTAATTGCTATTTAAATATATTAGTTTTTGACATTTGACGTTTTGAATTTTACTCAAAATATACATACGTAATTTACACATGCTACCTATATATATAGTGAGTATACTCTATTTTGAAAGTGTCACACCATAGAACACTAGAAGCCAACTAACATAAAAAAAGTGAAATTCGCTTGGAGTCATTTGTAAGCCAGTCACAGCTTAAGACATTAGTCCGTCAGTAGTCGTCGTCGAGTCAACACACCATTATATTAACAATATACCCATTGTTAGTTGAGCACGTTGAACAGCTCTCTCTGGTAATACGTGTGATGTGATTGTATGTGTGTATACACATACTACTACAAAAAACCAAACTAATACACTGCAAACAGTGTGTATGTACACAAACAGACTACGTCACAAACTCATTACAAGTGGAACAGAGGCAAAGCCAATCTAGTTTGTCCCCTTGTATCACACAGTATATAATATATGATAGGTACCTACAACATATGTACATAAAGCTACGGATACACGAGACATCAAAATAACGCGACATCTAAATTAGCATTATTGTGTGCAATGTTTACACTATAGAACACTAGAAGCAAACTAATATCAAAAAAGTTTAGTTCGCTTGGAGTCATTTGTTGGTCTGTCACAGCTTAAGGCATTTAGTCAGTCGGTGTCGGTCATCGAATCCACTACGATTGTTATGTATTGTAAGACCATTGTTACTTGACCTGCACGTTGCTCTGTCCGATAATACGTGTTTTGTAATTGTGTGTGTAAATACTCACACAGAAGCAAACATCAAGCCTAAACCACTACAAACAGTTTGTACTTACACAGCATAGTGATGCGAAGTGGAGGAGATTTTACGTCACCTTTCTGCTACAGTCGGAATACTAACTATCATATAGTAGTTTGGCCCGTTGGTTTACACGTTCAAGTAAAGCGGGTTCTACACGATGCTACGAACGTTCCTTCCAACATTCGATCGAACGTTTGAGGCAGTTAAGTTCGATAGTTGGTGCGACGAATGTATCTGCTACACGGTGAATCGAATGTTTGATCCAATACGAATGATGATGTGTTGGTACTCAGTGGACGATGTTATCTGTCTGATGTTATCTCTAATGTTATACACTGATGTTGTCTCTCTTCACATGAACGAGCGTGCAGCTGCTGAGTCGAACCAACCAACGAACCAACATTGACCTTCAAACGTTCGAAGCACCCCTTTGACTCGGTGCAAAAATACCGACATCGAACGGGACACGACCAAATGCGAACGTTTGACGCTCGACATTGGACACTCGTAGGTTCGAACAACGGCTACACGATGCTATGAACCATCCAACGTCGAATGTTGGAAGGTGTTCGTAGCATCGTGTAGCAGCGGCTTAAATTTGCAGTCTAGATCAGGCTAGAACAGTTGTATACACTCGAGTTGCTAAACTTCTCTAGCAAATATTTGAGGTTGTTTACACAGTAGTGTCACACACGGCGAATAGAATAGTGTCAGACATTTCACACAACACCTGATTTAGATTATAATTTAACATTTCTAAATCGTATTTTGTATTGCCATATTCTATTTTGAATTGAAAACTAATATTTTTATAAATGTTGCTGCAAGACGGCAGTTTCGTACTGAAAATAATTTATTTCATTTTTTGCTATAGTGTAAATCCAACTTGTAAAATTTTATTGCGTTTACTTTTTTCTTAGAGTTGTAATATAATATTATCTCTGTATCATCTTTTGGATGCGTCTCACAATTTAGGATTACCTTGTTGGTAGTATCTTAAATCAACTTTTCTGTCCTTTTGTAAAAAAAAAAAACTTCTACACCAAAAGCGTGTCGTGTGTCCGTACCTTTATAATCTTTTTAAAATAAATTATTTTTTTTTTGTCAAAAGATTCTTATAACATAACCTATTTGTATGACTTAACGTTTATGTAAAAAAAAAACAATATGTTTTCATCCAAATCATTTTAATATTTGCGACGATTTGAATTTTTACACAAAATTTCGAATGCGAAAGGAATTTTTATTTTGGAAAAAATTCGCCCACGAATACAACACAAAACGAACTGGTATGCTGTTTTTTAAATAATAAGTATTTCAACTAAGCAGTAATGTATCTTTTTTTTAGGAATAGTACATTATCTTCAGAAATAATGTTTTTTTTAAGGAGAAGTTTTCAAAGCTACTACTAGCAAAGTAGTGAAATTAGTGTCACACAAAATTGCTTTGTTGCGTGAAGAATTCATTAAATTTCCAACAACTGACGTCGAAAAGGCGCAAGTTAAAGAAAATTTTTATAACATTACGCGGTTTCCGAGAGTGTTTGCTGCTTTAGATTGTACACAGTACACACGTTCGGATACAGTCGCCAGGTACGAGTAAATTGTATAGCACGTCAACTGTAATTTCGATGTTTGCCGGAAATAAATAATTTCGCAAATATGAACGGCCAAAAGGAATTGGAACTGTCATTTGCTCATACGTATTTCTTACAAGTAAAGGGCCCGAGGCCGGACCTATCGATTTTGATGAAACTTAGATATGTTGTAGAACACTAAAAAATAAGCGACACGTATTTTTTTTATCGGCGGAAAAACGGCTTGAAGGGGTGAAATCGCCCTCCAAAAATTGGGGTAAAAATTTAATTTTTTAAATATCTCGAAAACAGTAAGAGATAGAGCAAAAGTTTAAATTGGCAGTATTGCTCTTTTTTAAAGAGCTATTTATTGGTATGCAATTCGTTCAAATTGTGTCAAGAGGGGTGGCTGGGGGTTAAAATTTAGGGGTTAATTTTGCAAAAAGGGGATAAAATTAAACAATATAAAAATTCTGTTTACAGATTTGAAATCTACGTCAGAAAATCTAATTGACCTATTTTTGCTCAATGTCCTAATATTAAGTCTAGGGGTAGTTAACTAGGGAGTGACTGTGTCGAATAGTCGTACTACTTGTGTAGTTTAAGAAGTTCTTCTTCATGGAAAATAGTTTAAGACATTTGAAATAACGTAGAAATGAAATTTTCGATTTCAAAATTCAGTTTGAGCAACATTGGAGAGGGGGTGAGTCACCCTCTTAAATTACATATTAGTTAACATACACTCATTTTTAATAATAATACATACACGGTTACATATACAGGCTGGAAACAGATTTATCGAACGTGGGGCAAGTATGGTGAGAAATTTTTCTCAGGATCAATGTGATCTCTGACACTTTTTGATCAATAATATTTCATTTTTAAATCGCGTTACCATGGATCTGCAATATTTTTGTGTTTGTCAGATTAAATACCCCTGTCGCAGCATCTGCATAACATAGCGAATTTCCAAATTTTGGGGACTGGCGGATCTCATCTAAGAACTGTACCTATTTAAAATAGTTTAGCTTTCTAAGAGTAAAAGATTTTTTAAAATCGGCTGGGTAATTAGTTTTGATATTTTTGGGACCCAAGAACCCGAACGGACTTTGTGCAGCATAGTTGTATCCATCTAAAATAATTTAGTTCTCTAACAGTGAAAAAATTTTCAAAATCGGTCGGTTAGTTTATTTTTTACAATAATGGGAACAGTAAACCCTGGCGGAAATCATACAACATAACCTTTATTCATCTAAAATAATTTTAGTAAAAAGTTTATCCTAACAGTAAAAAACGGGTCCTAGGGATCTCATATAACTTATGGTAGTCCGTAAGGTTCTTGTGGACATCATTTAATTACTTAATGAATTCAAATACTTTAACTTACTAACGGTGAAAAAATTTTCAAAATTTTCGACATTCGCTAAAAAAATCATTGAAAAATATTTGATATGTTTCGATCAAATAATGGTCAACATCAGCAAATAAAAGTTACTCAAATCGAAGAAAAGAATGAGTTATTTGTCCGTAGAAATTAAAATACAAATTCTGAAAACGAGCAAAGAAATATTGAAAAAACTAGATCGGCAAAACATTCTGACAAATAACACTACCCAACTAATACTTGCCAATTTGAATGAAACTTAACATACTTATTAAACAGCGAAAAATATTAAATACGTGTTTTTTTATTTCGGCTAAATACGCTTTTTAGGGGTAGAAAACACCATTCAACCTCTGTAGATGAAAACAGTTATAGCTAGATATTTTTGAAACGACACATTTTCTGAAAAAAGGGCTGAGTACCAAATTTGTAGAATTTGAAGCGATGCACTTGATAGTGACCCTGAAATCGATTTTCAAGGTCAGTTGAAAATGATTAGCCATTGCCGAACTTTGACCATATCCTGTACCTATAAGCAGTAATTTCATGTATTGACTCAATCTATCTTCAAAGTTGATTTATAGAAAAAATTAGAAGAAAACATTTTTGTAAGTAATTTTAGAAGTAAAGTTAAGAAAAGATTTAATATCACTCCAATTGTAAGTTAAACATTAACTTTATGTTATATTAGAAATTTTCAAAATTTTTTAAAATTTTTATTGCTACTCTATAGTTATCATATTAGGAATTCAATTGAACATATGATTAACTATTATTTTTCCGATTGCGATTGAGCAAGTATTTTTCAAAATTACTTCTTGATCACTTATTTTCTATCTTGCATGTGAAATTCGTTCGAATATACTTTGAACCATTTAGGGGTGAAAAGTAAGCTACTCCTTTTGAAAAATATTAAATGATTTTCAGATGACTTTGGAAATTGACCTCAAGGTCAACTTCAAAGTCATCATCAAGTGCATCACTTTGAATTCTATAACTTTGGTCCTAAGCACTTTTTTCAGAAAATATATCGTACCATAATCCACTTCTATGTTGATTCCTGGTCTCTTTTCCTGCGTTTCTAATATTTATGTCAATAAAAAATGTGCTACCGTAGACAAGGATGAATAGGTACGCATTCAGACTTCACACCGTATTTTTTTGTATTTATTTTATGAGTACCTAATCTTTAATATATTAAAAATTTACGCGAAGATGGTCACTTTATCAGCAGTATCCAAAAAAATTTAAAAATATTGGTGGATTTTGAAAAATTAACAAAAATCGTATAATTTCTTCTCTATGAAAAATTGGGATCAAAAGAGACGAGAAAAGAGTAAATGGGGACAACCCGTAGGGTCGACCAAAATAACGGACCCGATTTTTTTCATCTGACACAGTCGCCATTTAAGAAGTGAAATTACCCCTCAAAATTAGGGTAAAATTTCAATTTTGCTAGATTACTTGAAAACTGCGGCAGATAAAGAAAAATTTTAAATTGACACAACACTTCATTTTTAGAGAGCTTTCTACTGATATATACAAAGCCAGAGTCGGACCTACTAGAGGGGCTATTTTGGTAAATTTGGGGGTAAAAAAAGTTGTATAAGCGTTTTTCCTAACATCTAAAACAAAAACAAGAGCCTTATCACCATTTTTTCTAAGCATTAAAAGCTGGTTTATATTCGGTTTCTATTGAAAACTCAATTAGACTGCATGTTAAAAGTGAGCAAAAATTAAACCTGCAATAACTTTTAAACGCTGTAGTGAATCTAATTTAAATTTTCACAGTCGATTAAATTTAGAAAAACCATTATTCGCACAAATTTTCATAAGACTGTCACCATTTTTAAGTACCTCCATAATATCCTTAACTTGTAGCTATGGTATAATTATCAAAATTTTTTGCAGGTTTCTTACTAATCATACAACATGTAATGATTCATACAACATACAACACATAATTCCTGAGTAGCCCTAAATAATGCGTGTCAAACACGCACTTGACGACTTTTTTTATTAAAATATAATACAAAATTATTTAAATCAGAAGAACGAAACCAAAAAATTACTAAAAAGCAATACACGGTATCTACATTTTTTGATTTTGGTCTTTTTTTTGGACTTAATTTTAAACCATTTAGATTGAATCAGTCAAATCTCAAAACAGTCACATGTTGTTGTTATAGTGGCTCGCTGTGGTGCTGTCCGGTCTCGACGACTCGGTGTTCTCAAGGTATCTTGGTTTGGTTACTATGTCCTCACTCCAACCTATTTAATTTATATATTGTTTTCTCTGTACTTTTTGGTTGGTTAGTTGAGTTAGTTAACATCAAGGAACGTTTCTCACATATCAAAATATAGATATATAAATGCGTCACCACTTATTGTTAGCAATAAACAAGTACACACACAATTCGTTGCTTCTTCCTTCAACTATTTTGTTTGTTTCGTCGGTCGGGCTTAAAACATTATAAAAATTCAAATTATTTTTTAACTTAGGTTTTTATACAAGGTACGTAATATCGATCTTAAATATGGAAAGAAATGAAAAAATATTCTCATTTTTTTTATCTATTGTTTAGGTACCTACGCAACTACTATGGTTGTATGCATCGTTTGGGGTAATACATAATTGATTTTGATATTGGAATGATTATTGATAGATGAGCGGTATGGTAATGTAGATGACGTATCTTCCCCGTTTGGTGTCGAACTCAAGATCTACCAGACAAGATCGAAATGTTCTGATTTTTATTTATATCAAAATTCAAATATTTACCCGGACAACTTCGCCGATATAATGTAGCAGTCAGCGTAGAATTTAAGCACTCAATTTTCAATCATGTGGTAAGTCTTTGCAACTGACATTTAACTGACAATAATTCCAATTATTTTTCTCTTTATTTACAGGATTTATTCTATTATTATGAAAAATTATAGTTTAAGAAAAAGTAAAAAATCAGAAGAATCTACTGAAAACGTTCAAGAAGAAATAAGATCATGAACTAAGCCCGGAAGATCTAATTTTTTTTTTTGGAAATTCACGTTTATTTTGTTTATTGTGAAAAAAATCAATAAAATGTTACTAATACAAAAAATGCTACTGCGTTTCAATATAACCTTCATTACAATATTTAGTAATTAAAATATTAGATTTTAATACAGAAAATATTAAAATTCCAGACCAAAGAAACCTATCTTTTAATACATATTTGGTTTAAAATATAATCCACCGTTACTTATTTTTAATACCTGTTGAATTTAGAATCGTAATATTCATAGTATTAGTTTGCAATACAACTGGAATAAAATTTGGTTTGGTGACTCTAACCCAAGTTCAATTAATTTTTAATATCAGTTATATTACAATGAATTTTTTAATATAAACAACCGATTAGATTTTAATAAAATTTTGGTGTTGCCATATATGTAACCTCTGTAGATTACTTATTAATCCTATATTTTTAACCGTGTAGCAAAAAATAGAAAAAAGTATACACTTTAGTATATTCTATGTTTTCATAATGCATGTAAATCAAATTTCTATTGGCCTGTTGTCATATCTATACCTCATTTCAGATAGAATTGATCATGAGTTTTCGTTAAAAAATTAAATAATTCTTATATTCGAAACAAATCAATCTTCTATTCTTTTCTAAAAATAAACTGCAAATTTAAAATTTACATAAATGCAATAATAAAAGAGATAAAGCCAAGAAAACGGAAATTATTTAAATTCAAAGTGACGAAGCATGGTTAAATTTAACTGAAATGAACCAAATCTCGCAACTTTTCTTTCTTAAATATATATTTGAGCTTTGCCGTAACAATTTTATATCAGAAGTATTATCATTGTCGGATAAAAATTAACCGAAGGATTATTGGTAGTTACGGTATAGAGTTGCGCAGTGGGTGTGTGGAAGCGTGGGTTTAGGCACCGTTAATGATCGTGAGTGTAAATAATGAATAAAACAAGAAATTTTCGTTTTAACAAAAATCGTAACAATTTAATTTAAATTAAAATTTGCCAGGTGAATAAAATTTCCCGACCTAGTCACGAAGGCGATTTACAACAAGCTAACTTATTACTACGCTAGAGTAAAAATCACAATACAAATGAAATTCACAAATACAAATCATTAACGAATACCTAAAGGTGTTTAGTTAAATTAACCTGACCTAAAACTACAATTTATTTTTCTAATGCACGAAATTAATGAGTATCAATGAATTTAAAATGACGGACTAACCAAAAACATGAAATGATTACACATTAAATTGAAATGAAATTTGATAATATGTACTTATCGACTTATTAAAAGAAATATAAATTACAATCGTTAGAATGACAGAAGAAAATGATAGGTAACCGTAAATAAGGATAAATTAAATTTATGGAGCCGTATAATAAAAATAAAGTAATAAATGTAATAACAAACTTTAAAGGTTATAACGCCATTTGCGAGGCGTGGGCTCCTTGACTTTTAATATACAAAATCCGAATCAAAATTAATTAATTACTACGTTAGCTTATACCTAATTAAAACGCAAACAATTTCAAGTGTTGCGAAAAGTTTAAAATAATCAGTTTTGATTAATTACCCCAAACAAAATGAAATTCAATATTTTTAATTTTTTTCTTAATTAACATCAAACCACTGCTATAATTATTTTAGATTCTTAAATCGGTATAAATATTTTTGGTTTGTAACTGTCATGTTTTTCAATTCGACATTTTGATGACATATTGTTCGGTCTAGGTATTCCGATATTCATGTTTTGTAATCATTGTACACTGCACATGTGTTTCACATCCTGCTGTTGCCAACACGCAGTGTCCTGAAACGGTAAGTAATAATCCTCCCTCGAACCAAGGAGTTGTTGAAATTGTCACACAGTCTGAAATGATGCGTGATGGGAATTTTGCCAATTTGTGGTACATAACTTTTTTTTAAAATTTAATTTATCGTATCTAAATAAAGAAGTTAACACCAGAAGTTTTTTATTTAATTTTCTCCATGTAAGTATGTATTTTCTCCATAATTCTTGGAAGAAAAAGGGTTGATTGTGTTTATATTCACACCGCCCTTTCTAATTGTAAGTGAGTACGAAACTTTTCTTTGTATTATATTCCAGAAGTTATGTATGCTCGACCAACGAGATAATACTATGCTCTTACAATAATGTGAACTCCTTCGGGCCTAAGCTGTGCTTTTATCATATCAGATGAAGCGGGAAGAGTTATGCATTTCTAGTTCTTAGGTCCGTTCTAGAAGACTTATACTTTTCTGCTTAAAAACATTTAAAAAATTTGGGGGACAGGTCTACCCACACTGTCAATTTCCCACTAGGGTGTCCTTAAAGACTAGAGACTACTGTACATAAATAATTCTTTTTCCATTTCGGGCAACTTCTCCACTGGGCCCCCGATAGAGGCTTTGCCCCTTGCACCATACCGGGGGCTTCGCCTTCTGTACCTAAGGGTGGGGACTCCACCCTTATCAAACAAATGATAACATCATTTATTCTCAAGATATGCGAAATAAAATAAATTTCAAAAACAGTTTCTTATTTAGTTTTTTTTTTTTTTTTTTTTTTTTAATTTTATAAATAATATACTGGCGTTTTTAACATCAAGGAAGGTTCTTAGGCCATTATATAATAATGTTATGGTAAAAAATCCATATAATCTATGTTATCTTAATAAAGTTAATTCTGTTTTTTTACCACAAAAAACAAACCGCTAATCCAAAATTGCTGAAAACTTTATCCGGTCTTCATTTTTTAATTACGCATCTAATGAAATTAGTCCGGAGTTGATATCATCATTTGTTCTCGAGATATGCGAGACGAAAAAAAATTCACGAACGAACGAACTAACGAACGCACGCACAGACATCACGCTAAAAACGATGGACTCGGATTCTAGTGACCTTGAAACGTGGAGATGTGTCAAAATTAGCGACTCGTAAAATCGGACCCATTACAATAACTTCCTATGGGAAGTTAAAAATGGGAAAAAATAGACAAAACACAGACTCAAAATTTATACTGGCCTTTGTTATTGTCGTTTAGTTTTATCAAAATTTGAAATATTTCAATTTCAAATATTATCGAGTGTTTGTGAAACATTACTACGTATGACGAACTTTTGCCCGCATTTAAACATACGCAGTTATCATATGTTCACTTATCGTTCAGCTAAACTGAAACTTAATAATTTTTTCAATCACTTTGTGATTCTTAATTTACATTTGGATTTTGGTCATACTAACCAAAGAAATCGAATGCTTAAAATTTCAGTTTAGCTGAACGATAAGTGAACATATGAATACTGCCTACGTTTAAATGCGGACAAAAGTTTGTCATACGTAGTAATGTTTCACAAGCACTCAATAATATTTGAAAATGAGTTTCTCGCATTAGAGAGTGATGAGCAAAATTAGTCTTGGTCTTGCAGTCTTGTCTTGGTTTTGCATTTTTTGCAAGACCAAGACCAAGACCAAGACTATGTATACCAAGAGCAAGACCAAGACGAAGACTATAAGTATGGCTGCAAAACCAATACCAAGACTCAAGTGAGCATGACCAAGACAAAAGCAAGAAAAAAGCAAGACTTTAGTGATGAACAAATGCAAGACCAAGACCAAGACTACCAAATCTTGGTCTTGGTCTTGTTCTTGCATTAAGAATCTTGGTCTTGGTCTTGCTAGAGCGGATTGAGTCTTGGTCTTGGTCTTGGTCTTGCAGAATGCAGTCTTGGTCTTGGTCTTGGTATTGCTAAAAAATCTTGCACTTTCTTGCATTTTTTTTTTATTAGCGAATTTTTGAATCGAAATTTCAGCTATCACAGCCACTGTCATGGTGCGTTTTGATAATTTACCGCAACACAGTGTCAAGCTCGGCTCTATGCTAGAAGTTTGTTTTGAGGTCTCTAGGGGCAGCAAAATTTGGAATTTGAAGTTTTTTCTTTTTTTGCTCGTCATTAATTTTTTGGTAGAAAAAAGAGCAATAATAACCCACAATTTCGCTCTTAAAATTAAAATCATTTATGAAAAAAGTGAAAAAGTAATTAAGACATTTTTTTGGGAAAAGACAGGGGCCGGGGGGCAGGCAGTGTCTAGAGCGACACTTATAAGGAAAGGTATCCAACTGTATCTCTCAAAAATTTTTGAAACTGTGGTGGATTGTAGATCTCATTAAAACTAATCATGAGCCATATTTCGTTCGTGCCCATAAGCGGTTTAAGGGGCTGAAACTCACCCCTGAAAATTTGAGGTTTTTCAATTTTCCTAAATAACTTGGAAATGGTAAAAGCTTTGGTAAGGAAGCTATATATATTTGTAAATGACACTTGAAGATCTTTATTATGATACCAAAATTAAACTTATAAAATCATTGGGGTTTCATCCCCCACCCCCACCCCTAATTTTATCAGGTATTTTTTGGTAAAAGAGGAGACTGTTATGTGTAAATAAAAGAATTTTTAATTAATATATTTTACATCACTTCAGTTTATTTCTTGTTGCATAAATACACCCTTTACAAATATTAACTTGGGAAAAATTTTAACTTTCTGGTTTAATAATGAGGAAAAATATGGTCAAACAATCTCGTATTTTAGTAATAAATTGTTACAAACTTAGGATATACTTTAAAATACATCATACAACACATAATTATACCCCCCCCCATGCTTTACTGACACCTATACAAATCTTATTTACTTATTTATTTATTTTTATTTATCTATACAATTGTCAATATTTTAACCTCTGGATGGAGGCGACTCTGGAAACAATTCATCAGATTATTTTCGGATAATGTAATTTTAAATAAGTGTATGATGTTGATTTACATCGTCGTAACAATATTCTAAAACTTCAGTCTCTAACTCACAATCAGTTTTCGTCGCCTAGTTTTTAAAATTGGTTTAAGTATGGATGATATCAAAGTGGATATATTGACCAACGACCAGAAAGTTTTGAAAATTCTGCAACATATTGCTTTCCCAAAGAAGAAAGAGAAACACAAAAAGTGTAGTGTATGTGGTAAACCGGCTTTTATAAGATTGGATCCACATGAAATATCCATTGCACTCATTGCGTTCATATAAAAATAATAATTTTTTTCACTATGTATACGTATAATTATTGTAATGCTTCTAACGACTATTGACTAATCAGTAAAATATTTAACACCAAAACGAAATATACAAGAAGTCGAGAATATATCAGAAAATGAACTAGTGCCTTTTTTATTGACGAATTTATCTAAAGATGAGAAGGGTAATCGCCCAGGGCGACTTCCCATTATCTTGTTATGTGAAATTGTATGTATTTTATGAGACTAAAAGTTAAAAATAGTAAATTTCCGGAAGTTCCAATCAGAGTTATGTCAAATTGTATATATTCTTCAGTTATTTTTCTTTTTTATTTAAAAAAAAGAGATTGGCCATGCCCATAAATCTAGTTTTTTTTCAATGGAAAGTCTCCATAAATTATATTAAAAACTGAAACTGACCTACAGTAATAAAAAATAAATATTATGTGACAAAAAGAAATTGAACAATCATAAAGGATTACTTGAAAAAATAATCATAAAATAATAAAATGTCGTCCTGCATATTTGTGCCAGTTTGCTTGGAATGTTAACATATGTGCGAAATTCTCTTAATGTGTAAATATTTAAAAAAAAATTTTTTTTGTTAACGTCTTCTCGCTTGACCGTTCTTATATTCTATCTATTTACATATTTTATTTAAGCTGTCTGTTTATGTTTCAAATTTTAGGGTGTCAACAATCCATCATAAATTAGTTTCCTGGTTTTTACTGACTATACACATAACGACATAACATAACCTTCGATTCCATGTTTCCGAGTCTACCGACATAACAAAGACATTGTAATCATCTTTGTGACGTAAAAATTTTTTCTTTCAAAAATCAGAAATTTTACTCTTTACGGTTCCAAAAAAAATTTTGCCTTGTGGCTGTCTCTTTGTCCACCTGAGTATTCGTAAAACCTTCCAACGCGTAACTTCGGAACTATTCGACTAATTTCGATGAAATTTTCAGGGGTTTAGTTAGTTCCAAATGAATTTCTATTAAACGTGGTAAAATCTATTATTATTATTAAAAGTCGTAAAACCTATTAAACGCCGATATTTTACTTATTATTCGACTAAAAGATTTTATAAAGGTAGTTGAAAGCATTATATTGATTTATGACAGCATCACACATTTTTAATTGCAAATATTTAATTCGAATTTTTAAAGAAACAATTTTTAATATTGCTTTAAAAAGTTTCAGTATTAATTATACTTTCAAATTATTTAAATAGTTTAGCAAGAGTCTTGCTTTTTTCTTGCTTTTGTATTGATCTTGCTCACGCGAGTCTTGGTCTTGGTCTTGCAATCATACTTATGGTCTTGGTCTTGGTCTTGGTCTTGCTATACATAGTCTTGGTCTTGGTCTTGGTCTTGCAAAAAATGCAAGACCAAGACAAGACTGCAAGACCAAGACTAATTTTGCTCATCACTATAAGACTTGCAAAACTATTTAAATAGTTTGAAAGTATAATTAATACCGTAAAGAGAGACAATTCTAATTTTAGAAGGAAAAAATTAGCTAATAAAAAAATGCAAGAAAGTGCAAGATTTTTTAGCAATACCAAGACCAAGACCAAGACCAAGACTCAAACTGCTCTAGCAAGACCAAGATCAAGACCAAGACCGCCAAGTCTTAGTCTTGGTCTTGCATTTGCTCATCACTATTAGAGAGAGTACTAATACAGCATACTAGCACTGTTTCTCGCATTAGAGAGAGTACTAATACACATAAGTGGTTAAATGGTTGTCGGATTGGGGCGGCTGTCAAACAGAGGATCGTTGGTGTAGTGGCAAGACACCTGGCTAGTTACCGGGAGATCCTCGGTTCGATTCCCAGCTGATCCAATTTGATAATTTTTTCAATTACTTTGTGATTTTTAATTTAAAATTTGAATTATTTGCTAGAATCACTTGAGAGTTACAGTTGTTTCCTTACTAAGCTCAACCATCATATTTAAATTACAATATATATTTATACATATACAATATATGTATGAGGGAGTCTTTGAAAGCAATTATTACATTACATTATAAATGAACGCGTTAGGAATCAGCGGCAAACGACGCGGGTCCCACGAGGTGGTGTGATACCGCGCTATGTGGCAGTCATAATGATGAAGAAAACACGATTCGATTGCGGAAGGAGTAAATACTAATCAAAAGGATGGTTTTCAACACTTCTTAGAAGAGCGTCGTCTTAAAGTCAATTAAAACACATACATATACAAGTTTAGTAAGCGAACACTTTCTAAATTTAATTAATCCACTAGAATTTGCGCTCGCTATGATCGTGATAATAATGGCGCTTGTACAAAAGGAAGCTGTTAGTGGTTGTTTATGTTCGACGCTCCTATTGTTTCTTCTCTATTATATCCACTTTCAGTAGTGAATGGATTTATAATTGCAAAATGGGTAGGCACTTAATTTTAACTTGTATTATGATTAGAAAATTTATAGATATATTTGTGGAATTTCTGATTAAATATTAGTGCTTTCCGATACTTACAGTGTTTTTAAAATATTTCAAATAGATATACATGATGTACATCGTTGCAATCGTGAACCTTATCAATGGTCTAACCCTCAAATCTCATTAATTTTTATTAAGAATTATGGCTAATTGTAGCTGATCGTCGAAAAAAAACATTTACAGCTCACACTTTCATAATTAGATACGAATTATATCTACTATAAATTTATGATTTTTTTTTTTTTTTTTTTTAAATGGGAAATTTGACTAATTTTGGGAAATTATTTTAAAACACACATATTTAGGTATTATGCATGTATACGTTTTTAATTTTTAAAAATAATGCCGAAAATTGTTAGAATAAATTATTTTAGTATTTGTTCTCAAAATTTGCGCGAAAACGTTTACTAGCTGTCAGTTACGTCACATTCTCTAGATAGCAACAGGTGTCTTGTAACTAAGAAAAAAAAAATGTTTATTTTTCCTGTAACTAGGAAAAGAAATTGTTGATTTTTAAAAAAATTAATTAAATTTTGATTAATTTCCATAGTTATGTTTGCTAACCGGAAATTAAGTAGCGACACTAGTGGTGATAGTGTTGAGATATGAGAGAAAGCAACGTCACAGCCCGTTTCTGCTGACGTGGATTTTAGCTAAAAAATTACTTTTTTAATTAAATTTTTTTAAATCAAATAATGATAGTTAAGATGAATTAGTATAATAAATTGCTGTCTTTTATTATAAATTTTCATTAAAATTTGTTTTAATTGCTTTTCTTTGATGCTGTCAAATACCCCATTAGTGTCGCGATTTTTAAAGGGTTACGCTACTGTGGCGTACTAAAATAGTATATTGTGCAATAAGTGCGGGAAATGGTCGATTGCCCACGAAAGCGAAGTTGAGCGCACGAACGTAGTGAGTGCGCTCATTCGCTTGAGTGGACAATCGACAATCCCGCACGAGTTGCACATACTATTTTTTATTACCTACGAATTTCACATACTTTTTTCTATTATTATTACTATTTTTGACATTTTTATTACTTTTTAAAATAATATTTTTGAGTGTTCGTCTTAAAATATTGTTTAAATTACTTCTGAATTAAATATTGTTTAAATTACTTTGTTGGTGGTTTCTATAGAAATAATTATGAAATATTTATTAAATGAAAAATCAAGAGGCGGCTTTGTGTGTTTTGATTAAATTTTGCGTGTTTTATTGTCAATTTGCGTGCGGAAAGTTTACTTTCCGCACGCCAAAGAGTATGTGGGAAGAGTACAGTGGGCAAACAGCTATTTTGCGTACAGAAATGTGTGCGCCAAGTTAGTACTTCTCCCGCATGAGTAATAAAAAATGAGTTTTTCTTACAATCAGAAAAGCATAGGTACCTATTAGAGATTTAAGGATTTAGGTGTTTTAAGAATACAAAAATATTTTTGATTTTGATTTGAGGTATAAATGGCGTTGTAGCATTCGCTGAGGTAAATGAAGTACCTACGATTCGCTCCATTATTGCAATAGTCGGTTATCTGGGAAATACCAACTTTTGAGATATTCAAGTTTAAAGTTTTTTAGAATATGTTTATTGTCTTTTGAGAGTTATTTGAAATCCAATTTTAATGCAATTTTTACAGAAAACTCTTTAAACACGATATTAAATAATGCCATAAAAATTAAAAGAACTATTTTATTTTGTAGGTCCAAATTTTCAAATTTTCCTAGATAACTGACTATTGCATAAAAATATTTTGAATAGAATTACTACGATGGTTAAAATAACCTAATTTTAAAAATGAAAACCATTATTAACTGAAATCAAACCATTTTATTCAACATAAAAATATCAAAAAAAAAGTTAACAAACTTATCACTAATTGAAACCTAAAAAGAAAGAACTTAACGACTATTTCACAAATTTTACAGGACAACAAAGATCAAGTTTGAGAGCTGGTATACTCCTATTATGATTTTTCTTGGACATCCGAGCAGTATAGTTTAGGGATGTGAAAAAATAATCGATTTTTATACTAATCGATTATTTTTTTCTTATAATCGATTTTTAATAATCGATTCTCTAAATAATAAAAATCGATTTTTAATAAATCGATTATATAAATTACACTCTATTATTTCCTTATCATTTAAGTTGAAAGCTGAAAGAAAAACTTGGTTTGTTTTTTAGTTTTAAAACCAGAAGGTTGTCATTTTGGTTATTTTAACTAATCTTCATTCTAAATATGTAATTGTTAATATTAATCTGGTAGTTTTCTTATTATAGTTATAGAAAAGTATGGAATTTTTTGAATAAAATTTAAAAAAATCGAATTTTTCGCAAAATCGATTATTTCTTTTAAAATCGATTTTTTAAAAATCGATTTATATTAAAAAAAGAAAAATCGATTATTTAGTAATCGATTTTTTTCACTCCATGTCACATCCCTAGTATAGTTAAAACGTAGTAAAATTCTACTAACATAATTAAAAAATTGATTCAATAACATTATACTAGTCATAAAACGATGCATTTTGTAAAACATCTACTACATTGCTAATATTTTCCTTGTTTGATTTGACATAACGAATTTCTTATTGTTACTAATGTCAACACCACGTAATAAAAAAATCAGTTAAATTTAAACATTTATTTAAAAAAAACAATATCCTACAGAAACTAAATCATTAGAAGACGTTAAAATTTTAAAAATCGGTTATGTTGTCTAATCTGTAAAATTTTCAAAATTTTTTTTGCTTTAATACCCGGATAAAATGCAATAACCTAGTATTGTAGTAAAAATAAATTGAATTTGACGCTTCAACAGTACGGATATATCGATATATCTTAGTCTTGCAACAATTAAAATTTAAATTTATTAAAATTGTCATACAAGGATATCAATTATATTAGCAAAAATATTAAGCTTAGAGCTTAATTGATTGTAGCATCTGAAAGATACGCTTTTCCTCTTTCGAATGGTGTAGATAACTCAAAAACGTAATTTTGCCCAGATAACCGACTATTGCAATAATGGAGCGGATTGTTAAAAAATATTAAACTATTTTTAAATCAATCTGTTTAAAAAAATTCACATTCTCAAAACGATTTCTTTGTTCAAAGATTAAAAATTTCTCTGATTTTTTTTTTTTAAATTAAAGAAATATTTCTTTGAATCAAAGAAAATATTTTTCTTATACAAAAAAATATTATCTTTCAGTTTTCTGAATTTTTTTCAATCGCCAAAAAAATATTTATTTGAATCGAAAAAAATTTTTTTTTGATTCAAAGAAAAGAAAACACAAAGAAATTTTCTTTTTCGAAAACCAATATCTACTTGACTGTAATTGTTCATAAATTATTATCTACTTGAATATTTGTGTATGAGTTAAGCAGTATAATAAAGTTATACATATGATATACACTTTCAAGCAAAGATTCTCAACTGTCAATTCGCAATTTTGATGAAACTTTAGGTAGGTATATGTGTAGTACAAGCAAAAACAATGCACCCGTATTTTTTTATCCGCCACCGTAGCAATTTGCAGGGTGAAATCACCTTTGTTTATTAGACCGCAAAATTGACCGTCTTGATCTGTCCATACACTATGCAGTTTACCAATTTAAAAAAAAAAAAAAACATGGTTTCGAGAAAGTTTTAAAACGCGTTTTTACTACAAGAAATACATATTGAAAATATCGATTTGTTGATCTTCTAACCCTACTTTATTACTTCAGGAGCGTATAGTATTCCTTCTAAACCTAAATTTTGTCCTTTAGCCTTTCTGAGCGATTGAAATCTAATGAACAGAGTAGTTTTTTGATTCGATTTTTTGATAATTTGCGTATCAATTAAGCCAATAAAAAAAAATATTATGAGTATAGTACAACCCGTTAACTTCTCTAGTTTAGATACATTGAAATATTTCAAATATGCCACCAATTTCTAAATTATTATACGTATGCGTATTGGAATTAGAAAACTGTCTGCTCGGCAAAAAATTTAAATAATTAAAATATTTCTTACGAAAAAAATTAACGATGCGCCGCGCGGCCGCTATCAATTAAAATTATTATGAATAATATTTGAAAATGTAGAGTATTTTTAAATTACGCGCCATTATTATTAATTTAACGTTATATTACGTAATGAATGTTGACAAGTTATGCACGTTTTATGAAATGATAGAGGCGTTATGGAATTCTTTTTGATTTATAGAAATACATGTGCGCTGGATATATATGTATGTGTATGTTTATGCACATGTATGCATACACAGAAGTATGCACAAACGCGCATCATATACACAGATAATTATATCATCAATACGTACAAGGTATTCGAAAATTGATACAACACGTCAATATGGCGAAAAAGTTCCAAGTATATAGGCATAGCTGTAAACAGATATAAGTCAATGTAAATATTGAAAAATATTTAAAGTTTAAATTACTTTGTCAATTTCACGAAATTAATATTATTCTTACTTAACGCGTTTTCAGCCCTTTTGGCCATCATCAGACTCTGATGATGACCAAAAGGGCTGAAAACGCGTTAAGTAAGAATAATATTAGGTAATTTCGTGAAATTGACAAAGTAATTTAAACTTTAAATATGTTTCAATATTTAAAATGAAATTTCACAAAGTATATCTCTCAACAGTGAATTATTTATAAGTCAATGTTTTAATTGTGGAAAATTTGCAATGTCTGCCTACATATACTTTTTAACTTAATAAAAAGTCATTGTTTTTTTTCGAGTTTGTGAAATTGGAGTAATATACAAAAATAAATCGTTTATTTTTATCACTTAAATGACAAAATTCTTCCCTTAAGGTTAATTTCCCTTAAAGTTAAGAGTTTAAAAGACTTTTTTTCTAAATCCTCACCTATAATTTTTAGAACCATAGAGAGAGCGCGGCAGTTACGCCTAAAACCTAAGATCTGGATTTTGTGGAAAGGTCCAGTACCTAAGCATCGGAAGGAAAACATTCAAGCATCGGCGTTATTGAAAAAAGCGATTTTTGGTTTTTACTGTATTAAAAATTTTAGTGTATTAGCGCTTTATATCTTGTAAGTCTTGAGCTCTGTAATTATTAAAAAATTTTGTATAATTAACACTAAAATTTGGGCTTCATATATAACTACATAATCAAGTGTAAAGATTAAAAAATCAATACAGTGCTCAAATTTGTAGTAATTAAATTGTAACAAATACAATATAAACTTCCAACTTTGTGGAAGCCATTAAGTTATAAGACGTTAATCACTTTTCGTTCTAAATATTAACACTTTCAGTCCCACGGCTTCGGCATCCGAAACCAAACAAATCTTCCCCAGAGGCCGACCGCGATCAATGATTAATTGATTAGTTGGTTACTCATTATCTGTGCGATGTTTATCATGTTTATCATTCTTCATCACATGGATGTGTTCCTATTCACACAAACACATACATACCAACAAACACTACTCTCTTGGTTTCTATGTATAAAAGATTTTAAGATAAACAAAAAATACATAAAAAATATAATTTATATTTTTAAATAAAATTGATTTGAATGAATGTCAGTGTATATGTAGTATGTATGTACGTATCACGTAGTACATATGTTTACAGTTTTGCACATACATACATGTGGAACTGTGTGTTGAATCTATTCAGTGTTTGAATCATATTATTTTATGTATTTGTTTATACACATAAAGTTTTTTTTTTTATTTTAAATATTGCCGGCTTCCGGGGAAATTTATTATGAAAGTGCTCGGGCCTCATAGTGTTAAAATCTAACAAGCAAGGGGGACACTGTGAAGAAAAATTAGCTACTTTTCGAATTATTTGCATACTCATTCCTTTAATAAAATAGTTGAAAACTTCAGTTAAATATTTACGGTAGGTACATATCTACATGCTAAACTAAATTTATAACAAATTATAATATGCATAACATCATTATTACAGCACTAGTGTAGGCGCTGGGAACGTTATAAAGACGTTTAATATTTTTTTATCCATTACATAGCAAAATATATATAAAATTCAACAAGTAGTGGAAGCGCTGTACATAACGTTTTTAACGTTGTTCACAGCGCTCCCATAATTTAAAATATTTTAATTTTTTTTTTGTAAAATTTTTATTTTATAAGATTTTTGATCAGCATAGTCGAAGAATATCTAGCTTATACACTACCTAATTACCCGTACTTTTAATTACCGAAAACATCTTACCTATGGGACGGTTAGATTTACATAAACGCAGCCGTTCCTTTTGTTTTTCATATCTTCTCGAAAAAGATAAGAGCACCTAATTTTTTATGAACACACCCAAATAACACCTAAAATACACCTATTTTTTTTATCTAGTAGTTTTTCGGGATTTTCCAAATTTTTATTTTGAGGACGGCTACCTCTCGTAGTAAAGGTTTCAGTTTTATAATTTTGTCGAGGAACACCATTGTTCCGTGAAACAATGTTTGGCAAACGATGCTGTTATGTATGTATACAATTTTTAACTGTCTCATTGTAGTCAGTTTTGAAGTCCACGGTACTTGAACGCGTGCTTTTGTCGGCGAACTGTCGACACATTTATGACTTTAATGATTAAAGAAATAATCATAAAAAAGAAGTAACATAATTTTTTTTTTTATAAATATAATAAATACACTACTTTCGCTGATATACAATGTAATACTGGCAGTAGTTAAACAGCTTATTCAATTGGTTATAATTTTTTATAGTGTATTTTAGATGATCATACTACCAACCTAGCCAGTAAAAGTCACTAAAAGACAGAATATTATATTTTCGCATTACAAAAAAAGCCGTAAATAATATCGAAAAGGGTTAAAATGTATTCGAACGCAATAAATAAGATGAATGTATAACATTTATGAACTTTATGTGACGTATAAATGACACATGCATACCAACCGTTGACGTTATTGAACTCTATAAAAGTCACTAAAAAGAATGATAATATAAGTAAAAAAAAAAAAAAAAAATATTAAAATAAATATACACAAACATATATATGAATGCTAAGATATTTTTATTTGACTAAATTTAAATTCCACAGTGTAAAATTAGTGTAAAAATTTCTGAAATTTCAATTTGACGAAACTATTTATTCATATTGTTGGTTATAATTAAAAAGTTTTAAAATACTACATACTGACACAATTGACGTATGTATATGTCGGCGGCTAATCGTATAATCAGGCTTGAATCAGGCAGATAATGATGTGATTAGTCAAATCATGAAATGGTGCAATTTTATGAATTTTGTTAGCTAGATCATTCAGCTTCTATCGTTTGACGATTTGACTAGCCATTGGTAGGCAAATCACTCTTACAAAATAACAGCTTAAGTTAATTAAAGTATAATTTATATACATTTTTAAATGAAGCGAAACTTATTTAAATAATAATATGTTAAATACCTTTGAAATACTTTTTTAACGGTGTTTATGCATAATTGCAGGCAACGAAAAATGCTAAAAAGAAAACAAAAATATTTAATTCATTTACTTATTTATCGATATTATCATTTCTTTCATCAAAAGTAAAGTTCATTTCCTTTTGTATTTAATTGTTTTTGTATGGGGTTTATAAAAAATCTTAATCATATCATTTCCACAACTATCCTAACTCGAAAATACAATGATATTTTTCTTTAATTTGAATTAGTTTTTTCATAAAATGGTTGGTCACTATTTAATGAAATGCTTAGATATGGCTAAGCACGTTATCATCTGCCTAAATATACAATTGATCGCCAACATAGACATGAATGTAAAAGTACAATGTGCCAAAAAATTAAACATTCGTAATTGTGTGTTTATAGCACCTATAGAATTTAAACTATTAATTTTAACGACACTGCAATTTTTTTAATTTTAACCAGTTGGCACTGTGACTTCAGGTACCATCACAGTGTGATCGGCCGAAAAATAGCCAATTTTCACAATTTTTTTCGGATGGATACGATGAAGGAATAGGGATGAACTTTTTTTACCATTAACACCACTATTTAACAATACAAAAATATTTTTTTTATTCATTTTTATTTATTTTTTCTAATTATTATAATTTTTTGAAAAAAGTGTCTTTAAGGTAGTAGTCTGGTAATTCGCGCTGTTTTTCATGCCTATTTTTAAGGGCATTTTTTTTTTTTTTTTTTTTTTTTTTTTTGAGAAGGAACAAATGAACAGTTTTGGATTTTTAATATGTTTTTATTTACATCATAAGGTAATAAAAAAAATTTTTTTGAATAAATTAAATTTTGTTTAATTATAATTATTATCACTTGAATTTGGCGCCTCAAAAAAAAGCACGTGGATGGCCCGGGTGATTTTGTCTCTTGGGGACATCTGAAATCAAAAATTCTTAATTAGTTTTAATCTATAGATATGCCATTCTGTTCCGAACTAGAATTATGAAATTTTATCGAAAAATAACAAAATGGCGGACTTCGAAAGAAATGACTCTCTTTTCCAACAGGCTGTGAAGGAGGTGCATCGTTATTTAATTTAATGCCACTAGTCCAAATTCCAACTAGATTAAGGCCAGGGATAGGAGGTAGTTTTAAATAGGTTAGAGGTTTCTTGTCTTTAAATTACAGTATCTTCTATTTTATCCTTCTAATTGTTTGCCTACTTTCTGTTTGAAACACGATTTAATTGAGGCACACTGTAAAAAACATTTTTATTTTTATTTTTTTGAATTGTAATGTGTCAGTTTTCGAAGATATTTTAAAAATTACACAAATCATAATTATATAAAAAATATCGTTAAACTTTTAAAATTCTTGGTTTTTTCAATTTGTTTATTCGCTACTGATTTAGGATTCGACGTCTTAAAGCAAAATCTTGCTTCATGTTATTAATTTCCTACGACAGAGAGCCTTTACTGCATAAAACTCGTATACAATTGCTAGGAACAGATTTCAAAGCGTCAAAAAAAATTTAAGACGAAATGGCGAATGTTTGGAGGTTCCCAGAATTGTTAAAAATAACAATATTCTCCAATAACATTCCTCGTGCTTTTGACAGTCTCTACAAATTACTTCAAACCGAATTTTTAATTCCTTTATAACAATTACGATTACAATTTTACTTATGAGAATCTAGTACAAATTTTAAAAAAATCTTAGGAACCAATATATATATAGGACTCAAAGTAAATCATTAAAAAAAAAAAATAATGACGAGAACGAAAAACGGCAATACTGTGGGAATTTGTTTAAAACAATGATTCAGAAACAATCCATCATTTTATTTATGTAACACATTGCAATCATTATTGGACATAAAACATCGCTAGAGCTATCGATAGATCGTCCGCCACAGGTACACTACACATACCTGTGTCCTACAGGGATTCTCACTAGACTAGATACATACAAGAAACCGGACGTAATCAATTTCGACCACGTAAGGAACGTTTATTGCGGTAAGCGAGCGTCTATAAACTACGTAGTCTAGTTGGAGAGAGGGACGGGTTATGCGAAAAGCTACGATAGACTATGTACATAGCGGGAGGGGGGAGTTATAGTCGAGCTACGTAGTTTTATGTAGAACAGTTAAAACAAGCATGAATTTTAATGTGAAAATTCAAGAATAATTTTGAATTACTTATGATGTGCTGGTAATATGTTGAAATGTGACAAAATTTCTTCAAGCGAATTATGCTACCATCTAGGGGGGATCCTTGTACCTGGGGACACTTTCGTTTAAAACTTCATAACTTGAGTAAAAATTAATGTATGACTTTGAATATTGAAAATTCTCTAAGCGCACAATAACATCCGATATTGTGTTTCATTTTTGCGAAAACTTGCATTGAAAAATCGAGGATATTTGTCCCAAGGTACAATCATGGCTTGTACCTTGGGATACCAATGGTTGTACCTTGGAACAAACTATGCAAGTCATTTTAAGCCCTGAAAGCAAAATATATATATTCTACTTTTTTTAAGAGCAATAAAAATTGTTTTGTTTTACTTGCAATTATTTTCATTATAGAAAAAAAATGACCATTTTAATTTTTGACGTTTTCTTCATTGGGCTTTGGCCTGGTGACTTTGTTCTTACTTCGCGGCATCTGGATAGATAAAGACATTGAAAACAAACTTATTTATAAACCTCTGTAAAAAAAGCAATGCCTTGTACTTTGGGACCGTCCCAAGATACAAAAAATTTGCTGTCCCAAGGTACAAATTTTAATTGCATACAATACAGTGTGGTTATATTTTTTAATTAGGGAAATCCAGTGACCTATGTACGTCAAAATAAATAGTTACGAATGTGTATAATAACTACTTGTATCTTTAATCATTTACTCACCTCAAAATACTTCTAGTAAAATGATGATTTAAATGAATTACAAAAAAAAAAAAAAAAAAACACGGTCAACATCTCAAAACCTTGCACATAGAACAAACGAGTCAAAATGGCGGACTTCACTGCGTGTGTTTTGAGTATTTGTATCAAATACTCATTAAATGTCACTACTAATCATTTTACAATACATTGGTTCTCAAATTATGGGCTTGTCCCGAGGTACAAGGTGTCCTGAGGTACAAGGATCTCCGCTAGTCGCACAGTTTCTATATTAAAATTTTTACTGTAGGGGGACGTGTTTTTTGAGGAAATATTTTACTAAACTATAAAAAAATGTCTCAACTTTCACATGTTATAATAAAATGGGTATTATTTTAATTGACTGTTTTCTGGACTTAATAAGGAAAAATCTATGTTCCACTATAGGGGGAAGGGAAGTCAAAGCAAAAGTTACTTGTAGTCTACATGAAGAGGGGGGTTCAAAAATGGTAAAAATGAAACTACGTATTTTATGAGCGCTCACTAAGCTGATACCTATATTAAAAATAGATTAATTATTTTTTCAATGAAGTGAGCACAGTAAATGCTACCTAGGTATTTAGTTTATATTAACTTTTAGACCAATTTTTCTTGTAAATTTTGGTTTTAACCTAAAACTGTAAAAATTGTTAACTACTCTGCACTTTTCTGGGAAAATGGGACAATAGTTTACTAGCAAGTTAAAAATGTTTTAAGCCTAATTATCTGCGATGGAGTAAGGACAGAATTATGAAATACCCCTGTCTGCATAATAAAAGTCGTATTTATTAAGATATATCGAAAACTTTAAAATGGTGAAATACTACTTTTCGAAAGGCCTATCCACCTCTATAGGTTAAATTGAGTTCACAAAGGAGACTGGAGGGGTGAAAATGGGTGTGATTTTCTTGAACAGCCTGAGTGGCTCAATATATCAAATTTTCACCATCATAGATAGAAAAAGCACCAAAAATTAGGAGATTCGGGATTTTGAGTTATTTTGAAACACGTGTTGTATTTAATATATATAAGGAAGAAAAAAATTAAAATGTACAGAAGGTATTTGCAATCAATAATAATGCAATATCTACACACACCGGCAGAATTAGCGGAACATACAAAAAATCTGTAAAAATCAAACAAACCATTTAATTTCAAGAAAATATTAAACTTATTTAATTATTCATTCAAAATTACATGTTCACAAGTCGATATACCTTTATTTTCGGTAGCAAAACAAATAACCATGTAAAATGGCAAATTTTTGGAATCTTATGTCGTCTAAGAATAATTTAAGTTAAAGATTATTTAACAAATAGAAAATGAAACAGCGTTTTAATCCCGCCTGGTTCCTCCCGTGCTTTTATCAAAGCTTCCATTCGTTTTTCTATACTCAGCATGATATTATCTATAGTTTTCTGAGACAGTCTTTGTCATTCTTCAATTACGGCAGTTTGAAACTCGACCACATTGAGAAGAAACGGCATTTGAATTCGAAAGTGACAAACCTCTTAAAAAGAATTGCATCAATAATAAATAAAAACAATTCTATGGAAAGTCAATTGAAAGTAAAAATGAAAAAAGATCGCCAACTTTGTTTAATAAATAGGTTTTTATATTTTTTTTATGTTCCGCTAATTATGCCGGTGTGTGTATATCTTATTATTTCTTCCTTATATGTTTTGAATACCACAAATATTTCGAAAAAACGCAAAAATCCCTGTAGCCTAATTTTTAGTGCTTTTTCTATTTATGATGGTGAAAAATTGATATATTGAACCACTCAGGCTGTACAAGAAAATCACCCCTATTTTCACTCCGCCAGTCCTCTTTGTGAACTCGAGCCGAATTTAACCTATAGAGATGGCTAGGTCTTTCGAAGAGTAGGTATAGCATTTCATCATTTTAAAGTTTTCCTCTATTTCTTATAATTTTCGAGATATTTTAATAAATACGATTTTGACCGCCAACTTTAAGGGCTGGTTTCACCCCATAAGAGTGAACGACAGTCGATAAAAAAATACGAGTCCCTTATTTTTGCCTTTTCTACACACCAGCAAAGAGTTTCATGGAGATTGGCGATTGGCATTTGGGTAGTGTTACATGTTAGTCCACTCGACCTTATAATTCGTTTGACTGAAATTATTAGGTTCCAATATATTTAAACTAGTGACAGTCTATGTCCATGTATCTTTGATTCTTTAAAAACTTCAAAAAAAAAACCGAAACAAACCACGAAAATGAAAACGAAACACGACACTGTTGAGGAATGATGTAAGTTTAAAATAATCAACGTGATCTAAAGTAAGTGATGACGAGTGACCAGCGTTTCTTTTTTTGAGAAAGAAAAAAACTACAAATACCGTTCGTTATTTCCAATATCTCGACGTTAAAATCTTTTATACTTTTTAATGTGATCATTTGTTGTCAATTGGTTTTTTTTTTAAACTTATAATAGTAGACCATGAATTTTTTGAAATGAAACACCAATTAATATTGATTTAAATATTTCGAATGTTCAGTTGTTCAACTATACCTAATACTTTCACAATATTAAAAAAAAGTTATTGGAATCCTTAGATTGGGTATTTTTAGCTAAAAATTTGGTTTTGTTTTCCTTCTCACCATTGATGAGTCATCAAGAAGAATTTACAAACTATCGGAAATATATTTCCCGAACGTGCTAAACAGCTGGAAGGTAAAAGTTTAATCTCTGTTGCCAACTATACCTACACATTTTTTCAAACTGGTAAATTTAATATACTTGAAACTAACTAAAAGTGCGATTGCTTGTTTGGTGACGTCATCAAACAAATGCAAAAAATGAATTAAAATTAGAAGTATTGTTCTTCTTAGTCTCTTTTCCTTCTTATAATTTTTATATTAGGGTAACTATAATAATTACGTCAGGATTTAAGTAATTTCAAAAAATCCTAAAAATAACACTTTTTTAGAAGGAGTCTTGCTTTTTTTCTTGTTTTTGTCTTGGTCTTGCTCACTCACTTGAGTCTTGATCTTGGCCTTACTAGAATATATAGTCTTTGTTTTGGTCTTCGTCTTACAAATAGTGTAAAACCAAGACAAGACTGCCAAACCAAGACCACCAGTCATTCTGTTGTGTGAGCTCGTTGTCTATGCGAGACCAAAAGTCAGCACAAAAATAATACATTTCCAGAAGTTCTAACCAAAGTAAATGTTGAAGGTGGAGAAGAAATATTATTGGATCCATGTGACCATTTTAAGATGCACACATTTAAGTGAATTAAGAAACCGAATTTTTTTTTTTTTTTTTTTGAAAACTTGGGAGTAGGCATGAAAGAGGATGAAAGAGAGAAAAGAAGCAGAACCAAGCAGCTATAAGGAATGTATCCAAGAGATTTCGCAGACAAATGGCTTGTTCGCAGTTGTAAATATAGAAGCTAACAAAATCGTGCACGGAGAGAAAATTCATATAAAAATTACTGTGCTCAGCACTACAATCGACGTGTAAAAGGCGGAGATATTCAATTTTGTACGGTAAAAATATAAAAATTATAATTAATCATACACGGAGAGAAAATTCCTATAACAATTACTGTGCTCAGCACTACAATCGACGTGTAAAAGGCGAACATATTAAATTCTGTAAGGTAAAAATATAAAGATTATAATTAATCATAAAAAATTTAAAGGATGGAATGTTCTTTTCGTAATATTATCTCCGTAAAATTTGTAAAACAGCACAGTAAAAAGTTCCATTACCGACAAAAAAATAATTTTTAATTGTGTTTATTAAAAAAATTACCATGCTAACATGCTAATAATAGAAAGAAAAAAAACAGAAAGAAGGTTGGTTGTGTTGGGATCGCTGTAATGAAATGTACCTCAATCAGCGAGTCACATGCGAACCATAGGTGTGGACTGTGGAAGAAACTTTGTCAGACAGCTCCCACCAAGCACCTTGATTGATGCAGCTAGTAGTCAGTTGCTTTTACACTCTCTTAGGATGATGTCATCGTTTAATTCATCTTTTTGTTATTTACCTATCTTTAGTATATGTATTAGAATTATATTGTTGGCAATCATTTTTGTATACATGTTTTTACAGGTACAGTGCAACCATTATAAGGTCGCGAGTCAGATGCGCAAATGAAAGAGTACGACAACAAGAATTAAACTATAATATACATGCATAAGAGTGTGATAAAAGTTGTGTTAGCACCACATTAAATTTTACCATGCTAGCACATATTTTTTATTTTGGTCGTCGATCGCGCACGGATTATAGGGGAGCATGGTAATTTTTCTGAAATTTTCTCTACAAAAATTATAGGATTTTTCTCTCCGTGTAGAAAATTTAAAGGATAGAATATTGTTTCCGTAATATTAGTTCCGTAAAATTTGTAAAACAACACAGTAAAAAGTTCCATTGCCGACAAAAAAATATTTTTTAATTGTTTTTCTTACAAAAATTACCATGCTGTATTATACTATTTGAAATGCTATCTGCTAATAGTATAAAGAAAAAAATAGAAAGAAGGTTGTGTTTGTTGTGAATGCTGTTGAAATGTACCTCACTCATAGCAAGTCACATAGGCAACCATAGGTTTGGACGACCAACTTGGTCGGACGGGTCGGACCAAGCACCTTGATCCATTAAACTGTGTTACAAGCAGCAAGCAGTATTCATTGCACTGTGTTAGAGGACGGGGATGTCACCGTTTAATTCATCATTTTGTTACTTCACTATCTTTAGTACATGAATATATTGTTAGCAATCATTTTTGTATGCATCATAAAGTTCTTACAGGTTCGTAGTTTTACAGGTAACGCCCAAGCAACATAAGGTTGCGGGTCAGATGCGCAAATGAAAAAGTACGACAACAAGGATTAAACTATAACATATATGCATAAGAGTGTGATAAAAGTTGTGTTAGCACATTAAATTTTACCATGCTAGCTTTCTCTTCGTGTGGGAATTTATTGTAATCAATTATTGTTAAGTTGAGGTCTAATAGTAAAATTAATGAATAATTTCGTATATATTTTCTTGTCTTTTCTTTGTATTGTTTCCTTAGCAAGAGAGCAGGTAGTAAAATGTGCTCGTGGTGGTCAATTCTGGAATACGTTTTTGCTAAGAAGTTATGTCTATCTTTCAAATATTCATTCTCAACTAGTTTTTTTTTATTCTGAACTTACACCGTACAAAAATATGATTCAACATCATCAAAAAATTCCAAATGAAGAGCTTATATTCCAAATTGTTTGTTTTCCTTCGAAAAATTTTTAAATTGTTTATTTTAACACAAAAATTTACAGATTCTGGTAGACAAGCACAAAATTTTTTCAACAAATTCAATAAAGAACTACTGAATTAAAAGACAGTCACTACAGGTAAAGGTATCAATTGAAACACATAAGAGAAACGTAAAAAACAGTATTTCAAAGACAAAAAAAAGTTTTGTGACTTTTTTTATTCTTATAAAAAAAATCAATGACAACCAAAAAACAATAAAACAAACAAGCCCTAAATAAATATATTATACATGTGACATGATATCCCAATAAATTATTTCCAAAAGAAACCAACGACTGATTGTAAAAATATGTTCCTTTTTCAAAAACAATACCCCGTTTTGCTACTGATCCTTATCAAATCTGCGGGTGGTAAATTTAGAGTTAGGTCAATCATATACATACATACACAGATACACCTGAGAATCCATGAGAGCCATGAGCAATTCTGACCGTCACCATTCACAGTCAGACCTTATTAAGCACTACTGGTTAAACTAAACAACGATGCTCTTGTACAAAAGCCAAAATCAATTTTAACTCATCATATACTGATGTTGGACATTAGACATTATGCATTGTAGACTTTTGAAAGATTACAAAGAATTTTATTTTTAGCCTTACATCAATAGGGTACCTGACTGTATTCAAAATTTGTTTTAAATATTAAATAATTTTATGTATTACTCATAAATATATTTAATTTTAGTAGTGACAAATAAAAATATTCTTTAGTTATTTAAAAATTCTACTTTGAAAATGATAAAATTTTAACCTTCATTTAAATGAGTAAAAACGCGCCGTTACATTAAAATGACGTCATATTTTTTAGCAAATATGACAAATATCATAGATAAAGAACATGTAAATGATGCAAATACTTACTGTAGTTTGATATATCATTTTTACACGTATGTTAAATATTATTTTGACTGGACACAATAAGTTATTGTAAATACTGCAAAACAAACATCTATTGAAAATATGTTTTTGTTGAAAATTTTATGTTGCAAAACGTTTCCTAACGTTATAGTAGTGCGAACACAATATTTGCTTGCATCTCAATGTGACGTCATGGCATACGTCACCATGGTGGATCGTTTTTCGCGCCAATTTATTCATTTAAAATTGAACAGTGTATTTTTTTAGGATTTTCAAAAATTTATTAAAAATTAATTAGTTAATACGTAAAAACAAAGCATTTAGAATCATTTTTTAATTGCAGTCAAATACCCTATTGTAGGAGCCTTGAATTTTGTCAGGGTTTTTTTAAATTTTATGAATTTCAGTTGTTTTTCCTGGCTCATTTTTATTCTTTTTATATATATTCGGCCCTGTTATGATTCGAAAGATTATTTATCAAATTAGAAAATAGAAAAATTTAAACGAACTTTTCGAGAATTTTTTTCAAATGTAGGTATACGATATTTTGGATTTTGTGCAAAGATTTCTCTATTTCCTTTTTTAACAACAATTTTTGTAAAATCAGAATAATTTGTACTCGTTTTATAAATTTATCGAGTCTTTTTTATTTTTCCTTTTGCGCTCTTTTTTGTCGTGCGCCTTGAAACGACTGCTCCACGTGCTCCTTTGTAATTACGCCACTGTTTCTAGACGCCGAGGAAGTAAAATATCCATAAATAGAATTACATTTTAGTAGATGATTTAAAATTGTCTATAATTCATAAAAGGTTTAAGAGGATTGTCAGCGGTTTTGACAATGTCCTACACACAACATACCTTAATTATATTCCTGTCTAGACCTCTAAATATGTACCTATGTGCTTAGTGTATATACACAACCATAATTGATTATTTATTGCCTTTAAATGAAATTTCAAATTTCATTCATTTATATTATATCTTTCGTAGGTAGGTATACCTATCCTAAATGTCTATGCTAATATTTACAGCTAAACATATACATACAAGACACACTATTTTATTCTATTATACTATTGAACAAAATTCGACAAGTGTGTGTTGGTCACGCAACAAATTGGAGTCTTTCATAGCTTTCGAAAAAAAATAATATTGCAGGGAATTTAAGCACATTTTTAATGAATTAATACATTCGATACATATAGCACATGTATTACTCAGGTTACTAATAAAATTTGTGAGTGATATCGTTCGAAAGAAGTTTTTAAAATGAGGCCAAGGTTTCTCCATCACTCTTCATATTGAAGCTTCGTTTGTGAAATATTGAACTTTAAAGTTTATGTACTTTACCAAAATGATCAGGATTTGAATCGAGAAATAGAGATAGGCTATAGTTTGCTGACCTGGAATAAAACTCCTAGGATCTATTTTGAGTGATTTGGTTGCAACTCTACTTTACGTACATCAACAGTTTATAACAAAAATGTAAAATTTGCAACTTCTAAAGTTAGGTTTCAAATTTTTCCAAAATAATTTTAATTGATAGTCCTTATAAAGGAATACTACTTGTAATTTTTTCAGATTTTTTAAATTTGAAATTTTGTTTAGACTAAAATTAGGGGCCATCCTTAAATTTCGTACGCAAAGAGGAGGAGGATCATGGCTTAACGTGATGAAGCGTGATGAGGAGGTGGGTTAGGGTCCGAACATACGTGACGTCACCTGTGACATATACATGTATTTCATTTTCATAGGACGCAAGATGTAGGAGATACAGGGGTGTGACAGCGGATAGGCAGACGTGACGAAATTATAAGAGTTTCGAAATTTATTTCTTCAGAACCCTAAGAAGATTATTGAAGAAATAATTAGAATAATCTACAATTTTTAAGTATGTAATGAAACATCTTAATTGTTTTATATGTCAGATATTTGTGTATTTTGAATTCCTAGAAGACATTAAAAAACTATTAAAAAATTATTTACAAAAATATTTTCACACTTTCAATTGTACAAGTTATTTAGTTTTAGGTATGCTAATTTGTTACAAGCAATGCATTTTCAATATTGTATACATTTCATACTGGTTTGCAACATAGGCATAATTTTCGGGTAGAAGAGTTCAAAATATTCCAGGTTAATTCTGCAAGCCCTTTTTGGGTTATTATCTTGTTAAAACATCCTGAAATGTCGTGTATGTTTGAAGAATTTACCCATATTAATTCCTCACAGCTGAAGCTTGATATTCTTCTAAAACAATCAGCAACTGTGAGAAAGATTGTATAATTTCATTATACATCTGATTTCTGAAAAAGCATATTTTTCTAAATAGTGTATTATGAATATTAAAAAAAAAAATATTTAGCAAGCAATTAAACACTCAAATCTTTGAGCTCCTTGAAACTTTCAAAAAAAGATGTGCTTCACTCTTAAAATTTCCTCTAAATTAAAATTTTACACACGTATCTGAGATTTTTTTTCAGTCAATTACAAAATTCTGACAAAACATATCGAATATCTTAAATGAAACGACAGGAGACAGGTGCTTACTTATTGTTGACCTTAATTATATAAAAATTTCAATAAAAATAAAATTAATTACCCATCATTAAAAGTTATTATCAGTTAATGAATTCATGTATTTTTATCAATTAACTAGTCATGTAGGTCCCTCGTATAATCGTTTGTGTTTAATTTTCGAAAACCCTAATTATTTTTAATTCAGTATTTTGATATTGCTTTTTCTTCTTACTCGAATAAAACAAAAATACGTAGGTACATATAAAATACAAACAATAATATTTTACACTTTAAATTTCACTATAAAACCCACTACACTGCACTATTTTGCTTTGCTTTTATTATTTTATTTAATTAACATTATCGCCGAAAAAAAAGAAAAGATAAAAAACTAGTGTAATGAAATAAACGGCGAAACATAATCAAATTTTATTACTTATTATAAATTTTACATTGTAAGTTAAATTATAAAAAAAAAATAAAAATATTTTATATTAAAGTTTGTCCTGTACAAATGAGATGGATCGCCATTGAAGATTACAGGGAAAAAAGGTCATTAAACGCCAAGGTTAATCGCCATTTTTAAAAGTTGAGAAAAATACAGTTAAGCAAGAAAATTATTTCTGCTAGTCGAAAAACAGTTCAGATTTAATTGACGTGAAAACGTGTACACAGATTCGATTTGGTGGCCAAGTCAAAATTTTTGATGCAATAATTTTATGTAGAATTTTGTTTCACTGTATTATATAAATTTTTAGCTAATGAGGTTATGAGGATCAATGACGTAACATCTAGTAGGTCAGCGCGCATGTGTACAAGAAACGGTATTTTGGTGGTAGATACTCATATTTTAGAATCCGTATATGTATCTTACAAAAGCGTACCACACCGCCACTAGAACTTTACTCGAGGTATCTTCAAAATGCGTCTAAGCTTAGACCCTAGGAATTCTATTTACAAGTGTCAGCAGTAGTTCTAGCAAGGCAACTCTCCCCTCTTTTTTGTAAAATTATCCATTTCTACGATACTTAATGCTTAAATCAACCGGATGGATGGCAGCCCTATATTTGGCTATGGTTACAGTATGTCCGAATTTGCCAGGATTTCTAATACTGGTGTACACAACAGTTTATGGCAGTATACGGTCAAACAATGACACCGTACATGTTATTAAATGTAAACGAACACAATGAGACCGACTTGCACTGGTGTGAACGGTCAAATTTCACCAGCCACCAAACCAAAATCAAATGAATTTGATTTTATTTTGGTAGTGCACGTCAATGCTACATTGTATGATCTTTTTATCTTTCTTTTTGTAAACTTTAGTAACTTTTATGTTTTTCCCATTGTATAAAATTAATATTTTTAGTAAAAGGTTTCCTAATACATGAATTTAGTTTTCTATTTTTATTTTATTAACGATACAATTTTTAAATTAAAATCAAGACTGAATTTCAGACGGTAGAAAAGTGTTCGAATAAAGTCCACGCTAGAGTTCGGGATCTACGACGTTGGACACTTTTTAGACAATATGTAGAATAATTTATTACTCACCATCATTTGAAATGCATATAAACGGTGTAATAAAAATTTAAAAGCTATTAAAACGTTTTTAATAAGTACGAGAACCAATTCAATGTAATAGTGTTACAATTATAAAAATTAACATAAATAAGTATAAAAAAAGTATAATGTACGCGCTGTGCTGTATTCTACCTACAAGTTTCACTACTTACCAGGTAGGTACAACATAGGTAATAGACTTATTTCATGTGTGGTTAAGTCACAAAACAGTCGTAATCTTAACATGCATACAAGATCTTTAAAAGTTTTAATATTTTACGTAAGACCAGTTTTGAGTTTAATAACAATACAAATGTGAGATGAGGTTACAGAAAACGAAACCAAAATTTTAATTTGTAAAGAAATGTTTATTATAAACATATTCAGGGCTGAATTTAGGTCTGGATTTATGGGAACCCTCATCTATGTACGCAGCGTCTCATAGTGGTTTTTATCAAACAATATTTAGGAAAGGACTTCGAGGATAGGTAAATCTGATATTTGATGTACCTATTTTGATAACATAAACTGATGCCTACTTTTTGTATGGGGATTTTGTTTCCGATTAGCGGTTTACCATCGGTGACACTAATTTTAAAATTTTAAAATGATTTTTCCAGCGAATGTCGATTATATATTGATAATCAATTTTGGTTCAAAACGTTTTTAGGTAATCTCCATGTGCCATATTTCATTCAAAATTTTTGAAGTTAATGTCACGTAAAATTTGATTATAATAAAATAAACTCATTTTAGGGTCATAAAAAACTAGTAATTTTCAATTTACTTATCCACAAACGTATCTTCGAGGTACTATCCGGTCGATTTATCGTGAAATACTTCATATGCATGAAATATCGTGAAATATTTCACACAGAACTGCGTTCGGAAATTGAAATTACGTTTTCACAATCGCAACTGGATTATTAGTTCTAATTTTTTCCAAATTATAGTTAAGTTTGCTGGTTTACAATTGCCAGTGTGAAATCATATACACAGGGTGGAGTAGAAAATTATTCCTAGCTGTAGAGATTAATTAAAGAGAAAAAGGAAAAAAAACTAAAAATGCTAGAACACATTTATTTATTGACTTCAATACAATACAACTAGAGATTTAATTTTATGTTGCAAGTGATTTTCTTCATTGACAATACACTACTGCGGTCAGTTAAAGTTCTGAATCACACTGTGATTCGGTTCTCTTTTTTCCCCACAACAGAATCACTTCCCAGTCACGAACACTGACAACACATTGTTCGGTCAATCACGCAATATTTCCAGTTGAGGATGGTCGTACCAACGGAAACTTTCTCTACTATTGTGTTCTCACCTTTCCAGTGCCTCCTCTCTCTTTTAAATACCAATTTGAAATTAAGGATAAAATTCCTAAATCCACCGTCTAATATCTATGTCTCAATGTGCAGGTGCATATCTTTAATTATTTTGCATTTAATAGGACAGAAGTTTGACAACTTTTCTTAAATTTTTTACAGTTTAAGAATAGGGAGAGCATCCTCCTCCTTTATTTCGTTTCCAATCAAAATGATATTGCATAGTTAATATTTTAGAGTTATAGCAAAAATGAACTCAATAAATGTAATTTTAATATGTAAATATAATTTTTTTATTCTTTTTTATTGAACTTTGAATACTACATCTTCAACATCTTAAGTTATTTGTGTAGTAATATATCTTGATCTTAAACTTCACACATTTAAATTCATTGTAGTTTTAACGACTAAAATTGCTATTATTTTTATATCCTGTTTATCAGATTACAGTATGAGAAGCATTTACTTATTTATTTATTTTTTTTAAGTTTAACTCATTTATGCCTTGAACGATTTTATTGAACTATTTTGCACCCTTTTGCCATCGTAATAAGTTGTAATTTTTTTATGTTAGCGGTTCTGCTTTAATTACCAGAAACAATAAATTATAGACAAGGGATGAATAAAATCAGTCATGCGTTTACTCACAGTCTCGGTCTCAGACTTGCCCTTATTGCAAGATTAATATCAATATCAAAATTATAAGGTCCTTGCTAAAATAAATACAAACTAAAAAGCTAACACACTCATTAGGATTGAAATCAGAATTCCAATCAAACCAATTATCCGCATTGTGTGCGACAGGCCTTAGACTTGTTCTCTTGCAGTATTCTTAAAACAATACCAAAATCAAGGTCTTATACATATTTGCTCACAACTACGATAGATCCTCAAAACTTGTCTAATAGATCTATTTAAACATAAATTCATATATTCGTCTAATTTATCATAATATTTGAAAACATAACTGCATATTACATAGACATATTATGTATATATCATGAAATTATTATGTAGACATATATGTACATATTTTGAAAAATGGCATTACGAAGACGAAACAGATCGAGCCACAACGGAATACGTACGCAACAACCGCATAATGTTTTGCTGTTTCCACTTCCGCTTCATAATGATTTATATTGAATGTCTTGCATTTTGATCGTTCAACGTCTTAACATTGCATCGTAAGTACAGCAAACATTATCAGATTTTGTAGCAAATAAGCGGAGAAGGTATAAAGTATGGCTGTACCTATATGTGACGTTTGCAGAAAAATACATCTGTTGCTAACTAGTTATAACTGAAATTACATAAAAGTACTATGACATCATCAACAAATAAAGCAAAATTGGACGTATGTTGTTTTTTGTCTCGTTTTGTTGGTCATTTTTAGATTAAAGTAACTTTTGGGATCTATCGGATAACGTTAGGACATCTGGTGTTGAAAAATCAAACAATTCTTGAAATTATATTGCATTTGAACTGAAATGTGATTAAAATGTATACATTTGAATATGCTGCAAAAATAAGTCTATCGTAGAAGTGAGCATCATAATTCAACTTATTATAAGAAATCCAACTTAAGGTTTGTAAATTTCGCTGGCGCAGACTGTAGATATGTGAGTACTGATGGGAACAAAATTTCATACAAGCATATTTAAGTGAGTTGGTTACATGCATACTTTGAATGGTTTTAGTCTGTTCGATAGTTTTTCGAAAAAAATGACACGAAATATGAATTATTATAGCATTATCTAAGTATGCATTACTTATTTCAAGTAAAATAAAAATAAAAATTTGAGTTTTTTATTGCGCAGACAAACTGCTATGGGAAGATTATGTGATGAATATATTCAACAATATCAAAAATCTGATAAAATGAACTTAATCAAATAACTGTTTATTAGCTATAATTTGGTGGTTGTTTTAGGTATTTCACAGATATTTATGTTTATATATTAAAAAAATTCGTTAAATGCGTGTTTTTGACACGTACTAAGCAATTCCATCTCAGTGAAAGTGTTAATTTATGATTTTTTGTTAACTCTATAGTTGTTAACTCTACAGCCCTCTTGCGTTTATTCAATATGAATGTACAACTCAATAATTATTCAATCACGTGTTCAATTCAATCACACAACGATATTAATACGTCATCTTCGATGACATAAAAATTCAATAGTTATTTATGTAACAAGTAATCATTAATAGGATTTTCCTATGAATCATAACAGTTGTCAAAAGTAGATTTGCTGAGTTGGACAATTGCGACAATTCCTATTGTGTGAAAAAATTCTAAACTGAAATAAAAAAAAAAAAATTAATGGAAAATGGGAAGATGGTTCGAATTATCTGACAATTAAATTAAAAAATTATTTTAACATTTTAACGTAGTTCTACCGACCAAAGAGTTTTCCTACGAAAAGTTTCACATTTTGTGTATCTTTAGTAAATTTGTTTTTACGAAAAAAATATTACTGTATGGGAACAGACAAAATCGAACTTCTTCTGTACCGTTGATAACCAAAACAACGTCAACCAAACCGTTGATAAACAAAAAAGAAAAATAAAAGCGTCAACTGGTAAATTTACCGATATGGTGTTTAAAATTAAATAAAATCTAGTGTATATTTTTAATTCTTGGAGAGGGGGGGGTCAATGGGTCATGACCATAATTAAAAATTAATACTTTTTTCCACTCGTTAAAAAGTTAGATAACAATATTCGTTATTATTGATAGGATATTTTAGAACCACTTTTAATTTTCTATAAATATTACATTTTTTTTTTATTAAAAAACAAAAAAAAACATTTGTCACTTAAAACCGCCGTATATTCTACAGCGAACATGCAACGTGGACATACAGTTTGACACGCGTATATCAAACACTCATCATCAGAGACAAGATGTCCTGTTTATTTTAAAAGTTGTGGACATGAACAACACGTTGGACAAGGCATGTCAATCAAATTGGTCAATATATAGATGTGCCTATGCCTATGTAGTACGTTTTTATACCAATATTTTTATATTTTATATTAAAATATGGATATTGGAGACCCTATTATATAAATACGAATAAAGACGTTTTGGGTACATTTAACAGATGGGCAATTGTTACAGTAAAATTTGTGAATTATATTAAAAACCGTTTACACAAATGAATAATCTGATAAGAAAAGATCTTTTGAAGCGATAATTCTCGATTTTGATGAGACCTCTGATTGAATGTCAATTTAAATTTTACCTGTATCGATAATAAAATTAAAGGTAAAACATAATTGAATGCACATGTACGATTTTAGATTAAGATTAAAGCTTTCAATTTTAGCGTTACGATTTTTATCAAAAACAGGTAAACTAGTGTTTTTGGTGTAGTTTTTATATTTGATATTAATATTTTTATTGATCAAACCATATCCACTCTATTTAAAAAAAAAATTTACCGCCAATTTTATCGCCAAGGCCCCTCTGTCAGGTCCGACTCTAAATTTAAGTACATCAATAGAAAGACTTTTGAAAATAAAGAGTTGTGTCAATTTAAATTTTCCTTCTAACTCTTATTGTTTTCAAGTAATTTGACAAAATTAATTTTTTACCCCACTTTGAGGGTCGATTTCATGCCATAAATGACTTTTATGACCAGAAAAAATACGTGTCTGTTATTTTTGTTTGTTCTACACACTCACCAAGTCTGATAAAAATCGAGAATTATTACTTCAAGATCATTCCTTGTTAGAAATTTGTAACTGTATTTGTTAGTAATTAATAACTTTTTAAAAGGTCTTTGCAGGTTATTGGTGAATCTTTTCCACCATCATGACGTAATACAGTTACAAATAAACAGACTTCATAATGGGCTTGTAATACTTACATTACGGCGTCCGATGAGAGGGGAGCAGTTGAGACTGTAGCCGGGATAAAGGGTCCCCGGTCGGGAAAAAAAGTTTTTTTTTGCCTATCGATAGGTAATATTTACGGAGAAAAATTTTTGAAAAATTTTGTTTGACCCTAGCGTTTGTTATTTTTTTTCACAGTCTTGACTAAGAATATGTGTATACGATAATTATATATGTTCCGTAAAACACCGTTTTCAGACTTGTTATAAAAATTTATACCGTTATACTCTTATTTATATATGAATTGAAAATGACTCATTTCGAAAATAAAATTTTGTCACATATAAAAGTTATTATAATTTCGACTATCCTTTTTCAATATACTAGAAAGTTGATTTTATGAGAGATAGCTATATGTCACGAGCGTGTCTGATACATAAATTTATATGAATGAGTCATTTTCAGTTCACATAAATGAGAGTACATCTTTAAATATGTAAGTACATCAAACCTTGATAGAATCTATTACCAAGTTTCACTGTAATTATTTATTGGTAGCCTTAATATTATATTAGCAAAAATAAATAATTCAGACCATATAAAATACAACATGGACATTGTTTTTTAAATGCATTCTGTGGAGACAGAATTAAAATAAATTTACAATCGATTTTACATAGTTTCATTTTTTTTAAAATAAAAAACGGGAACGAACATCACTTCCTGTAATAGTAAATCAGAAATTTCCGAAAAAAGGACATATCGAAAAATTTTATTTACATAATAACATACTGTCAACTTATATCAATTAACCAATATATCAATTTTGTAGCAATAGCATGATTTTAAAATTTGTTGACCAAATATAATAAATAGTTCTATTTTAGTTTGCTTATTCTTTCATTCTTATTGCGACAATTTTTTAGGAAAGTTTTGTTATATTCACAATGAATTATTATAAAGATTTGTGACATTCTTGTAATTTGAATGTTTGATTCATCTATGGGTGGAAACGCTGGTTTGTACAATTTAGAACACTTAACCTTTTCCGTGTAAATCAATAATAATCATAGAATATTCAATCTGTGGCCACTTTAATGTGCTTTACAGTAAATATTTGATCCATTTTTCCCACGCAATAGAAATCATTGCTACTCTTTGGTGTCGGTATTTAACAGATAGATATACCAGGTGTCCCGTTTGGATGTAGGTATACATACGATTTACACGTTAATTGACAACACTGGATTCCCATAAGGAAAAAGTTACAGTAGCCGTCCAAGATAGTCACACAAATGTTCCTCTAGTGACTATCTTGGAAGTCATAGGCGTCCATCAGGTGGGGTAAATGTTTAGTTATATGTCCCTGTGTCCACCTCTGACCAGTGTCCTCCTCTAGACCAATGTTGGCATCAATCAACTAAATTTTACAGCAACAGAAATATGAACCAAACTGAAAGGCATGGTCGAGTAGAGTATTTTTTTGTTACTTGAATATTAAAAAAAAGGAGTCCCAATACACAATAAAAATCCAGAACATCCAACCCCTTTCCCTTTTTGTAAAATTTTTTTAATTGGTATTAGGAGAACATAATATATTGTTTAAATTTTAAAACAGTAATTTACTTGAAGGAACTGTCTTTCTCTATTATTCCAAAATTACTGCGGCGATATCATTATTTGTAGACATACCTTAAAACCTTTTTGTCGTTATCGAACGAAAATTATCGACAATGAATCATACCACAAATTGAGTAAATAAATTATAAACACTTATCCATAAATTGATTACTAATTCAGGCTCCATTACCTATTTCCACTTATCTGGTAAGCAAGACTATTTAAAAAAAAATACTTTTCGTTACTTTTCGTAATTGTCTTTTGTTGTAAATACTCTAAATCTCATAAAATGTATTCGTAACAAAAAAAATAACGAAAGTTTTGAAGCCTTAAGTGAAGCAAGTTATAGGTATTCCAAACATATTAAAAATATAATTTTCGTTATCGAAAATTATCGATATCGAAAATAACGATATTTTCAAAATGGACAAATAAGGTAAGAAAGTATTCTTCGAAATATATCACACCTGCTAAATTATACTTTTCATTATCAAAATCCTTCCTGATTTTTTTTATCTCCTACGATAATTTCAGTTAACTTTACTAATGTTCCAATAATAATAGTTATTAGTTATAACTAATAACTACAACTAAAAACTAAATTAGTTATTCGTTATAACTAATAACTAAATTTTTCAGTTATTGCTTATTAGTTACAAAAGAATAATTTAGTTATTAGTTTATAATTATTAGTTATATAACTAACATCTGACCAACACTGTTCTAGACTAATATAATAAATTATGTACAATACGTATCACACACGACACACATTACACGGTAGTACCTACCTCACAAGATAACACACGGAGGTACACAGAGTATGTATGTGAAGCATGTGATGTATGTAGTGAGTATTACCTATTAGTCCTATTACATGTGACTGTGATGCGACGCATATGTGCGTATAGGCAAGAGCAAACATAGTATGTGGATGACGTATGTGTATGTCTATTTCACTCGAAGTGTGACTATCTCGGAAGTGACTAACTTGGACGGCTACTGTATGTCACAAGAGTGCTTTGAACAAACTAATAATACTAATTTAATAATAATATTATAACTACTGTTACTATCGCTTTAACAACAATAATGCAGTAAAATAAAGATATGAATGTCGCAATTTTCAAGCAAATCACATTTTCACATAATAAACATTTGTGTCATTTTCTGTAAATTCAAAAGGAATTTTTTTATTTTCTTGAAAATAGATATTAAAATAATAAAAATATCGAAAAAATATTCTGTTGAAGAAAGAGTGCAAATAATTAGGTGGAAAAAAATTATTTTATAAAAGAAAATTACCAATACTATGAAAATGTTTATCCAAAGCACTCTTGTGACATAACTTTTTCTTTATGGGAATCCAATGTTGTCAATTAACGAGTAAATTGTATGTATACATCCGAATGGGATATCCGGTATATCACATTGATTTCAAGTATCCGATAAATCTGTTCTTACATTTGTTTACGATATATATGCATAGATATACATAACGTATATAACGTATAAGTATAATTAAATTTGTATGAGCTTTTGAAAATATTCTTAAACTAGTGACGTATATATACTTAAACGAAAACTACAATTACAGAGAACTTATTCCAAAATTATTTCAATATGTATGTAGGTAATCATTTCAAAATATTAGCTTTAAAAAATACAAAAATTCGAACTAATGACATTGTCAAGATTACTAAAAAGTCTACTGAGTGCGACATGAGAATTACATAACAGAAAAACAATTTTTATAAAATTTGTTATCTGTAATAATGATAAAACCTTGTGGTAGCAACAATCAAATTCGTATCCAAATTTTTCAAATTCCTTCAGTGTGTTAGTATACTTAATAATCGACTTACAGAAACGAAAAAAAAATTTGTCATTTTACAAATATAGAATCAATAATATCCTACGTTACTGTATAAAACAGTCGTATAAAACGACCGACCCGACTTTGGCAATTGATACGATGGACAACAAAAACATATGTGCGATCACAATGCGAATTTTAAATTAGCTCTGTAAGTCAAGTCGAACAAATACATAAATAGAAAATATGGATATATGTATAGGTATATACACGGGGACCGTCGGATAGATCAAACAAACTTTTCGACAGAAATGTATATAATATAAAAAAATACACTGGCAAAGGTTTGGCACGTAGCTTCCTCGTATTCGTAATCTACTTGCATAAAAGAGTGTTTTTTAATTAATTTTTAAAATGATTTGTTATTGGAAGTACATACTTTTTATCTCAAATTTTGTACCTGCTACAATATTGTTAATGTCAAGCTTGAGAATAGTAGAGTCACCCCTAGGGTTAGACAAACGTCGCCTCTGTCTCAGGCCCCGCACTCAAAAGCGTATGCAATTTGTAATTTTTTTAAATCAAAATGTTGAAACTATAAGTGTGTATATGTTGTCTTGTGTGTCTAATAAACCAAGTGTATGTATATTTATTTTTTAAATTTAATGTCATAATATTTTAACAAGTTTTAAACTTTTATTTAAAACAATAGCTGTTTTAATATTTTATTTAAAAAAAAGCTCATTGGCAGGCAAATCCCAATTCAAAAATTTTAAAAAAATATTACCTACCTATATGCATATTTGCAGTTTCACAAAGCTATAATTTTGAATAACAAAAAAAATAAATATTCGTTCGTATAACTTTGAATTGTTCGTTATAAGTAAAATTCATAAGAAACTAACCCGTACAATTGCCGAAAATTTCATTAAGATCGACCGTATGTTTTCGGAGTTAAATACGTTGGAAGAATCATCTTTGGCCACATAAACGGATAAACAGACACTCATGCGGTCGAAATTGTTAAGGAGTCTCTGACACGTAAAGCGCGAGTGGAAATTTTGATTTTAAACGACAAAAACTTTTGACTTTACACGGAGAGAAAATTCATATAAAAATTACTGTGCTCAGCACTACAATCGACGTGTAAAAGGCGAACATATTCAATTTTGTACGGTAAAAATATAAAAATTATAATTAATCATAGAAACTTTAAAGGATAGAATATTGTTTCCGTAATATTAGTTCCGTAAAATTTGTAAAACAGCACAGTAAAAAGTTCCATTGCCGACAAAAAAAAATATTTTTTAATTGTTTTTCTTACAAAAATTACCACGCTGTATTATAACATTTGAAATGCTATATATCTGCTAATAGTAGAAAGAAAAAAATAGAAAGAAGGTTGTGTTTGTTGTGAACGCTGCTGAAATGTACCTCACTCATAGCAAGTCACATAGCCAACCATAGGTTTGGACAACCAACTTGGTCGGACGGGTCGGACCAAGCACCTTGATCCATTAGACTGTCTTACAAGCAGCAAGCAGTATTCATTACACTGTGTTAGAGGACGGGGATGTCACCGTTTAATTCATCATTTTGTTACTTTACTATCTTTAGTATTGGAATATATTGTTGGCAATCATTTTTGTATGCATCATAAAGTTCTTACAGGATCTAAGTTTTTACAGGCACCGCCCAAGCAACATAAGGTTGCGGGTCAGATGCGCAAATGAAAGAGTACGACAACAAGAATTAAACTATAACATATATGCATAAGAGTGTGATAAAAGTTGTGTTAGCACATTAAATTTTACCATGCTAGCACATATTTTTTATTTTGGTCGTCGATCGCGCACGCATTATAAGAGAGCATGGTAATTTTTCTGAAATTTTATCTACAAAAATTATATGATTTTTCTCTCCGTGTACAAATATGATCGTAATTAGACTTGGAAACAACTGAATAAAAAATTAACAAAAAAAAAGCCACGACTTACTAAAAATGAACTATTTCTAGCACCCGTCCTTGAAACCGGAATGCAAATTTATTAAACAAAATGTAAACAAACATCCAAACCTATAATCCATGTGATTCATTTTTGAAATTTTTAAAAATAAAACAAAAGCAAAATCTCAAACATTTTACGGAAACATTAAAACTTGTAAAATTAGGGGAATAATATCAGAATAATGATATTACGAGTATATACCTATATTGCTATATAGACGGACAAAGTTATAATAATATCGGTAGCACATAATATACACATCATAAAAACTGTAAAGAGCAAATGATCCGGAACTGTTTAGCTGCCTACGACACAGATATGATAATATCACAGAAACGAATGTTATGAGATCTTATAAAATTATCTGGGGTGTAGGAAGCAAAATGATACACTAATTAAAATATATGACAAAATGAAATGGATACGGTAATTCCAACATATTTTTGTTTGTTAATATTTCAACTAACAAAGTATACATGTATACTCAATGCCATCATAAAAATTGTCATTATTCGTTAGTACTGGTCTCAACTTTCAAATTGTACGTTACAGTTAGAGCTTGGATACCGGTATTCCGGTACTACCGAAAAACTGGAATACCGGAAATTTTTAAAAGTTTTGTAAAACCGGTATTAAAATTTCAAATACCGGTATTTCGGTTTCGGTATTAACAAAATCAAATTCTTTATATATTACATATTATGAATATTTTTTTACGTTAGATTTACAACATAAATTTTATTACAATGTCTTTAGTTTTGCTTAATGTTTTCCATATGTGCAGATGACCAGATATCTTATACTTATTCATATTTTTTCATAATTCTGAAATATTTTTAAGTATTTTTCTATAAGAAAAAATACAAAATTATGTAGTTTGTTATTATTACTGTTAAAATCCAAAGATGATGTAGTTTGTTATTATTACTGTTACTAATTAATTTTATTAAATGATTTTTAATGTTTTTTCCTTTTTTCTATACTATCTTCATTCAATACCGAAAGAATACCGAAATACAGGAATTCCGGTATTTTAAATGCTAATACCGAATAAATACCGGTATTATAAAAAGACACCGGTATTCCAAGCCCTAGTTACAGTTTCTTCACTTGCGCAGAATTATCTTAATTATTATGAGTAGAATTATTTTTAAATCAAATATTTCGACGTTCGTACAAAATTAGTTGTTTAGTGTTTCACTTCGCTCGCTAAACGATCTGGAATTCTATACAGTGCTCCATGTCGTTCGCCAAATGACTATTAAGTAATGATTCTCAAAGTGGTCTATATCGATTCCCATGGGTCGATGGCAACCTGCAATGGGATCACGTCGGCGGAGGAAAAAATTGGGGGTCCGTGAGATATAAATGAGACTTTCAATTACAGCGGAACTGGTAGGTTTGCACTTTGTAGGTAAGTATAGGCTACTTATCGTGAGAAGTTGGTGAGGCTTTTCTTTTTTTTTGCTCGTCACTTAGGTACCTTTTGTGAGAAAAAAATAAAGTCATATTCCCAGAAGTTGTTGTTGAATTTGTCTACCGGGGATCTATCCAAAACCGAAAACCGTGGTAAATGGTCTACGAGACAAAAAAGTTTGGGAACCACTGCTCTAAAGTCTCTAAAATAACCTCATTAACATATCTAATTTTTATGCCCTGGGATATTTCCGTAGACACTCCTCTTTAATAGTTTTACGAGTAATTCAATTTCAAATCCTTTTTGGCGTCACATAGAGATCTGGAGACCTTTTTGAAATCGTCTTCATTTTTTTTGTAATTAGATTTTATTATTGTATTCTTTACTAAAATGAAAATTTCATTAAAAAAAATATTAATTTTGACATTAATATTGACAATTTTAACTCATATGTAAGTATTTAAGATTTCATAAGAATATTGTAATTTTTTCACTTTTGCCGTGAAAAGACAAATTAGGATTGACTATTGCTGTGAAAAAATTAACTTGGCAAATGGTTAACAACTTACAAAATTAATAGTTTAAAAATGTCAAGCTTCTACATCAATCTAAAAAATATAAAAATACCCCTGTCGTAGCATCCTGCATAACATAGCGAGTTTCCGATTATAAAAATTAGTTTTTCTCGGTAACCAGTTTATACACAATGATGGTTTAAAATCTTTTTTATCTGATTTTTCTCCTCTTTCTAATGGTGTAAAAAAATTTTGCAAAAATTTTTGAAATTGGGAAAATTTTATCAAAAAGAAATTTTTTTCACGAAAAATGCTCAAAAAAACATGCTTACGGCATCAGACGTGTCTGACTAACGAATTTCCAACATTTTCACCAAATTTCGTAAAAATAGGACATTTCATTCGAGAGTTATCGTGCGAAAACACACACACACACACACATATATATATATATATATATATATATATATATATATATATATATATATATATATATATATATATATATATATATATATATGTGTGTGTGTGTGTGTGTGTGTGTGTGTTTTCGCACGATAACTCTCGAATGAAATGTCCTATTTTTACGAAATTTTTGCCATAGTCCCGGACTCAAGTCGCGTCATGACAGTGGCTGTAATAGCTGAATTCCATTCTGGAAATTCTCCAAAAATCTTGCCATAAATGTGATGCTCGGAACATGGTTTTTTGGGCATTTTTCGTGAAAAAAATTAAATTTTGCAAAAATTTCCCCAAATTCAAAAATTTTTGTAACATTTTTTTACACCATTGAAAAAATCACATAAAAACGGTTTTTGAACAATAATTATTCTGTCAACTAATTTCCGACAAAAACTAATTTTTGTAAACGGAAATTCGTTATGTTATGTAGGATGCTGCGACATAGGTATTTTATATGCTACATATTACATTAAATCTATAATAACACAGGCCAACGACTAAAAAACTTTTTTAATACTTTAACCATATTTTTATGGATTTTAGTGTGCTGAATCTGAAAATAACAATAAAATTGCTTTATCACCCACCATTTCCCTACATTTTACATCATAAACCTTTATATTCAAAAAAATAGTTCAGAAAATTAATACAATCAATATAATACTAAATATGCGAAAGCCAGCGAATGAATATAATATCTTATAATTCCAATATCTTTGCTCAAAGTTCCCGCATTTATCAGAAGCAAAGTTACAAGAGAGCGTCTTCATTGGCCTTGATATAAGAAAAATGATGTTTGACTCTGAGTTTGAATTACATATAACAGTGAAAGAGAAAGACGCTTGGATTGCTTTCAAGGAAGTTGTTAACAAGTTTTTGGGTAACAAAAAAGACCCAGACTATAATATAACCATTGTATCTAATATGCTTAATCGCTTCAAGAATTTGGGATGTTTAACGAGCTTAAAGGTTCATTTTTTAAACAGCCAGCTAGATTAATTTCTGGACAATTTAGGAGCTGTCAGTGAGGAACAAGGAGAACGTTTCCACCAGGATATCAAGATAATGGAAAAACACTATCAGGGACGTTGGAACACCAGGATGATGGAAGATTACTGTTGGTCCTTTCACCGAGAAAGTCAGCAAGCGGCACACAGAAGAAAAAGCCACATCCGAAGCTTCAAAGAAAAGAGAGAACGAAAATATAAGCCCATGGACTCTTAAAACCTTCATAAAACTTAGTATTAGAAATAAAAATATATTTTATGTGTTAAAATAAAGTTCTGTTTATCTTGTATAAGTTATTTTTTTCCACTCCTATAGAATATTACCATATTTCATTAAATCTGACATAGCCAAAATGTGACAAAACTGTGGGTGATACAAAATAATGAAATTCAAATTTGGATTTAGGACCCAAAAAAATATAAAGATCACCTATTAACATTAAAAAAGTTTTTTATGACCTTAATTTTGCAGGCCTGTGTAATCACTGCTTGTACGGAACACTATTGGCGCAAGTACAACTTGCACTTGGCGACTTTTTTATTTCGTAGTAATGTATGTACATGCCATAGATATATGAATAGTATTCATATATCAATGGTACATGCATAGGTCTTTGAGGAATATGTATATAGTATCTTACTACGTACATATATGTATGTACATATTAACTCTATAAGTCGTTATTTGACTTCAGTAACGAAATATAGTATATGGATAATCCATATCAAATATCTCCTTATTGAAAAACCATGTTCCAGACGTCAGACACGTCTGGCTGAAGAACTCATCCAAGATTTTTGGACTTCCAACGTTCTCACCCAATTTCGTAATCCTAGGACATTTCGTTCGAGAGTTATCGTGCGGACACATATATATATATATATATATATATATATATATATATATATATATATATATATATATATATATATATATATATATATATATATATATATGTATATATATATAAATACATATATATATATATATATATATATATAAATACATATATATATATATATATATATATATATATATAATATATATATATATATATATATATATATATATATATATATATATATAAATTTTAGTGAAGGTTATTTTCGGGTTCTAGGGACCTCAAAACAAATTTCTGCCATAGTCCCGGGCTCAGATCGCGTTATGACAGCGGCTGTAATAGCGTGTATCCATTCTGGAAACTCGCTAAAAGAGAAATAAAAAAACACAGCCAATTGGGGGTGGCAAACAGCTTCCTCGTACTCGTAACAAATTTTTATCCAATCGTTAAAGTGTATATTCGAGTCTTATTATATTAGCGTCATTTTTGAGACAAAACTAATTTTAAGACAAAGATAGTATTAGCTGTTTCCTAACTTTTTTAATCAGCTATATATAACTATAGAAATTACTAAAAGGCTGACTGTATAGCTTTTTCTTAAATTATGTAAAATCAGTTTATAGAAAAAATTACAGATACCAACCACTGAATACTGAATCGAACATATTAACATATGTTTCCTAGAGATATCACACGCATTAAATTGTGAAGTATGACTCCTTTGTATTAAACCCAACTTGTAACCACGGAGACTTGTTTATAAATATTAGATAAACCATTAAATTAATGGTTTGACCGCCATTAAAGTAATCACATCAGCATGGTGGCCACAGATTTTTAAAGATCAAATTCCATGACTTTTCCAGGTTTTCCAGAAATTTTATTAAAAAATTCCCTAACTTTTTGTGAAAAATGTCGCCCCTACTTTATCCCAGAAACCTAAAAAAAAATTCTTAAAAACTTTTTAACACTTTTTCTTAAAAAAAGTAAATGAGGAACAAAAAAAAAGAAAATCCTCGCCAATTTTTAAACCTAATCTCAAAACAAGTGAAAAATTGATTGAAGTTTTATCCCTAAATAAACAAAATTATAAAAATTAATTTTTTCCAGTCTTCTGGTAAAATTCCCTGACTTTTCCAGAAAGTTTAGAATTCTCTGACATTATCAAGTTTTCCAGGGTTTCCAGAAATGTGGCCACCATGATCAGTCAATTTTTTTGCTTCAATTTCTTAATGTATTTGTAATACACAGTATTCTCTCTAGTCGATTCTCTCCTCAATAAGACCAACAGATACTGTGACATTTCGAGCTGTTAAATAATTGCAAAAAATTATAATTGAACGCTTTTTATTTTCATAAAAGCAAAATTTTATAAACAAAATTAGAAAAAAATGAAGTAGTTGACATCGTTATGTAGCTCAGAAGTCTCAAAAACGGATGTTAAATATCATTATTGCTGTTATTTTTCTTAATATAAAATTCGTCAAACCAGTAGTTTTTCCCTAGATTGTTGGCGAAAGCGCAGAGAAGTAAATTTAGAACAAGACGTATTCAAGTATTACTGAATATAAGAATATGTACCTACTTTAAATGATATAGAGTATAATTTTATATAATGTTATATTCGTTAAGATTTACGAGCAATTTTACTTTGTAGAATGTTTTTGGTATTCACAGTGGCACTAAACACACTGTTAAAATAATACACCGCACCGGTAAATTTAAGTTGTAGGTATAGGTAAATATTTCTTTGCAATGCAAACCTAGCCAATATAGACAGTTTTAGCATTATTAACATCTGTGTGCAGGAATTAAAAATATAAATGTATCTTTATGCAAAATAAAAACATAGATGTAACTACAAGACAGTAATGTTATTAAGTATTTTCCTTAAATCGTTTATGGACATTGTAAAATATTTAATTGTTAATTTAAAGAATTCTCACATTTTATAAAAACAAAAATTTATTTTAACTTTTGACCAAACGATCTATAATTTATAAGGTTTACAATTTCTTTATGTTTTGACAGTCAAAAGATTTATGATAAAATCTGCTTGTTAATAGCGCCCTTTTTGAAAAAAATTGTCATAATTAAAATTTAACACATTTTTTTTTTTTTTTTTATAAAACTCCGAAAATTTTTAATTAAGAACAGATGCAAATTTTTCGAACTTGTTAGATATTCTAGTGGCTTTATTGCATTTATATTCATTCAAGTATAACTATTTCATTCAATTGGGTTAATTTATCAAATGCTTCGAATACAGTACCGCTGCCCTAACAAGAAAAAGGGCACACAAACTGAATTTTATTTTTAAATTAGCAGTTACTTAAATCTGTACAACAATTTCATCGTTATTTCACAATCTAATCAAATTAAAAATCTCTAAATCAATATCTGAAAAAAATCTGATAAAATTCTTTTGAAAAAAACACATAAAAACGAAAATGGAAAAAACTAAGATTATGGTCATAAATTATATTAAAACTGACATTATTAATTTTATAAAAATAAATAGAGGCGTGTGTTGCGTTGTCTATTCGTCCATCCGTCGGTCGCGGCATAAACACAAGAAACAAACAAATGTTTAATATAATTATTATCTACAAATTTATATCTATGTATTCTCTACTGCCACTATTCTACATACGAGTAATTATATGGCCGTGCTAAATTAAACGGCGATATTTTAAAACTACTATTCTTGCGGGTAATAAGTCCAATAAGCTCATTTTATAGATCTCTGGGACAAGTAAGCTTTCGACGGGTAATATTATGACCTAAATATATATTATTGGGTTGTTTTTCTCTATTACACTCTACAGAGACTTATAACGTACCAGAAGAGTAATTATAAAATTAGATGAGCCCTATAACTCGCAATTATTTCATATATAGGGGAAGGTAGGGCAATGTGGCCACCCTAAGGTTTGAATTGATATATTTTCTTAACGGTTTTAATTAATTGATATTTCTTGATATAATACAATTGCAAATTTAATAAAGTCTTTATTTTATAATATACATACGGTTTACATATTCACAGTAATAAAAAATTATCAATTATTTCGTAAGTGACAAAATGACCACATTACCCACCTTGGGTAGGTAAAGTGGCATAGTATTATTAATATTAAAAATTAACATAGATTAAAACTGACTTTTTAATTTTTAGATGAAATTACAATTTTTAATCAAAAATATTACAATTTGCTACTAGTTAGCAATCATAAAAACAATTTTTAATTATCCAAAGTACTCAGATGGTAACTATTTATTTTTAAAACAAAACTCACAAGTAAAATCGCCATCTTCCTCATTGCAACCAGAGCAGACTTCATAGACACATCTTTTGCATATCGTACATCGTACTCAGCCATCTTCTGCTATTGATTCCGGCCACAATTCTGGTACCACCACTAGATCCACTGGGCCACTTTATCTTTATACATAGTGGGCCACATTACCCGAAACTAAGTAAAATAGGAAAACTGAAATAAGTTTCGCCCCAACGTATGATTCATAATTGTTTATTATAAAATTAATTACTTCAGAACTACAACAGACACAGGGAATATTCACAAAAACCAAGTATTCATAATACAATATATTTTATACAATATTTGTAAGTACTTACCTTAGATCAGAGGGCACAAGAAATACTTTTTTCTAAATAAAATTTTCTAAGTAACACCTAACGAGTTGATATGCACCGTGACACTATGTAAACTGTCAATCTATAATTTAAACTAAATAACAAGAGATGACAGCTATTAGTTCATTTGCAAACTAGTGGTGACCACTTTACCTGCCTGGGCCACTATAGCGAGCCTTCCCCTACGTAGCTTGAAACATGAAAAATAATTAACAATAAATTCTCTTAGCGCTGTTACAATTATCTCTCTGATGGTGTCAATTGTAACATTATAAAATTGCTTATAATGCGAATATCTGAAACGGAGAGAATATTTTCGAAACGGTTTCATACATTTTCGTATTTCTGTTTTTTTAAAATAGCTATTATAGATATTAAATATTAAAATTAAAATTTAGACATGAGTGGATGAAGGTGTTATGTTACGTTTTTACAATTTTACAGTAGAAGCGCAGTAGAAGAGTTTGAAAGTTTTTATTTACATATACTTCCCATGCAAATAGTACGTGTTAATTTATTATTGAATTTCTACAAAACTATTGGACGTAATAAAACCAAATTATAATACCTATATAATACTTCAGTATAGCATATTCCAAAATTTTGCAAATTTTGCAAAAAAAAAAAAAAAAACTTTTTGAAAAAATATTACATAACATCTTCATCCACTCACGTCTTCAATTGTTTATGTTAGTGTTGATACGATTTTCCCCTTATATATATTTCTTAAAATATTTTAAGCTGTAGTACTACCTTTTACCTTAACATGGTCTTATAGACATTTGCCTTTTGTATTTTTTTTTTTTTTAATATTACAGAAATAATTAAGGTATCGTTTCCTATTGTATCTAGACATTTAACGCAACCCGAAAGAAAGGCTTAGAGTGTTGTGTATGCGAATGATGAATACATATGGTTATTTAATATTATTCGGTTTGCCTATTTAATTACATGATTATTATCAAAGAATATTATGTTTGTTTTTTATATTCAATTAAACTAATATCAAAACAAGTCAAAATAGATTAGCTTTATAATCATGTTAAATTTTTAAAAAAATTCACATATTTAAGTACTTTCTCAAGTGGGTGTAGCTGGATGTAATTCCTTATTAAATACCGCAAACCAGAGCGAATGAGCACGGATTCAAATTTCACATCGTAGTATTTTCTATTTCTTTTTGAATTTATACATCCAATATACTTTATAATTTTATGTAGAAATGAACGTAAAATCTAAAGTAGGGCTTATAAAGTATAGAAATATCATTTGTTTAATGTGTTTATAAAAAATTTCCTTGAAATAACTTTGAAAGTGCTTCCGTTCCTAATCGTCCCACATTCGTTCCTTTATACTTAATATAGCGTCCATATTAACCCATGTACCGTCTCTACTCACCCCTTTTCCGTTCTTTTCTTTGTCAAGACGCAATGTTCTGAATATTTTATCAAAGTATTCCCTAAATTTTTTTAAAACTTAATCCTTTTTACCCTTAATAAATTACAAAAACTCTCTCTGAGCATCTGTAAAGTCAGTTACTGAAATCTAGCACAAAAAGAAAATTAATACTTTAATCGTTTGCGATCCAAAAAATTATGGTGGAAACGCGGAGAAAAACTGAATAATTCATATGACATTAAAATAATAAGTATCATTACCTTTACACCGTCAAAAAAAAGTTCCGTGACTCAAAGAAACTATTTATTTCAATAATGGTAAAAGAAATTTCTTTACTTATTCAAAAACTTCATTTTTCAACAAATAGAAATTCATTTTTAAATTTAAAAAAAAAAAATTGTTGGAATAAAGTTATTTCGAAATAAAAATAATTTTTTGACACTTGAAGAAAACCATTTCTGTGAGTTAAAGAACTTTTTTGATAGTGAAGGTACCTATTTAAAATAAAAAACTTGGGCTTTAACAATAAAATTGTGGAAAAATGATAACAAATTACTAAACAATGCTTACTATGATATAGGTAAGTCATGTAAAGCCATGCAATAGCACCATATGTAATACTGTTTTAGTGAAAATTTTGAAAATAAATAAACATTTTTTTCGCTTATCATCAGCGTACCTATTAAAAAAAAGGATTTTAATGTTATATGCATAATTTAAAATACTTTTTTTAAAAAATTGTTAAAAGCTCACTTACTTAACACAATAGAAAATTTATTACAACAATGATTCCAAAAAAGTGTATTTTACTATGTAGATATGTTTCTTAAATTAATATTTCTAGCAAGTAAACACTATAATGTCTATAGTGCTGTCATATCTTCTTATTTATTACTTTTATTAACTTGTCACACAAAAGAATATATTAATTGTTATAAAATTTGCAATTAAATTATGTGCGGGTAATTAGTTTAAATATACCGCGCAAAAAGTATCAAACAAATGTTTTTTTATTTTAAATTAACCGCCAGACATGGTGACAATTTTTTGTTCTTATATTTGCAATATGTATTCATACGGGAGTATTAAAATTAGAATATATTACAATACCATAAACCATATTGGTTTGCCATTTTTATCACGGAATACTTTTTAAGGTCTAAAATTTGTACCGAACACTAATTCAAATTGACGAGCATAATAGTTATTTGTGTATTAAGAGCGCAAAATGGTATATTGCCGCTCAAATGAAAATTTTGACGCGCGACGTCGCCAGGCGGAGCGCATTAATTTCATGAGAGCGGCAATATCATCTTGTGCTCGAATTACACACAAAATTTTTTCTAAAATCTTATAAAATGTATTTTTTATTTAAAAGATACTTAAAAAAAAATAATAATGGACGTTAATATTTACTTTAATGTTTTGCAGCTTCAGAAATATTTGGAAGTGTACTTGAGAAATCACTGTCACAATTATATATTTCCATCATATACGTATAGATTTCTTAAAATTTTTTATTCTTATTTTTTATTAATTATAGTTATTTTTTATTTTTAATTAATATTTTCTAGTTATTTTGAAATTTAGTAAAATTAATATTTCACTTGATTACCATAAAACTAATGGCTTTAGAATCTGTTTATTTGTTACCATAGAAAATATAAACAACGCCTACCCGATTTGTAATTAAATATACGTTGAGCGAGCGACAAAGTATTACTTTACGCTTTAAAGCGCAAAGTAGTACTTCGTTGCTCGGCAACGAGAGTCTTCGGCAAATAGCCATTTTGCGCTCTCTTCACAGAGCGCAAAAGCCTTCTTTCCACTAAGATTGTAGAAAAAAAAATTGTTATTCAAAAAATTTAACGTTTATAACTTTCCAAAAATAACGTTGACGAGCAAAAAAAAGAAACAAAAGATTAAACACATAAAAGCCTACCCTGTTGTTTTCTCATCACTTTTACTAATTTTTTTCTTTTTCCCTTGAACGCCATTCTTAAAAAAATTTTCCACCGAACACTTGATGACTGCTTGCGAAACACAGTTTGGGAAAACTGCGCATAGACCATAGAATAGTACACGGAGAGAAAATTCCTATAAAAATTACTGTGCTCATACTACAATGGATGTGTAACAGGCGAACATATCCAATTTTTTTACAGTAAAATTATAAAAATTACAATAATATAACTATAATTTTTATAATTTTACCGTACAAAAATTGGATATGTTCGCCTGTTACACGTCGATTGTAGTATGAGCACAGTAATTTTTATAGGAATTTTCTCTCCGTGTACATATAATTTTTTTAATTAAATTAAAAGGCAAAATCATTATATTTGTTTAAAGGCAAAATTACAGAGTACCTATCAGTATAGTTATAGATACTTATTTCTTAATTTGTATACGTGATTTTCGTTATAATTTGAAACCGTTTATTATTTTAACAAAATTTTTAACAACGTTAAATATAGAACAATTTTAAATCTAACCTTGTTTGATTGCCATATTTGTCTACAAATTAGTTTTCTTTTACCTCATTTACATGCCTATTCATTAGCTATATGTAATCCCTTTAATATATTTAATAAAGTGATCCCTTTAATATATTTAATGTTCAAAACACCAGAATTTATTATAAAAAAAATAGTATAACTATACGAAAAAAGTCAAACGACATTTTACAATTTTCTCAGTTATTTACTTTTAATAAAAAATCGCTACAATTAATCTGACATAAAAATTTAACACTATGAGACCCGAACACTTTCATAGTAAACTTCACCGGAAGCCGGCAATATTTAAAAAAAAAAAAAAAAAACTTTATATAAACAAATACATAAAATGAAATGATTCCAACACTGAATAGATTCAACACAGATCAACATGTATATGTAAAACTGTAAACATCGTACGTGATACGTACATACTACATATACACTGACATGCAAATCAATTTTATTTAAAAATATAAATTATATTTTTTATGTATTTTTTGTTTATCTTAAAATTCTTTATACATAGAAACCAAAAGAGTAGTGTGTGCTGGTATGTATTTGTGTGAGTGGGAACACATCCGTATCATGAATGATGATAAACATCATAAACATCGTACACATAATGCGTAACCAACTAATCAATTAATCATTGATCGCGGTCGGCCTCTGGGGATGTTTTGTTTGGTTTCGGATGCCGAAGCCATGGGACTGAAAGTGTTAATAAAATTTGATGATTCGTGCTTGAAATATTTGTCTTTGATCTCATTAAAAAATTTTACGTACCAACATTTTATACACTGGCCCATTTATTTCAAACTAATCAAGCAAATATTTCACTAAAAATACATTTACTTAAAAATAGACAACAAAGAGCAATCACCTTCCATTAAAATTAAAACAAATAAACTTGTTGATTAATTTTGATAAACATTAAAATGATTCAATTAAATAACTGAAATACTTTTACCAACCTCTCGCTGTCGCTACCGGAATTTGTAACAAAAAAAAAAAACAAGTAATTAATAAATTTATAATATTTAAAAACTATGCACATTTTTAAAATGTATTATGTACAAAGAATTTTTGCTAAGATTTTCGAAGTTTTGTTGCGTTGTTAAAATGTTTAAATTACTAAAACTATGTATGAAAATATTTTAAATATGTGACACTTTATACAAAATTGAATAAATATTTTCAAGAAAATTATCAAATATATCAAAAAGCGAAATGTGTATTTGTTTTTTTTTGTGTGTGTTCGCAACGTAACTTGACATATTATGGTGGCGAAGAAATTTATAATCAAACAGCTGTAGAAAAAAATTGAATTGCTGGATTTAATCAACAAACAAGCCTCCTTCATATTTTGAATCAACATTTAAATGAAAAAATAAAGTGCGAATGTAATGATTTTCCAAACATAAACATAATATGCATCCAATATACATAATACCTATATGTATATATATATATATATATATATATATATATATATATATATATATATATATATATATATATAGGTTTTCGGGGAATTTTTGTCAAATATATTTATAATTTTAAAAAAGCTTGTAGTTTATCGATTTTTAGATTTAGCATACTTGATTTAAATTCCATAGAAAAGTTGAATGAACCACTGATTTTTATTCGGAAAATACGTCGCATCCGTCAAATTTAACTCTTTGCACTCAAGCAAAAAAAAAAGTGAGTTGTAAATAGGCTGGTAAGACATGTAACACATGACAATGACCGAAGTTCTTTTTTTGACGGATTCTTTTGACGTTGTAACCCTGTTTCCCCAAAGTTGAATACTAAATGCGCTAAATACGTCCTCAACGCTGTTTTTATTAGTTTTTAATTTTAGAAAGATAATTCAACGTGATTTTTTATTATTTTATTTACAATTTTTCTAATTAATGAATGTGTTTGCAGTTATTAAATAAAATATTCATGTAATGTGAAGTATGAGCAGTCATTACAGTTCAACATTCAGTGTGTCATGTGGTACATGTCTTATGATCCAAGATCCAACAGACAAAACACCTTTAAATATGGTAGAGTTAATAGACAAACTACCCTGTCATGCTGTACATGTCTTATAAGCGCAAAGGGTTAATAATATTTAAAATTCTAATTTTTTCAAAACAATTTCAAAATTTTTTCTTTGAATATCTGAAATAATGTAAACTTATTTACAAAAATGAATCGATAATCTTTGTAGCCGCCATCAGGGAACTTATTCTAATACTATTTGGAAAAACGAAATTTTAATTAATTGTAAGATATGTAGTCACAATTCAGTAGGTACTGTAGAACTATCTATACCTCTACTCAGGAGGTACGCAATATCAAAAGCCAGTATCAATCGTTAGAATCCTTAGAATAATTCTTTTATTTAATTGATTATAAAATTGTTTTTTATTGTTAAAATACCTGTGATTGCTGTATTTTTGCACTTATTTTGTTTTTAAAAACTTATTTTAATTTTAATTTTATAATTTTTATCTAATTTAAAAAAATTTCTGGTTGCCATTACCTGACAGGTCAGGCAATGGCAGCGGAAGGTAGTCTTTAGGAAAAATAATTTTCCGACCAATAAAAATATTGTTTAGTTAACTACAATTCAGCTTATTTGTTGTTCTGGCTATATCTCAATTTAAAAAAAAATCAATTTTTAAAAAGAGTCCATATATTTTTATTTTTTTCTCATTAAACCGACTTCAGTTACTCTGTGCTCCCCTACCTTCAGCAATATAAGTGACAGCCCTCACACATTGTTTTCATAAATGTGGATTTTCATCCGAACTTTAAATTATCACATACTCGCATTTTAAAAATTAAGTAAGGCAATCATGAGGATATAAACCAAATTATGGTTCATTTCACTTAAATTTAACCATGATTCTTCACTTATGAATTTAAATAATTTCCGTTTTCTTGGTTTTATCTCTTTCATTATTTCATTTACGTAAATCTTAATATTTGCAGTTTGTTTTTAGAAAAGAATAGAAGATTGATTTGCTTCGAATATAGGAATTATTTAATTTTTTAACGATGACTCATGATCAATTGTATTTGAAATGGAGTATACCAAGATTCCTACAAGCCAAATTATTTTGTAATTTGATGATATTAATATTGGACAAATTATTACATTCTAAAAGTAAAGCAATTCATGATGAAAACAAAATGAATAACGAAATGTGTCACAATATCCCCCTTCTTACCACCACCGCACCACTATTTCAAAATAAATTACACCCTGAAGCCATAAACCTAAGTCCATTGTTTAAGAAATCTACTTCTCCTGATAATAAGAAAAAAAAGTTTTAGTAGTTAGGGTTGACCGGGGTAATTGTGAATTGGGGTAATTGTGAACAGCGCCTATAATTTCTAAAATAACATTAATATTGTTAAAAATCAACTCTTAGTATGTTTTTCTGTCCTTTCTTAATATGCTTTAAAATTTCATAACAATTCCCCAAGCATTAGTATCTTTTTTTTTTTTTTAAAAAAACCTTTGCAAAATTTTGTATATCTTACTTCAACCAATCCTCAAAAAAAATTTTTTTTTAAATACATCTTTTTTTTTATAAGGTAAGAAACGGTTAAAAGTACTTCTAAAGAAGTGGTCTAAACCCTGACAGGGCAGTAGAATTAACACAAAACTATTTTTTTTTTTTCATTTACAGTATTAGGCCTAATCGAGTAGATTGTTGGTTTTTTAATAATGTAAACTAAATGTATTTCCTTGCAAAAGTCTTATTTTCCTTGTTTTTGTGTGAATACATGTAATTTTCTGATTTTTTATATGATAAAATGACAAAATATCATCAAAATATCATTTTTAGTTTGCAATAAATTTGTTCCCACAATTTTTGTTATTTTTATTTAATCTTGATTTTTTGTACAAATTTGAGGTATGCGTAACTTACATCAAACAAAGAGAAATTGTAACCGCTAAAGTATGATGAAAAATTTGAAAGCGGGGTAAATGTGAAGAATTTTAGTTGGGCTTTACTCTGATGTACCACACTTCTCTTGTAATCCATTCTAAATAATTTTTCTGATGGCATTCACTTTTACCCCAAAATTCATAAGATTTGCAAAACCGCACCGGGGAAATGTGAATGGCTTATAAAATTTTTGTTTTTCATACGATTTTGCTCAAAATTTGTGTGATACATTCTGAATAATGTAGAATTAAAAATAAATCAACCATAATGTGATATATAAAATAAAAAATACTTAAAACAACGCTTGTATCTCAATTCATGAAAATCCATTCACAATTACCCCGGTCAACCCTAAATAAAAAATTTTAAATATAAAAGTTTCCACGAAATTAAAAATTGAATTATTCTCACTTTGGAATATTTTATTACGTCAGACATACCATTTAACATTTTCACAATAATTAAATTTCTTTACGCCCATATATACATAGAACAAAGTGGAAAAAAAATTAATTCATTAGGTATTACTTTCTTTCAGCATCCAGAATACTATCCAGCAAACAGAAAACAAAAAAGAATAAGTATAAATTTAATAGACATTTTTTTTAACGTCTGGCTGACAATTACATACAATTCTGTATGTATTTAAATTACAATATCATTAGTAGAATGAAATATATGAGACATTTACATTCATAAATTGTGAAATATGATAGCCCATTTTAAACGCCACAGCAGACATCTGACGAAAAAATTTTGCACTATTTATGTGCATGCGTAAAATAAGCATATTATAAGTTTATGAGTGTTGACTGAACGGTAAAACTATATTGTATAACAATTAGGGAATGTATATGTATCTTACGCGATCTTACCCATTTCTTGTTCACCAGTTTATTATAGAAAAATACAATTGTTTAAGAGGCACATAAGTAACTTAAGGGCCCCATATACGGTGAGATCTGTATCGATACCTTGTATCGATACAAATAGCGATACATATATCTGAGATTTGTATCATGTTTATTTAGCACACACACGCTGAGACTGAATCGTAAAACCTCAGTACAGATAAAAAATTTTATTAATAAAGAAATGTGCGATCTACGACCTGTGGCACCTGTGCTATTAGCAATTGCAATACAAACATCTTTACATTTTGAATCCCGTAGACATGGGTATAATTTATACATATTAATAAAATCTTCCCAAAAATCTCTATCTGCAGACATGGTGATTCAAATAGATAACAATTATTTACTTTATTAACTGTCAAAATAAAAATGCAACCATAGTTACCACGATACTTGAGACAAGCACGATACCAGCTGATACTTGCTGATACTGATGCAGTGATACCGAGACAGTCACATACACGACGAGATCTGTATCATGATACTGATACCTGTAACATGTAGCGATACAGATCTCATCGTGTATGGGGCCCTTTACTTATATTTTCTATTTCTACACATCGCTTCAGTGTGAACCAACTTTAAGAGTAAAAATTATTACTTATCCATTGAATATACTTTAAAACGTAGTGATGGTGGAGCCGCCGGGAGGAAAGAAGTAGCGGAAAGATGGGTAAAATGACAAGTTATAGTAAAAATATATTAAAAACAATTATTATAATAGTCCTTATTGTCTGTTTTTTCAGACTGACAGTCAGTAAAAAATTGCGATTTAATAAGTTATATAATATATAATAAATTAGTTATGCTCATTTATTATAAGAATTCTTGTTTCAATAACACTTTTCCTAATGAAATTTTGTATTTGTGTTTAAAAAATTTACCTGCATACTAGGGTGAATGTGGGAGAGATGCCGCACATTTTGAAAACACGATAATTCTTACAGTATGCATTTAATTGATTTGAAATTTGGTACACAATAAATGCAAACATTGTTCTTTAAAATTATTTATAAATAACTTTAAATTTTGAGTCATAATGGATTCATAATTAACATTTTTGTAGAGCCTGCAAAGCGGCGTCTCTCCCACACCTACGGGAGAGATGCCGCATCAAAGAAAGTGAGACGCCGCATAGTTAATATTAAAAATTTTGCATTTTACACACATCTTCATACATGATGCATGCCATATGTAACCATTTTTGGCGCTTTATACATCTTAACCAGTCAACTTTTTTTTTTTTTTTAGTACTTTTCAAAACATACAATACACAGGCAATCATCATTATTTTCGTTATCTTTACTAATATGAAGGCTTTTCCTTATCCATTAATGGATCTTTTATATTTACGTGGCATAATTTACAATCCAAAAAAAAAAAAAAATTGCATAACTAAGGTATAAGTCTATGTTTTTAACATGTAATATGATGCGGCATCTATACCAACTTTAAATACGGCATCTCTCCTTTTTGTTGGGATAGATGCTGCATGTTTCTATAGTAAGCATAGTGCGGAATTCTAACCTAAAATTTTATACAGTACCTACTTTTAAAATATACCTAAAGTAATAACAAAACTCATTTTCATTAAAACAATGAAATATACATTCTTAAATTTTAATGAATTAAATGCTTGATAAAATATTATGTTAAAAAACTTACTTTTCAATAATAAAAAGTTGGATAATTACTAAACTGATGGACTAATTATAAATGTCACCATATACAGCTTAAATAAGTAACTTATTTTAAACATATAGTCCATTAATAACGCTATCTATCAATCAACCAACGAACTATGGCTACTGCAGCATCTCTCCCGCACTTACCCTATGTAAAATTTTAGATTTTTAACAACATTTTTCATTGAAGTATACCAAAAATACTTATTTTCCATAAGAGTACATCTATTTTGCCATAAATTATAACACATATTTCTCAATGACAGCAAGACCCGCTCTAGGGCAATCCGGAAATTTACCCGGGGCGGCAAATTTTAAGGCCGACATTTTGTAAAATTCAAGAGGATTGAAGGGCATTTTTACAACTGACGAGCAAAAAAAAAAGGTCGCTGCCAGTGTGGAAGATGAGCAGGAAAAAAAAGGTGTGGAATTTTTCTTTCGCCGGGGCGAAATCTTTTCTTTGAGTCGGCGTAAAGAGCGGGTGCTGATGACAGGTTTTCCTAATCAACATGAAACTTCAAGGGAATTTTTTTTATTGTAAGATCTACCCGATTTAGTTGATTTCAGTTGTTTTTCAGCATTTTCTTTCTAGGGATTCAAAGTCCTTAAACGATTTAATTTACAGAATAAGATTTATTTACAGGGTCGTGTCATTGATTGATGCATTAGACATCATATTGTATTTTCAAACCAATTATTGTAAATATTTGCATTCTAATTATTACTAGTGGATCCGGTTTCTCGAAATTGAGCAATTGTCTTACATCAACAAAATTAGACACTTAAACCTCAAAAAAATACTAAGTCGTAAACATTTATAAAGAGAACAGTGGTACCATAGTTCTTCATAAACAGTGTTTCTGGTGTAAACTTGGTGGTTCCTCTTTATATGTTCTTAAAATACTTACGTCGAAACGATTGAACCAAACAATTTCTGCCATCAACTATTGCTATTGCTTTATTTTAGCATATTATTTAAAAAAAAGAAAAATAAACAACTATTAACAATAGGGATATTTATAAATCGCCATGACATTGTAACAGTTTTCTAACTTATTTGCAAAAGCTAAAAAGTAGGTATAATCGCAATAACACATTCACTACAATTTCTTACAGTGTTTAACAATAACAATTAAAAAACCATCTGGGCACAACTGTGATTTCTAGGCGCCATGTTTTCAGCGTACATTTTGGTTAAGCCATCCAAAGTAAACACACGAGATCTCATTTTTTTTTCGAGATATCGAGCGTGAAAATTTCCTAATGAGGCTTTAAATTAATAATGATCTCTAGATCTATCTTAACCTAATCATAACGTATTTAAATCCTGATATGTTAGTCTCCGACGGAATGTCTCCGGCGGAATACCTGCAGCTGCAGCGCACAATCAATATCCCGCGCAAGCTTACCTATCTTATTTTAATGTATCTAAAGTCCTAATGCATTAATCTTTTCCCTGCCGAATAAAAATATGTTGTAAAAGAGAGAATGTGTAAACATAAAAAGAAACAGAAAATTGTTTATATGTATATCATATAAAATGCACACTTATTTAATTTTAAGATTTTTATTTTCTTATTTCATAAAATGATAAATTGATACCCATAGCATTATTCGTATTATTTTATAGTAAAGGCAGTATTAAACTAACACTTCGAACATTTAATAATTTTTTTTAATATTATTTCCAATGTAAGTTTTTGTATTTTATGATATTCATTAAGTAAAATTTATTCTACAAATACTTAAGTAAAACAAATAAGAAACCATTATCTATTATTCTTATAATTCCACATTTCCACATTGTGTGCGTTCATAATATTTTGCGTATCTATTCATAATTTTACAAATTATAATATATGGGCGATTCTCGCGTGACGCACGGGACATTTTTGCAACAAAAACATTTTTTTTTTAAAAATGAAATTAATAACAAACAAAACAAAAAGTTTATAACATGGGGCAACTGGATCAAAATCTTTTGAGCATATTTTAATTTATTATATCTGAAATGCAGTACTCCAAATATAAGACATAAGCTTCGTTTTGTACGATGTCCCGTGCGTCACGTGAGTTTATGCCTTATATCTTGAGTACTGGACTGCAGATAAAAATTAGAAAATGCTCAAAAAATTTTAATTCATTTTCTGCGTATTATAAACATTCTGTTTTGTTTATTATTAATTGCATTTTTTATGAAAAAATGTTTTTGTTGCAAAAATGTCCCGTGCGTCACGCGAGAATCGCCCATATAACACTGACTTTATAAGGCGCATACATATTATCTATGTATAATATAACTACATATATTATGTTTGCATTAACTCCTGTATCCTCGTGTGGCGCGTGATAGTTAGATATATTTTTATAGCTCTGCTGGTCGGATCGTGGGAAAAACAATAATATAAACAATGTCCTAGTACACTATAAATCCAATTAATGTTAACACATTTAATAAATCATAAACAACTTTTATATGAGTTTCTAAATATTTAAAAATATTAAATTATTAACAATATATATTTTTTTATTATTATTACTTCATTTTAAATCAAGGTGGACAATTACAAAGGTATCAATTTCATTAATTTAACATTTACCTGGAACAAACTTTTGTTAGGAAAGTAATCCTAGGGTGGATTTTCAGTGTACATTTAATAAAATTTTATAAAACTAAATGAGAAACAATATTTTTCAATCTAAACAGTTTCGATGTTGTTTAAATAAAAATGTCAAAATTCTTTAATTTATGAGTGATACGTTTTTTCGGCAATTTTGACAGGATAATTTATGACTTGCACTATCCATTCCGGACGACTTTAAAAAGATAGTGTTGTCTTTTATTGTCACATATATTTCTCTCTTTGTTTCCTTTGGCATGTTAACATGCCAATGGCACTGAATCGGTTAATACTAAATATACTAGGCTTTTGTGGAATATCTTCGAAGGATTTTGGGTGTATCTTCGGTATAATGTTCGCGGCGCTAGATGGCTATTCATCCTAATCTTATCATATCCTAACGTATTCAAACCCTAATATATTAAATCTATACATATAATAAAACTGTAACGAGACCGTTTCTGTACATGGAATATTTTTTGAAAATTGTACTGGTACGGTAAATAGTTATCGATGTATAGATATCAAAACAGCGATTTTTAAAATTTTTGTCTGTCTGTATTTCTGTTTGTCTTTCTGTCTGTCTGTCTGTCTGTTCACGCATTACGTAAAAACTACTGGACGGATTTTAATGAAATTTGGTGTGATGATAACTTATTAACTGGGCCAACATCTAAGATACTTTTTATTCCGGGAAAATGTCTCATTCACACGGGAAAATGGAAAAACCATTTTGAGCATGTACACATTACGTAAATTTACATATTTCATAATTTCATAACTATAGTAACAAAATGTAATGTAAATAAATTGAATATTGTAGTTTGGAAATTTCTCTGAATTTGAAATCAAAGAAAATGTTGCTAATTGTGTACCGAAAAATATAATAAATACACAATTGTCAATTTGGAGACAATTTAATGCATTTTGTGTTGCAAGAAACTACATATTGGAAAAAGAAACTACTCAATGATTCGCGTGAACGTCACGGGTACGGCTAGTATTCAATATATTAGCCTTTGGTGCATTTAATGTATACATGTGATTCAAGTACTTAGTTGAAAAAAATATTTGTTGTACGGGCACAGTCTTCCTACCATTTTAATATATTTTTTAGTTTATATATTCAATTAATTTATTAATATATACACATTATTTAAATTTTTTTCAAAAACACCGAAAAAAAATATATTCGCATATTTTGTTTTATTTCTTCTAATATATCACCAGATGGCATTAAATTAAAATAATATATTATGCGTGCTACAGATACACATAAGTACGATTATTTATTATGTTATGTCTTTTTTTAACATATCGCAATCTTAATTCGAAAAACAAAACTGCTCAAATACAAAAAATGATGACATGAAAAAATTATGTCTGATTAACAATAAAAAAAAAAAGGAAAAAAAAAGCAACCAAGTCCACACTCATATATCACATTTCAAAATATTATTTTTCACTGTACCAAAAGATACACTTTATTTCAAAAATATGTTGGAAGCGCTGGGCAAACACAGAATTTATTTTGTTTTATTTTGACACCGATCTGTGCAAAGAAAACAAAAATACGTAAGTGGAAATGTGGGTGATACTTCAAATGATACTTCAAACACACAAATTTACGTCAGTGTTTCTCACTCTTTTTTTTCTCGTGGCACAATCTTTAAGATGAAAAACTACACTTGTATAGTTACAGAAGAGCAAATTTACGTGTTATCAGACAGTATACAGTGAAAAAATTTGTGTTCTGCGTAAAAAAAAACTAGTGGTTAAAATTTTTGTGTTAAATAAGTAACCCAACCCTGTGTTAATGTAACATTTAGTGTTTGTGTTAAATGAAAATATTAACAAAAATTTTGATTTAACAGAATTAAAATGTTATCTGTTTTAAACAACACACAAATAACACAATGTTTGTGTAAAATGCGAAAAAATGTCATAAATACACTTATTTGTGTATTTACGACACCAAAAAACTGGTTTCGCTCGCGTCTATTGCCTTAGTTATAAGAGCGGGAATAGTGGTAACTGATACTATCGGTAGCATCATTGCCATAGTCATTGAAATACTGGAAACCGTGCGACGTGCGTTCAACAGAAACATATCTATGTATAGAAGCAGACGGAATATTTGAAAATCAAAAGCGTATTCCTAAGGTTAAATTGGTTTTGATTATTTAGATATTAAATATTGGTAAGTTAATTAAAAATATTATAGATTGAATTTTTTTCTTTGTTTGCAGAATTTACTTCAATTAATTAAAAAATTATCGAATATTCTGCGTTCCAGAACACATTTAAAGGGCAAAGATCAGGTAAAGAAGAAAGAGTCTTTCCATTTTGCCTTCCACGTTCAGTTTGACAACGATCTTCACAATTTTTGGGTATTGCTTCGACATTATTTTCATCAGAGCACAACTTTGTAAAAATATTAAATAAAAAAATTTAAGTACTGAAAAATTGTTTTTTACTATTTCTTTTCATTTATATAATAAATAAATAAAAAAAATACTAACTGAAATAAAACTAATGTTTTAAAAAGCCGACTTCAAAAAGTAAAAAATAATGTATTAGCACGTATTTTGAAGTCAGGCGTAGTATCGCGTAAAAAATGCGATCGGATCTGCTTGTAAAATCAATAAATTCTTGTGGATCTACATTTTTTTAAGTACTACGCCTGACTTCAAAATACGTGCTAAACTGCTAATACATTATTTTTTACTTTTTGAAGTCGGTTTTTTAAAATATGTTTTATTTCATATCTTTTAGTGTGAAATAAATTTCATACCTTTTAACATTGCAGAATTTGTTTCTTTTAAATTTAAAAATATGTTACAATAGTTTTTAAAATAAATAATTTTGCATATAAAAATTTTAAAATTGCCATAATTATTCATATTATTGAAGATGGTTAAAAAGTTACTCAACCATTGTTAATAAAATTTTTATGGGACCACCTGGAGAGTTTTATCTACTAACCAAAAAAAGAATGGAGTAAATCGTCCCAGAAATGTGGGAGAAATCGGTGTACATACCTATAAAAAAAAAAAAAAACATACGGGTTGAATTAAGAACCTCCTTGTTTTTGAAGTCGGTTAAAAAATAATATACCAACACATTTACTGGGTAAACTTCTACATTCTAAATCAGTTAATTTTACACATAATTGTGGTAAAATTATAGCTAAGTAATTGTGTAAAATTAACACAAAATGTATGTCCTCTTGTGTGTTAAATCATTGACACAAATCTTGTGTAAAGATTTGACACATATGCTTTGTGTTAAAATAACACAAAAAATTGAGTGGACCGTTCTGGACATGTGAAATGTGTCAATTTTAACACAATTTTTTTCACTGTGTAACGTCAAAATAAAACGACAAAATAATAAGTTTTTTTTAGAAACTTCACGGTACACTTTCAGAAAACTCATCTACTCCAAAACGTTTAATTTTTAGTTTAATAGGTTTCAACATAAAATACAAGAGCTCAACGTGATAATCGAAAATCGAATGTTCCAGCGCAACGGTTACAGTATTTTTATATTATAATCCTTTTTGATCTATGAAACCGTAATTTCTTTTTTAACTTAAAGACGACATAAAATTTACAAAATTCGAAACATAACACAAAATCTAATTGTAAAATTCTAACATCCATTTAAAAGTACTTACCTCACGAAAGCAAAATCGTGTTACAAGAGAAAAATAATTTGTTTTTTCTAAAAAAAAATTCATAATTAAATTTAGTCAAAAATAAAAATTTGCAGTAAAATTTTACTAATTATCTGTCTCAAATTACTACTCACAATAAACTAGTATTATTTGTATTAGATTGTAAAAAAGAGAGCACCCAAAAAATGTGTAGTAAAGTGTACACATAAATATCGTATAAATACAATTTTTGTTTACTTTTCTTTCCAAATTTCATGTTTAGTTCGTTAGGCGTTAAAGAATTTATTAAAATAATTTCTACGTTTCCTCCAATTTCTTTTTTCTCTAATACAAAAATGCATTGCTAACATTTTTTAAATTTTAAAACAAGTAAATTTTTAGTCGAATTTTCTCCGAAAAATTAGACTTATACAGTCTATACGATAAGAGCTGCGAGAGGCGAGACCAGGGGCGCTATCCATTTTCGGACCCGTAGAACACGATTATGTTAAAAAAAAAGATGTCTTATATATATATATATATATATATATATATATATATATATATATATATATATATATATATATATTTCCCGCAACCTTTTAATATGTGTAGGGCCCCCCTATGGAAGTTAAGAGATGAAATTTGGTAAGTGGGGCTTATTCCGATGCACAACAATACTATCAAAGTGGGGTCAAATTTTGGGCAAATTTTTTTTCGGACCCGACCTTTAAGGGGGTGGTGGGGGGCGGAAAATCAATAAAACTTTTCCAAACCGGTTTTAAATAATGTTTCGGTCAATTATCTACAACATATCCAAAATTCAGCTTCCTAGGATCATATGGTGGGAGTAGAGGGGGGAAAAACGATTTTCGCTGGATCTAACAGCCCCCAGCCCCCCAGAATTAACGTAGAGGGTTGAAATTTGGTGTGTTGATAAAGTTCGTATCTAGGTTGTGCTTTTTGGAGGTTTTAATATTTTACCCCCACCCCCCTCATTTTTAAGCTACAATTTCATGCATTTTCGACGTTTTCGAAGTTTGTACCACTCGCACAGGGCACCCGAATAAACCTAGAGGGCTGAAATTTTGTATTCGGATTGAGTTAGTATCAAGGGGGTGCCTTTTGGGGGTCTCGACTTTTAACCCCTACCCCCACCATTTTTATACCCAAAAGAACATGATTTTTCTTGTTTTTTAACAGTTTCGTTCGGGTCAAAATCTCCCCAAATAAACCTAGAGGGCTGAAATTTGGTGTACAGGTTAAGCTAATAGCCAGACACTGTTTTTTGGAGGTTTCAACTTTTAACCCTTACCCCCACGATTTTTACGCCAATATTTCCTTAATTTTTTTGCTTGTTTTCTAACATGTCTAGAGACTCCATAAGGAAACCTAGAGGGCCGAAATTTTGTACGTGTATTCAGTTAGTATTCAGCTAGTATCTTGTAGGGAGTCCGCATCACTTTTCCCCCCACTTCTCCCATTTTTACATCGGAATTGAATGCTATTGTTAAATGTGTTTTAAAAGCATTATGTTTATTCTAAATACAAGTAGGCGAATAGTAATTTTAAATACCCCTGTCGCAGCATCTGCATAACATAGCGAATTTCCAAATCTTGGGCACTGGCGGATCTCATCTAAGACCTGTACCTATTTAAAATAGTTTAGCTTTCTAAGAGTAAAAGAATTTTTAAAATCGGTTGGGTAATTAGTTTTGGTATTTTTGGGGACCCAAGAACCCGAACGAATTTTGTGCAGCATAGTTGTATCCATCTAAAATAATTTAGTTCTCTAGCAGTGAGAAATTTTTTAGCATCGGTTCGATAGCTTATTACTGGCGTTTTCGGATCTGCAAGATCCCGGTGGACCTCATTAAAAAATCAGCTCGACCGTATATTCTAGGCGGACTTTATGTTATATATATATATATATATATATATATATATATATATATATATATATATATATATATATATATATATATATATATATATATATATATATATATATATGTATATATAACACAACCTGTACCTATCTAAAATAGTTTACCTTGGTAATAGTAAAAAGGTTTCAAAATCGGTCAGTTATTTTATTTTTGACACTTTTAGTTCCTACTGACACTTCAGACCTTACATAACGTAATCTATATGTATCTAAAATAGCTTAGCTCCCCAACAGTGAAAAAATTTTCAAAATCGGTCGGCTAGTTTATTTTTGACGCTTTTGGATCCGATGGACCCTGGCAGACTTTACATAACGTAATCTATATTTATCTAAAATAGTTTAGCTCTGTAAGAGTGAAAAAATTTTCAAAATCGGTCGGTTAGTTTATTTTTACCACTTTTGGGTCCCATGGACCCTGGCGGACCCTAAATAACGTAATGTATGTCTATCTAAAATAGTTAGTTCCCCAACAGTGAAAAAATTTTCAAAATCGGTCGGTTAGTTTATTTTTGACACTTTTGGAGCCAATTCAGAATCCAGTCCGCACACAAAATTTCATAAGCGTTAGACGTTTCGTTCGAGAGTTATCGTGGGAACATAAATATATATATATATATATATATATATATATATATATATATATATATATATATATATATATATATATATATGTTTCGTTCGAGAGTTATCGTGGGAACACATAAATATATATATATATATATATATATATATATATATATATATATATATATATATATATATATATATATATATATATTTATGTGTTCCCACGATAACTCTCGAACGAAACGTCTAACGCTTATGAAATTTTGTGTGCGGACTGGATTCTGAATTGGCTTGGCTAAGTTCGTTAGCCAGACACGTCGGATGCCCAGAAGTAGGTTTTCTGGCCATTTTTTATCATTCGATCCTATCATAAGGCAGTTCAATTTTTACATCGTTGAAAAGGAAAAAAAAAATTATGAAGAAAATATTCTTATAATTTTCTTTCTATTTTAAGTATTTTTCGAGAAAATGTAAATTTTCACTTTTATTCTTTCTTTGTTAGTCTAATAAGTAATTTATATTTATATCTCAGTTCTTTATTAAGTATAAAAATATTTCACTTTTTTATTAAAGAATTTTGTGAGAACAAGTGAAAACTATTCACATATATGTGATATAACACACATACATGTATAGAGTTTTGTTTCTCATATTGCATTATAATTAGCATGGTTGTATCCCATGTTAAAAAATGTAAATTAAACATATATATATATATATATATATATATATATATATATATATATATATATATATATATATAAATTTTAGTGAATATCATTTTCGTATTCTAGGGACCTCAAAACAGATTTCTGCCATAGTCCCGGACTCAGATTGCGTCATGACACCTACTGTAATAGCTGAATTTCGAGTTTTCGAAATTCGCTAAAAATTTAAAAAAAAGTGAACTTACTTTTATGACAAATGAAATACATACATATTGAGTAATTTAAAAATGTTATTAAAGTCACTGTTTATTTATAAATTAGGAATTTTGGATTTTTAGTATTTATAAAATAGAAATTTTGGATTTTTTTGGAAAGAAAAAATATCTTTATAAAGGCCTTCCAGTTTACTATTTAAGGTCCTTTTTTAATTTTTAAAACTAAAACATAAAGGCAATTAGCGGATAAACATGGGCAGGAATGTCCTCGTACGAATTGTGTTGGCTTTTTTTCTGCTACCTGTTTTCGGCACAAAATTGAAATTTACTGAGATACAGCCCTTAAATACTTAAAACCTTTTTTTAAAGCCTTGATCAGCCGAACACTCATCACCAGTTTTGAAACCAACAAAATGACAATTCGGTTGTAGACGTTCAATCACATTTCGCTTGTAGACATTCAATACCGAAGATGAAGGGGAAAATTCGACTACCGTGATGGGGCCCCGCTGCTCACGGCGTTTTTTTCTGTTAAACTATTTTACAAAAATACTACATTTTTTTTTTTCAAAACAAATTTTATTTGATCTACCAAAAAGAAATTGCTTATTAATTGTAAGTTTGTTACATATTTTACATAATTCTTATAATTTTTCCATGAATTGCATTTAAATCAAGAATTTGAAACATGTTTCAATTAATTTGATTTACAAATTGCCTTTACAGTTTAGAGTACCAAAAAATTAAGAAAAAGAATTCATATCATTAAAAAATACCTCTTTGCAAAAGTTACCGTAAAAAACAAAATAGAATCAACTAGGTACATAATATTGAAATTTGAGTCTAAAAATATAAAATTATTGCTGAATATTACTGTCAAAAGACTAATAAACGATCATGTTTTATATGTCTCAACATTTTTTTTCTATTTTGAACATTAATAAATATTTTCAAAAACAGAGGAAGTGTCATGTCATTACAAAATCATACTTAAATCTTAAACATTGATTTAATATTATTTCCAATCTGTTCAGACTGCACGTACGAAAAGAATTTATCATTTAGAAAAAACAAAATTAAAAAAATTATTTGTAATAAATATAAAAATGTAATATAAAGGGTAAAAATGATTAAGACAAAATAATAATATATACCTCATTTATTTTTAAATTAGATACTATCCACGACCAAAATATAAATGAACAATTTATTCAGTTTTGAGGTTGAATAGTTTTTAGGGCGTTATTCAGGAGCAATATATGTGATTGACTGCTTATCAGACTAGAGAAACTCTCGAACAAAGATCAGTAGCGTAATGACAAGGTGCTTAACTAGTAATCAAGGATTCTGATTCGAGTTCCGATCGATCCAGTTTGATAATTTTTCAATCACTATATGATTTTTAATTTACTAAAATACAATAAAAATATATCATTTCCAAAACAAATCTAAAATTTATTATTTTCAGTAAAAATAGGTATTAAATTATATTGTTTCTGTTGTCATGCATCTTGAATCGAAAAATTATAATTTGGAATTCGGTTATAGGTAAATCAGCGGAAGTTGTATCTGCACCTAGTATACAACTTGTTTTTGGGGTATAAGTTCGGGGCCTTCTCACTTCGAGTAAAGACAGCATTGGTGCCTTTAAAAATGTGCTCCAGCATATTGCCAATGTACAAAAGAATTTGCCTTAAAATATGAATATAAATATACCCGACTAGCAAAATAACAAAAAAAAAAAAAAAAACTATGAAGCAGGCAAAAAAAATTGCAGCAATATCTCGATTACGTCATTTATAATTTACCAAAAATAATCGAGGATAAATAAGCTAATTTTTATCATGAAGTGAGATGCTGCCACGTTAAAATTTCTGGGCGTATAAATTCACACATATGTGTTCTAAGTATCTCTTTTCATAATAAGGTAATTAATAATCAGGTCAGCTAGTCATCACCTGTAATTTTAAAATTCAATAGATAAAGTGTAAAACATACGTTATTCATTTCAGATATTTTATTAATTTCATTAAAAAAAATTATTACTAAATATGAATTATTCTGTCTTATATTGATATTTGTCGGACAGAATCATAACAGAATCGATATCAGTATGAAAATCGAATTTTGAAAATGCTATTTTAATTTTTAATTAAATTAAATATTTGAACGGAATTCCGAATATTGATACAATCTGAAGTAAATGTATCTTATTTAAAAATAATAAGAATATTGTATTTGTCAAGAAAGACAGTTATGTACATAAAAGAATTTTTTTTGTAATTTACCTCACAAACATACACTCAGTAATACTTACTAAATACTAAATTATATGTTGGTATGATTAATTATACTATAGTTACTAGTGATATCGAATAATTAATCGGTTAATCGGTTTAGTCGACTAATTTTGTTTACAATTAGTCATTTCTAGTCGACTATTTTACCCTCGACTAAATGACTAAAATAATTTTTTTTTAGATGACTACAAACGACTAATTTAATAAAAATTTTCTGCACTATTTATAAGACTCCAAAAAATGACAACTAAAAAATTATATATTTATGTAATTTGTTAGTAACTATAACATTATGATTTCTTATTCTTAATATTAAAAGTCATTAAATTCAAAAGAAAACATCGTTTCTGAAAAAGTTATGTAAGCCACCTTGTTCATAAACATAATTAAAAATTTAGTCGATTAGTTGACTATTCTATGCTCGATATTTTCGACTAACGACTAATTTTGTCTGAAAACTAACTTTAATCGATTAATCAACTAACTGCTCCTCGGCTCGACATTACTAATAGTTACCATATATTTATGTTACTTACCGTACTACTATTGAGAACTAACTTATTCAGTTAGTATTAAGATATTTCTATAAATGTCACACAGTATTATTAATAATACGTTATGCACGATAAAATATGTAACTATCTGTGGAATTGTTTTAAATGCACTTATATCAACGTCGCACACTGTCACATACTTTGGTCTGCATAAAGTCTATTTAACACTAGACAGTAGACACTACAATCATAGACCATAGTATTCTTCTTCTTCCTGCGGATGGGGGGGAGGGGTCCTGTCAGCCCGTGCACTGATTCCTAGTGGAATATTGTGCAGTAACCCCGTTTATTCATAAGTTATGCGTAAGAAGCCCGCTTCTTTGATGAAGTCAGTTAGGGTCCTTACAGGATCCTGATAAATAGTCTCAAGCTCTGTACCCAATCCCAGTGTTGAGTGCCTAATGCGAGTCAATGCCTCGCATTCAAATAAAATGTGGTGTACTGTTTCATCTTCCACCCCACATTTCCTGCATATTGGTTCTTCTCTATATATTCCCATTCGATGCAGATGCTTCCTTAAATGATTGTGTCCAGTAAGAAGACCCACTATAGCTTTCATCTTCGTTCTATCCAGTTGTAGAATCTCGGATGATAGCTTCATGAAAGGTCCTTTAATCATAAGCCTCGCATGTCTTTGTTCTGCAGTATTCCTCCAAATTGCAGTTGTTTCGTTTGTCATGGCTTCAGCAATTTCCCTTTTCGCGGTTTTAATCGTTACCCCACAGTAGGGTTTTGGGCTGTAGTCATCTTTTAATGCACCTTGCTTTGCAAGTTTGTCAGCTTTCTCATTGCCATCGACTCCCACGTGGCCTGGTACCCATATCAGAGAAACTCTGTTCTTACTATCTAGTTCTTGTAGGAGTTCCCTACATTCCAGGATAAGTTTTGACTTAACCTGAAATGAGTTAATAGCTTTGAGTGCTGCCTGACTATCACTGAAAATAAAAATATTCTTAATTTGATAAGATCTTCTTATATTTTCATAGAGACAGCAAATTATTGCGAACTCTTCTGCTTGGAACACTGTACCGTACTGTCCCAGATGTTGAGATATTTCAACTGCTGGACAAACACCAAATATTCCTGCTCCTGTTCGGTCATTAATTTTGGAACCATCATGTTTTCCTCTCGCCATTCAGTTCGCGGTGTGATGCTAACTTCAAATGGTCTTTCAAAGAGGTATTTAGTTTCTGCAATGTCAGATGGCATTTGTAGAATTTTGCTACATATTTCGTGAGAGATACTGGTATGGGAAGACCCATAATGAATCTTGAGCCACTGCCCAGTCTTCTCTAGCCTGTAGGTTGTCATTTTGGCAACTCCACGAATGAATATATCCAGAGGAGTTAATGACAGAATGATTTCCATTGCTTTTGTGGGTGTGGATGACATTGCCCCTGTAATCCCAAAACATGTTGAGCGTTGTAAGCTCTCCAGTTTGGTCTTTACAGTTTTCTGCTCAGTCTTCTTCCACCACACAACCGTTGCATACGAGTCACATAATATTGATGCACGAATATACCAATATAAGAATTAATGATTTATCACCATTAGCAATGTCAAAAAATTGTTTTAAAATTTAAAATTCGAGATACTCAGTTTCTACAAAAACTCACCTTCATCGTTTTTCCCGCCGACTCCTCATATATAAATGTCAAGACTGTTCGGACATATTATCATGTTCCGGTATAGGGGCTTTTACGTTATTTCATTCTTGAGTTTTTTTATTGTACGTCTTGGAGTAATGGAGACACAGCAACTATCTCTATCATGAAATCTGCAGTGTGCATTTTTGTGTACCTTAGGTTCGTAGGTAGTCAGTGCCTCAGTGGCACTCACCAAGTGTAAGTCAGTCAAACAACAATGGATTTGATTGTTGTTAGCACTGTAGAACCCCCACACGCAGTGTTGTGGTATCGCACATATGTATGCGAAGCAGGGTCACGTGACTGCCACCTCTAATTCGATTACGCACACATACACAGTTTAGCACGTCAATACAAAGTAAACACCGTGCACGTATATAACATATTTTCTATCTCTTACTGGTTACACTGATTCCAGTAGTGGAGAGATACGTATTGAAACTCTGTCCTCTGTGATTGTACGTAATTCGAACCTTTGAAATTAGAGCAGCTAGACAAAGATAAATTTATCCGAACCATCATATTCATTTTCCTTTGTCACTTGTACTCAATCAGAAATTTTAAAGTTTTATTACTGGTCCACTGCCAAGTCGTACTTGGTGAACAGGGCCGCATTTGACTTTGAAACGGCCCTGAGAAATTTTCGTGTGAAAACGATCATATTAGGAAGAGCATATATGAATGCCACTAAGCAATCTCTCTATCAGTCAAGATTCTTATTGTTTGTTTAAATCCTTTGACACGATTATAAAAAAAAAAAAACTTATTCTTACTAAAATTATATGAAGCTAACTTTAGATATATGTTATAGTTTATAGTTAAAAAAATAAATTAACGTATGACTCAGTTAGATAAATGGCATTGTAGAGCTTTTAATTTTGTTAATATTATTATTTTCGGTAAATAAAATTAGACATAATTTTTAAAATTAAATCTTCCTAGACACAATGTTTATAAACTGATGGGTCTGTGTTAAAACCAAACGGCATTATACTAAATTGCGTATCGTACAAATATTGTGGTATTAATATGTCGGCTGCTTGTCTTTCTTTAAAATATGACATAATAATTTTTTTCATCAAAAATTTATGTCACAGATGTGTGTACAATATATTTCATTTTTATAAATCGTGTATTTGTTTTTTTTTTTTTTTTTTTGAGACAAAAATTACAGGTAATACTTTGATTACCATTATAAATTATAAAATATTATTTTATTTTTCGGAAATTAATATGTATTATCACAGTAACTTTTAAATTCAGGTGATTCGGAAGTCTTTAGAAATGATGGAAATATGTACCTATATACAAATGATGTGAACCGTTTTAGACATACTGTACCAATAGCACATACCAATTTTTAAGAAAAGTTTTAATAATAACTTACTAAATTGGTTTTGATATTTTCATATACCGTGTGGAAACGCTCCTAAACTGATACATATCCCTTTTATACCATTAAATATTTTTTATTAATTTTTAAAAAAGTAGGTATACTGTAGGAACCAATTATATTGCACCACCTGAAATACATATTAATTTATTCTAAATTAACGAATTATTTGTTGCAAAAGAAAACCCGTTCCGAAACACTACTATAACATCTCTCAGGACTAGTGGTCTTACCAAAACCAAGGAAATTAATTTAAACTCATTGAGTTCAATAAATTGTATTTAGGATAGTACAATAAGAATTTCAAGTAACATATTGAATGATGAAAATCGGAAGAAATTGAAACTACAAAATTCAGGAAAAATATATGAATACAAAAGTGTTAATAAGAATGTAATATGAAGCATGTTTTTAAAGTAAGTACCGTTTTGATATAAAAAAATCAACAAGTAAATTTTTCAGACAAAACTTTATTTATCTGAAAGAGCATTATTTCCTCTACTTCTCTACATAATTTCCATTATTATTAAGGCACTTGTCGTATCTTGGGACCAGCTTTTGTATGCCGTCGTCAAAGAAGCTTGCCGCCAGACTGGACAACCACTGCTGCACAGACGTTTTTACTTCTTCTTGATACAGCAGGAAATTTTTCAGCTAAGGACGAAATTGTGAACCGTCTGTTCTCTTTCACTTTACAGTCCACTTTTTGAATGAGATCATCGGTAATGACTGAAGGTCGCCCACTTCGTTCCTCATCATGAACGTTTGTGCGGCCATCATTGAAGGCCCTAACCCATTTCCGCCCCATTCCTTCACTCATAATGTTTTCACCATAAACTTCACTGATTTGACGATGAATGTCAATTGCTTTTAAGCCTTTAGCACAGAGAAAACGAATCACAGCACGCACTTCACAGTCGGCGGGATTCTCGATAGTCGGCGGCATTTTAAAATCACGTAAACAAACGAAGACTCGATCAAACGGCGTCGTAATGGCGTCTGTGGCTTCCCAACTGATGTAGCTACACTACGCGTTTGCGCTAAACGGCAACTGCAGGGCTGCGGCGGCGTAATTTAAAAACGGTACTTACTTTAAAAACATGCTCGTAATTTACAAAAAATAAATTATTCTATGTCTCCAAAACTAGCTATGAGCTGGTGCAGCCCATTTTTGTGTTGGTGCCAAGTAACCCCGCCAAGAAACAACGAATTCTTTTGATTAGTGTTTTTAATGAAAAATTATTTATTCGTTTTATAAGTTCGTTTTATTACAAGTTTTCAAAAATCGGAACTTGTGACTTTTGGGAGGGCCTTAATACGGTTGACAAGGGTACAAAATTCTAGGGAACCGTTCTGGCACCTAAAATTCTAAAAATTAAATACTGGTTTAGATGCCATAATTGAAAAAATAACTAATATCCCTACATAAACAGACCACAATTACCTCCATATGATTTCTTTTTCTAACAGCAAAATAATAGGTACTTTTTCTAAATAATAATTTAAAATACGCTTGTCGAAGCATCCTGCATAACAACAAATTTCCGTTTATAAAAATTCGTTTTTCTGTAATTTTTCACCCTGTTAAGTGATTTTCCCTCCTCTTTCTAATGGTGTAAAATTTACTGTAAATAAATGTCGAAAAATTTTTTAACTTGGAAAAAATTTGCCAAAAAACTAATTTTTTTTCACTAAAAATGACCAAAACAACCATGTTCTAAGCATCCGACATGGCTGGCTAACAAACTTGTCCAACGGTGTGGGACTAAATACATATAAATATAATTTATAAATTTTAGTGAATATTATTTTCGGTTTCTAGGGACCTCAAAACAAAAATCTATCATAGTCCCGGGAGATTTCTTTCGGAGCTCTAAAAAATAGGACTTTCTTCGGAACCCTAAAATACATATATGTATATGTATATGTATATGACTATACAAGCGATTATCCTGTTGTACAGCATACATGTCATATTCTTTTTAGGTGGTATGTATAACTTACCTACCTACGTTCATATTTAATTATATATAAACGTAGTAAAAACACTTCTGATAAAAATTAATTTTTCTCAGAAACCAGTTGACATAGAATAATGGTTCTAAAACCTTTTTATGTGATTTTTTTCTCGTCTTCTTAATGGTGTAAAAAAAGTCACAAAAACTTTTGCACTTGGGGAAATTTTAGCAGAAAACATAAAAATATATAAAATTTAGTTTTTCTCAAAAACTAGTTCACATAGAACAATGTTTCAAACACTTTTAAATTATAGCTAATTTTTGCCAAAAACTCATTAATTTTTACGAACAATGCTTAAAAAACAATGTTCCTGGCATCGGATGTGTTTGGTTGGCGAACTCATCCAAGATTTTTGGGCTTCCAATGTTTTCACCAAATTTCATAAAAGTAGAAGTTTTCATTCGAAAGTTATTGTGTTGATACATATAAACATACATACGTAAATACATATATACATATATATATATATATATATATATATATATATATATATATATATATATATATATATATATATATATATATATATATAAATTTTAGTGGATGTTATTTTCGGGTTCTAGGGACCTCAAAGCAAATTTCTGCCATAGTCACCGGCTGTTACGGTGAAGGCTGTAATAGCTGAATTTCCAGAATTCTTTATGGAAATACACTAAAAAAAAAATATATGCTTTGCATATTTAATCTCATAACAAGTGGTACTGACAAGCGGAATATATAATAAAAACTATTCGGAAAAGAGTGTTAGGCCCATTAGGTGGAGTTGAATCTTTTTTCATTTATGGTGGAATTGTACTCCCTAGGAACAAAGTGATGCAATTTATATAAATAAATAAATAATATAATAAGCAAAGTTGGTAGTACCTATAGATATTTTTATTTATGGACATTTTTTAAATCTTTTATCGGTAATTTACAGTAGCGACAATGAAAACAACACAGCTGTAACAAAGGCACAAAAAAATAAAAAAAAAATAAAAAATCAACAGAGAATCAAAGTAATCGACGACAAATAAAACAAGAATTGCCATCACAATACTCGCTCTAGGTCCAGCAAAATGAAAAACTATATTGCATTGTCACGTTAGGCCAATTTTAAAAATGGATATCCACATTCACTAGAATTCTACACTATTCGTCAAATTTATTATAAATATGTACTTGCATAAAAGAAAAATTGTAAGCTCCACATTATTTAGATGTTTTAATAATAATAAAGTGATAAGTGCTGCAAAAATCTTTTTTATTTTTATTTTTTTAAATTTCTGGACTCACGAAGATCTTAATACAATTACTGATTTATTTTTATCCTGAGTTTTTACGGAAATACTAATAAATATTAAATATATACTTACTGTTAGCTGTAACAAAAAAATTGTACCCTAACTAGGCCTGCCAATCACAGAGCGAATTTCTGTCGATCTCCTGATCTTATTTACAAATTAAAATAGGGATATAGCCAAACAGAAAAATTACATCCGAGATATAAATCATATTTCCTGAACGAATTTAGCTATTTCGACGGCAAAAATGAAAATTTCGCACTCAAATTAATTAATGATAATAAATTTTGTTAATGCTTCAGAAATCGTAATTTTATTGTTAGAAATACGAAATTCGATACTTAACTATTTTGATCTTATAAAGATTAACATTTGTCCTCGAATCGTTGAAATCTTCAAATCGAGCTGCTGTCCCCGGCAATATTTTTATTTCACATTGTACAGTTATTTTTTTCACAATTTTTACGGAATTTATTAAAAATAAAAAAATTACTTTTAAAATGATCTTTTAATTTTAATCTAGTACCCTACTCGGAGCTATTCGTTGGTTTTCGATACTGTTTTTTTCCATTTTTGATAAAATCAGAAATGTCAAGACAAAAGGACAATGACATTCGGAAGATAAGTTACATTTTCTAAACAAATTTGGCTAATTTAACTTAAGAATTCTTTGTAAGAGTAATTGCTAATAAATTATATATTTTTCATCAAAATCGTTTCGTCAGTACAAGTCCGAGAAAATTAGACAGCAACAATATTAACGTTCGTTCCCTAAAAAAAGTTTTTCTCGAAAGCTTAAGAAAACCTATTTTTTCTAAATATGGTTTCTGAAAATTCGTATGAACTCATCCAGAACACAACACATTATGTAATTTTGATAATAGATGTGCATTCTAGGATTACAATGGCATGAGAATTTTTAAACATGCAAAAAAAAAATATTTACTTTATTTAAATATTTTTAAGACTTGGGAGGTTATTTAATCGCAGAATTGTGCGTTGGATTGGAAGCATCTAATTTACGTATAAGGAAATATATCACCGAATAAATATTATTATAATAGAAAAGTAGCTCGCATAAAATGCACATATGAAGCGTACAGGCGAAAAACGATCATAGTCACAAAAAGTAAATTTTTCAGGGGAGCGTTTTTAAACTTTAAAGTGTGAATCGCGCATTTTTCAACATAAAAATTTTTTGCCTGAAAACCACGCATAGGATCTGGTCCAAACTTTCGGTGGTTATTACTAATATAGTAAGCTAGAAGACGCCATGCCGGCAGAAAATAGACGGCTAGCCATTTTCGCGAATTTTGACATTGAATCATGTATTATATGCATATTTTTCAGCAAAAAAATTTGTTCTTCCCCTGCATATCACGAACTATGATTGATTTTAACGTGTAATATTAGCACGGGATCAATATTGTGCATACTACCAACATAACAGCATGAATTTTGGCATTGTTTACTTTTTGTGACTCTGATCGTTTTTCCCCTTTACCCTTTATATGTTGTTCACTACTCTTGAAAACATGGATCAGTGAATTATAAATTATTTTATAGATATAAATATTGTGAAATCCCTAAATAATCAGTAGGTATTCTCTTCATTTTGTTGTCCCAGCGCTTCCACAACAATACTCTTAATAATTAAGAATTATTTGCGAAAGAAAACTAAATTATGTGGGAAGTGTTAACGATATTATATAATATATGTACATTTTAATTCTGTCTATGATTTTATTAAATTAATTTTAAAAATTTAAACTACTTCTCCAAAAATATATGGCCGTTCATGTACTATACTTACTACCTATATGTAACACGGTTAACTTTATGGCATTTTGATGGCATCATTGGAATGTTTATAGAATTACCAAATTCAATTCCCTCTCCAGTTTCCCATGAGGATTTTTTTGTTTTTTTCTGGTTGATGTTGTTTAGTTTAAAATTTATTACAGCACATGATCGATATATTTGTATTGTACACATATCTCTTCACTTATTACCGGCAACTACGAACGGTAAAACACAAAAAAATTTTTTTTGTCAGTTTTTGATTTTTAATCAATAAAAAAATAAATAAATAAAATGAAAATTAGATTATTTTAAATATTTACGTTATTCTTTTTGAAAAAATTCAGTCAAATTTCAGAAATTTATGTAATTTTCAGAACTACACTATTTTACGTGACCTTCAATTAATTCCAATATATAACTTGCATGGCATCCGTATTAGTATTTTCCGGCGTGCTTATAACACGCACCTTGAACACCAGAAATATTGTCCAAATTTTTGTGGTGCGCGTTATACGCCGGATATAAAACTGAATTCTGTAAAAATTATGGTGGTTTTTATTTTATTAGATATTCTTCTGCCAATAATAGTATTAAAATTATTTTAGCATTATTATATTATCAAAGTTTTGGTGCGCGTTATACGGCGAACATACAAAAAAACTAAAAAATTATTCAAAAATTTGGGGTACTCATTATACGTCGGTGCGCGTTATACGCCGGAAAATACAGTATTTATATTTTAAGGCCTAATATTGAAATCCTTTATTTACCTAAATTACTTCATCTATTAGTATTCTATGATACTGTTAAATTTCCAGTATCCACTTTTTATTACGCGCGTGAAAAAAAAAACGGGTAATAGTATATTACGTGATTGAGGTTGTAAGTTGCATATTAGACACGAGCGAAAAAGTTACGCAAGAGCCGCGTAGCGGCGAGTGCGTAATTGGGCGAGTGTGTAATATGCCTTAGTGAGTTACGTACTACACTGTGAGTGAGTTACGTACTACACTTTTCTAACATGAAATTCACAATAAACGACAAAAATTTGGTACAAATCTACAAATACCAATACATTAAAATTATGTATGTAGTTTTTGAAATTTATTAAAAACAAACGTAAACATTCAGTTGCTAGGTAAAATTTTTGTACAGATTCTAATATAATATGTATCATGCATATCACTGTATAATATTATTATATAATAATTATAAGAATTAATAAAAGTGTAGTAGGCTTTGTTATTTTTATTATACCTACATGCGCGTGCAAAGGGCCATTTTTTCTACAGCTGGATATGTGGCTGTATGTAAAACGTCGCTTACTTAGATAGTCTTTTGTACAATAAACAAGCAATTTCATGGTAGTCGTAGATCAAATTTATTTTTATAGTAACGATAACAAATTTATTTTTATAGTACGCTACAAACTATAATCATTCATTAATAATGCAAAATAAATATGTTAAAATAATTTTTTTTAATGTAGCTGCCAAACTTAATTATTTTGGATTATTTTTCCATTTTTCGTTAACTTTTTTTCATTTTAATTCAAAATTGCAAAAAATATTGTGTACAATACATGCAATATGAGTGCGACCTCGTTTAACAAACTTACGACTCGTGAAAAAAGACCATCACTTTACAACTTGTTTCATAAATAACTATTATTTAATTCAAGTACAAAATCAATATTCACTGATATTCATAAACAAGGTTTGGAAAAAATAAAAAATACCAAATTTTCGATTTTTCACCACATCACATTGTTAAAAATAGCGATAACTTCAGAATCACTGAACAAAATGTGACCAAATTTTGTTACTTTTAACACCCTATATAAAGAATTACCTTGAGCTTAGTTTTATGTTTTCTATTTTTGTCGAAATATAATACATGAAAATTCAGTGAAGACCGCATATGTCAAAATTGGTCTGACTATGGTCTTTTATTCGCTATTATCTACCTATAAGTCGGACAAGTAATAAAAAGTAAAGCGGGTTCTACACGATGCTACGAACGTTCCTTCCAATGTTCGATCGAACGTTTGAGGCAATTAAGTTCGATAGTTGGTGCGACGAATGTATCTGCTACACTGTGAATCGAATGTTTGATCCAATACGAATGATGATGTGTTTGGTATACCTTTTCCAACAATTTTTGGGATGACTTTTCGAGAGGGTGTTATTAGTGACCATAAACTTTCAAGATGTTGGATTATTTTATTGCTTACAACAAATACCATCCTATGTTCACTCCAATTGTATTTAAATTTGTTACCTGTTTTACAAGCGACGGTTTCTTTTTGCATTCATATAGATAAGTAGGTAACATGCTGCGAACAATACTGCTGATTATTGCCGTACTTGAAAAGTCGTCTCATTTAAATATTGAAAAACTTTACTCAGTGGACGAGGCTGTTATCTGTCTGATGTTATCTCTAATGTTATACACTGATGTTGTCTCTCTTCACATGAACGAGTCGTGCAGCTGCTGAGTCGAACCAACCAACGCAACCAACATTGACGTTCAAACGTTCGAAGCATCCCTTTGACTCGGTGCAAGAATACCGAGCGGGACATGGCCAAATGCGAATGTTTGACGCTCGATATTGGACACTCGTAGGTTCGAACAACGGCCACACGATGCGATGAACCATCGAACGTCCAATGTTGGAAGGTGTTCGTAGTATCGTGTAGAACCGTCTTAACGCAAAAATAACTATATTACTTATATGGTCTTTAACAGGTACAAAAAAGTTGATCCGTAGATTTTCTACTTAGAAAAAAAAAAAAAAAAGAAAGGAAAGAAAATCGATTTCACACGACCTAATACTTAATGCGGATTTCTTGTGTATAAAAAACACATTTTTGAAAATGAAAAAATTCAGAATTAATTACAATAATTTTTTATAGACTCACATTGATACAATTTTAAATTTACAAAAAAGCAATTAGTACCACGGTGATCATGATTAATATTAAAACACATCTGTGATGCAAAATTTTTTATCGCGACAAATGTTTCAATTCTGTTGATTCACGCCACATTTACCACTCTTCTTTTTTTTTCCAAAAAATTCACTTTGTACTTCGAAAATGAAAACATAAAATCATATTAATTCTTATGATAATTAAGAAAATACAAACCAAATATACCAAAATGATAAATGAATTACAGAAAAATAATAAAAAGAAGAAAGTAAGATTGAACAAAATGAAAAATATTTAAAAAATTGTTTTGCTAAAAGACATTAACGAACTGATATTAATTTCTCTGTATGTATTAGTACACATTTTTTTTTAAATTTTTTGAGTAGGTGGAAGCATAGTGTGAATGGTGTCATAGTTATACGTGGCTGATGAAAAGAATTGAGAATTTTCAAATGTCAACATAAAAATTCGAAAATAATAAATTGATAAATATTTTATTTTCGGATCGCATAGAAAACTAAAACGGAGAATAGAAATACATGTTTAGATGCTATTTTCATTTTCACTTTGAAGACATATATAAGACGACCATTTCATTTTTTTTTTTTTTTTTTGTATACAAAAGTCTCTAATTAAATCATTTTTTAAGATTGTTAAAATAATTAATAAATAAAAGTATTTATCAATATTTATTTTAATGTCTGGATGTTTGAAAAATTTTGAATACTTACTAATCATTACCATACATTTTAAAATTTGGTCAACATTGCCATTACATGAAAAGAAACATTCATAGAAAGTGTAACTCATTGCCAATTTCGCAAAAATTCCGATTTATTCCCTTTGTTCTACTCACCATACAAGATTGAAGTGAAGCTTTTTGTAATTTACTATTATTAATGCATACAAGCTGACTTTTAATTCTGGCATATTATAGTAGGTACTTTATTAACTTCCTTTTCAACTATTTTAAAAAAAAAGTGGTAGTGATATTTTATAATTCTTATTGTTTTTCTTACCTTTTTTTAATTCTGTATTTCATCGATTTCTATCCGTTGATTTTGATGCAAATAATCGAAAAAAGAACGGAGTCTTTAGGAGGATATCGAAAAGACTTTTCTATATAAAATCGTTACTATTAGAGACATAACCTTTTAATATCATGAATATCAGATTTCGAGTTAAAGAGTTAAAAACAAAATATCAATCAAATAACAAATGAATTGAAATGTTTAAAACAGAACGCAAACAAACAAACTACAAAAAAATAACAAACAAAATTAGAAAATCATTATGAAAAATAAACGAAGTGAATGATTCTTTTAAAAAGTCATTAATTAATAAAGATATTACGTACAGTGGCTGTCAAACAAACCATTTTTCATTTTACAACATAGCTACAAAAAAAAAGACAAAACATTGGTATTAGGAAACTTTAAACTGATCAGTTTTATATTTCGTAATGTATAAGCTATGTTCCAACACACAAAAATATCGTACATTGTACGGTTATAGCATGCGCATAAAGAAGCTAGCGTTCCAACAAGTTATAGTACATATTTATGTACCAATGGTAACTTCCGGTTTATGTTCCAACATATAAGCTGATTAGTACATGAACTGATTCATGTATGGTCAAATTAGTCAGCACTCAAGAGCATGTATCGAATTGTGTACTACTTGTCAGACATGCGCAATTGGTATTTTCGGTTATTCATTTAAATCCATCATGAGTATTTTGAAAATTGATTGTTTTACGGTTCTTTTCTCTAAATAGGTATAATTTTAAAAAAAAAACTTTTTTTTTTTAAATATTTTCTACTTCATTAAAATCAGTATGGAGGATTTAGACAACGACAGTGATTTTTTCCTTTCTGAATCTAGTGAAGATGATGATTTGGAATTTTTAACGAACACATGGGTAAAAAAAAATGAGAATTATTTAGGTAATAATATATTTCATATCTTTATTCATTACGAAACTACCTGAAGAAATTTTATTTCCAGATGAAATAGTACCGCAATATGACGAACATGTATTTTTTACACATTTTCGCCTTAGTCGAGCGATTGCTTATGACATTGCTCTAAAATATGAAGCAAGTGACCAATATAAACCACACTCTGGCCAGTATGGAAAAATTTCTGCTTTTCATCAGGTTAGTTAAAACAAGTATAATTTCTTTTTGGAAACCGTTTTAAATCAATTTTTGATCAGTAATTTTTTATATATTTTACAGATTCTTATATTTTTATGGTATATCGGACATCAGACTTCAAGTTTTCGGGATGTTGCCGATAGATTCGATATTACCATAAGCTCCCTGCACCGAATAATTGCAAGAGTAACTACATACTTAAGTAATTTATCACCACAAATTATTGTTTGGCCTAGAGAAAATGAAAAAGTAGTTGCTGCAGAACATTTCCGAGTAAATGGATTTCCTGGAATAATTGGAGCTATCGACGGATGCCATGTTAAAATTGATAAACCTAAAAATGATCCAGATTCCTACTTAAATCGGAAAGGTTACTATTCGATTCAGGTATATTAGTTAATATGTAGTGCGTATTTTATCGTTTATTTGTCATTTTTATAAATTCATGCTGAATATATTTTGATTTTAGATGCAAGCCGTATGTGATCACCAAAAAAAAATTATAGATTTATTTGTGGGGTATCCTGGATCAGTTCACGACAGCCGAGTATTTACAAATTCCCCGTTATGCAATGATTTAGAAAATAAATGTGGTAACTATCACCTGCTCGGAGATAGCGGATACCCTTTAAAAAAAAATCTGCTAACTCCTTTTAAAGACAGAGGGCAACTGACACCCACACAAATCAATTACAATATTAAATTGTCCAAAAATCGATATAAAATTGAACATTGTTTCGGGATAATGAAACAAAAGTTCCGACAATTATATCATGTTAAGTTAAGAAATATCACGTACATTGTACATTTGATTAGAGCAGCTTGCGTCCTGCATAATATATCAATAAATGATGCTTTTAATATTGATGAAGAAGACGTTGCTATACTGGAAAATAATCAATTACCAGTTGCACAAGAATTATATTTGGAAGATGAAGAAGATGATATGGATGCAAGAAGAAATAGAGATAATATTGCCAATAATTTAGACATTTAATTTTCAAAATTAATGTAATTTAAAATTCAATATTAATGTAATTTTAAATGTAAAAATCAAATAAAATTTATATAATTACAAAAATAAATGCATATTTATTTATTTATTGCCTTCTATAAAGACTTGTTAATTACAATACATAAGTAATACACTAACCCATTAACATAAGTAAATGAAAATAAACACAATAGTATAAGTAATTCAAATATAAGAATTTTTTATTATAAAACTTAAAACAATTCCGCAAACAGTCTAAGCATATTAGGAAAGTTAAGGGAAAGTTTAGTCACAGTCCTAATAATCTTCATCCTTTATGTTTTCTGGGTCGCTGAACACGAATTTGAGGTTTACTGACAGATATTTTGCCCGGAACATTGATTATTTTGCGAAAAAAGTCAAATTTTTGCTAATTTTTTAGGTTTTTGACCTTAATCTTGGTGAATATGCATTTTCTCAAAAAACTTCTTTCTTACAAAATTAAAGTAGACAAAATTTCCTACAAATTTTGTACCTAATAATTCTTTCTACGACCAACTACTACGCCGCTGGAGCGCATTAAAAAACGGGCAGAATTTTTAAAAATAAAAATTGCCAATTGTCATTGGCTTTTGTCAATAAAAAATTCTTGCCGTCAGTTGCCAGAAAACCACGCACAGGATCTGATTACAATTTTCGCTGGTTATTGTTAATATAATAAGCACCAAAACTTCATGCCAGCAGAAAATACACGGCTGGTAGATTTCCCGAAATTTGACTTCAAATCATGTTTTATAGGTAATTTTTTCAACAAAAAAATTTTTTTGTCTTGAATCACCAGAAAACTACGCATAGGATCTGGTCCAAATTTTCGCTGGTTGTTACTATTAATCGAGACAAGACACCATACCAACAGAAAATACGCGACTAGCCGTTTTTCTGAAATTTTGATTTTAATTTACGATAACTGATGTATGGGCGATACAAAATTAAGGTTTTTTTTTTATTTTTAAAAATTACGCCCGTTTTTTAGTGCGTTCTAGCGACGTAGCGGTTGGTCGTAGAAAGAACTGTTATGTATAAAATTTGTAGGAAATTTCGTCTTCTTTAATTTTGTAAAGAAAAACTTTTTTAAGAAAATGCATATTTACCAAAATTAAGGTCAAAAACCTAAAAAATTAAAAAAAAATTGACTTTTTTCGCCAAATAACCAATGTTCCGGGCAAAATATCTGTCAGCAAACCGCAAATTCATGTTCAGCGACCCAGAAAATAAAAAGAATGAAGATTATTAGGACTGTGACTAGACTTTCCGCTAACTAGCTTTTTTTTTTAACAAAATTCTAATTTAAATTGTGATTAGGAATCACATTGGCTGAATTTTTTATTACAGGTACAACAGCACTTTTGTTCCTTGAAAATTTCGTTTCTCTGCTTGATCAAATCATTTTTTTTTTTTAATTCTTCTAATTTTTCCCTTTCTATTTGGAGTCGTTCTTTTTGATAAAGTGAACGATCTTCCCTTATTTTTTCTAGTAAGTTATTTTTATGTTTGTATCTTGTTTTGTCAGAAATTTTTACTTTATTTTTAACTTGTTCTTGTTCTGCATTTTCTATTGGTTTTTCGCAATCCGATGTTGATGGTAATGTTGCGAAAATATTTTCTTCCGTTTTTTTGTTTTCGGTACTTCCAGGAACATGTACAGTATCAGTATTTAATAATAATTGTGGAAATACAGCTTTGCGTTTTCCAAGTACTTCACCCATTTCGTGAGCAAATTCAAAGAATTTTCTTCCTCTGCCGGTAGAGGTTTGGTTATCGATATATTTTTTGTAATTGCGATCTAATACTCGCCATCGGTTTTCACAGTTATGTGGAGCTACATCTATATTTAACATTTCGCTTAATTCTTTTGCAATTACTTGCCACATTTGTTTTACACTTCTAAATTTGATACTTAAACCTACTTTTCGTTTGTATTTTTGATATAAGTCTATTAACAGTTTGGTACTATTTGAAGTCCATTTGAAGTCATTTCTTTCATACAAACTGGACTGATTTTCTTCTTCAACTTCAATAGATATATTTTGTCCATTTTGTAACATAAGAAATTCATTTAATTCTAAAAAAAAATAATCGTTTACAAATAAACACTCGGTACCCATATGAATACAACAATGATTAAAAAATATTTTTTATATTATTACCTGCCATTTTTGGTTTATAAATTAAATTTATTTTTAATTTCGTTAATTTATCGTATTCTTCTTTTTTATTACAATTTTTTTTTATATTTGTACGTGTTTTACTTGGTTTTTATCACGCGATTACGAGTTTTTACTTTTATTAACTTTACGCGCCTTCTAATTTGAGTTTATCATACAAAAAACCGTTTCAACAAACCGTTTCAATAATCAGTTCACGTACTAGTACATTTTAAAACATGCGCACAAATGTCATTCATGAACTAATCCAAGCATGGTACATACCAGTACATGTACCGTACAAAAATTGTTTGTTGGAACAAAGCTATAGAATAACGTAGTACACTCTACAATCAAAATTATTCGTTTAATACCCATATATTTTACAAACGTGTTTTTGATGTTTACCAAACTTTACAAACGGCGTGATTTATTTATAAAATTTTCACGAAAAAATTAATACAGGCACAAAGAAATAAGTTGTCATCCATAAATTACGTCACGCAAAATTTGGCCGGTAAACCGGAGCTACTTTGGCATTGCGAGACTACCCTGATACTTTTAGGACTACTTTCACACAGAAGTAATTTCGACGTTAAAAGACATGTTTTATTATTATTAATTAAAAAATTTGTTACACGTACTGTTGTCGTTTCGTCAGTGGGCAGCAACATTCCTTTAAGTGCTTTAATACAGGTTGAGGGCACTGAACACCAGAATTTGTGCAACACCTACAGGTGTAACTTCCGTTTTTATTGCCTAAACAAAAACTGGATTAGCCATCACCCTCAGGCAATGGATGTACGGAATGTACAACAAGGGATTCCCGAATCCCCCCAATGCGTGCGAAAACTTAAAATGACTGTATTTTTTATAGGTAAATTTTGTTCGACTCAACGAGTCTAAAGTAACCAAACTCATATTTCAATAGTATATATAATTTTCATAAAACTAGTGTTGTCAAAATTGATCCACCTGTTTAATTTGAGTCATATTCGATAGTTCTGGGGTCAGTTTTGACTTAATGTTACTTTTAAATCAGATATTTTAAAATCCTTAACAAAATCAGTTTCTTACATCTTCTTTGCCCCGCTCGCCAACGACTTTAAAGTAACCATATTCACATTTAAATAGTGTAGGTATCTAATTTTCATACCTTGAGATCTTTCCATAGATACCTAGATTGATAATTTTAAGAGTATTCTGATTTCGGACCTTTTTGAGGTCCAGTGCTCTGGAAAAACCCTAATTTCTGAATTCGCGTTGTTTGAAATCGCGTCTCAGATATCTGAGCAAAATTTGAACTTTTTTTTTTAAGTTTCCAGGATCTTCGGAGGCAATTTTAACCTTACGTTCATATTTTTTAGGATCTCAATAAGATTTGAGCAACATTTGGTTAGAAGCCATCCAACCATTTATTTTGGGCATTTTTGGAGCTCGAGAGCGCTAGGGGACAACTTTAGCCGTAGAAATATAGCTTATATGAGAACATAGAGTATTACATCCTTCAGTAAAATAAATTTTTAAAATCAATTGAATAATTGTCGATATCACTCCAGTCTACCACATAAAGTCACAAACTTTACTCGTATTCATATACATATACGAATATTTTAAATAGGGTATTTAAACATATTTAACTACTTAAAACAAATCGATAACCAAAAATCTAATAAAAGTTTTATGTAAATGAAGCACGCTCAAAGAAAAATAAAAAAAACATTAGAAAACATTAACCAACCAAGTGTATGTAACTGACACCAAATTAAAAATCAAATTGAAAATAAAAATCGAAATATTAGAAAATTCCAATAAATAAACATCTTGAACAATAATAAAATTACATGAGATACTGAAGAAGAAACCGAAATGACAAAAAAACAAGTTCGTTTTAATTTTCAAAACATAAAACGACTGAATGTCTGACAAAGCTCACTTAAAATTAAGAAGATAATTTATAACATGTACTTATACAGCGCGGCTTTTGGTTACCCTAAAGATACACGCGGCCGTTAGAGAGCTCTTCATTCTAATAAAACACCGTTTGTAATCATTTTCCGTTTATTTGTTCTCTTTCTTATTCTTCATTTCTTTAGGCATCCACTGTAATAAAAGGTTATCTTTTACTTGTGTTCGAATAAGAGCGAGAAGATCTTTTTGATTACTATCTATCCACAATGACAGTTTAGATCTATAAGTTTATAATATTATAATATACAATGTCAAATCAAAAATAATAGCTACTTCATCACTATTTTGTGGCCAATAGAAATTATTCCCTATATAAAAGTGATTTAAAGATGCATATTTAATTCAAATATCAAAGCCCTGTTAACTAACAGTTTTATTATTTTATTGATAGTAGAAGTGCTGGGAAGGTGTTTTATTACTTTTCATTCCCTTCTGTGCGACAGCGTCTTCTAAAAAATTAAAATGAGAATTATTTAAAGCTTCATTAATATCAATAATAGATTTTTCAGAAACTCAAAAAAAGTTACGAGTATCAAATATGACAGACTAAATTTGAATCATTCAAATGAAAGTACAGAACCAGAGCTGACTTTACCCAAGGACATTTGAGACACGTTCCCAGTAGTCTTCACATACTAGGGACATCCACAACTAAGGTTGCCAACTGTCCCGATTTAATCGGGATGTCCCGATTTTAGGCCTATGTGTCCCGCGTCCCGGCAACAGTAGTGGCGGGACGCTAATTGTCCCGATTCTTATCATCAACAATTTTTTTACATTTTTAGTCCCGCCAGTCTTGCTATTGTTGTTACCAAATTATGGCGCTTACATGTCATGACGGCCAAGGAAGTAATTATATTTGCTGTACCTACTGATAAAGTGTACTCTGTCTACTAATTTATAACTTATAGAGCTTACCCTTACAGTGTTGCCAGATTAACTCGTTAAAAGTCCTTCAACATTAAAATCCCTCCCAAAAATGGGAGAAATTATTTAACGTACATAAAATACGTAAGCGGCGTTCGAGGAGCCTAAGAATAATCAATGCCAAAGACGGTCAACTTTATGAAAAGTGTTTTTCTCCAAAAATAATACAGTTGATAAACAAAAAAAAAAAAAAAAATTAGAAATTAAAAACCTTGTTTTTTTAATTTAATAAAATAAAATAAAGAAATATTATTATAATAATATTATCTTCAAGAAATTGTTTTCTTTAAAGGTTTGTAAGATCATGGTTTAAATATGTAGCTGTTAGTAACAAATAATAAAAATAGAAAGAATATCTTTTTCTACTGGCTGATTAAAAACTTTTTTTTTTTAACAGTCCCGATTTTACTTGTCCCGTCCCGACTTTTTCCCCATTAAATCCCGAAATATTCATTGGTAGAGTTGGCAACCCTATCCACAACTGAAATTATACATTCATTAAGAAATTAGAATTTACCCTCGCCCCCCTCTCAATTAATAAAATCGTCACAACTGAATGTTGGTAATATACAGTCTTTGATTTTCTTCAAATCTGGCCGCGTTATAAGACGCCTCCAAAGACAAATTCGACCCTGATACCAACCCTATAGTGGCAATTCAGTTCGCTACTTATGACGCGTCTTCGTCTTCGTATAGATTTGAATCAATATATGCGTCAAAGTGTTACACTTCTTTCAAGTTACATTATAATTTCGGAATTTTCATGGTCAAAATTTCAATAGTAAATACGGTTCGCTATTCGATATTGTCTTTCTTCGCTACAACTAGGAAGAATATGGTACTCCTGTATATCCACAGCGACATTATAGAGTGAACAGTGTGTGTCGGCAGTCGCGGCCAATTACAAACATTCTTTAAAACCATGTAAATCTCTCGCAGAGTCGATTTCACTGATAACAACATCGTCCACAAATACAAACGTATTAAGCGACTGAACGAAATGCCAGAACCGCATATAACTTTATATAGCTGTCTTGCTTTTAAATCAATATTCTAATAAATAAATCCAAGTGAAATAGATAGAGAAAATATTCACATTTACACGTACATACCAATTGAGTAAAAAAAAAATATATTTATAGTAAGGTAGTTAAACATAACCTAGCAATGACATATGTCAAAGCAGATGTTTTAGTAGTGTAGTTGGAAGAAATAGATATATTTCTGTGATTCTATATTCGTAGTAATTATTCTTATACAGATAAATAATTGATTATTATTTTTTATTTATATACATTCACGGTGATATATTTTATCTATGACTTGTAAAGAAATAACTTTTACGTTAATTCATTCGGTGTCCCTGTTCTGTTAAAAGTAACTAACTAAAGTATGCGTATGTATTTCAAAATGGATAGATAATAAGAAATGAAAATTTATTAGTATTATCTAAATGATTAACATTATTCAATAAGTAGAATTTTAACGGGGAAAAAATATGGACGATAAATTTTGAAGTCTGAAATAAATTTAATTTTAATTTTAATGAATTTTATCGGAGTGTCTTTTTTGGGAAAAATTGTCATACAATATAACTGTTATAATATACACTTGTTGTTTCAGACTTAAGGCGTCTCCACATTCTCGCCGAGGTTGGACGAGGTTCCTCGTCGAGTTCCTCGCTGAGGTTGGCTTAGCCATATGAATAGCATTAAAACACCAACCGCGAGACACAACGAAATGACCCTCTACATTCTTGTTTCGTCCAACCTCGGCGAGAATGTGGAGACCAGAGAACAAAGAGAACGAACATTACTATGTCTATACTAGGGAAACGAGCGTAACCACAAAGGATAGAAAATATCCCACCAACATGTTATATATGTGCACGCGGAGTTGTGTGTGTTAGTCCGTTGAATGTTGTGTGTATTAGTGTCTTGCATACATACATAATATGTACGTGGTGGTCTGGTGGTGGTGGTACGTATGATGTACGTATACCACGTACATATACCGTGTTAATACGAGAGGTAACAATATAACAACAATTGAAACATACCCATTGAGTGTTCGCGAATGAATAAGGACTAAGCAGCCTAAGATGCACATAAAAGCACATAAGTGATTGCAGAAAAGAGACAGATGTATTCGTTCTATTTGTTCTGTGGTGGAGACTGCTTTAAGTCTGGTGTATAGCTGTTACAAAACATTCTTTATTTCCGACGCTCCCACCATAATGTGTCGGGGTGCAGTGACGAATCGTGACAAACTTAATAGTTATATCTATTCCTTTAATGTAAATGTGTATTTCTATATTCACTGTGACACATCGTAATAACAAAAAAAACTGAATTAATTACACTATTATCGGACAATCATTGATGATCGGATAGCAGAAGGACACCTAGCGAGTAACAACATAAATATTGAATAAACATAAAAAAAACTTCCGTTTCCTTATCAGCAAACATAATTAATATTTACATTGTTTTTTGTTTTCAAAATTAATTAAATAAAATCAGGCTTATAAATATTCAAAAATTAACGATATCAAAAAGAAGACTGTCCACAACAGACTATTTAATATCCTTTAAACACAAACAATTATCGTAATTCATTAACAAATATAACAAAAAAAAAAATTAAGTTGAATAAAGCTGGTTCACATGTGTTACTTTATATGTCGTAAGACAACTCTAAATCAACAATTTTAATATAAATATATTTATATTAATGCTAATGTTGAATTAAATTAATCAAAAATTCTCGAAATCTAAAGATAGAGTAGTAAAATATTCTTCTGTTTCGAATCCAAACGGCGCTGCCACCACTACAAGTTTAAGTACATACACTTAAATGCTTATTGTCATTGAAAATGTAAGAGTCCAAGTTGAAAAAACACAATTTCCAGTCTTATCGCGTTTAAGTCATTAAGTTATACTGCAGATAGTTTCATGAAAATAGAATTTCAAGTTATAATGTGTATTGGGCTTTAAGTGAAAAAGTATATAACAGCTGTATTTATGCGTGTAACAATTTTTTGTCAACAGCGTATTAGCAGATGCATTTACGCATAAAAATAAGGGAAACTAACCAAACATTATTTATTATAAACTGAAAAATTGATTGATTTAATTTCAATTGTTGTTATCAATGTGCTTGTGAGTATTGTCAAATATTGCAAACTTTTCTACTAAAAAATAAAATTAATTTTTTATATAATTATTTTGAACTTTTACACTCTAAGGACGATCCTTAGAAATTAAATACCGTCAACATATCACCTCTAAAAAACATACATCTAACTTTGGACTGCACCTCTTACAAAACAAACAAGCTGTTAAATCAAACTATTAACCCAAAGTTCTTCATTTTTGTTTGGAAGTAAATAAATTAGATAATGATCCAGACGTAATCGTTTTGAGCAACAGAACTCACTTAAACAACTCTCCCTTTTAAAACTGTGTAGGTAAACTATCCCAGATTATATGGAATATGCCTTCAATTATGGTGTTTTCTTAATTATAAGCACAAAAAATTTTGTGAGAAAGGGGTACAAAAATATTATAATTTTATTGTACAAAACAACCCACAGTTTCGCTCTTAATATTGTAATAATTCAGTACAGAAGATCTTAACTTTTAATTATTTTTAATTTTTTAGCTTTCACGTTACAGTACCTAATATATATTATTTACTTCAGTCTTATATTTTACTATATATACCTATTAGTGGTGGAGAACTATCGATAGCACTATCGATAACTATCGATAGTTTTGACTATCGAAAACTATCGATATTTTTTTTTTACTATCGATAGTTTTCGATTTTTATTTTCAGTCATTCCGTTTACTTATAAATACTATAAAGATAATAAAAATTTACCCGGCGACCAAGTCAAAAAATTATCACTTATCAGAAACTATCGATAACTATCGATAGTCGGGACTATCGATAGTTCTCCATCACTAATACCTATCCATTGTTTTTCGCTTATTTATTGTTCTGAGTTTTACCACTTCTTATTTGTTTTAGCGAATTTCCAGAATGGAATTCAGCTATTACAGCCACTGTCATGACGCGACTTGAACCCGGGACCATGGCAGAAATTTGTTTTGAGGTCCCTAAAAACCGAAAATAATATTCACCAAAATTTATATATATATATATATATATATATATATATATATATATATATATATATATATATATATATATATATATATATATATATATATATATATATGTATATATATATATATATATATATATATATATATACATATATATATATATATATATATATATATATATATATATGTGTCCGCACGATAACTCTCGAACGAAATGTCCTAGGTTTACGAAATTTGGTGAAAATGTTGGAAGTCCCAAACCGTTGGACAAGTTCGTTAGCCAGACACGTCGGATGCCAGGAACATGGTGTTTGTTCTTGCAAAAAATTAGTTTTTTGCCAAAATTTCCACTTATTTAACAATTTTTGCGAAATTTTTTTACATCATTTAAACGACGAAAAAAAATTACATAAAAAAGGTCTTTAAACTATTATTCTATGTCAACTAGTTTCCGAGAAAATTTAATTTTTATAAAAGGGCATTCGCTATGTTATGCAGGATGCTGCGACAGGGGCATACCTATATGCATAATTATATGAAAGAATGTGTTTGTGGTACAGGAAGATAGATTGTATATAAGTCATATACGTCATACATATGTATATGTTTGTATGTTACTTATATGCCGTTTTTTAGGGTTCCGAAGAAAGTTCTATTTTTTAGAGCTCCGAAATAAATCTCCCGAGACTATAATAGAAATTTGTTTTGGGGTCTCTAGAAACCAAAAATAATATTCACTAAAATTTATGTATTAAATTTATATTTAGTCCCACACCGTTGGACAAATTCGTTAGCCAGCCATGTCGGATGCCTAGAACATGGTTTTTTTGACCATTTTTCGTGAAAAAAATTAGTTTTTTGCCAAAATTTTCTAAAGTTAAAAATTTTTTGACATTTATTTACACCATTAGAAAGAGGAGGAAAAATCACTTAAAAGGGTGAAAAATCACAGAAAAAGGGATTTTTATAAACGGAAATTCGCTATGTTATGCAGGATGCTGCGACAGGGGTATTTCTCAATTGTCTCCGATCCACATCTATTCCAACTCAATAGATTTTTGGTGTAGTTCAACTTCTACCTGATAATGGTCTAAACAACCGAAAGCTAGCTCGCAGAATATTTCAATTTTTCAAATGTAAATTTGACAAATTAGATATTTCACCATAATAACGGAAAAATGTCAATATATATATATATATATATATATATATATATATATATATATATATATATATATATATATATATATATATATATATATATATATATATATTATATATATATATATATATATATATATATATATATATATATATATATATATATATATATATATATATATATATATATATATATATATATGTGTGTGTGTGTTGGTGTGTATAATATCAACCCAAATATTACCTAACTTTTGCCGTTAGCTCCATTTAAGGTTTTTGTTTCTTATACAGACTAAAGATATATACGTGAGATAGTACCATTTCGGGTCAAGTTAAGAAGTTTTCTTAAAAAAAAAATATTTTATTAATACTATATTATACTTACAAATAGTACTGTTATATATTTTGTGGTGCATTTTCCCTATCCATATTACATCGTAAACCATTCATTGGTTTTGTTTTACAAAACAGGACACATTATTGAATAATCGGGAGGTGCCCCCAGGAAGTTTAAGCAAATAAATAAATTAAGATGATGTTATACATTTACATGCATAGTTAGACGATGAACAGTTATTATAGAATAAAATTGACTGACTGACTGAGAGACAATTGTCACGAAGTCACGTGGGTATGTAACACTGCAGAGTGCATTCGATTAGAGGAATGAGGATGACATATGTGCCCATAAATAAAACTCCAAACAAGTAGAAGAAACTTTGCGTACCACATGTGTGTGTATGCCACAAAATTATTAATAGTCTGTTATGTAAAACATGCAATGGAATCTACTGTTTCAATTTTTTCTCGTCCTGGTAGTGCAACTTTTTTTTTCAGTTTTGATGCTCATCTGAAAAAAATATATTTTTTAGTCGGGTATATACAACCCCAAAAAAAGAGAAGTTAATTACGAATAAGACTTATTATCCCGTCAATTCTGACAGTAATTTTAATTGATATTAGATTGTGAAACCATCACTGAGATTAAAATTCACATAGTGTTTGAAAAATTATCAAAACTGGATCGGCTGGGACTCGAACCCGGATCTCTTGGTTACTAGCCAATCGCCTTACCAATTAGGCCACCGACCGTTCGTTCGAGTGCCACTCCAATTTTGATAATCAATCAAACACATCCTCTCTTTAGTGCGAGACGCAGTTACACTTTTTAATTTCAAATGTTATCGAGTGCCTGTGAAACATTATTAATGTATGGCGGACTTTTGTCCGTATTTTAAACATACACCAAAATTGGAGTGGCACTCGAACGAACGGTCGGTGGCCTAATTGGTAAGGCGATTGGCTAGTAACCAAGAGATCCGGGTTCGAGTCCCAGCCGATCCAGTTTTGATAATTTTTCAAACACTATGTGAATTTTAATTAACATAATGAATTGGCCATTTGCCAAGGTACATCGAGTGTTCAAGTATCAGCCAAAGCTGAACATTAAGTGAATATATGAATATTGGTGTATGTTTAAAATACGGACAAAAGTCCGCCATACATTAATAATGTTTCACAGGCACTCGATAACATTTGAAATTAAAAAGCATCACTGAGATGCACAATTGGGAATAAATTATCTGAGCAGTAATTTAGTTCACTAAACAGCAAAATTTATTGGCTCAAAAAATGAAAAACGTATAGTATCTACCGAAAACCTATGAACAACAAATTTCAGATTTCCGACATCAAAATTTATGGTTTTTGATACCTCCAAAAATTTTAATAGGTACACGTAATGATTTCATCGTTTTAGTGTTGCAAAAAGTGTAAGACTAAGACCAAAACTGCAAGATTGAAACTAATTTTATTCATCACTATTCTCGGCTTCTATTCTTTTGAGCGTAATTATCTCAAAGCAAACATTTACATTATACATACTTATAAATGATAAATAATTCAGTACGTTCTTTTAACAATTACACATGTTAAATATATCGATACCAAATAAATAAATAATTAATTGTTATAATACTGTTAGCCAGTAAAGCGGAAACACAAGTTTATCAATAAAAGTAGAAAATTCTTGTATACAACCTATAAAAAAATACAAATTACTTATAAATATTAATTAACATTCATATTACTTTGAAACTAATTAATAATGATGTAAATTAAACAATTGGAAACTGATCGATACTGATCCATCCATGCACCGCGATCTCTATTTAACTTTCATGTCCATATATATCTGTCGCATACTAATACGTTGTATTTTTTTCCTATAATAGAGCAACAGCAACATTCTTAAAATGTATAATGATTAACCCAAATATGTGGATCATTCGAGAAATGTTTGTAAAAGATTAAAAAATAAACAAAAACTTTTCAAAAATGCACGCGACATATTTAAATTATTTCAATGGTTTTTCAATATTATTTCATATATAGTACATAATTATATAAGTACTTATATAAATGATAGTATACAGGCGAATCCCATAGTAAATATACCTATATGATAGTAAATATACCTACATGACTTTGAAATTTGTGGGGGACTATTTTGTGACACCCGGCTTTTTTGGGCGTTTTCAAATTTGCCGTCAACAGTGGCGGTAAAGAGAGACTAAAACCGTCAATACCTGTTAATCCAGTATATTATACAACTTCGTGGCCACTTACGGTAACTCTTGATTTATTCCTTGTTCCCGCTAAATTACTTAAAATAGGATATTGTTTTTTTAGTAATTTTTAACAAATTTCTAAAACGATTCGACGTCTACCTATTGATTTATACCTACAAGTAATTATTTTTAAAACTACATTTTGTCATGAAATTCTCAAAACACAACGAAACAGGAAGAAGTCAGAGTCAAATTAGGAAGAGAGTAAAATAAGTGATGGTAATTTATTCACTTATTTAAAGATTCCAACTAAAATATGTGATGCGAAAATCTAGTTTTCTGAAAAAAAAAAAAAAACGATTTTGACAATCTTCGATCTTAACTAACGATCATGTAATTTACAACGAGATATACCCAAAAGTTCAACAAATTTCGAAACAAGCCGCGAGGTAAATAAAGTATTTCAAATGGTAAGCTTTCTCGTAGTAAACCACGAGAGAACACTTTACCCTGAAATAGTTAACGAAGTATAAAACCTAACGGTTATATGAAAATTTCCTTTTCTTAAATCTATTTACAATCTTAATAAATTTTTTTTAGCGTGGTCCCATGTGAGACAAATTAATTGAAACAATTTTTTTTTTTAATTTTATTTTTTTTTTCTGTTATGATTACTAAAACTCTTTGATTGTTGTAAGAGTGTTCCATTTAAAAATATGCAAATCTAAGCATTAGGTACTGTAAGAGAATTTTATTCTGCCAAAAAATTTTCCAGTTTCAGATATTACTAGGTATAATATGTATAATATAAATAGAGGAAAATCCATAATATTCGATTTATTATTTCGATAAAAAAGTATTTTAGGGTGTATTCTAGTCAAGAGGCTCGATTTTGCAATATAAGATAAAAAAAAGTAAAAATTGTTAGTATCCATTTTCTAATAGTTTTTTTATTGGTATTTGAAAAGTATAAAAATGTACAAAAATTTAAAGAAAATTCAAAATTGAGTTCGGTACAGGCCGGCAAAGTGGGGACTCAAAAAATAAGGTGTCTCCTGGTTGACGTGATTCCAAACGTCCTGGTGACCTTACATATAAAATTTTAGTTAATTCTTAATAAACAAGGATGTAGAATTAGTTGGACGTAGCCGATTTTAAAAAATAAATTTTTTCACAAAATGGCGTCCATTTAAAAAAAAATCATTTTTTCAACTTTTTTTTTTTAAATAGTAAAAAAAAAATCCAAAAACCCCTATGTCGAACCATTTTTGATAGTATTAAGAAGGTCTATATCAAATTTTAAGGTAATCTGTGCATTAGAACTTGAGATATTATCATGTCAACCGTATCGAAAAAAGTAGTTTCGAGTAATTTATATTAAAAATTTGAATTTAACACTGAAAAGATACACAGTACACAGGGAAAAAATAACCATAACTCCAAAGATAATTCGAATTTCCATAAATCCTTTTAGAGGCTTATTCCTAAAAGTTTGAATTTTGAAAATATGCCAGAAAAAAAATTGATTTTTTCGAATTTCTAGACTAGAATACTGTCTTAAATTATTTTTTTTAATAATCTCCGTTGATAATACAAAAGAATTTGCTTGAAATTTATACTAAAAATAACATCAAAAACATTCACAACATTAAATCTCTTACAAACAGTTCAGAAGCACTAAATGATTAACACCTTAAACCAAAACCCCAAAAAACATACGTGGGAAGACAATAATTCTCGATCTCAAATGAGAAAATGAAATTCAAAATTCAAAACAGTTACTTCCAGATAAAATGAATAATCCTTTTGACAATTTGCCGCCGATTTTAACATTCCATTTATTTTGAGAGAGAGAAAAAAAGTAAAAAGAATTATTATACAAACGTGAACACAAATTTTTTATATTTTATTCAACGACAAGGACAACCAATCGGAAGGGTGAAATCGGAAGATCAATTGTGTCCACTGTTATTACGCGATTATTCCATCTGTCCACTGACAAAAAGAGTCTTGCCCTATTTAAAATGTATAATACGTCAGTATTAATTAAAACGCAAAACTTTTGCTCGCTATAATATTTGTGCAACCAATACAATACATTGTCGCAATAAAATTTTTCAGAACGATACTATTTAATTATTTCTATGTAATGTAATACACTAAAAAGTATACAAAACATACCTTGCATATTTTTTAATTCGATTGTCCATACCACCATTTTTATAAACATATCAAACTCGAAGAGGAATGAAATTGGAATAATATGCAGCTATCATAATAATTACAGTCGCTAATTATTATTATTATTACTTGAATGTAGGGGAAACCAGGCAAACGTGTCCCACAATTTGAAAAGTGGAAATAAAACTCACAACATACGTATACCTAACTCACAATCAGTTTATTTATAGTATATTGTGCAATAAGTGCCGGAAATTGTCGATTGCCCACAAAAGCGAAGTTGAGCGCACTCACTACGTTCGTGCGCTCATTCGCTTGAGTGGGCAATCGACAATCCCGCACGAGTTGCACATACTATTTTTTATTACGAATTTCACATACTTTTTTCTACTATTATTAACTATTTTTGACATTTTTATTACTTTTTAAAATAATATTTTTGAGTGTTTGTCTTTTTTTTCTGAATTAAATATTGTTTAAATTACTTTGTTGGTGGTTTCTATAGAAATAATTATGAAATGTTTATTAAATGAAAAGTCAAGAGGCGGCTTAGCGTGTTTTGATTAAATTTTGCGTGTTTTATTGTCAATTTGCGTGCGGAAAGTTACTTTCCGCACGCAAAAAAATATGTGGGAAGAGTACAATGGGCAAACAGCTATTTTGCGTACAGAAATGTGTGCGCCAAGTTAGTACTTCTCTCGCATGAGTAACAAAAAATAATTAGACTGATTTTTTGATTCAAAAAACAGAAACGGAATGTACCTAATATTTTTCATGAAATTAATTAAGAAAATAATTAACAAAATCAACAACTTAAATAATGGATGGTGAGGCACATTTAAAGGATCCATCGTCTATCGTACCCCAATAAAATCTTTTGTTTCAAAATCGTTTTGCCTCTTTTTGCCTCTTCCTTTTCTTTTCTACGTTATTACGCACTTCTTGTGATTATCCTTAAATGGAGCAGGTACAATGGAACAGGTTCATGCAACCAACTAAGGCATGTAACACATCGAATCCAATCTGATTTTGACTTTGTATGGAAAACACGAGTCCAAACATTCCACACATATGTCTTCAGTTTCATCAGAGTTCTTTTTTCTAATCACATCTTCAACTGGTTTCGGCAAATCTATGCTAACAGATTATTTGATTATTACTTTTGTTTTTTCTGAGAAAAATACCAAAATATAAAAAATGCACCTCTTTGCTATGTTATAACATCCGATATAACGTAGCGAATATCCAGTTACAAAAATTAGTTTTTCTCGAAAACCCACTTACATAGGATAATGATTCAAAAACATATGTAATTTATTTCGCTCTTTTAAGGGAAACTTTTGTGTTCCTCAGATCACGTATAATATACTGTAAAAAGTTTTATATTAATCACATAATTTGTTACGAAGAAAAATTTCTTCAAAAAGACCACAGATGAGACAGATTAAGCGTACATATAAAAACCTGTAGTTCGAAAGTTGTATTGAGCTGCATTTTATACTGCTTACTGACTAGTCGTGCGTTGGCTCTACAAGAGCAAACAAGCATTGTTAGGTCGTGGCTATAACAGTTCTACATACAGTACCTACGTATATATGTATTCGCACCCACTTCGCACCACATACATAACGACAGTCACACATACTAACATCCACTACTACACATACAAACACAAACTCTAAATATGTATATAACCATAGAACGTGTGGAGCCTGCCTCGCTGTGACGTATGATGACGTAAAATTCTGGCGACAACCGACATGCTAGCAATGATATAGTAGTTTGACACCTTGAAAAAGACCTTTTGTGGCGTTTCAAAGCGACGTAACGCCTTAACAGAATGTTTTCCATATTTTAGACACTACTAATAATAATTTTTTTCTATCAATCACTTTTAACAACAAAATTAACTTAATTTACAATCGAAATAACTTTCATTTCTAAGAACAGACTTAACATATTTACTTGAACGCAGTACATTTGTTCTCACGAATGCAATTAGAACTGTTTAGAGAAATATTTCTCTTAACATAATTTATACATAATTTTCTTATGTACCTACCTACTTATTTTGTCCGTCAAATTATCTCGACAAAATACAATATTTTATATCTTTGTCTAACTAATAATGATAATAATTTTTTTTTATCTATTTAATTAAAAATTGCTTTAAGATGTCTTTTATAAAATAAATGATTAGCGGTGATAGATAAGATATGTAGATAGATATAATACTTAAACAACAAAAAAGGAGCACAGCATGCATTGTTTTCCTTTTTTATTTAACTTCAAATACTTTGATAATATTTGTAAAGGCGTGCGCGGCAAACGGATGACAATGATGTGATATTAGCCATAGATGTGATGATACCATTGACGCGGCAAACTTCAAAGGAGATACATACATAGTACATTATTAGTACATACATAATGTAGTTATGTATAAAATCAACCAATGCAACGTACGCCATATCTTCTATTATATAAAATGTTATGTATTAGATATATTATGTATACAGTGTGTAATGATAATGAATGAAGATATCCGGATCATATTTACAAAATATCGCCAAGTGCGTGTTGTACGCGCATCAAAACAGGATCCCAAACCTAATCTGTAGCTAGATTTTCATAGCTTTCGAAATAAAATATAGAACATTTAACAGTTATTTGTGTATTAAGAGCGCAAAGTGGTACATTGATTCTCATGAGAGCGACAATGTTACTTTATGCTCGAATTACTACAGTCTTGTAAAATGTATTCGTTTTACTTAAAAAAAAATACTTGAAAAAATAATAATGGATGTTAACATTTATTTTAATGTTATAATTTTTGCAGCTTCAGAAATATCTAGAGGTGTATTTAAGAAATCGCTGTCACTACTGCATATTTCCATCATATTTATGTATAGGAATATTTTTTTTTAAATTATTTATCAACTTATTATTTATTATTTATAGTTATTTACTATTTTTGATTAATATTTTGTAGTTATTTTGAAATTTAATAAAATTGATATTTCACTTGATCACGATAAAAATAATATGAAGTTTAGAATTTGTTTACTTGTTGCCATAGAAAATACAAACAACGCCAACCCGATTTGTAATTAAATATATGTTAAGCGAGCGACAAACACGTCTTCGGCAAACATGTATTTTGCATTTTCTTCACAGAGCGCAAAAGCCTACTTTCTATTATGATTGTAGAAAAAACCATTTTTTATGAGTTATCATAAAAATAGAGTAACACATTTGACAATCTTACTTGCACATCGATCGACAATCTTAATCGCACTCGATTTTCTTTGGTAGGTATTTATGACTAATTCACCAATTCATTATGTTAATTAAAATTCACGTAATAATTGAAAAATTATTAAATGGCATCAGCTGGGACTTGAACCCGGATCTCTTGGTAACTAGCCAAGCGTCTTACCCATTAGTCCACCGGACTGTTGTTGAAGAGTCACTACTCCAGTCTGATAATCATTCACAATCAGAAATTAAAATCTTTTTTTCATTATTTACCTTCCAAATATCAATCGAAGGCGCTTAAAAAAGGCGCTTAAAGAAATTTCGCCAAGAGCGTCAAGTTATCTTGCGCCGGTCCTATCAGCCCATCACCATAATTCAAATTGTTTCCACAAAAATTGGCATCATTAAATTTACTAAAATTTGTGCCCTACTAAAAACTATCTGCGCCAATAAGTTTCCAATTTGCGTACGAATTAAAATACATATATTATATGTATAGCTATGTATTAATAGGAATTTGACAGTAGTTGTAAAAAGATTTATTTTAAATGGTAAGTAATTACTCAAGTTATATAAAAGTACTGAATATTGTTAATTTACAAATTATATCACTCAAAATTATAAAAATTTTAATCAAATGAAATTATAGAATTTACGTTAATGACAACATAATCAGAAAGATCAGTTAGAAATAGCTTACGTCATAGGCCAGTATAATAAAAATTTACATATAAAATCTGTATATAAAAAAATGGGAAACCTTAGAAACTAAAATTTAATCATAATTTGGGATTATTTGCCAAAATTTGGTCAAAGCATTAAATGTAGAATTTCATTTTTTCTTTACTTATCATTTTATTATAACAAAATAATCAAAAAATAACTGTATACAACATATGAATTGTGAAGTGTGAATATTACGAATGTTTTTCGATATTATTAATTGTAAGAATCTCTTGTCTAATTTTTGGCAATACTGGCATGTGATATAATACTGAAAAGAAGTGTATGTTTTAAAAGGAAACTTTAAGTTAATATAAAAAAAGAAAAAAAATTGCCAATGGGGTATTTGACAGTAGTTGAAAAAATATCTATTTTGATTTTTAAATAATTGCACGAGTCATAATGATACTGAATATTGCTTTTTTACAAGTTATTTCATTCAAAAATATAAAAATTTTAATTAAATAAAATTACAAAATTTACGTTAAAAATGACGTAATCAAAAACATCAAGCAAAAGCAGCTTACGTCACAAGCTCGTTCGAATATGTAGGTATTATATTTGTAGTTAGGAAAAAAACTGTTTACTTTTTTGGTAACTATGAAAAAACTTTTTAATTATTAATTTTCATTACTAGACCTACTACTACTACTCAATGTTTTAGAGCCAATGACGTCATACGATTTGACGTCACAGTAAGCATCGTTTTGGCGATCTTTTTAAAAACTGAAATTTGATCCGTGATTTTTATTAAAAATATAGTACAAAATAATTTAAAAATGTGTATTATGAGTTTAGTAAGAAGAAATAAACACACTTAGATGGTTTTTAAAAAATTGTCAAATACCCCATTATCAATAAATTTTCCCCAAAAATAATTTTTTCTTATGTAATATGAGATACATATAGACAATAAATTTTTAAACACTCTCTGAAAAATTATCAAATACTATGTTATGTATAAGCTGTAATTTATAGAAGAAGGGCGGTAACGATACCGGTAATCTAAAATCCACCTCTGAATAAATCTGTGACTCACTGTACGTAGATATTCATGTTATCCCAATTGACCAAATAAAAGAAACAATTTATGGATGAATATTATAAATTTTGATAATTTAAAGACTTTCAATTATTGAATCATTTAAAAGAAATTTTGGTTAACCGAAATTTTTAATATTGAAATAAAAAAGTAAAGAATTTAAAATTATCTATCCCATTAATTATTAATGTCATTCTCCTGTAACATTAATTAAATGTTTTTAGAAAATGGTGGAAGTGCTAAAAATGCGAGGAATTTTTACTGAAAATATAAAGCAAAGTTCCACAGTTATTAATAAATAATGTATTTACCATCATACCGCATACGAAGACAATAGCAACAAAATATTTATACTTACCTGTACGAAATGTAGTGCAAAAATTAATTAAAACCGGCTTGACAATCTTCTTAATTTGAACATATAACTTAATTTAACTTTAATAAAATGTTTTCAATTAAAAAGTTTTTACAAAAATAATAGACTAACTTTTGTGTAGTAAAACTTCTCTATACAAACGAGCTGTTAAGAATTTTATAGAAGGTACAGAATTTTTGGAAAAAAATCACCAGTTTTTTACTAAGGATTCTTGATTTGTTTCTAGCAACGTTTCGAGACGAAATGCTATCTCCTCATCAGGCCTTAAATAATATATTAGTATTACAAAAAACAATTTTTTAGAATAAAAATTAATTGAATTAAAAATTACTTATACAATTTCTTATAAAAGAACAAAACAAAATTTTATAGAATAAAATTTCTAAATCGACCTGCTTTTATGACTATTCCATTGTGTTAATTTTCATTTTACTTATATACACATATACAGGGCGTAACAAAAATACCTAAGTATAACCTTTAAAGGATGATATCTGAATTTACATATATAATCCGATCAATTTAGTCCTAAAAATAGTAGTAAAGGTACAAAAATTAGGGGAGAGCTGAAAATTGGTACGAATGTTCGGAACACCATTATAAATAAGTGTTGAAAAGTCCTCATCGATCCGGTACGTGGAAAAAATTTTATTCAAGGTCAAAGGGGTCAAAAATGGGTTTTTAGCATTTTTCAGCAAAACGGTAAGTTTTATCATAAAATTAAGTCAGACAAAAATTGTAGATCATATAATTATCTATAAAAAATGTCTCAATACGTTTTTTCCTAAGTTTATTTCTAATGTTTTCCACCGTTTCTGAGATATATACTACTACAAAAAATTAAAGGAACAAAAAAAAATTGTTAATTTTTTAGTGATTTTTGAAGGGCTGTATTTACGTGAAAAATGGTCGTATCGGGATGATAAAAAAAAAGCATTTTGAAGCTCCAAGATTCTAGTTTTCAGATCTTCCGTCCAAAAGTTTTTAAGAGTAACAGTTACCGAGCAACTGTAAGGAATTACACAAAAATTGAAAATTGAAAATTTTTTGCTCCTTTCCTTTCGATCTACGGCCTTAAAAAATTTTTTTTACCGTAAAGCCATGGTATTGACTTGATAGCCTGTTCATTCAGCTTCAATTTCCTTTTTAAAATTTTTCTCTACATTGAACTGTTCCGGAAATATCCAACTTTGAATGCAAAATGATCCTTTTTGGTTTAACCATCGATATCTCAGTAATCAGTGATCGGACAGAAAATTGAAGGGTAGTTTTGGAATCTGGAATAAATTTCCTACAAGGCTATGTTGCGTATTTTAGGGAAGAAAATTTTTTTCATCCGTAATTTTAACCTGAAAAGTGTGAAAAAAAGGACTTTTTTCCTTGTTGTAAAAAATTGTTCGCATCTTTGCCAGAATTGCTCGGGAATCTAATGTTTGTACGAATTTTTATAGATGTCGGTATTTATCTGAATTGCATGGTTAGTCAAGTGGTTGGAAAACGACATTTCATATTACACGATCTAATATTGTTCCAGATAATGGCAAAAATGTTTACGGGCTACAATACATAAATCTATTCACAGTTAAAGAATTGCTTTTAAATATTTCTCTGATGCTTAAAAAAGTGTCAATATTTATCTGAATTACATGATCAGCCAAGTGGTCGGGAAACGACATTTCATATTACGTGACCTAAAATTATTACAGTTAATGGTGGAAAATGACTCCAAGCTACAAGAATTCTATTCAAAAGTAAAGAATTGCTTTTAAACATGTGTTCAATGCTTAAAGAAATGTCGACAGGGCATTGTACTCTAAATTTCATTTATGTAGAAGTATTTATACAAGCACTGCTCGTACATCATTATCACTACACTGAGAGTGTGTTATCCATGTTGTTACCCGGACTATTTTTCTCCATATTTTTCCCATATAAAATATATTAAACACCTAGCAACCCCCGTTTCAATCCCGGGCCTTTGAAACTACAACCCCGACTGGCCCCTCTGTCATTTGGTCTGAACGAAATGAATTGCTTTTACGATTGGATTCCAGTTGTTTCTCAAATAAAGAATACAAAATGACTTGAAAAGTACTTTAATTATCATGCATTTTACATAACATTTTTCAAGAAAATTCTGTATAATAATTTTTCTTGATTTCATTGTACACCACTTAAGACAATCACCAAATTAATACGAATAGTTGGACAAAACATTATCACCAACAATTTGGTACATAATAAGGCGGATAGGGATATACATTTGGATTTTGTGGTAAACAGACTCCACGCGCATTACATCTTTTACGAATTGGTTGACATGGTCCATCATATTTACCAATACCCAAACATGGTGTAGCAATGGGTAAATTTTGCGGTGGTTCGTGGTACGGTGGTTTTACAATTGGATATTTCTTCTTAATACCAACAAAACTTAAAATGAAAAGCAACATTCAGATTTCTTTATAAATTTTCAATTCTTTTTTGTACTTACGTAGGCTCAAAATCTTTTGTCCAATTACATGGGAAAACCATTTTCTCACAAGTTTCTTTTTAGAATTTACAACAGAAAATTTTAAATTAAAAGTATTTTGAAAATTTTTACTTTTGATTTTTAATTTTCAAAATCAATTCTTTAGTAACCGATAAATGGTAGTTAGGAATCTTGATCTCCATTTTACATTTTTTTTATTCAGTTTTTGCGGCAATTCACCTAACAACGTGAACATCTAGGAATACGGGACGATTTTGTTGGATATGTACAAATTGGTCCATAATATTGAGGATGAGTAGGAAAATTTGACTCCGGTCTCAATTTTGGAAACTTAACAAGATTTCCTGAAAAACTGGTTAATTCATTTTTACACATTTAACAAAATCTATGAGAATTAAAATTACTTACTTTAGTTGCCGTTTTGGGGTGGGACCACCATTACTTGCTCCACATCCCACCATTTTGAATTATATTTTGATTCTGAAGACAAAAATTTGGATTGAACAAAATAATCAACTTTTTTTTTTAAATATTCAAATTTTTTTAATTTAAATTACATGGTAACTAGTATGTTAAAAAAGTAGATATCTAATCTCTCTAAAATAGTTATTTCAATTCTTTCTTAAACCATAAACTGATATTAGCGAATCGCAGTGGTGAATTTACCGGCAGGCTAAATAGGCTGGAGCCTAGAGCGGCAGATTTTAGGGGCGACAAATTTGAGCCAAAAGGACGGCAAAATTTAGAATTTGAAGTTATTTTTTTGTAGGAAGTGTTAAAAAGTAATTAAGAATTTTTTTTTAACTTTTTCTATAAAGCAGGGGCCGCATTCTTCACGGGTCCTAGTGCGGCACTTATGGTAAATCCGCCACTGAGCGAATGACAGATGAAGACCTCGGTCATAACGACTTGAAAAATATAAGATCGGCCGATATGGTTGCTAATTTACTATCGAAAATAGTAACAATATTTTGTATGAAAGAGAGATTGACAAATAATAAGAGTGTTATACAGAGTGTTGCTAAATAAGTGTGAAAGTTTTTAAGAGGTGATTCCTCGTCGAAAATTAAAGGCAGTCTTTCATGTAAGGGCCTTGCCTTGAAATGTTACTCGCTTCCATGGAAACTAGTTACCAATAATCAAGATCCGTTCATTTTTTTATTAAGGAATTATTATTAATAGCTATTTATGCAACAAGTACATAATGAAGATCTTTATGAGCGAGCCGTGTTTATGGCTGAGCGAGCTTGCGAGCGAGGCCAATAAAAAAAGGCGAGTTCATAAAGTCAAATTATGTACAAGTTGCATACAAAGCTTTATGTATACGACTGCTAAAATTCCTAAATATCGATAAAAGCCGAATTTATGAACCTGGCGTCTACACTTTAAACAAAAAAATTATTCTATAATATAGTTGGCATAGAAAAATTTATTATACATATGTTAAAGCATGCTTTGGTTGTGATTATCTGTCATCTGGATGTTAATATAATACTGCGACATTTTTAGAAGATTTCTCAATAAAAGTTACTAATATTTAAAGACGAGAGGAGGAAATTGCCTGGAATAAATATTAATAGTGGTTCAGATTGTGTAATTAATATTAATTATATAAATATTTGTAAATATGGTGTACAAAATAGTACTTAAAGTTAGTGTGTTTTTTGTTTATTGTAAAATTGAAAATAAAATTTATCAAGTAGACTATTCTTTATGGCACTTGTGCTTTTTGCTTTTCATTATGCAACTAGTGCCAAAAAGCACTACTTTTCATATCTCTTAGCAATGCAATAAAATAGGCTTTTATGATTCAGTCGGACATAAAAGCTTTTATTTAACTTGATATGTTAGTATGTTGGTTTAGATCAAATCTTGGAATCAAAGTTTAGACAGGTTCTAATTGAGCTAGAGGTTTCAAATTTTACATACGTGTCTAACCTTGATGACAATGCAATATTGTATAATTAGTTTTGTTCTACATTGCCCCAAAAACAATTGTTGATTTTTTGTCCTGTGCAACTTTTTGACATTTAGAATTGTCAAATATTGTCCATTGATTTTACATTGCAATTTTTTGTTTCCATAGTTATGCTTGATTAAGGTAAATTAACCGATTAAAATATAGGTAAAAAATTACTTCTTTAATTTTTTTTTTCAAATTAATTGTAATCAGACTAAAAAGTAGAAAATAAATTAAAGTAAAAAAAATGTTTTTTAAGAAAAAGATTTTATTTAAAAATGGGCTAAAAAAAATAAAATAACCTTTGAGTGAAGTTTGAAGCAATATGCAACATAATTTATAAAAGCTTGAGGCGTTTAATTAAGTTTGGTAACTACTGAAATGTAAAATAGCTCTTATATCCACAACAGAACGATTTTATTATACAGAACGGCGTTATTAATGATAACGCCTCAAGCTTTTATAAATTATGTTGCATATTGCTTCAAACTTCACTCAAAGGTTATTTTATTTTTTTTGAGCCAATATGACCATTATCAAACAATTTTTAAATAAAATCTTTTTCTTAAAAAACATTTTTTTTACTTTAATTTATTGCCCTTATGGAAACAACATAAGTCAGAAAAGTTTTTCAATAAATCGTTCTTTTCAACACATATTTTGAAATTAAGAAATTTTGTTTTGTTGAAAAGTTCTGGTAAAAAATTCAATAGAGGTTGCATGTTTCCAGACCAAGACTTCATAGTTTTGGTCTTTCAGGTCTTGTATTTGCTCATAACTAACGTCCACCGATGCCTGACACCTATCGGTCTATTATTTACTATAGTTTCTGGATATTAAAGTCAACCGATATATAGCGCGATAGTTTCAAAATTGTGACAGCTGTCCCGTAACACGATACTTTTATAACACTGTCGTTGCAGTCACTGTATATCCTCAAATAACAGTTTCCAGTATTTTATTTTTCATACCTTGGTGTTATATGATTACTTGATGGTCTCTATGGGGTTTCTTACTACACAATTTCCATATAACGCGGTACGAATTAATCGGATTATAAAAGATTTTACTGTGCTTTGGTTTAATAACGATAAATATTTAACCCGTTAATAGCTTTCAGATATTGCTTCATTGTCGTCATATCCAAACTCCACTATGTTTTCCTGCTGAGCGCAGTTTAACTGTAATTATCCAAATTACTTAATATCAGAGTTCATCTTATTTAGTTGGATACATAGATCATTTTGTTGTGTTTATATTAAATTTGTTGCTCGGTAGCGGTGTCTTGCATCTTCTCTGTAAGTTGATTCTTTCTTCTTATATTACATTGTGTTCATTAAATTTATTAGTTTTCATATACCTAATACCTATACCTCTTTCTTTTAATATTTATTTTATCTTCCTACTTTACTCTCTTTTAAGTTTCATTATATCTTCCACAACTTCGTACGTTCGTACTTACCTTTGCTTTCATCGTTCCACAAGAAATTAAATTCAATAATGATACAATTTGGAAAAGAAGTACAGGAACGCACTGACAGGGCCGGTTCGATCAAAAGCGGGACCCGATGCAAAGTTAACTTGCGAGACTAAACGATTTGACAGTTTTGAACAAATGGTACATACTCTATGGTATTCCATATTTGTTATTAATAAATAAAACACGTTACTTTGCAAAAATACCACTTTTATTGTGTTAATCTCTTATGACATGTTTTGGTCAATATGACCATTATCAAACAAATTAAGATTTAATTCAAATACATGTCTGTTTATACTAAAACATAACCTATAAATGGTAGTAGTGGATAATGGGAAAATCGTAGTAATAAATTTAATGAGAGGAGTCAAAAATAAGAAAAATACGTTTAGATGAGTTGGCTACATAGACAGATAAACAAATAAAGTAAGAAATACAGTTGTATACAAAAATCATAAAACAAAAATTAAAATAGAATTGTAAATATCTGTAAAATCGTTTAAAAGTAACTCAGAATTGTGTTTATAAATTTCTATCTAAGTATATAGTTACCGGTGTTACCGTTTGACACCTCTTTTTGCGGCCGGCCTTTATAATAAAAATGATATGAGGGAAAAGAAAAGATTTTTTTATAATCTTGAATGTCTGTTTAATATAAGGAAAAAAAAAATTGTACCCATACTTAATAAAATCACTGAGAAAAAATTATTGAAAATTGCTGTTCGATTGCTGTTTTTTAATCGAAAAATAAGAACTCTCCATTAAGTAAATTAATATCATCTTGCAAAATTGTTTTTGATTTTGTAAAATCAGTCCTTTAGAAACGCCTGAGCACAGATCTACACTTTCTCGTAGTTGTTTGTTTATTATATTTAAAAAAGACACTGCCTGTTTACATATTTAATATTCCTTATTGTTTCTTGATGACTCTTAATACATAACTGTATGTACATAATTTTAATAAAAAGGAGACAAACCACTGAAATAACGGTGAATAAAAGGGTGGTATTGAGGTTCGTAGGTTCTTGTAGAAGCAACCGTGCACGATAAACAGTTTTCAAAAGAAATTACACTATGCGTTTCATTATATTTTATAAGATGTTGGTTTCTAACAAACATCTCCAAAAATATTATCTTGTAATTTACTTTTTTAATATTAACTTCCATTTAACAAAATTTAAAATTTATTTGTTAATTTTTTTTTAAATACTTTATTAATTAACCTCGAATTATAAATCGTATTCTCGAATTTTAGTCTGTTACCACCGTGGACATAAGAAGATGCAAGAGCACTCAAGAGTATACGGAATATTTGAGTAACATTGAGTAACATTTTAAAATAATAATAAAAAATATTTAGAACATAAAACAATCTGTGCTGTAACATAACTTTAAGTTTTGTGCTAAAAGTATACCCAGTCCTGGATCTAATGGGGGCAAACCGGAGCTCCTGCTCCGGGCGTCTGTTTCAGGGGGCGCCAAAATCATACTAGGTCAGTCTATATCAAATGGTCTAAAAAAATAGTTGGTTACTCGACCATTTTAAAAAAAAAATTAATATTCTTTCAGTTGTTTCTATTGTATCTGAGGTATTGAAAACAATTCTTAAAAACAATTATCGTGAACCGCTTAAGCGTGGTAGCTATTTTTATTTTCCAATTTGCGCTGACTATTGTGTTTGCAGCCACTTATGCCAATGCACATTTCATAAACCGTTCATCCTAAAAGGTTGAAATAAAAACGATTTTAAAGGCAATAAATCTCTCTTTATTTAAATTTATGTCCATATTTGACCTATTTTCGTCCCTTCTATAAGAAAACTTTACCTAAAGTTGGATATCAAAATTTAGCAAAATTCACTTTTTGAACATTTTTTTCTTATAGAAAGAGTGTTTTATACAACTTGGTATTTTTATGGGTACAACTACCCAAAAAAAATTCAATTGTGAAACTTGTAGGTATCCTTTAATTTTTACAAACTTTCAAAAATTGACTTTTTTCCAAATTTTGGAACTTTGCGCCTGGTGACAAAAAATTTGAAATTTGCACAATTTGTAGTGCTTTCGAAACAGATTTATTAAAATAAAAAATCAACTTGTATATTGATCCTTTACAAAACAATCAATTTTTACCATTGCCGCAACGGGAAAAGTAAGAGTTTTGTAAAGGACTTATATACGTATAAGTTCTTTTGACAATATACATCAAACGTTGGAGAGGGGGGTGCCACTTTCAAGTTTCTGCCCCGGTTCTAAAATATTGTAGATCCGGGGCTAAGTATACCACGCACATAACATAATATGTAGTTGGGGAGCCCCTTATATTACTAGTATGTATTACAATATTGTACAAATGAGGTCCAAATCCTATATAGAGTTTGGGACAAGGTCCATTAATCCCCATTAAAATTAGCAATAGATATCAATAAATTAATAAATCCAAATATATTTCTATAAAAATATTAAAATTATTATTATTTATACTTTCATACATATATAATTTATTATCTATTAATAATAATAATAATAATAATAATAACAATAAATCATAATAATTAAACATATTAAAATTTTAATAAAATACACGTCATGACTGGTGCTTTGTACTGTACGATCAAAATCAAGTGACACTCACTATACCTACTCATTATGCGCAGGGGCGGATGCACCTCTCAAATCGAGTGGAGTCACATATTTTTTTATAGGTTTCATAATGTTTTTTGGCATTGTAAATTTTAAAAAAAATGTACTATAATCAACTTTAGTATAGAACAACTTCGAAACCAATAGTTTATGTAATTTAATTAACGGTTTTTAGGGCATTGAAAAGTTAGATTACGCCATTCAGATTTAAAAAAATTTCGTTTTTCCTCAAAACAAGCTTTATGGGAGTGATTTTTATTTTTACTATTAAAATTACGAAATTTCTCTTAGAAATATGACAGATTCCACAAGTCTTTTTTCTAGTGGTCCTACGTGTCTAATTTGTAAATGCCCCTGTCGCAGCATCCTGCATAACATAGCGAATTTCCGTTTATAAAAATTAGTTTTTCTCGGAAACTAGTTGACATAGAAAAAAAGTTTAAAGAGCTTTTTTATGTAATTTTTTCTTCTCTTTTAAATGGTGTAAAAAATCGCAAAAATTTTTGAATAAGTGGAAATTTTGGCAAAAAACTAATTTTTTGCAAGAACAAAAACCATGTTCCTGGCATCCGACGTGTTTGGCTGACGAACTCATCCGAGGGTTTGGGACTTCCAATGTTCTCACCAAGTTTCGTAAAAATTGGATACTTCGTTCAAGAGTTATCGCGCGGACACACACACGCACACACACACACACACACACACATATATATATATATATATATATATATATATATATATATATATATATATATATATATATATATATATATATATATATATATATATATATATTTATATATATATACATATATATATATATACAAAATTACATACATATATACATATATATAAATATACAAAATTTATATATATATATATATATATATATATATATATATATATATATATATATATATAAATTTTAGTGAATATTATTTTCGGTTTCTAGGGACCTCAAAACAAATTTCTGCCATAGTCTCGGGCTCAGGTCGCGTCATGACAGTGGCTGTAATAGCTGAATACCATTCGTTTTCAGTTTCGTCATTCTATCATTTTAGTTACGGTTTTAAATCATTGAAAATTTAAAGTAAACTTGGTGATTTCATCAGATAAACCACGATAAAATTTAAATTAATCTCTATTCAGAGGGGAAAGGAGAATCATGACTCCCATCATCACCCCCCATGCATCCGCTCTTGACTATACTAATATATTGCATATATTTATATATTTGTAGGTATAATTATATGTATTTATAAAATATAATAGCGATTATGAGTTGTTCAAACAATTGAATGACTTTTTATACCACCAATCATGTGTAACTAATAAATCCATGGATAATTTGATCTCGCACGTGCATTAATATCGTTCAAACAACCAAAGGAACCAACCGCTTGAACCCCTGAACAAAACGTCCCCCAGTGACACAACGACAGGAACAGCATATAGGTTACTTTCTGGTTTTCAACCCGAAGATTGGAATACAAACAGTTTCTATTTTTAACAAATATGTGATAACCTTAACCAATAATATGTTGAAGGGAGATATCGAAAAATAATATTGTTGCTTTCTATTACATACAGTTTTCTCTATCTTCAATGAAAATGGAAATAATCTGAATATATTTGGAAGGGCAATAATATAGCGTAGTATATTCGTAGTAGATAAATTGGGGGACGACTGAACTATTTTTTTGTTGTATTATTTTTGCAAACATCATTTTTCCTTTATTGTATAACACTTGAATGGGTATCAAACATATTGAAATAGCAAAAGTTATCTGAAGAGCTTTGATCTGAAAGTGGATATGCATACAACATCTAGAAAAAAAAGCTATACGTTACAACTGAGTTCAATATAAAGTTTAAAGTAGATTTTGAATTATTATAATTCTTTCGGTACCCGAAAAACTGATTGATCTTATAGTTTTCTGTTAGCTAGAGTATATTGGAAGTGTTTGCCTTCTGTTTCTATCACGTCTTGTTTTTGAGGTAGGTACACACCAATAACTTTTCTTGAACTATTCTTATTGCGTCCATATTAGTACACTACTGCTTCGATTGAGAGAAAGAAAAATCGTTTGTATGGGTCACACGGATAAGTAATCACAGAGCCGAAAACGGAGAACTCTTAGGCTGCCTGTACATGATCAGTAATACTGTCAATATTTACTGACAAAAATAGTGAATCATTATTTTTATTGTATAAATTATATATACGAATACTTCAGTATTATCAATACACGACCAGTAATAATGTCAGTATTTCTAAATACTGACAGTATTACTGATCGTATACAGGCAGCCTTTGTGAACAATTTGTTAAATGCATACAACAAAATGGGTTACTGAATGTCATTGAAAATTCATTTTTTCATTCCTATTTCTCTTTTCTTACTTCAAGTCTTGAAGCTGTAAGTGATGAACTAGGGGAACGGTTTCACCAGGATATAAAACGGCTTCAAGAACGGTTTCAAGGTCGTTGGGATGCAGCTATGTTAGGAGATTACTGTTGGCGTTTAAAGCGAAAAGAAAAAGTTAAATATTTTTCATATTTTTGTGTACAATACCTATGTACTTTTCACTATATATAGTATTTTATATTTTAATGTGTGCAAATATTTTAATGATAAGTTTTGTTATTGGTTTTACTCGAAGTATAGTTTAAATAAATTATAATAATTTTTCATTACTAACTAAAATAATGTGTGCACTGAAGCGTTACTTTTTAATTTTTTACTAATAGTTATAACTCTATATGTTAATTATTGTACCTAAAAAACATTACGTGATAGAAAAAAAGTACGCATACATATAATCTTATTGAGCGATGTGTATGAATGAAAAAACAGGAAAAATTAAAGTTGGTACTTAATTTTTGTTTTTTTTGTTTTTTTTTTTTTTTTTTTGTTTTTTTGTTTTTTTGTTTTTTTTTTTTTTTTGTAACGCAGTGTTATCAATAAAATTTATATAAGCCAAATCAGCTAAAAATGGTCTGACATCATCAAAGAATTGCAATAAATGAAGCAAAATTAGACGAACTTGGTTTTTTAACTATAGTAACTTAAAATTGACTGGCGTTCTCACTCTAAAACTAATCGACCAATTTTTTTTTTTAAAATGTGAATCAAAGCTAAGTATATGTCAATATTCATGCAAAAAATGTTTTGCAATGCAAAAATGAAAGAAAACTTCATGAGAATTTCAATTTTTTTATATACTCGTACAAATTCCTCATTTTTTTTTTCTGTTCTTCTGTTCAGCCATTAGAACGCTTATAATCACTTTTTCAGTTTCTAAGCATCTTTTTAAAGTTAAGTCCCTCGCCTAATTTCTACCCATAAATAACTTAACGTTTTAATGCGTTCTATATTCGCTATAAAATGCACCTTTTAGCTTCAAGAAAATGTGACAGTACACTGCAAAATTAAGACTATCAGGGCCGCGCCAAGCGGGGGTGTTAGGGGTGCCTAGTACCCCGGCGGCAGGCTTTGGGGGCGGCAAATAAAATATAAAATTATTACTATTTTTATGTGGTAATTTTGATGACACTAAATGTTACTCGCATTTTGCTTAAATACTTGTCTATTATAATTGTTGTGACCCGTCGCTAATCCGATTATTCCGATTGTCGACCAGCGACAACAATCATTTGCGCGGTAATCGGCGAGATCAAACGGGATCGGGATCGAACATGTTCTTGCACGCTTTAATTTTATAAAAACCGTCGTTGAATTCTACACATAAAACATTTATCAATCTTTAAAATTGTTTAGTTTTCGTTGCGTTACGTTGTATATAGTACGTGACGATTAGTAAACAAAACAAACTAAAAATTGATGACTGAGGATCTCTCAGTAAAATATTATTCTTTTAAATAAGACTTGGTAAACACTGTATTGGACAGTCGAAATATAATAGAAGAGTTTAAAATTTCAATTGTTTGGTTTTAAAACCAACATTTTTATCTTATCTTCTTTTTCCTATTTGGTTGATATCTTAAACCTAATTTATTATTTCTCTTTTTTTTTTTTATTATAAATTTTGTTTTCAATATTTGCTTATCCACATCTGCAAGCAATTTCGTTTAAAATATACATGTTCTTTCGATATTGCTTATTCCACTTAGGATAAGATTTATGGATGTTCTTTAAATTAGAGCACTCCATACTCTTTTCTTGGAAAAGTTACATTATTTCGTGTCTCAGAAATTTAAGTAAAAAACATCCCCTTTTGGGCTCTGCGGAACGAATCTGATATAAATGCGTTAGATTTATGTGATGAAATAGAAACTCTTTTAACATATATTAATCCCGACATGAATGCATTAACAGTTTCTAATGATCTTACTACAATGTTTCCGAATATGACAATTGCATTAAGAATATTTTTGACAATACCCGTGACAGTGGCATCTGGTGAGAGAAGTTTTTCGAAACTTAAGTTAATAAAAAATTATTTAAGATCTAGTATGTCTCAGGAAAGAATATCGCATTTAAGTTTAATTAGCATAGAAAACAAAATTGCTGCAGATATTGACATGTCAGATTTAATAAATGAATTTGCAATAAAAAAGGCAAGGAAAGTGAATTTTATATAAAATTTTAAAATTGTTACTATTCGTTTTTGTTTTGTGTAAAATTATTTATTTTTATTTACTTGTTCTTGAAATTTATGCGAACTAAATTGTTAAAAAAAGTTTAAGTGTTTATTCCATTTATAATCCTAAATATTTTATAATATTTTATGCATTTCATTAAAGTAAGTATATATAGTAAGTCAACTGGTAGCCGGGAGACATATATTTTATTATCAAAAATGTATTACAAATAAGTTTGGCGTTTTAGGGGCGGCAATTTTTGTCTTGCACCCCAGCGCAAATGTCCCTTGGCGCGGCCCTGAAGACTATACAGTAACTACACGGTAAAACCTAAGCGTTAAATTGATTTTAGCTATACATGCTTTAGTATAGTACCGTAGATATATTCTCTACAACTTTAATAGAATGTCACCCGTAACAAATTTAATATTTAACGATGATATTGAAAATAAAGCGATGAAGAAAAAAGGGACTAGAAAAGAAAATACCACTATCGCAGCATTCTGCATAACATAGCGAATTTCCGTTTAAAAAAATTAGTTTTTCTGGAAAACTAGTTGACATAGAATAATAGTTTGAAGACCTTTTTTGTGTGATTTTTTCTCCTCGTTTCAATGGTGTAAAAAAATTCGCAAAAATTTTTGAATAAAGGGAAATTTTGGCAAAAAACTACTTTTTTTTCACAAAAATTGCCAAAAAAACCATGTTCCGGGCATCGGACGTGCCTGGTTAACGAACTCGTCTAACGATTTGGTACTTCCAATATTTTTACCAAATTTCGTAGAGATAGGACATTTCGTTCGAGAGTTATCGTACGGACACACACATATATATATATATATATATATATATATATATATATATATATATATATATATATATATATATATATATATATATTAGAGATGTTATGGATATCCGTAACCGTAACCGAAACTACCGGATATCCGAAATAATTCATTATCCGTAACCCAAACCGTAACCGAAAATAATTGTTTCGGATAAAGACAGACCACTGCTGCTGGAAAACTGGTTTTAAATCGAAGAAAACAAATTAAAATATTATTAGTATATGTTTCTTTTGATAGATTTTCGTTGATTCGTGTTTGGCGTTCACATTTTTTGGTACAATTTTCCCTTTTGTTCTAAAAAAAAAATTGTTCATTAAAAGCAATTATCCGTAACCGTAACCGTATCCGAAACATTATCCGACATTATTATATATCCGTATCCGAAATTTCATATCCGTAACATCCCGTAACATTTATATATATATATATATATATATATATATATATATATATATATATATATATATATATATATATATATATGTATATATATATATATATATATATATATATATATATGTATATATATATATATATATATATATATATATATATATATATAAATTTTGGCGAATATTATTTTCGGTTTCTAGGGACCTCAAAACAAATTTCTGCCACGGTCCCAGGCTCAGGTCGCGTTATGACAGTGGCTGTAATAGCTGAATTCCTTTCTGGAAATTCGCTAAAATGGGCACTGGGTGTAGTAAATGTTAATAAGGGAAATAACGTCACTGATAGAATATTAATTTTGAAAGGATGGAATTCGATTCCAATTCAGGTCAAGCTAAAACCAGTAAAAGTATTAGTACTGAAGAAAATATAAAATATATGACGATAGATTTCATTTTATTTAATCTGAGCCCTTTCCCAAAAAAGTACGAATCATAAAAATATTTTTTGTTGTGAACTAATTATTTATTAATTAATTCATTAGTTATTTTATTTTTATACGTTTGTATTTATGTATGTAAGTTGAAGGATAATGTTTTTATTAAATATGTCAGTAAGCTAAAGGAAAACATTTAAAATTATGACAATTACAGTAAACTAGATAATTATGTATTCCTTTAAAATGTTGCTTTACTTGGCACATCATCAAACCAATTTATTTATTTAAATAACGCAATTACCTATAGTAAAACTTATTAAATATTTTAAACAGTAATACAATATGTCAGTCTTTAGAATCTAGAACAGGGATTCGGAAAGTGCTACACGCAGACTCTCAAAATGAGGCTCCAATCTTAGAAATAGTAAAATAGAGTTTATTTTTTAAGTCATTAATATGCAATTTGAACTAATGAAAATTAGGTATATGAAATAGATTGAAGCCTTTCCGACCACTTGGTCTACCATGTAATTCAGATAAATACTGACACTTTTTAAAGCAATAGAGAAATGTGTAGAAGCAATTCTTTAACTCTGAATAGATTTCTTATAGTCTTATATAGGTAGTTGAATGTTGTCTGTATCGGACGCCTGTTGAGCAAAGGACCGGTGGTATAATGGATAGCACACCTGGGCTAGTTACCAGGAGATCCTGGGTTCGATTCCCGGCCGATCCGGATAATTTTTCAATCACTTTGTGATTTTTAATTTATATATGTGGTTTTTGGTCATGTTAACCAAGGAAGTCGAGTGCTTAAGTTTCAGTTTAGCTGAACGATAAGTGAACATATGAATACTACGTGTGTTTAAAATGCAGACAAAAGTCTGTCATACGTAGTAGTGTTTCACAAGCACTCGATAATATTTGAAATTGAAAAATTGTAACTGGTTCTCGCATTATAGAGAGTACATACACATAGGCAGTTGAATGTTGTCTGTATCGGACGCCTGTCGAGCAAAGGACCGGTGCTATGATAGCACACCTGGCTAGTTACCAGGAGATCCTGGGTTCGATTCCCGGCCGATCCGGATAATTTTTCAATCACTTTGTGATTTTTAATTTATAGATTTCTTATAGCCTGGAATCATTTCCGTCATTAATTGGAATAACATTAAACTGTGTAATATGAAATGTCGTTTTCCGATCACTTGACCAATAAATCATATAAATTGTACAACAACGTCTAAATTTTCGGACTTGCGTACGATCCATTAATCCTTAAAGTAACCATTATTTTTAACAGAAGAATCCATTTTACTTATAGTATCAACGAAATTTACCCAACTCACAATTCTAATTCCGAACTGGTAAGAATAATAATACTAAAGTGCATGATAAATGTAGTTTAACTGTAATTTTATTAGACAGTAGTTACAAATAAATACGTTTTGTGGTTTACGCTGAGACACGTGTTTCAATTGAAATGTATGGTTCATTTCAGTTAAATTTAACCATGCTTTGTCACTTTGAATTTAAATAATTTCCGTTTTCTTGGCTTTATCTCTTTCATTATTGCATTTACGTAAATTTAGATTCTCAATTTGTTTTTAGAAAAGAATGGAAGATTGATTTGTTTCGAATATAAGAATTATTTAATTTTTTAACGAAAACTCATGATCAATAGTATCTGAAACGAGGTATACTTAATTTTAGTACCTACCTAATATACAAACAAAATATAAAACGACGTAAATATTAAAATACATTTCACAACTTTATTTTGACTAAGTGCATACAAATTGTTAAAATGTGTATTACTTTTTTTTTTTTTTTTTTTGAATATTTATTGTTCATCTTAAATAGACATGAATGTTCTGAGCTTAATTAGTAAGTCATTTGTGAATTGTGATATAAATTGCATTTTAAACTTTTGTTCTTTCACGACAATAGAAATGGCCAAGTAAGAATAAACTTCCAGTCCACATTCTAAAGTCTTAATGAATTCATGAAAAATTCATACTTCTGATTTGGACGTCAGTAAAGATATTCATTCGTAAAGATATGCGTCGATTTAAGAACAGATTAAGAAGTCTTAATTATTGTATGGTGTCACAAAGAACTCTTTTTTCAAACTTCAGAACTGCGATGCCTTAAACAGCTCTTATTCTAATGCCTTAAACAGTTCATATTTCTAATATCTTAAAAAAGATGACTTTAAGAAGTCTATACCAATAATTCATTAAGAAGTATTAAGCGTAATTTACGAAATAAGAAAAACGTAATTAGCTTAATTCAATTTAGTCAGGAAACACAAAAAACATATTAAATACTGTATTTCCATCACTATGAATTTAAGATTTATATATGTTACACTTCTTGATGTTTGCTATTTCTACCTATGTGAACATGAAGCAGATATTTAAATATTTTAAATTACAAGCTTCCGTTGTTTTTAGTAAATACGAGATTACAATCCTATTTTTTTGTACAGAATTATCACGATAGAAGGTTATGAAATAAATACACAATTGATTTAAATCCAAGGTCTGTAAAATATATTTAGAAAAAAATATAGGTTGAAAAGAGACAAATGGTATTAAGGGCAACAGGGCATTCGCTATGTGAACAAGCTGTATGTAGTTTTCTATATCTTTTATCCAACCCGGAAAAAAATTTCATCTAACCTGCATACATAATTATACATATTTGTAAAATGTATGCCACAAACTAATTAAATTACACAATATTTTGTTTTTATTTTTATTTAATTTCAATAAAGAAATTACACTTGTTACTTGTTGAACGCTTACCATTCATTTTCTTTATATTTACATTACTGATCAGCGGTTGACATACGGATTGATATCTATACATACATACCTACTACTTCCTTATATATAAATGGAGTAAGAAATTTTTTTAATTGTTTTTACCTAAAAATGGTAACTAAACGTTAAGATGGCTCGTATCACGTATAAAAATAGTGAATAGGTAGGTAATGTACAGCAATGATTCTTTTTATAATACACGTGCGAGAAAGAAAGAAACATATTTCGTAATCTTTTTAAGAAAGAAAAAAATATATTTTTTATTCATTTAAACATGTACTACGAATATATAATTTGTATACAGAATGTTTCATGTATTAAATATGAAATGCATTTTTAACATGCTATGTTACGAAATACATTTATTTTTTATAAAAGTATAAATTTTTTAATTGATATTTTTTGATAAATTTTTTATTTTAATTAAATATTTTGCAAAAAAATGTATTGCAAACAATTATCATATACATTTGTATTCTATACACATCGAAATTGCAAGTCATAATTATCAACCTGTATATTCTGAATTTGTCTTTAAAAAGAAATAGCAATATAATTGTATTTCTATCTGATCAGGGTGTATTATAAAAAGAATCTTTGCTGTATATGTTTGATTTGTTCTAGTAAATGAAAATAGTAAAATAAACAAATACCAGTTATTATAATTTTCGATTTTTCTTCATTAATACGTACTACATATTACATAATTTGTTTTTCATCTATTACATTCCCTAATTGAAATTAATTATTTATGTAGGTAATCAAAATAAACTTGTATAATTTATTGTGTTAATTAATTTTAAATTAATATTTTATTGGATAAAATTTGTTTCAAAGCCCCACAAATCAACTCTATTTTGGACCTCACTTTTGGTTGGAACGGCTCTGATACAAAATATATTTAAAATTTCAATGCATTTGATCTATTCTAAAACCATATATTTATCTCATATTTCTACTTTGTCTTTATCTCAAAAATATTAAAATGACTTTAAGAAAAAAGGTTATGAAGTACGGTTAAAAAATTGAATAATATGGAGGTTGCAGAGACCTGTGAAGAAATGTCTGATTAATTTTTAGTTCAAGCGTCTATAAAGAAAATTCTGTAATTGTTACTTAAGGTACCATCACAGTGCGATTTGCCGAAAAATAGTCAATTTTCACAATTTTTTTTTCGGATGGATAGGATGAGGGAACGGGGATGAATTTTTTTTTACGATTAATACCACTATTATATTTATTTTTTATAATTATTATAATTTTTTGAAAAAAGTGTCTTCAAAAAAGGTCAAAATTCGGTGCCCACGATTGCGGCCGCAGTTTTTATCTGAAAAAGAAAGTCAAATGGATTATCAATCTATAGGTAAGTCGTTATGTTCCTATGGAAGCTTTTTTTTGAAAATTGGAAAAATGGCGGCGGTTTGAATAAAAAGTACAAAATTTTTTATAGTTTTCCGTGCGAAATAATAGGAAGATTTCAAAAAGAAAAAAAGCTCTCATAGGAACATAGCGGCTTACCTATACAGACTGATAAACCATTTGATTTTTTTTTTTCAAATAAAAACTGCGGCTGCAATCGAGGGCACTTTTTTCAAAAAATTATAATAATTATAAAAAATAAATAAAAATAAATAAAAAAAAATTTTTGTATTGTTAAATAGTGGTATTAATCGTAAAAAAATGCATTCCCATTCCCCCATCTTATCCATCCGAAAAAAAATTGTGAAAATTGACTATTTTTCGGTAAATCACACTGTGATGGTACCTTAATGCAACGAATATTTCTACTTTTTATTGGACTTATGTATGCAGGCTAATTGATTTCTCAATAATTTGATAACATATTTTTTTTAATTATCTATTTTGGATGTCGCTAACGATATTGACATATTTACCCTGAAATAATTTCTTATTTTTAATCACTCAGTCAAATGATTGAAATTGGCGACACAAATTTAATTTTATTTATGAATGGATCTAATCTATGTAGTTGAATTAAAAATATTTTTTGAGCCCTCGAAAAGGAATGTTTTTAATTTCGATATTGCACCAATCAATTAGTGGCTGCTGATTTAAATACACATTGAAATACTGTGTATTTTATTTTAACATTTGAAAATATGTAGTTAACTCTTATTAGAAAACGTTGGTATTCGTACGTTGTATGGTATTTGGCGACTGTGTATCATTCCTTAGATGCCCGTAAAGACACATTGCCTTTTCATCAATGATATCATTATAATATGTGTATCAGCAGCGCAACGCGGTGCGAATAAAATATTTCATTTTAATTGTTTTATTTAGTTTACGACCGCGCGTCACCGAGTTTGGTTAATGAAATATCGTTTTTAGATATTTATTAGTGTTATAAACAATTTTTTCTGAATTTCAGTATATAAATCATTCGTACATATAATAGCAAGGTAGTAGAGGGAATCTTGCTAAAATTGAATACTTGATAAATTGGGAAAACGTCTGTGATTTCAGTATTAGTAGTGGCATCCGTCAATCAACATTAAAATTAAATCACTAGCCACACAAATAGTACACATAAATCCTTATGAGCTTCAGTCAGAAATAATTTTTGACTAAACCAAGTTTTGACTAAACCAAGGATTAGATGCCGGTACTCCACTATGCGCACTCCTCGCGCTACCGTTGAGCTATGGCCATCTTGCTGAAACCACAGACCAATGAACACTACTATATTATACTACTAGACAAAGCGTAAAGCCAGTTTATAGGCATTTTTCTTGAAGCAGGTAACAGGGTGAGACGGGTAAGATTTAAGGAATATAATATAATTAGTGATGAGCAAATGCAAGACCAAGACCAAGACTTGGCAGTCTTGGTCTTGATCTTGTTCTTGCATTAAGAATCTTGGTCTTGGTCTTGCTAGAGCAGTTTGAGTCTTGGTCTTGGTCTTAGTCTTGCAAAATGCAGTCTTGGTATTCGTCTTGGTCTTGGTATTGCTAAAGAATCTTGCACTTTCTTGCACTTTTTTATTAGCGAATTTTTTCCTTCTAAAATCAGAATTTTCTCTCTTTACGGTATTAATTATACTTCTAAAACTATTTAAATCATTTAGCAAGAGTCTTGCTTTTTTCTTGCTATAGTCTTGGTCTTGCTCACTTAAGTCTTGGTATTGGTTTTGCAGCCATACTTATAGTCTTGGTCTCGGTCTTGGTCTTGCAAAATGCAGTCTTGGTCTTGGTCTTGGTCTTGCAAAAAATGCAAGACCAAGACAAGACTGCAAGACCAAGACTAATTTTGCTCATCACTAAATATAATGTCAATTTTTGAGCAAATGCAACTATAATTATTGCAGGACATAATTTGTATACGTACATATTTTGAAAATAAAACGAACACCACTTTCTTTCTTTCAAAATTTTGCAGTTTCTTCTCAAAAAAGTAAAATTTTATTATCAAAATTATAATTATTTTGACAATAATTATTTTAAAATGTTACTACGGATACAGTTGGTTTATTGCATTGATTATTATATTACAGAATACAATTAGGTCGGAACTTGGTCGTATCTGACTGCCTCAATTATACATTTATATAATTAGTCTATATAATACAATAGATAATATCTTCATTGGTCTGTGGTTGAAACGTTTTAAATAACTTGATTATATTTTACCTATATTTTTGTCCAAATTTTAAATAAAAGTATTTCCTGTGTTTTTGAGAGGTGGACCTTAATATTGTAAATTTTTAATATTGATATTATGCTCTACTAGCAGACGAAATTTGATTCAAATCGGTGACGACCATACCTGAACCTCTCCTTGTGAGAGTATACATATTACTAACCATAATCATATTGCTAAATGAGAAAAAACATTACCTTACAAAATACGTTTTTTTGAGTAAACCTGCAATTATTTTGTTCCAATTTTTAGTAACTAGTGACTAAGTAAAGAAAGAATACATGAAAATTCAACGGAGAAAAACCGATAAGCCTTATTGAGAATAGTGTTAGCTTTACCGATTAGGGCAAAAACCTCACAAGAGAAAGCTCTAACGCCATAAAGTCCCAAATTGGTGCAAACAATTTGGGTCTTTATGGTACTAGGGCCAGAATTAGGATGCAATGGAACTGAATTCAATGGACGTGGATAACGAAATCAACAATATTCTAAAGACTTGCGAAAGACTTATTTACGAAAAACTCACATTAAACCAACTAACAGCCAGCTTTTTGTTTAATTTTTTCCACTTAAATGGACTTTTGAGCCATAAAGGCAAAAAAATATCCCCAGAAAGTTATAGCAACTCTCAATAAATATTATATCCCAATTAAATATTCAAAACAAAACTTTTAGGATAAACATTCTACTTCTATTTAATTCTGGAAAATATTCCTCAAAATGTTTTGTTTCGGACGAGAATCTCGCATTGTTTACTCAAAAACTGATAATACTCCACAATTTCAAAGAGAACACATTAGAAAATATAGATAACCTCTTCACTAATGAACTAGAAATACCAAATGAATAATAAAATTCGAATCAAAATTCTTTCTATTCTAATCAACTGACATTATAATCAATTCAAAGACATCTTATTCAGTCAAATTATGTAAAAGATTTAAAAATTTTCTCACATTTAATTAATAAACAATGAAAAAAATCAAGGTAACTATATCTTACAATAAATTAAAATTAAATGATATTTTGAATAAACAGATTCAAATAAATTAAATTGTGATATTTAAATTTGAAAAATATTTAACAAATGAATCGTTCGAGTCGTAGCCAACCGCAAAACATAACCAACAAAATAATTATTACACTGAGTAGGTACATTGTACATGTATTATAAGGTGAGTGTAATTAAGTAAGAGTATGTTAACTATTACTACATCTAAATAAATAACATCAATTGGCAAACGAAACAATACATTTTTGGATCGTTCCGCTTACTGAAATCTATAAACAGTTCAAACCTACCTATATCAACCAGCGAAAAGTTTTAAAATTAGGTACATCGTGTTCCAGAAAAAATTCACAGAAAGAATTCTTTAGTGTTGCTAAAAATAAAGTCAACAAATTAATAATTATAACCATGTTAGTAAATTCTTCCATCGCCAAAACTTAAAAGTAGAATGTTCAATTACATACTCCAATCTCTCTGTAGAAAAATCAACACTAGAACTACAATAGCTGCTGTTTCAAGCATGGTTTGAACGATACGTAATGTTACCAAGCGAGTATAACGTTACCGAATCTGCGTTTAGTCTAGCCCCAAACGCCCGTCTAGATGTTTATACATCAAACAATTTGAATTAGATTTCACAACCTATAACTAAACCTAATCCAACTTTTTCCACTTAAGCTAGATATATGTCTTTTGTAACGCCTTCTTTTTCAACATTCCCTAAGTGCTAAGTCAAATAAGAATTTTGTGCGAGAAGTACAAAATTCTAAAAAGGAGTAAATAAATAACTTGATAACAAAATAAAATTTTGATAGCCTTTTAATTCTGAGGCATCTTATAAAATATATACCTAAATTTACGTTACGACTTATTACACATTAGAACTTAATTTTATTTCATAAAACATTTATAAAAGAAATACAAAATATAAAATTTGTGTGCTCGTATCATTAAATGACGAGAAATAAGTGCCTACATGTGGCACATTATTGAAGCTTGGATATTTGCATCTGCAAAAGACGAATATTATTATATTGAGCCAGCCGAAAACAAACACATGTACATATGAAGGTACGTTAAAACGTGCTATACACATATACAATGTCACATCATACCGTATAGATGTGACAGATTTATGAAGCGATTAATGCGCCAAAAGTGTCGTCTTCTACACTTCACTTCACTTTAATGCATACTAAATAAATGTCATTTGTTTTATGTGCATACCATTCGTTTGTCTATCCATCCATCCGTTGGCCGATCCGTATGTCTGTCCAACGATCTTCGTTTGATTTTAATTACTTAATGTTTAATTATTATTAGATTAAATTTCTAGGTAGGTACATCACTTTCTACTAGAAATGGATTCAGTTAGCACTATCAATGCGAATAAAATTATAATTCAAAGATATCACATAGAAATCTATAACGCCACTCATTAAGCTACTCAGAAACTTCTACTCAAGATATCTTACGTCTGTTTAGTAACGCAATAGTTTTCAAGACGTCTAATAAGCAACGAATATTTTCCTTTACATTCGTAATGTTTTCAAGTCACTTCTGTGTAACGCAGCTTCCTATCGACCACTAATAGTAAACTCGCAGATTTTAATTGTTTTCTACTCCATATTTAATTACTCATACCGCAACATTAGGTATTAAGAAAACTACAAAAAATTATGATTCGCATTCGGATTCTCAACTTGACTTTTTTCTTATTTCATATTTGTTACAACTCTAATTTTATATAACAAGCCACTTCTGTTACGACTGATCTTCGTGTTCAAATGTAATTAAACTTTCTAGTCACCTGTATACCTGTCGTGTATTGTATATTAACATACTGTTTAATTACAAATACCATATATTTCAATTTGTATGTTTTATTTTATAGAAACGTTTCGAATATTCCAGACATTTTGTTTATCTACCGATGAAACTTATTTACTATACAAATGTGCATAATATATTATCGAGTAATTAAAATATATTTTATTTATTATTAGCTTTAAAGACATCCATAGGTAAGTAATATACAGATATATTATGTACATATTTACATCAAGTATTGATATTTACTAAAAAGCTTTCTGTTGCACTACAAACAATCTGCATAGTTAGTCGTCATCATATGATATATTACACCACTCACGGGACTTTTATTATTGATTATATAATTTGTAAAAGATTAATCATGGTACTAAAATAGTACAAATACAATACAAATAGTACTTAATTGATCTAATAAAAAATTTGAATCCATTCCATCAGTTATTCCATTCCACTGAACCTTTGTTTATCCCTTTTTCTTATGTCCATGGAAAAAAAGCAAAATTCTCGAGACAAAGCAATTGTTTCCAGTAGCTTCCAGCTTTTGTACATTCCAAAACTCCAAATATCTTCTACATACAATCGGTTTCATTTCTTATTGTTAGAGTTTTGAAACATTGATAATGACGATTCTTTTGGTGTTGAGCATCACTTTCCATTTATAACTTGTTGTTAGGTACTACAGACTACAATACTACTTACTAGTGTTAAGCTGGCCCAAGAGCGAACGAATACTCCATCTGATTAACAAAATTGAATCAGAGTTAATTAATTAAAAGCCGAAGACAGGCTGATAAGACTAGCCTAGCTTATAAGCAAAATATTAAAATTATGCTTATGTTAGGTATTTAGTTACTTCCATCCAATTACTTAAAGGATCCGATCATCCTAAACAGTCTTTTAATATTTACTTTTGTTCTTTTTTCTTGCAGATTAATCGTCCATATTCGCAATTTTTCGTTGGATTGTCTTGACCTTAAAAGAGGAAAGTATCCATGCCAGTCACCAAAACTAACCTAGCTGCACTCAAATTGAATACATACTAGAACTTAAAATAGGATTCCTTGAATACGTCAACCACTGCAGCCGTTCAGATCAATTGTCAACCGTCGTCACCTCGGAAAAATTCATCACATAACAAAAACTCCTGAATTTAGTCCAGCTGTTCGGTCTTCAAGTGACAGCCAAACGGATCAAAAGAATCCTATCTTTAGTATGTTGGAATTTATCACTCCTATGCACACTTAATTTTATTCATGAATAAACCATTTACGTTTAAATAACATTTACGCACAAATTTAATCGCAAATACGTAAAAAAGAAATCGGAATGGCGAAACCGATTGCCGTACTTGTGATCTCAGAGAATTCAAGACGTTCCAAAAAAACAAAAAGAATTATAAAAACGTATCAGTCATTAAATTAAATACATCGCCAAACTGCCAAGTGAACATACGCATTGGTTACATTATAAAGGATACATGAATTTTACAATGTTGAACCTTTGACCCAAAGAATTGCAATTTAAGTTTTTAATTCGAACCAACACAACCAACTAAATAACACAAAAATTACATATGTATTTATTTCTATTTATAAAAATTTACATTTGCAGTCATCCAACCATATATTTCACAAATATTTTTAAACCATTAAAGAATTGAAAACAATTATTTAATTGTTTAAATATAATTGTACAAAACTGGAACAAAACAGAACGAAAATATATTTAAATCTGTCATTTATATCCATACAAAACAGTACATAGAGTACATAAAAATATAAAAGAGGTATCATAGATAGTATATCAAATAATGCTTCTTTTTTTACGGAATGTCTACGAAATGTAACAACTTCGATCGATGATATACATTATTATTACAGAATGTGACATTTAAATAATCAATAAAACTCTATTTTTTAGGTTATCGTTTTGTAGTAATGCCGTTCTTGTTTATTTATATCTTATATGCGATCACGTCTTTTTCTATTTAAGAAATAAATATTTGAAATTCTTTTCTTTCAAATTTTTTAGCCTTTTATTTTTATTCATCGAGATAAAATTAGAAAAATTAGGTCAATTTGTTATCTAAGTACAATATCATGTAAAACTTTTCTAATTTTTTCTATTATAAAAATTTAGGATAGTCTTTTATTTTCCATGATCTGATGAAACTAAGTAAGGAACATAATTACACTTTAAGATTCATTCATACCTACAGACACGGAACGTCACAGACACGTATCGTGGCAGACACAACAGACATTGTTTAATGCTTTTCTTATGAATGTATTCATATATAGTGTAATGTAACCACACAGACACGTACAGTCACAAACAGCCAAATTTTCGGCAAAATTTGGATCCAATCCAACTTTCAAGGGAGTCGTGGGGGGCCCGAAAACTATAATAGTTTTCCAAACCAGTTTGATATAATGTTTCGATGAATTTTCTACAACATATCTAAAATTCAGCTTCCTAGGGTGATATGGATGGGGTTGGGAGTAGTGATTAGCAAAATTAGTCTTGGTCTTGCAGTCTTGTCTTGGTCTTGCAAGACCAAGACCAAGACCAAGACTATGTATACCAAGAGCAAGACCAAGACTATAAGTATGGCTGCAAGACCAATACCAAGACTCAAGTGAGCAAGACCAAGACAAAAGCAAGAAAAAGCAAGAGTCTTGCTAAACTATTTAAATAGTTTGAAAGTATAATTAATACCGTAAAGAGAGAAATTTCTGATTTTAGAAGGAAAAAATTCGGTAATAAAAAAATGCAAGAAAGTGCAAGATTTTTTAGCAATACCAAGACCAAGACCAAGACCAAGACCAAGAGTCAAACTGCTCTAGCAAGACCAAGACCAAGATTCTTAATGCAAGAACAAGACCAAGACCAAGACTGCCAAGTCTTGGTCTTGGTCTTGCATTTGCTCATCACTAGTTGGGAGAGAAAATGTGTTTTTTTGGAGGGGAGGGGGGCTGGGCGTGTTAGACTACCCCCACCCCCTCCAAAAAAACACATTTTCTCTCCCAACTAGAGAGTTAACCTAGGGGGTTGAGATTTTGTATGTTGATAAAGTTGGCTGCTAGGGCGTGCTTACTGGGGGGTTAAAATGTTTAACCCTCACTCCCACTATTTTTACGCCACAATCTCATATTTTTTCGATGTTTTCATTGTTTATGTCACACCTGCAGCTCCCCTAAATTAACCTAAAAGACTGAAATTTTGTATTCGGATTGAGTTAGTGTCCACGGTGTGTCTTTTAGAGGTTTCAGTTCCTAACCCCTACTCCCACAATTTTTACGTCAAAACTTCATGCTTTTTCGTGTTTTTCGATGGGTCAACCAAGGCTTGATCGAACCTTTATATAGAAACTTTCAGGCAATGAGCCGCTAATAAAATAAAAAACGCTATAAATACATAATATTACTAAAACAATTTTCTGTACGGCACCCATATTTAAATTCATATTATATGACACATCATAAGCAATAAAACACACCATTACTGATGATTTTAGCGAATAAATGTTTGCTATTAGTCGCCTATTTATCTCGTCCTTTCAATATATTATTATGTAGGTATAATATATGCATTTGCTCTACGTTTTTATATGCGTAAGTACAGCACTTGTCTTAATAACATTCATTTATATTCACAACATGTCGCTTAATAATTGTCATCCTGTGCTACTCTACTCTGACTTAACTATATATGTTATTTTGTGCAAGACACTAAGCATTTTAGCGACGAGAATTAACAATATTCGAATTTTAAATTTTTTTTAGTAACGAAATTATTAAATATGTAGTTATGTTGTAGCAATGTTACAGTTTAGATACTTTTTAGACGACAGTTTCAGAAGTATCAATAAATTATTAACATAGAAATCTGGTAACGAAAGTTGAAAATATCATACGTCTACGACGGTATCAAATCATTCAACAGCACTTGCTGAATTGGACAATGCTACAAATATTGTTCGTATACAGGCCCGTACGAGGTCACGGCAGACACGTCTAAAACGTTTGGTCCGGATTACTGAGGGGTCCCGACGGCCCTCGAAAGAAAAACAGTTAAGCGTCGTTGAAAATAAAATAAACTTCAACCAACAAATTTTTTATTTAGTAGGTAATTGTTTTCGAGACAAAGACATTTTTCAATTTATTTTCAAAAATCGAAAAATTTTTGTACTTCACAAAGATTCAAGAATCTCTTAACAAGTTTGCGTATTTTACCCATAGAAAACAAACTTGGATTTTGATGGTGTTAGAGAATAGTTTGGCGAATTAGAACGTAAGAAATGCTCTATTGTATGTAATTATCCTATTATTAGGTATACTATTAGGTATACTATAGGTATACTATTAGGCTATACTATATTACTACTACTATTACCTAATAAAATATTGAATGGTAAAACAACAGTTTTGTAATTGTAATTTTCAAATATAATTAATATACTTAATTAGAAACTGAAATAGCAATAGACCTGTTTATAATTAAATCAAATAACACATAATAAAACTGTTTATGTTTTATTAACCAATAATTAATCCTAACACAATTTTTTATATTTCTAGCGTTAAAAAACTGCTCATGCGGAAAGTAGTACATCTTTCCAAAATTTATCTTATTTTAAAAACAATTCGAGATTACGAACTCAAACAAACTACTGCCGAAGGATCCGCCTCAGCTTTCTTCTACGCTGTTTCTACAGTGACGTCACATTAGCTACTTTCATCACATGTTACAAATTTTTTGACTATTCTTCATTTAACTATTTATATGATAGTGTAAATTAAAATATATTACAACTAAACGAAAATGAGAACAATCAATATAAATATGTCTTAACACCCATCGTAAATGTTGTTAAGTATCATCAGTTAATGATTATATTCCTTACATAAAGCAAACAATTTTATCATCATTATTTAACCAAAACCAATTCGCACGTTTCCTAAATGCAGATTACATTACATGAATACAAAATCAGCAAAGATATAAACACTTAAATGAAAAAAATATTTATCTGTCGATTTCATTATATGTAATTAATATTATACTAGAACGTCTTGTATTCCATATTGTTCATTTTTTAATATATTTTAATAGCCATCTATGTCATAAGTAATAAATACTCACATTTATGATAACTATGGGTAACGTTGGATAAAAGAATTAAAGATATAATGTGTGATAATATAGGTACTGACAGTCTCACGGACTGATATAAAAAATTAAAATAACGGAAGAAATTGAGTTCCCATTAGTATAAATCTTGGGCCACGAGTGCTGAGCTTTTATTCACTATTGACCTTTGGGGTAAAATGCAGAACTCGGACATACGCTGTAATTTTGATGTCTGCCGGAAAAAAGAAACAAATGAGGCTGAGAATTATTGTACTTAAAGAGTTAAAGCGCGGTCACATATTTTTATTAAAAATAATTGCGTTTAATTATTAAATATTACATTTTAAATGTTACTCACATTTTTGATATAACAATTAATTTAACACAATTACTTGCATTATTTATTATTATTTAATAATAAAAAACCATAAAAATACTGAATCGTTAAAAAAAAAAAAAATTATAATAAAAGTTTAAAATAAAATTTTTTTAAAATAATTTTAACCTTTTTATTTTAATACCTATGAAAAGTACGACATTTATACATAGAGAATATACTCCATTTACTCAGTGGTGATATATATGCATGATATGCATGCAAGCCCTAAGCGTATGTGTAAGCAAATTGTGAAGAGCAGTGTGTCTGAGTGTGCCAGATACCGCTGTCGTACAAATTTCGGCGCGGAGCGCCGTTATGAGAACGACGCGGGCGTCATACAAATTACGGCGCAAAGCGCCGCTTTGGCCCAGACGCTACGCGTCGTACAAATTACGGCGCGTAGCGCCGTTACTAGCATGACGCGTGGCACCCTACAAATTAGGGCCCCAGGCGTGGCACTGAGATGACCTTTTCTAGTAATTATAATTTTCCTTTATTTTTTATACAAAATTTATAAATAAAAAACAACATAGAATTATACGGTTTTCACTATATTAATAGATTGGTTTGATTTATGTAAATTTGGGGCGTCAGTGGATGGCGTCGGTGGGCGGCGCGCGCCACCCACCGACGCCACCCACTGACGCCCCAAATTTACATAAATCAAACCAATCTATTAATATAGTGAAAACCGTATAATTCTATGTTGTTTTTTATTTATAAATTTTGTATAAAAATTTTTCGGCTGTACTAAAAATAAATAATTTTATAAAAAAAAACATTTTATAATTTTTTTAAACTTATGCAGTTTTGAAAAAACGGTACTCAGTTTTGTATACGTAATAAATTGCAGGTATAAATATATATGTATTAATATGTTGAACTACAAACACCCTTACCTTACACCCTTGCCGTTATTTATTAACTCAAAATCAAATTTTATTACACATCATAAAATTATATGCATTTATCTTTGTTAGTAACCACGACCTAACAATGCTTGTTTGCTCTGGCAGAGCTGATGCACGACTAGTCACCTTAAGCTGTGACAGACCAACAAATGACTCCAAGTAATTTACACTTTTTTTTATTTTAATAATTTTAGTTTGCTTCTAGTGTTCTGTGAGTACCTATGTGCTAGATATTCTCTATGGCATTAATGTTGGGTATGTATGTTGGGATATGTGGTAATTAAAATAAAATTTTTATATTTTCTTTTTTAAAATAATTTTTTTTTAATTTATTTTACTAGTAATATGTAAGTGTCTTTCGTAGTGTTTTATTATTTTTACCGTTTCCTTTAAATAGATTATACACTAACTTGCTTTAAAATATGTGCTATATCGTATAGTTGTCATTATAAAAAATTTGAAAAATATTAATAAATTTGAGTTTTCCAAAACAAAAATATGCTTCCGCGCTTTAACTTTTCATAATTTAAAATTTCCACCACTATTGCTTCGTTTTTATCGGTTCAAAAAAAAAAATCGTATATGTTCGAGTTCTGCAAATTTCCCGACCTTTGAAATCACTATTTCGTTCAAATAAGGCATTTGTGGTGCACATTCTATCCAAATACATACGAAAATATCTGTTAACCAATAAGCGCGGGTTACATTAGTATCACACTAGTCTAGTTCATGGAAATAATTTCATATGACAAAAAAGCTACGGCAACTAAACCTATAGTGGAGTCCACTAAAATGTCCAACTAGTGTGACTGTGACTATCACTCTCGGACTCCAGACATTTGCTTTTTACCGAGTCCACTCCCTATCGTACCAGCTCCCGCTCTAAGGTTTACGACGTCCCGGGACAAAAGGGAATAATTAATGATGAGCTAATGCAAAATCAAGACCAAGACTTGCCAGTCTCGGTCTTGGTCTTGTTCCTGCATTAAGAATCTTGGTCTTGGTCTTACTAGAGCAGTTTGAGTCTTAGTCTTGGTCTTGGTCTTGCAAAATGCAGTCTTGGTCTTGGTCTCGGTCTTGGTATTGCTGAAAAATCTTGCACTCTCTTGCATTTTTTTATTAGCGAATTTTTTCCTCCTAAAATCAGAATTTTCTCTCTTTACGGTATTAATTATAAGACTTTCAAATTATTTAAATAGTTTAGCAAGAGTCTTGCTTTTTTCTTGGTCTTACTCACTTGAGTCTTGGTATTGGTTTTGCAGCCATACTTATAGTCTTGGTCTTGGTCTTGCAAAAAATGCAAGACCAAGACAAGACTGCAAGACTAAGACTAATTTTGCTCATCACTAGGAATAATTCCGCCCCTGCACAAAATGTGTGACATTTAGAAAATTACCGCCCTTAAAATTTGCCGCCCCGGGCAAATGCCCGGTTTGCCGCCCCCTGGAGGGAGCCCTGCTCGTACAAGATATAGAGCACACAAAAATATAAGACAATAAATATAAAAATGTGAAAAACTAAAACAAATATTGAAAATAGATAATTTTACCGGACCCTAGCCATTTTCCTTATTTGTCTATACAACGATCCGACCCTGACTGTCTCGATATTCATCTGAATTACATCGTCGACCAAGTGGTCCGAAAACGACATTTCATATTACACGGCCTAATATTATTCCAATTAATGGCGGAAAAGATTCCAAGGTACGCGAATTCTATTTAAAATTAAAGAATTGCTTTTAAATATTTCTCTAATGCTGAAAAAAAAGTCGACGTTTATCTGGAGTACATGGTCGGCCAAGTGGCCGAAACACGACATTTCATATTACAACACCTAATGTTATTTTGATAAATGGCTGAAATTATTTTGGGTTACAAAAATTATATTTAAAATTAAAGAATTACTTTTAAACATTTCTCTAATGCTTAAAAAAGTGTCATTATTTATCTGAATTATATGCTTGGCCAAGTGGTCGGAAAACGACATTTCATATTACACGATCTAATAATATTCCAATTAATAGCAGAAATGATTCCGGACTACAAAAATTCTATTTAAAATTAAAGTATCTCAAATTAAAATTTTTCCTGTAAATTTATCCGATATTCCCCTATATAAACAAATATATAGCCATTTAAAATTTAACTGGTTTTTTTGTAACATATTATATCTCATGCAATTGCAAACATCTCATAATTATTATATTGTTTTAGTAAGTCATTACTATAGTGGTACCTGTCTACAAATCGTAAGAAAATGGCTATAAAAATTTAATTGGAAATTATACTGTATTGTTTCATTGCATACTTGTATCTATTACATATTTTACATCATTTGTGTAGACGTAGAAATATGTATATATGGCTACACTGAAACACCAGTTTTATGAGTTATTATTTTTGAATAGAAAATCAATAACCTTTTTCAAGCCAAAATCTAAATTTTAAATTTACTCCTTTAAGTAAGCTCCAAATATACTCAAGTTTGAGATAATTCGTAATATAAAGCATACCTTATTAATGAAAATCTATGAAACTGATATATAATGTGTACAAAAATGTTACTATTACTCTAAGGAAACAATGTTTTCATAAGCCACGTGGCTTAGGAAAATTTTAAATTTTTTGTGTTTTTTAAAAGACTTTGTCTCCTTTATCAGAATTGAAAAAGTTTTGAAATTTTACAGAAAGGTGTGATTACGTGCACATATATCGTCAGCCAATAACTTGAATAAATTTTTTTAGGATTAAGAAGGGGAGTCAGTTTGACCCAAAGAAAAAAAAGTTTTAATTAATATATCATGTGAGATATCATTTAAAAGAGCTACCTTGGAGGATTCTATAAAAATATTTTTTTTAAATAATTTTTGGTCCAGTGGTTTTAATTAGGAATGTTATGAATATGAAATTTCGGATACGGATACGAATACGGATATTTAAAAACATTTTTTTCGGTTTCGGTTCACGGATATGTGAAAATATCGAATGTTTCGGATACGGTTACGGTTATGGATAATTGCCTTCAGTGAACATTTTTTTTTTTAGAAAGAAGAAAATTTGACCCCAAAAATTGAACGCCAAACACAGATCACCGGAAATCTATCAAAAGAAATATATGCAGCAAAAATTTACTTCGATTTAACGTCAGTTTTCCAACGGCAGTTGTATGTTATTATCCGAAACAAATCCGAAACTTTTATTTTCGGATATGTAATTATTTCGAATATCCGGTAGTTTCGGTTACAGTTACGAATATTCTTAACATTCCTAGTTTTAATGATATAGCTCAAAATTCGAAAAAAATGATCGCTCCCCTTGATCTCCAAGGTTTCTAAAGCTAAAATTTGTTGAAAACTGCGGCTTTTTTCAACAGTAATGTGTAACAATTACTGAAAAAAAATTAAGTAACAAGGGAAAACAGTAATAATTTTAAAATTTGTATATATTACTGTGAATGTTCGAAACGCAGTGTATCTTAAGATACACTAGTGTATGTTAACAACCACCACGCAAACTGGTGAATGTCCATTATGTATTTATTCTCTTCATGGCGATAAAACTAACGACTTTTTATTTTTTGGAATTAACAAAACTGTAGCTACAGTGTAAAATTAACTAAAAAAATATATAGTATAATGTAACTTATAGATGCATACAAGCCCTGCCTTATTATGTTTGTCAATATTTATTATAAAATTGCCAGCTATGCCAATAAAAATATTATTATGTCATAATAACAGTCTAAAACAATCAATTTTATAATCAAACAAGCATATGTGTATAAATACCTATACAGTATACCTTATGAAGTGTTGTTTATGAAAAAATATTTCATAATAATTTTTTTAGATTACATGCTTCCACTTTTTATTACAAATCATGTGCCTACAGAATAATATACGAGAAATTTTTGTAAAAAAAGAAAAGAAGTCGATGATCCACGCATACTAAGGTAGTTTCTTTCAATAAAGACTTTCAGGCTTTTCGGTAATACTGACACTTAATGATAGGATAATTCAGTTATAAAAAATTCGAATGCAACACCGGTTTCAAAAATAACAGGATTATTTAAGGATAGTATTAAAAAAATTTCGTATGTTAAATAACAAAGAATCCTTTATTATTTGTTTAGATTCACAAATATTTAAGATAGTATATCAACCTGTTATTGACTTTTTTTAGCGAGTTTCCAGAATGGTAGAACCCAGGACTATGGTAGAAATTTGTTTTGAGGTTCCGAGAAACCGAAAATAACATTCACTAAAATTTATATATATATATATATATATATATATGTGTGTGTGTGTGTGTGTGTGTGTGTGTGTGTGTGTGTATTTACGTATTTATGTATTTATGCATCAACGCGATAAATTTCGAATGAAAGCTTCTACTTTTATGAAATTTGATGAAAACATTGGAAGCCCAAAAATCTTGAATGAGTTCTTTAGCCAGACACGTCATACCAGGAACATGGTTTTTCGAGCATTACTTGTGAAAATTTAAGTTTTTGACAAAAATTTGCTACAATTTAAAAGTTTTTGCGTTATTTTTTTACACCATTGGAAAGAGGAGAAAAAATCACATAAAAAAGGTTTCTGAACTATTATTCTACATAAATTAGTTTTTGAGAAATATAGAAAATAAGTCAAATTTCACAGAATAGTTCGTTCACATCTGTATTATACTACATGTATATGTACGTATACTGTACAATGTACCTACAGTAAAGAGGAACGTTTTAAAAGTTTAACATTATATTATTTTGTATTCTATTTCTTACGAATACTCATTCTAATATATTTAAAATTTACGGGAACCTGATCACTTTATCATAGTAATCAAAATTTTCTAGAAAATATATCTGATTTTTGAAACAGAACAAAAATATATATTTTGTCTTGTTCTAATCTTGAAATTCTTCCATTTTTATAAGTCAGTTCTATCTCATTTGCGGTACAAGAACGTTGCAGTTTTTTGTCGATAGATGGACTAAATACTAGAGTGATTAATAAACGTGAGACAAGGGCCACTAGACCAAGCAGCCATTTTTCAAAAGAAATGTTAAAATAATTACATATTACATATTTGAGTAATACTGCTCTCATTTCTTATTTTCCTATTAAGAAATAAGTGATGACCAAAAAAAAAGCCGAATTGTCACGTGTGTTCCAAATTTTGCCGCCCGGGGCCAGTGCCCCGTCTGCCCATAGTGTAAATCCAGCACTGCCACACCTGTAACTTTTCCCAAGAAATTTGAAAAAATATATACCATAAGAGAACTCGATTAAACTTATTGCAACTAATTGTAAGTAAAGTGTCGGTAACTTTCAGAGACACTGACAATCAAATCTCTTCGCCAGTCAACTAAAGAAAAGAGAAATTTGCTTATATTTTAAGATATTTTTTTTTGTATTCTATATTTAACCATAAAGACCAATGAGGAAATTTTTTTTTGCATATTTATAATGTACTTATAAGTACATAGAATATACTTACCTACGTAAAAAAAAATTTACAATTGTCAATTTTATTAATTTAAACTCTGTCTGCTTACCATTAAACTCAACCCATCAATTATTATTTTGTTTCAATTTCTTAATGTATTTGTAATATACATGGCATTCTCTCTAGTCTATTCAGTCCTCAAAGACCAAACATCAGTAACTGCGTTTTCTATAAATTATTAGATCACTATGAATAATTTCAATTTGGAAGGTGAGATTCACTGTCCTTGCGAGTCTGTATACGTCCTTATATTCTCAAAATATGTTAAATTATCAAACATGGAAGCTTAAACTTTGCTAAAATCATTACATAATTTAGTCCAGTCGCAAATATCTAATCCCTATTTCGGACAAAAAATTTAATGGAAGCATCGGAAATCAGAACTCGGATTAATGTTCCCTTAACCCGGTTGTCCTAAAAACTATCAAAATAAATTTCTTGTTTACAATACAAAATACAAATGAAATGTATCTGCAAAATGTTATGTTTTCTATTTTCCATTTTCAGCACTAACTATACATCAAAGCAACAAGATGAACCAAGAGCATTGTTATTATCATTGCATCTGAACACATTCACATGTACGGTAGGTATGTCAACCGCTGATTGGTAGCCACTGTGTTACTATAGCAACGCCCTAACACGTTTCTTTTGCTCTGTATTATCAATTATACAATACAAATGTATTATATAGGAGCACTCTAGGATATTGAATAATATACTGATGATACTGGACATAGGAACAGAGAGATAGGAAATGAAAATCTTCGTCTAAATTAAAATTTTCGTACAGTTTAAAAAATATGAGAATAAAATGTTAAAAATATTGAAGTTATACTGTTTAAAAATATGACTACGTTGTATAAAATGGGGTGGCAGCAATCATTCTTTTAAAAATGGCGTCTAGATATGTAAGTTACTCAAAATAAAGATCGATTTTTGCGTAAAAGGTCAGCTTAACCCACTTTGGGGCCCTAAACATTTTCTTCTTACCGCGTCCAGACTTGCCAACTTTTCAATTTTCGACGACCATACATTAACATTTGTTGCGGATTTTTTCCTCCTAAATTCTATTGACGAAAAAAAAAGGTACCTACCTCTCGAAACCTCCCTGACTTTAAGATGCAAGTCCTCAAACATACTTAGGTACTAAAAACTGATACAAACGAAATGACATTTCCTGCCCGATTGCGCATGAAGAACCGGACCCGGACAAATCATATTATAAATGAACTGTCCGGTCGAAAATTGGGCATGTTGGCAACCCTACTGGGCTCCCTTCCTCTGTCACAAGAAATACAGAGCACAAAAAAAATATAACACAATAAATAAAGCAAAACTAAATAATGTGGAAACTAAAATCTTAATTATTGATTCAAATATTGAAAATAGACAGCTTGACCAGTCCCTTCAAAAAATCGAGCCCTAAACATTTGTCTATGTCTATACGATAATCCGGCCCTGTTTGCATACTGACGAGTTGTTCACTTTATTTTCAGAGCAAGGACGGCTGAATTTGAAAAGTGACAATTACATAATGTATTCTAAAAAAAAAATAGGATTTCGAAAACCTATAAATAATTTGATTTGAATCCCATCATCCATTCCTTTAGTAAACCTGTTTATTAAATTAAAAAGATTATATTTTTTGAAATCAAAATGTATGAAAACGATCTGAGTTAGGGTGATTAGTTAATTTACGATAATTTAGGTTATACAGCTGCCATCCATCTCGGTTTTCCTGAGGGAAATCCGGACTTTTCATTTTTGTTAGCAAAATGACGAAATTCATTTTAAAAATAAGATATTACATACTTAATTTGGTAAAAATGAAAACAACGAAAATCCCACTGTTTATGAAATTCATCCCACTAAAATTTGATTAAAAGTAATATATGTATTTTTGTTTCGTAAATTATCGTCGAAATTTTCTTTATCTAATCGATATATTATGATATCGAAAAAGAATAGTTTGGAGTTTCTAAAACGCTGCGCTTACAAAACATTTCATTGGTCATTTGATTGTAATTTGGAGGCAAACAAGATAAAAATGGCTGTGTTCGAGCAGAAAAAAATTCTTTAAGCGCTTCAAGCCGCTTCATATTACTGACTAATTTTCTGCCAGGATAGAAATCAAGTGAAACGTAGTTCTGTCTCACACCAAATTTAAATTTTACTGCGATAAATTACAAAATTCTGCCATATTGTTGTTTACTCTGATGATTCTTCAAGAATATGACCCATAGGCCATAATGTTATCCATATTGTGTAAAATATATAAAAGAAATAACAAATTTTCCTATGAATAACTCTTATTGAGGTTATTTTGTTTAAATACCTACGACGACATTTTACTTTTTAGTGCTTTGTTATTCTTAGTAAATCGCCATTTCGCTTTAAAGCGCTTTAAAGAGTTTTTTCTGCTCGAACGCAGCCACAAAACTTTTTATTGGAAAATTTAACTGATATCAGAACCATATAGTGTCCAAATTTTAAATAATAATAATATGAATTATACAATTTTATTCATTAAATTGTCTTACACCGTATTACACTCGAGTTTTATATTATTTTCTCTAAAAAAATTTGCTCTTTCTACAAGACAGATTTGTTGCCTAAAAGTAATTTAATTCGAAAAACTGTCAATAGTTGACAGTTTTTCTTGTTAAATTGTTAGGCAACTCGTTAGATATACACAAATTTATTCAAAAAGATACAAACCTTTCATGTAATAACAAGTGAATACAAAATAGAGACAAGAAAAATTTCAACTAACCAAAAAGTCAACAATTTCCAACTAAACTCGAAAAAATAAAAAAAATAAGCTTCTTTAAAGATTGATTCGAACTGCCTCATTAGCATTTAATCTACAATTATAATTAATATCACTAATTTGAGTGAGCGGCATCTATAGAGTTTGATAAAAAACCGCCGATTTGGTATGCTTTTATATTTGTACTGAATAACCGCCGCGGTTGTTTCTTTTAACAAGAAACGAAACAGCCCACTCTGAGATCCACCAAAGCAAACAGAACACTACCACAATGATAACGTAAAATGTGAGTAACTATTGATGATACACAACTGACAAACGACACGGTCTGCTATGTGATTAAAAAACATTTTTTATATATATAACGTAAAAGACAAGTGTGTTCTCATTCACTAAAATAAAAACAATTCCGCCAAGGACGTGCTGGACACGCATTAAAACAGGGTTCCTCAATAGCTACAGATTTGTACGAAAATAAAGTCAGGCGCACATTGAGCTGCGTTACGCAGTAAACAGAGGGCAGGGCAGAGCAACGCAGTTTCTGTGACTCTTATTGTAGAACTAATTTAAAAGCAAAGCAGAGTAGAGCAGCACTGTTTTTCTTCAATTTCTTCAATTGATTTCATTTCGGCGAAATAAAACCAACTAAAACTTGAGAACGTGTTACAATGTCGCGCAGCATCGCCTAGTTTCTGTGTCACATTCACGAGTGTCATATCGGTCTCGTGCAACGCAGTGCTGCTCTGCTCTGCTCTGCGTTTCAATTCGCGCTGTCCCGTTCTACAACATGTGTTACAGAAACTGCGCTGCCCTGCCTATGTTAACTGCGTCTCAATGTACGCCCGGCCTAAGAGTGTCTTTTGTTGTAAACTCCCAGAATTATTAACTAAATATTGAATTTTTGATCAACCAGTCTAGAGAAAATAAAAATTACAACGTTTAACCAACTACAGATAAAAACATCATACTGAAGTCTAGTACTCCTTCTTGAATTAATCCTACTACTTCCAACCTCATCTATTGTAGGAAGTTAACTCATTCACTCAGAAAGGTACTTTTTTGGGTATTTAAGTCTTGTTGTACTTTTTATAATTTTCCTAATACCGAAACCATCTTGATGCAAAATTTCATTTACTGGAAATCACTTTCTCTACCCCGAATTTCTTTCTGAATTTTTAAAAAATTGGTTGCTTATACCTCCGAAAGTTACCGACACAACTTAGCCGAAATAATTTTAATTTAGTGTCCTTAGCAAGTTCTAGTATCTGTATTTTTTTCAAATTTCCTGGATCCACAGTTAAAATGTGGTGGTCATGGGTGGTGGGGGATGTCAAAAATAATCTCATTTTAACAATCCTTTCTCGATATCCCGCACGATATAGTACCTGAAAATAATTTTCATTAACACTTTTCAATATGGAAAAGCACCTCACAAAATTTTTTTCTATACATATATTATGGAGGATATGACGGACGGACAAACAGATTTGACGAAGCTATAATAAATCTGAGATTTTTCTTCGGAACTCTAAACACCTAATGTAATATAATATAATGTACGAGTATCTACTATCTACCATACACTGATTGTTCCAAATATTTATGTTTTATGTAAATTAATGAAATGTGAATAATTATAAATTAATAAATGAATGAGAACTTATAGTTTTACTATTGGTATTATAGTAGCCTGAGAATCAGATACTTCGTTTATATTTCATCAAATATAAGATTTTCGAAGTTGTTTTCTTTCTTCATTTCCCAATTCTTTTCTTCTTCGATCAAATCAATCATATTCCTAAAAGAAATTTTGCCATTTTGATACTAAAAATAAAAAAAAACCATATCTAAATTACGCAAATTTTACAATTTACCCAAAGTTTGATCTAAAAAAAAATTTTCTTGATTCGATGACGTCATCAAGTTTATTACAACAGAATCACCCTCGCTGTAGAAGTTTTTATTTCAAAAAAATTAAAATAAATAGGTAACCTGTTATACAATAAATAATATTCATTTTTTAAACGCACAGTATTAATTAATTTATATTGATTATGTATATAAATATTTTTCTTGAAATTCAAATATCTGTTTGAAAATAGTTGAAATAATTCAATATAATACACATTTGTATATTTTTAATAAATTCTAAAACGTATTGTAAAACAAATTTTATACGCATATGTACTTACGAGTACTTAATTATATATGACAAAAACGACAAAAACAGTAACATAATAACTTCAAGCAATTTGTCAGTAGGTAACAGAAGTTTGAAAAGTGCAATTATTATATATTATTTTAATGCAATTAAAAAAAAGTAAGTATAACAGCTTGTTTTATGTTTATAATAAAATATATGTCAATTTACTGGAATTCTTCTGTAAAATAATTATTTTATGATTATCAGCTCATCAAAATGTATTTAATTTTGGTAACCATTAAAACGAAAATTTTCACAATAAGTCATTTTTTATATTAATTATTTATTAAGTATAATATACCTATATTAAATGGTTTAATTATTCGACTTTAAAATATGAAGTATACTCTGTTTACATAACGAAAGACATGTTTGCTATAACTGCCTATATTACGATTTGTCTTTTTTAACGAATTTCCGAATGGAAAATTCAGCTATTGCAGCTACTGTCATGATAAGATTTGAGTCCGGAACTATGACAGAATTTTATTTTGAAGTGCGTAGAAACCGCCCGCCAATGGCATTCGTGAAAAAGTTGGAAATTCAAAACCGTTGGATGAATTCTTCAACCAGACACGTTTCACCATGACAAAGAGAGGAAAAAATCACATAAAATACGTTTTTGAACCATTTCACGATTGAGTATGAAACCAAAAAATACATTTAATAAATATTTTTCCTTAAAATAAATAAAGCAGAAAATATTTAGAAAATTAATAAAAATAGTTTTGTCCTTTTATATTCTGCATTTGATAACAGCTTATCTTAAACCTTTAAAGCCTTGCAGCTTACCGTTTAGGAGCCTACCGTGAATTTAAAACCGAGTTTTTGCATATATTCAGGAACGGATTAACTCACATTTTCTTCTTACCAGGCCCCCAGGTATAGAGCATACAAAAAATATAAAACAACAAATAAACAAAAATTAAATAATGTGAAAAACTGAAACAAATCTCAAATATAGATTCAAATATTCAAAATAGACAGTTTGACCGGCACCGAACCCTAGCCATTTGTCTCATTTATGTATGCCATGATCCGGCTCTGCGAGTGTCGACATTTATCTGAATTACATTCTGGACCAAGTGGTCGTAAAACGACATTTCATCTTACACGACCTAATGTTATTCCAGATAATGACGGAAATGATTCCAGGCTACAAGAAATCTATTCAAAGTTAAAGCATTTCTTTTAAACATTTCTCTAATGCTCAAAAAAGTGCCGATATTTATCTGAATGATATGGTCGACCAAATGGTTGTAAAACGACATTTCATATTACACAACCTAATATTTTCCAAATAATGGCAAAAATTTTTTAAATATAATCATAGCATTCTGTATATCACTGGCATTCGTTTAGTATCCGATTAATTATTTATTTTAATTTTTCAAAATTGAAATCCTGAAAATATTATCTGGTAAAGGTGAAATTATCTAAACTTGGACTGACGTCATTAACAAATGGCATAAAATTAGACGTACAATTTTATATTATTTTAATACAAAAATAACAAAAAAGAAAAGAGACAGAAAACTTTGGTACGTCTAATTTTGGTGAATTTGTTGCATTTGTTTAATGACGTCAGTCCAAGTATAAATAATTCCACCTATACACATTGTACATTTTTCTATGTGTGCACACCTTATAAATCGACGCAGTATATAATTAAATGACAAAATAAAATAAATGGTTAGGGGATCATCATCATCATTTTCATCTGTTTGGAATTTCAATAACTTTTACACCCCATCTCAATATATTTAATAAATATAGAATGTTCGGGGGCCCATGAAGAGCGTAGGCAATAGATACGTGTACTTGTAGTCAAGCAAACAAGCACCGAATTACACCCTCTCTTACACTTCAAATCAAATTAGTTACGGTATATTAAAAATAAAAATAAAATGTTGTATTTGTTACATATTATGTAGGTAAGATATACTAAATAATAAAAAGTGCTCCTATTTCTACAAAACAAATCACAAATAAACAGACAAAAATTCAGATTCCAAAATGGGTCATATAAGTAGCAGCCAATTTAATGAGACATGTATACATTTGTACATACCCACAATTCTTTATTCAACGACAATCTACAGATTTAATAGGAATAATAATAAATTTTTAATCAATATAACCATAAAAATTAATAGTTTGTAAGGTTCGATTAAGACCTCGATCTCGGTCTCAGCCATTTTTACAATTAGACAAAAATCTAACCAAGATATTGATCTCGTTGTTCAGGGTTTTCTCATTTTTTAATTGGTTTTCCATTTCTTAATTGTTTCGATTCATGTAATATTATATTCTAACTTAAAATAGATTTTTAGTTCAGTTCAACTTCTACCTGATGATGGTCTAATCAACCGAAAGCTAGCTCGTAGTATATTTCAATTTTTCAAATGAGATAAAGTAAATATTTCACCATAATTTTTTTTTTTATCATATAATAAATAATACTAGCCGTACCCGTGACGTTGTTCACGCGAAACGTTGAGTAGTTTCTTTTTCCAATTTGTAGTTTCTTGCAACACAAAATGCATTAAATTGTCTCGAAATTGACAATTGTGTATTTATTGTATTTTTTGGTACACAATTAGCAACATTTTTTTTTATTTAAAATTCAGAAAAATTTCCAAACTACAAAATTTATTTACAATTTTTGTTACTATAGTTATGAAATTTTTTATGAAATATGCAAATTGGCGTAATGTGTGTAAATGCTCGAAATAGTTTTTCCATTTTCCCGTGGGAATGAGTCATTTTCCCGGAATAAAAGTATCTTAGATGTTGACCCAGGTAATAAGTTATCATCACACCAAATTTCATTAAAACCCGTCCAGTAGTTTTTACGTGATGCGTGAACAGACAGACAGACAGACAGAGACAGATTTACAGTTTTATTATGTATAGATAACATTGTCTGATTTTGGTTATTATAGAATTGTTAAATACAGTGGTACCTCGCTATATTATGTCTGATTTAGAATGCATCCTGTTTGTACGAAACAAATTTTGCTCGGTATACGACTTAATTCATTTGTACGCGCCATCTATGAACAATTAGCACTATGATATCAACCCCATACGTAATAATGTTTACAAGCACATCGATAATATCGAAATTAGAATACATAAATGTATTTTTTTCTACTTAAAACTGTAACTGATGTTCCTACTCTCATGGGTAGAACACTGTAACTTAAATCCCAGATATATATATAATACCTAAATACATTAAGTCATTAACCAGAGCTGGACGTTCATGATCCAAAACTACAGTAATTGGAGCAGGATTTTTTGGCGAACAAATTCAAAGTAATCACTGACTCGATAAAATTTCATAATTCCGTGACAAAACAACAATCATTTATTTCCATAAAAATTTTCGAAAAAATAAGAATTCACTCACCTAACTCTAACAGAAATGTATGTTTAAGTAATCTGAAAACATTAATAAAAATAATACTTACAAACGGACTCGTGGATAACATTTCGAAATGTTTTAGATAATAAACACGTATTTATCGTTATCGTTTGAACATGACGATTTTACACGTTCACAAGACCGCCTCCTGGTTCAAGACAATTTTTCAAATGTCATTTTTAAAAACATTCATGCATGTGTTATACTTACAAAATGTAAATAAGAAAAGAAGTTGAATTTAGACAAAGACATTTTTACACTTACCAGCACATTTTTTAACGATAAAAATTGAGTATAGGACACTTGATATAAATGAATTCAAATAGTTTTCAAAAAAATACACCAAAATTCTTTCAAATGTTTCTTTATTATTACAGTACAAGCTCTGAATAATATTAAGTTTGTTCAGTAGGGAAATAAAATCCTTGAAAAAGCTATATCTCCACTCTATATCCGCATTCTACACCGACACATTTCGTTCCACTCTTTGTAAATAATGCCAACGATCAAAAAGAACGGAATTATGCTGAATATTAACCAAATTGTTTATAAAACTTTTTTGGGATGAAATAGAATTCAATTTATTATTTTAACCAATTACTCCAGGAAAAATCTACTCAACTCCAGTTATGAAATTTGGAAAATTAAGTGACAACAGGGGAAACCAATAAAAAACATTCGTTGCTGAAAAGCAATTCCAACGACACCTAAATTAACAATTTTATGGAAAGAAAAAACTTAGGTCGAATTTTCCATTTAAAAATGCTTGGTTCCTATAGTCTATTAATTAGAGTAGAATAATCGGTTGAAGTATAAAGAAATGTGACGTAAGAGCCCGTTCCTGATCATGTGACTAGCAACTAAAAAATGTATTTTTTAAATTACTTTTCTAGAATTAAATAATTATAATTTAAAATAAATTAGCATAACAAATTGTTGTTTTTTATTATAAATTTTCATTAAAAATTGTTTTAAATTTTTTCTTTGATACCGTCAAATACCCCAATCGAACAGACATTATAAATGAGTAGGGTAAAAGACCCCATTGTCGATCGGGGTTATAAGTCCGATCAGTTTTGACATTTATATTTTAATGAAGTTATTTCTGAAAGAAACCTTTGAAAAAAAAAATTATTGTTAATACAATGATTATTTTTCAATTTAAATTCACATCACATTTAATGTCTCCTCACTTAATTTAAGAAATACATATATATATATAACAATTTTTGTTGAATTCATGAATTTTTAATATGGTGGATGATCATTTTTCAAAACACATGGGTTATAAATTGTAACATTTTTCACCGAATTTTTAAAGTTATTAGCATAATAAAAGTATACAAATAATTGTTATTAGTCCACTTAAGAGATTAGGATAGCTGAATTAAATTTTATATGTGTTAAATATTATTTGTATGACTGATTCTTGTTGGGATCCAAGTTTTCGAGTTGGGTATTTTGAGAATCACACAGATATTCCATATCTATTTTATAAACATTTTTGACGTCATCTATCGTCAATTTAACTGTTTAAAAATTCACAATGGCGTATAGATAAGTTAGGATCATGTCACAATGTACACAATGTTTTTTAAAGCAAAATTATAGATGGCGAAAGAAAATACAGTATTTTAGTGGTTTATTTTATCGAATATTTAAACCCTTCTGTCATTGCTGCTATGTTTCACAAGGTGTCATTCTGTGATACTCTATGACACAGACTGACCTCTTGTAGTGGATAGAGTGTCAAAGTGACTGAAAGAGAATGGTTCAAATATTCGATAGTATAAAATTTACTACTGTACTGATGTACATTAGTAATCGGACTAACCGGTGATTTTTGATAGGGGTAAGTGTATTGATCTTTCAATGGAGGTTAATATTTTCTGTATGCTTTTTAATAGACGTCAACAAATTATAAAACAAAATCATTAATAAATCAAAATTTTTGGGTTATATTTTCTTAAAAACATATCTATTGGATTAAAAAAACTTGGTTTCATACTTATTAAGAAAAAAAAAATGGGTGTTTTGTTTATTTTTTAATTTTTTTAAGCTAATTTAATGATACAGCTAAAAATAGTGATCGGTCATCGGGTCTCTTACCCTATATTCTAAATAAAAACATAATTTTAATACAAAATTTTTAATAAAACTTCATATAGGTAGATTTATTTTTCAATATGTTTAATATTATTTTAATTAAAAACTGCAATAAATTCGCTTCAGTTATTTTATTAGTGATATATACATACATAAAATTTTATTTAATGTATTCATTGGTTTATAAATAGGGCAAATACGCATTCGTACATCAGTACATGTCCTGAATATAAATAATATAATAGTCCTTTTTATAGGATTTATTTATTAGTTTTATTCACAAGTACTATTATTAGATTTTCAGAGACTTCTCCCCCTTTTTATAATTTCGAGAGACGATCAACAGATAACTATAACTATTGACACATAATTAAAATATTGAGAAGATAAATGGAAAGATAATCTGATTAACATTATTATTGCAATAATCAAGTCAAGCTCATATCAGTGATTTTAAATAGGTATGTTCAAAGGTTCTTTGAAGGAATAAATTTTAGAACTTAGAGCTTAGGATAGACAGTACTTATATGTACTACATAGTCTTTTCTGAAAAATGTAGGAAAGACGGGGACAGATTTAGGTTTATCCTCGCGAGCCCTGGCTATTTTGTCAAAATAATATTTTTAAGTAGCTCGTAAAATTTAAAAAAATCTCTTTTTAAATTGTTTTTAACTGAAAATTTTAGATGGACAATTTTTTTTTTTTTTTTTTTGATAAACGAAATAATTATTATATTTTTGATATTTTTGGTTTTCTTAAATTTTTTGATTCATGTACATTAACTTACATTATATAAGCTATTGTATAGAAAGGGACACGACTAGCCGTGTGCCTAGAGGATAGTATAGTTGACTCCGCTTCTGTATAAACAAAAAGATTATTCTATTTGAAATGCTTCCTCTCTTTTAATTTTCCAATCATATACCTACATTTTCTTACACATAGTCATTGTTATATTATGTTAAAACGAGCACCACTTGTTTCGGGTATGGAGAGAAATTTTATCCGTTAAATCCGTTCCTACGGAGAAATGGTTTTGCTCAGGGCCGTAACTAAGCTGGGGCAGCCGGGGCATTGCCTCGAGGCCCCCAGCCAAAGGGGGCCTCCAAAAGAATACAAGAATTATTTCTTGGCAAATCTTAGGGTGGTATTTCTGTTAAAGTAGGGCAGCAAATAACTGACAAGCAAAAAAAGGTCACCACTTGTTTTTGCCGGCGGGCCGAATTTTTTGTTTTCGCTCGGGGCGACGTAGGGACCCCGAATGTATTTTCTGCTTCGGGGCGCCTGGTTCTGCCATGAAAGAAGGTAAGTATATCGAACGCATACTTTAAAGATTGAAAAATAAACTTATAAGACATATAAACTTGCAAGCTTTCATCCATGATTTTTCAGAACTTTCAAAATAATGGAAAAAGTTTGGATTTTACAGTTCGATTCTTTTGCAAATTTCTAAAAAAGATCTCATTCACTTTGTTAGATGTTATCTACTCATTCAAACTGTGTCAATTAAATCTTCCTACTTTTTCTGTCTATTAAACCAGGTAGACATTGATACATTAGCAATAGGTAAGTAGAGATAGTTCAACTGTGGATACAAGTATGTTTAATGGTTTAAAGGTAACATACAAAGGTCCATTCTTGTTACGTGTCAACAGGTTTTTAATGTTTAAAAGATTGCTGCTTGTAAGGTGTATAGTGGAAATGTCATGTTTCGAATATGATATTGTGTAACGTTAGAAAAGAAGCCGCTCATTTCTTCAATTTAAAGTATTTAGTTAGAACAATTAAGATTAGAATATAGAGATTATTAAATTGTCTTTGGATCATTTAACAAAAAAAGGAGAAATTCAACTTGGGTGGTTTCAACACTTTTTCAAATAAAAACTCTTTATCTAACTTTTTGTTACAAATTCTTCCCTTTAACGAAAAATATATTTGTATTGAAGGACACCATTTACGTAACTTACTTTTCATTCTAGTCCAAACTGAAATCAGAGCATGATGGATAGTTTCACCAATATTGTAACGAAATTGCTACTTAATCTAACTTACTTTTTGAGATAATTTTTACGTGAACGAATGCTACAGTGAAAAAAATCACAGACTACAACACACAGTGTTACTGCATACCATTCAATAATTCACAGATCCTTCGCCAACCAACTTCAACCAAAAGATCGAGAAAGAGAACTTAACACTATAAAACAAATCGCCATCGCCCTTAATAACAATTTTTCAGCTTATACAATAATAGACGAACTTATTCATAAAAAAACTACAAATTCATCATCGAACTTGACCCTTTCTATTCTGTTGATTCAGAACCAAAATACTATGTGTCACTACTATACTTCAGTGGTGTATCTCTCAAAAAATAGGTAGGTAATCTATTTGCAAAATATCACTCGCCTTTCATTCTACTGGAAACCCTGACCATTCACTGCACAATGTCAAAGAAAAATCTGACCCATCAAAAAAGAGTGATGTTTACCGCTTAAACTGTTCCCACTGCAACTCAAAATATGTGGGACAAACGGGTCCAAGTTTTCATTCAATTTGTTTGGTTGTCTTCAGGCAAAGTTTAAATGTAGGTACATACATACCAAAGATGATTATTACTACTAAAAGCTAAATAGCTATCGTAAACCGGAACTATTTTTATACAGAAGTAGTTTCGACGTTTTAAGACTTGTTTTCTCATCATTAGTTAAAAATTGGTTGCAACTTTGCAAGCACTGTTATCGGTACTTCCGATGCTGACAAACATTCGTTCGAGTGCCTTAACAGAGTTTTCAATCACTACGAGATTTTTAATTAAAACAGAATGTGAAATTAAGAACCAATCTTTCCTCTACTTTTTGCTAACTATAGTGCACATTCTTTTCGTTTATACAATTTTTGTAAAATCGAAATAATTTTCGAAATAACCACTCGGTTTACCACGTAATTCAAATAAATATCGACACCTTCTTAAGCATTAGAGAAATAAGTAGTTAAAAGCTGTTCTTTAATTTTAAATAGTATTATTGTATTTTGGAATCATTATCGCCATTGTTTGGAATAACATTTGGTCAGGTAATATGAATATCGTTTTCTGACCACTTGGTCTAAGTACCATGTAATTCAAATAAATATCGACATTTTCTTAAACACTAGACATTTAAGGGGTTATTCAGGGTTAGAAGCTGAAAAAAGACACATTTTCAATAATTTTTTCTAAAGAAACCATATATGCAATCGATTTGTAACGTTATACATATTATTAGGCATTCCTTTAACTATCGAAGAAAATTTTATTTCCTTTTTCCCGGTGATGATGCATTCTATACGTAGTGTCAAAGTCGACGCTTCAAAAAAAACATGTTTTGCGGCTGTCAGCACACAGCTTCAACACAGTGGCAATTTTGCCCGGATCTACCCAAAAATTTTGAAAAAATGAAAAAAAGCAAGAAGAAAATGTCTAGGGCCCCAAAGTGGATAAATTTGCTCTGTCGACACTTTATGTCAAATCATTTCCACCGTTAATTAGAATACCATTAGGTCGTGTAATACGGAACGTCGTTTTCAGACCACTTGGCTGATTATGTAATCCAGACAAATATCGATACTTTTTTAAGCATTTTAGGTCGTGTAATACGAAATGTCGTTTTCCAACCACTTGGTCGACATTGTAATTCAGACAAATACTGTCACTTTTTTAAGCATTCGGAAAATGTTTAAAAGCAATTCTTTAACTCTGAATAGATTTCCTGTAGCTTAGAATCATTTCCACCATTATCTGGAATAATAGTAAGTCGTGTAATATGAAATGTCGTTTCCCGACCACTTGGTCGACCATCTAATTCATACAAATATCAACACTTTTTCAAGTATCAGAGAAATGTTTAAAAGCAGTTCTTTAATTTTAAATATACTTCTTGTAGTCCGGAATTATTTCCACCATTATCTGTATTATTATTAGGTCCAGGGTCGGATCATCGCCTAGGCAATTTAGACAAATAGTTGGGGCCCGATATTTTGAAGGGTCAGGTCAAACTGTCTGTTTTGAATATTTGAATCAATATGTCTATATCTATTTTGAATATTTGTTTTAGTCTTCTCACATTATTTAGTTTGGTTTTATTTATTGTTTAATAATTTATGTGCTATATACATATTTTGTAAGGGCGGGAGGGGACCTGGTAGTAATGATCGATATTCATCGATGGTAGAAAAACATCGATGTTTAGCGGGAAAACATCGATGTAAAAACATCGATGTTATGTTCTCGATAACATCGACACATCGATGTTACGAGAATAATATCGAAACATCGATTTTACTCTAAGCTATTCAGTATTTAAAAAGTCCTGTAGCTGATTTAAAACAAGATCCATTACTTTATGGCAAGTTCTAGGAACCACTTTCGAAACTTGAAAAAAATTGCCATTAAATATTTGTGATGCACAGCAACTTCAACAGCTTCAGAGAGACTTTTCAAAAGCTGGGCGGCATTTGTATCAACAAAGGAACAGATGAAAAGGGAAACTTCTAACAAAGTGACTTTTTTGCAGTGTACTAAATAAATACTGGCAATGTTAATTTTTAATAAATGAAATAATAGATTATAATGGTTGTTTATTTTGCTATATTCCATTTCACTTAAATTTAACCATGCTTCGTCACTTTGAATTTAAATAATTTTCGTTTTCTTGGCTTTATATCTTTCATTATTGCATTTACGTAAATTTTAAATTTGCAATTTGTTTTTAGAAAAGAATAGAAGATTGATTTGTTTCGAATATAAGAATTATTTAATTTTTTAACGAAAACTCATGATCAATTGTATTTGAAATGAGGTATACATAAACATCGATGTTTTCGAACATCGATGTTTTTCTTTCGATATATATCGTATATCGATACTCTTGAATCGATGTTGACATCGATGTCAACATCGATGTTTTTCTAATATCGATCATCCCTAGGACCTGGTAACAAAAAATATCTAACGCCCGAAAATGGGTTAATCCGTCCATGGTTATATCTAGGCTCTCTTAAGTGGTATGTAATTACTTGAAATGGCTTGTAAATGTTGCTAAAAACTACATTTTGTTTAATTTAAAGTTATGCAATAAAAAAAAATGTTCGAATCTTCAAGAAAAACGATACACATAAGTTATGTGTTTACAATACACAAAAATTCGAGCCTACCCAAAATAAAAAACCTAGAATCGCTCCTGCTTCAACAAGTGGTCAGAAATTAGAAAATCGAACAGGGTTTTGAAGAAAATAAATTTTCTGAGTCCCTAAACCTAAAATTACATAGGTTCAGAAAAAACATAAGAAACTCTAAGCTTTTGAAAAAAAATCGAAAAATCTCGTTTTTTTTTTGTTATTTTTGTCTGTAAAAAAGCGTTAAAATTTAAAGGGAGTGAATTTTTTAGGTTTAGACTAAAAAAATTGTTACACTTTCAACCCGCCTTTATACGTTATAACTAATAGATAGCTAATACGGGCTGCAGTGGATTTGAAATTGTATTTATTAGTAAAACGCGTTTAAAGATTTTTTTGTAATTTTTTTGTATTAAAATCGATTGAATCAAAAAAAATTGGTTACATTTATTTAGTCCGCTATCCCAGCATCATACAGAAGTCCGAAAGTTTCTTCATATAGGTCTTCCGTCTCAGCAATCATTTGTTTTTTAGAAGTCCTCGCCTTCTTAGATTTTGCATTGCAGTGTTTTTCCGAAATTTTGACACGTTCTTTGTCTCTTTTATTAATGTATTGTATGCGTGCGGACCAACGTTAAACTCCAGTACATTGAAAAATTTTAATAAGAATTCTAATCCTTTATTAAAAACAGACACGTATATCCAAGGGGACAATTCACCCATACTTTACTGTATATATTATGTATATATGTACATAATTCTCGGCGACTGTTTCATATTTCGTTACCAAATTTTAACTGATGATTCTTGGGATATAAAGGAATAAAAATACCGAAGAAAAAAATTGGAATTTTTATTCCGAAAGCCTGAATAACTCCTTATTTTAAAAGAAAACTTTTAATTTATGATATAAAACGCACAAAAAGTCGAACAATCACAAGAATCAGGGATATCCAACAATCAATTTTATGAATGCGGAACAAACAATTGAATTCCAAATAAAAAATTTAAAAAAATTAAAAATAAAAAACGGAATGAAAAAAGCATCTAATTTAATAAGAATTTTATCAGATAATTTTCTAATAATTATGTTATCGACTAATTAACTTACATAATGAGTTAATTATTTTTTTCTAAAATATGTCTATTTGTGCCATCTTTTGTAAGTACATACACATTTATCAATAAAAGGATTAACCAATTAATCAATTAGCATACGACATACCAAAGAAAGGAAAATACGTCAACACATTTTTGAGGTAAAAGTAGACTTTTCGAAAGGCGGCGCTTGAGTCAAAATCATTCCAGAGCACAAAATATGTAGTTATGCCTCTGCTGCTAGATATCACAACAGAAAATCCTGAAAATTACATTTTTATAATCAGTAACCCTAATATTATAAGCCCGATCGAAGCTGAAAACAATTATAGATGTAATTTAATTATAAAAAGTAATTTCTGATAAACATTTAGTACATGTCTTATTGAAATTTTCCTTTCGACATAAAAAATGTTTTCTTGGTAAAAATGGGTGTTGGTTTTATTATGATATTATGAAATTAAAATTAATTGCGCAATTTATCAATAATAACAAATATGAATATATTATGAATATATATTTTATTATTTATGAATTCCAGACTAATTACAATAACTACAATCAATAATTATCAAGAAAATTATATAAATGTCACTGAATAATTGTATTTATTAATTTCCTTTAAATGGTCTTTTATATCTCGAGCTTTAATTACTATTTAATTGTAAATGTAGAATAATTATTTAATCAAATTAAATTTTCGTAGTAATAATCACGAACTTGGCACAAATAGTGACATCTGCTAGGACATCGTGCAAGTTTAAAACAATAAACCTACAAAAAACTAGAGTCCCTGTAATAATAAATAGAGTCGTGACTATGGACCATATACATGAATCCAACTCTTCGATTTCGAGAAGTATCGAAAACTAATTTTTTTGGAAATATTCTATTGCTGACCAGATCAATGGGAGTAATGGAGCATAAATTAAGCCATTATAATCAATTTATAATATTTTGTCAGTAAAAGTAATTAAACATATTTAACTGAAAATATTATGTTACTCTTCTTTTCGTCTTACCTACCTTGTGTAATTATATAATAACCTTAGTTTAAAGATTATTATATTTACATTTAACAAATATTCTTTATCAAGCAGTGGTTTTGATAGTTTAAACTTTAAATCCAAAATAATACGCTAAATAGTAAATTAAAATAAATTCCCACTTTTCGGGAATTTTCCCGGGAAAATTCCGGGTAGAATCCCATCTCTATTCACTTTATACATATCAAAGTGAACTATATGTAGTTGACTATACGTGAAAAGATGGCAGAAGATGTATGTGATTTATCTCATGTACGTTACATACGTGTTCTTTTTTAGGTGTTCGTGCTGATTTTTTAACTCTTTTAGGACTAATGACGAGCTCAGCTCGTCATAGCAATTTTAATAAAAAATCCAATTGACGAGTCTGGCTCGTCTTGTGTCGATAACTGGAGCCTACTGCCATCTAACGCTATAATATTGTAAATATAGGAAGTAAATCATACCACATACGCGACATACGCACATGCGTCACATCGTTTACGTACTTATTTTTTACCTCGTGCTATGCGTTTTATTAATTATCCTTGTCATCCTTATATTTTCAATTTTATTTTTTGTTTTTAATGACATTTATAATTAAAAGACAGTTTTTTTTGAATATTATTTTGAATATTTTAAAATTTCTACGTTAATAATATTTAAAATAATTTTCATAGGTTAGGTCTGTTTCAATTTTAGTGTGTGTGTAATTTTGTGTATGTGAATTTTTTTTTTTTTTAGTGCTTAGAAAAGACAAAATTTTTGCATTATAATTTTTTTTTTGTATAACTATATATAACCTATAATTATATAATCGTAAAAAATACATAATGGCCCAAGGATATATACAGAGTGAAGAAGATTTATTAGCTATTCTCGAAGATAGTGATATAGAATTTAATTTAAGCGAATTTAGTGGCGATGAAAGTTCAGAAAGTGATTTCGACATCGAAGATATTCAAAATATCGTAAGCCGTAGTGAAGAAGGAGAAGGGGAGATACAAGAAGACGATGGCGAAGAACTTTGAATAGAAGGGCAACGAGAACATTGCCAAAAATTTGATTTTCTTGGTGATTCAGGAATAAAAGTTGAATTTCCTGAGGATAATAATATCCTGGATATTTTTAGGTACGTATTTGTTTATATGTTTGTTTTAAAATATACATCTATAACTCAGTGGCGTGGAATTTAATTATTAAAAAATTGCCAACTAAATAAGTTTATAAGAATGATATACGTACGTAAAAAAGAAAAATGTTTACAAATGTGTGCTTTCGGAAATGGAAAATTGGTTAATTTCTAACTTCGTCTAAATGAAGGTGAATTAGCGAATATTTACTTATACTTTAAAGACAAAATCTGTTTTCCATTTTTAAATTATACTTTTTACCAAGTTGAACGTCACTGGCAAAATAATATATGAAAATTACAGAATTTTTGTGTAATTATGGTATTTACTATGGTAATTAAAAGTTTGTTTACTTTTGTAATTACGGAGATTGCTTGGCCGTAGTAAGAAAATTGGGTATAGCACGGGTATAGGACAATAACATGTAACTGGCCTACCTGTATAGCAAATAGTGTCAGATTGATGTATCTTGGTAATAAATTACTAATTTTTGTTTTAAATATTTAGTACAAAAATTTAATTACAGTTACACCTTCTTTTATGCGGTCCTTTTTCTGTGCGATTTTTTTAATGCGGTTTTTGAAAAAATTTCTCAAGTGCATAATGTAAATCAAAAGCAAGAGAAAGTAAGAAAATATCGTTAAATTTTTTTACAGATGCATTTTTCAGAATTTTCATAATATTTTAAAAATGAAATAAATTGTTCTTATGTGTAAATTAATACTTTATCTTGTTTAGAAAAGCAACTTTTAAGCAAATCGTGAGGTTTTGAGCGTTCTGAGCTACATATTTTCGATGAAACTTTTTTTATGCGGTTCCTATCCACCGCATAAAAAAAGTTTTTTCTTACAATCTGGATTGAACTATACTTTTTATAGCAATTTATGAAGTTCTTAAATATTTTTTTTTGTGCGATTTTTTATGCGGTCCGTATCCACCGCACAAAAAAAGGTTTACTTGTACTGCACTATTTAATTAAGCAATAAATCATTCAATGGATGCAACGATGAAGTTGTTGTAAACCTACTTCGTCGAGTGAAATCATTTGTTTGATATTAAAATTCAAACAAAAAACTATCAAAAAACAATTTACTTACCTACCACATCAAAATAAAAGATAATATTAATATTGTAAATTTATTTTTTATTTTTGCAGATGTTTCATAACCGACGAGATAGTGGAAAAAATCGTTGAAGAAACGAATATATATGCTGAGGAGTTTATGAATAAAAATAAAGAAAATGAACCACATTCTTCTCATAGAGAAGTTTTCAAAACAAATGTTAATGAATTAATGTGCTTCTTGGCATTAATTTTATTAGAAGGTGTGGTACACAAACCAAGTAAAAAATTATATTTTACAAAGAGGCCATCAGTTGAAACACCATTTTTCAAAAAAGTGATGTCGCGGGAAAGATTTTTTCTATTAAAAAAATTTCTTCATTTTGAGAGTAAAGAATTAGAACCCACAGACAACTACTCAACGAAATTGAAGAAAATTTGGCCAATTATTGAATCAAGATTTTAGGAAATGTATACACCGGAGCAAGAAATATGTGTGGATGAAAGCTTACTACTTTACAAGGGAAGATTGAGCTGGAAACAATTTATTCCGAGCAAACGTGTCCGATTTGGTATAAAAATTTTTAAACTATGCGAAGCTTCGTCGTCATATATTTATAAATTTATAATTTGTACTGGCAAAGATACCGTATTAAGCGATTCGTTTTCAGAATTGCCATTTTGTAGTAAGATAGTACTTACTCTTTCTGAAACTTTATTGGATAAAGGCTACTGTTTAATTATTTTTTTTTTGTGTGTGTGTGATATATTGTATTATGTAATTTTTTTACTTCGTTATTTCTGAATATAAATATTTGTAAAAATTGTCATTACATATTTTTGTAAAGAAAACCAATAAAATCTATTATTTTTTTTTGTGTGTGTGATATATTTATTATGTAATTTTTTTACTTCGTTGTTTCTGAATATAAATTTTTGTAAAAATTGTCATTACATATTTTTGTAAAGAAAAACAATAAAATATATTATTTTTTGTGTGTGTGTGTGTGATATATTTATTATGTAATTTTTTTACTTCGTTATTTCTGAATATAAATTTTTGTAAAAATTGTCATTACATATTTTTGTAAAGAAAACCAATAAAATATATTTTTTTGCGTGTGTGTATATTTATTATGAGCTTGTATTACGTATCTCAACATTACTACGGTAAGTATAAGATATAAATAAAAAGCAACTGAGTCAGACGTATCAATTGAAACGCTTGATGATGTATGGCCTACTTTATATCAGAGACACACACCCTTCAGTATAGAAGTCTGTAATAATACTTATAAAAGTATGAATTTTTTTATTTGGAAAAATATCGTAGATGGTGGTCCTAAACGGGTTAAATACAAGAGTAATATTGTACTAGATTTTAGATAAAATTTCTTGTTAATACAATAATACGTGAAAGTTGTTAAAAAATGTGTTGTTAATTATTTAGAATTTAGTTAATTCACTTGAATGAATTTTTTTAATGAAAATAAGTTGAGTTTTTAATGACAATAGGAATATTTTTATTGGAACGAGAAAAAATTAAAAAATAAAATAACAGAAAATTCTCATATAATTTTTATCAGTATAGGGTAAAAGCCCCCATTACGGAACACTATTTTTAGGTGTGTCATTAATATAGCTTAAAAAAATTAATAAATAAATTAAACACCCATTTTTTTTCTTAATAAGCATGAAACCAAAGTGAATTAACTAAATTCTAAATAATTAACAACACATTTTTTAACAACTTTCACGTATTATTGTATTAACAAGAAATTTTATCTAAAATCTAGTACAATATTACTCTTGTATTTAACCCGTTTAGGACCACCATCTACGATATTTTTCCAAATAAAAAAATTCATACTTTTATAAGTATTATTACAGACTTCTATACTGAAGGGTGTGTGTCTCTGATATAAAGTAGGCCATACATCATCAAGCGTTTCAATTGATACGTCTGACTCAGTTGCTTTTTATTTATATCTTATACTTACCGTAGTAATGTTGAGATACGTAATACAAGCTCATAATAAATATACACACACGCAAAAAAATATATTTTATTGGTTTTCTTTACAAAAATATGTAATGACAATTTTTACAAAAATTTATATTCAGAAATAACGAAGTAAAAAAATTACATAATAAATATATCACACACACACACACAAAAAATAATATATTTTATTGTTTTTCTTTACAAAAATATGTAATGACAATTTTTACAAAAATTTATATTCAGAAACAACGAAGTAAAAAAATTACATAATAAATATATCACACACACAAAAAAAAATAATAGATTTTATTGGTTTTCTTTACAAAAATATGTAATGACAATTTTTACAAATATTTATATTCAGAAATAACGAAGTAAAAAAATTACATAATACAATATATCACACACACACAAAAAAAAAATAATTAAACAGTAGCCTTTATCCAATAAAGTTTCAGAAAGAGTAAGTACTATCTTACTACAAAATGGCAATTCTGAAAACGAATCGCTTAATACGGTATCTTTGCCAGTACAAATTATAAATTTATAAATATATGACGACGAAGCTTCGCATAGTTTAAAAATTTTTATACCAAATCGGACACGTTTGCTCGGAATAAATTGTTTCCAGCTCAATCTTCCCTTGTAAAGTAGTAAGCTTTCATCCACACATATTTCTTGCTCCGGTGTATACATTTCCTAAAATCTTGATTCAATAATTGGCCAAATTTTCTTCAATTTCGTTGAGTAGTTGTCTGTGGGTTCTAATTCTTTACTCTCAAAATGAAGAAATTTTTTTAATAGAAAAAATCTTTCCCGCGACATCACTTTTTTGAAAAATGGTGTTTCAACTGATGGCCTCTTTGTAAAATATAATTTTTTACTTGGTTTGTGTACCACACCTTCTAATAAAATTAATGCCAAGAAGCACATTAATTCATTAACATTTGTTTTGAAAACTTCTCTATGAGAAGAATGTGGTTCATTTTCTTTATTTTTATTCATAAACTCCTCAGCATATATATTCGTTTCTTCAACGATTTTTTCCACTATCTCGTCGGTTATGAAACATCTGCAAAAATAAAAAATAAATTTACAATATTAATATTATCTTTTATTTTGATGTGGTAGGTAAGTAAATTGTTTTTTGATAGTTTTTTGTTTGAATTTTAATATCAAACAAATGATTTCACTCGACGAAGTAGGTTTACAACAACTTCATCGTTGCATCCATTGAATGATTTATTGCTTAATTAAATAGTGCAGTACAAGTAAACCTTTTTTTGTGCGGTGGATACGGACCGCATAAAAAATCGCACAAAAAAAAATATTTAAGAACTTCATAAATTGCTATAAAAAGTATAGTTCAATCCAGATTGTAAGAAAAAACTTTTTTTATGCGGTGGATAGGAACCGCATAAAAAAAGTTTCATCGAAAATATGTAGCTCAGAACGCTCAAAACCTCACGATTTGCTTAAAAGTTGCTTTTCTAAACAAGATAAAGTATTAATTTACACATAAGAACAATTTATTTCATTTTTAAAATATTATGAAAATTCTGAAAAATGCATCTGTAAAAAAATTTAACGATATTTTCTTACTTTCTCTTGCTTTTGATTTACATTATGCACTTGAGAAATTTTTTCAAAAACCGCATTAAAAAAATCGCACAGAAAAAGGACCGCATAAAAGAAGGTGTAACTGTAATTAAATTTTTGTACTAAATATTTAAAACAAAAATTAGTAATTTATTACCAAGATACATCAATCTGACACTATTTGCTATACAGGTAGGCCAGTTACATGTTATTGTCCTATACCCGTGCTATACCCAATTTTCTTACTACGGCCAAGCAATCTCCGTAATTACAAAAGTAAACAAACTTTTAATTACCATAGTAAATACCATAATTACACAAAAATTCTGTAATTTTCATATATTATTTTGCCAGTGACGTTCAACTTGGTAAAAAGTATAATTTAAAAATGGAAAACAGATTTTGTCTTTAAAGTATAAGTAAATATTCGCTAATTCACCTTCATTTAGACGAAGTTAGAAATTAACCAATTTTCCATTTCCGAAAGCACACATTTGTAAACATTTTTCTTTTTTACGTACGTATATCATTCTTATAAACTTATTTAGTTGGCAATTTTTTAATAATTAAATTCCACGCCACTGAGTTATAGATGTATATTTTAAAACAAACATATAAACAAATACGTACCTAAAAATATCCAGGATATTATTATCCTCAGGAAATTCAACTTTTATTCCTGAATCACCAAGAAAATCAAATTTTTGGCAATGTTCTCGTTGCCCTTCTATTCAAAGTTCTTCGCCATCGTCTTCTTGTATCTCCCCTTCTCCTTCTTCACTACGGCTTACGATATTTTGAATATCTTCGATGTCGAAATCACTTTCTGAACTTTCATCGCCACTAAATTCGCTTAAATTAAATTCTATATCACTATCTTCGAGAATAGCTAATAAATCTTCTTCACTCTGTATATATCCTTGGGCCATTATGTATTTTTTACGATTATATAATTATAGGTTATATATAGTTATACAAAAAAAAAATTATAATGCAAAAATTTTGTCTTTTCTAAGCACTAAAAAAAAAAAAAATTCACATACACAAAATTACACACACACTAAAATTGAAACAGACCTAACCTATGAAAATTATTTTAAATATTATTAACGTAGAAATTTTAAAATATTCAAAATAATATTCAAAAAAAACTGTCTTTTAATTATAAATGTCATTAAAAACAAAAAATAAAATTGAAAATATAAGGATGACAAGGATAATTAATAAAACGCATAGCACGAGGTAAAAAATAAGTACGTAAACGATGTGACGCATGTGCGTATGTCGCGTATGTGGTATGATTTACTTCCTATATTTACAATATTATAGCGTTAGATGGCAGTAGGCTCCAGTTATCGACACAAGACGAGCCAGACTCGTCAATTGGATTTTTTATTAAAATTGCTATGACGAGCTGAGCTCGTCATTAGTCCTAAAAGAGTTAAATTAGCACTCTGTGAATAAAATCATATCGTGTAAATACATCTGTATGATACGATTATTCTAGCATACATAGTTTATAGTCAAGTAATAGCATTCGGTATACATCGTATACATACCTCCACCCTTCTCTCAAGAACATGGAAAGTTAGACAGGAATATACAAATATCTCAAAAGTAAGGCAAGAGCACTTCAAAACAAGTGTAATGTGCTTAAAAGTAAGATCAAGCCACTTTGACTAACGCCGATACGAATGCGCCCAATGTTCAACTTTATCAACATAGTTCACATAGTTTCATATAATTTATATTTTGTAAATTCCTAGGGTTCACTTTTTTGATGTTGGGATCTTTGATTTTTTTTCTTTTTTTGTAACCTTATCTATTGAACGTATCACTGGCAGTATTGTACTTATCACATGCTCACTAACTACTAAACAGACTAATCTGAGAAACCCACCTACGAATTTAGCTAACAATAAGATAAATTTCTTCAAAATATGTAAATGGGTACAAGCGATACAAGAATATAAAATAATTAGTATTTATTTTTCTATAAATTAATCAACATAAAAAAATATAAACTTTAACACACCCGTAAAATATTTATGTATATATTATTCTGTTACACCAAAATATGTACTCCTTGCTTTATATTTTTTTTTTTTTTTTATTAAACATTGATTTATAATTTACAAAAAAGAAAAAAAAGAAATAAATCTCCCTAGCAATATTATATTTTTTCTTATTGGTAAATACAGAAATCTTACAAAAAAGCTATACATTTGATGATCAATTTAACATACAAAACTGCTAGGATATATTTTTTTCTAAATAATTCATATAAATTATTTCTTAGCAGGCGCCGGTTTTGGTGACGACGCCTTGCCAGCATCCTTTTTAGGTTGTGCTTGCGTCGTCGAGGGTTTTGCTTCTTTTTTAGATTGCTCTTTTGGTTTAGCCGCTTTCGCGTCTTTAGCTGGTGCTTTGCTAGGTGCTGCTTTAGTTGCTTTGGCGTCCTTTGCTGGTGCCTTCGCCGCTGCTTTACCTGCTGGTTTTTGTGCTCCCTTTGTTGCTGCACCTTTCGTTCCCTTCGCGGCTTTACTAGCGTCAGCTTTTTTAGCTGCAGCACCTTTACCTTTCACTGTTTTTACTGATTTCTTAGCGATGGCAGCTTTCTTGGCTTTTTCTCGTTCTTCCGCAGCTCGTTTTGCGGCTGCTTCTTTGGCCGCAGCAGCTTTCTTGAGGGCCTCGGCTCTTGCTTTCTTTTTAGCCTCAGCGGCGGCAGCTCTCAGCACAGCTCGTCTTTTGGCTTTTTCTTCAAGTTTGACTTTACGTGCAGCTAATTTTTCTTCGCGTTGCTTTTGTTTTTCAGTTAATTCAGCTTCTTTCGCTTTACGTTTGGCAATTAATTCAGCTTTTTTCGCTTGATAGGCGGCTTTCTTTTCTGCAATCAATTTAGCACGTTTCTCTGCAAATTCGGCACGTTTTTTAGCCGCGGCCTCTTTTCGCGCAGCAATCTTATCAGATTTCTTCACTTCTGGTTTTTTCGGTTTGAGTGCACGTGCTTTTCGGATTAATTCTCTACGATGGGCTAACATCTTTGCTCTTCGCTGTGCTTCCGGACTTTCAGGTTGCTGAAATTGTAAAATGTAAATTTTGAACAAATTTTACCAAAAAAAACTAAGCAAAGGCTATTCACTTAAGAAAATGTTTCAGATATTGGGTAGAGTAAAATCATGAGACTATCATAAACACGGACCAATAGGATCATCATGATTTAAATTATGTATGTCCAGTATTATAAAAAAACAATCGGTATTATAAATAGTTTTACTAACAAAATAAATTTGCAAAAAAATTTGTTCTCTAAAAAAATTATCCAATAAACTTCACTCAAAAATTAACTTGGCAATTTTGTACCTATTCCTTCTACACGTTGTATGTAATACAAACTATTTGTACAAGTTTACTTTTTATATTTCAAATGAGGAGAATATTATTATTTATGTTAACAAAATTTAAATAATTCTATCCACCAATTCCAGAAATTTCACCATAGATTTTATAAATTAGTTATTTTCTACTAAATAAGCAAGTATTGCCATATAATACAAAATTTTAAAACTAACGTTCACTAGGTTATCTATTACAGTACTTAACTAAAATTAGAAAACTATTCTAAATACCTTATTTTTTTTTATATTATTTAAGTCGTTACTTTTAACTTTTGATAAATTTTGTAAAAACCGTCAAAAAATAATTGTTCATTTTTAAATGAAAAAATTGACATGAAAAACGACTCACTGTACTTACGTCACAATTTGAAAACAAACGTCAATGTCAATTTTAGTAACCTCAAAACTTTGATTGTATTAATAACATGTCTGAGTAAAAACGAATATTTATTTAAATTATAATAGATTATTATTACTGCGTATTCAAGTTAATAAAAATATTACAAATTTCGTTTCGCACAAGAAAATTTGCAGAATTGGCATGTTTGTTTACAAATTGTGAAGTCGTTTTGAAGTAATGTCGCGTTTCCAGTTATTTGAATCGTTGAGAAATAACAATTTTCGAAATAAATTTCAAATTTCACCATTAAAATCAAACATATTATTTAATGATAACTTAGAATTATTTAACATTTAATACAAATTTCAAACATAGTCAAGTATCCTATTTACTCTAAAGATACTTCTACAATACCGAATGTTATGTTACTTGAGAATTTAGTTGTATTTCTGGTCATTAAAAGATCATTTTTTAAATAATAAACAAATATTTTACTTCGCAAAATACCACTTTTATTTTTTTGAAACTGACAATATTGTTTCGAACCGTCAGTTCATTTTTAAACAGAAGTGGCTGTTTGAAAAATTTTTCTGTTTGAAAATGAACTAACGGTTCGAAACAATATTGTCACAGTTTCAAAAAATAAAAGTGATATTTTGTGAAGTAAAATATTTGTTTGTCATTTACAAATATGGAATACGATAAAGTAACGTTCAAATCTATTGAGATCATTTTTTAGTTAAAAGAATACTTACACCACTCTTTTTAGCAATAAGAGCTTCCTTCTCACGCTTCTGTTTCATTAAAGTTAAAATAGCTTTACGTTTCAAAACTGCAGCATATGGATTAAGTCTGATCAGTGCACGGTTGTTTCTTAGTGGGTTCAATTTACGGACACGGCGGATTACTCGTCTCCTAGAATCGAAAAAAAAAACAACAACTAATTAGTAACGTCTTTCTAATGGATTCATATAAAATAAAACAAAATTAAAATTCAGGTCTGAATAACGAAATCACATTGAGTCATAACCCAGTGCTAGTTGTCATCATTAAAAATACAAAATGGCGTTTTTGGTGCCCAATGTGGGGTGTAAAATAGGAGTACCAACCTTGGAGCACGTAGTACTTTACGGATTTCGTCAGCTTTCAATAAACGTGCTAAATCAGTATTAGCCATTTTTGGCTGTGGAAGATTGTATCCTGAAATAAACGATTTTAATTATTAAAAACACAAAATAAATAAATAATAGGTTTTTCTGGTGGAGATATCAGAGTGGTTTTCAAATCATGTGCCTCTCATAAGCCCGGACAACCACGTAAATCATCATTTAAATATTTAAAACATATTCAAAAATTGAATACAGTAAAACCTCGCTATTTCAGACTTCACTAATTCGGAACTTCTATAATTCGGCTGACAAAAAAATAAGTAAATAAATAAATAAATAAATAGTTTTTATAGTAAATTAGTGTGTAGTATGAATTTTGTAGTCAATTTCTATTAAAATTAAACATAGAGTAATTCAAATTTTTCATTTTTATACTTCTTATTTATTATTGAATTCACCGACTTAAATTATTACATACTTACGTTTTGAAATTTATGTAAATTAAGTACACGATGTACGAAAAAGTCAAGATTACACATGATTTTAGAAGTGTTCCATAATTCGGAATTTTCGGCATTAGGTCGAATTAGCCAGGTTTTACTGTATATCGTAAAAAATTTCGTACCTTTCTTGGAAAGTGCTGGACGCTTCCATGTTCCATAAAGTTGATCTAATCGTTTAAATGCACTCTGTGTCCAAATAATAAAACGGCCAACATGACCACCTGGTGCGAGTTTCAACAAATTCAAACGTTCCACATTGATTAAATCAATTCCAGGAATATTACGGAATGCACGACGTAAACCCTAATAGAAGAAAGAAAGGGGTTAGTATAAAATTTATTTATTATATACATGATTCTTGAATAACACGCTATTGAAATTTTAACGGTTGTTGATGAGATTTCTCTAAATATTTTTCCGGATAAATATTCATTGAAAAAACTTCTCATAACTTTACTATAATCCTGCCATTAACCGAAATAACTATTAAGTTGGTTAAACGGTAAGCGGACAGGATAAACACTTAATGTCACGGGACAGTATCAAGAAAATGGAATGATCAATTCATTTAAATCAGTAGTTCTCGAACTTTTTGGTACGCGACCCCCTTTTGCACTTAAAAATTTCAAAAGATCCGCGAAATATGTAGAAATTGGTAGGAAATGTGTAGAAAATGGGTATGTAATTATAATCAATTGTTTCTGCGACCCCAATTTGAGAATCACTGATTTTAAATTATGCGTCTATTAATACGTGTATGTGCTACCATAGAGATATATCAACAAATGATATCTATTGTAGTAATTCCCAAAGTGGGGGTCGCAAAAATTATTTAGTGTGCCGCAGAAATACACTGATTTCTCGTTGTAAGCAACTTGAAATAGAATCCTATATCTTACTCTTTTTAGATAATAAAATTCGCATGTACATAAAACGAGTAAGGCATATGATTCTATTTCAATTTTGATGTTGCTTACAACGAGAAACCAGTGTAATTGATGACAAAACATACTCTTTTTTTCATACTTCCTGCCCATTTCTATATACTTCGGGGGTCGTTTATATTTTTTAAGTGCAAAAGGGGGTCACGGGCCAAAAAGTTTGGGAACCACTGGTCTATTGTATTGTACAATTAAAGTATAATACAAAATACAAATGTATGAAAAGAATCTCCCAATTATTAGATTATTGATTTTTCTAGAAAATTATTATTCCTACTTTCAATCAGCTCCACAAAATCTATTATACAATATCATTAATCGCCTGTAGATTATATTGAAAGGTTGTACAATATATTGTACTGATCAAAAACAGTTTGGAATATATATGTATTGTGCAATGAGTGAATATATTAACGTTTGTAGGCTCTACAGATATTAAATTATTGTACAATTCCTACATTCAATTTATTGTATAAATTTATTTTACAAATTACTGAACTGTCTGAAGATCTCAATAAATTGCGCAGTATTACTGAGTGTGTAGGATCCACTTTAATAAATGGATTGTGTGTGTTAATCAGGGGCGCAACAACCGGGGGATCCAAGGATCCAGAACCCCCCCTAAAATTACGTGGACCCCTCATAATATTGCGTAAATTTTCATTCATTTTATTTATATTGAAAAGTAGAATTTTTAGTAGTCTACTAATATTTTTTATTGGAAAATCGAATTTTCGGCGACATTTTCGATAACATTTTTTAGTGTTATTGGATAATTGAGTTATCAAAAAACTGGGTTATTTAAATTTTTGTTGGACCCCCTTGCAGATTTGTAGTTGTTGCACCCCTGGCGTTAATAGTAAATTTAAATAATAAATTAAATTGCATATAAAAGTATCTTACTGAAACTTTTGAGGATAAAACCTAACAATATTACATTTGGAGAGAGAAACATAGGAGAAAAAATATGAAAGCTGAATTAAAACTTTTTTCTATCCGTTTTATTCGAACTTTAGATGTATATTATTATTAAATACTTACTTGATCTTTATGGTAGACGATTAGGGGTCCACGACGTTGGATACGTCGACGATTACGCATTTTACCCTTGCCAGCACGAATTCTTTGAGATTTGTATACTTTCTGAATATCTGCCCAAGCTTTAATGCGGCGCAAGAAGATCACAGCCTGTTTAGTCTTTGTGAGCTCTTGAACCTTGTCAGACACAACCAATGGCAATTCCGGAATATGATCAATAACGTGCCCTAACGAAAAATAATGCCGAAATCAGACAAAAAATCAAAATTCAAAATTCCTTGTAAGTCAAAAATGGTATCAGAACTTTTGAAAATATAATCACTAAAAAGTTCAGCAACACGGACCAAAAGTAATGTCATCATAATATAATCTATTTCACTAATTTAAGCATGATTCATCACTTACGAATTGAACACTTTACCTCTTTCATCGTTGTAAATACGTAAATTTTAAATTTGCAGTTTATTTTTAGAAAAGAATAGAAGATTGATTTGTTTCGAATATAAGAATTATTTAATTTTTTTTAACGATGACTCATGCTCAATTGTATAGTGATGGAGAACTATCGATAGTTGTCGATAGTCAGTTGTGAAACTATCGATAGTTATTGATAGTCAAGTTTTTGTTGCCAAAATCATATATTATAGAACTTTAAAACTAATACAATAGAACAATTGGTTAAATCCAGATTGTATTTATCTAAAATCCCACTTTTTCGAACTTACTATACCACCTAAAAAATTTTAATATTTTTAACAAACATTTTATTGAAAAAGATTTCTTGAACTTTAAGAAAATTAGTTAAGAATGCTTTTTTGTGAGTTTTATAGTCAAAATTTTGGAAATTTAGATAATCCACCGTACCTGGGTTCAAAATAGTATAAATTTTGACAAAACCATTTTTTTCACTTTTTAAAAGGCTCCATCACGAAATATTTTTTTTTTTTTTTGTTGCAATAGGGTTATGGATTGATGATATAAGAAATTATTATTGTATTTGCCGACAAAAACTTTAATTCACAAAAATTTCTTGGCTATATTTAAATTTATTTTATTTATTTAAAACTAACATTTTTACACAATTGTTTAATTTCTCTTGTCATTTTATTTTATTACCCATATAGTTGTAACTTATACCTGCTTTCGGAAATTCCCTTAAAATGGTTGTTTTTATATCTCTGGCTATAATTTCTACGAAATTTTTATTATCTTTAGTATTTATAAGTAAACGAAATGACTGAAAAAAAAAAACTATCGAAAACTATCGATAGTAAAAAAAAAAAATATCGATAGTTTTCGACAGTCAAAACTATCGATAGTTATCGATAGTGCTATCGATAGTTCTCCACCACTACAATTGTATTTGAAACGGGATACCTATAAATAAAATCCACACCAAGATAGCGGTTCAACCATACCTTTACTCTGAACAAGCGCTGGAACTCCACTTGCAGCAATTGCACTGACAACAGCGTACCGACGCTGATTCACATTGATGCGTCTATGCCAACGACGCCATGGTTTTGTTGGTGCAAACATACGACCACCTCGACACATATTACCGAACGCACCCTGACCGGAACGATGAGTACCACCGCCACGAACACGTGGAATACGTGCAACTGCACGACCTGTACCCCATGACTCAGCGGAGGTTTGATGACCGGCGTCCTTGCTGACACAGTATGGTTGACGGTGATTGAAACCAAGTTGTTGATGTACAAACGTTACAACATCTGGACGAATTGGCGCTTTGAAAACGGCTGGTAATGCAATCGTTTCACCTTTGATTACTTCATTTTTTTCGCTGTATACGCTGACCAATGGTCGAGCGGCACACAAAGCCTAACAAAAAAAAAAAAAATTGAAAGTTTTATTAGAATATATTGAAAACACCGGTAAATTTAATGATAATGAACTAATAATGGTCAGAATTATTTATTTGTTATCATAGTTTTCAAAACGCTAGGACAAGATTCACTCATCACGGTGTGCTCCAAAAATAAAAATAAAAATGAATGAAGATCAATTAATCTACTAAATTATTTAAAAAATATTAAAAAAATAATCACAAATTCCATCGAAAATTTTCTATATCACTAAGTTTACGAAGTTACATGCCATATTCTAAGCGTTGTATACACGTGGTATTAGTTAAAATTTTAAACTAAAATTAATTTACCTTAACATTTTGTAAGAGCTTCGTAATAACGTTAAATATATATGATACTCAAAAAAAAACTAGATCTTCATATTTCTACTCACCATTATTGGCTACAGTCAAATAAAATCTTTAGCAGAACTGAATACCAAGCGAACCCGACAGTTCGCCATACGAAAGGAAATACTTTATGCGGTTAATATGCTAAAGAAAGATATCCGTTTAAATATTAGTCCGACATGAATAATTTCGATGACAAACGTGGTTAGGAATAATATCGATCAATTATTACACCTCACACATATATGTATTAGGTCTGTTCCTGTTGGTTCCCGTACTATTTTTTACCAGCTAATTTCAGAAGTTCCTACTTATGCAGTGGCAGGGCCGGCTCGGGGGGCGGGGGGGGGCACGGACATTTCTGTAAAATTTTGTAAGAAAAGGGTGGCATTTTACAACTGACGAGCAAAAAAAAAATTGCCCGGGGCGGTAAATTTTAAGGTCGGTATGTTTGTTAAGAGGGGGCCGTATTTGTGCAGTTGACGAGCAAAAAAAAAAGTCGCTGATCTAAAAAAACAAACGAGGGCGGAATGTTTCTATACCTGATGACAAAAAGAAAAGGTTGCCGATTTTCCACTGGGGCGGAATTATTTCTTTTTGCCCGAAGCGGCATAAACGCTAGAGTGGGCGCTGGCAGTGGAGATAAAATATGAAAGTAAAGAAACGACTTCCTTCAGCTTACTGGATTTCCCTGATATTTTAAATTTTACACGCCAAATACTAGCTTAAAATATTCAAAATTAATAATTTTTTTTTTAAATCTATGTACAATCATTTTCGTTAACATGATTAATAAATTTAAAAATGTAAATTTAAGAATTGGAAGGTAAAAGCAGGAACTCTGAAGTCAATGCTAATTTATACATTTACCTACCGGAGAGAAAGTGAACAATTAACTGAAATTTTGGTGTACAGGAACGACTTCCTACATTTTTCTTCAAATGCTTACACATTCCTATTGGTACGCGAACAGAACTATTATGTACTAACTACTGTGAGTTCCGCAGAACAATACAATGCAAAACGTTTTGTGATTTTATACTGAATGTTAAACTCGTTGGCTAAGGCTGGTCATCCATTGGATGCGGAAACGTGCGAAATTTAATTCGGACGAATACGCATGAAAACGGACGAACTATCCAAACAGCTGTGAAGCTATACATCCTCGACCATTGAGAGTCTCGTTCGTCCGTTTCCGTGCGTATAATTGCAACGTGCAAACAAATTCAATTTTGTTTGGATTTTTTCGCGCGAAGAAGTCCGTTTCATGAAATTTTTATTTTTATTGAGATGAAACTGAAGATAAATTACAATTATAACTGTGTACCTTTACATATTACGTGCCATAAATTATTTTTTACGTATTTTTATAGCATCTGTAGCTTGAGACCAGCAGACATGTCATTTCGCACGAACGACAAACGTCCGTAATTGTCTGAATCGAATTTCGCAGTTGTCCACAACCAATGGACGACCAGCCTAATGGTTCTTATCGGACCTACTCATTTTTCGGTTAAGTTGCAGTGACTTCATCATACATATAATTTTCTGTTTCCAAAAAGGATGTGGGGTTCAACGTTTTGCAAAAAATTGAAAGTTTTGTGTTTTCATAGTAATAAGAAAAACATTTCCATTCCATACACCCAGCGTTACGCTCCTTTCACATTATACGGTTTTTGCCGTACGGCAAAAAATCGTACGGTCGCATTTTTTTAGTGTAGTGAAGAAGAGCATTGGACCTTTCACATTACACGGTCACGGCAAAATGCCGTTGCCGTGCCGTGTAGCAGCCGTCTCTTGCCACTGGACTTGACGGTTGCCGTACGGCGTTTTTAGCTCAGTAGTGTATGTAATTAAATGGATGCTTTCACATTAGACGGCTTTTTAACGTACGGCATTAACAATATTTTGTTGAATTTCATGTTAATTATTAATTTTATTTGTGAAATGGATGAAACTAATGTTGAATGTGATAACCAGTATTTTAATAGATTGTATGTAATTTCGAAATTGTGTGTTTTGATGTTAAGTTCGTTAAGAAATTAATCAAATGAGTCTGTAAACATCCGAAAATAGTTGAAAAACTTATTTTCGTAATTTTTCAGGTCTTCAAAGAGTGTGATAATAAATAATCCTACTTTCTATTTCCTCTGATTTATAAAATTAACTTTAATGACACTTATTATTTGTATAATGTTGCAAGTCGAATAAAGATATCCAGTTTACAACGGCAAAAAACCGTGCAATGTGAAAGTAACAATATCACGGTAAAAAGCCGTACGGTTTTTTACCGTACGGCGAAAACCGTACAATGTGAAAGGAGCGTTACGCTCCTTTCATATTATACGGTTTTTGCCGTACGGCAAAAAACCGTACGGTCGCATTTTTTTAGTGTAGTGAAGAAGAGCATTGGACCTTTCACATTACACGGTCACGGCAAAATGCCGTTGCCGTGCCGTGTAGCAGCCGTCTCTTGCCACTGGACTTCACGGTTGCCGTACGGCGTTTTTAGCTCAGTAGTGTATGTAATTAAATGGATGCTTTCACATTAGACGGCTTTTTAACGTACGGCATTAACAATTTTTTGTTGAATTTCATGTTAATTATTAATTCTATTTGTGAAATGGATTAAATTAATGTTGAATGTGATAACCAATATTTTAATAGATTGTATGTAATTTCGAAATTGTGTGTTTTGATGTTAAGTTCGTTAAGAAATTAATCAAATGAGTCTGTAAACATCCGAAAATAGTTGAAAAACTTATTTTCGTAATTTTTCAGGTCTTCAAAGAGTGTGATAATAAATAATCCTACTTTCTATTTCCTCTGATTTATAAAATTAACATTAATGACACTTATTACTTGTATAATGTTGCAAGTCGAATAAAGATATTCAGTTTACAACGGCAAAAAACCGTGCAATGTGAAAGCAACAATATCACGGCAAAAAGTCGTACGGTTTTTTCCCGTACGGCGAAAACCGTACAATGTGAAAGGAGCGTTAACATATTTTACGTTCAAGTATGCACAGTAAATCCCAGTAGACCTATGCACACACGGCGGACTTTTGTCACCGTAACATTTTTGTCACTCCTATCTGATCTGTGTTAAAAAGAGAGCTAAAAGAGAGTTATCTCTCCCCCTATAGACTCGCAAGCTCTGGGCACAGTGTCTACAAGATAAAACGATCCTGATCATCATAGCCAAAATCCAATATCTTCATATGTTTTGGTTTATTATATTAACACTTTGACGATCACTGACGTCATAAGACGTCAAATGAAACCTTACTAACACACACCACGTCGCAGAACGTCAACAATCCCATATAAAGTGTATTCGGACAAAAGAGCGTACCAGTTGTTGTCAGTCATGATGTTAATTAGTTTGGCGAATAAATGAGAAAAAAGAACTACAAAAATTACACTGATTAAAAAAAATTAAATATATCATATTAATATTTATATTTACAATTATATTATGACATAGTTACTGCAGAAAAAAAAATTAATGAAAAAAAATAGTATTTTTAAATTTATTTTCTTAAATATCACTATTTTAAAATAAATCACAAACAACGATTACAGAATGCTCAAACTTTAGGAAAAAGACTAAATAATTTTACAAAATATATCGTGGAAATTACAACCCCTGATTCGAAAATTTAAAACAGTCAAATTATGTAACAAATTTATGTCACTTAATAAATATGTTTAAAAAAATTAAAAATTATCTTTAAAATAGTACGTACAAAATAATATTAACAATTATTTGACGGAACTAGATAATAAGTTTAAATTTTTATATTAAATAAAAAATACTACATTTAACTTACATTTAAATTACATAATATACACAAACGTCCATAAATCTCAGTGGGAATTATTCCTCTTTCTCTATAGTCCTTTTGCACATAAAAGAAACAATTATTTTTTAGTAACAAATAAATGTAACTATTGTATAATTATTGTATACCTCGTTTCAGATACAATTAATCATGAGTTTTCGTTAAAAAATTAAATAATTCTTATATTCGAAACAAATCAATCTTCTATTGTTTTCTAAAAATAAACTGCAAATTTAAAATTTACATAAATACAATAATAAAAGAGATAAAGCCAAGAAAACGGAAATTATTTAAATTCAAAGTGACGAAGCATGGTTAAGTTTAACTGAAACGAACCATATTTTTTTAAAAATATAAAGTATGTTCCAAATATTTTATTGTTACATAATAATTTTCGTTCAAGAATACATAAAATCAATCTAATAAAAGATCCTCAAGCGCGTCCATATCAGATGTATCTGACATCGAAAACGCTCCGCCATCATCATCGTCATCATCATTACTTGTAATCGACTGCCAATCAGGATCATCATCATCCACTTCATTCTCTTCATTATTGTCTTCATCGTTTTGATTTTCTTCCCCGTCGCCATCTTGTTCATCATTATCACCGTCCGCATTGTTATCATCTGCATTTTCGGCTGGCGCACGTAATCCACCACCGCGCCTTCTACGTGAATTACGACGACGACGACGTCTTCGTGAACTAGCTGCCGCTACAGCATCAATTAATAAATTTATACTATCTAAAAAAAAAAAAATTAATATTAATTTACCCCTATTATGTTTCACAAAAAAAAAAATAATAATAATGATATTTACTTTCATCAGATTCAGATGCGGAACCAGAACCGGAACCATCCTCTGAGTTATCTATTTCTTCTTCGTCATCTTCTTCCTCCTAGGGACAAAGAACAACTAATTATTAACACTCAAATAAGTTCAATTAAACGAATGACTTTGAAAATCAAACCTGTTCATCTTCGTCGTCACGTCTACGGCCCACGTCGTAGATTCGTACAACACTTTCTTGACCAGATTCAAATACGCCTTGATTTTCAACTAACGCTATCTGTGTATCGTATTTATTAATACATAAACTATATATATTCTTTTTGACGTCTATGGTAGCTGTAAAGAAAATTAACAAAATAAATAATTTGTGCCATCTAAACGACCGTGGGTATTTTGGGCATTACAATGTCTGTCTGTAATAAGTTAAATATGACTTTTTTTACTGCCACTATCATCTTTTTTTCAATATATTTTTATGTAGTTAGTCGATTTGTTCTGTGAATGAACCATTCATGTATCAAACTGATACGTATTCCATATTTTAATAACACGGTACTTGACTGTATTCAAAATTTGTTCTAAATGTTAAATAATTTTATGTATTATTCTTAAATATTAGTTATTTAAAAATTCTATTTTGAAAATTATAAATTTTTATCCTTCATTTAAATGACTAAAAACGCGGTGTTATTTGACAATAACGTCATGATTTGTAGCACATAATTATTACCGTAGTTACGTCTTGTCTATGAAAAACAATGAGTACTCAATCGAACATATTAACATGTTAACTAGAGATACCGCAGGCATTAAATTGTAAAGTATGACTCCATTTTATTAAACCAAACTCGTAACCACGGAGACTTGTTTATAAATATTAGATAAACCATTAAATTAATGGTTTGACCGCCATTAAAGTAACCACATTAGTCAATTTTTTTGCTTCAATTTCTTAATGTATTTGAAATCAAAGGGGATCATCTGTACTGTTAAGTGTAAAATTTTATCTAAAGATAAAATAAAAAAATAGAACATATTCTATTACATTAGCTATGAAAAAAGAAAACAAAGTAGAAAGTTGTAAATACCTTTGAAACTGAGCATGCTAACTGCTAAATATTGTGTACAAATTTAAAATCGTGCTGACATGACTAACAATGACATTTTCTTGCATCAAATCGTGACGTCACTGTACAAGTTACTGCGGCGAGTCGTTTTTTGCGGCAATTTTGTTCATTTAAAATTGAACAGTAGTTTTTTCAAGATTTTAAAAAAATTAACTAATTTATACGTAAGAACAAAGCATTTGGAATCATTTTTCAATTGCAGTCAAGTACTCTATTATTGTTCAATAATATATAATTGACAGACAATATATTAATTTTTATAAAGAAATTTTAAAAATTACCTATACTAGAGTAATCAGTGGCATCTAACGTTTTAAAACTAGTATCATACTCCGTTTCCTCTTCCGATTCGTGTTCTAACGCAACACCATAGATAATATCACCTAAATTATTGAATAACACTTGTGATTGGTTTAACGCCGGTACGGTACGTAATAAATGGAACGTGCGAAGATCCCATACTTCAGTATTCGATACAACTTCTAAACCATTCGGATGGAACACACCGCTTTGAGTTTGATTTAATTTATCGAATTTATGAACTTGTTGGTTTGAAATCGCGTCCCAAAGTACACCATCAGATAAAATTAGTTCATCAGTCGGGCTAAATGTTGCTTTATTTTTTGTGTATTGATTACTAATTGTTGGCGAAAGACTAAATAATTTTACTCCTGTTGCTACGTCGTAAATCTGAAAGATAAAAAAATCAATTGTTAGAGAAAATAGTTATTTCTTGAATTGCCTCTTTCTTGAAATTACCGTTGCAACTTCAGCCTTCGTGCCAATCACTTTGTCTTGCGTTAAATTACTAAATTCGATGTATTCTTCTTCGTCAAATGGACATCTGAAAAGATTAATATGTATTAGTAAAACACGCAGGCAGAATTGATGGTAGAATTTTTAAACTTACTTCATTTCAAAATACTCGGTATCCCATAATGCTGATAATGGAGTTCTCCAAGAACTTGAAGTTAATAATAATTTTCCGGTTCTATTAATTTGAATATTGTTTATTAAACTATCGTGGCACTGATACGTTACTTCCTCATTTCCAGTTTGAATATTAAATAATTTTATTTCGCCATTAAATGTTCCCACGACCATTTTTGTATCGTTATTAGGCTAAAAATAATTTTGATTTAAACTAATAAACTTTCTTATACTAGCGACGAAAAGATTACGTGCACACCTCTGGTGGTAAAATCAGAAACTGTATCAGTTAAAGCATGTACGTACTCGTCTAATTGTGGATAGAAATACATTAATGCTTTGATTCAGGGAAAGTATTGGCCACACTGATATAAAAAAAAATAAAATGTAAACAAATTATATCTATACAAGGTGGAATTTTAATAACTCTTATACCTTTTGGTGAATTTTGATAAAATATTACGATGATTTAGAACGGAATTTATTGGAAACAACATAGCTTTTTTATAAAATAATATTATACTTAGTATATTTTAGAATACAAAATTAATACATCTCGCGTCATCTGTCATTTATGGAAAAAATTGTATATTATTCAAGCAGATTTCTAATTAATTAAGTTTTTATAAATATTATTTTATAAAAAAGCTATATTGTTTCCAACAAATCCCGTTCTAAATCATCGGATAAAATTTAATCAAAATTCACCGAAACGTGTGAAAGTTAATAAAATTCCACCCTGTATATTTATAATGACTTTTTTGGATAAGACTTATTTACAACATGTTATTTTTTTTTAATATCCGTGTGACCAACAGATACGCAGTTACCTTTCCCTGAATCAAAGCAATAGTGTACGTAATTACACAAATAATCTGAGTGGTTTCTATCACCAATTAGAAGTATACATACATGTTTTATCTAATACAGCTTTAAATTGCACCACCAGAGGCGCGAGCAAGAATCTTTGTGTTGCCAACTAAGCAAAATGTTGATACTTACCATAAATTGTGCGCAAGTATAAAAACTATCAACAACTCGAAATGTTTGTACCGGACAAAACCTCGAATGAACCAATCTTCTATCCAGCGTTCGGAAATTGTAGCCCATAGCACGTTTTTGATATCGCATCGCAAAATTATGTAAGGATGCAGTGTGTGGTTTTGGATCGGGACATTTATGTGGAACGAATAAATTAAACTGGGGACATGTGGCCATGGGATTTTTACACAGCGCGTGTTGATTGGTTAAATATTCGGTTATAATTGAGTCTAATGTTATTCTAGGAGGTACAATTTGTTCTTCACCGCTCAATGTAGGAACTACTGCTGATGGTATCGTGGGGATACCGCAAGGATCTCCCGTGCACGATATTTGTTTTTCTAGTCGAGGATTTTGAGGAGTGGCTGAGGGTGTTGAAGCAGCGTTAGTATTTGGCGGATTGGTTTTTCGTGTTATTTTTATTGTGCTAGAGTTAGTTGGTATCGATGGAGGGGTTTCGGATACAGGGGTGGTTGGTGTTTGGGTGGTGTTTTGGTTTGTAACTGTTATACTTTTGTGGTGATGGTAAGGTATTCTTGTTCTAGGTGTTACAGGTGATACGTATCGTAATGGACTGACATAATTACTTCCGGCAATTGTAGATATATTCTTTGTGATTAGTGGTGTCGGTGGAGCCGTTGTTGTACCTGGTGGTGGTAAAACTGAGCTCAGTTGCGCTTCACGTTGCAAAACTGATGCCGTTTCAGTCAGACCACGACCGACTAAGTGTTGGTGAATTAGTTGAAGTAACTGTTTATCGTTAAACTGGATTTTAGTTTGAGCAACGACATTGGCTCGATGAATATTGGCTAGCGACGCATCGATTTCATGAGTTGCCGTATGCTTTGTGTTTCCTGATACCCTTTCCATCAGCTCTAACGCGTATTTTTGGAAAAGGACGTGTTCCTGACGTTTCTCTTGCAATATTGGATCCCGCATTAAGTCTGGAAAAAAATAGTTTTTTAGTTATCAAACAAGTTCAGTAAGTGAGAGTCTGGCTCGCGCACCAAGGGTTCCGTATAATATTTTTGTTATATCTATATTCTATATTATACAGTCTGTTTAAATAAACGACAGTTATATTCATAAAAAATTGATATAACTATATGTATGTATGTATAATAGTATATTATTCAACGAGCTAGTAATGATAGCTATTACTCACGAAGATGAAATTGCGAGGCGAGTGTCGTAATGCATCTGAGTGAGTAATAGCCATTGCAAGCGAGTAGAATACGATATTTTTTCTACGACTTTTTTCCTTTTTGATTTAAATAAAATTGAATATAAATTTTTAATCTATTTAATCTATTTCTAATTTCATTAAATGTTTGTATAATATGTATAAAACGATCAAAACAAAACATAAACTATTTTGTTTACTTGAACGTTACTACGCAACATATATTAAATTAAAAGTTGATACATACATATATACACAAAACAAATGCCGGCCCACTGAATAATGGTTAATACTGTGATTTCATTGGTCAAGAAGGTATTGAGTAAGACTAGCCGCATACACACAATTTTTAGTTGAACAACTGTTTAGTTGTCAAAAGACTATGGGATCTTATGGAGGTGCGCATACTATCAACACGATAATAGCTCGACAAAAAAATCATAAAACTATATCGATCGTTTTATATCGTTTTATAGACAAAGCCCTTTCAAATGATATCCCACTTTTAAATTTCACCCTCCCCATTTCTAACCCCTTTTTGAATAAAAATAAAAAGATTTTTAAAATTATTTCATCTGGAGTAGATGCAGACAAACGACTTCTATCAGTGTACCAAATTTCAATTCAATGGTATAGTAATAGTTACTGAGAAAAATGGCTGTGACATAGACACGGACAGACGGACGGACATTAAAGTTTCACCATAAAGGTTCCGTTTTTTATTTTCTTTTTACGGAACCCTAAAAATAAATAATGCTTTCAAGTGGTAACATACTTTGTAACTGTCCATTCGTGAAGAGGGGTAGTTTTCCAACTATTTGTTTAACAGTATCCGACCTGGCAAGTCCTGCCAGCGCCCTACAAGCTAACGTCCGTATTGAATCCGCGTCAGTGATGGGCGTTTTCACTTGCATCAATTGTAACAGCACCATAATACCGTTCTGAGATCGAACACTTTCCCAAACTTTTTGTATGAGTTCTTCCGAGTTTCGAAGATTCGATTTCTTTCTTGGTGATCCGATACCCATTGAGAAACGCGCGACAGATCCACCTGGCTAAATACAAAACACAAATTTTAAATTATATTACGACTAGAGATGATCGATATATCGATAACTGTTATTTTATAACTAGTATAGAAAGATAACAGTTATCGTGAATAACTGGAATACCCAGTAACTGGTTACTTAAATAACTCTTTTGGAAATACCGATAACATAGGTCAATATTCATATATTCGAAAGCAAGGATCACAGTAATTTATTTTAACCACCAACGGAGAATTTCAAAATAATAACGCCCCAGGCAAGTTACACATTTTCTATTGTAGCACATTTAAAAAACCCTTAAAAATGAACTATTGTCTATTGTACAGTTACCTCTTTGTACTTGTAATTTTGTATGCATAAAATTGTTAAAATTGTGTATATAAAGTCTAAATCCTTGTATAGACAAGTATTTGAACAGATATTGCAGTACAATAAAGCAAAAAATGTTTATTTAGTATCCGTCAGTATTATAGATCTGTGCATATTTCACTAACAGAACCGTTTATACGCATATCGAATATCTTACAATATGTTAAAATATCCAAATACCATACCAGTTATTATTGCAATAACAGTTATTAGAAAATAACCGTTTAGCTCATCTCTAATTACGACTAACTGTGTAACTGTAAGTGTGAACTTACCCGATGTATTGGGGCGCAAACACAATTCACGATCACACTCAACGCAGCCTTTTGGACATCCGGATCGGCAACTATTTCACCTTCGGCAGCACCCAAGATGATATTGATGCCAACAGTGATAGCTTCCTCGGGTAAATCGACGCGTTCACCGAAAAGCATTTGGACACGTGGCATCACCGCACAAATTGCTAAAACATCTAATGCCGATTTGACCGTTTCCGCTCTGCAAGACAGTTGAATTCTTTTATGCGAAATTATAATATTTTTTCAATTAAAATTAACTTACCTCCCGCCGAAATTCCATTCGTAGGCAAAAGCGATTATTTGAAGTAATATCGTAACGGCACCTAGACGGAGCAATTCGTCAACAGGAGGCCAATGAGCTCGATACGGCAATAATTCCATCAGCGTGTCCACACGCTCTTGGACATCTTCAGCACTGGTGCACTTGCACATCGCCTAATAAAAATATTGAAAATTTTAAACCATTATATCCCACACATATTTCTCTTTGTCAAATTTTAAGGGTGCACTGGTGTACTTTTTAATATTTGATATCAGGAAACTTAGAAGAAAATTAATTGTGAAAATCCATTCGGTATAACTGAAGTTTCGAGGTTCTTCATTTTTTTTTTTATATGATTGTACTGGATTACTAAAATGGGATGTTCGGTAAGAGATTCTTTTTTAAAAATCTATTTTATTTTGATTAGATTGAAATATTTTAGTAATATTTGTTTCACAAAGAGAAAAATAAAAGTACAAAAAAGATATTCCACTGCTATTTTATATTTGAAAACTCCGTGAAAAGAGTACACCACTTACAAACATAATTTTCTCACAGTATTGTTTGTAATACCGTGGGTCATAATGAGTTAAATATGTATAGTTACAGTCATATATCTTGACAGAAATCGATTTAAGCAGTATACGTGATGGTTACAAAAAAAAATGTTAATAAATAATGAAAAGTAACAATACGTTTGCTATTTATGTGTGTATTTCAGTCTAATATGATTGTAGATATTTACCAAATGTATTTGTTTCGTATTTATCACACATTTTCAAATATATCTGCTACCTAGGGCCCAAGATACATGATCCTAGCTATACGTGAACTAAAAGATAACAAAAAACTCTGAATACTGAATAAATAGAGGGAGTACAGGGATGGATATATATATATATATATATATATATATATATATATATATATATATATATATATATATATATATATATATATATATATATATATATATATATATATATATATATATATATATATATATATATATATAATGTATATGAAAATGAAGTCAAAAAAGTGACAGGTGTTGACAAATATGGCGGTTAAACAAGGTTGGATTTAAATTTTTTCTATTTTTATTGATGTTATATTTGTTGTTATAAGTATTATTAGGCTATTTATTAATAAACAGTCTCAAATTACAACAAAAATCACATACAAATTAAAAAGTACTCATTACCACTGATATAACTTAGGTTATAAAAAGTGTTAACGAATATGGCGACTTTGCTTCAAAAAAAAAAAAAAAAATGTGTACTCCATCTATTGTATGGTACATACACTTTCTAATATCAGTGACAAAAAACTATTTGTGACATAAGTCCGACTACTATAATAAAGCCTAGAATATTCGTTAACATACGTAATTAATTCTATACCAAAATTTTTTATTTTGATATTTATTTTTATTAATGATTTACTAACATTCCAAAAAGGTACTTTTAAATTAAAATTTAGTATATTTAAAAATTAATACAAATATTTGTGGTAACTTGTATAACGTTTATTGTAGACCCTTTTTTAAATACTTATTAAAATTCATTTGTTATTTTTGGGCAGAGTGTAAAAGAGAAAGAGAAACAAAACTAATTGATTAAAATTCACTTAAGTGATTGAAAAATTACCAATCTATATCGGCTGGGACTCGAACCGGGATCTCTTGGTTGCAAGCCAAGCGCCTTCACCGATTAGGCCACCGAACCGTTTATTCGAGAGCCACTTCAATTCGATAATCAATCAATCACAAACTTTCTTTAATACGAGACACAGTTATATTTTTAATTTGAAATTTCAAAAAAGATAAAGATAAAAATAAAAATTAATTGACTTACCTTGTACGGTAATAACTGTACAACAGATCTCTTTAACTGTTCACTTTTAATATACAAATGAGCTTCCAGATACCGTTTGAGCGCGACACAAACATGACGAACTATTTGTCGAGCTGCACACACCACATCATCGTTCAGGAGTAAATGGTCATCATCTGTCGATAGAATCGGTAAAGTCGATATCACATTATACAATTTTCGTAAACCATCCTGTTCATCGAAAGCGTCTAAAATTGCTTTAAATGAAAATGTCAGTCCGAAAAACATGATTGCATGACACCGACTAGAATCGTGATGGGTGCATTCGATCAACCATAATGCATATCTGAAAAAATCGGTCCACGTAAGGCTATTGTTTTAATTGTATTGTGTAACTAAAAATTTTGAGGAGTCGCTGAGAGTGTTGAAATGGTTGGCTATGACAGAGCAGTTTTGGATACAATAATACAGTAGAACCTCTCTTAATCGGACAGCGGTGTCACGCAAAAATTTGCCTGGCTAACAGAGGTGTCCGCTTAACAGCGGCAGAGTAAATAATAGCATTAAATAATGTATTCATAACTAATTTTTTAATTCAATTTTTTTTTTTTTAATTTTGCTTCCGAGACTACTAAAGTACCGGAAGCATTGTGATCAATTCTGAAAAATAAAAAATTTTTTCCCTCCAAAATAAAATTTTTTACGCACATTTTACGTTTTAAAGCTACCTCAACAATTTTGGTTTGGTGTCTGTCCGTCCGTCCGTCTGTGTGTCGCCAGTCTGTACCAAGTAGCATAACTTTTGAACTATTCGATTGTTTTTAATGAAATTTTCAGAAATTATTCAGTTTGGTTCCTAGATGGTCCCCTATGAATTTACTCGAAATCGGCTACGCCGCTACCATGTCATTCCATTAATATACTAAATTGCACCAAGTGGCATAGCTTCTAAACTATTCAATTCTTTTTTATGAAATGGTCAGAAATTATGCGGTCTGGTTCCTAGATGGTCCCCTACAAATTTCATTGCATTCGGAATAATGGTATACACAACGCTACCATGAAATCCCATTAAATGTCAATATCTTATTTACTGCTAGTCCCACTTCGCTCAATTTTTTATGAATCGTTTTGTTTATTTATTTTTATTAATTTATATACCTATATTAAATTATACAAAGATATATTGGGCATTAAATTACCAAGGTGCTTTTACGAGTACAAGGAAGCTGTGTGTCACACCCCATTGGCAGCGTATTTTATTTCAAATCAATTTTATGAATGAATTTAAATACTTATACTAAAATATAACGTTCACAAGTGCATCGTTACATTAGAGTCATTGTTAACAAGTTAAAACATGAACAATTATACCTAACCCATATAGGTATACATATGCACTAGACATATTCGCGTTCCGTTAATGGAGGTAATAATGTACTAAATAATATGTCTTCGTCAAAAAAATATTGTGTCCGCGTCCGGTTAACGGAAGGTTCGCTTGAAACAGTGCTGAATGCATTGGTTTTAGTATAGCATGCCACCGTCATAAAAAATTTGTTCGGCTATAGGAGAGGTTTGGTTAAGAGAGATGTCCGTAATCAGAGGTTCTACTGTAGTTGGTGTCTGGGTATTGGATTTTTTTAACTTACCTTACTAAATGTCGTATCACAAATTCTGGTAGAAGACAAACTTTTTCCATGGCGTCTTGACAATAAGCTAAATAGTAAAGACAAATTGAGACGCCCGTGGCAGCAACTGACGGTCTTGGCACTTCAAGCAGTCGTTGTAAACCACCAGCGTTGATAAATTCAATTGAAAATTTTTTGTGGCACAGTAACGCCGAAAGGTACTTTAACGCTTCGAACGCTAAACGTGAGTCCTTAGTCTCTTTAACGTTAACGTAATTCAGAATTAAACCTAAAGCGTTGTGCTCGAAAGCGTGGCTCAAAAACTGTAACAAAATCAAAATATTAATTAAAAACTCTTTTTAAATTCCACTTCAACATACTTCTTGATATTCTCCCATCGGCGTTAGATATTTGAGAATCAAAATCTGTTTTGTAGACGCGGTCGGGGGATACATTTGAAAATAACCAATCACGTAGCTCTCCAATTCCGCCCAGGAGGAGTTACTGGATTCCGTTATATCAAAATTAATCGAATTGTTTAATTGATTTGGAGGTGATTTAAACGACGATGAGTATCTCATATTATTTTTAAGACGCTTACATTTTTCCGTATCCGAATTTTCCGTCTGGTCACACTTTGAAGGTGTTTTTTGGTTTTGTGCTTTTATGGGACTGTTGTATGTAATTGCTGGACTTTTCGCAGGACTATGCAACCCATTTTCTTTATATCTTGCTTTTTTTGAGAAAGGTGTTGAATTTTTATTGGATTCATTATCGCCATGTGGCAAACTTTCATTGGACAAATGAGCAAAAGGTCTTTCTAAATTGGATGTGGCGTTTATGTTGTTATTGTCCCCGCGACCATCATTAACGTCATCTTCGATCGTGCCATTTGGGCATTCTTCGATATTATTTTCTTCAACGTCCATTTTCTTTTCATCTGATTCAGTTGTGTCGTCGCAACCCGATTGGAGTTTCCATAGACGTTCTAACATTAACGGAATCAGTCGACCATTTTGTTCCCTAAAAATATTCCGCAAGTTAAACGGTTTCTAAAAGCTAGTGTTTCACCTAACATCTAGATTTTATAAAATTATGTTTGTATAATTTTGTAAAATTCATTGAGGAGAGAATCGACTAGAGAGAATGCTGTGTATTTTACAAATACATTAAGAAACTGAAGCAAAAAAATTGACTGATGTGATTACTTTAATGGCGGTCAAACCATTAATTTAATGGTTTATCTAATATTTATAAACAAGTCTCCGTAGTTACAAGTTGGATTTAATGCCTATGGTATCTCTAGGAAACATATGTTAATATATTCGATTCGGTACTCAGTGGTAAAATTATATTTTAGGAGGTGTTTCATTTAAAATCTAGATTATATAAGCCGACTCTGCTGACTATAACCGATTAAAAAATCTCTGGTTAGAAAACACTAATACTGGTGACAAATTTTTACTGATAATTTTTAACATAATTTAGTATTTACTAGGGTTTCCGATCTCGATTCGATTTTATCGAAAATCGATTTTTGGAGAGCCGATCTTCGATTTTTCGAACCGATTCTTTGGAGACCAAATCGATACAGAGATCCTGAAAAATTTACGGGATCGGATATCTACCTTTTCGAATTTAAATTAGAATATTTTTAGTAAAAATATGGTATTTTTTTCAAAATTACTGTAGAATATATTTTAACTATTTATGTTGTCAAATAATTTTACCACTTTCATGATTGATTTAAAGAAAATTTTGTAAAATTTTAGATTCATGTGACACTTTTAGAGCAAACTGGAAACCATTTTTTATTGATATTACATTCAGCAGTTCATATTCAAAGGAAATCGAAAATTTTCTTGAAATTGGTTTGTGATTACTTAATACGAAATTTTATTAAAACTTTTATATATCTTTTATTTTCTGTAAGTACAAAAATTGAATCGATTTCCGTCAGATCGATCTTTTGTAAGCCGATTTTTTCCTGCATCGATTTTTGATCTGACGATTCGAATCGATCCACAAGATCGATTTTTTGACCACAGATCGGAAACCCTAGGATTTACAGATGTAACACTTATTTGCAAATAAAAAAATGAAATGGCATGATGAACACTTTCTTTCTACTAAAAATATAAGCTGCCACAATGACATTTTCATAGATTAAAAAAAAACCTATTATAAATGACATCGATTCTATGTATAACTCGTCTTTATCATCAAAGGATTTAGTTTTTACCTGTATTTGGTAGCAACTTCTTGAACCTCCATCGCCGCTGCCAGTAAACCAGTAGCGTAGCTTTGTAAAGGTTCTTGAGAATTTGTTGCCCATTTGAGTAAACGATTTATTAAACTATCATTGTCTGGCTGAAATAACAAATTTAATTATAAAATGTGAAAATTGTGGTTTCAAAATTATGTTGAGTTTTATCATGAACATCTTGTATTACCCTAAATTATGATGTACTACACCATAATCACTCTGTAATCGTCAATTCAAACACGAAGGTTTGTTCAATAACAAAAAGGCAATTACAAACCTGGAAGACGGCAGAAGTTTCTAAGCCTGGCATTGTATCTAGTAATAATCGGCATGCGCCTATATTCAATGCATCGATATCATGACCCGAAACTCGATTCCTTGCCCAGTAAGTGTCCCGTAAATAATCATTGACCAACTAAACACAAAAAAAAAAAAAATCAAAATTTTCTAAGACTTGAAAAATTGTCAAAATTTGTACCTTTGTCATGAAAACATCTTTCCGAAATAAGATTTTCAACATAATACCAAGTTGACAATCGGGATCAGCTCTCGATGGATGACGTTCATCAAAAGGATCCGGGTCCATTTTATAATAATTTTCTGTTTCCTGCTCGATAAGTTCTGCCAATCTGTGCAATAAAGAAATTTTAAAATTAAAAATCTGTAATTATTTTTGGACTTTAAACGATATAATGTTTTAAAATACCTGGTTAATACTGGAACAGGATCATATCCTTGCTGTGTATGCTCCTCTTCCCATTGCCGAAGTATTGCCGACACGTCAGTGGTTTGGGACAAATCCATAATGTACTTTTAATAAAACTTAAATTTTAAAAAGCTTTCAGTAATTATCCTATTTTTATTAATACATGTGCTGAACTTTTTACAGTGGAAGATCATAACCTTAAAATCAGACAAATAATTCGTATTTTCATTTACACTTACAATGCAATAAATCCTTTCAAAATAAAAATTTTAAAAAATATTTAAATTGTTTTAAGGCACAATTTTTGTTATATTTTAAACTTTTTGATATTTATTATATTTCTTTATTTACGAAAACTTCATAAAACAAATAATTTAATCGGTAACTTCTTAAATACATAATTACGAATCGTATGAAATGGGAGAAAACTGATAGAAGTCATAGGCATAGGCGGCATAGGTATACATATGTAGAGTGCGTAGAGATGGCTTTTTTATATCTATGGAAGAAGATAGAATATTAGAAATATTAATTTTTAAGAACACCCTCGATACGTAACTAACTCACGAAATACCTAATGTAAATAACGCCACATCAACAGCTCAAATAATAATTTTATATATTAACAGCAATGAGTAAAATTCAAAAAATGCACTCAAACTACTTATTACAATGTTCTCAAATATTTCGTCAGATGGGGCCACATAAAGGATAAGTCAGTGATTCTAAAACTTTTAGGACAAAGTGCGTGCAATTTCTTTCCCGTTCGGTATTTTTTCGCGAAAACTGAAAATGTGTCACCAACGCACTCGACGCTCTCTTAGTTTTTAACCGGTTCACATTGACGCTGTAAAACGTCAAGTGATTTATGACCATTAACACCATTAACGTGTTAACAGGGAAATTGGCGGGATTTATACATCATTTTGAAAATGAACATTCGTCGAGCAGCTTCTCTGGTTGTCTAAAGTGCTTTACATTTGCAATATGATGTTATATAATTAAAAAAAATAATTTTAAATTTGTACGTAAAATTCTGTATAGTTTAATAATTAGATAACTAAATAAAAATAAAACATAATAAAAATATATCTTAATACTTTTTTTAAATACATATTATGATTATAAAAATAATTCAAAATTAATTACTAAAATATGTCATTGCCACAGACCAATGAACACTATTATATTATACTACTAGACAAAGCGTAAAGCCAGTTTCTAGGCATTTTTCTTGAAGCAGGTAACAAGGGTGAGACGGGTGAAATTTAATAAAATAATATAATGTCAATTTCTGAGCAAATGCGATTGTAATTATTGCAGGACATAATTTGTATACGTACGTATTTTGAAAATAAAGCGAATACCACTTCTTTTTCTTTCAAAATTTTGCAGTTTCTTCTCAAAAAAGTAAAATTTTATTATCAATATTATATTTTGACAATAATTATTTAAAAACGTAACTACGGATACAAATCCATTACTATATAACAGAATACTATTAAGGTCGGAACTTGGTCGTAACTGGTTGCCTCAATTACACATTTATATTATCGGTCTATATAATATAATATATAATATGTTCACTGGTCTGTGGTCATTGCATATATAAGTACGTTTTTGTCTTAAAAAAAAATAAATAACTGATTCATGACTTCTATTTTACAAAATTTTTAATATGTAAGTTTTTAATTTATCGGACTCCCACAACTACTTCTCTGGATTCAGGCTTAGTTTTAATTATATTAAAACACTTGTAGAACTAAACTCTAAACTTTATTTTATGTATGAAAAAAGTATGTATAGAGAAACCAACGACAACTGCAAATGACTCATTCTCATAAATTTATGTACTGGACAAACTCGTAATACAGCTATCTCTCACAAGATCTACTATCTAATATATTGAAAAAGGATAGTAGAAATTATAATATCTTTTATACATGACAAAACTTTATTTTTGAAATGAGTCATTTTCTTTATATATAAATTTGACTTTATGTTTTATGTATTCAGCTTAAAGAATAAACTATTTTTATAACATGCCGTAAATACGAGGACCACCTGTATTATTGTAGTTCATTTATTTAAAAATAGTTGGCTACAATGACTAAATAACTACCGCGAAATTATAAATGTCAATCATGTTTTTCCTCTTTTCCTGCAAAATAAATTAATTATACAAAACGACAGTTTTTTTTAATAAAAGATTAGCTTTTATTTTTAAAATTTTTAATTAATTCTAATCTGTTAATGCCGCTAGCTGTTCTTGTCCCAACTTTTGAATTAACTTCGTCTAATGTTTCTTCAGCCCTCTGAGTAGCAACGGTACGCCCATATTCTAAAACTTCCACTAAATAACTCTCTCTTCTTAATAAATTATCAATTTTTTCTCTAATTGGGCTCAAGTAATTTATTATTACGTCAGCAACGACAAACTTATACCTAAAATATTTAAAAATTTTATTTTTCACTGCTTATTGATAATGATTGAATGTTGATCGAAACATGACACAAAATTATACGTACTTTCCCGTATCTAAACCAGCATTTTGAGCTTCTAGGCATATTTTCTCAACGGTTTTTCCACTCAAAAATGAATGTATACTAATAAGATTCGATACACCTGGACGTTTTTCAGGATCATACGTAACTTCAGATGTAAAATCTGTAACTGCTTTTTTTATTTTTTCTAATATAGTATCTGGGGTATCGCTTAAATGAATACGACTCTTTGGATCTGGTTCGGATTTGGACATCTTTTTCAAAGGATCACGTAAACTTCGGATTCGACAGCTGATATCATCAGCTATGATAGCTTTCGGTGATGGGAATGTCACTCCGTATTTGTGATTGAAAATTTTTGCTAAATGTTGAGCTAGTTGAAGGTGTTGTACTTGATCTTCTCCAACGGGTACATGTGTTGCCCTAGACATATATTAGTTTAAAAAACTACTCGCACAAACACAGTATCATTGGTAATAATTAAAATATTTTTAATGCTTTTGTAGCTGTTGTTCAAAATTTTTTGTCAATAATATGAAATAAATAAGACAAATTATATAAAAGTACGCGTCTACCTATTTTTGATCATATAAAAAAAAATATTCGATATAACTATATTACAATATAGGGTTGTTTCGCTAGTTTTCGTCCAATCAGTGGAGTTCATAGGTTCCTGACATAAGAAAAATATGTTCTATTAATCCAATGTTAATGAATTATATTGTTATTTGATGTTGTTTAAATGATAACTAATTACGTTTATTGTTTTTCATAAAAAAAAAATAAATAATAATGGTAAATATACAGATTTCGCTAGTTTTCGTCCAAAACAATTAGTTGTCGTCCACATGTAGGCTAGTTTTCGACCACAATTTAGGATAAGAATTGTTATAAGAAAATTAATTTTAATAAAAAGCAAATGCTTATAAGTATACCCTGTTTCAAATACAACTGATCATGAGTCAAAAGTTAAAAAATTAAATAATTCTTATATTCAAAACAAATCAATCTTCTATTCTTTTCTAAAAACAAACTGCAATTTTAAAATTTACGTAAGTGCAATAATGAAAGAGATAAAGCCAAGAAACCGGAAATTATTTAAATTCATAAGTGATGAAGCATGGTTAAATTTAAGTGAAATGAACCATAATTATCAGGTATCGGATTTCTTTCGGATCAGACAGTTTCGTCTTTAGCATATGCAGGTATACATATTGCACTCAATATGACTAAAAGTTCAAAATATTTTCATAAAAACTACGTACACAAGTTACATACACACATACATATGTGTATCAAAATATTATTTATACGTATTTTATGTAAACATCCTTTTTCTTTCTTTTATTTATTACCTGCACAATTGAAAAGTGCCACTGTAATTTTAATTGACTATCAAAAGTATTTTTGTTTATATTATTATGTATGTGATTTATGTGACGTCATTTAAATTAAATAAATTCATCTTTTTTTATTGTTTTCAATTTTGAGAGATAGAAGTATAGTTGCTTGTTAAAAATTTGTTTTTCAATAATAAAAAATCTGAGTAAATACGTACGTCTTAGCTATTATAGTGGACCGTCTAACAATTTTTCAATATATTTTACAAAAAATTTTTCCGATTTTTTGAATTTTCTTACTTTCGCCAAATAAAAAATGCTGTTAGTATTCTAAATGGTGAAAAATGTAATTTTTGACCAATTATATTCATTCAAATGTGCATAATTTAATGTAATTTAGTTGCAAAATTTTATTGAAATAAGTACGGTCCTGGCCTGTCCGAAGAAACCCGGTACCTAATAATTATGTATTCAGGACCTCTTATCTTCCTTTTTAGACCTTCTTATTTTATTTTATTTTTTTATTAACTCTTTAAATGATTAAGACGAGTTAACTCGTCCTGCAATATGAGGCTCAAAATGCTGATATGTATATATTCACTGGTACAGGTGCCGCCATCTGTGACGATTTTCCGAAATACGGTATAATTCTAAATAATATTCAATTTTATCAACATAGTTTAGTATAATTTGTGTTTTGGAAATTCCTAGGGTTCACTTTTTTGATGTTGGGATCTTTGATTTTTTTCATTTTCTTTTTTTGTAACCTTATCTATTGTACTTATCACTGGCAGTAAAAAGTCCGGCATTTTGAGACAAAAATTTTTTTCCATATGGTTTGTTTAAAGGAGTTAATTTTTTGACTCTAAGAAAGTTATCTAAAAGTTTGAAAATATCATCCACACATTAACATAGAAAAATAAATGGACGAAAATTAAAAAGTACAATTTAATGTAGTTTTCAATTTTCGTCCATATATAATTTAAACTTTTGTAATTCATTCAACGCAAACAATTGAGTGGACGAAAATTAAATCTCTAATCAAGCAGCCAATAGTAATTGTCTAAAACTAATTAGATTGAGAAATAAAATAAATTTCATTTGGTTATTTCCGTTCTCGTCCAAGTGGTCGAGAACTGAATTTTTTAAAGGATTGATATTTCAATAACCGTCCACTAAAATTTTACTAGTTAATTTTAAAATACATAATTATAATTTTTACTTCTTATTACGTTCAATGTGTCTTAAGTAAATACTAAAAACCAAAAACAAAACTAAATTGTACCAAAAACAGTATTAAAGCTTACTACGTCGTACCACTACCTTTTTGCTAATCTATGTACCGTTCGCGTAACATGAGAACAAGACATTGTTTTGGAAATTTATTTTAAAAACATAACTTTGTTAAATAAGTATTTTCTATCAGTTTTTTTATTGCTTAGGTATTAGCCTTCTAATAAATTCAGATATTATGCTCAGTTATCTGTTTTTATATTACTATTCTATACTACTGTTTAAAACAGTACAGTAAAATGGACGAATACTGGACCTGAACGGCAAACTGGCGAAATGATCCTAGTCCGCAAACAGACAATTAATAAATTATTGTCAATAATTTTGTGTTTGTATAACTATACTTAGTAATTTCGTGTACAAATGTATATTTACTTGTGAACTAAGATATCAGCAGCTTGAAGAACTGGATATATAAATAAGCCCAAAGGGATTTCTTTCAATTTTGCCGATTTTTCTTTATATTGTGGTAAATGCGACAATCTAAAATATTTAAAATAAAATCAGATCAAAAAGCAAAAGTGGAATTTTTATATATTTGATCAAAAGATTACCTAGCCATTGTTGTAAGGCATGCTAAATGCCAACATAACTGTGTGTGTTGAGGCACAGTCGATTGTAAAAATAATATACTTTTTTCTGGATCAATTCCACACGCCAGTAATGTGGCAGTCATTTCTAGAATATCATTTTTTAATGCGTGTGGATCTTGCGGTAGTGTTATTGAATGTAAATCAACGATACTAAATGTAACGTTCGGTAGCTCATTTTGAATTTTAACCCATTTTAATATTGCTCCTAAGTAGTTGCCTAGATGAACTTTTCCAGTGGGTTGTATTCCTGAAAAGACTCGAGTATCCCACTGGATATTCTTATCCTTAAAATATATACAACTTACTGTGTTGAGTTATACAAATTATATTAATTGTAAGTATTTTTAAAATTTTTAAATACCATAGAATGATTTTTTCGGATATACTGAATAAAGTTTCTTTTGCGTACATGTTTCAAAATTTTTGAGAAATTAAAATTCATGGTATTCAGTATTATTTTTAGTAAAAATCGTAAGAATTATCTACTTAAGAGAGGTTATGAAAATTATCAAATGTAGCACCTGTGTAGCACCTTAGCTGTCACAAACCTTAAATAACGTAATTAAAAAATTATCGAAATTATTAAAGGGTTATTTTTGTGGTTTGTTACGATTTTGTAATTCTAATAACGAAATCCTTATGAATTCGTAATTTAATTGGCATACTTTATCGGGCTGGGAGAGAATGGGTCTGTATTCGTCCGAATTAAATATCACACGTTTCTGCATCCAAAGGACGACCAGCCTTTTATTCATCTACCCTAAAGCCGGGTCTACATATAACGAACGAACGTGAACGAATGCGAACAAACGTGAACGAACGTAAACCAACATGAACGAACATGAACAAACAAAAACAAACACAAACGAACGCGAATGAACAATTAACCTCAATTCGTTGATGTTCGTTTATGTTCCGACTACACAATAATTTTTTAAATAAGTTTAATAAATTTTGAAATGAAGTTATTGCAGTAAGAGTTTTATGGTCTACTGATATCGCCCACATTATGACCCCAATTTTGTCATGCGATCTTTAAAAACCAACAAATCAAAAAGATGTTGGCAGATGGTTTTGTTTCATAAAAGTAAAACTCGTTATAATACCTCTAATTGGGTGAACTGACTTCAAAATGGGGGAATATAAAGTTTATTGCTATTTCCGACCTTTTTTGAAAATAATCTTTTTTTTTTTGAAAAAGGTTTGTTTTATGGTCCTAGATACTTTATATTTGTATGTATATTGTACACTCTATTTCAAAAGAGATATACATATTTCACATGCGGTCTCATAAAACAGAAAATTTTGAAAAAATTTTAATTTTTTTTTTTTTTTTGTATCTAAATAAAATACAATCTTTTCACAAAAAAGAAAAAAATTTGAATTACATATATTGAATTATTTATATAATGCACTTGTAAAGGAACCTATATAACTGTAACCTCAGTTAAGGTAACTGCGGGTACTAAGGCCTGTCGGGTAATAAGGCCTAAAATTCATAACTCGTTCAAACATTCGTACAGGCGTACCAATGTTTGACGCATGCAAGCCTCAGACACCAATAAGTTGCAACATATGTTCCACTTGCCGCCATCCCGCGTATTGTCTCCAGTAACGAGCTATATATCATAAAGTGAGATTTTCGAGCTCGAATAATAAAATTTCAACGAAAATTATCTCAAGTAATTATAATATTAATGCTGCTAATTATTTTTCTGTTCACCTAATTTTGTTCTTCAGTTCTTCTTTTTGTTAATTCAGTGCATTAAATAATTTTTACATCTGTTACACCCAAGTAAATAAAAAAAAAAAAATTAATTATTTTGACAGATGTAAAATTATTTAATGCACTGAATTAACAAAAAGAAGAACTGAAGAACAAAATTAGGTGAACAGAAAAATAATTAGCAGCATTAATATTATAATTACTTGAGATAATTTTCGTTGAAATTTTATTATTCGAGCTCGAAAATCTCACTTTATGATATATAGCTCGTTACTGGAGACAATACGCGGGATGGCGGCAAGTGGAACATATGTTGCAACTTATTGGTGTCTGAGGCTTGCATGCGTCAAACATTGGTACGCCTGTACGAATGTTTGAACGAGTTATGAATTTTAGGCCTTATTACCCGCAGTTACCTTAACTGAGGTTACAGTTATATAGGTTTCTTTACAAGTGCATTATATAAATAATTCAATATATGTAATTCAAATTTTTTTCTTTTTTGTGAAAAGGTTGTATTTTATTTAGATACAAAAAAAAAAAAAAAAATTAAAATTTTTTCAAAATTTTCTGTTTTATGAGACCGCATGTGAAAATATCGTCCGATTAATATGTTTAGACAATTACGTAATAAATAAACTCAACCCTTCAGAGTGACATCATATGAATTTTACACCAATAATTGAATACAAAATTATTAACACTCCTTAAAAAATTTATTCTCTATTCAATATTACGAGTTAGAAAAAGATAATATAATAATTTAATCCAACCTAATTAAACCAAAACAATTGAAGTATGAATGATAATTATATGAATTATTTACTAAGAGGCGACTTACGTTGTTACCTATTTTTAATTACACTCCAAAAGAAGACGTAATTATAATGAGTTGTCTGCCAAAAGTTGCTCTTAATAAATGACATGCGCATCTAGGTATTGGTATAAATAATGTATCTTAAAAGTACACTGTTAAAATATTTTCAATTTCTTTTTTGTACTGCTCTATTTATTTACAATTTTGATATAATCAACTTTATTTATTATCTTTATTTTAAATAAGATTTTGTAAGTCAAAGTGTCAATTTTGAGGATGAATCATTAGTTATTTTAAGGGCCCGTCCACACGCTCAAGCTTTACCACCGACTTACCTGCGCAAACCAGGTTTGTGCAAGTAAGTCGCTACGTTTTTTCCCGTCCATACGTACATGTTTACTTGCACAAACTGGTTTGCGCAAGTAAGTCGGTGGTAAAGCTTGTGTCGTGTGGACGGACCCTAACGGAAGTAATTCCTTAAAAATGTCTAGAATTGTGTTGCAGGCCCAACAAGAGGGGGTAGTTGGGGTTGCAGCATCGGAAAAGGACTTTTGCTTTATGAGCGGGCTCATAGCTATCGGTAGGGAGCCCGGGAGAATATAAAAGGAGCTTTTTTTGCTAGTCCACGGCCTTGATTATGAGCGTGACTTTGTGGAAATTCAGCTCATAATAGCAAATAAATTACTTTGCGAAAATTTTACTTTATTAATATAAATTATTAGTGTACTTTCGTCTCATGTAATCATTTTCTTCCATAGTGCTGGGAACAACTGCATGAGTTAAAAAAGCGCTTACCTAGTGTGGACTCAAATGCACTTAGTAGAATTTCAAAAAATAATTTTTGTTTTATTCAAAAATCTTTCCTTCACACTTCACACAGGCTTAGGACTGCCAGTTCAATGAAATACTATCAAAATCAAATTTTATTAGTACTGGCGTGTTTAAAAGATTTCAAGACGGACAGATATTACTGGCGTGTTTAAAAGATTTCAAGACGGACAGACAGACAAAATTAAATTAATACTAACTAGCTGCGACCCGCGGTGTCACTCGCATAAAATTATCTGAATTATAAGTAAAATTTATAGGTGAATTCAATCATATATTCCAAAATTCTGTGCAAAATCAATTATTTATAGCACTTGACCCTGCTCGCCCAATGACTCTAAAATAACTATCTTGATATTTTATTAGCATGGGTAATTTCCGCACCGTAAGAACTTAGTATGAGTACCTATACCAGCAGTTTTAGAATTGTTTCTATTTTAGGCCCTTCAAGGCACCAAGGCCCCGGAAAATCATTTTAACGTCACTTTCATCATCGTCATTTTAACGTCACTTGGCACAATACAAAATTTTATACAGTAATGGATCTATACTGTGGTGAATTTAGTTCAGTAAATAAAAATACTTAATTATGTAATTTAAAAATTTAATTGAGCAATTAGAATAAAATTTCAACATATTTAAGGAACAAAGTTACAATTTTCTACTGAAAAGTATTTTGAAATAGTTATTACTTACTCAATTAAGTTATGATGTTAATAAGTGTGCTATGACTAACTTTAGTATTATAATAATTATATTATTCAGTTTTTTTTGTCCACAGTCTTTTTGATGTTATAAAATGATGTTTAGAAAAATGTTATACTTTTATTTTAATATCTAATATTATAAGTCAAATTTCTAAAAAGTATCCAGATAATTTACAATGATGACACATACCATGTTGGTGCATATCATAAATAATGGTCCTCATGTCATTTTTTACAACTGAATCGCAGTCGGTAGTTTTGGGACACATTCTTTTTTTGCGTTCCTTAGGCTCAGCTGGTTTTTTTGCCACTTGAACTGCTCTTGCAATTGAAGATATACTTAAATCTAATGCTGAAGCTACTCTCTAAAACCGCGCAATATTGTATTTAATTAAAATGTTAAAATTAATCATGAACTGTGTTACTTAATAAATTAATATATTTGCAAAAATTTTATATTTACCTCTTGTACGGCAGTTAAAGGAATCAAAGGACCACCATTTTGCAATTCTAAAATAAAATAGTTTATCAATTTTAAAATCACGGAATTCATTTCCTCATAAATGACTTTAGATTTCGGCATTTTCGAAAACGAGATAATATTCGCTAGATAGCAATCACTAGATAACAAAACTCTTCAACAAAAATTTGAACAGTGTACTTGATATACTCTTCTTGTTAGCGTAAACAATCACACCACTGGAAGATTTCAAATGTTTCGAAGCATAGTACAGTAAGGCTCACACAAATAGTTCAAAATTATAACTGTTTAATTGCAAATAAATTAACCAAATGTTTCAATCGTAGTTAAATTTTTTTTTATCAATAACAGCTTATATTTGTTTTCTGACCCACAGCCGGCTATTGCCAGGGATACAAATAATTTTGACTACATAAAGGTTAATTATTAAACATGATAGGTACATTTAAAGCACCTAATTTTCGTCAGGTTACTATATTTATTTTTAAGTTTAAAGAAAATTAATAAAATTTAATAAAATATAACAAAATGGAATTTTGAGATAATCTTTTTATAATACGAAAACTTAACTTCGCTTGGTATAAAATTGTTTGGAAATTTATATCTTTATTTTATGTTTTTGAAAATATCTTTTCGTATTAGAGGTATACATTTCCAATGCAAATGTAACTCCCCATGCAGGTGATTTTAGTGGATCGTATCATCATTCTAGAATTTGAATTAACCCATTTCTTTAAACTTTAAATAATTTATTTAGCTATCTTCTACTAAAAGTATTCATTCAAAAAATTCACCATCAAAAAACATTATTAAAGTTAAAAAAGACAAAATATTAATTGGCGAACCGGATTAAAAACAGCAGGTGGGTCAGATCTGGCCCGCCGACCGTAGTTTTCTGACATCTGACGGGTTAGCAAATTAATGTGCTATTAGAGCTTCTACTAACAAAAATGAGCAGCAATTAAAAAAAAGTCTCAAATTTAATTTTGTAAGTAACAGTTAATCTGACCGTAATTCTTTAAGGACATAAAGTTTAATTACTATATAATTATAACAGTATTATAGTAACCCATATATTAAAACCCAGATATTAAAAGCCCACAAACTTAAATATGGCCACAGACTAATTATTTATAAATTTTATAATACGCGAAAGGTTAAACTTATGATTAAACAGATGCGTATGATATAATAAGACCAATAAACCCGCAAAATATTAAATTTATATCCAAAAAACCTTTAAAAAACAATCAATAAATTCCAAGTACATAATATATTTATTACTTATAGTGAAAACAACGACAACTGAAAATAACTCATTCACATTAATTTATGTATCAGACAAGCTCGTAATATAACTATCTCTCACAAGATCTACTATCTAATATATTGAAATAGGATAGTAGAAATTATAATAACTTTTATATATGTTACAAAATTTTATTTTTGAAATGTGTCATTTTCAGTTCTTATAAATAAGATTATATTTAAAATGCATGCATTACTAATCTATATACACAATACACATATCATAAAATTGTAACGAGACCGTATCTGTACATGGAATGTTTTTGGAAAATTGTAGGTACTGATACTGTAGATAGTTGGCGATTTAGATACCAATATATTATATATACTATACTAAACATATAATATATATTTCTCACTGATTTTATACCAACGCTTCACGCAAACGACGTCCCGAGTACAGCTAGTAATAATTTTTCAATACCTTGTTTTGATGTAATGTTCTTATTTTAAAATTATTTATTTTTTGAGCTTATTATACTTTTTCATTTGAGCTGGTAGTGTACTGCTAAATATATTTTAAATTTTTATTTTATTATTTTATTCAAATGTTTTAATGAACTTCCAAATGAAAAATTCAGCTACTACTGCCACTGTCATGGGAAGACTTGAGCTCGGGACTATAATAGAAATTTATTTTGAGGTCACCAGAAAATGATGCCGATTCGCTAAAATTTGTATATATATATATATATATATATATATATATATATATATATATATATATATATATATATATATATATATATATATATATATATATATGTTTCATTAATAATTGGAAATATTTAAATTGAGGATTCCTGGGCTCAGAATATGAAGATTCAACCCCAATCACTTAGATAAAATTGCTCTTTACTAAGCTACGAGTGTTTTATTTAAAAATTTAATAACTATTTTTTCCCACTACTTTAAAACTATTTGACGTATCTCTATCATACTTGGCAGGATGTGTAGGTACCGTAAACCATACTAAACTATGTTAAATAAGATTTTCTAACTACTGTCACAAATAAGGTTAACTCCTCCTATATTCTACGCCACTGGCGGAATTGTCATTTCAGCACAATTATTCGATTCGTTAATACTTTCTGTATAAACAACATATCAACATTTTATTAATGTTTAAATACAATTCGTATAGAACATCGACTGGCAATTCAGCTTTTTCATAAATACAAAATAAGAATACCTATACAGTATCAAGTAAGGCCGGGCATACACGTTACGGTATACCTGCGCAGATAAACCTGTGCAGGTAAACTGTACAGGCAACGAGCTCACACACGTTACAGTATACCAGAGAGGTATACCTGTACAGGTAAACTGCACAGATTTTACTCATGATTACTCATGACGCTTACTATGAAAGCGTATAAACAATTGAAATCAAACCTGTGTAGGTGTTGTTTGACTCACATACACGCTGCGGTATACATACCTGCGCAGGTAGAAAGTACTGATTTTCAATTACCGCTGCAGTTTACCTGTACAGGTATACCTCTCCGGTATAGCCTAACAATTTAAGCTTAATGAATTAACAATTATATACTTCTTGTGTTATCAAGAAGTGTTAAATAACATTTAACAATATACCTCTAGTGAAAAATATTATTCTCCCAGGGCAAAATGTAGAAAAAAATATTATTCATTTGTTCTTTGGATTCAATGTTTAATAGTTTTAGATGATTGTTATTTTGAGTAATATCTTTCAATGTGTATTTGGCTATGTACTGAATTCTGTATGATTGGACAGGAATACTCTGTCAAGAAGTGATACAAATTGTCTGTTTTATCTGTGTTACAAATATATGCTTGCATAATATCTTAATATTTATCATTTTACTGAAACTTGACGGCTATTAGGTCAGTGACGGCTACTGGTGCTCTTACCTTATATATATATATATATATATATATATATATATATATATATATATATATATATATATATATATATAAGGTTTGCGAATCGGTATTATTTTCGGTTTCTGGTGAAAAATTTCAAGCATAGTCCTGAGGTCAAGTTTCATGACAGTTGTTGTAACAGCTAAATTTTCCTTTCGGAAATTCGTTAAAATAGTTGAATTGCCTTAAATAAACTAATTCTAAAACTACTTAGAAGTACACTACTAGGTCAAGTGAAAAAGTACGCTAAACTCAAAAAGTAAGCATTTTTAAAATAAAATGTGAGTGAGTTGTTGTTGATAAAAAAAAATTTAGATAAGATTGGAAAGTTTGGTTGATTTGTTTGTGATTAAATAACTATAATTCATAACTATTTGATCCACTTGCACAGTAAAATTTAATTAATAATTTACCATTACGTTGAGCCTTACTGTCCAATATTCAAAATAATTGAAAATCTTATTAAGAGCAACTTTTGGCAGACAACTCATTATAATTACGTCTTCTTCTGGAATGTTATTAAAAATAGGTAACGACGTAAGTCGCATCTTTATATTGTAAGTTATTTATATTGTTATCATTCATATTTTAATTGTTTTTTTTTTTTTTTTTTTTTTTTTTTTTTAATTAGGTTGGATTAAATTATTATATTATCTTTTTCTAATTCGTAATGTTGAATCGAGACGAAATTTTTGAAGGAGTATTAAAAATTTTGTATTCAATTATTGGCTTAAAATCCATATGACGTGACTCTGAAGGGTTGTGCTAATTTATTACGTCATTGTCTAAATATAAAAATTCAACTGTATGTATATCTCTTTTGAAATAGAGTGTACAATATACATACAAATATAAAGTATCTAGGACCATAAAACAAACCTTTTTCAAAAAAAAAAGATTATTTTCAAAAAAGGTCGGAAATAGCAATAAACTTTACATTCCCCCATTTTGAAGTCAGTTCACCCCCTCTAATTTACTAACTGATTTAATTTGTGAAAATTCTTAATTTTTTGGAAATTTCACAAGATCGTCACTATCAGATTTCGAAAAGTTAACTAAAATAGTTGGACCAGAAATATCTAAACAAAATATGCACGTATTATCGGAAAGCAATTCCTGTTAAAGAAAGACTTCAGTGTTATTACTCATTGCGACTTCTGTTAATCAAATTTTTCCTCCAAATATTCCCACACGTCATTTATTTTGTTCTGGTAATTTTGTAAAAATTATCTAAAACATCCCAAAACATTGAAATAAAATTTCAAATCTTGTCAATTTTAAATTGTTAACTGAATTTATTTTAAACTGTTTATCTTAATTTATTGTTAGAATAATTTCTAATCGTCCACATCTGACAGACACAAACAAACACGAACGAATCTTTTTCTTTGATGTACCGACAACAAATGGAAAACATTCGTGAGTGTTCGAAACTGTTCGTTCGTGTTTGTTCGCTTTCGTCCCTACGTCCACATTTGTTCGTTTATGTTTGTTCGCTACCATTCGTTTACGTTTGTTCGCATTCGTTCGTTATATGTAGACCCGGCTTAACACATATTTTTCTTATATTTACGAATAGGTATAAGGTTACTAGAATAGTAACCATGGTATAGGTGGTATAGGTAATAGGTACTGAACACGATGAACTTGTAACACCTGGCCCATCAAAAAAAATTAAGGATAAACGAAGAAGATTACGCTAAATTTCCGAACTATACATGACAAGGAGATTAGGCCTACTGAGCAAATCACATTAAAAAAACGCGTAGCTTACTCTACCTTAAGGTGGTGTGGAAACGTTTCCGCGAAAACGCGTATTAATTAACACTTTGCGGCGCTCGTACGCCGAAACTATTGATTTTACGAAAAAAATTGTTAAGACATAATTGTAGGAAATTTTCTCTAGTTTAATTTTGTGTATAGATATTTTCCTCGTAAAATGACTCGGAAAGAAGATATCGTCAAAAAACTGCTTTTCGACGCCATTTTTTCAATATGGCGGCGCGAGCGGCAAAGATACGAAGTGGCAAAATGGAAATTCGAAAAGAGCACCTTAAAATCTATTAAAACAGCCATTTTCAAAACTCCCGGAAAACTTTCCAGGTAACCCCTTTTATTTGAACCAAATGACTATACTAAAACTCATAGAGAAAGTAAAAGGTTTAGATAATCATATTATTAACAAATTAAAGGCTAATATTAATATTAAATAAAAGTAAGATATATTTTATTCCGAGAAATATGAAAAACAACCTACTGAATTACGAAATCCTGACTTACGTGTGTTGAACACATATTTGCTGAATTTTTAAGATAATGTCTCTATGTGTGTTGTGTACATCCCGTGTCATATATGACTGACAAGTAATTATTTGAACATATCACATAAAATAAATACGCTGCCAATGAGGTGTGGCACACAGCTTCCTCGTACTCGTAAGACTTTAAAACAGTATTCTACCAAATATCGGCCCATTAGCGTCGATTTATCGTAAACGACACTTATCGAAATTGAGATTTTTATTGCAAGCAACATTTTAAACCGTAACGTAACGGACCAAGCAGTCGCATTGTTCGTTGCTGAGTTTTTCTGCTCAAAGTGAGATGTTAGCACATGCGCAAGAACATTTTTATGAAGTACGATTCCATAAAAAAAGGTCTTGCGCATGTGCCAACAGCTCACTTTGAGAAAAAAGACTCAGTAACACCGATTGTTAACGTTTTTCTCCGCAATAATAAATATTTATAAAATGACGCTCAGGCGTAATAAAATTAAGACAACAGAAATATCGCAAGCGCCATACAAATATTTAAAAAATCCTGTAAAATTTGATATTTGTCGGTTACGCTAAAATGGCGGTAATGGCTCGATATATATACCGTGAAATTATATTTTCGCCTTAAAGTTCATAAAAAATTGTTGTAACTCAAAATACTTAAAGGCTACATTATAAAATACATAATAGCAAAAATATTTTAGAAACTAACCCCCAAAATACTTTAAAAATTTGAGCGAAGTGGGACTAGCAGTAAATAAGATATTGACATTTAATGGGATTTCATGGTAGCGCCGTGGATACTATTACTCCGAATGCAATGAAATTTGTAAGGGACCATCTAGAAACCAGACCGCATAATTTCTGACAATTTCATAAAAAAGAATTGAATAGTTCAGGAGTTATGCCACTTGGTGTAATTTAGTATATTAATGGAATAACATGATAGCGGCGTAGCCGATTTCGATTAAATTCATAGGGGACCATCTAGGAACCAAACTGCATAATTTCTGAAAATTTCATTACAAACAATCGAATAGTTCAGAAGTTATGCCAATTGATGCAAACTGGCGACACACAGACGGACAGACAGACACCAAACCAAAATTGTTCAGGAAGCTCTAAAACGTAAAATGTGTATAAATAATTTTATTTTAGGGGGGACAATCTTTTTATTTTTCAAAAGTGATCACAATGCTTCCGCTACTTTAGTAGTCTCGGAAGCAATATAATATTTTTAAAAAATTTATTAAAATAAAAATATTTACAGTATAAAAAACACTATACATAAAAACTAACTACTATTACTAATATGCACATCATTCTCCTCCCCCGCTTTCGTTTCAGCCTCTTTATCAATTTCATCTAACGCTTCTTGAACCGCATCATTTTCTTTCAAATAGATCGTTACACCTCCCCCCGTCTGCTCGGGATTATCAAACACATACGATATTCGATTATCACCTTCTAAAAGTTGATCTTGATTTAACTGTTCCTCATTACTATCCTCCTGTTGGAAAATGATATTTTGACCGGAAATCGTACCAATATTTTGTGGAAGACCAATACTATTTTGAATATTATATATAATATTCGATGAATCAACATAAACCACATTGGATCCATCTTGATTTGCGGTGTTGAGAATAAGGGAATTTGTATTATCGCTGAGTATGACTTGATCGTCAGGTAAAATGTATTTTGGCGGAATTACACTGATTGTGCTGCTGTCAGTTTGCGATTGTAAGATATATTTTTGATCTTCCGATGATTCGTTTGATATGCCGATCGATTGTGGATTATCGATATTCTGATCGTTTGTGTGGATCACGTAATGCGGTAGGAGTCGATATTCTTTTTTGTTGCCGGAAAGATCCTCCACGGAATAGTATACCGAGCCTGAGGTGTTTATATTGTCTTGATCCGTTATTTCCATTATTTCATTCGACGCGTCCGTATCATTTTCGGCGTAATTAATGATTTCTCTTTTAATCGTTGTTAAATTTGTGGGAAATTGGGCGGATCGTTGCCACTCTTGGAATTCGGATAGTTGCGTTTCGTCGATTTCGATCACATCGTTCGAATTGTCCTCTTGTACAACGTATTCCACGTAAGTGTTTTGGTCGCTGTTTTCTGTAGTGCTGTTCAATGCTTGTGTATATGGTTCTAAAATATCGAGAGGATTTTTTTTTTTAATTTTTGAAAAAGAGGTTTGAAAATTATTCTTAGTACCTGAAACACTATCATCTTCAACATATTCATATGTAATATGATCCCCGTCTTCCATCAATTCAGTAAACGATGTATTTTCGTTATTTTGCACCAAACTGACATAGCGATCCTGAAATAATTCAGTTTAGTTATTAAAAAACAGATTTTGAATTTGAATAGGCGAGTTAATAGTACTTAAAAAAAAAAAAATTAGAAATAGCTGATGTGATTGGAAAGTTTGGGATTAAAGCTAGTGTTTCACCTAACATTTAGATTTTATAAAATCATATTATGCTAATCTAGATTTTATAAGCCGAGTATGCCGACTATAACCGATTGAAAAAACGACTGCTTAATTATAAGAAAACAAATGGCACCAAATGTCACTTTACAGAAAAAAATTTATTTCTTACATAAGTACTACTAGTGCATTTACTTAAAAAAAAAATAAAAAGGCACTTTTTAAAAAACATTCATGGTCGTTGTACAATTTAACATGGTACTAAATTTAAAGTTAGAATTTATTTTTTCATCAATAATGTTAGTAATTTTCATCAATACTGTTATGTAGTAATTTTTTTCATTAATACTGTTCATTAATAATAGATATATACATTTGTTCCATCTGCCACTTCTGTACATGATTTTTTTTAGTTTTCGCCATTCTGATTTTTAGGTGGGGGGTTAATTTCAATTGAAAAAGTACAAAAATTTCTACTATTAAAATTATAATTTTATAGCATCTAGATTTTAAGTATGTTACACCTACAATTACACTAAAATTTAAGCCACGCCCCTATAAAATTATAATTTTATAAAATCTAGATCTTAGGTGAAACACTAGCTTTAGAAACTATTAAATCCCAAAAACGTCTGTCAATTATTGCCGCAAATTAAAATTGATTAATTCCGAGTTTTTTTTGATAATAATAACAAATATTTATTTTTTTTTTTATATACAATTATTATGCACAGAACACGTTAAAAAACAAATTTATAGTTGGGTTAACTCTTTAAATGATTAAAACGAGTCAACTTGGCATGCAATATGGCGGCTCAAAACGCTTTGATATGTATATATTCATTGGTACAAGTGCCGCCATCTCTGACAGATTTTTCGAAATACGGTAATGTTCAATTTTATCAACATAGTTTAGTATAATTTCTATTTTGCAAGTTCCTAGGGTGTCATTTATTTTATGTTGACATCTCTGATATTCTTTCTTTTTTTGTAACCTTATCTACTGTACTTGTCACTGGTAGTAAAAGGCCCGACATTTTGAGATGAACAATTTTCGTTATGGTTAAAATAAAAGGCTTAAGTCTTACTTGTGTCCGAGCACGTTTAACGCGTCGACCCGAAGTGTTTCGACCGGAAGAATCGAATTCCATGCGTGGCCAACCGTGCGACTCCCGACAAGAGCGTTCATGACGTTTCCAATCCGTAACAATTCGGAACTTTCTTGAACAAACGGCACACATAAATTTTGGCGAGCTCGCGTGGATTCTTGAGTGTAAATTAAGTGCAGTCCGTGTCATAAAACGTTTACCACATATTTTACATCCATGTTTTCGGTCGGCATGTTGCTCCATGTGTAGTAAGAACCTTTGCGAGATAAAAAATTAGTAGGGTAAAGTTGGGTGGAATATTAACTCCTTTGATGATGTAAATAAAAAAAGATTACGACTGCAGCTGTCACACCTTTTTTAATCCTTTTTTAATAGGTTAGGATATTTAATCTTTAGTTAATGGTACGTTTAACTTGAAAAGTGAAGGCACTAACTATAATTCTTTGTAAATTTACGATATTTTTAAATATTTGTTTGTTAAATTTAATAGATTTGAGCGTTACTTTATGGTATTCCATATTTGATATTAGTAAATAAAAACACTTTACTTTGCAAAATACCACTTTTATTGAATATAAAAACTCTTATGACATGTTTCGGTCAATATGACCATTCTCAAACATGTAAAGATTACATTTAGATACATGCCTATTTATTCTAAATCTTAAGTTACTGCATTTAAATCGAGCCTTAATTTAGGAAATTTAATATATAACAAAACAAAAATAGACAAATTTAAAAAATCGGGGATCTACAAAACTAAATTGTCAGGAATGTGATAGTTTTTATATCGGTCAAACTGGCAGAAGTTTTGAAACTCGCAGAGCCGAACACTTCGTATGCTACGGAAACAAGAAATCTGACTCCGCTTTTGCCAGACATTTAGTCGACACAGGATACATACCGGAGAGAAACGTTACAGTTTTACATGAAGCAAATAAAGGACCCAGACTAAATATTTTAGAAGCACTAGAAAACTCACCTAAACTTGTTTTTCTTGTTTTTGACTCCGCCCACTATTTTTATCCCCACTAATTTCCCATCATCCATTGCTACAATTCGTAAGATTTAGAATAAATAGGCATGTATTTGAATGTAATCTTTACACGTTTGAGAATGGTCATGTTGACCGAAACATTTCATAAGAGTTTTTATATTCAATAAAAGTGGTATTTTGCAAAGTAAAGTGTTTTTATTTACTAATCTTTGTTTGTTACATAGGGCCTTCTTTCATTGAAAACAACTTCAAACTGGTGTTGGGACCGATATGAATTTCAAAGTAACTAATCGCTTTCTATGTCATAAAAAGATTTAGACCGATTCGGAAACGCTTTAGAAAAAAGTTGAAGTTAGTGCCTTTTAACTTATCAGGATAATATAACTCATAGACGATCCAAAATATTTTAACCATCAAAGGAGTTACAATGTAGAGGACATACGTTTGCTCGTTATTTGAAACTGTCTGACACGTATTACAGTAAAATGGTTTATGCGTCTTTTGATGTTTTCTCAATTCCATTGGAATCGAGCATGCAACGCCACAATCTCGACAAAACATACGAGCTCCACTCTGTGGTGGTATCGCTTCCCGCCACGGCGTCATTCGACTCACTGAAGGACTGTACGGTCGCTGATAAACAAAATTCTCTTCTGTGGTGTGTTGTTCTTTGTGAGCCACGACATCGGATATCTCCAATTTCTCGCGGGCTATTTCAAACGGTTGTTGACACACTTTACAATTCGTGTGACCCTTCTCGATATGGAATTCAAAATGTTTTTTCAAATTGATTTCATGATTGAAGTTCCAATCGCATAGCGGACATTGGAAATTCTTGACTGTTTGATGTACTTTTACCACGTGTTCTCGAAGACGATTGGCCGTTTGAAATGTTTGATCACAATGAGTACATGCGTGCGGCGATCCGGGAGTTCCCACATCTGGATGATGCGTGCGCATGTGATTTCGAAGAGCTATTCTAAAAATGGAAATATTTTAAAAATTTGTTATATTGTAAAATTTTAAAAAATTACTTTGAATAATTTTTACAACCACACTTTGTGCAAGTGTACTTGTAATGTACATGCTTTTGATGCGATTTCATATCCATACGAGATGCGAACGCCATTCCACAATAGTCGCAAAATATTGTTTGTTCAGGATGAGTTTTAATGTGTTCAGCTAAACCATACGAATCTGTACACCTAAAAATAAAATACTGAATAAAGCGCATGCGTTTCTATTGCGCAATTTATTATGTACAATAAAGGTGCATTTTCATGCTGTCGCTAGTCGCTGATTTTTAGCGACAAATGCGGTCACGTGATGAAAATTTAATATGCGCGCCATCTAGAATAAATGTAGCGATAAAACTAAATTTTGTTTAGCTTTTTCGCCAGATATACCAGCGTCAATGTTATTTAAACAATCGAATCAACACTAATCTAGTTAGGTAGCTGATTCTAAAAACCTCTTTTACCCTTCTGCTACTTTTTTTTTAGATTCGTTAATGTTTCCTTTCTTTTATTATTGATACATTTTAACATTTTTATCTTTAGACAACCTACAACAATCTTATTCCACGTATTCTATCACAGTACAATGCATATAAACAACATGCGTACCATATCTAATGCTCATTTTAGTAAATTTATGGGGCAAGTGGCTTTTTTAAGGGCTTGTGTAATTGTGTGGTACACAATTAAACATAATAATTCTTCAAACTGAGTTGCCGACATACGAATATAATTTTCGAATTTGTTAGAGTATGAAGAAAGTGTCGGGAATACAGCTTCAAAAAATCCATGTTCTTGTCGCAATTTATAAAGTGGGTGAACCCAAAATATTTTTTTTTTTATACTGTGTTTTTTTTTTTTTTTTTTTTTTTTTTTTATTCACAATAGCAATATGATTAAGTAAAAGCGTGGATATAACCCTACTTCGTCGAATCCTATTAATTTGCGCTTGCCGGATAATTTTTTGATACTGATAAATCCACATTTGATAATTATATAATAGACTAGACATGGTTTTCTCTGTTAATATATTTACAAAAACAGTATTTATTTATTACTTTAGTCAAATCTCTGTAATTGTTACTTATAAGCTGAATGTTTACAAACAAGTGTCATTTATACATATATCTATGGGTTATATCGATACATCGACTTTTGATACATTTGTCGCTAAAATTTGACGCTAAACGCTGAAATTTATCGCTGCATTTATTCTAGATGGCGCGCATATTAAATTTTCATCACGTGACCGCATTTGTCGCTAAAAATCAGCGACTAGCGACAGCATGAAAATGCACCTTAATGCTTTCTTGACGTTACAAATTTTAAAATTTTTATTGAAATTTTTTGTATTAAAGATGGGCGATTATGAATAAAGGCGGATTCAACTTTTAAATAAATTAGGAGTCATATTTTTTTTTAAATGGCTTCATAATACTTTTTTAAATATCGTAAATTTTAAAAAAATTCTACCTTAACTGGTATTGAAAAATTTTTATTAACATTTTTTGATAGGAAGCGTATAAGAAACACTAGTAACGCTTTAAATAATTAAGACGAGTTAACTCGTCATACAATATGGTGATTCAAAAAGCTTTAATATGTATATATTCGCTGGTACAAGTGCCGCCATCTGTGACTGATTTTTCGACATACAGTATAACTGTAAGTAATGTTTAATTTTACCAACATAGTTTAGTATAATTCCTATTTTGCAAATTCCAAGGGTTGACATTTTTTGATGTTAGCATCTCTGATTTCTTTCCTTTTTTTGTAACTATACCATACCTATTATACTTGTCACTGGCAGTGAAAGGTCAATTTAGAGACAAAATTTTATAAAATCTAAATTTTAAGTATGTCACACCTACGATTACATTAAAATTTAAGCCACGTCCCAATAAAATTATAATTTTATAAAATCTAGATCTTAGGTGAAACACTAACTTTAGAAACTACTAAATCCCAAAAACGTCTGTCAGTTATTGCCGCTAATTAAATTGGTTAATTCCGAGTTTTTTTGATAATAATAATAAATATTTATTTATTTATTTTTTATATACAATTATGCACAGAACACGTTAAAAAACAAAATTATTTGGCATTTTGAGGCAAAAAAATTTTCTCTATGGTTAAAATAAAAGGGATAATTGCAGTAGAACTAAGGTAATAATTGAAAAACTTCAACAAAATTTAAATTTATCCCCCTTCAGAGAGATTACGAATTTTATGACCACCTTCCCATATTCGTGCTTCGTTTTACATTCCCAAATTTGGTAAAAATGAAAAGAACGACCTTGAAAACCTATAATTCGTTTCCAATTTCGCCATTCTACTATTTTATTTATGATTTTTAAGGCATTGAAAAATTGTAGGAAAACTTGCTGACGTCATTAAATTTCCTTTTTTCCGAAATCAAGCCTTATAAAAGTGATTTGAATTAGGGTGGCTGATTGAATTAGGACGAACTTGAGTGTTTTTGTTATTAAAATAACGAAATTCCTTTTAGAACTATGACTGATTCTCTCTCAAAGCAACGGCAACTCTCAAATCGGGAGAGGATCATATTTAACCCTGTATCAATGCTTGATTACAGAGAGATTTACATAATCGAGTGATCTACTAACAAGATATCTCAAAAATTGGTTATGAAATTAGTAACTGAATGATCCTTATATTCGAATGATTAGTAATACTAATTACTAATCAGTAATCACTACCATACAATCCACTAAACGTGTTTTTGTAGGAAGAGCTGCCATAATCGTAAATTATTTGAAAATGAACATTTAAATTAAATTCACCATTGCCTTATATTCACTAACTAATATGATAGAATTCTTTTGAATTCAAAATATTGCTTTTCTAGGAACTAAATTTTCTAGAATTTGAAGTAAAAAATTCATCAAAAAAATATCTTAAATAAATTGAGTTTAATCAATGAAATAGTAAGTAAAATAAACCTAGTGCCGCGTTTCTCAACTTCTTTCAGCCACGGCCCAGTAAAATCTAGGATAATTTTATGCGGACCAATTACATCCACCGATCATTGCGGCCATTATTTTGAATGACATTTAGTCGTGTTGTAATATGAAATGTCGTTTTCCGACCACTTGGTCTATCATATAATTCAGATAAATATCGACACTTTTTTAAGCATTAGAGAAATGTTTAAAAGCAATTCTTTAATTTTAAATAGAATTCTTGTAGTTTAGAATTATTTCCACCATTAACTGGAATAATATTAGGTCGTGTAATATGAAATGTCGTTTTCCGACCACTTGATCTACCATATAATTCAAATAAATATCAACACTTTTTTAAGCATTAGAGAAATGTTTAAAAGCAATTCTTTAATTTTAAATAGAATTCTTATAGCCTGGAATCATTTCCGTCATTAACTAGAATAATATTAGGTCGTGTAATATGAAATGTCGTTTTCCGATCACTTGATCTACCATATAATTCAAATAAATATCAACACTTTTTTAAGCATTAGAGAAATGTTTCAAAGCATTTCTTTAATTTTAAATAGAATTCATTTAGTTTGGAATCATTTCCGCCATGATCTTGTCTGTTATCTAAAATTTTATCTAGATAATGGTTAAATTATCTGTTATCTTTATCTAGATGTTTTAAATTATGTTATCTATTATCTGTTATCTAGATAACAAAATTCGATATCTTGCCCAACACTGGGCCCTATGGCAATAATATTTTTTATGCTATATAAGTAGAGTTAGTGTTAGTAAGTGAGTCAGTAACTAAGGGTGCGTCTTTTATTTTCTTCACAAACTTCCTCTTAACAAAGAGTATTCTTAACTTAAATGTTACTATTAGCAAAAAGTATGTCTTTTATGTTCCTGTTAATGTTACTATTAAGTTAATAGGGAGTCTATCATTTTGAGTTGGATTTTTAAATCGTTTTCTAACCAAGCATTTTGTGTAACCATCGAGTTCATAGATATATAAATACACAAGAGTACTTACTTGTTTGCCAAAAACAAGATTAGCTTTCCTTATGAAAAAGCAAAGTAAGTTTTATGCAACCGTTTCTTTACGAATTCTTCACATATAATGGTGAGAGTGTTAATTTATGATTTTTTGGCTCGTTTTTTAAGTACAATGAGAATACAGCCCTCTTGCGTTTATACAATATATGCTACAATGAGAATACAGCCCTCTTGCGTTTATACAATATATGCATGTACAACTCTATGGTTTCAACAATATGTAACAATTCGAAGTTTTACGAAGATTATCGAAGATTAGCAGCACAAATATAAAAAATGAATTTCTCACTCTACTTGAATAAAGATATCCGATTCTTAAGTGACTTACGAGGAACTTCATCCTACTCTCAAATTATCTTCTTCTTAACTTAAATTTAAGACTTAATAGCAAGTTAAAAGACAACAAAATAAGATAAGAAGAAGATACGAGCAACTTTAAGACAAGAAACAGTTTAAGAGGAAGATAAAAGACGCACCCTAAATGTGATCATAGTCTTGAAATATTTTCACAGTCGCCCATTGCTAATTTATATCATTACGTACTGTTCTGAGCAGTGAGGACACTTAAGGGGATCGGCACTTAAATTCTGCTCGGTCATGATATGTTGCTCATACGACTGTCCATCTTGAAACTCTAAATTGCAATATTCGCAGGTGAATGAATTTTCTTTGGTTAAATGTTTCGCCTTCTCATGCATTTTTAAACTATATTGGCTAGTGAATTTTTCGTTGCAATATTGGCACGTGACATCTTCGGGACGATGGAAGCGAACGTGTTCTCGAACCAAATGGCTATAAAGAAATTTATTGAAATTTTTGTAGATATTTGAAAATTTATTTATACTTACGCACTCTGAAATCGGGCCGAACACTGATAACATCTATATCGACATTTTTGTGTTGGTTTCTTATTGGGATTTGTCGACACAAAGGTGAAGTCATTTGTGTCTTCTTGTTTAATTGACGAGACTAATAGTTCTGGATTGTCGCTTTCTAAGAGTTTACAAGTGTTCAGTATGACTTCGGGATGATTGGCCATTTTATCAGCGTTATGTAATTCTATATGTTCCCGAATCAGATTTTTGTTCGTTTCAAAGTCATATGGTAAAATTAATCTGCAATGAAGATAATTTAAAAATTACAGTAACAATTCACGTATTATGTTACTTACTTGCAAAAATCACATAACGCTGTGATTTTTCCGTGATCAGTTTGGATATGACGTGGTAATTCGCCGGATGGTAAATAAACGCGACATTCCGGACATCGGAAGAAAATTTCCGAATTTGTTTGAACACTTTCTAAGATGTGATGCGCATACGATTTGGCTAACTGAAAATTGAAATTTTCAAATTAACTCATTATACGCCATATATAATTTTGATAACTCCGCAACGAAGATCCTGGTATATTATTTCCAGGATAGAAGTGAGATAGAAGTAAACTTCCGTACCGTATTATATATAGTATTTGACCTTGATGTATATAAAACTTGGTGGAAAAATTGGAACTAAAATATCTGATTTAATCGCTCATAATAAGGAGTAAAGTGACATGAGGAATAAAGTGACATGTTTAATCTCAAGGGACTAAAAATATTTTTGCTCCCGCTTTTAAGCCAATCAACAAGTAGAATTTACAGAGCACCACCAATCAGCAAGCGAAATTTAACTTAAATAGCATTGCCAGATAATTTAAAATAATAAACAAAAATCAAACTTGTAGATAAAGACAAACAGTTCTATTGTATTGTACAATTTGATTGATTTATCTAAAGTATCCTTGATGTAATACAATTTGAATGATATTTAATTAAATAATTTTTTTTCTTAATTGTTAACTCTTTATGCAATATGGCGACTCAAAATACTTTGATATGTATATATTTACAGGAGAGTCCCTATAATAAATAGAGTCGTGACATGTCATCTATTTTCTGTTCAAAACAGAGCGGGAAGCTTCAAAGTTAATTATCACATGTTTAAGTAAATATTTTTGAGTACATAATTATTGTTAATAAGTTATGAATTAAAGAGCAATTAAAAATTTGTAATTTAATTATTCTTTCTAGGTAAAACTAAAAGATTTTTGTTAATATTTAATTTATTTCCAATATATTTTACGAAAACTTTGGACAGAAAATGCGGGAACCAATCAGCGTTCAGCACACATGTCACGACTCTATTTACAGGTACAAGTGGCGCCATCTGTGACCGATTTTTGATGGTTTAGCATAATTTCTAGTTTGCAAATTCCTAAAGTTGGCATTTTTGATGTTGGCATCTCTGATTTTCTTTCCTTTTTTGTAACCTTATCTATTGTACTTGGCACTGGCAGTAAAAGGTCCGGCATTTCGAGACAAAAAAATTTTCTCTATGGTTAAAATAAAAGCGTTAAATTATCCGGAATTGTAAAAAATAATAATAGCCACAGGACTAAAGTGTTTTCTTTTGATCCCTTGTGTAAATTGTTACCCACGGACCTTTACAGGCTCTCTTAGTACGGTGCAATTAGACCCAAACCTCAACATCCAAAGTAACAGTTTCACTCCAATTCCAAACTGTTCTATACAGTCCACATATTGTTTGGTAAAAAGTTACACCATTTTGAGCGTCGGGTTTGGGAGGGAGGAGGGTAGAAGTAGGCAAATTAACGGTTTTCGTCAGTCTTTTTTTAAGTATTTCAAAAACTATGCAGTTTAGCGCAAAAAGTGCCTATACAAAAATAATCTACATTAAATTGCGAACAAAAATAGTCCTGTGCATAATCTTGCTGAAGTGAAGAGTTCCAGAGTTATGGAGGGTGTAAAAGTTGCAATTGTTAGTATTTTTAGATTTTTTGGAAAAAATATGCCAGATTATCACTAAGCAAACTAATTTTTTTTTATACAGGATTGTGTTTTGTAAAAGGAAATTGCGATTAGTCCTCTTCAAACATAGCACCCTCCTCTTCTAAATCTTCGTCTATGATGTTCGTATCCCTGTTATCACATCCTAGGCCAGACCACTCTTTCTGCATTCGCAGTTACGGACGCATTCGTCTTTGCAAGCGCACACTATGAGGGAAAGTAATTCCTCGGGAGCTGCAGGACGTGCTGTTGTAATTGGTGTCAGGTGTTCGTCAATCTTCTTCCACCCCCACTCGAGCGGATTCTTCTTCTTATTCAGCCACTGCTGCACCTGGTGATAGATGTAGCAGTGGCTAAAAATACTAAACATTGCTACTTTTACACTCTCCATAACTCTGGAACTGTTCACTTTAGCAAGATTATGCACAGAACCATTTTTGTTCGCAATTTAATGTAGATTATTTTTGTATATGACACTTTTTACGCTAAACCCCATAATTTCCGAAATATTAAAAAAAAACTGATGAAATTCGTTAATTTGCCTACTTTTACCCCCTCCCCCCAAAACCCGACGCTCAAATGGTGTAACTTTTTGCCAAACAATATGTGGACTGTATAGAACAATTTGGAGTTGGAATGAAACTGTTACTTTGGATGTTGAGGTTAGGCCGTTTTTTTGAATAACTGCACCGTACTATCTGGCAAAAATTTCACACTTTAGTTTCTTGGTTGGTCCCAAAAATATCCGATTTTTTTTAATTTGACTTGTTAAATTGCTTATTAAAAACAAATATTACTAAATCCTTTTAATAAGAAAAACGACCCTGAAAAATAACTCCCCCACGGTATTACGTATATCTTGGTGTGTAATGCGTTAAAAAAAAAAATTAGTCCTAAAGATACGAAGCCTTACCGTGTCATAATATTCCTTATCAATATTACGTTTGTTATTATTATCGGAATTTTTAGCTCGGCTTAATTTCTCCTTAAAACTCCGATAATGTTTATCAATGTCGGAACTCATTAATGCCGGTTTGCCACCAAATTTTAAAACTGTAACAAACGACAAATTACTGAAACCGGTACGTTCCAACAGCGAACGTAACTCTTCTTCTGAAAGTTTTCGATCCATCCGAATGATTTTGCGTCTATTTGGTTGTTCTTCTTTTATTATCGATTGACGAAATTTTTGTTGATGAAGCAACGCCTGGTCGACTAAATCGCGTTCCTCTTCTAAGAATTCAACATCCATTTCCATGTCGTCCTCCGATTCATTGCGTGTTTCTTGGTCGTTTATATTTGGGGCGGCATTTTCAATTGGCTGTTCTGGTATATTTATGTGGGGTTTTTGAGGTTCAGCCGATGGCTCGTTATTTATTGGTTGTTGTTGTTGTTGTTCGTCCTCTTCAGCCGTTTCACCATGCATTTCGCGCAACATCTTCTCAATGTTGTCTTCAACTTCAACATTATCGGCGATTTCTTTCTTGATATTTATGTTGATTGAGTTCTCGGTGTTTTCCGCCACTGGTACGTCTGGAGATTTTAATTGATCAAGTACGCTTTCTTCACTTTCTAAATTTTTATTATTCTAAAAAATTAAATTTTTTAAGAATGGACTTATTTACTAACTTTTTTAGATTTTGTGGACTTACTTGATCCTTTGAGCGTTTAAATAATTCCATTTGAAATCTCACACAATCCTCATAAAATTGATACCAATCTGTGACTTTATCGGTACAAGTATTGCACACAATTTGAGGTAGGCCGTCGTTTTCTTTAATCTAAAATGAAAATATTCTTCTAGGCAGTGTTTAAAAAAACATGAAAATTGTGTTCAAGATGGACATTTTTTTTATGTCTCATTTGAATAATATACTCATTATACTATTTTTAGGTGATCGTGTCACATTTCAACATAGCTTGTAAAAAGTAAAAAATACGTTGCAATAGGATGTGGCACACAGCTTCCTTGTACTCGTAAAAGACTTTAAAACAGTATTCTACCAAATATACCTACAGTGAAATTATATTTTCGCCTTAAAGTTCATAAAAAATTGTTGTAACTCAAGATACATCAATCTGACACTATTTGCTAGAGAGGTAGGCCAGTTACATGTTATTGTCCTATACCCATTTTTCTTACAACAGCTTACTACGGGCAAGCCATCTCCGTAGTTACAAAAGTAAACAAATCTTTAATTACCATAGTAAATACCACAATTACACAAAAATTCTATAATTTTCATGTATTTTACCAGTGACGTTCAATTAGGTAAAAAGTATAATTTAAAAATGGAAAGCATATTTTGTATTTAAAGTAAGTAGATATTCGCCAATCCACCTTTATCAAGACGAAGTTATTTTCGACGTTTGTAAAAAATTATCTTTTATACGTACATACCTATATCATATAAACCCATTTAGTTTGCAAATTTTTAATAATTAGATTCTACGCCACTGAGTTATATATGCATTTAAAAATTGGGACCAAAAAACTAACGAAACTGGCTAACCTAATTAGTATAACATACTAATCAATCAAATGATCTTGGTTGTAACTCAAAATACTTAAAGGCTAAATTATAAAATAACAGCAAAAATATTTTAGAAACTAACCCCCAAAATACTTTAAAAATTTGAGCGAAGTGGGACTAGCAGTAAATAAGATATTGACATTTAATGGGATTTCATGGTAGCGCTGTGGATACTATTATTCCAAATGCAATGAAAGCAACCATAAAAAAGAATTGAATAGTTCAGAAGTTATGCCACTTGATGCAATTTAGTATATTAATGGAATGATACGGTAGCGGTGTAGCTACAGTTACTCCGATTTCGATTAAATTCATAGGAGACCACCTAGGAACCAAACTGCATAATTTCCGAAAATTTCATTAAAAACAATCGAATAGTTCAAAAGTTATGCCACTTGGTGCAGACTGGCGACACACAGACGGACGGACGAGCAGACACGAAACTAAAATTGTTCAGGATGCTCTAAAACGTAAAATGTACGTAAAAAATTTTATTTTGGAGGAAAAAAAATTTTTATTTTTCAAAAGTGATCACAATGCTTCCGCTACTTTAGTAGTCTCGGAAACAATATTGTAAACCTATAATAATATGAAATCCAAAACATTTCCGTTTTTTTTATCAAATTTTCATTTTTAATTAAAAAATAATATACCGTAAAAGTAATTTTGAATTTTAAAGAAAATATATACAAAAATGTCAAATTAATCTCTGAGTAAAATTTATTTGGTAGATTTTCTTTCTTTATTAAATTTATTTTCGTTTTATAATACCTATCGAGATTTGTGTATGAAGTAAATTTACTTCACAAATTAACATGTTAAATAATTATAGAAGTAATTATTAAATAATTACAGAAGATTTGATGGTCATGAACGCCGTACGGCGTAAAATGAAATCTGACTAACTACGACACAACGCTAGAAGTGTACACCAGTAAGGTACATATACAAACGTAATTCGCTCTCTATCTAGGTAATATAGGTATTGCAGTAGCATTGTGCAGCAAACGTGTGATATCTATCATACACCTATTGTGCCTAGACAGAAAGTAAGCTACGATTGTCTATGCATTGGTGTATGTGTATTAAATGTCAAAACAATGTCTCAGTTGGGTCAAAGTCCTAATATGTTTTTTTTTTAAATTTTGATTATTTTTCGGTAGTTGCCGAAAAACCGAAATTCGTGACTCGCATGAAAGTGCAGTATCATTGCTTGTGTGCTTAAAAAACCACACTTACATGATCTTAGCCACTTTCACTACTACCTCTTCTACAGAGGCGGATCTAATATGTAAGTAGATATCGGACATTTTTCGGATCAAACAACATCGTGTTTTGTATATGCAGGCAGATAGACAGATGATATGTGTGAGTTTTATATATATATATATATATATATATATATATATATATATATATATATATATATATATATATATATATATATATATATATATATATATATGTTTTATCAAAATATCTATTCGTTTTTATTCACATTAATCACATCATGTGCGATATACCTGTATATATAAAACAGGAATGCTGTTTGATCCGAAAAATGTCCGATACCTACTAATAAGTGAGTTACTAATGTCAAATACCTCAATATGTAAATGAAAATTAATTTTATTCTTTAATTCTGGATTTGGTGAATCATTTTTGTCCTTGGTATCTGTTCCGCACAATCTGCACTGATTTGTAGTTATTTTAATTTTCTCACTAAATTTTCCATTTACCCTTTTGTCTAGAGACCTACAAAATAATGCAAGTTTTTAAAAATAATATTTTTATACCACTATATAATACCATTTACGTTTTGTCGACATTTTTGGATCGGTTGAGTTTGTGTTCTTTCAATCCAAGATCTTGCTGTGATTTAACTCGTATTTTTACATAAGAATCATCCGTTTTTTTAACACTTGATTCTTTATTTTTGTTCAAAATTTTTTTCAATCTCGATGTAACTACCGTCTTTCGATCACTTTTATTTATAATTACCTGCTTTTTTCGATCCAAATATCTTTGACTAGTTCTTGAAAATGTATCTTTTGTGCTGCCTTTTTTAATATCAGGCCTAAATTTTGATCTGATTTCTCTACTAGAATTAGTAAATTCTTCAGTTTCTTCTTTTGTTTTATTGGTGTTTGTTTCTTCTGCACTTGATTTACACATAACGTGTGCTGTTAGAAGATTTTCTATATCATCTGTATTAGATTTAGTCTTTTTATTATTTAAGTTTTCAGATGATTCAGATTCTTTTGAATTATCTTTTAAATTTGTTTTTTGTTTCGTAGTACTATCCATTTTTATAATTAGAAAATAAATTAGTTATCTTAATTAAATGTGTAATGGGTACGAAAGTGTCAAATTGACGATTCTTTTAAACAACATTCAAAATTTGACGTTAATTTAAATTGAAAATTTATTTTTAGACACTATTCCTACTCTGATTTAGAACGATAATTAAAGATGGCTTCTCCTAATAGCTGTAGTAGCTACTTCCATACTCTGTTCCACTTGTAATGAGTTTATGACGTAAATCTCCCTACTCTGTTTGTGTGATACACACTGTTTGCAGTGTATTAGTTTGGTGTTTTTTAGTAGTGTGCGTATTTACGCACACTACTGCAACACACGTATTACCAGAGAGAGCTGTTCAACGTGTTCAACTAACAATGGTAACAATGTACATACAATGCACTGTGCGTTCGACGACGGATACGGACTGACTAATGCCTTAAACTGTGACACGTCTCCAAATGACTCCAAGCCAATTATACTTTTTTGATATTAGTTGGCTTCTAGTGTTCTATGTACTCTCTACTCTATGAAATATTTTCTGTGGTAGAAATCATCGTATGGATATTATTCTGTGGTATGGATTTAACCCGCCAACATGTGAATAAGTTACCCAGGGACACTAAAGTTACCGGTCAAACGGGATAAGGTAAAAGACCCGGTAATTGACCCTGGCCCAGTTTCTGAACTTTTCAACTTTGTTATAAATTAATAAAAAAACTATATTTTAAATAAAAAAAAAAATAAATTCTTAATTTAAAGTAATCTATTCTGTGTCTAATGAACAGCAATTTAAAAAGTTTAGAATATATTAACTAAATAAAAAAAAATTTTTAAGTTTAAAATGTGTGTAAAAACTATTTTTTTGGTAGTTTCCTAACAGTTTATGTTACAAAGTACTCATTTTGATCTGTGCAATATTCATCATGTAAGTATGAAAACTTAATTAAAAATATATGAGCAGGTTAATATTTGTTTAAAATTTATTTTAAAATATTTATAAAATACCTTAGAATGATTTTTATTATTGAAATATGAGGGTCAATTACTAGGCTCACTTCTAAAGTGGTATGGCCCAATTAAATTCTAACCAGTTTTTGTTAGTTATTTTGTTATTTATAGTTATCTTCGATTAGTTTTTGTTATTTTTCATAACGTATGTAACATTAAACATTCATTTTTATCAATAAAAAATTATTTATAAATTAAATTTTAAAAAACTGTATTTTTAAATTTAAGGATCAGAAACTAGGCCACTGTCAGGGTCAAAAACTGTCACATGAGAAATTTTGAAGGTCAGAAACTGGGTCCTTTTTGTCAATTTTTAAAACATTAATTTAAATTATTAATTCAATTCAAATAATTATTTTACTTGTATGACTTTATTTTGAAAGCCATAAACTAGTTGATAAAATTATTAATTGTCTCTTAAGTTTAAACTTATATTTATCACTGTCGTTTAACCTCAGCCGTCACTCTTAAAAGGTCAGAAACTAGGCCCGTTACCTTATAGGAATTTGGGTACAAATAGGAACAAAACAAATAATTTCTTTTAATTACTATAATTTTCTAGTTTTTACCTTAAAGACGGCTGTATTTGATTCTTACATGAATTAAAATTAATAAATAATATAAAATAAATTTAATTAATTTTAAAACTAATAAAATTATTAAGAAAATTAAATGTCAAAAATCAGTTGTAAAATGGCACAAAAATTAGGTTATCAAAAGTTGCTTCGTAATTTGCTTAAACTGTGTTTATGTTCAAAAGGGTGGTAAATTTAAAAAAATGAATCCATTATTTATTCAAACTATGTAAAATTATACCATTTGTTTACAGACATTTTGTATATTTGTCCAAATTACTAATTGGGGTGAATAGGACCAATAATAGGGGTCACCGGGAACAAAACTAGGGGCAATCCGAACGCATGCGGCATGAATAGGAACGCGTATCAGATCAATAGGAACCCTAGAGTCAGAATGGGAACTACTTTGGAATGACGTATCAGGGCTAACCAAAATCTTAAGAATATTTAGATCATTATAATTCAAAATTAATACGTACCTATATGTTCCTTATATTTTTGTTCAATTGAAAAAATTGTGTTAAATATGGAATCGTAAGTATGAAGAATAAGCGACCGGAAATAATACCAATCCATTTTTTATCGTCTAGTAGATAAAAGGTTTGTTTAAGCAGTAGTTTTGGATAGTACCAAACTGTCAGGATTATGCGCAAAGCAATTTTCTCATGCGCAGAGCGGTCTTAATAATGACTAAAAACGCTTTGCGCACAATCCTGATAGTTTGGTACTATCCAAAACTGCTGCTTAAACAAACCTAAGAAAAGGTGTGAAAATCTACGACAAAGTTGAAAATCGTTCCGTTTCACTCCTAACTACGGTATACGTTGTAATTTGTATTAACTTACCGTACAACCATACATTATGTTGCTTACAGTTACTTATGTTCACAGATTACTTATGTTGTATAGTTTCTACCAGAGCTGTAGCACATAATAATTTTGAGTAGGGGTTTATAAATTTTATTATTTTGTTGAAAATTTGTATATCTCTTCTAAAATACACATACATACACATACAAAATAAAGTGTAGATGGCAATAAAACTATTTTAAAAAAAATATTCAAAATGTTTTTACGTTTTATGACACAAGTAATAAAATCTGTAGCTCCCCAGTTCATTATATTATATATACTGCGACTCTGTTAGCAATCTTTTTGTTCGTTGTCTTTATTTTAGATGCAACGCAAGCAATTCGCATTATTCGTTGCTGAGTTTTTCTGCTCAAAGTGAGATGTTAGCACATGCGCAAGAACATTTTTATGAAGTACGATTCCATAAAAAAAGGTCTTGCGCATGTGCCAACAGCTCACTTTGAGAAAAAAGACTCAGTAACGAACACGCAGATTATGTACATAGAATATACGCATGCGTACTGGCCATATACTCCATCACATGTGTGACATGTATTTTGTATGGTTATATATGGTATAGGTGATTTTTATATTTTCATACACGCGGAGTGCCGTTATGAAAACGACGCGGGCGTCATACAAATTATGGCGCGAAGCGCTGTTCTCAGCAGAACGCTACGCGTCCTACAAATTACGGCGCGGGGCGCCGTTATGAAAACAACGCTGGCGTCATACAAATTACGGCGCGAAGCGCCGTTAGTTGCATGACGCTGCGCATCCGACAAATTAGGGTCCGAGGCGCGGCACTGAGATGACCTTTTCTAGTAATTACAATTTTCCTTTATTTTTTATACATAATTTATAAATAAAAAACAGCATAGAAATACACAGTTTACAGAGTGTGTTAATAGATCGGTTTCATTTATGTAAATACGGGGCGTCGGTGGGTGACGAATTTTATCAGTTTCAGAACTGGAACTGGTAATATCAGTTCTGGAACTGATATGATTAGTTTTAGTTCTGGAACTGATAATATCAGTTCCAGAACTCATAAAATCAGTTCTGGAACTAATAAAATCAGTTCTGGAACTGATATTATCAGATTAGTCAGATTTGTCTTTGACAAAGACAAAAATTAGAAGTGTGCAATATATGTTTTGCGAGGCTCTACTTTCTTTAATTACAAGCCGAGTTTTATGTAGTAAATTGATTTTGGGTATCAAAAAAAGTTTCAGAATAGTTTCGTCAAATCCGTTTGTCTCTGTCCGTTCGTCTGTCAGTCACACCTGCATAATTCCAACATCTTTCGACCTATGTACATGAAAATTTACATATATCTTATTCGTTCGTACCGTAGCTTCGAGGTATTTTCCCATATTGGAAAGTGGGGATAAAAATTTTTTTTTACATATCACATTGTGTGTGGCATCGTTAGAAAGGACTTATAAAATGAAGTTGAGGTTCCTCTTACCATTTTTCATTTCTGAGTGCCATTTGTGAAATATTGAGCTTTAAAGTGGCTTATTGTTAGTTTAGAAGATATCTTTATTAAGTGACAAAAGTCGCTCCTATGCACTTTTATAAGTGAAAAACTGGATAAGGGAGAAATCTTTTTCCCTTAAGCTTTCGCCTATCTAGGTTCGATTGTATGTAGCTAATTTTTTTTAAAAAAATAAGAAAAAAAAATTTCAAACAAAAGTATTATATTACAAATATTTTATTATTTACAAATAACTAAAAAAAATATACAGGTAAATCAAACTATAAAACATTAATACACAAATAAATCAGATGAGAAATAGATTAAAGCGATTTATCAATGAGCCATTTTCTCAAAATATGTCCACCAGGGCGGCGACACAGATATTTGGGATTACATGTCTATAATCGAGATATTTATTTAACCAACTAAAAATAACCTTCTGTTAATTCCACTTTAGCAACAAAATTTTCCAATTCGGTTACCTAGGAATATTGTTTATTTTTTAGAAATTAATATTCCAACTATAGAGATGTAGTTCCGAATAACCGGTGTCGCCGCCCTGGTGTTAAACAATTTTCTTATGCGGTTACATAGCAATTTTTAAATTAAAATTTCAATCATAGAGATGTAGTCCAAAATTATCTATGTCGCTGCCCTGGTGTCAGACTGTTACATATTTTGAGAAAATGGCTCATTATGATAATACTAAAAAACAAACAGTTATTAAGTTAAAAAACCGTAGTTTTAATATTTAACATGCGTTAATTTTTTGGAATCAGACCCCTCTGATTTGTAGCCGTGCAAGCTTTGTTATGTAACATTATATAATATTTTTCTCTGGCGAACGCACCGCATTATTTACATTATTTATTTGTACATACAGTAATTTCCATACACATCAAGTCAATGCACGGAAAACAAAGAAAATACATATTATGTCAAGTGAATTTTGCTTCTTCTTTAGCACAGGGTCGCGAAACTATACAAACGGGACAAACGGTATAAGCTCCGATCAAAACAAGACGGTCATTTTATGGTCAGAGTAGATGTTATACTTACTACTTGTGTCATGTATGCAATATAATATATGGTTTAGTAACTTTTGTGTACAACGGTCCGGGCGGCCGGACTAATCTGATTGGTCCTTAATACCTGTACAACGTATGAAGTACAGATTACAGTATATGAAGGAACAAGTATATAAAAGGTTTATTTAAGCAGCAGTTTTGGATAGTACGAAACTGTCACGATTGTGCGCAAAGCGATTTTAATAATTATTAAGACCGCTCTGCGCGTATTAAAACTGTCTTTGCGCATACTCCTAATAGTTTGGTACCATTCAAAACTGATGCTTAAACAAATCTAAAATAAGTTTTATGTATTTTTTTTCACGTGTTGCCTTGCTAGTGTGTGTTATATAACACTGAATTGCTGTATTTTATTGAGATCTATAAATTTTTGGCATCTTCTACTGTTTCTGGTAATTTTTTACCCATTGTTTCCGGTAAAAAGAATGAAAATATACTTGCTACTCCTGCTGTTATCGAAAATATGATCATTGGGAAATATTCTAAACTGGGATACTGAAAAATATACGTATAAGGTTTTATTTATACATACAAAAATATGAAACACTACTTTAAACTTACAATAAATGGTACAAATGGCGCTACCATAGCTCCCAGTCGAGAAATTGTTGAAGCAGTTCCAACACCACCGCTTCGAATTACAGTGGGCATTAATTCCGCGGTGTGAATATAAACAATACCCAGTGATGAGGTAACGAACATCTTTGAAAATAAGTAAATTAAGATTTGAAGCCAAACTAAATCTAAAACAAAATTTCTTGATAATTCTACGTGACTTATAGTAATACCGGGTTATATTACCGTGTGGGATAAATACTATTGCTATACTACTGAGAGAACATGCTATTAAGGATCCTGCAAGAGAATATTTTCTTCCAAAATTATGCAATAGTATCCAAGCCAACGTGTAACCGGGAATTTCTGCCAGACATGTCAAAATAAAATTGTTATATTTGTTTCCACTCATATTTACAGAATTTACTGATAATCCATAGTAAGTGAAGACATTTGCTAGCCTGAAAATCGGAGTAAAACATATTTTAATCAAGAAACCTAATGTTTACTGCTAGTTATGAATTTTTGCGAGCATTTTCTTGAAAGAGATAGTGTTCTAGACAAAATTAGTAAAGCCAAGAGGCGTGTGGTAGGATCTTCATACATATCCCTTTTATTTTAATTATCATCACATGTAAATTAATGTCTGGTTCATAATAATCATCATATAAAATTTAACGTTTAAAAAAGTATTAATATTTAATATATTTATTCAGTTTACTTATAAATGAAAAGTTATTTCAGTTTATCTAACTAACTACCGTACTACATACATACCGTCTAATCTAACCGTAATTCACAATCTAAATTCGACGTTTAGATGGTAAAAATGAAAAATATTACTCCCAAATTGTTAAAATTTTACTTTAACAATTTGGTAGTAATTTTTTATATTCATAGAAATCATTCAAATACTGTTGAATTTAAAAAAAATCATCTTTGTGACGTCATCAAGTAGGTATATTAAATCGTTTTCGCTCTGTAAAATTCATAACTCACCAAGACTTGATTTCAGTCAGTTATAGATTTTTACTACCACTGTTTCCATTTTTGGAAATTTGAAAATTAAGCGTGAAGGATTGACGAATAATAAAGTTTCTACATCTAAGTCATATTTCTAAATTCAAATTCGACATTTTGATTGCAAAAATCAAAAATTCACCACCAGCTTACTAAAATTAGGTAGATATATTAAAAACGCGATGTTAAAGTCACGTCAGTGAGGTGTAAATTAAAAAAAAAAATTCGTAATTTTCTAAATTTTAAACTCTTGATGTTTTGTTTTAATTATAGGTTTTCGAATTATTTCGATACCGTTCAGATTCAGAATGTAAGAATGTAAGTGATATTTTCAAAATTTGATCGTTTAAATGATTAAGACGAGTTAACTCGTTATGCAATATGATGACTCAAAATGCTGTGATATGTATATATTCACTGGTACAAGTGCCGCTATCTGTGACAGATTTTTCGAAATACGGTATAATTGTAAGTAATGTTCAATTTTACCAATATGGTATAATTTATATTTTGCAAATTCCTAGGTTTGACATTTTTTTTTATGTTGGCAGTTCTGATTTTCTTTCCTTTTTTGTAATCTTATCTATTTTATTTGTCACTGGTCCGGCAGATTTTTTTCTATGGTTAAAATAAAAGCATTAAATATATTGTTATAGCTACCATATATATAATATAATAAGAAATCTAAAAACCATTTTCTTCGAGGTAATCATTTTCTTAATACAAGGCCAACATTTGTGTCCATCTTCATCATCAATTTTTCCTTTATTAGCTTCATTTTCAGCTTCCTCTGATTCTAAAGAACGTCTGGCAACATCCGATAGTACTACTCCATTCGTTTTAGCTACTTTTTCTATTATATTTGTAGCTTGTCGAGTTCGTTTTGTTGCCAGCAACCATCTAACTGATTCTGGTACAAGCCTTAAATCAGGTTTAGAAAGTTTATTTTTCATTAAAAATATTTAAAAAATAAAAAAACCTACCACCAATAAAATACGAAAATCAAGGGTGGTCCAGAAATTACTAACTGAATCAAGATCCAATCTTTTAAGAACCATGAGACAACACCTACCAGTGCTTCTCCAATCGTATAAAAGTAATTTAGTACCATGCCTGTAAGTTCCCGTTTCTTTTTTCCCACTAATTCCACACCTATAATAAATGCTAACGGGTATACTCCGGACGTTCCCAAGGCATTAATGAAGATAAAAATAACAAATGTATCGTAATCTGGACAAATCACCTGTATCACTCCACTAATGGCCATTAGTAAAATGCAAAATATAAAAATTAATTTTCGTCCAAATCTACAAAATAGTTTTATTTTTTTACATCCAATCCCTACCACGTAAAATGTACGTAAACTTACGTATCTGCGAGAAATCCAAACACAGCGGAACCGGCTACAATTCCGGCAAAATGCATCGTTCCCACAAACGGTAATTTCCATGTCTCTTTACAAAACATTTTCCACTATAAGGTAATGCAAGCAACTATCAAACACAAGTTCATTATATCAAAAATACCATTCGGATTAAAAATCGATATTTCTACTTACATCATGCATAATTGTCCGCTCGCCATATTTATAGATCCACTGGTCGCATGGAATCAAACTGGAATGATCGAATAAATCTGCCGAACACGTTCCATTGTATGCCTCACTAATATTCGAAAATGGTTGATATAGTTCACATTCGGCTGGTGTATAATGTTTTTTCGTGATTGACGGTAAAGCGTTTGGAAGCCATGATTCATCGTAGGTTGTATTGCCAAAATCATCACAAACTGGTACGTGGCACCTAAAAATCATAGATACACAAGTTTGAAAATTTTGAATTTAATTGTTGCATACAATAATCAAAAACCTGTATTCAGTTTTCCCAGCTACAAATAAATATGAAAGACTATTAGCTGCGGCAAAAAGTACGGGAAAACATACTAAAATATATATGGTTATTTGAAATTTGCCCATTTCACCCAATTCTTCGAGCATTTCATCAAACGTTACACGCACCTGTGGCATTTTTGTGGGTAAAATATTTTTACTATTTCTGTCTGAAATTTGAAGTGATACTGCAGTCATTAAAAGGATTTTCTAAAGAATTAAAATACTTTAAAGCGTTTTAATTGCATTATAATCTTATCTAAGTTTATATTTGAAGTAAATCTTATAATTTTATTGTTTCCTGTTATTTATTAAAAGGCGATAATATCAGATAGAATCAGAAATAATCTAATTACTGTTAGGTGTATACCGGTTTTTCAGATTTAAATGCAACATTCAAAACAATAATATAAGTAATGAATATAATGTGTAAGTTAAAAAAATCGCCAAGTGTGTGTTGGACACACATTAAGTCAGGCTACCTCAGTCACAGTTTTCGGAACAAAATATAAGATATTAAATTTATGTACAATTTTTACGGTTTGTTATAAAAAATAAATAAATATATTCAACAATATTACTTGCACAATGCACATGTAGTACTTGAGGGTCAATTACGTGATAATTTTATTCTCTATATCTCTCAGACAAACGCATAAACTTTGAAATTCAGTATAAAAATTTATCAGTATCAGTAATCAGTTTACAAATGGTAAAATAAACTGAAAACTGAAAAATTTAAAATTTAGTTTTAACCACAGACCAGTGAACATATTATATATTATATTATATAGACTAATAATATAAATTATGTGTAATTGAGGCAACCAGTTACGACTAAGTTCTGACCTTAATAGTATTCTGTAATATATAATAATGGATGGTAACCGTAGTTACGTTTTCAAATAATTATTGTAAAAATATAATATTGATAATAAAATTTTACTGTTTTGAGAAGAAACTGCAAAATTTTGAAAGAAAAAAAGTGGTATTCGCTTTATTTTCAAAATACGTACGTATACAAATTATGTCCTGCAATAATTATAGTCGCATTTGCTCAAAAATTGACATTATATTATTTCATTAAATTTCACCCGTCTCACCCTTCTTACCTGCTTCAAAAAAATACCTAGAAACTGGCTTTACGCTTTGTCTAGTAATATAATATAATAGTGTTCATTGGTCTGTGGTTTTAACCCTCTTATATATTGAGTAGGATAAAAGCCGCTATACCCGAACGCGTTCAGTACTCGAACAGCTTTGATATTTTATATATTAATGAACTTATCTTTGAAAAAACCGATAAATATTAAAACTGTTCAAGTACTGAACGCGTTCGGGTATAGGGGCTTTTACGTTATATTATAACTGCCAATTTTTGTCAACAGAAAGCTACAATAAGAAAAATTTACAACCATATAAGCACGGTAATCACTAATCATAAATTAAATACAGTTTACCAAATTTATCTTGGACGATAATACATTATGTGCAAAACAGAGATAGAAAATATTTTTAAAAATAAATACCTATAATAAATATGTGAACCAAAGGGAGTTATTTTACTGCACATATAAACTTCACTGGCCAAATTACATTTGAATAGCTGTAAGTTTCAACCTTTTTATATGCTGAACTTTTTCATCAAATTATACGCATATAATATTCTCTATTCAGACAACTTTTGGCTTTGGAAAGTTGTCTTTTTAACCCAAAAAAGCGCATTTATGTAACAATAGTTTTAGAAAAAAAAGAGTTTTCTAAATTAACTAAAAATTAATAAGAGTAGCTTACCATCTTGCAACAATTCAGAAGTGACTCCATCGTCTTCCATTTTTCTATTATCAAATGCAACAATGGTTACAAATAATTACATATTCAAGATTAATTCAGAAAAAATTTAACGAAATTTTTCTAACATGCAGTTGTCATCTATATATTAAAACGTTAACTGCCTACATATTTTTGTTTATCTAAATTTAGTTTTCGAGTTATTTATGATTAAAATTGTGTTGCAATGTTTCAAGTGTGATCTACTGATTATTACGATATCAGAAAAAATGATTTGCATTTCTTCATTACATATTTTATAAATACATTAACAATGAGATTATTCAAAGGTTTACCTAACAATGCAAAAATATGAAAATGTTGATATCATTTATTCATTTATATTATTTGTTATTATTATGGAATTTATTGAAAGAATGTGACTAATAGTGCAAGTATTTAATAATACGGTAGAATTCTGCCCTAAATCAAGAATTATAATGTTATTATTAAGAAACTAATATTAATATTAATTTTTATCTGTTATTATAATAAAGTTTATAATAAATTCTCATATTAATAAAAGAACGATTACTTAGTTTATATTAGTTGGAATGCCTTTATTATTTTAGTTTATAATTAATTTCGGGTAACACTAGACTCACACTGGGACGTTTTATTGCAACTCTGATAATTCACTCTATTTTCTATTATTTAACTCAATGTACACTGGCTAGGATAATATTGATTATTATATTATAAAATAATAATATGTAAATTTTTAATGCTTTGATTAGAAACTGCACATATGAAACTAAACTAAAAATGTAATAATTCAATATAATTTATATATAACTGTTATATCGAAAATTTAAATTTTTCCAACAATAACTTTTCTAATTAAAATCATGGTCAATGATAAAAAATTACTAGTAAAAAAAAAAAATTAATCCAGTGCAAACAAATGTGCACACATTTTTTAAATTATCAGAGTAATATATTTTATATGTATAGTTAATTCAAAATTTATTATGGTCCATTTCACTTAAATTTAACCATGATTCATTACTTATGAATTTAAATAATTTCCGTTTTCTTGGCTTTATCTCTTCAATTATTGCACTTACATAAATTTTAAATTTGCAGTTTATTTTTAGAAAAAAATAGAAGATTGATTTATTTCGAATATAAGAATTATTGAATTTTTTAACAATGACTCATGCTCAATTGTATTTGAAACGGGGTATAGTAAAATAATTTTCATGAGCGTAACACATTAAATTTGCTAATGGAAATTTAGAAAACTGAGGGGGGGACAATTAGTATCTACTTACAAGTAAACGTCCCGAGGCCCGACCTATCGATTTTGATGAAACTTAGATATGTTGTAGAACACTAAAAAATAAGCGACACGTATTTTTCTTTATCGGCGGAAAAACGGTTTGAAGGGGTGAAATCGCCCTCCAAAAATTGGGGCAAAAATTTAATTTTTTAAATATCTCGAAAACGGTAAGATATAGAGCAAAAGTTTAAATTGGCGATATTGCTCTTTTTTAAAGAGCTACCCATTGATATGAAATTTGTCCAAATTATATCAACAGGGGTGGCTGGGGGTTAAAATTTAGGGGTCAATTTTGCAAAAAGGGGGTGAAAATTAAACAATATAAAAATTTTGTTTGCAGATTTGAAATCTACGTCGAAAAATCTAATTGACCTGTTTTTGCTCAATGTCCTAATATTAAGTCTAGGGATAGTTAACTAGGGGGTGACTGTGTGGAATAGTCGTACTACTTGGGTAGTTTAAGAAGTTTTTCTTCATGGAAAATAGTTTAAGACATTTAGAATAACGTAGAAATGAAATTTTCGATTTCAAAATTCAGTTTGAGCAACATTGGAGAGGGAGTGAGTCACCCTCTTATTACATATTAGTTAACATACACTCATTTTTTTTTTAATATTAACACACTGACAGTGGGTAATAATGTCACAATAAGTGGTTCTGAAGTTGGACTATCGTATGTAAGGTTTTTATTAGGTTTCCATTCATTTTCAAAATATCGTTATTTTCGGTATCGATAACTTTCGATAACGAAAACTATAACATCCATTAAAAAACAAACCTTATGAAAACCTTACATACGACAGTCCAACTTCAGAACCACTTATTGTGACATTATTACCCACTGTCAGTGTGTTAATATTAAAAAAGTCGTCAAGTGCGTGTTTGACACGCATTATTTAGGGCTACTCAGGAATTATGTGTTGTATGTTGTATGAATCATTACATGTTGTATGATTAGTAAGAAACCTGCAAAAAATTTTGATAATTATACCATAGCTACAAGTTAAGGATATTATGGAGGTACTTAAAAATGGTGACAGTCTTATGAAAATTTGTGCGAATAATGGTTTTTCTAAATTTAATCGACTGTGAAAATTTAAATTAGATTCACTACAGCGTTTAAATGTTATTGCAGGTTTAATTTTTGCTCACTTTTAACATGCAGTCTAATTGAGTTTTCAATAGAAACCGAATATAAACCAGCTTTTAATGCTTAGAAAAAATGGTGATAAGGCTCTTGTTTTTGTTTTAGATGTTAGGAAAAACGCTTATACAACTTCTTTTACCCCCAAATTTACCAAAATAGCCCCTCTAGTAGGTCCGACTCTGGCTTTGTATATATCAGTAGAAAGCTCTCTAAAAATGAAGTGTTGTGTCAATTTAAAATTTTTCTTTATCTGCCGCAGTTTTCAAGTAATCTAGCAAAATTGAAATTTTACCCTAATTTTGAGGGGTAATTTCACTTCTTAAATGGCGACTGTGTCAGATGAAAAAAATCGGGTCCGTTATTTTGGTCGACCCTACGGGTTGTCCCCATTTACTCTTTTCTCGTCTCTTTTAATCCCAATTTTTCATAGAGAAGAAATTATACGATTTTTGTTAATTTTTCAAAAACCACCAATATTTTTAAATTTTTTTGGATACTGCTGATAAAGTGACCATCTTCGCGTAAATTTTTAATATATTAAAGATTAGGTACTCATAAAATAAATACAAAAAAATACGGTGTGAAGTCTGAATGCGTACCTATTCATCCTTGTCTACGGTAGCACATTTTTTATTGACATAAATATTAGAAACGCAGGAAAAGAGACCAGGAATCAACATAGAAGTGGATTATGGTACGATATATTTTCTGAAAAAAGTGCTTAGGACCAAAGTTATAGAGTTCAAAGTGATGCACTTGATGATGACTTTGAAGTTGACCTTGAGGTCAATTTCCAAAGTCATTTGAAAATCATTTAATATTTTTCAAAAGGAGTAGCTTACTTTTCACCCCTAAATGGTTCAAAGTATATTCGAACGAATTTCACATGCAAGATAGAAAATAAGTGATCAAGAAGTAATTTTGAAAAATACTTGCTCAATCGCAATCGGAAAAATAATAGTTAATCATATGTTCAATTGAATTCCTAATATGATAACTATAGAGTAGCAATAAAAATTTTAAAAAATTTTGAAAATTTATAATATAACATAAAGTTAATGTTTAACTTACAATTAGAGTGATATTAAATCTTTTCTTAACTTTACTTCTAAAATTACTTACAAAAATGTTTTCTTCTAATTTTTTCTATAAATCAACTTTGAAGATAGATTGAGTCAATACATGAAATTACTGCTTATAGGTACAGGATATGGTCAAAGTTCGGCAATGGCTAATCATTTTCAACTGACCTTGAAAATCGATTTCAGGGTCACTATCAAGTGCATCGCTTCAAATTCTACAAATTTGGTACTCAGCCCTTTTTTCAGAAAATATGTCGTTTCAAAAATATCTAGCTATAACTGTTTTCATCTACAGAGGTTGAATGGTGTTTTCTACCCCTAAAAAGCGTATTTAGCCGAAATAAAAAAACACGTATTTAATATTTTTCGCTGTTTAATAAGTATGTTAAGTTTCATTCAAATTGGCGAGTATTAGTTGGGTAGTGTTATTTGTCAGAATGTTTTGCCGATCTAGTTTTTTCAATATTTCTTTGCTCGTTTTCAGAATTTGTATTTTAATTTCTACGGACAAATAACTCATTCTTTTCTTCGATTTGAGTAACTTTTATTTGCTGATGTTGACCATTAATTGATCGAAACATATCAAATATTTTTCAATGATTTTTTTAGCGAATGTCGAAAATTTTGAAAATTTTTTCACCGTTAGTAAGTTAAAGTATTTGAATTCATTAAGTAATTAAATGATGTCCACAAGAACCTTACGGACTACCATAAGTTATATGAGATCCCTAGGACCCGTTTTTTACTGTTAGGATAAACTTTTTACTAAAATTATTTTAGATGAATAAAGGTTATGTTGTATGATTTCCGTCAGGGTTTACTGTTCCCATTATTGTAAAAAATAAACTAACCGACCGATTTTGAAAATTTTTTCACTGTTAGAGAACTAAATTATTTTAGATGGATACAACTATGCTGCACAAAGTCCGTTCGGGTTCTTGGGTCCCAAAAATATCAAAACTAATTACCCAGCCGATTTTAAAAAATCTTTTACTCTTAGAAAGCTAAACTATTTTAAATAGGTACAGTTCTTAGATGAGATCCGCCAGTCCCCAAAATTTGGAAATTCGCTATGTTATGCAGATGCTGCGACAGGGGTATTTAATCTGACAAACACAAAAATATTGCAGATCCATGGTAACGCGATTTAAAAATGAAATATTATTGATCAAAAAGTGTCAGAGATCACATTGATCCTGAGAAAAATTTCTCACCATACTTGCCCCATGTTCGATAAATCTGTTTCCAGCCTGTATATGTAACCGTGTATGTATTATTATTAAAAATGAGTGTATGTTAACTAATATGTAATTTAAGAGGGTGACTCACCCCCTCTCCAATGTTGCTCAAACTGAATTTTGAAATCGAAAATTTCATTTCTACGTTATTTCAAATGTCTTAAACTATTTTCCATGAAGAAGAACTTCTTAAACTACACAAGTAGTACGACTATTCGACACAGTCACTCCCTAGTTAACTACCCCTAGACTTAATATTAGGACATTGAGCAAAAATAGGTCAATTAGATTTTCTGACGTAGATTTCAAATCTGTAAACAGAATTTTTATATTGTTTAATTTTATCCCCTTTTTGCAAAATTAACCCCTAAATTTTAACCCCCAGCCACCCCTCTTGACACAATTTGAACGAATTGCATACCAATAAATAGCTCTTTAAAAAAGAGCAATACTGCCAATTTAAACTTTTGCTCTATCTCTTACTGTTTTCAAGATATTTAAAAAATTAAATTTTTACCCCAATTTTTGGAGGGCGATTTCACCCCTTCAAGCCGTTTTTCCGCCGATAAAAAAAAATACGTGTCGCTTATTTTTTAGTGTTCTACAACATATCTAAGTTTCATCAAAATCGATAGGTCCGGCCTCGGGCCCTTTACTTGTAAGAAATACGTATGAGCAAATGACAGTTCCAATTCCTTTTGGCCGTTCATATTTGCGAAATTATTTATTTCCGGCAAACATCGAAATTACAGTTGACGTGCTCTACAATTTACTCGTACCTGGCGACTGTATCCGAACGTGTGTACTGTGTACAATCTAAAGCAGCAAACACTCTCGGAAACCGCGTAATGTTATAAAAATTTTCTTTAACTTGCGCCTTTTCGACGTCAGTTGTTGGAAATTTAATGAATTCTTCACGCAACAAAGCAATTTTGTGTGACACTAATTTCACTACTTTGCTAGTAGTAGCTTTGAAAACTCCTCCTTAAAAAAAACATTATTTCTGAAGATAATGTACTATTCCTAAAAAAAAGATACATTAACGTAGTTGCTCTGAGATAGTCAGGTACAAAAGTATATCTCAAAAAAAATTTATTCTTTTATCAAAAATTAAATAATGTATTAATATTCTTCAGTGATTATATTTGTATACCACTTGCTTTTTTTAATTTCCGCGCGCTTATGTTGCAGCAATTTAAAAATATTGTTGAAAAAATGTGGTAAAAACGTTATAAAATGATGTTTTTAAATTATATTTCAAAAACGGCGTGGTCAATAATTTTTATTTCTTATTAAATATGGTTTGTAACTTTGTTTTGAATAACATATTAAAATTTTATCAAATTCCTTTGACAAGTTTTTATTTTATTCAAAAAAAATAGCATTTTCCCATAAGAGCCCGTGTTAAAATTATAAAACTTTGAAGTCGTTTTTCTCAAAATTGGGGTGGTCAATTTTTTTTCGGTAAGGGCTCGAATTATTGGTATTGGAGTAAATAAACATCTAGAGAAGTTTCCTTAAAATCCTTTGAAAAAATCGTTTTATCGACCAACTACCTTAAGACTGCTTAGTTGAAATAATTATTATTTAAAAAACAGCATACCAGTTCGTTTTGTGTTGTATTCGTGGGCGAATTTTTTCCAAAATAAAAATTCCTTTCGCATTCGAAATTTTGTGTAAAAATCCAGATCGTCGCAAATATTAAAATGATTTGGATGAAAACATATTGTTTTTTTTTACATAAACGTTAAGTCGTACAAATAGGTTATGTTATAAGAATCTTTTGACAAAAAAAAAAAATAATTTATTTTAAAAAGATTATAAAGGTACGGACACACGACACGCTTTTGGTGTAGAAGTTTTTTTTTTACAAAAGGACAGAAAAGTTGATTTAAGATACTACCAACAAGGTAATCCTAAATTGTGAGACGCATCCAAAAGATAATACAGAGATAATATTATATTACAACTCTAAGAAAAAAGTAAACGCAATAAAATTTTACAAGTTGGATTTACACTATAGCAAAAGATGAAATAAATTATTTTCAGTACGAAACTGCCGTCTTGCAGCAACATTTATAAAAATATTAGTTTTCAATTTAAAATAGAATATGGCAATACAAAATACGATTTAGAAATGTTAAATTATAATCTAAATCAGGTGTTGTGTGAAATGTCTGACACTATTCTATTCGCCGTGTGTGACACTACTGTGTAAACAACCTCAAATATTTGCTAGAGAAGTCTAGCAACTCGAGTGTATACAACTGTTCTAGCCTGATCTAGACTGCAAATTTACTTGAACGTGTAAACCAACGGGCCAAACTACTATATGATAGTTAGTATTCCGACTGTAGCAGAAAGGTGACGTAAAATCTCCTCCACTTCGCATCACTATGCTGTGTAAGTACAAACTGTTTGTAGTGGTTTAGGCTTGATGTTTGCTTCTGTGTGAGTATTTACACACACAATTACAAAACACGTATTATCGGACAGAGCAACGTGCAGGTCAAGTAACAATGGTCTTACAATACATAACAATCGTAGTGGATTCGATGACCGACACCGACTGACTAAATGCCTTAAGCTGTGACAGACCAACAAATGACTCCAAGCGAACTAAACTTTTTTGATATTAGTTTGCTTCTAGTGTTCTATAGTGTAAACATTGCACACAATAATGCTAATTTAGATGTGTCGTTATTTTAATGTCTTGTGTATCCGTAGCTTTATGTACATATGTTGTAGGTACCTATCATGTATTATATACTGTGTGACACAAGGGGACAAACTAGATTGGCTTTGCCTCTGTTCCACTTGTAATGAGTTTGTGACGTACTCTGTTTGTGTACATACACACTGTTTGCAGTGTATTAGTTTGGTTTTTTGTAGTAGTATGTGTATACACGCATACAACCATAACACACGTATTACCAGAGAGAGCTGTTCAACGTGTTCAACTAACAATGGGTATATTGTTAATATAATGGTGTGTTGACTCGACGACGACTACTGACGGACTAATGCCTTAAGCTGTGACTGGCTTACAAATGACTCCAAGCGAATTTCACTTTTTTTATGTTAGTTGGCTTCTAGTGTTCTATGGTGTGACACTTTCAAAATAGAGTATACTCACTATATATATAGGTAGCATGTGTAAATTACGTATGTATATTTTGAGTAAAATTTCAAAACGTCAAATGTCAAAAACTAATATATTTAAATAGCAAAATTAATCGCAATTAAATTGAATTTGAATGAATTTAAAAAAATATTGTTAAAGTTTGCATTTTTTTGATAGTAATTTACTGTTAATATGTAGGTAATATTAAAATCATTTAGGTAATTTAATATGTAGGTAATATTAAAAAAATCATTTAAATATCCATAAACGACACAGTAATAATCATGTACCTAATAGTATAGGCGTCAATTATATTTTTTTTATTTATACCTTACTGCTAACAAGAAAGATTAAAAAAAAAATTAGCAATTACGAAAAAAATCTAATTAATTTTTAATTTTATACGTTCGACTATTAAATAATTAATAGTTAGGTCCAGAATTAAGGTTTTAAATCTTTATTTTTGTAATAAAGAAAAATACCCCCTTTACCCCAAAAACTTGGCGAACTGAGTTCAGCAGAAAGTTTGGTGAAGTGCAAGTTGGTCACACGTTAGAATGTGTAAAGTGCAAAACTATGAGGGATACTCAGAGGTCAAAATCTCTGAGTACCCCTAAAAATGAGTGTATGTTAACTAATATGTAATTTAAGAGGGTGACTCACCCCCTCTACAATGTTGTTCAAACTGAATTTAGAAATCGAAAATTTCATTTCTACGTTATTCTAAATGTCTTAAATTATTTTCCATGAAGAAAAACTTCTTAAACTACCCAAGTAGTACGACTATTCGACACAGTCACCCCTTAGTTAACTACCCCTAGACTTAATATTAGGACATTGAGCAAAAACAGGTCAATTAGATTTTTTGACGTAGATTTCAAATCTGTAAACAAAATTTTTATATTGTTTAATTTTCACCCCCTTTTTGCAAAATTAACCCCTAAATTTTAACCCCCAGCCACCCCTGTTGACACAATTTAAACAAATTGCATACCAGTAGATAGCTCTTTAAAAAAGAGTAATATCGCCAATTTAAACTTTTGCTCTATATCTTACCGTTTTCGAGATATTTAAAAAATTAAATTTTTACCCCAATTTTTGGAGGGCGATTTCACCCCTTCAAACCGTTTTTCCGCCGATAAAGAAAAATACGTGTCGCTTATTTTTTAGTGTTCTACAACATATCTAAGTTTCATCAAAATCGATAGGTCCGGCCTCGGGACGTTTACTTGTTAGTAATGTATAATAATACATCTTATTTTTATCAACTTCAATAAAAGTTTCTTTTTAATTTGGGGTGAATGAGTTTAAGTCATTTATAAAGTATTTTCTAAAAATGAAATATTTTTTGATAAAAATTTCAAACGCTATTAAATTGTTTACCTAAGTAAATATTATAAAGATATATGGAATTTTTGCAGTAAAAAAGTTATTTTTATTGTAATTAACATATTTAATTTCTTAAATATACACGTTTTTGGGAAATTAAAAATTTGACTCTATAAACTTTATTGCTGGGTAAATACAAATTTTACTATATCATTAAATTTAAAGTGTCCGACTGTTGTAGAGATATTTAAAAAAAAATGATCTCTAACCCAAATTTTGAAGCGTAACAAACAAATTTAAATATTTTATTTACAATTTCTAAAAAAATTACTTATTTAGGTACTGTGTGAAATACTATCAAGGCAAACTATATTTTAAATACATCTCGATGAAATTTTGAATTTTACACATGACTGTGTGTAAAGAATAATAGCTTATTACACTTTTATTAAAAGACATGATTTTTTCCAAATATTTCTAAGAAATTTCTTAATTTTTTCAAGAATTAATTTTCTTATTAGCACAATGGTTTAGAAATTTATCTTATGTGATTTTTTCACTCTTTTAATATACCTATGTAAAAAAAAAAAAAAAAAATTAAAAATTGTTAAATTCTGACAAAAATTGAATTTTTTGGGAAGAAATCCTGCTTCTGGGCATCCGACGTGTCTGGCTAACGAACTCATCTATTAGGGTGTTTTCATCATATTCTCATCAAATTTAATAAACATTGGATGTTCCGTTCGGAAGTTATCGCGCGAATATGCCACCATACGAGTGGCCGTAATAGCTGAATTTTCATTCTAGAAATTCGTTAAAAATATAAAATACCTTAATGTCATGACTATTTTTCATCGTAAGCAATAATATACTTTAATTAAATACATAAATTGATAATTATCAGAGATTAGCAAAATAATTTTTATATTCAGTGCGGAAAATGTGGTAACAAAAATAATCTAAGTCACGACACGCGATACTAAATTAAACATGCATGCAACGACGAAAACTTTGCGTAGTTCAAATGGAAAATCATTTGAGTGAAAACTTAATAATTATTTTTTGTAATTACCTAATTAATATAACTGACACTGTAATGGTTTTATCTTTGGGCATATTATTACATATTTAAGATTCAATGTCAGTGTTTTAATGAGATATTTTCCAATAACAAAATAATATATAATTATTAACAATTAAATAATTTTAATCCAAGAGCAAAAATGTTTTCCACGTTTATTAAGACTGAAAAACAGTTTATAGATGAAAAAGTAGAATATTTTGTTCTGTGACAATAAGTTGTAATTAAAATCCAATTTGGGTTTTTTTAAAATTTATATATTTCATTTCAACGTTTATCATTTATTTCAATATTTCGCATAATTATACAGTTTGCTTGTATTTCACTGCAACATTAATCATGAATAATTGAGGATCACAAACTAAAATTCTTTTGTAGGAAATTATAATTTATTGCTATAATTTTAAACTAAATTAGTTTACATTAATTTCTCTGAAGACATTTTCTATGCAAAAATTAAATATATATATATATATATATATATATATATATATATATATATATATATATATATATTTATAATTCATAATTTTAACATACAAAAGTGTTTGAATTTTGCCGCCATATTAGTCAGTGGCGTCAGTCATTAAATATATTGTACATGTAAAATCGTAAACAGAAAAATCGGCATAATTAATTAATTATGAATTCCCAAATGGTGTGATTAATTTTAATGTTCTTCCCAAACTGTTTACTATCAAATAATGTAAAATTAAATATTTTTTATTTTCATGTCTGCTAACTATACGCTAAAAAAAGACTAATTAATTACTCACTAACTATAATGTCCTAAATAAAAAAATTATACTCCTAAATTTTCCCAAATGATTCCCAATCGAACAAACGTATTTTCAATTTAAAAGAAATTTTTCGACTGCTAACTATATAGCAGTAGTCATTATAATAAATTGAGTCGTGACCATGTCCCTGCCACTTTCCATATAGTCCATTATAAAAAAAATGGACTGCTATATAGTTAGCAGTCGAAAAATTTCTTTTAAATTGCAAATACTTTTATTCGATTGGGAATCATTTGGGAAAATTTAGGAATATAATTTTTTTATTTAGGACATTATAATTAGTGAGTAATTAATTAGTCTTTTTTTAGCGTATAGTTGGCAGACATGAAAATAAAAAATATTTAATTTTACGTTATTTGATAGTAAATAGTTTGGGAAGAACATTAAAATTAATCACACCATTTGGGAATTCATAATTAATTAATTATGCCGATTTTTCTGTTTACGATTTTACATGAACAATATATTTAATGACTGACGCCACTGACTAATATGGCGGCAAAATTCAAACACTTTTGTATGTTAAAATTATGAATTATTTTTCGAACTGTACTTCATTAGTATGTTGTATATTTACATTTTACATAATTTTATTGACAGAAAGTATGAATTGAAAAGTTATGTTATAATATACAACATACTAATGAAGTACCTACAGTTCGAAAAATAATTCATAATTTTAACATACAAAAGTGTTTGAATTTTGCCGCCATATTAGTCAGTGGCGTCAGTCATTAAATATATTGTACAAGTAAAATCGTAAACAGAAAAATCGGTATAATTAATTAATTATGAATTCCCAAATGGTGTGATTAATTTTAATGTTCTTCCCAAACTATTTACTATCAAATAACGTAAAATTAAATATTTTTTATTTTCATGTCTGCTAACTATACGCTAAAAAAAGACTAATTAATTACTCACTAATTATAATGTCCCAAAAAAAAAAATTATATTCCTAAACTTTCCCAAATGATTCCCAATCGAATAAAGGTATTTTCAATTTAAAAGAAATTTTTCGACTGCCAACTATATGGCAGTAAAAAATGGACCGTTTTTTGACGCCGCTGTAACTAATATACCAGATGGCGTTGATGTACTAGAATAAAATTAGAGTCGGGACATGATTTTCGATAGTTCGCTATTTTTCATCAAAGATTCATCTAAAATAAATTGGAAATAAATTAAATATTTAAAAAAATACTTTAATTCAACCTAGAAAGATTAATTAAATTAAAAAATTTTAATTCTTCGTTAACACATAACTTGGTGACGATACTTTTGTACTCAGTCATATGATAATTAATTCTGACATCTATTTGATGAAAAATGCTCACTTATCCCAACTCTATTTAGTATGCTCCAATACCATTAGCGCCACGTAGCGAACTGTGAGATTGAAAGGTCCGTCTGGTCTTTGAAAACAACTGGCAGGGACATGGTCATGACTCATTCATTTTCCGTCCAAAACAGAGCGGGAATCTTCAAAGTTAATTATCACATGTTTGAGTAAATATTTTTGAGTACGTAATTATTGTTAATAAATTATGGAATAATGGACAAAAAAAATTTTTACTTTAATTTTCTTTCTAGGTTAAACTAAATGATTTTTGTTTATATTTATTTCCTACGTATTTTACGCAAACTTTGGACAGAAAATGCCGGAACCAATCAGCGTTCAGCACACATGTCACGACTCTATTTATTATAGTGACTCTAAATAAAGCCGCTTGCCATTACTTCTTTTTCTGATGCATAGCATACATTTTCAATGTTGCAGTTGGGTATAAATAATCTGTATGAGCACATATTGCAATTTTTATTTTTCTTATTTTAAAAAAATAATATAAATAACTCTTTAGTGAGATGATAATAATAATTATTGGAAAATTCATATTTCTCTATTTTTAGGGTTTCGTACCTTAAAAAGAAAAACCAGTCCATTATAAGATTGCTCTTGCCTTCTGTCACTCATAGACGTTTTTCTCGAAACTATGTAACGAGGAAATTGAAATTTAGCATGATGGTCTATGTAACGCACAAATATTTCGATAATCAAAGGTTACGTAATAGTTTTTGTAAATATTTTTTTCGGGTAAGTTTGACCCTCTAAGAAAAAGTTGAATTTAATGTAGTGTTGCTCAATTATACGATCGTTGGAAAAAACTACTTTTGCAGATTCCAATATATTTTTTTATAAATTTATTTTTTTTGGGTGAACTGATTATAAAGATACAGCTTAAAAGTGCGGGAAAACACCGTTCACCTCTGATCTTCCGTTTACAAAATTAAAAATTTGGTATAATATTAGGGTTAGTACTTTAGTAGTTATTTATTAAGTTACAGATTACAGAAAAATTGCCAGACTTTGAATTTGTTAGTCTGCGAAAAAAGTTTTTTTCTGTAAATTATAAGACCATATTCCCAGCATGTTTTAAAAAAAAAGATATCAAAATTACCTAATATCTGAAATAATTTGAATATACTTAATTCAGCTGTTTGTTAACAAAGTATTTCGTACGGACCCCCGATTGCGCTTACCCGTCTTGCACTTGACCAGTTTCATTTATTTATATTCCAAGAAATCATGATGTATATGGCAAATTATTTTTATAAATTGAATTAAAATTTATTATTACGGTTTAAATATCGAGTGTTTTTGTTAACATGATATTTTTTAAATTTCTTAAGATATTTTTTTCCCATGTACCACATTGTGTATGATATAGTTAGAAGAAAGGGTTCGTAAAATAAAGTTGAGGTCCCTTTTACCATTTTTCATTTTTAAGTCCTGTTTGCAAAATATTGAGTTTTTAAAGTGGCGAATAGCTTGGACATTCCTCACTAATTTTTAAATGGTTGATCCAAAAAATCTGAAAAAATTACAGATTACTACCACTTGCTAAAAGCAAGCACGTAACTAAAATTATTTCGGCTAAGTTGTGTCTGTAACTTTCAGAGATGTAGGCAAGCAAATATTCAAAAATTAAAAAAGTAATTTACAGTACAGAAAATCATCCCCAATAAACAAAATTTTGCATCGAGATTATATTTCAGTATTAAAAAATATCCTCCAAAAATTCAAAACTATATCATTAGAGAAATGTTGGAAAATGGGCGAAATTTTCGTTTTTCGTAACTCGAGGAATAATTCCATGTACCCTATAGAGCGGGATATTATTAGAAAGATCTTTTAAAATGAAGTTACGGTTTTTGAGGCTTGTCGAATCTATTTATGTATCTATTTTAGATAAACGATAAAAATGTACTTAAATGCCTTATATCTTATTTCGAAAGTTGAAAAAGGCTCTAGTAGTACCGAAGAACTCTGACTTAATGCGTGTATAACACAAACTCGGCGAATTTTTTCTTCGCAGTTATCCGTATCGAAAGTTCTATCATTGTAAAAAAGCACCTTATTTATTTCCCATGAGTTAACCCTTCTATAACTACTTTGTGATATCATTGTTCGAACTTTTGAAACGTAGCTTTCTGTAATCTCGTTAATTGAACTATTTTTATAATACGTTGAGTTCTAATGAAAATGTATATTTCCTTATTTTTATTAAATAAATAATGTTGCAATTTAAAATAATAATAAATTTACAAAAATTAAAGTGATAACGTACGTTTTTGTATTTAAATTCTTTTTGCAAATATAAAATATAAGTGCACAAAAATTACTTACCTATTTTTACAAAATAAATTTCTGTAATTAATTCAAAATGAGAGAATAACAGCTAACTTGAGTATTGTACAAATTATAATTGAATGTCAAAATTTTAAAAACCACATTTTTCCTCCTTTTAAAAACTTCCAAGGTATTTTATTTATTTATTTGTTGTTTAAAAATTTCACAATGTTCTATTGTAAAGTAAAATTCGAATCAATGAAATTTTATTCAAATTTTCATTGTATTCAGTGTATTTATTTTATTAATGAAACTTTTATCTTAATTTTATTCAAAATGATGCGATGATGTTAATTATACTAAACAAAAAATCAAAACAAGCAAGATTTATAACATTGGAAAATTTTTCAATTGTAAAAGTTACCAATAAAGTGAGCCGCGGGAGAAAGATCAAATTTAAGTAGCACATGCTCATTAGTTCATTACTTATATTACGTATACATGTATCATATAGTTAAGTAAACTTAAAAGTGAATGCACAACTTAAATAAAGATTTTTTATAGACTTTTAATTTTTTTTATAATTTCAGAATGACGTAATTAATAGTAATAAGAATAACAATAAATTAATAACCGTATGGCCGACGTGAGGGGGGCAACCGGGGCTGTAACCCCAGGATCTGAATTTGAAAAGGGCCCTAGGGGCCGCTCCTCACTATTTTTGCTCGTCATTTGTACTTTTGAGGAAATTTTTTTAAAAATAATTTATCTGTCGGGGCCGTCATTTCGCTCCATGGCCCTGATCATATAGTAACAAGTTTATAAATCTGTTTTCAAAACTTCTTAAAGTATATAGTAGATTTCTTGTTAATAATACCTCTGCCGTACAAGCTTCTAACAAAATTAAACTATTGAAATATAGGGGATTATTTACGTGAACATCTTATACACATTATTTGTAAAGTTTATTCACTTTTCTTTATTATACTTATACTATATCATCTTACGTCATTACTGTAAGCAGTGATTGGCTTAAGTCGTTTAAATATAGCGTGTTCCCTTTCAATCCGTATTTTTTGTCCTTTGTTAGATACTTTTGTTAGGTATTTTTAAATGCAGTGGATAAAAAATTTCCAGCAAATGTGAATAAAGTAATGCCACCACATTCAATATTAAAGAAAAAGCCGAAAAAAAGAAAGCCGCAAAAGGATGATATACCATTGACTAATTTACGAAAACTAAGAAAAGATTACCGTATTCCGGTGAGATCATATCGACATTTCGTACCGGTGGTTTTAGGAACATTAGTTGTATTAGCACGGAGTCGCGGTGTAGAAATTTATTCTATTGAACGCTATATTAAAAAAAAATATAAGGTATGTTGTGTAATATTTTATAATATTTAAAAAAAGATTTCCTGAAACAAAGAATTTTCAAATAAAATTCGCCAAGTGCGTGTCATTTTGTTACAATGTGGAAACACATTAAGTCAAGATTCCTCAGATAATCTGTTTTTCATAGCTTTCGCGAGAAAATATAGGACATTTAAGTATACTTTTAATAGAGTATACTTTTGTGTCGCTAAAAACAGGAAGCAATGAATATTAAAGCATCAAGAATACAAAATATCATACATAAAATAATCTAAAATAATTATTTTATTAAAATGAATTAAATGGTGGTTGATAAAAATATTTTTTGACTTAAGTGAACTCATTAATTTTAATATTTATTATTTTTTATCATTGTTTTTTTTTTTTTTCTATTTTTGATAATTAGTAGTTATTTTAATTAAATAAATTGTAGTAAAAACAATTTAAAAATATGAGATCATTGCGTTAGCACAACTTTGTTAAGGTAGTGTTTCCATTTTTAGGCAAGAAATAAGGTAACGGGCCTAGTTTCTGACCTTTTAAGAGTGACGGCTGAGGTTAAACGACAGTAATAAATATAAGTTTCAACTTAAGAGACAATTAATAATTTTATCAACTAGTTTATGGCTTTCAAAATAAAGCCATACAAGTAAAATAATTATTTGAATTGAATTAATAATTTAAATTAATGTTTTAAAAATTGACAAAAAGGACCCAATTTCTGACCTTCAAAATTTCTCATGTGACAGTTTCTGACCCTGACAGTGGCCTAGTTTCTGATCCTTAAATTTAAAAATACAGTTTTTTAAAATTTAATTTATAAATAATTTTTTATTGATAAAAATGAATGTTTAATGTAATACGTTATGAAAAATAACAAAAACTAATCGAAGATAACTATAAATAGCAAAATAACTAACAAAAACTGGTTAGAATTTAACTGGGCCATACCACTTTAGAAGTGAGCCTAGTAATTGACCCTCATATTTCAATAATAAAAATCATTCTAAGGTATTTTATAAATATTTTAAAATAAATTTTAAACAAATATTAACCTGCTCATATATTTTTAATTAAGTTTTCATACTTACATGATGAATATTGCACAAATCAAAATGAGTACTTTGTAACATAAACTGTTAAGAAACTACCAAAAAAATAGTGTTTACACACATTTTAAACTTAAAAATTTTTTTTTATTTAGTTAATATATTCTAAACTTTTTAAATTGCTGTTCATTAGACACAGAATAGATTACTTTAAATTAAGAATTTATTTTTTTTCTTATTTAAAATATAGTTTTTTTATTAATTTATAACAAAGTTGAAAAGTTCAGAAACTGGGCCAGGGTCAATTACCGGGTCTTTTACCTTAAATGCTTTTTGTTTCTTGATATTTAAAATACATCACGTGCTTGCAAGAAAACTTGAACAGAGGTTATGATCATCAATTTCTTCCATTTCTGCCCTCCATGGCTTATCTAACATTTTTATTCAGAAACATCCAAAATTATAACATCATAGAGATATCTAATCGATCAATATAAATGTTGCTATCCCATGAAGCCTGGATTTAAAATTGATTTAAAAAAAATGGTGACCATTGAAAAAAAATTTTTGTTACTTAATCTGAATCGTCAAAATTTTTGTTGAATTTTAACTCTTTTAAACAAACCATATTGAAAATTTTTTTGTCTCAAAATGCCGGACTTTTTACTGCCAGTGATAAGTACAATAGATAAGGTTACAAAAAAAGAAAAAGAAAAAAAATCAAAGACCCCATCATCAAAAAAGTGAACCTTAGGAATTTACAAAATATAAATTATACTAAACTATGTTGATAAAATTGAACATTATTTAGAAATAGAATTATACCGTATTTCGGAAAATCTGTCACAGATGACGGCACCTGTGCCAGTGAATATATACATATCACAGCATTTTGAGCCGCCATATTGCAGGACTAGTTAACTCGTCTTAATCATTTAAAGAGTTAATATCGCCGCTTCATGTGATAGAGAATTTAATTCTGAATAAAATAAGCTATTTTTGATTGAAATTGGTCCATGGATTCGTAAGTTATTGAGCCTATTCATAACAATACTGCTCGCTAGCCGCTCGTAAGCACATTGCTTAAAAACGAGCACACTTTTAACTTGCTACCTTAATATTATATATTTCTATTTCACTTTCCTTATTCTCCTGAGAAAATAACTTCTGAAGTTTACAAAGAAACATACCTAACCATAAACTATATATGCCCGTACAGTGATAGAAATATAATATACGAGTATATAAATTAAGGTAGCAAGTTAAAACTGTGCTCGTTTTTAAGCAATGTGCTTGCGAACGGCGTTATGAATAGCCCCATTGTGTAAATATAGTTTTGGAAAAAACGAAATTCAATAGTTTAGTCCTTGTGGATGAATCCTTGTGAGCTTGATTACAAACCCCTGTAATTTTTGAAATTTAAAAATTTTTTTCGAAAGTTGGCAGATTTACAATCATTAAAAAAATCGTGAGAATCTGCCTTAAGTATTTAAAAAATCATAAAAATGATACAACTGTCACAATTTCAGATACACTTAAAGAAAATTGCTACGAAAATTGAAGATATATTAACGGATTGTGTTGCCTGTGGTTATTTGCTGAAAACACGTGCTAAAAAGAAAGTACTTTATAAATTTCGTTTCCCTGTTAATAAATTATTGCCACATACTAAATATCATAAAGTTCCAAATATTAGAAGAAAAAGACGAAAAACTCAGAAGAAAAACACAAACTATTTGCCATTACATTTTGAGTATAAAAAAGATTTTCAAATTGTATAAATGAATAAATAAAATTTATTCGGTAAAATGAAATTTTATTCCTTCATAAATTGCTCTCATCCAAACAGCTACAACTTGGGCGCCTGGGTCAGGATACTTGATCAAGTGCGGTTTTTTCGCTACTGGACTACTATAATTGCGTTTAGTTGTAGTTTTCTCAGCAGCTTTTTCAGCACTTTCCGCCGCTGTTCTGGCGATTAGCAATGGATTTTTAAGAATCTGTTGTTCGTCAAGCATTCGAATATTATTCAGCACATTTTCAAAACAATCAACCATGGTTCCATCGCCAACATCAACTTCACCGTACCTGTAAAAAATTAAATTCCGATAGTCGATCCAATTCTCAAATTGGGCTGACTATCGAAATTATTTTTGACTTACTCTTTTATACATTTTGTGATTGCTTCTAAACTTTTATACCAAACTGTATGATCAGTAAGACATTGTGATGTAATTTTCATAAATTCTTGAGCAATCGTTTCAAAAGATACCACATATAAGGGTCCAAGCGTACCAGGGAAATGTTTCTCAGCCATTTTGCTGAGAGTCCAGAACATTTTGCCCGGTTGAATCACGTCCATCTTTAAATTTAGTCAGAAGGTATATTGTTATTGAATACGATACTTGATATTTGTGTCAAATGTTAAATATTTCGATGAATTATCATTACATAATATGTCTAATTTTAAAGATGAAACAAAAATATTTAATAACTATTTAGAAATTTTATTTTGAAAATCGTTATTTTTCAACAATGATTTAAATTAGTGAGAACGCACCATTTCTTGAAAATGACGTAACATTTTGTAAATAGATATGTAATTATGTCGATTTGGATAATTTTCATCGGCGAAGTGAAATTTTGTTTTATTTGCAATTGTTTCTATTAGCTTGAATATACAGTAATAATAATCAATCAGAATTCAAATAAATACTTGCTTTTACTTTGACATCTTTTACGAATATAATCAAAGTTTTGAGGTTATAAATATTGACATTGACGTTTGGCTGCTTCAAACCGTGACGTCATTACAATAAACTGTTTTTCGCGCCAATTTTTTCATTTAAAATTGTAGTTACTTTTTTTTTTTGATGATTTTTACAGAATTTATCGAAAATAAAAAAAATCAATTAACTGATATACAAAAACAAGGCTTTTAGAATATTTTCTTAAATTCAATCAACAACCCTATTAACAAAATGAACAACAAGTGATTTCTTTTATACCTTTCCTTTCTGCAACAATATTTTAACCGATTGCATAAAATGAGCTACATTTGATCCAGTGTCACCATCGGATTCCTGGGCGTCCATGAAATTCAATTGTTTTTCACAGGATATTAACGCATCGCAAACAAAATTGAATATTGTATGTACGGTATTAATTAATTTACAGGATAATTTTGGCCCAAATGACATTTTATCTTCTATGTTTTCAGTTTTTTCTAAAACTGATGGAATATGAATGTTTAAAGTTTCATGATTTGACGATAAATCAAAAAATGTTGTATGTTCCCAGCCAGGTGCAGTTGTTTTCATGTCTAAATAAGATTTAAGTTGGTCATCTTGCATCTACAAAAAAATTAAAATTTTGTTAATAACAGCAGAGTAACTAAATATGTAAGTACAATAAAGGTTACTTTTAAAAGGGAAACCGAGTATCCACGTGAATTCAGAGAAGTTATAAATTTTCCGCAATATATTCTATCAATAGTATATCCTTTTTTCTTTAATTGGGTTATAACTTCAGCAGCAATAATTTTATCTTCTATAGGCAATGAAGACCCTAAATTATTAATCATTACCGTTAAAGGAATTAAGCAAGAGTAAGATCTTGATTTAAATTCATCGAGTTCCTCGTTTTTCAGTAAAACCTCTAGCATTAATTGCACCTAATTAAATAAACAATTTAAAATTTTGATCCATAATTAATATTTTGATGATTATTACCAACTCAGTAAATGATTTTACTTCTTGTTTTTTCATATTTTTTGAACAAGAACTTTCTAAATCAACTCCTAGTTCACAGTACCAAATACATGAACTTGAGGATGATGTACAACAGTCATCATTCGGATATTCTATACTTAGTCGAGCACTACAAGTCGACAAGCCATTTTTAACAATATGCTGACAATATTCAAGAATTGAATTCAATGATTTCCCAGCTTCAGCCATAGCACCAGCTATTTTTGTTATTAATACAACGCCAGCTAAACCAAGACTAAAATAATTGATTAATTTTAACATTATGCTTTTATGTAAGATTAATTGCATCTAATACCATCCTACAGTTTTATCTTGAATTCCGAAACAATCATCACCAACAACCATCATTTTAGCATTAATTTTTAACATTTTTGCTTTATTTATGGCTACGGAGAAGGTAATTCGTTCTTCTCTAGTATTTTTTACGATTACTAAAACGCCAGGCTGATGATTTGTCCCTAATTCACGCAGAGCAGTGAAGATTGTTGGAATTTGTGGAGAGTGATTGAGATTGCCTTAAATATAATAAGTCAATATTTTAATATTCTACTTTTCGCTGCCTGTCTAAAGAGTAACTCCCCAAAAAAACCCTATTTTTATTTAAAACTTGTAGACCTGTGTGTAAAACAATTTCACAAAACGGACAATACATACGATGCAAACCATTTTTATTTATAATAACCATTTAACCATTTTTATTTATATAATATTTTGGATATTCTGTATAGGTACATATTATTTTTCTAATAACTTTAGCATCTTTATTATCTTTTGTATAAGTTTGTATCGTTTGTATCGTTTGTATCATCTTGTATAATGTGTTATGTATATTAACGATATTAACTATATTAATAAACGTAATAAACTTTATAAACACCTACACAGATATAGAGGGGAAGTTTAATAGGGAATAAGAATTAGAAAAATGAATGTAATAAGTGTAAGAAAATCGAATTTAAGTGATGTGTGTCGAGTTTGTTTATCATCAACAAATGCCCCTTTTACTGATATTTTTTCGGCAAGGCAATCGAACTTAAGCGCAACAATTGCAGCTGCTGTTATGGAATGTGCACCTGTACATGTAAGATAATTTTAATGTCAAATAGCGCTAGGAAAATTTTTCTTTAAATATTTTATCAATCCAATATACGAAATATTAATATTCAAGAGCTAATTTATTTTTTTAGAAATATTTTAGTAAATTTGAAAAAAACAGAAAAAAATGTTTTACTGAATGTACTAAAAGAATGTTTACATTACGTAGTATTTCGTTTACAAAGATGCATAGAATTCATATTTCCAAAATGAATATCTATTATTATTCTTTTATTTGTGAGACTTTTCCAACAACGAAAATCCTAGTAGCGATTATTTATTTCCATTCATGTCGTAATTTTAAATTCTTGATACATAATTTACTATTAGAGTGAACTTTGGCTATTGGAACGGAAAGGCTGTAGGCATTTTTCTTGAAGCAGGTAACAGGGTGAGACGGGTGAGATTTAAAGAATATAATATAATGTCAATTTTTGAACAAATGCGACTATAATTATTGCAGGACATAATTTGTATACGTAAGTATTTTGAAAGTAAAGCGAATACCACTTTTTTTTCTTTCAAAATTTTGCAGTTTTTTCTCAAAAAAGTAAAATTTTATTATCAATACTATATTGCATTGTTATTGTATTGATTACTATATTACAGAATACTATTAGCTCGAAACTTGGTCGTATTTGGCTGCGTCAATTAGGTATACATTTATATAATTAGTCTATATAATTATGATATATAATATTATGTTCATTGGTCTGTGGTCGCTATATTAAATAAATGATTTACTGATGCGATTTTTCAATAAACTGCTAATTTTTAACCAAAGCAACATGATTTCCTTGTTTTCCAGAAAAATAGAAAATTGCTAAACCGATGTTGTATCCAAAATTTTTAGAACTCCACTCAAGGGACAAGAGAATGATAAGTTCTTATAAATGAAACCTACTGTATATTTCTTTCTTTAATACTTTATCATATACATAGCACGCTCCCATTTAACAATTTCGTCGCATACAAGATGTGTATAATGGCACCCCTACGTGTTTTAGAGCAAATATGTTTGAAAGTGATAGTGTCTAAGTAATAGTTTGTAACAGTAAATCATACAAATATATAAATCAGAAACATTGACGCCCGTGATCTTTGACTTTCTTATTTAGCAATTTGGTCCCAGTGGATTGCGTAATGGGAGTTTCCTATGTATTTAAAACAAGAATCTTTTTTAAATTCATTTATTCTTTGTTAGAACTTGATAATTTATATTTTTTTCAGATAGTCCAGGGTGATGGATTACCAACTTTAATTTGCAACTCATGTAACAATAATTTAGAAATTTCACATCAATTTCGTACGCTGTGTGTCCGGTCCGAGTCAATATTGCAACGTTATGTAGCCCAACATATAAACACATCAGCCACCAACAATATTGAAAATTCGGAAGCACAAACAACATTTGTGACCGAATCAGTTGAAGAGCAAAAGATTACCAATGGTGGAGAACAAATTGCCGAAAAGGAAACAAATTGTTCGGACCAACAACAACAGATGGAGACAGCTACAATCTATATCAAGCAAGAAAATGAAGACAACGTTCAACAACAGCAGCAACAACAACAACAACAACTACAGAACGCACAAGTTCAGCAACAACAACAGCACCAACTACAAAACGCACAAGTTCAACAACAACAGAATTACCACGATAAACCTACATCAGAGAATTCAATTATCAAAGAAATCACTACAGCACAAATTATTAGTAAACCACAAAACTACAGTGAAACGAATGAAGCTACCGTACTAAAACATGAAATCATAACCGAAGTGGACAGCACAAAATTGAACACAGATGGCAATTGTTACCAAATTCAAGGCGCCATTGAAAGCACCTGTTTCTCCACCGATCAAACTCAAGAAATCCAATATCGTTTTTTTAATCCAATCATCGGCAATACAGACGGTCAAATCATAAAAGTGAATAATATCGACAAAACCAACGCCACAATCAACAATTCAAACAACACCATCCCGGAACAAAATTTCGAATCGTATCTGGTCAAACTGTTCACGAAAGAGGAAGAACGCCCACACAAGTGTAACGTTTGCCTGAAAACATTCAAACGCAGCAGTAACCTCTCCGAACACGCAAAAGTGCACAGCGAATGTCGACCATACAAATGCGAAATATGTCAGAAATGGTTTAAACGTAGCTGCGACTTGGCCGAACACAAACGATCACATTCAAATGAACGTCCATTTAAATGTACCGTGTGTCCGAAAAGTTTCAAACGTAACTGCGATCTATCCGAACATATGAAAATTCACACAAACGAACGGCCATTCGAGTGTGACATCTGTCATAAAGGATTCAAACGCAACGGACAATATTTGGAACATCGTCGAATTCATACTGGCGAACGCCCGTACGAGTGTGAAGTTTGTCATCAACATTTTCGCACCAGTAGTAAGTTGTCGGCACATTCACGGATCCATAATGAGGAACGAAATCATAAATGTAGTTTATGTCCGAAAAGTTTTCGAAGTTATAAATCGCTCACTATACATTCACGCGTTCATTTAGACCAATAAATTTGTTTGTTTTCGATTTTAATTACCTAGGATCATTCAATTCGTACATTTAATGGGAACCAGTAGCATTTATTGTGTAGATCTAAATATTTATCAATATTTCGTAATTATTTAATCATATATAATGTTTAAATCAATTATTTGCTACCAAATTCTACAAATAAATAGTGTAAAACGCTATTTATATAGGTATAGTTATAGATGGATCGTGTCTAATGTTCCTTCTAAAGCAGGCGTTTCCAAAGAGTGGCCCTAGAACTCAAAAAATGCGACTCATAATGTAAGATCGTGGAACTTGTAAAAATAATTTACATTTTTTTCCGTTGTAAAAGATGATTTATCCGTTGAAAATTATCAAATTTTATATGCAATGTCTCTTACTTATCAGTCGTGGTAAATGATATTCAACCTTTTTTTACAATGTCAAAATCTACTTTTACATAAATCAGCTTATTAGGTTAAAATAATTCCGCGTATGATTTTGCTATTGTGTATACAATTCTGATTTTGTCAAAAATGGGAAAAACAGTATCGAAAAACTACAAGCAGCTTCAAATTTTATGTTTTTAGTATCAAAATTACGATTTTTAGAGCTTGTAAGAAATTTTGGTATACGTGATGACGTCATCAAGTTCAATTTTTTATATTTCAAATTAATAGCTTCAAAAATGAGATCTGTTGGTGAAATTTGTCTAGTTTGAGTGTAAAATTTTCATCTTTTCCTGTAACAATATGGCTTATTTTCTGAAAGTGGTTTGTGTTAGGCTATACTCCTATTCTCAATTTGTAAATCAGAATAGGAGATCGCCCAAAATTCACTCGGCGATAGACCAATCGATTTAACCGACGGGCTAAATACCACTGTTATATATGTATATAGTTTATTCGCCCAATCAACGAAGTTTAAAGAAACACATATTCCTTTTGTGTTCTTCTTTATTTTAATATTTTTTCTTAGCTCGCCAAATATTTCGGTATTTATAATTGGGTTCGTTAACGCAAAATTTTGGGAATACCTGCTTTAAGGTATGTGACCGGGTGCGCGTATAGCGTTTAAAAAATTCGCGCACGAAGTAATAATTAATCGTAATAAAGCTATCATTTTAGAGAGCGAGCGTTGCAGTCATTCGAGATGCTTGACTCCTCAATATTAAAGAATCGCATAAGACAAATGGTTCAAGTCATTGTAATTTTTAATTACATTTTTTTGCTCAATGATTATTCACTTGATACGTCAAAATGACATTCACTCTTACTTTCATATCAAAAATGACGCATTTTCTTTAATTGCGGGTCAAAGTACAGTGTCGTCTGTATTTATTTGTAGAAATAACTAATAAAAACGAAATTTTCCTATTAAACTGAATAGATTCCCCTCTGTTGACACACATCAAATAATTTAAATCTTACGAGTAAACATAGATGGACCTGATCGTTCTAGTTCCAAAAAAATGGTAATATATGTGTATTGTAACACGACCACAAGTTTTTATCGTGAATATATTTGTAGATAAAGTTAAAAAAGAAATTGTAGTTAGAAGTTTAATTCAACTGATTTGAGAGCTGAATATATGGTCCTTCCAGCTAGGATTCTAGATAGCTACAATTTGAAAATTTAGAGCATTTATAACACAGAACACTAGAAGCAAACTAATATAAAAAAGTGTAGCTCGCTTGGAGTCTTTGTTGGTCTATCACAGCTTAGGTGATTCAGTTTCCCGCACCACTTGTCGCAGTGCGGACATTGATTGTTGCAACAATGTAATACATGAATACGTAAGCCTAGAATACATACATATTACACCAGACATTATGTGTACGTACCGTTGTCGAGTGTGTATGTACGGTGTATGTATCATCTCCCACTAGTCACCGAGCTATACATACATACGGAATATCATACACACTAATATCCACGACACCACACATACAAACTCTAAATATGTATATAACCATAGAACGTGGGGACGCTCCTCCCACTTTTGTGACGTAAAATTCTGGCGACAGTCGGAACACTATCATATAGTAGTTTGGCCCCTTGATTTATAAGAATATTTATCCTAATTTTCTTCTTCAGCCCCTCTTAGTCAAGTCGACCCTAGCTTAATCCACAGGAATGAATAGATAACTCTTTCATCAACTTAATTTTTTTTTTAATCCTTACACTTTTCAAAATATCTCAAAATGATTATAATTTTAACCCCTAAATTTAGGGACTACTTAATTTCACCCCTTAACAATATGTATTAGATATAGTTTTTCCAAATATGATCGTAAAAATTCAACCATCTTTGTGATTTCTCTCCAATCTTCATCAAGCAAGCCTTTTGGTTTAATCTGCAGGAGTGGATAGCTCTGTTAAAGGTAACATTTCATCTGTTTAAACTTTTTTCTATCTCTTATAGTTTCCGAGATATTTAAACAACAAATGTAATTTAAACCACCCACTTTAAAAACTAGTTTTACCCTTTAAAATGATAAAAAGCTTCTTACTGGATACGTGTACTTTTTACTTACACATCCATATACAGAACTTCAACATATTACGTACGGTTTGTGCTTTATAACGTTTTGAATTCTTTCCTATTTTCGTGACGTATCTCACACTATTTTTCAAATAGGTATCGATTTATAAGATGTATTCACATCCAATAAAAAACAAAAAAAAAACTAGTAATTCTGCCTTTAATACTAGAACTAGTGTGTCCTCTATTTGCTAGGAATAATCTTTCTCATGACCCTTTCTCTTTGTTCTCTTGTAGAGTAGTTTTAAATTTAAATCAGTAATCAAATCCAAAACTTTTTGTAGATAAATAATTTATTTAAATGTGACTTATATGATTAAATAAGTATAGATTTTGTTATGTATCAATTATCACGCCATTAATAAAATTAATATCTAGGCTAATTTTTCATTTTTAATATGCTAAAGTAAAATGTTAAAATTTAAGTTCCTTTTTGTTGTGAGCCATCATATTATACAGGGCAAAATTGTAATAATTTATTAGTAAATTAAAAACTAGAAGTGTGCCATTTGAAAAAGCTTGATTCATTTTTTACACACAGGCGCACGAAAAGAACTATAAAAAATTGATAATTATTTGTAAGATAAATTGATTATTTCACTTTTTGTTTTGTAGTTTTAAAACAAGAATGTACTGTATATTTATTAGTAAATGTTATTAAAATATGAAAATACCTTGTATTGCAGCAGTTAACATTCCTTGTCCAACATAAGACACAAATGCCGGTTCATGTCCTGCTCCACATCCTGCTAAAAGTTTTACCTTTTCCTGTAGCGCAGTATTATGGTCTCTTCTAATTATTATTCTATAATTTTCTAATAGTGCGACTTCTCGATTTAAAAGTACAAGACCTTCTAATGAATTTTCTATGAATGGTTTATCCGGATTTTGTAAAATATTATTTCCGGGTTCAGAACAAGCAGATGATTTTAAACATGACTGTTCCATAATTAAAAATTACGAAAAGGATTAGCAACTAAATTTTGTTTTTTATGTTTTAAGTGAATATTATAATTTATATAATAATTTATATTATTATATAAATATTAAATAAAATATATTAATAATTTTAAAATTGGATTTAAAGCCGTCAAGATATTGATGGCATTTTCCCTAACCTAAAAAATTATTCTAATAAGTTCACATTACTGACATTAGCAAATACTATTGTTTATGTCCCTGCCACTTGTTTTCAAGGACGAACCTTTCAATGTCAGTTTGCTACGTGGGGCTGATGGTAGAGGAGCATACTAATTATAGAGTTGGACATGTGAGCATTTTTTATCAAATAGATGTCAAAATTAATTATCATATGATTGAGTACAAAAGTATCGTCACCAAGTTAAGTGTTAACGAAGAATTAAAATTTTTTAATTTAATTAATCTTTCTAGGTCGAATTAAAGTTTTTTTTTTTTTTTTTTTTTTTAAATATTTAAAGTTTGAAGTATCAAAACTCATGTCCCGACTCTAATTTTATTCCAGTACATCAGCGTCATCTGGTATATTAGTTACAGCGGCGTCAGAAAATGGTCCATTTTTTTTATAATGGACTATATGGACAGTGGCAGGGACATGGTATTGTTTATTTGTAAAAATATCCCTTACTTTATAAATGCTTAAATCACCTCGATTTCTCAAACTGCCACACTTTTCATGACAGATTAGTAAATATAATCTAGTAAAAATCACTAGCACTGGTAGATAATTTTATTAACTTTTACACTTTTACATACTGATAATTTCTATCATTTAAATTTTGTTTTTATAGATTCTGATACATTCTGATATAATATAAATTTTTTGTGAATAAAAAAATAAAATGAATTTTTTTAGCCTAACGTCAACTAACGTAGCTTACACCGTTACACACCAGAGGGCTCTGATTAAAAAAAATACACTTTAAATATTTTTTCATGGTTTCCTCTGGTTTTTCACAGTATAAATACTTAATTTCTGAAGTACAGCCACATTAAAAAGTTATGGAATAAAAACAACCAGTCAATATGCTAGAAATTGTTGTTTATTAGGTATGTTAATTTTTTGAATTAGAGCCCTCTGGTTTGTAACGGTGCAAGCTCCGTTAGCTAACGTTAAGCTAACAAAATTTTCTGGCGAACGCCCCAAAAATTACAACTTTTTCTATATCCTCAATGTGATTGGATAACTAATAGTTGGCAATTTTTGCTTTGAAATGGGGGCTACAATTGAAAAATTCAACAGGCAACCCTGTTCTTATTTAGGTTTTTTACTTATTTATGAAATAGACCCGGCCGAAAATGAACTGAGATGTGCAAAAACGCATTTTAAAATGGATCAGTCTAATTGTAAGTCACTTTGGAGGTAAGTTCGATATCGGTCAAATACATGAGTCTTATGAACCATAGGCCAGTGAGTTGACTTATTTTACCCATTCCAATTGCGCAAACAAAGGAAAGTCTCTTACTTCAAAATCGTTTGGCTAAAACAGCAACAGATATCACAAATTAGATCGAAAGAATATTTGTCGTCACGAAGAATAAAAGAATCTCTAATTTTATCACTATTTAAAGTAGCGCAAAATTTAAGAAAAAATTTTTATAGAAAAATTAAATTTAGGTTTCAGATTATTTACGATTTTTGTCTTTTTATTTAAAAAATAAAATAATTTTTTTAAACTTAAAATGTTTATTTAATTTTTGTAAATATCATATTTATTATAAATAAAATTTTAAAAAATAAAAATTGGCAAAAGAAAAAAATATTTCCGTAGAAGCATCATTCATTTTTACCAATTTTATTATGAAACAGGTTTTCTAAATCATGAATGCAACAAATATGGAAAATTAACTATTTTAAGCTTCTGCAGCAGCTTTCACGATAGCTTCGCTGACTTCAATTGCAATAGCAGCTTCAGCTCGTGCCTTATCATCTGAAGCTTGTGCCAATTCACTTTGGGCTTTGCTAAGATTTTCACGGGCAGCCTGTGGATCGAGGTCGGTTAAAAGGCAAGCTTCTTCAGCTAAAATCTGTTTTAAAAGAATGTTAGTAGTGGTCTTTTAGCAAATTTAGCATGATATTAGAAAAGTCGAAATTGTACCTGTACTGAAGAATCTTCATTTACTGTAATTGTGCCACTGCTGACGAAAACTTTGTTAGTTTTTCCATCGGTTTCGTATACTGTTACTACACCTGGTGCAAGTACGGCTAATGTGGGTACATGTTTGGGTAATATACCAAAATTACCCGAAAAGGATGGCACATCAACTTGTTTTACTACGGTGGAATCATAGAATACCTAAAAAAAAAAACTAGAAATTAGAAAAAAAAACTTCTAAAGGTGACGAGCACCAACCAGGAGATTTTGTAACTAACTTAGTATTTTATTAAAAGAGTGAAAAATTGACGATTTGAATTACTTTCTATACTAATGTAGTATTTTCAGTTCTGGAATATTTTGCTAAAGAAGTATTGAAAATATTCTCTTAGGGGTAAACAATTGCTAGTGTGCAACACTCTCGAGTATTATACTAAAGTAGTAAGTTTGAGAGAAAACAAAGCCAAAATATACTCCTACCCACTAGCAGGAGTATGTAAAAGAGTATCTTTAAAAAACATTAGGGACCTGTATTTTTATGCCTTCTTTTCGGCTTATTTTGATAACTGGACATTTTTCTGGGTTTTTAATTAGAGATATTGTAATATGACAATAAATATTACAATCAGTTCTCGATTATTTGAGGGAAAAATAACTAAGCTGAATGTGAAAACCCAGCCACTGTATGCGTACCTATATATTTTTTCTTCTAAATAATTAAACAACACTAAAAGGACCTAAATAAAAAAAAAGTTAATTAAAAAAATCCAAAAACCTTTCTGTGTAAAAAGCAAACTAAAACGGTGGAAACAAGATGAAATAGAAAAAAATGTGCGCCATATGGGAAAAATGAAAAAGATAAAATTTTTTGTTTATAATAGACGCTACCTTTTTTATCTTTTTCTGATAAAAATTTTATGTTACATTATACATTTCTAATAACTAAAATAGTATTTGTAGAAAAATAAAGTAGTTCAAACTAAAGAAGTATCTTATGAATGAGTTCTCCGTGCAAAACTAATGTAGTAAAATACTTCAGTAGTAAATACTTCTTTAGTTCTAACTAAAGTAGTAAATTTCTCTGATTTGGTGCTCATCAGCCTAAATGCTTGATTGCATTTTAAAATGAACCTGGTTAGCTGCAGCTAAGGTGAAACTCATTTCATTTTCACTGCGAGCTTCAGCATAATTTCGGAATTGAATTCGTGAAACGGCTGGTCGAATGAAACGAGAAAGTTGACGGAAAGCTGACATTTTTATTCTGAAAGATAAAAAAATTTCGGCAAATTAGTTTAAGGTTAGAAGAATTATTACATAATAAAATATTGATTTTTAATGACTATACCCACTACAGTTTCAAAAGAAATTCCAAATTGGGTTATTACTTAAATAGTATCGTCAAAAAATTATTATTTGTAAAAAAATTAAATCAAAATCTTACCTTTTAAAATTATGATTTAAGAATTGGCACAACTGATGTTAAATTTCCTATTATTTCACTTTTGAAATTTAACCAGTCCCAACGTTATGTCAGCCAGTCCCAAAGATATATAATACCATCGTACTGTTGAATTGATTGAACCCACCACAGAATATTACAGAACGAACGGTAGTATCTCTATACTACTGAAACCAGTGTAACGACCACGGAGTAATGGCGCACAGCAACTATCTCTATCATGAAATCTGCAGTGTGCATTTTTGTGTACCTAAGGCTACTAAGCAGTTACTCGCTCAGTGGCACTCACTGAGTGTAGGTCAGTCAAACAATAATGGATTTGATTGTTATGTTGGTTGTGTTGGCATTGTTGCATTCCCATACATAGCGTTGTGGTATTACACATACGTATGCGAATACGGTCACGTGACTGCCACCTCTATCTTAGATTGCGCACACATACACAGTTTAGAGCGCCAATACAAAGTAAATACCGTGCACGTATATAACATATTTTCCATCTCTTACTGGTTACACTGATTCCAGTAGTGGAGAGATACGTATTGTACCTCTGTCCTCTGTGGTAACGACAAGGGATAAAAAATATAAATGTTATATAATGGTTATATATGTGCACGCGGAGTTGTGGTGGTAGTGCGATAGATGGTTGTGTGCAAGGAACCAAACTAGAATGGAACTCACATTACACCTGTTTAAACCATAGATTACATACTTGAAAAATGTTTTTCATGTTTTTTTTTATTTTATTTTATTTTATTTATTTAACTGAATTAGATTAATTTTCATAATTATTTAGAGAAAGTTCAAATATTTCTTTTATTGTGAATAAATTAAATTTTAAGAACTAGCAGAAACTTTTAAACTCATTTTTTGATAGTGTACTCTCCTAACATTTTTGTAATCACTGCTTAGATTATTTTTATTCTTCCGATTTAAAATAATCAGAAACATCAAAATGATTTTTTGATAATCTTCACATAAATATCTAATAAAAGTTTACAAAATCAACAATTAAATACATAATACATACTTATATATATAATAAAATGGCTAATAAAATTATACCAATTTTATCCACTATACCAAATTTAAACCGTGAATTAACCCGCTTATTACCCAATTTACCTTTTTGTCTAGTTAATAATGGTAATTTTTTCATAGGATCAATTTTTCAATTTTCTTTATAATCGATTCTTTTTTTTAGGAAATATCGATCAAATTTATAAATCCGAAATTTTGATAGCTGATGGCGATTTACTAATCCCACATATGAATAACTTAAAAAACGTAAAATGGGTTCAAATAACATGGGCTGGATTAGATAAGATTATTAAGAATAGGAATTTTAAGGGTGATTTACCGTATTTAGTTACCAGATTTTCAGGCAATCATTTTGGCCGGTATAACGTTTGATAATTTTATTTAAATTTTTAAAATGATTTATTTAATTTTTTACTTTTTAAGAATAATGTCTGAGTATGTTGTAACATCTATAGTTAATACAGAACGAAATATTTTTAAAGTTAAAGAGAATCAAGTACGAAAATTGTGGAACACAGATAATAATATTTCGGATTACAGAACAATTTCAGATTTGGTTATAGGAATTTTAGGATTTGGTCAAATTGGATCCTTCGGTAATTACTTTTTTAAAGACAACAATAGGTTTGTTCGTTAATGCATTTTTACGGGAAAGTAATTTTATTGGGGCATGCGCAGACAGCAACGAACAAGCCTTTTTTTTTGAGGTGCTAGTCGTCTGTTGGGTCCACATTTATATGGATTTATGAAAGTGTAATTGTACAAAAGTCTCATTTCCCGTAGATATAAAAAATGTACTATAGTACGATAATCATCATTCTTTTATAATTTTGTGTCCTGTACCTAGAACTTTTTTCTTGTTAATTTTGATAATATAAAACTATAGAAATTTAATTAAATAAATTTTCAGTTTTTGATTTTCATTTGCTAATTGGGTTATTAATTAAAAAGAAAAGAAAACCCATTTTACTTTTATTTACAAAAGAATTAGGTACTGTTTGATAGAGTGGCATATTTGTAATAAAAAGAGTATTTCTTAGGAAAGAGTACCTACAATGAAAAATTTTTACAAAAATATTTTTGTTGACCTGAAAAGAAAGATCTTTACAACCACATTTGCATAAATTTAAATAAATATAAACGCAAACCTACGAGACGGCTATAACCCGTTTTTTGAAATATTTCTAATTTTAAAATCATTTTAGTTGCACAAACTTTAAATCTTCTTGGAGCTACGATTTTGTGCTTGGGGCGAACAGAACGAAATTCATATAGTTTACCCCCCTTCATAAAAAATTATTACACCTATAAACACTTACCTGAACTATTACAAAACTGTGATTATGTAATAAATGTCTTACCATCAACCAATGAAACTGTAGGATTACTGAACGGCGATATGTTAAAAAATTGTCAAAGTACGTATTTAAATATCACGATTTCTGATATTTTTGTATAAGAAGAAAATAAGTTAATTTCAGGAAAAAACTCAATTTTTATTAATGTTGGTCGAGGTTCTATTATTAAAGAGGCGGATTTAGTAAATGCCCTTAATCAGAACTGGATTTCGGCCGCCATTTTGGATGTGTTTGAAGAGGAACCACTTCCAAAGAGTAGTCAGTTATGGAATATGTCGCAGGTAATTTATTATATGTACTTTTGCTCTTGATTTCAATTCATAGATAAGATTTGTAATTTTTTATACAGGTATTTATAACGCCCCATGTGAGTGCTGTGAGTCGTGCCAAAGATATTGCTGAACAATTTGCTAAAAATTATGAGCTGTATTGCAATGGTGAATCAATTCCGACAACTGTGGATTTCAAAAGGGGTTATTAAAGGGTGTCATTGTTGATATTTTGTAATTCTGTATTAAACAGTGATACATTTCTATATTTTTACAATTTTCATATTAATTATCAAATATAGAGACTAACAATTAAAAAAAAGAAAAAAACTCATTTCTTTTTAATGAAATATGTATTTCATAATTTTATTTTTGATATAAAATTCAATATTTGAAGAGGAATTTTTTGTGTAATTTTTTAAATCTAAAGTTTGGTATCTATTTTATCAATTTTCAATTTTTTTTTTTACATTATTATTTTTTTTTTAACGCTTGTTTTACATTCACTAATTGTCGTATTTATCGTATTAATTTACAATAAATAATAAGAAATTAGAAGCCTATAAGAACCAATCTTTCTTAAAAATTGACTTTCATTTTAACCCTTCAGCACTCCTGCTTCGAGAGTAAACGAAGCATGTTGAGTTTTTCCAAATTTGATAATATTTACAACTGGCTTTACTTGCGTAACGATAAAGTTTCACAATTTTTAAAAAAAAAATATTAAATGCATTTAAGTCATTACAGATCAAGATACTACACGTAACTGACGTATAATTACTATATTTAAAAATTTGTAGCCGTTACATATTTGTTTGCGCGGTTTAGTAGTGTACATGCGCCGTTTGCAGTTTTTTTTTTTGATACGGTCGAATACGACTAAATACGGAAAACATTATTTTTTGAAATATAAATGACATGGTATTAGAAGAAGAAATACTTTTAAGTAATACAGATTTTTCTTTGATTTTCTTATTTTTTTTACCTGTAACACTTTCCCATAATCTGCTACTCCAATTTCATAGGATACAGATAGATAAAATTAGTATATAAGGTACGTATTAAAGTATAACCTTTATCTTACTTGAAGATAAACAACTAATGTTCGAAACTATTGTCACAATAAAAAACAAAGTGGTATTTTGTCAAGTAAAATTCTCATAACTAGAGCGCTGAAGTGTGAATAGAAGCATAAGATTTGGCTCTTACAGGCTACTGTCATATGTAAAATAAAAGTACATACTAAATTTTAAATTACTTATAATGGAGTCGGATAACAAAAGCATAAGGAACTGTTTCCCCCCTCAAAATTTTTTTTGTAGCATGTTAATTACGTCGAAGACTATACGAAATGAGCATTTTCTACCACTTGCAACCGCCGCTACGAAAGTTATCGGCCATTTTATGAAAAATCGATCATTTTAGTCATACTTTCTAAATAGAGATGAATATATATCGGTATGTGTAGGTCTAAAAAAAATGAAAAAAATTGAGACTATTCACTACGATATAGTCTACCAAAGGTTACAATATGAAATTTTTATCTGCACACATAACCTTAAAAAAAAATAAAAACTGGAGATACTCCTAAATTTTGGTTTTTTCGTTTTAACTTCGGACGTTTTACTTCAAATTTGGTGAAATTTTCAAAAAATGTACTTTATAACATGGACAATAACTGATTAAAATTTCAAATCAAAATGTCTAACATAAACCCTAAAAATTGACGTCGAAATTGAAAATTGATTGGCCAATGATTTTTGTGCATTGGATCGTACGAGGTTCTTTTTTTTCTTAAATTGTAGGTTTTTGTATGCACTTTATGATGGTGAACAAGAAAAAATTTTTAAGCTTGAAAGAAAGTGGAAAATATCGATTAGAAATTCAAAATTGTCGGCAATGAACAGTATTTGAAAAATAATTTAAATCAAGTAAACCGCTATTATTTAAAAATTTAAGTCATAATTTGTTCCATACAAGGGTTACAAGCTTCCATATGAGGATTACACAAATCGAACCCCATTAAAAACCAAGTTTGGAGAAATTAAGGTTCAATTGTTTTCAAAAATACACAACATCAAAAGTATATAAGCTCCCACCCACCTCACAAGCTGCAAATTCAACAGCAGCTGCAATAATTTAAATCAAATAAACCGCCACAATAATATTATGAATTATAATAATTTCTCCCATACAAGGGTTACAAGCTTCCAAATGAGGATTACACGAATCGAACCGAATTAAAAAACCAACTTTCGAAAAATTAAGTAAATAGTTCCTTGGAAGGCTCATAGGTATTAAGTCACTTAGTTTGTTTCTTGGTTTGTTAGTACACTCTTAAAGAATGTTGAATTTGCAGCTTGTGAGGTGGATGGAAGCTTGCAGCATATATACTTTTGATGTTGTGTATTTTTGAAAACAATTGACACTTAATGTCTCCAAACTTGGTTTCTTAATCGGGTTCGATTCGTGTAATCCTCATATGAAAGCTTGTAACCCTTGTATGGGACAAATTATTACAACTCATATTTAAATTATGGCAGTTTACTTGATTTAAATTATTTTTCAAATACTGTCCATTGTCGACAATTTTGAATTTCTAATCGATATTTTTCACTTTCTTTGAAGCTTAAAAACTTTTTCTTGTTCACCATCATAAAGTGCATACAAAAACCTACAATTTAAGAAATAAAAGAACCTCGTACGATACAATGCACAAAAATTATTGGTCAGTCAATTTTCAATTTCGACGTCAATTTTTAGGGTTTATGTTAAACATTTTGATTTGAAATTTTAATCAGTTATTGGCCATGTTATAAAGTACATTTTTTGAAAATTTCATCAAATTTGACGTAAAACATCCGAAGTTAAAACCAAAAAACCAAAATTTAGCAGTATCTCCAGTTTTTATTTTTTTTTAAGGTTATGTGTGCAGATAAAAATTTCATACTGTAACCTCTGGTAGACTATATCGTAGTGAATAGCCTCAATTTTTTTCATTTTTTTTAGACCTACACATACCGAGATATATTCATCTATATTTAGAAAGTACGACTAAAATGGTCGATTTTTCATAAAATGGCCGATAACTTTCGTAGCGGCGGTTGCAAGTGGTAGAAAATGTTCATTTCGTATAGTCTTCGACGTAATTAACATGCTACAAAAAAAAAATTTGAGGGGGGAAACAGTTCCTTATTCACTAAAATTTGGTGGTTGTCCGACTCCATTATTATAAAAAAAAAAATAAGTTCATAACAATATAAAATTTAAAACAATAAATTCTTGCAGACAATTTCAAAAATATTTTAATGTCTAGTTTTAATCGAGAGAAAAACTGGCGAAAAAATGAAAAAGCTATATACAGCTTTTTATTGAAAATACTGTAAGTTATGTAAAAATATCATTTTAATCATAGACTCTAAATTTTTATAATAATGTAGCTATTTATGTACATTATCGGGAAAAAAAGCTTGAAAGAGAAAAGAAAATAAGTATTACTTAAGTCAAAAATTTAAAACCTAAATTAGAATACATTATACATAAAAAAAAAACTTATACTCCTCCAACTTAATGGTTAAGTTTTACAAACGACTGAATCGTTCATGTAATGACAATCTTGGTCGATTTTCCACCGGTACAGTAATCGACGTGATACCGCCCAATTGCGTTAACGGTGGTACCGATTCCGTTCTATTGATCGGATTAAGACTTGTGGTCGTTAACGGATGAATTGTTGTGATTGGATTTATTTGAGTTGGTATATCGGGCGCGGCAAGCGGGCCAAGGTTCCTGCGACGACTGCGCTCTTGAATCATGGAGATTTCACGTTGAATTTGTGGGTCCACTTCGGAACTATGGAGCGGTGGACGATTTAAACGACGTCTGTTATTAGATCTGCTGTGGGAACAAAAAATTTGTTAAGCATGTGTAATGCAGGACTTCCGCGAGCAAGTATACTTGCATGCAAATATACTTTTAAGTAAAAATTAAGGCTACTTGCTACGTGCATGCAAGTATACTGTTATTACTTGCATAAGTAAAAATATTTCTACTTTTGCTGTTAAAATCCCACTTAAATTAAAAATGGCGAAAATTCAATAAGGTGAGGAACTGTCAAATAAACACCGGAAAGAAGTTAGCACCGAAAGTTGAAAAATCTTTTTGTTTTTTATATGATTAAATTGCTCCCAAATTGCTCCTTTGAAATCAATAATTGCTCCACCTGAAGCTTAATTATTTAATTAGCTATTTATAAAGAAAAAACATTTTTTTCCGTTATTAACGTTATGAAAATCTCCTAAAATAATATTTTTTTATATAATTTCTTTACGTCAATAAATTGCTCCCAATCTGCTCTACTTAATTTAAAAGCTGAATATTAATTTTTTTGAATAATAGGGTACTTGACTGCTATTAAAAAAAGATTTAAAATGGTTTGTTTTTACGTATGAATTAGTTAATTTTTGATAATTTTTATAAAAATTATCAAAAAACCACAGTTTAATTTTAAATGAACAAATTGGCGCGAAAAACGACTTGGCGTAGTGACGTATGCAGTGACGTCACGATTTAATTTAAACAGATGTCACTTCAGTCATCTGTACACGGTTCTATATCTATGGTTCTATATTTGTACAAAGCATTACCAACATAATTAACATGTATATGACTGGTTGTCATAGACAATTTATCTAGGGTAGTCATATTTATATACATATTGTCTATCTTGTCTATAGTATTCATATATAAAGCTTATAAATCGTGACGTCATTTTAATATCTCGGTGCGTTTTAGTCATTTAAATAAAGGCTAAAAATTTATAATTTTCAAAATAGAATTTTTAAATAACTAAAGAATATTTTTATTTGTCACTGCTAAAATTGAATATATTTAAGGATAATACGTAAAATTATTCAACATTTAAAGCAAATTTTGATTACAGTCAAGTACCGTATTATTAAAACATTTTGTTTTTTTATAATGTTATTTAACTGTCAAAATTCAATTATCCTTAAATATATGCAAACGACTTAAACGTATGTTGGATTGCCTATACGTTTTAATAATACATAACCTAATTGTAAATATTTTTTATTTAACATATTTTAATTATTATACAGAAAAATTAATATTTAATAACTTTCAAATTAGATGGAGCAAATTGGAAGCAATTTTTTGATGTAAAGAAATTATATAAAAGTGTATTATTTGACAAGATTTTGATAATAGAAATAGTGAAACAAAAAAGTTTTCTTGTTTGTAAATAACTAATTAAATAATTAAGTTTCAGATGGAGCAATTACTGATCCCAAAGGAGCAATTTGGGAGCAATTTAGCCGTATTAAAAACAAAAAGATTTTCCAACTTTCGGCGCTAACTTCTTTCCGGTCAAATAAACTGTTTAATATTATCAAAACAATAAACAATAAAATTAATAAATTTATATGAAGAAAATGAAAATTTATGAAACGTTTGAAATAAAAAGTACTGAAATCATAAAAGAAAATACTTACAAGAAAATTGTACAAGAAATGAATTGAACCCCAGAGCAAATAAAAAAACAGATTGTATCATTCCGAAGGAAATTTTTTTTGAAAAAAAAAAAAAATGATCTAAACTGATTGGGATCGGGAACTGATATCGGGAGTTTTTAAAATCTGTTGTGTTTAATGTTTCTGTTAATAAAGTATCTTTTATATTAAAAATATATTTATAAAGTTTCTTTTACTCAAAACTGTCTTTTCCCCGAGAATTTTTCTTGGGGCAGTACTAAAGCAAGACATTTTTTTGATGTGATATTTTTATTATTGAATTAAAAAATCAAATTTTCCTCATATAAATTTCATGCAAGTGTGCTTTTACATGGTTTACATGTAACAGGTCTTGTAAGTATACTGTTATAAAAACTTGGCCACGCCCCCCTAAAAACATTACTTTTATGCAAGTGTACTTGCTCGTGGAAGTGTAGCTTAAGGCGTGTTGTAGTTTTAAAGAGGTGAGTTATAGTTACTTTATCGTGAATCCACCATTTAAAAGTTGTCGCTCTAGTGCCAAATCATTTGCGACGCTAACGCTCAAATCAGCGGCGGCAGCAGTCGCGAGACCATTCAATTGTCGATTAGGTCGATTCCTAATATTTTTTCGAGGAATTCTTGGATTCAGTGTTTGAGTTCGTAGCAGTTGATCACTTCGAAGAGTGCCACCCGTATTCTGTTAAAAAAAAAGTATGTTTTATGATGACAGAGTAGGTATGAGTTTCTTTAGTTTTATTGGACCGATTTTAAAAATGCTTCCACAAGGACAGTAAGTAGTAACACAAATTGGGAATTACGGATTTCCTTCATTTTCAAATATGCTTGTTTTTAATGAAACTAAGTGCATAGTTTAAGCTGTGGTTTATATACCCGTTAACACTTTACGGTCCGAGTACACAGCATTTGTGTAATAACCAGAACAACCGTAGAGGCCGATTGCGATCAATAATTACACATACATGCATTGACCACTAATAAACACTCTGTAAATATTTATAAACGGATAACACCTAAAAATATAATGTTATATTATCATTTATTTTTTTATATTTTTGTAATTGTATTGAAATGTGTGAATGTGATTATAATAAAAGTATTTAACTGTTTTTTTATATTTTTTATTAGTTTATTATTGTGCATTTTTTTTTTATTAAAAATGTGTATGTTTACACATGCTGAATTATTCCGAGAATTTATTTGTATAATTTTTTTTTTAAATTTAATTCTTTCAAAATATTGCCAATCTCTGGGGAAATTTACTACGTAGATGCGCGGACTATAGTGTTAATTCCACAATCGATAATATTAAGTGTTGGCACCATCGATAAAGCTTTGGGGATTACTACGCAGGATATCTGAGGTTGAATTTCACCTACGGCAACAATTTAATTTTATAAATATTTATGGGATTCGATCCCAGTTTTCCCGAGTATTAATTAATTCGATGTTTTACCCATGGCGCCACCACTAAGAATTATAAAGAATCCAATTAACATTTATATAAACTACAGCTAGATGTACTTTTAGACTCGATTTTCTTGAAAACTTGAAGTCGTCACGTAAAATCTCGTTACTCTGTTACTAAGGAGAGCTAAATTAAGAAAGATAAAAATAAACGAATTCCTAGGTTGTGTACACCACTTGAAAAACCGAACGATTTTAAATGAACAGAAGTTATGTAATGTTTCGGTTAAGTAACCAGGGCCAGACCTACAGTTATTGCGAGGGGGGGGGGGCAAACTTTACTGTCGGCACCTTCCCCGAGAAAAACGCCAGATTATACATTTTCGCACCGATATTTTTAAAATTTTTCCTTGCAGAAAGTTAAGTGCAAAAAAAACCCTCTTAGGGTCCCTAAATAAGCCACGAGCAAAAAGACATAATCCAATTCATCGTTTTGGCGCCCCTAAAAACTTGTAGGGGGCACGTGCCCCCGCTGCTCCCCTAGATCCGGCCCTGGAAATAACCATTATATAATACCCTGAAGCAAAAAATTTTAATGATGTAAAGACCCTCGAAATTGGAACAAAAGATGATAGAATAGGGTACTTGACTGAGGTTACAAAAATATTTTAAAAGCTTTGTTTTTTCATATCATTTAAGTGATTTTTTTTATTTTCGACAGATTCTGTAAAAAATCATCATAAAATATAACCCTAGAATTTTGAATGAGAAAAAGACGGGAAAAACACCTCACTATAGTGACGTCACAGTTTGAAGCAACTAAACGTCAATGTCAATATTTATAACCTCAAAACTTTAATTATGTTCATAAAATGTCAAGGTAAAAGCAAGTATTTATTAGAATTCTGGCCGATTATTATTACTATATATACAAGCTAATAGAAATATTCAAAAGAAAACACAATTTCACCTCACCGATGAAAATTATCAAAATCGACATATTTAGCTACAAAATGTTACGTCATATTCGAGAAATGGCGCGTTTTCACTAATTTGAATATTTGTTAAAAAATGGCGATTTTCAAAATAAAATTTCTAAATAGTTATCAAATTTTTTTATGTTTCATCATTAAAATTGGACATATGTAATGATAATGCATAGAATTATTTAACATTTGACACAAATTTTAAATACAGTCAAGTACCGTATTAAAATAGATTAGATATGGTACCTTTGAATTAGGATATGTGCGGAAACTTTAAGTTTTGAAACGTATTAAAAAAAACAAACTCCGAATTCTATGGTGAAATTTGAATGAATAAAATACTTTAGAACAGGGGTCGGTAACCCGCGATCCGTTGCAAGTTTTTATGCGGCCCATCAAGCAATATAATTTTTTGAACAATTTGCTCTGCTTGTGCAGAGTTGAGCATACTCTGTACTTTTTTTGTTCTCTGATGTTATTATAATATGTAAATAAAATTGTTACTAAAAATTTTTTTTCATGTTGATCTTTAATAAAATTTATATTTGTATTAAAAAAAAGAAAATACCCCTGTCGCAGCATCCTGCATAATATAGCGAATTTCCGTTTACAAAAATTAGCTTTTCTTGGAACCTAGTTGAGATAGAATAATTATTGTTCGAAAATCTTTCTTATGTGATTTTTTCTCTTCTTTTAAACGGTCTAAGAAAATATCGCAAAAACTTTTGCACTTGGGGAAATTTTAGCAAAAACCATTCTGGACATAAATTTTAGTGAATGTCATTTTCGACCTTTACGGAATAGGGACTCCAAAACAAATTATTTCAAAACAGATAAATTGAATTCAAGACGACCGAAGCCGTGGGTAACAATTAGTTTAATATAGGGATGGCGATCTGAGATCGATTAATCGAAAATCGATTTTCTGGGCTAAGAAAATCGATTTTTTAAATCGATATTTAGCAATGAATCGATTCAGTAAATCGATCTCAGACACTTAAAAATCGGGATTCGATTTTTCCTGAAAAAAAAAAAATGTTTACAATTATCGGAATACCTCTACTGGTACTTCAACTGTTGAAGGTGAATCAACATTCGTAAATAGGGCAAATAGTGATGCGCAATTTATTCATCATTTTTTGACTGAAAAATTAACTTACTCGGCTCGTAAGTTTATTTTTGTGGTCATGGATTCTTAAGAATCATCAGCTTTCAGCTTCGGATTCTCAAACTGCATCCGAGACTACAAAAACTTACTGTCCTTGCTAAGTAATATACTATTTTATATCAGAAATAATTCTTAACTTTGACCTAATTATAAGAAAGATTTATACTTTTTACTTAAAAACAATATAAGATCGATTATTTTGGATTTTGTTTGTTTTCCATAAAAAAGTTTTCAAAAAAATCGATTTCTCAAAATCGATTTTTTAGACCACGATTTTTTGTAAATCGATTCTCTAGACTTCGATTCGAATCAATTTAAAAATCGATCTTTTTTTAGAAAAATCGCCATCCCTAGTTTAATATAAATTTATACATACAATTCTTTTGGATAATGCTTGCAACTGGCGCAATTTTTTACTTTGCTGAATAGTCCGCATTCTTAACGCACGTTTTTGCGCTAATAATTCTTGTACTGTATTCAGCTTGACTGGTGGCTTTTTCTGAACAATATTATTCCTGGAATTCATAAAAAAAAAAAAAAAAAAAAAAAAAAAAAAAACATTTAGACGTTGCTGAATTTTAGAGTTATTTATTTAAAATTTACCGTAGATTAGTAGTTTTCAAAACAGGTCTAGTTCCAAGCCTGGCATGCACGGGTAATTTTTCATTATCATCTATTTCCGTTTTAACAGTAACTTGTGAAGTTGTTGCCAACAAAGGGCTTCGATTCGTTTTTTTCCCATAATATGCTGCCTGTGCTCGTTTTAAGGGTGTAGCACCACTCTTGATCATTGACAGGTTTTTCTGTATTACATTTCTGTTTGGTGAATTGGCTAAAGCGAAACGTTTTGATAAATATATTTTAAAAAGTAAATAATATCAAAATGGGTCCCATCAAAATGTTTACCTTGGATTTGTCGTCTGGATAGACGCCACTGTTGGCTCGTATCAAAACGTACTTTTTTCACCTGCAAATTTTTGTGAAGGTGTTAGGAATATAAGGTTAGTTTTATTCCCTTAACATACTTACTTGATTTTGGTTATTTGTTCGTTGATGGATCCCCTTATTTCTTTGTCGGTTCGAATTCATGTTGAAATCTGAGCTAAAATGAGTTTTGATAAGAAAAATATTTTTTTTGTAACAGTAAGCAGTTTGTTTACGCAATTTTTTTAGAATTTACTTTCATTCTATAAAAAGATTTTACGCATATAAGTTGTATGAAAGCAAGGATATTGCTTATTGATTTATTAATACGTACCTGAGAAATTAAAGAAATAACAAAGATTTTCTTTAATTTTTTTAGTAGCTTGGCTTTTCGCTGTGGTTAATGTAACAAAACTCACTCGAATTCATAAGTTTATTTTTTGTAGAGTTTGGTAACTTTATTCAATTTTGTCTCTATGAAAAGGAATAATCTCTAATTTTTTGCAACTTATATGTAGATATAGACACCATAGACACGATCAGTAATTATAACACCTTTTCAGAACAAGAAATGTAAAATTTTCAGTATTTTTTGAAAATAGTATAAAAAGAAAATAATATTTGCTAGATTTTGTACTTGTACTTAAGCATAAACATCTCCACCCTGTCTTCTCAGAATGTATGGAGTATATTAATTTGTGTATTGTGTATGCCAAATACCCACGATCTTATTTTTGGTGATTCGGGACCACGGTATCCACCGTATCCACGGTACCTGTTTACATCGGTTACATGGTTTACATCCTGTTTATGTGACCGTGTTCGGAACCACAGAATATTACAGAACGAACGCTAGTATCTCTATACTACTGAAACCAGTGTAACGACAAAGGATAAAAAATATTCCACCAATATGTTATATACGTGCACGCGGAGTTGTATGTGTTAGTGCGATGGATGGTTGTGTGTATGGGTGTCTTGCATACGCATATACATAATATGTATGTGGTACGTATCATGTACGTATACCACGTATGTATACCGTGTTAATACGACGGCAACAATATGACAACAATTGAAACACACCCATTGGTAGCTACTAAGTGAATGACAACATAGCTCTGCAAAATGCACATAAATGCACATAAGTGATTGCAGAAAAGAGATAGTTGTATTCTTCTAGTGTTCTATGTTCGAAACATTTGAACCACAGACATTTGAACTGTTCTGGGTAGCGATTCTTGAAAAGTTAATTAAAGTGAAGTGGAATGGAATAGCTGAGAACGGAACCAACGGAAATATGTATATTTTTATAAGTTGGTAGATGTACATTATTGTGATAATGGGTACTCTATCGACGAAATTGATTACTAATAAGAGGAGGTATTATTTATGGTACACAATTTTCATTTCCGGTTACATATTCTGTGGAATTTAAAAAATGAATTTTATAAACATTCATCATTTTATTGCCATCTTTCACTTTTTTTCTTGTATTTTAATTATTTTTTATCTTTTATTAATTTTTTTAATTTAAATTATATTATATTTTATGGATATATTATGATATATTTTCCTTTTTATAATAGTAGTTAATAGTAGAAATAAAATTTCGACATAACCTTGTTTTGTAGTAGTAGCGTTTGTTTTTGTTTATTAAGTAATTTTATTTAGTTTTTAGTTATTATTTTTTTTTTAAATCAAGTAAGCATTTTGCGCTTCGATGAGGCAAATTTAAGAATATTAGGAAAAAATATTTTGATGATTAAGAAATTTTTTTTGTTTTAATGCTAATTTATATGTCAAAATGTTTAAATAATATTATAATATATACATATAATAATAACTTATTATTGCTAAAAGATACAGCTAAGGAAATTTTATATTCGCAAAGGGCATTTAAAGAGCAATTTTTTAAGCTATCACACGTTAATTTAGAAGTTGATTTAAAAAAAAAAAATAATAATTGTCACGGCGCCAACGTCGCGTAGCTTCTTTCATTACGATGAATGTAGCATTGGTTGCTGTCTTTACTGACGTTATGTGATTTCACAATTCTTTCAAACATTATGGTTCTTGTCTTTGCTGACGTTATTAATTGAACTGTTTCTTTATCAACGTAAGGAGCTACGTGACGTTGGCGCCTCGAAAATTTTCTTTCGCCCCATCGAAGCGTGGAAGTCTTTTTTTTAATTATATAATTAGAAAGAAAAAAATTAAAAACATCAAAAAAGAAAAAAAATTTCGCGGCGCTAACTTCATTTAGCTAATGTAAGATCAATAATGTTTAAGCAATACATAAAATTAAAAAATAATTATTATAGCACACTCAAGAAGGAACCGGCTTGAAATATTTTTGGCTATAATACAAATTTTTATAATATTTATGACATATTTCCTTCTTTGTCTTAGTACTCAGTGGGCCATAATTACAAAAAAAGAAAATAATAATAATTAAAAACTAAATAAAATTACTTAATAAACAAAAACAAACGCTACTACTACAAAACAAGGTTATGTGGAAATTTTATTTCTACTATTAACTACTATTAAAAAGGAAAATAGGTGTATCATAATATATCCATAAAATATGATATAAATTAAATAACAAAAATTAATAAAAGATAAAAAATAATTAAAATACAAGAAAAAAATTGAAAGATGGCAATAAAATGATGGCAATAAAATGATGAATGTTTATAAAATTCATTTTTTAAATTCCACATAATATGTAACCGGAAATGAAAATTGTGTACCATAAATAATACCTCCTCTTATTAGTAATCGATTTCGCCGATAGAGTACCCATTATCACAATAATGTACACCTACCAACAAGGGGACAAACTAGGTGGTCTATGTCTCTGTTCCACTTGTAATGAGTTTGTGACGTAAAATCTCTCCCACCATGTCGTGTAGGTACACACCGTTTGTAATTGTGTTAGTTTGTTGTTTGCCTTTGTGTGGGTACTCACATATACCACCACAACACACGTATTATGGGACAGACCAAGCTGTCCAATTAAAGTAACAATGGTGTTCATTGTTAACACAATGCAGTGTGTGTTCGGCGACGGACACTGACTGACTACCTGCCTTAAGCTGTGACTAGTATACAAATGACTCCAAGCGAATTACACTTTTTTTATATTAGTTGGCTTCTAGTGTTCTATGCCTACCAACTTATAAAAATATAAAGTTTATCCCAGTTAAACTCACGCATGACTCATGCTAAAAAGTTTAAAAAGGATTGTATTAAAATTTCCCATTTCAGTTTGTTATTTACGTAAGGTACACAACAAACAAAGATAAATATAGAAAAGAATGTCCCAATGTTAAGGATAGGAGATTTCAAAAACGTATGTCATATTATTTTGATTCAAAATAAACTGCTATAACCTTAGGAAATTAAATTTTACTAAAATTATGTATAATGGTTAGTTTTCATAAGAAATTAAACAAAATGAAATCTATTTATTATTTTATATTATTATAAATTATCTAAATTTACTATAAAATATAGTTGAAAGATGATTTCGATCAAATTTACTATAAAACATATATAAAATAAATGGGTTGGCAGCTCTTATTTAGTAATTGTTTATCTGGTTTTCTATTGGTTACATACAGTTATGCCGCTGCTACACGATGCTACGAACACCTTCCAACATTCGACGTTGGATAGTTCATAGCATCGTGTAGCCGTTGTTCGAACCTACGAGTGTCCAATGTCGAGCGTCAAACATTCGCATTTGGTCGTGTCCCGTTCGATGTCGGTATTCTTGCACCGAGTCAAAGGGATGCTTCGAACGTTTGAAGGTCAATGTTGGTTGTGTTCGTTGGTTGCGCACGACTCGTTCATGTGAAGAGAGACAACATCAGTGTATAACATTAGAGATAACATCAGACAGATAACATCTTCGTCACGTTTGTCCCAACACATTATACAAGAGAGACAACATCAGTGTATAACATTAGAGATAACATCAGACAGATAACAGCGTTGTCGACTGAGTACCAACAAATCATCATTCGTATTGGATCAAACATTCGACTCACCGTGTAGCAGATACATTCGTCGCACCAACTATCGAACTTAATTGCCTCAAACGTTCGATCGAATGTTGGAAGGAACGTTCGTAGCATCGTGTAGAAGCCGCTTTACATAGGTTACATAACGCGGTTTACGTCAAACGTCTTAAGTACACTTAGCGTCTTAAACAGTTTTTAATATTTTATACGTGTTTTTTAGAATATAGTCTTATTTTTATATTATTTACGTTTAGTTTAATTATTCTCTTTATTTCTTTTTGTTATTTATTGTATCCTCATTAGTATTATTATCATAGTTATTAATTTTTTCATATTTTAGTTGTCGTTCATAAGTGAGGTTATATTTTTCTGTATTTCGTTTTTTTAATTTATAGTAGTTTATTTAATTTTGTTCACTCATTCGATTTAGTGAGGGATACCTCTTTATATTATTAAAATGAGTTTAATAAAAAAAAAAAAAAACAGTTAAAGAGTCAGTCTAAAGAGATGGTTTGGAATGTTCATTCATATTTCGAAAAAGAACCAGATAATCTATGTCCATTTTTGCCACTGGAATCAGTTCGACAGGTAAATATATTGACATTTATTTTAATTGTCAAACACAATTTACTAACTAATATCTTATTACAATTTATTTAATTAAACGTTTTAGAGGACAGCAGAAGATTGTGGCGTTAGTGAATATGCGGTTACAAAAGTTAAAACTGAGAAGAGAGCAGCAGGTGGAAATAGATTAAGTTCTCCTCCAAGAAAGAGGTCTCGTTTAGCTTTGAAATCGACTGAGGTCGACAATTTTACAAAAGATACAGTTTCGCGGCTGATTTATGAACTGCATTCCAAACGTATGTAACCATTACATTTTACATATTTTTGTTAATCAAACCTTTTATTATTATTATCTTGCTGTTTCTTGTGCTAAGTGTGAAACACTCACGTCGTATTTGTACTTTCTACAAAGTGTAACTTATTATGACACTTCTAAAGTTCTTATACAAATTTTAGAAGATTTGTAATCGTAAAGTTTACTCGTAATTGGTGTAAATATTATTTTATTTTTAGGGCTTCATGTGACATTGGATATCCTTCAGAAGGAATTAAAAAATCGAGAAATTTTCGAATTCTCCAGAAGTAGTCTATGGAGACTTTCACATAAAATAGGATTTGAATTTTCAGTAGATGACCCAAAACGTGGTTTAAAAGAAAAAGAACATATCGCTGTTGATAGAGCACGTTTCTTACGGAGATATTTTAAATTAAAGGAAGAAGGCTGGAAATTTTTATTTCAAGACGAAACTTGGATATTTCAGCGAGGATTGTCCAGGAAAACATGGCACGATAAAAATATCCAGAGTTTACCAAACAAGCCTCTGGGTGAAGGGAAGCGGTGAGTTTCATAAAAAATTAAAATTTGTATATACACTTTTTTAAGATTCCCTACCCAAAACATCTAATGAAACCTTGCTGTTCTTAGCACAATATTTATTTGTTTATCAGAGTTCTGAAGATGATAAATTTGAGATTTTAAAATTACAGTACGTATTTTTTTACTTAAACAAGTTTTAATAAATTTTCTTTTGTTATTAGATACATCGTAGTGCATTGTGGAGGAGAAGATGGTTTTCTGCCGACTGCGTCACTAGTGTTTACAGCAACATCTAAATCATCTGATTACCATGACAATATGAACGCAGACAATTATAAAAAGTGGTTCGTCGAGAAAGTTTTGCCTTGCCTAACTAGTAAAACTGTCTTTATCATGGACAATGCGAGGTATCATTCCCGTTTAATTGAAAAAAATCCAACGTCCAGCTGGACAAAAGGCGACTTACAAAAGTATTTAGAAGAAAAAAACATTCCCCATGATAAAGACATGTTAAAAATGGAATTGTTCCAACTGGCAAAACAACATGCGTCATGTGTAGAAAAAAAGTACGAAATTGACGAATTGGCCAAAGAAAATGGTCATGAAGTATTAAGGCTTCCACCTTACCATCCAGAACTCAATGCTATTGAATTAATATGGGCCAATTGTAAAGAATATTATAACAAAAATATTGGTAGTGAGGGTTATAGTGATGGTAAGGTTTTAGAGATGTGGCAAAAAGCACTAGGTCGCATAGACGCAGAATATTGGAAGAAATGTATAAAAAAGGCGGAGGAAAATATGATGCGTTGGTGGGATGTAATAAAGATAGTTGATTCCCACCAACAATCTGTAGTAATAGATGTTGGAAATGATTCCGGAGAATCTTCTAATGATGAAAATTCAGAAAATTAAACATGATATACAAACGATGACAGACTGTATTTTGTAAATACTGTAATTTGTAAATCTCTATAAAAAAAATTCTATGTATCATTCCATAATCATTATATATGTATAATTAAAGAAAAACTATTTTTAAAGAAAAACTAACGACTATTTTTTATTTTTTTTTTTAATCCTTGATTTCTATTACAAAAATAATTCAATTTTAAATTATAAAAACTAAATATTTCTATTATATTACGTTTTTTCTATTTCTATTATTAAAATTTAATCATTTTAAAAAATGACAATTTTGTTAAAAGCTTGTCCAAATGATAAGCAAATATTCAAATAAACAAAATTCGCGGTTGACCTTCTGATGTGATAGAATTGTTTCTGAAGTAGTTGTTTAGAAATAAAATGTCCTTTTAAGGGGACAGCAATGCAAATTAACAGGGCAATAGAACAAGAGGGAAAACCCTTAATTTTTTTACATTATATGCTAAAAGTTATAATTATACAAGTAATTTTTAATAAAGAATTCGTTACCTATTGATATGTTGAAAAATTTAAACATTAAAGCTATTATATTTTTAAATAATAGCATGACGATACAATAGAAAATTTTGGAAATGTATTACATAAATGTAATACGTATGTTTTATTTATTTAATATTTTTAACATGAACAGTTAATATTAAATAAAATAAAATACATTATTTTTACATGAATCTCGTGGTTGTTATTATAATTCTTAATAATAATAATAATAAATAATAAATTTCCCAATTAAATATTTAATCTCCAAATGTTAATTTTGAAATTAGTAGTATTTTCTACCACCAGATGTCATGTTCAATTGGTTATTATTATATCATTCTCATTGGCTGTTATATTTCTTAATGTGTTAAAAGCTACGACACACGTCTCATTACTTTATTAAGAAAATTATTTTTTGTATGAGTCATGCGTGAGTTTAACTGGGATAAACTTATACATATTTCCGTTGGTTCCGTTCTCAGCTATTCCATTCCACTTCACTTTAATTCACTTTTCAAGAATCGCTACCCTGGTTTGTTCCAGTAGCTACTGTTTTAAGTTATGTTTAGCAGATGGCAGATAAGGACATCATGTAATTAATTTTTTAAATAACTGTAAGATGGCTATTTTAGTAATGTTAATATCGTTAATATAGAGTCCCTATAATACATAGAGTCGTGACATGTCATCCATTTTCTGTCCAAAATAGAGCGGGGAGCTTCAAAATGAATTATCACATGTTTGAGTAAATATTTTTAAGGATTTTGAGTCGCTACAATCAAAATTATGAAAACCAGTTGAAATTAACAAGTCGATAGATATTAGAATAAAAAAATTCCCTTAAAGATTTATATTGATTTGGAAGCTTTTCGATGACAAAAATGCATTATAATATACAGGGCTGGGAGCTGTTTAAAATGACTTCATTTTAAATATGTATTTAAAATACAAAATGGCATTTTGCATTTTCAATTTTAAATAAGTTCGGTCAAACCATTTTCCATTTTGTATTTAAAATGAAATTTTGAATCCATTTTACATTTAAAATGAAAATGCATGTAATCATGTATACTTAAATTTATGTGTATATGTATGATACTTATGACATATTTATAAATTATAGAACTCAAATTGAACGACTTGAAGTCTAACAAACCTGACTCAAATTTTTTTATAACTAGAGTTGCAATGCCATTTGAGTTAATTTGTTACTAGAGTTGCAGTTCTCCTAAGTCAAACTTTTCTGACTCAAGTTGTGTAATCTTTAAGACATGTCGATAAGAAATATTTTTGTATTTCGAGTAGATGATTTTCGTAATTTGATATTTCATTTACATATTTCCAATTTATTTTATGTGAACCTTTGATGGACCATTTTCTCAAACATGTAGCAATCTGGCACCAGGGCGGCGACACAGGTATTTGGGAATACATGTCTATAATCGAGATATTAATTTAACCAACCAAAAATCACCTGTTAATAGGGTACCTGAATGTATTCAACATTTATTTTAAATATTAAATAGTTTTATGTATTACTCGTAAATATATTTAATTTTAGTAGTGATAAATAAAAATATTCTTTAGTTATTTAAAAATTCTACTTTGAAAATGATAAATTTTTAACCTTCATTTAAATGAGTAAAAACGCGTCGTTACATTAAAATGACGTCATATTTTGTAGCAAATATGACAAATATCATAGATAAGATAAGTAACATGTAACTGATGTAAATAGTTACTATAGTTTAATGCATAATTTTTACACGTGTGTTAAATATTATTTCGACTGGACACAATAATTGTAAATATTGCAAAACAAAAAGCCTAACATCTATTGAAAATATGTTTTTGTTAAAAATGTTGTAAAACGTTTCCTAACGTTACAGTAGTGCGAACACATTAATATTTGCTTGCATCAAAATGTGACGTCATCGCATACGTCACCATGGTGGATCGTTTTTCGCGCCAATTTATTCATTTAAAATTGAACAGTGTTTTTTTTACGATTTTCAAAAATTTATTAAAAATTAATTAGTTAATACGTAAAAACAAAGCATTTAGAATCATTTTTTAATTGCAGTCAAGTACCCTATTCCACTTCAACAACGAAATTTTCCAATTCGGTTACCTAGGAATATTGTTTATTTTTTAGAAATTAATATTCAAACTATAGAGATGTAGTTCCGCTTGGTAGTTCCGAATAACCGGTGTCGCCGCCCTGGTGTTAAACAATTTTCTCATGCGGTTACATAGCAATTTTTAAATTAAAATTTCAATCATAGAGATGTAGATATTTTGAGAAAATGGCTCATTACTAAATTTGCTATTAAATTAGATATAAATTTTTAATTACCGTAGTAATTAATAATTTTTCAAAAAATTATGTTTTAGGTTTAAAATAAAATTTAAATTGTAAAAGATATATTGTAGAAAAATGTCTTAATAAAAAGAAATAGTAAATATAATTTATAAAAAATATAAAAAGAATCATAAATTTTATTTCAGTGACTAATAATGATCCATAGTGGACCGATTTCTTCTGGCAATCAAGGATTATGTAATAAAAATCGCTTATAATTTTAGCCGTTTAATTTATAAGTAAATTTTTTGGCTTGCCAATTTTTCACAGGGCTTTCCCCAAATTTATTAACAAATCAACCTTCAATTCAACAGCAAACTCCCACGAATAATATCCAATCATTAGATAATGTTAATTATCTTCCTGACAGGTTTGAGGTATCTCTGTTTAATAAAACACCTTTTTGTAAGTTTGAAATTTTAAATTGTGTCTTTATTTCCTAGATTACTGTAGATGTGCGGGGCTTTGAGCCACAAAATCTGCGCGTGGACGTAACAAGTCAAGAAGTTATTGTAATAGGACAACAGCAGAAAGGTCCACTCAATGAACAAAATAGTAATATGCAACGCTCATTTTCTAGTTATAATGTCATGTCTAGATCGTTTAAATTGCCAATGCCGACAATTCCGGGAATGGTAGCGTGTTCTATTTCCAATGATGGTTCCTGTATGCTAATTTGTGGACCTTGGTATCAATAAGCAAAGCTATTAAAAAAACTGTCCCAAGAATAACAATACTAACTTGTAACTTTTTCGACATGTCAAATCATAATGTTTTGGAATAATTAATAAACAATAATAATAATAAATGAACGATATTGGTAATAAAATTTTTTAAGTCTTATTTATTTTTTTATTTACCATCACCGATTAACCTTCAGAAATAACCTGGGTAGTTATTTTATATTAGTCAATTGTACATCAATAAATAATAATTATTTCAAATGTAGGTAAGATCGCTTATAGTTATAAGTATCATAAGTATTATTGACCAGTAGTGTAAGTATAATATAACTAATAATTGTTTCTTGCATATTTACCTACTTTCATTTTTTTAAACTTTACATGCTTGTTTGAGGCTTGAATTCAATAACATAAAATTAATATCTTTTTTTAACTGATGTTAGTTCTCCTAACATAATAATATTGAGCGACAAAGCTCCAGAACTAAAAAGAAATATTTGGTAATAATAATTATGATCATAAGTAATATGATCATAATTATATTGTGCTCATATGTATTTTGGTAAAGTCAATCGGGACGCTGTAAAAAAAGAAAAAATACAGCTTATTCAAAAATTGCAAAAAATTAATCAAGTTATTTAGTCTCAATATTTTCTATTTCTTAGTTTTCCTTGGACTCACAATTCATTTAATATTGATTTTTTGTCAAAAAGTTATTAATAAAAGTTCCAGATAATTAAATTATGTATTTACAGTGTTGGATTTATACTAGGGGCACTAGAAGCTAATGTCCAGGCCGGTAAAATTTACCGTAGCTGTCAGTAAGAGGTCCGAAAAAAGTTTTTTTTTGCTCATCACATGTTTTTAGAGAAAAGTTTCTAAAAAATGTGATTTTTTCCAAGTATTTTTAATAAAATTATTATAAAAAAAAAACAACAAAAAATTTGACTGCGTATAACTAAAAACAACAATAAACAAGATGAAATAAAAAAAAAGAAAAATGAATAAAAAAGTAAAGCAGTGGGAGGCTTCAGATATTTCTATTTAACTTGGTACAACATATTGTATGCCGACTGCTTTACTTTTTTATTCATGTTTCTTTTTTTTTTTGTAAGCTTTGACACAAAAGTTAATAGATAATAAATTAATATGAAAAATATTAGATAGGTATACGTTTAAAAAATTTGGTTTTTGTTGATAATTTGTAATTTATTATTTGAATGGAGATTTACATGTTGATATATGATATTTTCATTCAGATTTGGTTTGATTGGTCCTTTTTTAAATATTTATGTTCTTTTAATAGTATTACACAACCATGTGTATTGACAATATTGCCCTTTTCATTTAATGGCAAAAATAATTACTTTCTATACTTAATTGGTGTAAATTGGTCTTTTTATAATATGATGAAAGAGAAATACTTTACTTAATCCAATTATATATTAAAAGAGTATAATATCTAGTCTTTAGCAATGAAAGTACAATATATCAGAATTGGGCAATAAATTTTTAAACAATTATTCTTGAGTTTGGGTAAAGGACACTAAATCTAGAACAATTTTGAAAGCGAATCGCTATATCTTCCAGCATAGAAACAGCGTAATTTTATTAAATTTACGATTTTAATCCATATAACTTCCTGGATTGAAAGCATCAATAGGGGTACAACATACACTTTTTTAGGGACAAAATATATATGGTTTATCGTCACACGAGAAAAGAGCTAACGCTTCTGGTTAAGCTTGTGCTTAAAAAAGAGCGTAGGTGCAGCTTACAGTCAAATTTTGGTTGAGAAGCCGCGTATAAGAAAAACATTGATTAAACACTCAATTAAAACTATATATTTCGACTAGGTTGTGTTAGTAACATTCGAACATAATATAGACAAGCAAATTTTTAAAAATTCAAAAAGTAATTTACAGTAGAGGAAATGATTCACAAATCTTCGAATTTGTATGGTATCGAGGTAGGTTAGAGGGAGGAAAATTGACGCTGTTTGTTAATTTTAAAAGGCATTTGATAGTGTAGATTGGAGATTATGTTGGGTCAAGTTTTTTCAGTTGGGAGATTAGTCGTAAGACTAGAAATATTAAAAAAATTTTTACAAAATTGCTATCGTTCGACTTAAGATTAAGGGTTAATAACGTAAAAAGTGAAGAGATTTTTGGCTTGACATTTAAAACAAATTATCAAATTTTCCATACGAAAAAAAGAATAATTAAATTTATTTTTATAACACCCGCTTCTAAAGTTCAATATTCGAGCGTTGTGTAGTGGGCGTAAAGAGCAGTTTTATATACCATTGTAAAACAAACGACAGTAACTGTGCGCGAAAGTACAACTGTGTGTGAAAGTAGCTAAAATTCTGCGAGAAAATAATGATATTCATTTGTCAATGATAATCATATTCACATTAACATGGAAACGACCAACAAATTAATAAAAAAAGTAAAAACGATCTACAAATTAAAAAATTTTTTTTTTCATATGGGTAACATAAAATAAAATTAACCCTACTATTTTCTAAAATTGCTTAAAAATACTTAATTTTTTTCTCTCTATTAAACCTTAGAAGCCGTCGTTATAAAAAATTATGTTCGATACGTATGTGTCAAGTGAGGTATCCAATAGGCTTAAACTGGGGCACTCGCCAACGAGACTGACGCATACACAACGAGATCTCGTGCGCTTACCTCCACGAGTCCAATGGGTATACAGCACATTCAATCTCGTTGTGTATACGTCAGTCCCTTAGACTCGTGCCCCAATTTAAGCCTACTAGAATACCTCTCTTTACGCATATGTATCGAAAATAACTATTTTAAAATTTAGGCAGATAAAGAACTTGACATTAAATTACTAAAAAGAATTAAAAATCAAGTTTATACACGGGTATTTATATATATATATATATATATATATATATATATATATATATATATATATATATATATATATATATATATATATATATATATATTTAGTAGCTATGAGTACAATATGTAATTATTTAAAAATTTCTTTTTGATTGGCTATTACCAACCTTACCTACTTTAAGAAAAAATATCATATATAACTTTCAATGCGTAAACACATTATTATTCAATCAATAAATTATATTTACCAGAGATTGGTCAAGTATAGTTAATTAAATAAAAAATTAAATATTCACAAATACTTAGCCGGTAAAAATTTTTTATAACATTTTACAATAAATTATAAGCTTATAGAAAAACATAAAGTTCATTATCAAAAATAGAAAATGAGTTATCATGAAAATATTGTGATAAAATATTGTCTACATCCTTGTAATTTGCAAATTTCCAAAAAGAATTGCTAGAATTTTCAAAAATTATTTGTTTTAGTCATTTTAATTTTAATTTGACGTATACAAAACAGGTATCTTGATACGTAACCAACATTTACCATTCTATTTTTTGGTTACTATAGTTACAAAAAATTGCTTTCCTAGGCAGGTAATTAATTGCTTACCGTCTACTAGTAAACACATTTCTCTAGGAAAATAGTTACTAATAAACGCCTACTATTTATCTATAGTATCTATACATATAATAAAATTGTAACGAGACTGCGTCTGTACATGAAATATTTTTTGAAAATTGCACTGGCACCTACTGCAGAAATTTATCGATTTAGATATCAAAACAGTGATTTTTCAATTTTTTGTTTGTCTGTCTGTTCATGCATTACACAGAAATTAGTAGATGTAATTTGGTATGGTGATAACTTATTACCTGGGTCAACATCTATGAACATCTTACTCCGGAAAAATGTCTCATTCCCACGGGAAAATAGAAAAACCATTTTGAGCATGTGCACACATTATGCAAAAACTATTGAGCGGATTTTTATGAAATTTGGTCTGATGTTAACTTATTATCTGGGTTAACATATAAGATACTTTTTATTACGGTAAAATATCTCCTTCCCTTGGGAAAATATAAAAACCATTTTAAACATGTGCATGCATTATGCAAAAATTATTGTTCTATACAACTTCTGTATAATTATTACACTTATATACTTCTCATTGATTTTATAATGCGTCGCGCGAACGACGTCGCGGGTACAGCTAGTTTTAAATATGTTAGACAAGTTTTTTATAATTAATTATTATTATATTTATATACTTCTCATTGATTTTATATCAAAGCGTCGTGTAAACGACGTCGCGGGTACTGCTAATTTTATTAAAGTTACATTTTTAATAGATTTTATTATTTTTGATTCATTTTTATGTCATCGAAGGATGACATATTAATATCGTTGTGTGATCATAGTGGGGGAAACATTATTATAGAGTTGTACATCCATATTGAATAAACGCAAGAGGGCTGTAGAGTTAACAACTATAGAGTTAACAAAAAATCATAAATTAACACTTTCACTGAGGTGACATTACTTAGTGCGTGTCAAAAACACGCACTTGACGAATTTTTTTCAATTTATTTAGCATTTTTTGGTTGAAAAAAAAGCACTGACTCGTACTCGGCTCGTAAGTTTATTTTTGTGGCCTCGGTAAGTCATATACTGTTATTATTAATTCTTTTGTAATGTATTACCCGGTTCGCCAGTGCCTTGATATTGTGGAAACTATTTGAGATATAACATTATTCAAAATTTGCAACAAATTCCTAATTAACATACATAGGTACGTACATGATTTATAATTATTCTAGGGTATAAAAGATTAATAATACAGAAAATCTGTATAAAAAATTCTTCGATCCGGAACTATATTCATCTTTTTAAAATATGTTTTTAATTGTGTATCAATGTCGTTAAGTCAATAAACAGTCGATTTTATTACAAAATAATAATTTATGCAGTTATAAAACCATTTTAAAGGCGTTAAATTATTGTGGCATTTGAAAATAAAATCAGTAAAGAGGATCATTTATGTTGATCAAAGTACGAAAGAAAAACAAGTTTTTACTTACAATTAGCATTTTTAAGTAAGTATTTTAAAATAGTTTTGTTTGAAAAGTTTATAAATCGATTTGGATTTTGGACGCAAGTTTCTACCGATAGTAATCATCAAGCACTGTCATATAACCACGAAAAAATGATTTGTGTTTCTTGAGACAATATAACCAGTTCCGGATTTACCTAAAGGCAAATTAGGCAATTGCCTAAGGAGCACTTTTTGGAAGGGCGCATTTATTCAAACTGAAAACATTTGATGCAATTGTTATTCAGAATAAAACCATTTTTATTCATACGAAGTTTCTTCAAGTTAACTTTTGTAACATATTTTTCAATTATTTATAAAAATAATTGGCAACAATTTATCTGTCATTCTATTTCCGCTTCAGAAATAATAATCTCTATACTTCTATAGTATTTTGATATTCTCACTGTTGGATTTACACTAGGGGCAGAAGGCGTTAAAATTTGCAACACAATGTGGTAATTTGGCTTTTTTTCATCTCATCACTTATTTTTTGTAGAAAAAAGTAAGAAAAAGAATTTTTTTTGCTCGTCATTTATTTGTGTTAGTGAATAGTTGACATGATTTTCTTCAATATAACAGTTATAACAGTTACCATTTTATTAACGAGATTGTGGATTTAACATTGGATTAGCTTACTGGCCATTAATAAGAAGCAATAGGTGAATCATCAAATGAACAAATTTTAAATATACATATATAGGTACATATTGCATATGCAGATACTTTTACGGTGATTACAGTTAATCACCTAAAATTTATACACTTATTGGTACGTGCGTGTTAATGTATGTATTTATTTTTTTTATAACCAGTTTTTTGTTTCAATATTGGATTTTTTTGATTTTGCAACTGAAAAAAATAAAAAATTATTAACTAATTAATTATTATATATATATATATATATATATATATATATATATATATATATATATATATATATATATATATATATATATATATATATATATATATTTCATGTATGTACACCTAATTTTTGTATATTATTGACTTCAATATTAGTTAACCCTGTCATGATCAAGTTGCGTAAATTTAGGCTGCATTCCCACTGCGCGCTATGCGATGCGAGGCTTTGCTATGCGATGCTAGGCTATACTATTAACTTTTTCTATGTTTCAAGATGTGTTCACACTGCTTGCTCAATCTAGCATTGTATTTCATAGCGAGTGATCATGAGAATTAGGGATAGGTGATGTCGGTAAAAAACATCAACATCGAACTATCGATTCTTTTAATTTTTCGCCATCGAACCATCGATATTCTTATAAAAATATTGAAACATTGATTGTTGACATTAATGTTTAAAACGAGCACGAAAATTTGAAAAAGTTATAAAGTTATATTTACAATAGATATATAATAGCAATAATTCAAAATTTTCAATTTTTCTTTTCAATTATCAATAATAAATTTAATGTAGTATCAAAATTTTTAATGTCGATTAAAAATATATAAATAGTATATAAAAACATATTTTCATCTTTTCTATTTTATTGCTTTGTATAGTTTTGACTATACAAAGCAATAAAATAGATGCGTTGATCCCATACTGGCGAACGATATCGAATGACTTCAATAAGTTTTACCATACCCATCACTGATGACTGAATAGCACAATACTGGCGAGTTCAGGCGATAAAATCAAACATACTGAATTGTTGCGTATAAAAGCTGTTACTAGCATAGCATCGCATCGCTGTCCATAGCGCGCAATGTGCACATTCAAATATGTTCTTGCATGTTTGTTTTCATAGCATTGCGTCGCATAGCAAAGCCTCGCATCGCATAGCGCGCAGTGAGAACGCACCCTAAACTGTATGATTGTCTAGTTATTCTTAAAGAGCAATAAAATAAATCATTTTTAACTATTTTCTCAATATTATGTTTGGCTACGAGTGTATTGGATTTACAAAGTGTATAATTCTGCTGTCCAACCAAAAGGGAATCAGTTAGAAAACATAATTTCTTAGATACTGTCCTTTTCACTTACAAAAAAACCATTTTCAGGAGGCTTGCCTTATGTAAATATTGTATTTTTGCTATAGGAATTTAATAGATATTTTTTATATGTTTGATCAATATAGCAATAAGTGTATTTTAAGTTAGAAAATACTCTTTTCTAACTTAAATATTGGATGTACTAGTACATAAGTATGTCCTTTTGCTGGCGTATAAAATGATCCTTGGCAAGTATCATAGAAACAGAGGCAACCTTTTCTTGCATTAGTTTTTTAAAATTTTGTATGTTTGAGTGAAAAAATGAATCTTAATTTTAGTATCTTTTTAGCACTAAATTGCTTATATTATGGCTTTAATTTTGCTACATTGATTTTTTGTTGTGATGTTTTCATTAAAATTTTCGGTAGCATTTTTAAGTCAATATACAGTTTTTTTCGTTAAAAGGTATTGGTAATTTTGTTCCCAACTTATCTCTACACTCTCAGTGTGATCAGATAAATAAAGGATTGATTCCCAAGAATGTTAATGTGCCTCTGAGTATCCATCACTTCATAGATGTTAAATTAATTTTTCTTCACAACTTTTGGCATTATTTTTAAAAATGAAAAATATATACATACAGTCAGTCATACATGCATAAATACCAGATGTGTATTCTATATTCCAGGTTTTTGTAAATTTTGATTAAACTAATTGCGGATTGGAACAGGAAGAGAAAAATAAGATTAAAACATTAAATATTTTTATAATAAAACATGTTTTATAGATCGCAAGGAAATTATTTGGTTTCGTTTATGTAGTTAGTTCTGATCAATAACAATTTTGTAGTTAAAAAACAAACTGAAAGAGTTAAAGATCAAATATTAAAAATAAAAATATTTATTTATAAAATTTTTATTACACAAGTGTAGGAGGTTTTTGATAATTTAAAAATAATTTACATTTATGTAAATTTATTTAAAAGACTTTATGTCATTTATACCTTCTTCTTACAAAATGTTTATGTTTTTAATAAATAATTATTTTTATAGTACAGATAATGTACTGTTACTTTGAATAATATTGGAAAAACTAAATTAAATATTAGGTATTTATGTAATTTAATTGAAAATAAGTAACTTGTTTAGTCCAACACTTGGAATTGTAATTGCAAAAGGTCTTCACTTTTCATTAATGGACTCAAATTACAAACTTGATTTATTCTATAATTAAGTTGACCTAAATAAAAACTTTCGGGTCATTTCGAGCGGAAAATAGCATCCGCATTTATAAAAGTCACGATTATCATCGTTTTATGAAATCATTACTAAATGATTATTAAAATTATCAGTTAAAAATCATCAGTTATCTGGATTTAACGGAAACAAAAAAAATTTATTGTAATGATGTAATCTAAGTTTGAACAAAACCAATTAATACTAATTATAAGCGTAGCATCGTAAATAATTAATATATTTTTATTACAACATTACTTGTAGCTGTGTAATCAGGTCCGTCTTAAACTATTTCGCGGCTCTTGGGTACACTAAGTTTAAGAGCCCTTGGACACATCAAATTTGGGGGCTTCTGCTGGAGATACTTAGTTTAGGAGTTCGATTTGCCCCTGTAGAGCAGAAGCCTATAGAAAAATATCAAACAAAACGATTTGTGTATAGGACATTAACTCGAGTATTGAAATTATAATTCAATGTAAAAATTATGTAATTGCCACTTGTATTTTAAAATGAAATCAAAATTATCTTCCTGTATAAAGGTACACAAAAACAGTAAAATAACGCAAAGAATTTGAATAATAAATTTGGTCTCAATTAGTAAAGATCGTTCACGTAGCTTTTTTGTGATCTTGTAGCTATTTATTTCCTTTATTTCCTAATATAATATATAACTTCTTTTCTTAAGTCTTATTGGTATGACTTCGTGGCCATCTTAGGCCAGGGGCCCTTGGTTCATGCTCAACCTGCCTCTTGGGTAAAGACAGCACTGATTGCAATGTAGCTAACTTTTGTTGTAATATTTTTATGGTGTGATGTAATCTGCTTTAAAAAGTCACAGGCTCAATTGTCGGCAAATGTTAAGATTTATTGCGACATGATGCAGTTGCATTTACCGATTTTATTATGTTGTAAACAAGTTTTTTGATTATTATGTTCGACAGTTTATAAAAAATGAACAAACGGTAAAACAGTATGTAATGGTTGAAGCGCTGGATAGGGAAATGAATTTTCCGTGTGGGAAATTTGTAGGTAGCATTAGTAAAAAATTACTTTAAGAATGTTATTTAATCCGATAGCAGCATAAAATGTCTTAATTTTGAAACCAAAATAAAAATATAATTTGTATTTTTTCTGTTTCAATATACTTTGTGAAATGTGTAACCGTCTTGAAAAATATTAATTCTTAATAACTGTGGCTTAAAAAAAAAAAATTTTGAAAAAAAGTATTCATTAATCACTTGTAACTTAATTTTACGTGTGGGAAATTTGTAGGTAGAGATATTAAAAAGTTACTTTGAGAAAATTATCTAATCCGATAGAAGCATAAATGTCTTAATTTTGGAAATTATATAAAAAAAATATTTATATTTCTGTAGCGAATCTAGTTTTTAATGTTCCAGATGTTGTGTTAGCCGTCAATTGTAATGTTAAATTGAAACTTTACACATAAAGGGACATTTTATTTTTAGTCTGTGATTTCAGGATCAAACAGTTATCCTTTAACTGCAAAATTTTCTTTCATTTTCACTTTTTCTCGCACCTTTTTTCACCACGTTGTTAAAAGATCAGCAGGACTCAACGGATTCAGATATTGATTTTAAATCATGAAAATTTTTAACAGTCCTATTGTTTATAGCAAACTTAAACTTTTTTTTTTTAAATTTTTTATTTTAATTACACCCAAAGGTCAACAAGCAATTTAGATGTATAATAAATGTTCAAATAACTATACATCGGTTAATTAATGTTTTTATTTATATTTTAAATACCACATTAGTAAACTGTACCTATCTAGCATGTAATAATTAGAGATAAATTATTTAATTTTTATTCATAATTATGAATTGGTACCAATTCTTTTTTATTTTTTATTAAATTATAGCTTAAGGATATAAACAAAAAGTAAAATGTCTATTCAAATTATAGTATTGATTCATCTATAATAATATCAGTAAGTAATCTTACTGCCGATTTGGAAATCCGTTTTGTGAATGAAATGTTATAAGTAAATGTGATCATTTATCCCGGATTTGGCTGTTTTGCAATACTATAGCAAAAATTATTCTAAATTTTTTTTCTATTATTAAAAGAGTATCCGTTTTTAATTGGTATTTTTGCAATATTTTGAAATTTATTTCATTTTCTTTCTTTTTTGTTTGGTTGTTTATTTCTGACAAAAACGAAAGGTTATTAAACCTTTTATTTCTTATTTCTATAAAGAATGGTATGGAGCTAGGTAATACTTATTCTTACAAGAAAGACGTATCTAAGAGAAACGTATTTATTTTTATCTGTGGAAAAATAATTTGAAGGGTTTTGAAGTTGCTCTTCAAGAACTGGGACAAAAATTTAATTTTTCAAATAATTCGAATACGGTAAAAAATAGAACAAAAGTTTAACTTGGCGATGTTGCTATTTTTTAAAGAGCTATCCTGTTCTAATTACGTCAACAAATTGCGGATTAAAATTTGGGAATAAATTTTGCAAAAAGGGGTAAAAAATAAAAAATATTAAAATTTTCTTTGTAGATTTCAAATCTATGTAAGAAAATCTAATTGAACCATTTTTGTCGAATTTTGTAATATTGTAAGTTTGGGGATAGTTAAGTAGAGTCTGACTGGGTAGACATATCGTATACTATTGAGCAACTTCTTTTTCATAGTAAGTAGTTTAAGACAGAATAACGTAAAAATAAGATTCTCGGATGCAAAATTCAATTGGAGCAATATTGCAAAGGTCAGTCACCCCCTCAAGTTACAAACTAGTTTTCATTCATATACTCATTGTTTATTGTTAACACATTGGCGGTGTATGTAATGTCACAGTAAATGCTTCTGAAGTGAAACTATCATAGGCAAGATTTTTTTACTATGCTTGTTGTTAAATAATACTTTTCGTTATCGAAAACTCAGCGAGACAAGTTTTAAGTATTCCAAAAATATTACGACTGTTAAAACGTAGTTTTTGTTATAAAAAATAACGAATTTTTAAAATGGATGATGTAAGGAAAGGAAGTATTCTTCCAAATATACCACACCTACTAAATTACACTTTTAGTCTCAAAATATTTCAATCGAAAACAGATCGTAAACAATGAGCACGTAAAAACAAACTGAAAAACAATCATCTACGTTATTCTAACCGTTCTAGTGTTTACCATGAAAAAGAAGTTCTTGAATTACTTAGTACGATTATACTGACATCGCCACCCCCTACTTAATTACTCTCAAGACTCAATATTACGAAATTGGAGAAAAATAGGTCAATTAGATGGATTCACGTAAGTCTGAAAGTAAATCAAATTTTAATATAATTTGTTATTTTTTACTCTCTTCGCGAAATTTACTCTCAAATTTTAATCCACAACTAGCCTTGTTGATGTAATTTGAACACATTACAAATTAATACTATGAGGCCCGAGCACTTTCATAGTAAACTTCCCCGGAAGCCGGCAATATTTAAAAAAAAAACTTTATATAAACAAATACATAAAGTAAAATGATTCAAACACAATTTCAACACAGTTCAACATGTATGTGTAAAACTGTAAACATACGTACGTGATACGTACATACTACATATACACTGACATTCAAATCAATTTTATTTAAAAATATAAATTATATTTTTAATGTATTTTTTGTTATCTTAAAATTTTTTATACATAGAAACCAAAAGAGTAGTGTGTGTTGGTATGTATTTGTGTGAGTAGGAACACATCCGTGTGATGAATGATGAGAAACATCGCACACATAATGCGTAACCAACTACTCAATAAATTAATCATTTCTCGCGGTCGGCCGATGTTTTGTTTGGTTTCGGATGCCGAAGCCATGGGACTGAAAGTGTTAACAGATAGCTTTTTAAAAAGCAACAACAACATCGCCAATTTAAATCTTTGCTCTGTCTCTTATCGTTTTCGCGATATTTGAAAAATTTACTCCAATTTTTGAAGGGTGATATCAACCCTTAAATTGTTTTTCTGGAGATAAAAAAATACATGTTTTCCGGGTTTCAACAAAGAACAAAATACTTTAGCATCACCGAAATTGGAGAGGTGTACACCAGAGAATGTTTCCTTGTTAATATTTGATAATAATCACCAGATTAGATATATGGATTAAATCGTTATTCATTATGTGAAATGTTAACAAGTATTGTCTCGTTAAAATAAAAATAACTAGTTTTTGTTACACAAAAAATTAAATTTTATTAAATTAGCTAAACGTGTTTATAATTTTAAATAGTTTATCTAATGTCTGTTTTTTTGCAAATTGTTTTATGATAAAAATTTGACACAAGTGAAACTTGCGTAATTTTTAAGCGATTTCGTATTTAGAAAATGATATAAAAATACCTGCAAATTACCAAATGAATTTTGGTTTTCTTGAATAATAAAGAAAACAATTGTAAGAATGAGGTAATCGAAAATGCAGCATCACAGTTACCTAACAATGAAGATGTAATTAATGCAGTTTGAATTTTTATAAATAAAATATTCGTGACTCTGATTTGTACTTATTAAAATCATTAAAATTAATTAGAGTCAGAAATAATAAATTTGATTTAATTCAGTTTTATTATTTTAATAATACATATTTAGAAAAAAATTCGTTAGTGTGTGTTGGACACGCAACAAGTTAGGGTTCAACAAGTCAGTAGCTAGAGTTTTTACAACTTTTGGGATAAAATACAGGAACAATTAGTACCTATATGTTTACGGTTTATCATAAAAATATAAATGCTTATATTCAATAATGTTTCTTGTACAGGTACCCTCATCCACTCTATGTGTTACTATGGTGGTCAATTAAGTGATAATTTGGCTCTTTATGTCTCTTGCTGGCAGTTTAACTTTTTAGTTTAAAGGGATATTCTAGTCTAAAGCGCTGAAAAAGTTTGTTTTTCAATAATTTTTTTCTCGAAATCTGTAAGAGATTTTAATTTGAAATTTTCTTTTATTTGAATATACCTACATTACTTAAGGGGGGAGTTCAAATAAAAAAGCAACTTTTTTATTTATGATTATTTTGCTTGTTGAAATTTTTTTTCAAATTACGGAGGGTTTCAAATAGAAAATTTTGTTTTTGAAACATTCATTACTCTTCCCTGTGGGGGGAGGGGGCCCTTTTTCGCAAGTTTTTAAGCGTTTACAAGGAACGCCATATCTCAAAAAGTAATGAATATTTTTTAAATATTTTTTCATTATTTTATTCCTAAAGGACCTGTCCATAAAGCTGAATATGGGTTTCAGGTAATTTTAAAAATTAACTATAAAATTGTAATCCCAAACTTCTAAAAATTATAAAACCCAATTTTTTATTAAAAAAAAAATGTTTAAAATAGTTATAATTGTTCAAATGGAAAAAGCATACTCCATATATCACCGTGTTTGTAAAGAACCACAGAACAAAATAAAAACAAAAAATGATATTCGAAAAGAATTAGTTTATTAGCCATTTCTGGCGTGAACTTCTCCCTTAAGGTTTATGAAAAAAATTATATTTTTAAATTTTCGCGTATGCGCGCTATAGGACTTCTGTTGCAGAAGCGACGTTAAAAATGTTCATGCTATATTTGGTGTGCATAATCGCTCATGGTAGTCATCAAAATAAAAAAAAAATTGAAAATTCTTAAAATATATATAATTTCTGGGAGATGACGGAGGGTTTACCTATAAAAATTAAATTATCGAAAGTGACGTCTTTTTGAATTTTTTTTTTTTTACGAAAGCTATCCAGAAAGAAAGGATTTATTGGAGTATTGTTTTCTCCATATTGTTTATGCATCAAGTTACCTGTTATGTAAAAACTAGATTCAAGTGGTTGAAAAATATAGTACCTACAAGATTAATAATATAATTTGTTTATTTTGTTTAGAATATGAACACCATATTTCTTTCTTTGTTTTGCACATTTTTTATACTTTGCAAAATAGAGAAGGAAATATGGTGTTCATATTCTAAACAAAATAAACAAATTATATACAGCTGAACTCTTTTTTATGCGGTCTTTTTTTGTGCGATTTTTTTTATGCGGTTTTTTTATTTTTTATTAAAATGTATAATGTGAATCAAAATCACGAGACAGTAAGCAACTTCAACAATTACTATAATAACTTGCTTTGATAAAAATACTTTTTAACGGCTTTTAAGCATCTAATCAATACATTGCATAAAAACATAAGTTATTGCATCATTTAATTTTGTTAAAGATGTATTTTTCAAAATTTTCATAATATTATAAAATTGAAATAAAATGTTTCGACATGTAAATTAATGCTTTATCTTGTTTATAGAAGCAACTTCTAAGGAAATTTCTAAGTTTTGAGCGTTCTGAGTGATGTTTTTTCGATGAAACGTTTTTTATGCGGTCCCCACTAACCTCGCAAAAAAGTTTTTTGTACAATCTGGATCGAACTATACTTTTTATAGCTATTTGTGATATTTTTGAATATATTTTTTTTGTGCGATTTTTTTTATGCGGTCCCTATCCACCGCACAAAAAAGAGTTCAGCTGTATAGAATAAATACTTACATACCTATGAGTTAATAATAAAATTACGTGTACAATTAATCTATTGTATATTTTATTAAACGTTTGTTAATTACTGTACTCTTATCTACTGTTAGATATAATCTTAATTACAACAAGTATTAGAGAAAGGCGTTAATGAACATTTCAACTTTTAAAGTTGAAATAAAATAATTGACCTTTGAAACGCCTAATAAATAAAAATTTGTGTAAGATGAACCTTGCCAATTTTCAAGTAAGATGATTTAGGTAATGCAATTTAATTATAGTTGCTTCTAGCTACAGTTATTTACTATAAATAAAAATTACAGATTTTCCTTATAAGTATGAATCTTTACCTTGTTACTTTTTTTTGGAGGTAAGAAGCACTCTATAATTAATAGTGCAGTTATGGCATTATGAATTTCCGCGTATACAAAATCAACTGTTGAGCAGCTCTCAGTGTTTAACCCTAGAATCATACGTACACGTCAAAACGACGAACGAACTTCTCTACCTGCTCCAATACTACAACTTGTCGGTACCTGTTTGCTGTGAGATTTCTGTTATCTAATTTATTTGTTGTTATAACACATAAGACGTATTTATTTTGTTTATAGTCATTGTCGTTTTGTTTGTATTGAAATAGTGTCCGTCAAAAGGACGTCGATGTATGATTACGCCATGTTTTTTTTTTAAGATTTTGTACTTCACATATAAAAGTTTTCCTAATTTTTCTAAAATTTATTAAATATATGCATGTTATAATTAATTTATTCAATGAATATGATAATGTGAAAGATGATTACAGCTGTTTGACTTATAGAGACGACATAATACTGAAGTTTTAATATATTGAATCGAAAACTAAAGAATGCGTTTCAAGTGACTTAATAAAAGATTAACAATTTATTTTGTGGAAAATATTTTAATTTTTATTATTTTTTGAGATCTTATTCGAAAAATTACTAACAAATTTTAGAAAATTTACAAATTTGCCTAATGGGGAAATAACTACATATCTATAGGAATATTTATGACTGAGAAATTTCACATTCTGTAAAGTCACACATGTCCACTAACTTATAATAGTTCATAAATTAATTATTTGAAACACATGTTTTATGATACAATTGATGTATTTATCTATTTTTTAATTTTTATAATGAAAATATGCTTTGATAAAAAGATTGAAAAAATTAATAAATATTTACATTAAGAAATTTTTCCAAATCCAATTTTTTTAAATATTTTGTTCGGTTTTGTAGTATTGTTATGTAAAAAAAATGTTTTTTGCAAATAAACTCTAAAACTCTCCGTATAAAGTCCATCCGTCAAAACGACGTCGATGTATGATTAACGTTTCTCGTAGACCAACGTATGATTCTAGGGTTAATTATGTACTTCTTCAAAAATCATTTTAAATATAGGAAATTTACCTTGTCAAATTATCGAGTATATGGGAGATTTGCATTTGGTCCCTGAATTAACATTAATACTAGATAATATACAGCAGTGCTTATCAAAGGTGTGTCGTGAAGAAAAAAATCTAGCGTCGTTTTTATTTGAATATTATTGTTCGAATATACGTTATACGACTACGTATATGGGTGTTGCGAAATTATTTCTCTTTGGGTCAAAGAGTGTCACGAGAGTAAAAAAATAGAAAAACACTGCAATAGAGAATGTAATGAAAACGTTATGAAATGATTTGGCAACTATAGAATTTCTTTATTAATAGTACGGTTTGTATACAACAGTATTATAGTTCGTATATAGGCGAACGACTTAACCTTAATTTTTGAGCATTTAAGAAATGTTTAAAAGCAATTCTTTAATTGTTATTAGAATTCTTGTAGCCCGAAATTATTTCCGCCATTAATTGGAATAATATTAGAAGGTGCGATATAAAATGTCGTTTTCCGACCACTTGGCCAACCATATTATGTAATCCAGATAAACAACGACACTTTTTTGAGTATTAGAGAAATGTTTAAAAGCAATTCTTTAATTGTAAATAGAATTCCTGTAGCCCGGAAACATTTCTGTCATTAATTGGAATAACATTAGATTGTGTAATATGAAATGTCGTTTTCCAATCACTTGGCCGACCGTGTATGTAATGTAGATAAGCTCGACACTTTTTTGAACATTAACGAAATATTTAAAAGTAATTTTTTATTACTCATGCGGGAGAAGTACTAACTTGGCGCACACATTTCTGTACGCAAAATAGCTGTTTGCCCACTGTACTCTTCCCGCATCCTTTTTGGCGTGTGGAAAGTAACTTTCCACACGCAAATTGACAATAAAACACGCAAAATTTAATCAAAACACGTAAAGCCGCGTCTTAATTTTTCATTTAATAAATATTTCATAATTATTTCTATAGAAACCACCAACAAAGTAACGCCGATGTTGAATGTGAACCACACCTAAACGTCAAGTTTTTTTCTGCATTTCATTTGACATTTCTCAATTTCAGACTAACTCAATTTGAACCATGGAAAGATACACAATCGAGCAACGTGTTAAAGTTATTCAGGCTTATTATGAAAATGGGCGTTCAAACCAAAATGCATATCGTGCACTTCGTGATTTTTTCGGTCAATTTAATCGTCCAAATGTGCGTACAATCGGAAAAATCGTGCAAAAATTTGAGAAAACTGGGTCTGTAGGAGATGTAAAAACACCAGTGCATGCTCGTACAGCTCGTACTGCAGAAAATATTGCTGCTGTTCGCGATAGTGTGGCTGAAGAGCCGTCCACCTCAACTCGTCGTCGTGCCCAACAATTGCACCTCTCACGCTCGTCGTTGATGAACATTATGCATAAAGACTTACATTTACACGCTTACAAGGTGCAATTGACTCAAGAACTAAAGCCTCTTGACCATACCAAACGTCGTCAGTGGTCAGAATGGTGGCAAGAAATGGCAACAGTGGATGATCAATTTTCGAAGAAAATCATCTTCAGTGATGAGGCACATTTTCACCTCAGTGGATTCGTCAATAAGCAGAATTGCCGCATTTGGGCGAATGATAATCCAAGAGTGATTGTCGAAAAACCAATGTACCCACAAAGAGTGACTGTTTGGTGCGGTTTATGGGCTGGCGGCATCATCGGGCCGTATTTTTTCCAAAATGAGGCCGGTCAGGCAGTTACTGTGAATGGTGTTCGCTATCGTGAGATGATAACGAACTTTTTATGGCCCGAATTGGAAGATATGGATGTGGACGATATGTGGTTCCAACAGGATGGTGCCACTTGCCACACAGCCAACGAAACAATGGCTCTTTTGCGCGACAAATTCAATGGCCGTGTTATCTCACGTGGTGGCGATGTCAATTGGCCGCCAAGATCATGTGATTTGACACCGTTGGACTTCTTTCTTTGGGGTTATTTGAAAGAAAAGGTGTACGTCGATAAGCCAGCAACAATTCAAGAGCTAAAGGATGAGATAATTCGGCACATTAACGGCATAGAACCTCAATTATGCCTCAGCGTCATCGAAAATTTGGACCATCGGATGGAGGTGTGCCGCCGAGGTCGTGGTGGCCATTTGGCCGATATTTTGTTCCATACATAATTGAACCATACTATATTATCATAATAAAAAGAAATGACAATAATTTCCTAAATAATTTGTGTTTTATTCAAAATCAACATCGGCCCTTAAAATTTAACCACCCTTTAGTTTAAACGATAATTAATTCAGAAAAAAAAGACTAACACTTAAAAATATTATTTTAAAAAGTAATAAAAATGTCAAAAATAGTGATAATAATAGAAAAAAAGTATGTGAAATTCGTAATAAAAAAAAGTATGTCCAACTCGTGCGGGATTGTCGATTGCCCCACTCAAGCGAATGAGCGCACTTACTACATTCGTGCGCTCAACTTCGCTTTCGTGGGCAATCGACAATTTCCCGCACTTATTGCACAATATACTATTTTAATTGTAAATAGAATTCTTGTAACCCGGAGTTATTTTCGCCATTATCTGGAATAATATTAGTTCGTGTATTAGAACACGGATCGGAAATGTATTTTTTAACTCTTTGAATATATGTATAGAAGACGCTGGAAGATGGTTTCCGTTACCATGGTAACGGAACGTACTAAACGTACATTTTTATAGAGTTTTATGAGTGGAACAAAAAAGGAAAAATAAATTTTTTTGATATCCTGTTTAGTTTTTGAGATAATACGTGTCAGATTTCTAAAACTTACAATAGGGATGGAATAATGTACTGTTAATACTTATCATACTGCTCGCACTTACGAAACTTGTTTCTTGTTGTATATACTTCAGGCAATGAAAGTATATAAAAAAAAGTACCAGGAATTATCCATTCCTTTTGATATGTATTTCCTTATTTGGTAATTATCGTAAAATATCAACAGACACAGGGCAGAATTAACTCACTTTGAAGTCCTAGATATTTTTTTCTTACTGGGCTCCAAGCTTGCAAAATGTACTTTCTCTTGAATTTGTGTTGATGAGCAAAAAAAAATCTTTACTTCTCGAGTACTTCTAAAAATGTACTTCTCGAGATATCAGTGATTGACCTACCTCAAATAACTGGTCCAAAACCCTTGACGAGCAAAAAAAACTTGTACTGTGTAATGTAATGTGTAAATGTAATGTGTACATTTATGTTCAAATATTCCAACTAAATAATTTGACCGAGCCCTTTAAAAAAACCCCTAACATTTGTCTGCTTTGTTCGGTCCTGGACAGGCAAGCATAGATACGTTCCGGCACAGACGAAACAATTTAATGAAAATGCCCGTGTCGGTTCATGTCTGTGTGGTGACTCATTATATGAATATATTTATTCATAAGAAAAGCATTAAGTATTGTTTGCCGTGTCTGTCACGACTAGTGATGTCGAGCCAAGGAGCAGTTAGTCGATTAATCGACTAAAGTTGTTTTTCAGACAAAATTAGTCATTACTCGAAAATATCGAGTATAGAGTAGTTGATTAATCGACTAAATTTTTAGTCGAAATCATGAATAGAGTAATCTATGTAACTATTCCAAAAACAACGTTTTGTTTGGGATTTGATTGATGACATTTAATATTATTTTAAGGAAAAAAAAAGTAGCATATTACAATGTGTTAATCGCATAAAAATGAAATATCATTTAAATAGATAATTTTTTGGATTTTATTTTTTGGAGTCTAATAAATAGAGTTGTTAAATTGGTCGTTTTTAGTCAATTAAAAAAAAAAGAATCATTTTAATCATTTAGTCGAGGGTAAAATAGTCGACTAAAAATGACTAAATATAAACAAAATTAGTCGACAGATAAATAAAATTAATAATCCGACATCATTAGTCACGACTAGTGATGTCGGATGGTTAATCGAGTAATCGGCTTAGTCGACTAATTTTGTTTACATTTAGTCATATTTTAGTCGACTATTTTACCTTCGACTAAATGATTAAAATGATTAATTTTTTTTTAGAATGACTAATTTAACAATTTTTCTGTATTATTTATGGACTTCCAAAAATGGAAACTAAAAATTTATCTATTTATAGCATCTTTCACTCTTATGCGATTAACATATTGAGATATCTCACACCTTTCTTTTTCTTAAAAGAAAAATATTAAAAGTCTATAATAAAATTCAAAAGAAAACCTCGTTTTTGAAAGTGTTACATAGATTACCTGATTCATGAATTCGACTAAAAATTTAGTTGATTAGTGGACTACTCTATGCTCGATATTTTCGACTAATGACTAATTTTATCGGAAAAACAAATTTAGTCGATTAATCTACTAATTACTTCTCGGCTCGACATCACTAGTCACGACACGATATGTGACGTTTTGTGGCCATAAATATGAACCACAGAACACAACATGTATATCTATGATATGAACGTTTAGACGACTATTTAATGGAACCAGTACGTATTATGTAAATTATTCTTAATATGTACATTAATTAAAAATATAATTCATTTTGAAATAAATCTTTTATCAATCGTTACTTTTTACTTATGAGATATTAATATATGTATCTTATGAAGTTATGAATAATAAAACTGAAACTCATTTAGACGGTTGATAAATATTTTCAAATAGAAAAAATACCAGTCAATCTTTTATTCATTTAAAAAAGAAAAAAACGTTCTTAACTTCTTACATAATTTCTCTAATTTTTGTTGTGACATTTTTTATTTATTGTATTTATTAAAGAACGAAATTCATATCTATTATCACAAAGCATTTCTTTGTTTATTTTTTTAATAAAGTACAATTTTTTAGATGTTTTAATGGTAAATTTGTGTACAATTAATGTAGGTTTATAAAAAACAGTACACCACGTTTGCCGGAGAAATTTTCTTAAAAAAGCTCATTTGTTGTCAGTAGACTTCGATCTATTGATTAATGTTTAATGCAATCACTTAGGTGTTAGGTTCTTGCAGACAGTGTATTTGACTTATAACATATAGTAGATAAATGGAATAGAAAAAGCTGCAAAAGATTTTATATGTAAAAAAGTTTGTCCCCATCGCTCCCACCATAATTTATTTGAGTCCTACGGGCTTTTCTTTTACAGATCAACATAGCGTACACTGACTTAGAAACAAATTTTTGGTAATTCAACAAATACAGCTTCAGTTACGTATAAGAAACCATTAGAGTGACGAAATTTAATTCACAGTTTTGGGGATAAAAAGCTGTGGCAACATTATAAGCTGTCTCTGGATATACATAACTCAAATTAGATCTATTTAAAAATTTAGATCAGTATATGTCTAAGCGTGCCATATTATGGTGAGAGTGCTGTGAATAATTTGTTTTATATAACAAATTAGCGTTTGTTTGTTTAGATTTATGTTTGGATTCTTATGAGCGCTGTGTTTGTGTACTTTATTAGTGTACGTTTTTTTACAGAATTGTTTTTGTCTTGGTTATTTAAGTTTTACTTGACGTTTTATAGCGTTAATAACCTTCAACCGGTTAATAATTAATCCTTTGAATAATGAATAAAACTAGACGAACTGTTTTGTTTTTGGGAATAGTATGTTATATATCAAGGGACAAAAGTGTGACTTTTAATCCCGAGGGCCTGTAAAGGCCCGAGGGCAACAAATCACACGAGGGATGAAAAAAAAAACACTTTATTCTTGTGGTGTTCCGGATAATTTTAAATTATAAAAATTTTAAAAAAAATATTTAAATGTCATTCAAATTGTATGTAATAATATTCCATCAAGTATACTTTGGATAAATCAATCGAATTGTACAATACAATATTATAACACTGTTTGTCTTTATCTACAAGAATTTGTTTATTATTTTCAATTACCTAGCAACGCTATTTAATTTAAGTTAAATTTCTGTAAACTGTGCTTGCTGATTGGTTTAAAAGCGGGAGAAAAATAATTTTTTAGTCCCTTGGGACTAAAAGTGGCACTTTACTCCCTATTATGAGGGAGCAAATCATGTCTTTTAGTCCCGGAATTGCAAAAAATAGATTACATTATAATTTTTATTAAATTGGTATTAATAAAGCTTTATTCGATACCGCAGTTTTCCAAAGAGTAACATGGGTTATTTTGGTGACTAACAAAATTTTAAACCTACAATCATTTATCTAAAATCTTGAGTTCACTGTTTATGTACATCTCTGATTACAATTCAAAATCACAACAAAATTACGAAATATTAACAAATTAGCGTTAAAAAGAATTGTTTGCAACTATGAATTGCTTGTGTATTTATTCAAATCTCTTAATTACTTACAAAAAATTAATTAATAAAAAAATTTATTCACATTATTCTGTTAACATTACCTTTGTTTCAAATTCAGTTGTATTTTTATTTTAATAAATAATTTGTGTATCCATTTGGTAAATATGTAAGTACATACATAGTTGATTTTTTACACAGATATAATTATTGTGCAATATCTACGTACATATTTTTTAAAGTTGGACAAGATTATTTAAAAAAAAATATTTGAAAGGTGATGTGATAAAAATTGAAACAGTATTTTGAACTTTATGTTACAAATTATTATATTATGTGCAGTAAGATATGTGCCAATGTACAACAAGATTGTTTTTATTTGGTATTTAATTAACCAAAAAATGTGTACCTACTGGTTAATGATCTTAAAAACTGGTTGGAATAATGATTTAAATGTAGTCTTTGTACTTTGGAAATAAATTCATGAAAGGTATAGATTTAATTTTAATAAATTAAATTTGAGAATACTGATTAGTTTTGACAGAATGATTAGGTACAATGTAGAGATGTCGATTCTCCAAAAAAAAGATCGATTTTTGGATCGATTTAAATCGAAATTAAAAAAATCGATTCAAAAAAAAAATCGGCCAAAAAAAAATCGATTCTGTGAGATCGATTTAAAAAATCGAAATTTTGAAAAGTTTAATAAAATTAGCTGATAGTTTTTGTTAAGGGACTTAATTGATAGTACATGGGAAATATCGTGTAAAAACGCTTTACATTATATTTGTCAGGGCGATGAGTTAACTTTTCAATTATAATTATAGCAAATAAGGCAATTGAATATAGGACAAATACCACGGAATGAACCAAGTTTACTATTCAAAAATTTCAAACAAACTGACAAAAAAATGTTTTCTAAATAAGCTGTTTTTGTAGAAAAGGGATTTGAAAAAAATCGGTTATCGATCTCTTACTTTTAATAATCGATTCATAAATCGATTTAAATGAAAAAAATCGAATAAAGAATCGATTTTTTAAGCTTCGATTAATCGATTTTCGATTAATCGATTTAAAATCGACATCTCTAGTACAATGAACAAATATATAGCATAAATAATGAAAAAATAAGTACATTCAAAGCTCCGAATATTATCGTACACCTACTAGAACTACTGTTGGCAACCGTGATAGGAGTTGTGCCGGTTGTAGTGATGGAAAATTAAGCCACCGTCGGTTCTGTTGCATGAACACTTGCTAAATTTCAAAAATGAAACCAGTCCTATTCCCGTGCTTGCTTCTCTGCTATATTTAACCGTTAACCAATTTTGTATTTCTGACTGACCCCCCGTTTACTATCACAAACGGTAGAAATAGTGGCGGTAAACGCGCGGTAAATGCATTCAGGCATCTACCGATTTAGGCCAACACACCAACACACATCGTGTGCAACCAGTATTGCAGAGGAGCGATTATAGTACCCAGCACAGCAGCTCGCTTAAAGCCCAGCAATGAAATCAAACTGGCTCTCTTTCAAATCTCTACCTAAAAAGAAATAACATAATTAATTAATGATAAATTCTTTTTTTCTACTCCTGTTGAAGAACACACGCATTACTCAATACTTTTCGACCAATGAAATCACCGTATTATTTATTAACCATTATTCAATGAACTTGCGATTGCTTTACGAATAAAAGTTTTAATTTCATAGATGTTGCGTAATAACGTGTAAGTAAACAAAACAATTTGAATTTTATTTTGATCGTTTCCATAGATACATATACAAATATTTAATGAAATTAGAGATAGATTAAAAATTTTATTCTTTTTATATAAAATTTATATTCAATTTTATTTAAATCAAAACGAAAAATGTCGTAGAAAAATTATCGTATTCTACTCGCTTGCAATGGCCATTACTCACTCAGATGCATTACGACACTCGCCTCGTAAACTCGGCTCGTGTTGCAATTTCATCTTCCTGAGTAATAGCTATCATTACCAGCTCATTGAATAATATACCATTATTTATAGAATTTTGCTGTAATATAAAATTATTGTTATTCTTTGGCGATTTATTTGCACGAGGTATTAAAATAAAAACTGATGTAGGAATAATAGAATTGATGTAGGTATTTCAAACATCGCGTCACGTCACGTTTGTTCGGACCCCAAATTCTTCAGTACCACTGGTACAGACTATGTAATGCCAAATTCTACAGATGCTTTTGTTCCAGAAGTGTAAATATGTCATGTTAGGTAATTATTTTCGTATAAAAAAGTAAAACAAAACTATTCAATTGAGTACATATAAAGAAATATTTATTTTCAAAATTTTGAAATCTGTTATTTTTTTTTTTTTATTGGTATCTATCCCGGAAACACTTACATTAGTCTGTTCGTGTTAAAATTGCTCAAAATCTTAAATATTAAGTATAGATACTATAATCAATCATTTTTTGGCGAGTTAAATAATGATTTTTGTCTAATATATTGAATAATATTAAGGTGTATTTCCAAAAATGTCCATGTTGTTGTTATCTTATAGTGTCAATTTTAGATATATGAATTTTAATGATTTGGTTATAAAATATTGTCTAGTCATTCGCCGTACAACGTCTCGATCACAAAAACTGAACCGTAGAATCTAATAATTGTTCTTATGAGTTTAGTTATAAAAAAAATTAATAAACTAATTGTAAATAAGTATTATTATTTATTGCTGTTAAAAAGCTGATATTTTATTTGGGGTACAATCTAAGCATTTTAGACTATCGCACTCGATTTTTTTTCACTTTGAGAGCTTTAATTTTATCAAAAAAGGCCCCTTTTCTTGATATACAGGTTGTTTGCAAAGAGATACTATTTTTAAAAGGCTTTTAATCACGATTCCTTTAATATAATCAAGGAAAGCATATAAAGATCACGTTCATTTGTGTGACTTTGCTAATCCAATTTTGTTTTTAAAAAAATATATATATATATATATATATATATATATATATATATATATATATATATATATATATATATATATATATATATATATATATGTTTTTTTTTTTTTAATCGGCTCACAATTAAACCAAATAAATAAAACGTTTTTTAGAGCCATTTTGCCAAAAGAGTTCAAATAAGATTTGTTCCAAATCAAGAAAAATGTTACTCTGTATACATATTTTTCGTTCCATTTTTTTTCCTTTGCCCCAATACTTTATAAGGTTTCAAAAACTGTTTTGGTAAACTTTTCAAATTAAACAATTTTTTCAAGATAAGAAGAAATTTTTTTATACAAAGAAAATTTCTGCACAAAAATTGATAATTATTTAAGACAACTGCAAGTAAAAATTTATTTGTATTGGTCTAAAATTATAAGAATAGTGACAATTTTAATCAAACCAACCGAAAATGACAAAATTTTAAGAAGTTCTATATTTTTAATAAAATTCAATGCTTTGAGTCCATTAAGACATGGATTTAAGGCAAATGTCAGCAGTATTGATAAAATTTATACTGATAGAGCAAAATTTGTTAGTTTTACTTCCTAGAAATTAAGAGCTAGATAAAATATTGTGACATAAATTAAAGTTTCATGTACCCTTCGCGGTGCGAGGCCTGATAGAGCACGAGGCTTCCACTATTTAAATAAAAAATTCTATAGTTTGAAAACGGTTAAATTTACTTGGTGACGTTATGGTGTCTTCTATAGAAATTTACTATTTTATATTTCCATCCAGCTAATACCAGTTGTTGATCGGTAAATGACTGTAGTGCATGTATAATACTAAATTTGCATACATATACTATATTATTTCATTCATATTATAATCAAATTAAATCAAATAGAAACTTTTTCTTTTTTGTGAATGTTTATTTTTTGTTATTTACGGCTAATTAGTAATTAGTTTGATGTGCAATATAATTAGTAATTGAGTCTGTCAAATTAATCACGTTACAGAATTCTAATATTAAAATTAGCAGTGGTATGCATGTATAAAATTTGCAATTTATTATTGATGATGACATGACGTTTTGTAGCTACTGCTGATACTTGAACATTTTTAACTAAAAAAAAAAGAATTATGTCGAATTATTTGTAATAAGAAACATTAAATTCTTTTTTTTCAATTAAAATATTCTGCGGGTGCACTTATAATATCAGAAATATACTGATAACATGATACTTTATAAAAAAATTACTTATTTCGTTTTAAGTTGTTGTCAATGAAATGCCTATGCGTATTTGTCTGTGTAGGACAGGACCGTGGAGAGAGATCTCTGGCCTCAGGGCAAAGAGTCAAAAACAAAAAAAAATATTTTTAATATACATGACACCAAAAAACAAAAAAAAAAATAAAAAACAAAAAAACGTCTGACCTCAAAACCTTTCAAATATTACTCACTTCGGGCCCCCTCTTTGAACTCGGACCCCGGGGCTACAGCCCTGGCAACACTGCCCTCTCGTCGAACCTGCTGTCGTATAGAGCAGAGTTTTTCAACGTTTTTTCAATCACGGCCCAGTAAAATCTTGGATAACTTTGCGCAAACCAGTCATATATTGGATTACATAATATGCCGGTTATGTTCTCTAAATTACATTTATATTTAATTTGGTTATTGTTATTTATTTTCAATGACTAAATGCATATTTGGATTTAAATTTGTAAATTTTTAAAACGTTACTAAAGTTATAGATACAAAATATTCTCATACTCACATCAGAACCCAATTAAACTCAATTAAGTCATAGCAAATTTAATATTAGCAATTTCATAGATTTTTTATGTAGAATAGGATACTCGCTTTCTACAGGAAAGTACACGATACACAGTATATAAAATATTTTAACTGAATAATTAAGATATTATTTCTTTTTTAACTAATTCGACAAATACCTACTTATATAATATTATTAATTACCTTTGAATAATCATTACCGAATTTCCTACTAGGAAATTAAGCTACAGGCTCAAGCGGATTCTCAAGGAAAAAATTACAAATTTGAAATATTTTTATAAAAATAAGAAATACTTCGATTTATTTAACACCGTGGCGGTCAGAATTTATAATGATAAAACGCTCAACTGAAATTCATAGAAAAAAATTTTTGAGTGAATACGTTTTCTAAATCAGTATCTATTTGAAAAAATACTGAAAGATATATGCGTCATGAAAATAGGGTGGATTTTAAAATGTTGTAAAAAGTAAGCCGTACGTAGTACAACTGAATTCTGTATATGAATGTGTAAGCTACCATCAACAAGTTTTTCACTGACCATTTTTCATTTTTAAAGGGTAAAAGTTGTCGTTAAGATATCTCGAAAACTATAAAAAGGAGAAAAAAGTTGACAAAATGTAACTCTTGAGGGAAATCGGCTTGACAGGGAGGATTGAAAGGGAGAAAATTAGGATAGATATTTTTATAAGGCTGCTTGCACACTGATAAAGCAAAAACGCTGTAAAGCAAACCGTTTTATCTAATGTTAAAACAGTTCGACACACACTTAAAGAACAAAAATGTTGTTATACAAAACATTTTCTTTAAAAACAAAAACGTTTTGCTTCATACTAGCTCACACTGATCAAGCAAAATGTTTTGTCGTAGAACAAAACGTTTTCTGCAAATACGTTTTTGCTTTAAGTGTGTCCATTATTTGTGTGTTGTCATATACTATGTCTTTGAACATATTTACAAATGAATTTAATACAATGTGAAAGAAATTATTGAATACATCCTAAAAAAGAAAAAAAAAAATTAAAGAAAATACTCTGAAAAAATTTATTTTTAAATTAGGTAAAGATCCTATAAAACTGATTAATTTTTCTAATTCCTAACACTTTTGACTACATTTCAATTGAAATTTTCAACCATAATTTATCAGTAAGTTCTCTATTATGACGTTCTTTTATCGTAAAATCCCACAGGTATTGCCTCCATCAAACTAATTTTATTCTTCAGCATTTACGTCCATTTAAAAAAAATATGTATGTTAAATAAAAATCTATAAAACACGTGGAATGTTTGTATTGTTATGTTTTTGAATAAAACAAGTGTCAATGTTTGTGCTTCTAACAAAATGTTTCTTCTTAAAACGTTTGATAGTAGTAACTACATGTAAACACACTTGCAAAGCAAAAACGCTTTTATACAAAACATTTTGTTAGATGAAAAAACATTTTGTAACACCTTGATCAAGCGAAAACAACTTAAACCAAAAGCTTTTTGTTTAAAACAGTTTTATAGTGATTTAATATGTTTTATAATGTTTTTTTTTGTTTTGAAGTACCAATGTGTATGCACTCATATTAAAAGTATAAGGAAAACAACTTCTAACGAAATTAGTCAAAAACGTTTCGTATAAAGGCGTTTTTGTTTTATCAGTCTGCAGGCAGCCTAAATTCTTGACTGAACGACTAGACTGTACATTCAACTCTTAAATCATAGATGAATTAAAAACTTTTAACAAGCCTACGACCGTGTTTTCACTTAATACCCACAGCTTAGATCATTTTTTTTAAGCTGTGCCTGTTACAACGCTATCAAAAATTACTTGTTTTGTATATTTTCCACAACAATAACAAAAGATTACGGTTCAATTCCTTCCAAATAGTGTCGTAAATGGATGGTGTCATATTGTTAAATCCAAGGTGATCATCGCGTTAAAAAATAATTAATTTAAATTTTTAATTTTTGTTGGTTTATTAAAAAAAAATTACATTTAATATTGTAAACTCAAATATAATTTGTTACGTTTAAAATAATAATAATAATACACAACAAAATGTAAAAATTTTGTAATTATGTACATACAATGGAGATGAAATAATACCAACAAAAAATAGCCAAGAGTGAATTATTCCAAAATTTTGAAAGAGTAAAAGTATGATCTTTATCGACTGTTCTTATCCGACCAATATAAATCGTGTATTAATTGTCTTTGTTTAATTTGCGCGTTGTCCATGAATAAAAAAAATTGATTGTTGGGGTGGGTAATCAAGTTACCGCTATCCTTTCTATGTGTATATGTATGTTTACATGTGGTTGTGTATGTATCATCTGATTTTTAATTTAAGATGAGAATTATTTGCGAAAAAGATTACCCCCTTCCTAATTACCCCAAACCATATATTTCACTCTTGTTTGTTTTTGTAAATATATAAAAGCGCTTGACCAGGTGTAAATAGATAACAGTTTTTTAAGTTATTTTTATTTTTTCAAAAAAGTATTGTTTTTTATTTTTGTAGTGTTTGGTAGTAGAAAACATGAAGGTAGGTGATCGATTTTTTAATATTTTTACTTTTCATTGTTAGTGTCCCTGTAAATTATACAATGAACTATAATGTTTAATATCAGCAATAACCAACAATAAAACTATAGTAGTTAAAATTTAGTTTTAAAATTTTCTTTTTGAAACTTTTTAATATTATAAGATAGATTTATTGGAAGAGGAATTTTCTCTAAATTCCTATCTTAATAAAAGTGTTAGCGTATAGATAAAGTATTTCTTCCTTTCATTACTGGAACAAATTTCTCTTCTAGAAAGTTAACCAGTTTTAAGTTAACTTTCAAAAATGTAATTTTTTATTAAGTAAAAAAGTATTTCTTATCAATAGCCACTTAGTTATTGAGAACCAAAAATGATGTCAGTTTCAGATCTTTAGTAGTTTGCTAATTTTTTTTTTTTTTTTTGTGTAGTTTATGTATGAAATATGTATATAATAATAAAAATGTTTCCGCCCGGGATCGAACCGGGGACCTTTCGCGTGTTAGGCGAACGTGATAACCGCTACACCACAGAAACTTGATAAACTATTATTTATATTAAAGCACTGATCTAAAATTAGAATCTTTTTAAAATTCTTTGCATCAATTCTTATCTTTTGTTTTAACGATCTCTATCCGAATATAATCTTAAAGCCATGTCCGCTAAAAGGTGATATCTTGATTTGCGAAAAACTCGATAAAAACAGAAAAATAGTTTAAGCAGCTTTTAATTCTTTTAGCTTATAAAATCATAATGTCAGTCAAAATATATAAAATTGAGACACCACCTCTTAAGCAAAAATAATTGATCAAGAAATTATTATAAACATTTTCTTCCATAATTTGACGTTAATGACAGTAAATGACCATTTTTAGGCGATGTATGCTCATCAAGATTTGAACAATATCGTTTAATACGCTATGTCGTAACTTTTTTATACACACCTTAACTCTTTATACAAATATATCACGCAATATATGGTAATTTAAAAAATAATTACAATTCGGATTAACATAACTAAATTAGTGATCATAGTCTTAATAGAGAATTCCACGGTACGAATAACTGAATCGCTAAAAAATAAAATGCGCGGTGACCATCATTTAAAACATTGAGATATGTATGTAATTTACTAAAGCTGATAAAGCCCTTAAAATAGTATATTACGTGATTAAGGTTGTAAATTGTACATTACACACGAGCGAAAAAGTTACGCAAGAGCCGCGCAGCGGCAAGTGTGTAATATGCCTTACAATCGAGTTACGTACAATACTTTGTCTACGACTAACATGAAATTCACAATAAATATTATAAATTTGATACGAACAAAATACATTAAAATTATGTAGAACTTCAAATTTATTAAAAATATGTCAACATTTAGTTGTTAAATAAAAATTTTGTACAGGTTTTAATATAATATAAAATACATGTAATAGTTAAGACAAGTGTAGTAAGTTGTAGTTCTTTACACACAGGCGTGTGTACAGTACAAAATTTCGTACAGTTGTGTGTAAAACATAGCTAACCTAGACAGTATTAATAGACAATAAATAAGCAATTTCATGGTAGGCGTAGATAAACTACTTATGGTCATATTTTCTAATATGAACTTTCACGAACTAAATTTTTCAAATGTTTCTCGAAGGTTATTAAGATAAAAGTATCCACATAGTTCTTCGAATTAAAAAGCAAAGGCAAAGACAACGCTCTAAAGAAAAAATATATCAAGGAATACGCTATTGTGGAATTCAGATTTTAGTATTGTACCGTGAAATTCAGTATTAATATTTGCTTCAAAAGAGCTGAATTTTAGTATTGTACTGTGAAATTCAAAAGAGCTGTGACTTCAAAAGAGCTGATTGTCAACTCTTCGCGCCATGTAAAAATTCTCTTATCACAGAGTTCAAGATTCCTACGAAATTTTTACGCAAATTTTTTACGTAATTATCAAAATTACAAAATTTTACAAAATTTTTTAACTTTTAAATCACACTATTCTTATCTTTCAAACTTTGACATTTTTTTGCTTGCGCAACTTGGACGCAAAATTATTCTTGCCGTACACCGCACTGCTTATATGTTAATGTTAACGGTAATTATGGATTATATTATTATATGTATTATAAAATTTATGAACATATTGTAATCGAGATGGTACACATTTCTTTAAAGTACCTTCATAATTTACGTGCAATTTCTTTTTGTATACTCTCTCATGTCGTAAACCTTGACATCGATTGTGAAATCGCTATACTGACGAACAATTACTTGCGGACGACGCGCGATGGGTCCGCTCAGTGGTCAGTCAGTCAATTACCTACGGGATGGACTTGACTATTGTAAATAATTTTGGCATTTAATTTCAATGAAACAAAAACTGAAAAAAATGAATGTGATGCAATTAACCGCTAAAGATGTTGTTTTGTTAATGTATTGCATTTGTTTTACTTTGTATACGATTAGTAATACTGCGATTAATTATCTTTGTTTACATATGCGTGAGAATTTTTTTATGCCGGGTGATATTTTAAAAAGATAAACGTAATATTATGTTAATTTGTGTAATTTATCAGTTTTATAGTTTATATAGCTTTATATTGTAATCAATTGTATCTGAGAAATAGAGAATCGGTTTCCTATAATCAATGGTTTTGAGCTTACAGATGTAAAATTGGATTAATTTAATCTTTAAGTAAAATAAAGACGATTGACTTTGACCTGATTTTAATCAATTTATAATTACTTCGATAACAAATAGTTAGTATCGATAATTTGTGTGTCACTGTTTTAATAAATTAGACACAGCTTTCATAATTTGTGCGAATTTTTAGACCAGAATTTACATCTCCAAATAAAATTTTAATGTTTTGATGACAAAAATAAAATAATCGACCCTAATTTTCTAAAATTTTACCAACAACTCCTTAGAAGTAAAAAAAAAAAAGAATTACGATTATGACATCATTAAGTCAACTTGAGCCCTTTAGGTGATTAAATTCATAATTTAGGCGACAAAGGTTTTCATTTACGACATTTCGGTAAAAATTATATTTTTTTTTAATTTTCAATGATTCTTAGCCAGGATATTCATAAAAGGCTTTTACTTTACTCAATTTTTTGTTATGATTCTAAAAAGATTACCAGTTAACTTTCAAAAATGTAACTTTTCGTTAAGTAAAAAAGTATTCCTTATCAGTTATCACAAATGAAAACTTAATATAATTTTTAAGCCGCTTATTTGCTACGAAGCAAAAATGAGATTGGACTCAGATTTTTGGTAATCTGTTGACTTTGTTGTGTCTTATATGTATAAAATTCACTTATAACCCAAAAGTCATAATAATAAAAATATTATGTTAAAAATGTTTCCGCCCGGGATCGAACCGGGGACCTTTCGCGTGTTAGGCGAACGTGATAACCGCTACACCACGGAAACTTGATAAACTATTATTTTTATCGAAAAATTCGAATTTCGTGATCTGAAATTCGAATATTTTTAGATTTTTAGTATAATTTTCTACTTTCTATTTGATCGACTCCTATCCAGATATAACCTTAAAACCATGTCCGCTAGTCGATGATTTTTGAAATATTGGAAATGGTGACAGGCATGTAGAACGGCAGACATAATATTTACGACAATATAAATTCCTAATATTTGGTCTGAAGAGTATTTTTTATTTTATTAAGATGTCTTTAATTGCGCATTCAACAAATTTTGTTGCGTTCTGATTTGGAAAATAATTATTATTCATACATTTAAGGGGGGTTCTTATTCTTTGATCAAAAAGACAGCAATTTTCAATAATATTTTTTCAGTGATTTTATTGACTATAAGGTACAATTTTGTTTTTCTTGTATTAAACAAATATCCAGGATAACAAAACTTTTTTTTTGCTTCTCCTCATATCATTATTATTTTAAATGGCGTCGAAGTGGAGGTTGCAAAAGAGGGGTGCCAAATGGTAACAACGATAACTCCGATTCAGGACATTTTAAATAAAAAGATCAAACGACATTTTATTAGGAATTGTGTGTAAAAAAATAAAGTTAAAATTCTAAAAATTATAGGTGTGGCGCGCTTTAAAAAAAAATCACGTTTTGAGACTTAACAATGCACCTGTCAGGGGCGATAAATATTGAACAAGTGCATATTAAGCCACGATTTTAGAGTACACACTGGACAATACATTAATGAATACAAAAAACCAATATTTAGGTCGATAAGTTAATTACTTTTTGGGATATCAGTGTTACCGCATCAAAAAAGTCATTTCACGAAATTGATACGACTATTTTCTTTTTACTTTGTTTACAAATTATAAAAATGTAAATATCTCTGGAATATGTAGATAAGTTTTTCATTAAAAATATGAAAAATGGAAAATCGATTTTTTGAAAACAAAAAAAAAAAATGAACTTTCCCTTAAATTTAACATATTCAAAAAAAATTTCATTTTCCATATACATTATATTATATTGTCAAAAAAACCGATAAATATGTGGCAATATACAAATATACATGTATTTTTACTTGATCTAATTTTAGATCAATATTTCGAAAAAAATAAATTGTATGTAGTTTACAAAAAGTAATAGGAGTATTAATTATTAACCAACAGAGCGATGTACTTAATTCGAAACACTTACCTATCTTATATAGGTGTACTCACAACAGTGCAAGCATTCTTTGAAGAAAAGAGAAAGCATTCCCAATGTACATGAGTAGTTGAATGAAATAAATATCATAAAATTTATAAATTTTAAGTCCAATAAATCATGAACAACATATGGCCTGATGTCATAATATTTTGTAATCCATATTCTTTTTGCATACCTTAAAAAATTATTAAAAAATACTAATAATAATATATAGTAAAATCAATCAACAATTTAATTATGCTCTATGTATATTGAAAGAAAAATAATATGATTTGTGTGTTTTAAACATTTAAGATTTTTAACGAAAAAATCAAAAGTATAGAACGATTTACATTTACTTTGACACGTTTTTCCTCGGAGATACATTATGTAATAATTATTATTACATTATGGGCTGTTTACGCGTATTGAAATTAACTTAATTTTGATTGGTCCAGTGTGTTTATACGTATTAAGGCGGACCACTAGTGTACTGCCTTAAAAAAGGGTGAAATTGGAAATTTTTTTTAAAGAAAACTACTGTATGGAATGTTTTAATATTTTAAGGATATATTTGTTCATACATAATAAAGTCATGATAAAATTTTTGGACCAAAAAATTGAAAATTTAGGGAGTTATTAGCGATTTTCCAAGGCTCCAAAAAAAAAGTTCCTCCACTGCTGCAGTGATAGCGACCTTTACAGTACCTGAAATCAAAAAAACCAAAAGCCTATTAAACTAGAAGGTATTGCCCGTGCCGTGAACCTCAATCGAAAAAAAAAGTTGAAATTTAACGAAATGGTGGAGTTTTCTAAAAAAAATTTCAAAATTTGCGTGAAAATTTGATGATTTTTGGCCTGCAAAAATTACATTTTTTATTCGATCGAAAAACTGGAGGTTCATGGTACGAAGAAATATATATAAGAGAAGCTGCAATAAGAATCAAATCGATCGGATGATTTGTCTTCGAGTTATAACTGCAGCAAATTTGAAAAATGTAGTTTTTCTTTATCTTACCTTTCAGTTTTAATCACTGAGAATTTTTACTAAAATTATTTACGATGTACTCACTATAACGGTCATAGTAAAACTAGATGAGTCTTTTAAATGTGCCAGAATCTAGCTTCTCCACAACATGTGACTGGCAGCCACGTCAAAAAACTCCCGAATTATCAACCTTCATACATTTCTCAATACCTCAAAGTTAACAATGAAAATCAGAATCCGATCTTCGAATGGCTGTAACTCAAAAACTATTTGAGATATACACTTGAAATTTTAGTATGTTATTTTTAAAGGTATAGACTGTCGAAACATTCGAAACATACAAAATTTTCCGTTTTTTTGAAAACGTCACACTAGTGGTCCCCCCTTAAACATCTGGTTTTAATCGTTAATTTCTATTAAGTTACTAAAAATTTAGTTCAAAGTATTTAGTTAATTACTTAAAAAGGAGTAAAAAATCCTTTATGCTCCAATGAGTACATAGTGTTTGTATTATATCTCATTTACTCGGTGCTTCCACCATGATTTTTCATCCTCTTCAAGTCTAAATTCGTGGTAAGTTCGGGGGATTGTAGTCTCGATAGACTAACTTTTTCTTAAAGAAAACTTCGGAGTATCATAATTATGTATATTCAAAGCTTTAAGCGGATCAATATTTTTAAAATATCAATAAAAAATTGTTTTTTTTGCGATTCTGGGACTAAAATACATTACTTTAATCCTCATAATAGGAACTAAAGTGTTACTTTAACGGACTAAAAATACTTTTGCTCTCGCTTTTAAGCCAATTCACAAGTAGAATTTATAGAGTGTCACCAATCATTAAACAGCGTTGCTAGGTTCTTTTTGCTAATTACTTATTTAAAACAATAAACAAACGCAAACTTGCAAATAAAGACAGAGAGTTAGGTATATTTTATTGTTCAATTTGATTGATTTGTCCACAGTATATTTAGTGTAATATTATTTCACACAATTTAAATGACATTTAAATAATTTTCTTCCTAATTTTTATAATTTTAAATTATCCGAAATTGTAAAAAAATAATATACATATAAATGTCATTGAATTAAAGTATGATTTTCGATTCCTCGTATGAATTGTTGCCAGAGAGCCTTCACAGGCTTCAATATTGCGATTTTTACGCTTTGTTCTGGATTATATGGGAGTTGGCACCTGTTCTGTGCTATAAATGTAATATAATAATAAGTATAGGGAAAGTTTAGGTGATTTTTGGATAATTATTATAAGGAATTTTTGGAATAAATGATCACCAACTTACAGAAAAAAATTTTGGTTTTTCATTGGCTACGTACTTTTCGAGAATTTCGAGAATAAATTTTTTCTTCAGGCCATAATCTTAAAATAAATTTTTTCAAAAAACAAAACAATCTGAAAAATTTTTATCTTAATAACTATAATAATTTTTCATATTGATTTTTTTTTTTGAAAAAAATTATTTTAAGATTATGACCTGAAGAAGAGATTTATTGTCAAAACCTACGTAGCCAATAAAAAACAAAAAAATTTTGATGTAACTTTTGGTGATCATTTATTCAAAAAATTCCTTATAATATAGTAGAATAATAAATGTAATTTCTTATAGTACCTACATAATTACTAATTTGCTGACTTTTTTTTGCAGGTCTTTGTATGCCTATTATTAGTTGCTATTGCCGCACAAGTAAGCTATGGTAAGTAATTTAAAATTTGAAAAAAAAAATTAATTAAAAAGTAGTTAATAATTTTGATTCGGTATTTTATTAACCGAAAAGAATATTTGTAAGCAATTTTGTTGGTACATTTTAATTTCATTTTCTTAGTAAAACATTAATAATAGAATTATCGCAATATGTTACACACAATTCTGGTAATTATTGTAAAAATTTAACATTTTACAATTTGCCGATGGGTGTTAATATAATGTTTAGACACACATACTTAGTTTTAGCTAATGTACTTAATATGTTATATTACATCTTAATACTACATACATTCTTTTATGTTAACATACTTCTTGACAGAGTGTTACAAAGTTGTTGTTTAATACAAAGTTGTTTAATATAAAGTTGTTTAATTTACTTTTAGGCTTTCATACTTAAAAGGCCAACACTTATGGTAATATTTTCATGTTCAGTAATTAATATTGATATTGTATCGAAATTTATGACACTCGTAAAAGTTACCTATAGGTAGCTTCTATTTAGTTTTGATAAAATAATTTCAAAAATGTTTTTATTGTTATTCAAAAAGGGATCCGAAATGAAGAGGGGGGTTGGAAGTGTTAAAAATTCGATATGAAAGTCAAGTCTCTAGAAATACTTTTTATTACATTATTACAAAGAGCGGAAAAAAATTATACATACGGTTTTTAAACTATTTTCTATGTTAACTATTTTCAAATAAAAGTTGGGAAATTTGCAATGTTATATATTTTCCTAGCTTTATTTATTTCATTACATATTATAGTTCATTAGGATTCATTAGGATAGAGAACAAGGAAAGTGGTGCGAAGGTTAAGATTTGGTAGGTATGCATCTACAGCCGTCTTCTTGACTCATTAATTCCCAGTGTCACCTCTAGGTGACAGTGATTTGTGATTTTTTTTTAAAGACAATATAACAAATTTTAAAAATAAATGTGTTACGACTAAAATGTTAATACTTAGTAGTCTTCATGGTTTTAATTTGGCAACACTGAAGTTATGTTAACGGTCAAATTAATTCTGTTGTTTCAAACGATTTTCTGTTTTATTGCGTGTGAGTGTATCTTGTGGCATTTTCACTGTTATAAAAATGTCTAAAGAGTAGGTACTGTTATTATTGTTATAACAAATTTAACAATTTAAGAATCGAGCTTATAATGAAAGTGATTTTTTGCCGGTAATTTCATACCGTTTTACTCAGTTCATATTACAAATTACGCCCAGTATGACCTATAAGTGACACGCTATTGAAAGAAAACTAAAGGGTATTATTTTCAATTTTTTATTTTTATATGTTGAGTACCTAAAGATAAAAACTAGCACAAAATAGGAATATTTTGTCGATAGATCGCGGCTTGGGATTTGACGAGTTAAGGAACTATACTGATATTCATCTGAATTTGTGAAGCGAGACTGCAGAAAACCGTGACGAGTATAGCCGACCGTGAGATTCGAATCCTCGACCTACCAGTCGGCGGGCTAGTGCCTAAGCACACTCGGCCACTCGGTATATAGCGTTAATAAAATTAGTTCTCTAAATTCTAAATCATTTATCGTTTTGTCAACGTATTTTCCAGCATTTCTACCATAATAATTTTAAAAACTAACTAATTTTGACTTTATTGTACAGATATTAGTTTCGTTTACATATGTTTAAGAAACTATTTTCAAAAAGTTTGTGCCTCTTATGTTGAATCGTTAAATAAACGTGAAAATATAGACCCATCCGGACAGAGAACCGATTTTCACGATGCGTAGATCCATGTTGATTTGTGTGACACCCTGTATTATTAGACAAATAAATTTTTCTGTATTAATGAAATCGAATCACTATATACCGTAAGGCTATTTGTTTTATTTTTTTATTTTTTTAAATGTTATTATATCTCACTGACGCGTCAGAGTGTAGATAACAATATTGCAAAATGTAATAGTAATTTATTATATAATAGAGATGTAACGAATCTCAATTTTTTATATTAATGAATGCGAATGCGTTCTGCGAATACGAATGTTGACATAATATAACTTGTGAGCATGCGAAAGAGTATAAGCCTAGGCAGTACAAGTCTTGGAATTTTTTAATTTTATTTTACCTTCAAATTTACCAACTTGTTCTTTTTTTTATTTTCGGAACTTCCTGAACAATTTTGACTCTGTGTTTGTCAGTTTGTGTGCACCTAAGACCTTTCAGTGTAGTCATAACCTTCCAATATTAATAATAATTTTTCATTAAAAGTTTTATGAGTTGATTCCTGGATGGTTTTTTCTGATTCATTTCAATCAAAGCGTTGCGTTAGGATAATTTGTGAGGATAGCTGTGGAGCTAGACCTTATATGGTTTTATATAAATTCCGTTGCAATCTTACTACTCATTATACCTATACATTTTACTGATTTATACAAGCATATTAGAGGTACGAGAAAGCTACAAGCCACAGGCACTTAGTGTATTTTATTTTTTGACAATGGTGACGTGAAATCTAGTGTTAAAAGTTTATCGAAAAATGATCTCGAGAGGCATCTTGATTATTTTTCTTGTATTTAGGGGCCCCTACAGTGTGTGGGGCTCCTAAGTAATGGCCTAATTTTCCATTTAGAAATCCGGCTCTATGTTTAAGAGTAAAATTGTGTGATATTTTATTTTTTAGACGATAAAAAATTGAATTACCGTTTAACTTTTTAATAAAAATACGTCATTTTAAAAATATTCACACTTCTTTACAAATGCGAATGTGAATTTGAATGTCTGAAGAAAGACGAATATTTGAGAATGCGGATGCGAATATGAGTATTCGTTACATCTCTACTATACGAACGTACCACCTACCCAGTGTCAGTGCGATCAAATTTACTTGATTAGAGTCCGAGTCGTTTATAATATTATGTATTGCACGAATGAAATGATCTTTCTCATTCGTTAGAAAGTAGAAAAACAAAAAACAAAAAAAAAAAAAATGATTAGAGCTTACGATTAAATCGTAGCAAAAATTGTAATTAAATGGAATTTATAATTTAACTGCAAACTGTTATGTAAAATAATTATAGTTTCAGGAAATTTCATTATAACATTTATAATAAGTTAAACTGGTTTTTGTAAAATACTGTATTCATTTTTACTTGTAGTGGATAAGCGACTGAACATACCGGTATTATTTGCTTTATATTTTATAATTTATTTATTATATCAAATACCTAGATATTGTTTATATTTTTAGATTATTGAACTCTTTTATTTATATATTTTAAATACAGAAAGTCCTCGTACTATTACGGTATGTTTAGTTCTCGATTTGAATTACATGTTTGGACGTATAAGTCAAAATTTAACTAAAAGTGTATTTAATGTGTAAAATGTGTATACACCTACAAGATTCTAAATGTTTTTATATACCTATACATATCTTTGGATAACACTGATATGAAATAACAACTTTGTTACTGATTTCCTAACGTTTTTTTTCAAAATTTGTGTCCGTTATTATTAAATTATGTCGTTTTGCTTAATAATAATATTCCAAAAGAGTGACGTAATTCGAAACAACTGACTTAAGATTGAAGAAAAGTATCAAAATATTGTTTGACGTGACTCGAGGACTATCTGTACCTACATTAATCATGTACGAGTTTTGTAGGTATGTTTACTAGTAATTATGAATTTATAGTTACTAGATAAATATTTTAATTTATGTATACAGTTAATTAAAAGTAGATCATTTGACCCAAACATTTTTGATATTACAAATATTTGAAATTTTAATACTAATTGATGATTTATCAACATTTCAGTTATTGCCTGAAATATGTGTTTTTTGCGAAACGCATTTTCGTAAAATAATTACAATTTTTGTTTTGTGTTTTCAGCTGGAATAATTAGCAGTTACGGAGGAGGTGGAGGCTATGGCGGCGGCTATGGTGGCGGCTTCGGCGGTGGTTATGGTGGGGGCGGTGGTTTTGGAGGTGGACACGGAGGATGGTACCCCGGCGGCGGCGGCGGCGGTGGAATTAAAGTCATTAGAGTAAGTTGCCGTTGAAGCAATTTTGGTGCCGTAATGAATATCTACATATTTTGATTAAATTTTTCAATTTTGTAGGTTATCTCCAGTGGGGGAGGTTATGGCGGTGGATTAGGAGGTGGGTATGGAGGATGGCGAGGAGGATTCGGAGGTGGAGGCTGGAAAGGAGGATTCGGAGGTGGATTAGGAGGAGGTTACGGAGGTGGTGGATTTGGAGGTGGTGGCTGGCGGCCATGGGCTGGCGCAGGTAATGTTGTGTTTTAATATTTGATAGTTTTTTTTTCTTTGTTAATCATTATAAATTATGGAATTAATACTTAATTGCTTTTTTACAGGCGGCGGCGGCTGGTGGTAGAAAATCACTCCAAAATTAAATTTTTAGTAAAACTTTCATCGTTTCACCTCTAAATTACCAGCATCTTCAAAAATTTTTCATCCATTCTATTCTGGTCTTCTTTTTTTATTGTTTTCTTTAAAATATAAGTAAAATTATTTTTACTATTTTTGTGTATTTTATTTCATTATTTCCTACAAAAATTCCTGCTAAAGTATATATAGTTGGTGTCTCCAATTTTGCTTCAGTAGACTTTATTTCTGAACTATTGTGCGTACAATACAAAAGACTTACATCTTACTTTTTTTAAGTGTTCCGTAACGAAACTGGCAAAACGGAACACTTTAGGTACGGAACAGACGATTTTCTCTGAAACCCTTTGACGTAGACAGTAAAAATTTAACGCACAGATGTAGTGTGGTGGTTCAAATCATAGATGTAAAGTTAAATTGCGATTCTGGTGGTTAATTTCAGGCGATAACTTTTTCCCAAAGAGCATTGAGTAGGGTATCAAAGGGACGCTTATTAAAACACGGATTCAACAATATATACATAATTGCTGTCCCCAAACTTTATTACCAGAAGGATCGCTTCATCAAGAATAAGATGTAGATTCATCAAGAATAAGATGTAGATTGAACGAAAATTATCAGGACTGAATTTTCTTAAATTATTTCCGTGGCAAATAAAGAGAAAGCTTGATGATACATTTTGCTTTGATCAAGATGTTAATCAATAATTATATTAATGTTACAATTAAACAAGTATTTTGGTAACGTTTTAGAAATTAAAGAAGTAAGGAATAGTTGATAAATCTATATGCGAAAAATATGTTACAATCTTTGCACTTGAATGTTTTGGGTATAAGTCAAATTAACTCTAGTTGGTCTGATGTCACAAATTTTACCTATATAATATTTGGAAAACTTTGTTAGTGTACCCACAGAAATAAAAAATTCAAGATATTCAAAGAAATTGCCAATAATATTTAAATAATTTAAATAATGTTTTTATTAATCATTTGAAAAGTTGTTAAACATTTAAATAATTTTAAACTTTTTTACCTACATCTGCATTTATCTTTGTCTATCATATTAATAAATAGAAGTTTACTCACTCACTCATATAAAAACATAATTACTTCGTTTGATTGGTAACTATGGAACTAATATAATTTGTGTTGCCCTGACCTCAGTTTCTGGAGGTCTTTTGCGCTTGCGCCCATAATAGTAAATAAAAACAGGCGGTTCCCCTTGGTACCTTCAATTCATTTAGTAAATATCTATCTTCCTTCCTGGTAAGTGTAAGCAGACTAAGATAACGATACGATCGTTTTGAAATCGAAAATTATTGTTTACTTTAAGAGTAACATTATTCGTTAGGAAAATGTTTTATCCACTCTCATATGCTATTACTCCGTACCCGATTGTATGAAGCACTAATTATGCAAGTACAGCTTGCACTTGACGGTTTGCCTTTTTAACACTTTCAGTCCCATGGCTTCGGCATCCGAAACTAAACAAAACATTCACAAAGGCCGACCGCGATCAATATTTAAAATAATAAACAAAACAAAGAAGAATTTATATTAGGTATGTATTCTAATACAAATAATTTATTACTACGTACCGGACACTTTTCTTTTTTTGTACATATAAATATACATATAATAATAACATAATATGTTTTATCATCAAAATATCTAGGCTTCATCTTTTATTAACAATAATATTTTTATCCACATATGTATGTATGTGTGTATTGTATGCTTGGATGCATATGTGTATTTTATCAAAATAATAATAACTATGTACTTATCTTTTGACCTGTATAACACATACATGTTGAATCATTTAGTCTTCTGTGGAATTATTTTATGTACTTGTTTATACAAAATTTGTTTAAAAATATTGTCGGCTTCCGGGGAAGTTTACTGTGAAAGTGTTTGGGCCTCATAGTGTTAAAATATTTAAAAAAAATTTTCTACATATGTACATATATTGTTACGAACAGTAACAAACATAATACGCATAAATTGTTGCACTGTATAGTCATCTATGAGTAACACATCTAAATAATTTCTATTGAGGTAGTGGATAACTGTAATAATATTTATTGTATGTTCAATTTATTGGGCATCATAAGAGATGTCGTTAAAATTTTGTCGTCCTTTCAAACTTACAAGTAGTTTCCACCAGTATCACCGTCAACGCACTATCAGTAGTTTTACCGAGCAAGCTAAGTGTGCTCGGTTTTAAGCATGTGTTTGCAAGTCGCTTGGGACCAACGTCGATACGAATAGACATTTTGAGCAATTATATCCGGTTATTGTTACCGGCCCACATTGCCGTAAAAAGCTGTTCCTTTAAAACTCCTTGAAAATAATATGGTCTCTTGTCATTTGCGCATTTGGGGTAGTTTAAATTTAATCGATTTGCTCTACTATAATATGGTATTTAATGGGTATTTTATATTTATAGTAGGATAGGTACATTATACCACTTTTATTTAATTAATTTTTCCATTTCTGCCAGTTTAACCAATATAGAAGCTATGGCAATCTTGGCAATTCAGTTTAACACATAGGCACCTGAGTTTTTAAGTTGATTAGTTTTTGTTTTGTGCTCAAATAGTTTAAACTTGTAATTTTAAATCTTCCCATTGCATGGAATGAAGTGAAATTTTTACCTGTATGATAATGATCACATGGGTTGAAACATGCCACGAAAACGTTCCATAAGCAACTACTTAACTCAAACTTAAATTTTCATTTTATAATTTTAACACTTTTAGGTGACGGTAGTTAATTTTTTATTGCATCATATTAGCAGGATCCTCTTACAAATTTTTTTTCAATCTTGAATCATGTTTTAATCAAATTTTTATCAAGCACATTCTTGTCAAGTTATTGCAATAGCTAAACGATTATTTACTGATAGCTACATAAAAATTTTATTACTCTCCACTTACACATATTGGCACTGTGCACTGCAGCTAGAAGTGCAGAAAATAAATTTAATTATATTTTTATTATCATTTATATTATGGTAAACTGTTGGGTAGGAACCTAATGCGATTAAAAAAAAAAACTATTAAACTGTTATCATCATTCTTTTATTAAATTTAAAATTATCTAGTTCCAGACTATATAGGTAAGCGTTGTACTTATACGAAGCACGAGTGTATAAAATAATAGTTTACGTGGATATTGGCGCGAACGTTGCAGTATCATAACTCACTTTACCTCGATACATGGTCGAAGGACATCGAAGGCCAATGTGTAGTTTATTGTGATAGGAGCAAAAGATAATACGTGTAAACAATAGATGGAATTTTATTGAATTAATCAACAATATAATATAAATACAGAGACTAACTATTACTGGACGTAGTATATATGTATTGGCGTTGAACAAGCTTTTCTTTCTTTTTCATTTATTATTTTCCTATGTGCCTAATTTAATAACACTGATAGACAAAAATAAGCTTAATAAAAGTTAAATGAAATTGAATGGGCTATTTTTTATTTACAACTAATTTGTAACTAACTAAATTTTTTTTAAATTAAATATGGTAAAAAATTACATCTATTGAAGGAAAATAACTTATATTTTAATTTTATTCAGGATTTTTGGGAATATTTGTCGTTAGGTACATCTCCTTTGAGTGTTCAATAATAGTAAGCTAACATTTTTTTTTTTTTTTTTTTTTGTCTTTTATTATTTACAAGATCAACTTAAAAGTTATACATTGTAGTGATGAATACAATAATAAATAATAACAAAGCGATTGTCATTAAGAGATCACCCAATGGGTCTCTCAGTAACAGATTATTGATCACTTTGCGCGTGCGCGTATGCATACATACATACATACATACATATATACATACATACATATATACATACATACACACACACACACATACATATATATATACATATATATATATATATATATATATATATATATATATATATATATATATATATACAGTTGAATTTTTATATTTAGACAATGACGTAATAAATTAGCACAACCCTTCAGAGTCACGTCATATGGATTTTAAGCCAATAATTGAATACAAAATTTTTAATACTCCTTCAAAAATTCCGTCTCGATTCAACATTACGAATTAGAAAAAGATAATATAATAATTTAATCCAACCTAATTTAAAAAAAAAAAAACAATTGAAATATGAATGATAACAATATAAATAACTTACAATATAAAGATGTGACTTACGTCGTTACCTATTTTTAATAACACTCCAGAAGAAGACGTAATTATAATGAGTTGTCTGTCAAAAGTTGCTCTTAATAAGATTTTCAATTATTTTGAATATTGGACAGTAAGGCTCAACGTAATGGTAAACTATTAATTAAATTTTACTGTGCAAGTGGATCAAATAGTTATGAATTATAGTTATTTAATCACAAACAAATCAACCAAACTTTCCAATCTTATCTAATTTTTTTTTTATCAACAACAACTCACTCACATTTTATTTTAAAAATGCTTACTTTTTGAGTTTAGCGTACTTTTTCACTTGACCTAGTAGTGTACTTCTAAGTAGTTTTAGAATTAGTTTATTTAAGGCAATTCAACTATTTTAACGAATTTCCGAAAGGAAAATTTAGCTGTTACAACAACTGTCATGAAACTTGACCTCAGGATTATGCTTGAAATTTTTCACCAGAAACCGAAAATAATACCGATTCGCAAACCTTATATATATATATATATATATATATATATATATATATATATATATATATATATATATATATATATATATATATATAAGGTAAGAGCACCAGTAGCCGTCACTGACCCAATAGCCGTCAAGTTTCAGTAAAATGATAAATATTAAGATATTATGCAAGCATATATTTGTAACACAGATAAAGCAGACAATTTGTATCACTTCTTGATAGAGTGTTCCTGTCCAATCATACCGAATTCACTACATAGCCAAATACACATTGAAAGATATTACTCAAAATAACAATCATCTAAAACTATTAAACATTGAATCCAAAGAACAAATGAATAATGTTTTTTTCTACATTTTGCCCTGGGAGAATAACCCATAGAGTGAGAAACTTAAAAAATTATAAATAAGAATTTATTTTGTTACAACGTCTTCCTTTAAATTACTGAATATTTGTTATTGATGTTGTTATCTTTTTCACTAGAAATATACCGTCGTCCCTCAACTTATTGACAATTTAACTTATTGACAATGATCGTAGTTTACCTCAAGTTATAGACAAACCATCTATATGTACGCACTGCCACACTACGACACAGCACGTATGACCTTGGGTACATACATATGATTTGTCTATAATTTAAGGTAAACTACGATCATCGTCAATAACTTAAATTGTCAATAAGTTGAGGCACGACTGTATTGTTAAATGTTATTTAACACTTCTTGATAACACAAGAAGTACATAATTGTTAAATCATTAAGCTAAAATTGTTAGGCCCGGCATACACGTTACGGTATACCGGAGAGGTATACCTGTACAGGTAAACTGCAGCGGTAATTGAAAATCAGTATTTTCTACCTGCGCAGGTATGTATACCGCAGCGTGTATGTGAGTCAAACAACACCTACTGTTTGATTTCAATTGTTTATACGCTTTCATTGTAAGCGTCATGAGTAATCATGAGTAAAATCTGTGCAGTTTACCTGTACAGGTATACCTCTCCGGTATACTCTAACGTGTGTGAGCTCGTTGCCTGTACAGTTTACCTGCACAGGTTTATCTGCGCAGGTATACCGTAACGTGTATGCCCGGCCTTACTTGATACTGTATAGGTATTCTTATTTTGTATTTATGAAAAAGCTCAATTGCCAGTCGATGTTCTATACAAATTGTATTTAAACATTAATAAAATGTTGATATGTTGTTTATACAGAAAGTATTAATGAATCGAATAATTGTGCTGAAATGACAATTTCGCCAGTGGCGTAGAATATAGGAGGAGTTAACCTTATTTGTGACAGTAGTTAGAAAATCTTATTTAACATAGTTTAGTATGGTTTACGGTACCTACACATCCTGCCAAGTATGATAGAGATACGTCAAATAGTTTTAAAGTACTGGGAAAAAATAGTTATTAAATTTTTAAATAAAACACTCGTAGCTTAATAAAGAGCAATTTTATCTAAGTGATTGGGGTTGAATCTTCATACTCTGAGCCCAGGAATCCTCAATTTAAATATTTCCAATTATTAATAAAACACCTATATATATATATATATATATATATATATATATATATATATATATATATATATATATATATATATATATATACAAATTTTGGCGAATCGGCATCATTTTCTGGTGACCTCAAAATAAATTTCTATTATAGTCCGCAATTCTAAAATTCAGCTACTACAGTGGCAGTAGTAGCTGAATTTTTCATTTGGAAGTTCATTAAAACATTTGAATAAAATAATAAAATAAAAATTTAAAATATATTTAGCAGTACACTACCAGCTCAAATGAAAAAGTATAATAAGCTCAAAAAATAAATATTTTTAAAATAAGAACATTACATCAAAACAAGGTATTGAAAAATTATCACTAGCTGTACTCGGGACGTCGTTTGCGTGAAGCGTTGGTATAAAATCAGTGAGAAATATATATTATATGTTTAGTATAGTATATATAATATATTGGTATCTAAATCTCCAACTATCTACAGTATCAGTACCTACAATTTTCCAAAAACATTCCATGTACAGGTACGGTCTCGTTACAATTTTATGATATGTGTATTGTGTATATAGATTAGTGATGCACTGCATTTTAAATATAATCTTATTTATAAGAACTGAAAATGACTCATTTCAAAAATAAAATTTTGTAACATATATAAAAGTTATTATAATTCCTACTATCCTATTTCAATATATTAGATAGTAGATCTTGTCAGAGATAGTTATATTACGAGCTTGTCTGATACATAAATTAATGTGAATGAGTTATTTTCAGTTGTCGTTGTTTTCACTATAAGTAATAAATATATTATGTACTTGGAATTTATTGATTGTTTTTTAAAGGTTTTTTGGATATAAATTTAATATTTTGCGGGTTTTATTGGTCTTATTATATCATACGCATCTGTTTAATCATAAGTTTAACCTTTCCCGTATTATAAAATTTATAAATAATTAGTCTCTTTGTCAAAACCACTAGAATAATATGAACATGCCATATTTAAGTTTGTGGGCTTTTAATATCTGGGTTTTAATATATGGGTTACTATAATACTATTATAATTATATAGCAATTAAACTTTATGTCCTTAAAGAATTACGGTCAGATTAACTGTTATTTACGAAATTAAATTTCAGACTTTTTTTTAATTGCTGTTCATTTTTTTTGTTAGTAGAAGCTCTAATAGCACATTAATTTGCTAACCCGTCAGACGTCAGAAAACTACGGTCGGCGGGCCAGATCTGACCCACCTGCTGTTTTTAAGCCGGTTCGCCAATTAATATTTTGTCTTTTTTAACTTTAATAATGTTTTTTGATGGCGAATTTTTTGAATGAATACTTTTAGTAGAAGATAGCTAAAAAAATTATTTAAAGTTTAAAGAAATGGGTTAATTCAAATTCTAGAATGATGATACGATCCACTAAAATCACCTGCATGGGGAGTTATATTTGCATTGGAAATGTATACCTCTAATACGAAAAGATATTTTCAAAAACATAAAATAAAGATATAAACCAAACAATTTTATACCAAGCGAAGTCAAGTTTTAGTATTATAAAAAGATTATCTCAAAATTCCATTTTGTTATATTTTATTAAATTTTATTAAATTTTTTTAAACTTAAAACCTGACGAAAATTAGGTGCTTTAAATGTACCTATCATGTTTAATAATTAACCTTTATGTAGTCAAAATTATTTGTATCCCTGGCAATAGCGGGCTGTGGGTCAGAAAACAAAAATAAGCTGTTATTGATAAAAAAAAGTTTAACTACGATTGAAACATTTGGTTAATTTATTTGCAATTAAACAGTTATAATTTTGAACTATTTGTGTGAGCCTTACTGTACTATGCTTCGAAACATTTGAAATCTTCCAGTGGTGTGATTGTTTACGCTAACAAGAAGAGTATATCAAGTACACTGTTCAAATTTTTCTTGAAGAGTTTTGTTATCTAGTGATTGCTATCTAGCGAATATTATCTCGTTTTCGAAAATGCCGAAATCTAAAGTCATTTATGAGGAAATGAATTCCGTGATTTTAAAATTGATAAACTATTTTACTTTAGAATTGCAAAATGGTGGTCCTTTGATTCCTTTAACTGCCGTACAAGAGGTAAATATAAAATTTTTGCAAATATATTAATTTATTAAGTAACACTCATGATTAATTTTAACATTTTAATTAAATACAATATTGCGCGGTTTTAGAGAGTAGCTTCAGCATTAGATTTAAGTATATCTTCAATTGCAAGAGCAGTTCAAGTGGCAAAAAACCAGCTGAGCCTAAGGAACACAAAAAAAGAATGTGTCCCAAAACTACCGACTGCGATTCAGTTGTAAAAAATGACATTATGAGGACCATTTATGATATGCACCGATATGGTATGTGTCATCATTGTAAATTATCTGGATACTTTTTAGAAATTTCACATAATATTAGATATTAAAATAAAAGTATAACATTTTTCTAAATATCATTTTATAATATCAAAAAGACTGTGGACAAAAAAAACTGAATAATATAATTATTATAATACTAAAGTTAGTCATAGCACACTTATTAACATCATAACTTAATTGAGTAAGTAATAGCTATTTCAAAATACTTTTCAGTAGAAAATTGTAACTTTGTTGCTTAAATATGTTGAAATTTTATTCTAATTGCTCAATTAAATTTTTAAATTATATAATTAAGTATTTTTATTTACTGAACTAAATTCACCACAGTATAGATCCATTACTGTATAAAATTTTGTATTGTGCCAAGATCTGCGAAAGATGAAAGTGACGTTAAAATGATTTTCCGGGGCCTTGGTGCCTTGAAGGGCCTAAAATAGAAACAATTCTAAAACTGCTGGTATAGGTACCCATACTAAGTTCTTACGGTGCGGAAATTACCCATGCTAATAAAATATCAAGATAGTTATTTTAGAGTCATTGGGCGAGCAGGGTCAAGTGTTATAAATAATTGATTTTGCACAGAATTTTGGAATATATGATTGAATTGACCTATAAATTTTACCTATAATTCAGATAATTTTATGCGAGTGGCACCGCGGGTCGCAGCTAGTTAGTATTAATTTAATTTTGTCTGTCTGTCCGTCTTGAAATCTTTTAAACACGCCAGTAGTATTAAGTACTAATAAAATTTGATTTTGATAGTATTTAATTGAACTGGCAGTCCTAAGCCTGTGTGAAGTGTGAAGGAAAGATTTTTGAATAAAACAAAAATTATTTTATGAAATTCTACTGAGTGCATTTGAGTCCACACTAGGTAAACGCCTTTTTAACTCATGCAGTTGTTCCCAGCACTATGGAAGAAAATGATTACATGAGATGAAAGTACACTAATAATTTATATTAATAAAGTAAAATTTTCGCAAAGAAATTTATTTGCTATTATGAGCTGAATTTCCACAAAGTCACGCTCATAATCAAGGCCGTGGACGAGCAAAAAAAGCTCCTTTTATATTCTCCCGGGCTTCCTACCGATAGCTATGAGCCCGCTCATAAAGCAAAAGTCCTTTTCCGATGCTGCAACCCCGACTACCCCCTCTTGTTGGGCCTGCAACACAATTCTAGACATTTTTAGGGAATTACTTCCGTTAAAATAACTAATGAGTAATGACTCATCCTCAAAATTGACACTTTGACTTATAAAATTTTATTTAAAATAAAGATAATAAATCAAGTTGATTATATCAAAATTGTAAATAAATACAGCAGTACAAAAAAGAAATTGAAAATATTTTAACAGTGTACTTTTAAGATACATTATTTATACCAATACCTAGATGCGCATGTCATTTATTAAGAGCAACTTTTGGCAGACAACTCATTATAATTACGTCTTCTTCTGGAGTGTAATTAAAAATAGGTAACGACGTAAGTCGCCTCTTAGTAAATAATTCATATAATTATCATTCATACTTCAATTGTTTTGGTTTAATTAGGTTGGATTAAATTATTATATTATCTTTTTCTAACTCGTAATATTGAATAGAGAAGAAATTTTTTAAGGAGTGTTAATAATTTTGTATTCAATTATTGGTGTAAAATTCATATGATGTCACTCTGAAGGGTTGAGTTTATTTATTACGTAATTGTCTAAACATATTAATCGGACGATATATACATATATATACATATGGTAAGCTAACATTGTCGCACTCCACTTGTCTTGGTACCGTTTTCCCATGTTAGATATTTCCTGATAGAACCGCTCAGCGTGTTCGTCGCTAATGGCCCTCAAATTGTGAGAAGAAAAATCCAAATGTGAGTGTAAAAGGTGTATTTTGAGCGACATATTGCATCCCATATACTTGTAAGCTGTTAAGTAGTTGCTAACCAACTCTTTATAGTTTTTGGCCCTGTGGTTTCCAAGAAAATTATAAACAATATTTCGAAAACATGTCTATGCAGATTTGTCGATCGGATTAAGTTTTTATTCAAACTGTTTATCAGTCCGTAGGTACCTAATTTGTGGCCCTGTAAATATACCTTTTTTTATTTTAGCATCGCAGATTTTTGGAAATTTCTGTTTCAAGTAACAATAACCATTTCCATTAGAGTCCATAGCTTTGACAAAGTTTTTCATAAGTCCGAGTTTGATGTGCAATGGAGGTATAGGCGGATCCAGGGGGTACCTGTGGGGGCTGCAGTACCCCCCCCCCCTGGACCGACAATAGGTAACTTTTTTTAGCTAAACATACATTCATAACACAATTCCCCAAAATTCCTTCTGGGATTAGAGCCAGCCCCTTCCCCTTTTCAACTGGTTGGATCCGCTCTTGAATGGAGGTAGCAATACATCTTCAGGATTTATTAAAAGAGGGTGAAGAACATTTCGTTTACCTAGTATAAGAGTGTCTCGCTTAGGCTTAGGTCAGTAAGCAAAATTCGTGTAATCAGTTTTGTTTAAAAGAAACTGAGGGCGATTGAACAAAACTAAGTATAAGGTTTATTTGTGGGTAGGTAGTAGTGTTTAAAAAAGCGATTCGAATTTGTTTAACAAAATCACTGTTCACTAGTGTAATATTTCTAGTACATGTGGTAGCTCAAGCTCGTTTATTTGGAAGGTTATAGTCGATTTAATTGTTACAGTTCTTTGAATGAAATGATGCTAGTCTAATAAAGAAATTTCAGCCAGCTTCAAATATTTTTATTAAATTTTGTGGGTGTAGCTGCAGTGTCAAAAAGTTTCTTTGATTCAAAGAAATATCGTGTTGACAAATCGTTTTTTGGACTCAAAAAAACTTTTTTTTCAGTATTTAATAATTTTTTTAATATTTTGCAAACTAGAGAAAATATTGTTTTTGACTTAAAATCAACGTTCATAGACGATAGAAATTTAGTGAAAGCAAATATATTGCGCCATAATTTCTAAAGTTAAAAAATCTCTAGGAAAATCTTTCATTGGAAGGATTAGGATAAGGTCTGTAACTGCATGTATCACGTCACGGCACAGATATATTTTTTCCTGGTAATATAATATGAAAGAAGTTTGATTTATTTTCTCGAGTGCACCAGTCGTTTCTCGGAGATATTTAGGACACTGCAAGCATTCACCACATGGAAACCACAAGAGTGTGAGGCAAGACTGCTAACTACTAGGGATGTACCTACTTAACAAATATTCGTATTCGCGGATATTCACTTTTTCAGGTATTCGCATTCGCATTCGCAAAAAGTGCGAATATTTTCCGAATATTTGTGTTATGTATTTTCATTAAAAAGTTGAATCATTAGAAATAGAACTGGGTGCAGTTAAAAGAACAAAAAGTATATTTGATATACTTACAGAAGGGACATAATCTGTCGAATTTTAACTTATTGTTAGTCTGAATCAAAAAATTATTTTTAATATAATAATAATAAATCTGAAGTAGAATATGATTATCGCAAACACTTGGTATACAATTTTGAAACAAAGAGTTTCTTTTTCGTGTGGCTTTTTCGAGTGAAAAGAATATAAAAATTGTGTCTCTCATTTTCTTTGTAATGTTTCCAAAATACACAACAAAAATTTTAATGACTATAAAATTAACTGTCCCGAGTCACGTACTCACAGACTCATGATATTGTTATAACACTTCATTAATTTTATTATCTTAATAATTGGACGACACCCGCTTTTGTGTTTAACTCGCTTTACTATAACACTGTATAAATGGAAGTGTATCAACTTCACTCCGCAGTTCGCTCCATGCTCGCTCATCGGCGTCGGTTAAAAACGTTCCGTTACATTTCATTTTCTCTTTAATCATCGTCCTTTATCCTTCAATTAAGTAATGTAATTGTCGTAACTGATGAAAATTATACGAGTGATATACAATGTATTGTATTTTATTGATCAGTGACGGTTCGTCAATTCGTTTGACACGTTTGACACTTAGGTATAATCTGTTTGAAAACTCTCTGCTCAGCCTAATTAGCTATATGTATAAAAAATAAAAATATAACGCTAACACAGAAAATTAATCTGGATGATTGCAACGTTTTCCAAACTGTGTTCCGCCAATAGTCACTGAGTGTTCCACGAAAAATTATCAAATTGTGGTTAAAAACCAACATTGTAATGCTTTTCTGTATTTGTATGCTTGAAACAAATTGGGGAAAATTAACGATGCCTTCTAGCGTGAAAGAATTTTAAATGGAAACAAAATATATAAATTAAGTTAGAGGCCAGTGTATAAATTAAATGTTTATTACTGGAAAAAATTTCCGGCTTTCTGTCATCTCAAATTTGAACCAGATTATCGAGCTATTGGAATCCTGTAATATAAATTATGTTGACTTTAAAGCGTTAATTGTTGATAGTTTATTAGCTAAAATTACACATTAGTCAAAAATTTTACATTTTTCCAAAGAAAATAATCCATTTTCGTCAAATCACACATTGTGGAGGCCAATTTTCTGTACAATTTTTCGAAATAATATTATTTCCCTGTAAATTATCACTAGAAGACAAATAATGGAACAAAAGAGGAAGTGAAAAATTTCCCTTCTGACCTTGTACTACTGTTGATTTTACAGTCTTCAAAAACTTACCATTGAAGTAAACGTCATCGTCTTTTCTAGTTAATTGTAAAAACCGCCACTGACATGTATATGGTTTCCCAGTTTTAATTTTAGTTTAGATAATTCAATTTCAAACTAAAAACACAAAATGACTTGGGGAGAGTGACAATGGGGAAATGTTTCGAGCCAAAGAAAAGCTTAAAGTAGGTACATACGGCGGCACCTATTTATTTTGTACGGAAAACTTGCGGAGTGAAAATGTTCTATCACACAATTTTTATTTAATTAACGATGAAGACATTTTATTTTGATAATGAAATCCAAGCAATTTAACTTTCACGGCAACCAGAACAAAGAGTAAGTAAAAGAAGATATTTTTGCGAAGTGCCAAAGACACATATCGGACACATAAATTAACATTTGAATTTCCTCATTATTCTCTTTTATCTTGCACTGTTAAATGCGTTTGTGTTTTATTTTAAAATAAAAGCTAAAAATGTTGCCTTAAAATATGTAAATATATAAATTCATCAAATTTAATAAAATTAGTTTGCTTTATTGTGGATATATTGCCTGTGGGAAGAAAAAGTACGTCCAGTTTATACACTTTAAATTTTAGATAAGGTAAATTTTAGGTAAGAATAAATAAATAAACACTTATATAGCCATATATATACACAGACTAAAGAACACAATATTAAACAGGGTGTTAGTGAATAAGTGCGAAAGATTTTAACAGGTAATTTCTGAGGTTCTTTTATGTAAAAAAGTTCATATAAACATAGGTCCAAAAACCTTAGTTTCCAAGATATAGGGTGTTCAATTTCACGTCTTTTTTAATATTTTCTTAAATATTTCAAAAATGTTTTGACATATTGACACAAAATTTGGGACACACCACGACCGGATAAATACCCATATTCTGAAGTAGACAGAATATTTTCACTCAAACCAGTGGCGTCCGTACGGCCATGTGATGACATATTTTTAAAGAAAAAAAGGCACGCCAACGATTTTTACCAATTTGGAAATGTTTTTTCAAATGTCCCACAAAATTGTTGACAAAAATGACCTCTTACTATTTTGTCGCTCATGTAGCCGTTTTCAAGATAAAAAATAATTTCCAATTACTGTTCCTGTCACAAAACCAGTATGGTATGGGCATCTACTCTGTATTTTGGAAACTAAGCGTTTTCGGACCTGGGTTTATATGAACTTTTTTACATAAAAGAACCTCAGCAATCACCTGTTAAAATCTTTCGCACTATTCACTAACACCCTGTATATATTCTATAGACTGACTGTATCAATGTGCCAATGAAGCACCGACATAAGCTTAAATTTCGACCAGATAACATTTTGCAATATTGTAATCAATGCAATAACCGTGGTATCCGTAGTAACATTTTAAATTAATTATCGTCAAAATATAATATTGATAATAAAATTTAATTTTTTTAAGAAAAAAGTAGTATTCGTTTTATTTTCAAAATACGTATGTATATAGATTATGTCCTGCAATAAATATAGCCCTGTTTACTGAAAAATAAACAATAGATTATGTTCCTCATATCTCACTCGTCTCACCCGGTTTCCTGCCTCAAGGAAATTGCCTATAAACTGATTTTACGGTTTATCTAGTACTATAATATAATAGTGTTCGTTAGTCTAAGGCCATATATACACGTATATAAATATATAAATCGCAAAAGTTCCGCAAAATCTCAGTTAATATTGACTGTATCGAAAAATAACCCGGACAAAAGTTTCATGGGAAGAAATGAGAAACTAGAAAATGACCTCGAATTTGACCTTGAACATGACCTTGACCAACCAGTATCATACTTTTTTCGTTTTTATGACCTTCACACGACTTTGGGATATGAAGTATGAATATGGTTTTGAACGTAGAATTTCCCGCTCTTTCCGAATCCGAGGTCAAAAATAGTGGTTTCCATTTTAAAAAAACAAAGTTGACCTCCAAATTTTGGTCAAGGTCATGTTCAAGGTGAAATTCGAGGTCATTTTCTAGTTCCTCATTTCTTCCCATGAAACTTTTGTCCGGGTTATTTTACGAAAAAGTCAATATTAACTGAAATTTTCAGCTGTTCCGGAACTTTATGAACGCTCGGTATATAATATACATAGGTGTATTTCTTTTTAACATGATAGAATCTCAAACTGAAACAAATTGTCAAGTGCAAGTTGTAGTTGCGCAAACAGTGTTCCGTACAATCAGTTGCTCTAATGGATTTCATGTCACAGCATATGAAAGTTGATGAAATATTTGTCCTAATGAATAAATTTTATTTCTTAAACCATAATTTTCGATTTGAAAACGATCGTATCGTTATCTTGGTCTGTTTAACTTTACCAGAAACAAACAAACAGTGAAGCAATTTTAAAATATTTCACGAATAGTAGTAATTTGCTGGATAATACTAACGAATATTGTACATAATTGTCCGAATCAAACTTTACAGATTTCTAGGTCCCGTGGTTGTCAAGTATTACCATGACACCTGCCGCAATAGCTGAATTCTCTTTACGGAAATTCGCGAATCGGTGGACTTTAATTTTATATAATTATTTTCCTTTGAAATTTAAAAAGAAAAATCAGCTTTAAAATATACAAAACTATTTATTTGTATTTAATTTTACATTTCAAAAACATTTCCGTTTCCTCCCAGAAAACACATAAAATAATAAAACTGAGAAGATAATTTTAATTATTCATTAAATTCAATTTTGTTGAATGAAAATAATATTGTATGTACTATATATGAAAATAAATAAACACTGTAAGTAAGTATTAAGTGAGTAGAAGTAGTATTGCAACCTCTCTCATACTATACTACTCATACATAGTACCTACTTATATACTCAAAATTGAAAAACAAGAAGATAATATTATGAGCATAGAGAAAAAGGGTAATGTTCGGCGTATTCGGTAGGGTAACAAACAGGCATGGATCATTATTTTCTATTTCCAACAACACAAAACAGTGAATACAGTGAAGAGTCAGTGTATTGTATATGTGTTAACTAAAAAGGTTCATTATGACAGAATTAAAATTTAATATTATATGTTTAATACCTACTATAATATACAGGGAAACCTTATCTTGTACCTAATTGATTTCGAAAAGTTAGTTCGGACAGGGAGTTCGACACACAGTCTATAGAATATTTTTTACTCCCACCCGCAAAAAAAAAATGGATAGTTTAAGGGAAAGAGAACTTAACCTACGCCCATTTCCTTTCATACGTTTGTAGGATCAATTTAGATAATTCCAGTCAGGGCAAGATAACAGATAATCTAGTTTAAAATATCTAGATAACAGTAACAATGATTTAACCGTTATCTAAGTAACATTTTAAATAATAGATTATAATTACAGAAATAAGACGCTAGGCTTCAAAGTAGCCACCTTTGAGTAAAATAAAATCGGGACAAAAAAAAAAATTAAAAATTAAAAATGTTTTGTGATATGATAATGTATAATTATACTTATTTGTTTTTCCGTATATATTTTTATTGCTATCAATTACAATTACTGAGAAAATTGTAGCTCTGTTTTCATTAGCCTAACAGAGCAATATTTTCTCGTATTTGACCATAGGTGTTTTATTTGAATTTGCTATAAAGGCTCTCCTCACCAATTATTTGAGTTTCACTAAGGGTTCTTTCAAAAAAATATATGTGTAAGTAATCTACATAGATAATAAATTTATTCCAGATTCTTTACTGATGGCTTATTGCACCCCACAATTTAAGCTAAATTCAAGAAACCGCACCTGAAATACTTCGTAGAAATTTCGTTATTGAAGTAGAAAAATCGTAATAGAGAAAATTTTATTACATACATTTAGAGTAAATTAGTAATATTCCCAAGAAAAAAATAACAGCTCTCAATAGTGACACGATATACGTATAAAGTATATGTATTAACTTAATTTCAACTATCCAGTTGAGTTCGAGTACTATGCACTCGAAGCCGCGGGTAAATGCTAGTACTACATATTATGTCAAAAATTGCTATAAAATACTTAAAACAATAAATACACAAAACTTTTTAATAATGAAGTCGTACTGTACTTTCCAAGTGTATTCTTATTATTTCACTATAAGTAAAATGGTCCATAAGCTATTTTACTTAACTGTCTTTTATGTGTAGGTATACTCCGTACCTATATTCATTGTATATATTTTATACGATTTTATTGTGTATGAACGAACCTATGAACAGTTTGTTAACAGTAGTTATGTCATTATTTAGGGTACCCGAGTTGGGGTCGGTGGGTAACTTTTATTTCGAAAGGGACGATTTAGGAAACAAAATAGATGTTAATATATCTACTACTTGTACTCGTATATAGAAAAGGGAATGGTATTTTTTTGTATATAATAGCCGAGAAAATTTGTTATAGACAAAATTAAGTGTGGACGCAGGAGTACGTATGAGTAGTATGAGGTGAGGGATGTTATAATATTTGATACTTTCAAAGGTATTATGAAATAAATGATCAATTATTTTGTTTCGTTTGTACTTATGTCCATTTTATTTAATTTTGCTCCAAATAAAGTCTACTATATTAATGTTTCTTATGTTTTTAATTATTTGATATTATTTTATTTGTAATGTTATATAAAATACGGTCAATGTACTTTATGAAAATTTGGTCAGAAAATATATTGTAATTGTGAAAATTGTCACTAAATGAGGCTATAAATATTCGAATTTTTTGTATGAAAATGTTGAATAGCTATAGCGAACAACTTTTGTTTTATTGTTGAGAGAGGTAAGAAGAGGGATAAATAGACAAGTTAAATTTGTTGAAAAATACTAAGTACTATTTTGGCTAACAATAAGACATTTCTTGTAATTATAAAGGATCGAACAGACCGATGCTTTATCGTAATATGACCGCAATTTGACCGAATTGTGACGCGTAAGACATTATATCAGTTTGAAGTGTCAGAAAAGAAGGTTTAATTCGAGAATTCTTTTCTCCGTAATGAATAAAGTAATCAATATGAAACTTCTTAGAGTGTATTATACGTGACCTGCAGGTAAAATTTCAAGTTTATCGGATGAAAATTGCTGGAGTTACCTTGCTCACCGTTTTGAAAAAAATCCAGTAAAGAATTGTTAAGTTTCAAAATGTGTTTATCGATTTGTGTGTTTATACCTATCATTTTTGAGTTATTTATGGAAGTATAGCAAAAGTAACAAAATAAAGTAGGGGAGACTGGAGCTAAATGGTAAATTTTTAACAAATATTTTTTTTTTTTTTTTTTGAGGCACTAAATCCTCAAACATACGAACACAATTATCTTGTAGAGAAATTAGTCCTCAACAAATTTTCATGATGAAGTTTGCAATGTTTCCACGAAAAATATGGATGATTTTTCTGTTTTTATGAATTTAAATTTTTTACTGAAACTACTTTTTGAGTTGTAATACGAAGTAAATATGTAAAAGCATATGAAAACGATTAATGACGTAAAGAGAAACGCCCATTTATTGAAAAGTACAACTTTTACAAGAAGGAAAATGAAAAATTATCAGTTTGACTTATCTTTAGTAGAAATAAAAGCTATTAAAAATTTTACAGAATTTCATAATACAGTAGATAACGAATATGTAGAAATTTAGATATTTAAATTTTAAAAATATCGTTATTTTCGATATCGATAATTTTCGATAACGAAAAGGAGGCTTTGACAGTCCAAATATGTTCGGAATACCCACAACTTCCTTCGCTTGAGACTTCAAAAATCCCGTTATTTTTGAGCTACAATGCACCGTTTACGTCTTACGAGATATTTACGACCAAACGTTAACGTTTACGAAAAGTATCAAAAACTAATTATTTTGAAAATATTCTAGTGCTGACCAAATCAGTGGGACAGTTGGGTAGAAATTAAAACATTATAATCAATTTATGAAAAATAACTCGGTGTCGATAATTTTCGATAACGAAAAGTGGGTTTTAACAGTTGCAATATGTTAGGAGTACCTACAACTTGCTTCGCTTAACCCGATAAACCTACAAATAAGAAGAGAAAATAGAAGAAAATAAAAAAAATTAACATTTAGCCCCACCAGTGTCTTAACACTTAGCCCCAAGGTACGTTCGAGCTTTGACAATGATCACACAAATGATGACGATAAATATACAAAAAATTTTTAAAGATTCGTATTCACAATACATAAAAATGAACTAATATACTTACTTTGATGAGGATATGTCTGTAAAAACACCGTTTCAGGTGATAAGTATGGCAGAAAAGAAAATTACTTTGACATTACCGAAACACATTTAAGTATATGTACACCATAAGGCTCAGATGAACTTCACATTACTAACGTCAGCGTTTGATTTCTAGTCAAGAAAGCCCTTTAAGGTCAAAATTTCCGCATTGTAATTGCTGACATTCAAAAGATAATGCAGAAATATGGTTTCGACAATTTACTATTTAGCTCCAGTTTCCCCTAACGGAATAAAGTAACGAAAAATCGTTCCAGAAATTGCGTTCAACACGATTTTAAAAATATTTCCGCAGTCATAATTTATTTTAGATATCATTCTAGAAATACTAATACACGAATGCCGCGCAAAACGGTACACCAAGAAAGGTTTGTCTCTTTCTATGTTACTAAAAGTGAAGCGTATATAGGGTGTTCAAAATGTACATATATATAGATATACACATAAAGGCAATAAAGGTAACATAAGTGTAATAAAAATAAAAAATAAAATAAAAAAAGTTTTGTACATACCAAACCCGTAATAATAAATGCGCATATAACAATATCATTTTTTAGAGTTAAAAATATTTTTAAATATTCATGTTATGATACCGTTTCTGAGAAAAAACGCACATATTCTGTTCAAAACTAAATATGTATTTAATTATCTAATATATTAATTTATTATTTTGTATAAAAAATACATAAACATATGACAATTTGAAGATTTGAAAATAATATGTACATATGTGACTAAAAGCCTATCGATTAATGTTTAAATAAATCAGAATATACATATTATGACATATCTTACATGAGGATACATAAATTATGTACGTATTTCTTTTATTTAAAAAGTTGCATTATTATGATATCATTTTTGTAAGTAAAAATTTTGGATTAAAATATCTAAAGGAATAACTGTATACACTACATTTTAGCAAAAAAAAAAAAAAAAAAAAAACTTGTGATAAGGTAAACAAATAACGTTCCATCACTTTCTCTGTATTCAGTTTGTGAGGAAACCTATTGTGAAGCACACGTGTACATCATGTAAGTTAATAAAAAAAGGGAAAAATATTGCCTCAATCGATTGTATCAAATTAAAATCTATTGCCTATCCAACCTAAATATTATACAGAAAATACCACTTTCTAGAATAAAACATTAAACAACAACGCCCAACGTGAAGCATGGGGAGGTACAAAATATCTGATTTAATTAAAATATTATATTCAAAAATATTGACGACAAATTAATGGCATTTAAATTATAGATAATTTATACTTACACCTACGCGCCCGTACACCGTATACATATATTATCTATCTAAGGTTATATACCTACATAGATATGCGATCACAGTGGCTGTTCGTATTTTATTGAACCGTTCATTATACCGTCGCATTTCACCTGTTTGGTGTTTGTCTATACACATGCCTCGTTGCCTACTTTCCTCTCTAGATTCAAATTCCTTCCTTTCCCAAAACAACGTAGCGGCAACGGAACGGTGTGGTGCGGCGTGGTATCACATTTGCGTTTTACAATACCCAGAATACGGCCACACGTACGACCCATAAATTTTCAAAACATTCATTCCAGCGGTAGGTACTTACACGTTCCATGTATTCTTCTTTTTATCTCTTATTAGTATATAATATCTATGTAGGTATAGCTGAATGCAAAAGTAATGACCGATCAAACGCAAATATATTTTAATGTTGGAAATATATATATTAGGACGTTTTTGTGAGTTAAGATTTAACCACACTGGTTGAGCATACTTATTTAATGCTAGAAAAATCAAGTTGATATAGATGTAGGATGGGTTAGGACCTCATCAGCCATTTATAGAGAAACTAGTAGCCCATCCTAACTTCGCTCAAGTGTCTATTTTCTTTTAATTTTGATGTTTTATACAAATTCTTACATATGAATATATTTTATATTTTTTATTACTCATGCGGGAGAAGTATTAACTTGACGCACACATTTCTGTACGTAAAATAGCTGTTTGCCCACTGTACTCTTCCCGCATACTTTTTTGCGTGTGAAAAGTAACTTTCCACACGCAAATTGACAATAAAACACGCAAAGCCGCTTCTTAATTTTTCATTTAATAAATATTTCATAATTATTTCTATAGAAACCACCAACAAAGTAATTTAAACGATAATTAATTCAGAAAAAAAGACGCACATTTAAAAATATTATTTTAAAAAGTAATAAAAATGTCAAAAATAGTGATAATAATAGAAAAAAGTTTGTGAAATTCGTAATAAAAAATAGTATGTGCAACTCATGCGGGATTGTCGATTGGCCACTCAAGCGAATGAGCGCACGAACGTAGTGAGTGCGCTCAGCTTCGCTTTCGTGGGCAATCGACAATTTCCGGCACTTATTGTACAATATACTATTACAATTGTTATTATACATATTTTATAGCTGTGGCCCACCGTTTCATCTGCCAAAAAATATCTGAATTATGGGTTCAGTTACTATTAAATCAGATATTCTGAAATTCTGCACGAAGTATTATTCATAGTGATTGGTTTCGCTCGAAAAATGACTCCAAAATAGAGATCTTTCCGTAAGTCTTTTTCTGTCCAATTCCCGTCCATTCCGAAAGAGAGGGGTTGGGGTCAATAAATGATAAGGGATTAATACATAAGTATTTATGAATAAAAACCAAAAACACAACGCAATGAAAAAGACCATTCCGTTCAAACATTACAAAGTGTCAAAATTTATTTTGCGATTACTGTGATCCTTAATCGTTATGGCTTTACTACTCAGTGGTCCATAATCACTATGACCCTACTACTCAGTGGCCCATAATCACTGTGACCTTACTACGCAGTGGACCACAATCTCTATTATTTCACTACCTAGAGTGGTCCTTAAGCACTATGATCTTCCTACCCAAGTTCCGTCTAGTTGTTTATCTTAAGTTCTTTTTGGTTTTGTAATACCCTGACAATTCTAATTTCACGTTAACTTCTCTCATAATTCAATAGTATTTGAGAAGAAATTTAGCCAATATAGCCTATGTTTTTCTGAAATTGTTAAATTTTCTAACAATGAAAAAATTTTCAGAATCGGCCTAGTACTTTTTGAGTTAACTTCGGACATATAAATAAATTTTCTGTCTTTATTATGGATATGGATATAGATTGGGGATTTCACAGAAAAAATACCGTAAGACGTAAGGAGACTTGCCATCTAGTGACTTTAGAAGAACCTTGTAGTTTTTTAAACTTAATCACTCATTGTATGTAGTATTTTTGAATATCATCAAAAGTTTAGGTTTATGTTTTACAACATTTTGAAATACCCCATATTCTCATAATGCATCTCACTATATTTTTTCAAATAGGTATCGATTTATATAAAATTATTCACGCATCCACGCCAAAAAAAAAAGTTTTAGGAAAAAAAGAATTTGATACGTTTTGATTATCCTAACATTTTTATTGATCTATAAGTGGTCCGACCGGTGTCAAAGTCGTGAAGCTCAAAGATAAAAAATTACATTTTTTAAAACAGGTGTCACAGTTTTTGTTTCTGTGTGTGGGTGTATTTCTTTGTCGTAAGACAGTTTCAAAACTATTGAATCGATTTCAATTGGTTTTTTTTTTCGGAGTTGATATTTGCAGGGGAGCTCTTAACTATTATATTAAGTTCAGTTTCTGGCTATTGCGCAGTTGATTTTCAAAGGCGGAGTTATTCTTGTTAAGGTATCATTCTTGGTTTCAAGTATTTCTAATGGTTTATTGATTGCACACGTCAGTATACATATTTACAATACGTTTTAAAATACCTATAGAGTAATAATTCTTAACTTTTTTCAGTATGGATCCAATCGATTATAAGTAATTTATATGTTTCCGTGTTCAAAATAGTGTATCGTGCCCAGATTTTAAAATTTAGAGCGATAAATTAATGAGTATTGTTAATTATTATTTTGGTGTTTTTTTAGTGATATTAAGGAAATCCGAGTCACACAGCTAGAAATAAGTAGACTTTTTAGTGGGCCCAATTTAAATCTGACTGAAATTTTTTTGCGTACTGAAGAAGGATATTTCACTGAATAGTATTATGAATAGATATATCTAAAATATTTGTCAAACACTTCGATCTTCTTTAACTGACAAAGGAATTTACGAAAAAAAGTAATTTTAATTACTTCAATAAAATAAATAACTAGTCATGCAATCCTGATGTTCATGCTGAGGACACTCTATAAAATTTCCACATTGACTGATGGTTGTATAGGTTTAATAAATATGAAATAACTCACCTCGAAATAGTCGAAATGAACAGTCAACATTCATATATAAATATTTTATGAATATTATTATATTTTGTATTATTTTATTATTTAATATTTTAAAATTACCTACGTTGGTTTTATTTCCTTGTTTAACTTTTTTTTTTTATTTTTTTTTTTTTATAATAGATAAATAAATAAACAAAAATGTCACCGCATGGTACTCAAATAAATTTATTTATATTTGCGTGCATAAATTTTTATAAATTTTTTTTTATTAAATACAAAAAAGCAAAAAAAGAGAAGTTATTACAAAGGAAATTCCAATAACATATTTTTGTTTTTATTTCAATATAACTATGTAATTAATTGTTTAGAATGTTTGTTTTCAGTTCGATAAAGGTATAGGAATTAAAAATAGGTACAGTGTGTTTTCTTCTCAAAGGAATGTAAGAATAATAGTCCCGGCCCGTTCCAGTTAATCTTGGTGTAATCACCTAGAACAACGGTGTACCAAAATTAATGGGATCTTTATATAGAGTATTGACCTGCATTTCTACAGAGGCTTAACAACATCCGATGTCTGCTTGGTAACTACAGTTTTTAGCAACATTTTTCCTTTTAAATATTTTTATCGGTGCATTCATCATAATCTTTTTTAAGAATAAGGGATTATTTATGGAAACACTAAATTATGTTGATCATATTGTACAAATATTAATTATTTCTATATAGGTATGTATGTACCTATCTACTTAAAAATTTTTAATGTAAGAAATCAAAGCTTTATGTAGAATCGAATTTATACCCCGTTTCAAATTTAAAATAGAAAATGGAAAATGGTTTTCAAAAATGCATTTAAAATATAAAATGGAAAATAGCTATTTAAAATGGATTATAAAATCAAAATGTTTTTTTTTTTTTTTTTTATTTAAAATTCGATAAATATTTTATCAATTTTTATCAAATTTTCATCAATTAATAAAAAAAAGTTACCAAAATGTCAAACGTACTGAAATTTAATAAGGGCAGCCTTTTGAGAAAATTTTATAAATTTAGCATGATAGGAAAACGAAATTTAACTCTTGAAATATTGTTACTCAAAAATATTGTGAAATTTAACGCAGCCTTGACATATTCAAACCTTGACTACGCTATTACGACTGCGATTCTTTCGAATTAATTATGAAAATCATGTACTCGAAATACCAAAACATTTCGTATCGACGTGTCTTAAAGATAATAGCATGCAACTTGAGTCACAAAAGTTTGACTTGAGAGAACTGAAGCTCTAGTAACAAATTTAACTCAAATGACATTGCAATTTGAGTTATGAAAAATTTGAGTTAACTGAATCAACATTTAATTTAGACTACGTTCAAGTTCTATAATTAATGCGAGTCATAAGTGTTATACATACTCGTATACACTATAATTTGAATATACATGCATTTTCATTTCAAATGTAAAATGGATTCAAATTTTCATTTTAAATACGAAGTGGAAAATGGTTTGAGCGAACCTATTTAAAAAAAGAAAATGCAAAATGTCATTTTGTATTTTAAATATAGATTTAAAATAAAATCATTTTAAATATGTAGTTCCCAGCCCTGAAAAACAATAGTTATGTGTTTTGGTCAATTTGTCACGTTTTCCTTTACGGTGCTTATCACTCATTGAATTATGAATATGTTTACAATTCAGTAGATTGTAGATACACAAAGAAACAACTATAAACATGCATCTGGTTTACTCACGATTATCTGTATCCCAGTCAAAAGACACATTTGTGTTAAAATCTAAATACCCCTGTCGCAGCATCTTGCATAACATAGCGAATTTCCGTTTATAAAAATCCGTTTTTCTGTGATTTTTCACCCTTTTAAGTGATTTTTCCTCCTCTTTCTAATGGTGTAAATAAATGTCAAAAAAAATTTTTAACTTTAGAAAATTTTGGCAAAAAACTAATTTTTTTCACGAAAAATGGTCAAAAAAACCATGTTCTAGGCATCCGACATGGCTGGCTAACGAATTTGTCCAACGGTGTGGGACTAAATATAAATTTAATACATAAATTTTAGTGAATATTTTTTTTGGTTTCTAGGGACCCCAAAACAAATTTCTATTATAGTCTCGGGAGATTTATTTCGGAGCTCTAAAAAATAGAACTTTCTTCGGAACCCTAAAAAACGGCATATAAGTAACATACAAACATATACATATGTATGACGTATATGACTTATATACAATCTATATCTTCCTGTACCACAAACACATTCTTTCATATAATTATGCATATAGGTATACCCCTGTCGCAGCATCCTGCATAACATAGCGAATGCCCTTTTATAAAAATTAAATTTTCTCGGAAACTAGTTGACATAGAATAATAGTTTAAAGACCTTTTTTATGTGATTTTTTTTCCTCGTTTAAATGATGTAAAAAAATTTCGCAAAAATTTTTAAATAAGTGGAAATTTTGGCAAAAAACTAATTTTTTGCAAGAACAAACACCATGTTCCTGGCATCCGACGTGTCTGGCTAACGAACTTGTCCAACGGTTTGGGACTTCCAACATTTTCACCAAATTTCGTAAACCTAGGACATTTCGTTCGAGAGTTATCGTGCGGACACATATATATATATATATATATATATATATATATATATATACATATATACATACATATATATATATATATATATATATATATATATATATATATATATATATATATATATATATATATATATAAATTTTGGTGAATATTATTTTCGGTTTCTAGGGACCTCAAAACAAATTTCTGCCATGGTCCCGGGTTCAAGTCGCGTCATGACAGTGGCTGTAATAGCTGAATTCCATTCTGGAAATTAGCTAAAAAAGACAATAAATAAATACTATTTCAGTTGTTTCGAATAATATGCCACCAAGTATATACTATGGACAAATTATTCGTATATTGTTTCACGAATAACAATATTATAGTCTTTCGCAAATTGAATAAATTTTCATTAGAGTGGTTTGAACTACGTGATTCAATCAATGCAACAACACCTTTGGAAACACTTAATCAATCAAAGGTTAAAATATTACCTCTCTACTGCAGAGATAACAAATCCGGTCAGTTGTATTTATCTATTCGAAACCTTTCTTCATGTTTGTGACTACATTTTGTTACAACTTTATTTTGTCTTTTATTTTCCTTCGATTACTCTTTTGTTTTACATTATCTCTTTTTTAAGAATTTGTAGTCTTTAGCTGTGATCCGTAGTTTTACCGGCGTAAAATTATTTAAACTATGGGTAAAATTAATTTTGGTTCAGCCATTTATTTTGGACAATTTTAATCTTTAAAATATAGTTTGCATTTGAAGATGGGGTATCATCTCATCACCGGTGAAAGAATTTTTATAATCGGTTTGTAAGTTCCAGTCATTAGGCGGAACTACCGCACTAACCAATTTATAGACTTTACTTGCTTATTAATTATTAATTAGTATGATGATGATGTATGATTATAGCAGTTTAGACAATGATAGCATGAACTTTATCTCTCGGGTTCCGTACCTTAAAAGAAAAACGGAACCAATTATTTAAGGGGGACCACTAGTGTGACATTTTGAAAAAATTGGAATTTTTTTTTTGCATGTTGCGATAGTCGATACGTTTAAAAATAACATACTAAAATTTCAAGTGCATATCTCAAATAGTTTTTGAGTTAGGGTAAGTGCGGGAGAGACGCCGCGTCGGGAGAGATGCCGCAGTAGCCATAGTTCGTCCGTTGACTGACAGATAGCGCTATTAATGGATTATATGTTTAGAATAAGTTACTTATTTAAGCTGTATATGGTAATATTTATGATTAGTCCGTCAGTTTAGTAATTATCCAACTTTTTATTATTGAAAGGTAAGTTTTTTAACATAATATTTTATCAAGCATTTAATTCATTAGAATTTAAGAATGTATATTTCATTGTTTTAATGAAAATGAGTTTTGTTATTAATTTAGGTATATTTTAAAAGTACTGTATAAAATTTTAGGTTAGAATTCCGCACTATGCTTGCTATAGCAACATGCGGCATCTACCCCAACAAAAAGGAGAGATGCCGCATGTAATTTTTTTTTTTGACTGTAAATTATGCCACGTAAATATAAAAGATCCATTAATGGATCAGAAAGAGCTCTCATATTGGTGAAGATAACGAAAATAATGATGATTGCCTGTGTATTGACTGTTTTGAAGAGTACTCAGAAACAAAAGAAAATTGACTGGTTAAGATGTATAAAGTGCCAAAAATGGTTACATATGGCATGCATCATGTATGGAGATGTGTATAAAATGCAAAATTTTTAATATGAAATATGCGGCGCCTCTCCTTCTTTGATGCGGCATCTCTCCCATAGGTGCGGCATCTCTCCCGCTTTGCAGGCTCTACAAAAATGTTAATTATGAATCCTTTATGACTTAAAATTTAAAATTATTTATAAATAATTTTAAAGAACAATGTTTACATTTAATGTGTACCAAATTTCAAATCAATTGAATGCATACTTTAAGAATTATCAAGTGTTTTCAAAATGTGCGGCGTCTCTCCCGCATTCACCCTACAGCTATTTAAAGAGCTGATTCTGATTTTCATTGTTAATTTTGAGGTATTGAGAAATGTATGAACGTTGATAGTTCGGGAGTTTCTGGACGTGGCTGTCAGTGACATGTAGTGGAGCAGCTAGACCCTGGCACATTTAAACGACTCATCTAGTTTTATTGTGACCGTTATAATGAGTACATCGTAAATAATTTTAGTAAAAATTCTCAGTGATTAATATTAAAAGGTAAAGTAAAGAAAAACTACATTTTTCAAATTTGCTGCAGTTATAACTCGAAGACAAATCATCCGATCGATTTGATTCTTATTACAGCTTCTTTTATATGTGTTTCTTCGTGCCATGAACCTCCAATTTTCCGATCGAATAAAAAATGTAATTTTTGCAGGCCAAAAATTATCAAATTTTCGTGCAAAATTTGAAACTTTTTTTAAAAACTTCGCCATTTTATTAAATTTCAACTTTTTTTTCGATTGAGATTCATGGCACGGGCAATACCTTCTAGTTTAATAGGCCTTTTGGTTTTTATGATTTCAGGCACTGTGAAGGTCGCTACCACTGTAGCAGTGGGGGGACTTTTTTCGGAGCCTTGGGAGATCGCGAATAACTCACTGAATTTTCAATTTTTTGGTCTAAAAAAATTTATCATGAATTTATTATGTATCAATGAATATATTCTTAAAATATGAAAACATTCCATACAGTAGTTTCCTTGAAAAAAATTCCCAAATATCATCTTTTTTTCAGACGGTCACACTAGTGGTGCCTCTTAACGGAACCCCTGCCCGTTTTTTAGTGCGCTTTAGCGGCGTAGCGGTTGGTCGTAGAAAGAATTGTTATGTACAAAATTTGTAGGCAATTTTGTCTAATTTTATGAAGAACAGCTTTTTCGACAAAATGCATATTTACTAAGATTAAGGTCAAAAACCTAAAAAATTAACAAAAATTTGACTTTTTTCGCAAAATAATCAATGTTTCGGGCAAAATATCTGTTAGCAAACCTCTAATTCGTGTTCAACGAACCAGAAAACATAAAGAATAAAGAATATTAGGACTGTGACTAAACTTTTCGCCAACTAGCTTTTTTTTAAATAAATTAACTTTTTATTTTTCAAGTATTTATTACCTTAAATACTATTTATTTCAAATTCCAAAAATCTAGCTCGACTGAAATTACCCTAGATTTTTGATAATCTATTAGTCAGTCAGTCAAATCTATACCCCACTAGACCTAGCCCCCTCCCCCCAACCTTTTAGAATTGAAAAAACAATTAGCGCATAATTAGGAGCTATTTATGAGCTTTCGTATTCCGAGAATTAACAATTTTGAGCTGGACATACTGTGCAAGAATTTAATATTTTCAATGGGGGGGGGGGCTAAGTCGAGTTTGACTCAGCCCTCCACCGCTTAAAAATAAAAATTTCTGACCAATTTTTGTAGTAGAATTACGAGCTATTTATAAGCGGTGGTGGGCTGAGTCAAACTCGACTCAGCCCCCCTCCCCACTAAAAATATTAAATTCTTGCTCAGTGTGTCGAGCTCAAAATTTTTAATTCACGGAATACGAAAGCTCAAAAATAGCTCCTAATTATGCGCCATTTGTTTTTTCAATTCTAAAAGGTTGGGGGGGGGCTAGGTCGAGTGTGGCCAAATCTATTAGTATAATGTAATTCGAAAGAAATAGGTAGGTAACTTGTCTCACTGACTAATGGATATTTTATGTAACTCTTTTTTACTGTCGTAATGAAGTCGTCGGTGTTTTAAATTAGATTTAAATTATCAGGCAATAGTGTATTTAAATATGCAAGGTCGAAAGGGTAGTTGTAGTTTGATGGATATAAGGTAAGAGCACCAGTAGCCGTCATGTTAAGACATGAGGAGGACTTTACATTAAATTTTTTCGTTCATAATTATACGAAGTAACCAATAATAAAGCTAAAAAGAAAGAGAATTTTATGATCTTTCAGGAATATTTTAATTTATTTGAATATTTTTATAATAAATATATTAATAAAAATAAAATAAAGGAAAAAGTGTGGTGTACCAGTACCCGTCAATAAAAAATTAACGATGTTCCAGTATCCGTCAGAGGAGCGACCCAGTACTCGTCATTCTTTAGAATATGATTAATCTTAAACAACTGAGCTATATAATTAAAATGCTTCAGGATAAAGCTTTATTAAAAAAAAATTATTTGATTGTGTTATTTCATTTCTACAATCCCTGCAGATATATTGCAAAGATTGCCACTGAGCTGATTCTTTTAGAATTCTCTTTAACTTTAGTACAACCATCCGTGATGCTAATTATTGTGAAGCATTATCAATAATATCCATAAATGCTGTTTTTGAAAATTCTTTTTCAATGGAATTAATAACATTATGTACTGATTTTTGTTCTTTCTATATAATTACATGGTTATTAATCAGACTCAAAATTACTTCAAAATTTTTATAAATTATTCTTTCTGAAAATATTGTTCAATTTCCTTAAGCCAGTTTTTGATATTTTACGCTACCGAAGCCCTTGATTTTCTTAAATTTTGAGATAATCGCTTAGATACCTCCGGATGTCTATTGCAAAAAGACAAGAACAATCTTCGTCCAGGTCAACCATGAGTAAATGGATTTTCTCAAGTTTTGGATTAGTAGTTGGCTACTGTCTAGCAGTTAAGAATCACAGTTTCATTCAAATGTATCATAAACTTTACTAGGTTTTCCTCTTCTTTGTGGGTTAAAATAATTGTGGAGGCACTTTTTGCATAATACCTATGGGCTACTTTCCTTCTAATATATCTGACAATATGATCTGACAATCATCTGTGATATATGAAATTGTTTGCCTACGATAGAAATCGGCATTTTTTTTTTTAATGAATAGCATATCAAAACTATTTATTTAATCTTTATTACTGTATTTTATATTGAAATTTACCTACAAAAAAGACGGTACCAAAAACCGTTACTATAGAGTACGAGTATCCGACATTAATTTACAAGGACTACTAAAATTTAATTCTTACAGAAAATAATGACGGGTATTGGTCAGTAGCTTTATCGTATTGTTGTGAATGTAATCCAGATTTTAAAATTTTTATGTAAAAAACATAGGAGAATATGTATCCTTTTTTAAAATACAATTTGTTACCCCAATAATTGTCACTATGACGGTTACTGGAAAATGCCTGTATTTTATGTACCAGTAGCCCCCATCAAAAATTATAAATTTCTGTTAGGTTTTCTGGTCTAAAAACTATTTTTTAACAACATTTAATTTATAATAAACCTCAAAAAAATATATATAACTAATTGTTCATTAAACTAAAATTAGAGTAAAATTAAATTAGTGCTTACCTTAACTAAAACTTAAGAGTTTTAGTGAATATATGCAAACTTTACAAACACTAACTTTCAAATGAGTCGTTATTATATCTAATGCTAACTAAATGATATCATAAATGGAATAACGGTTGGGCATACTTTCCACAACGTGTAGCAGAAAACACAAAAAACATATGCTTGCTTAATATCTTAATATTTATCATTTTACTGAAACTTGACGGCTATTGGGTCAATGACGGCTACTGGTGCTCTTACCTTAGGTAGGTATCAGCGGCGAAGCGAGGGGAGTGCAAGGGGTACTATCATGACCCGGGCGCCACTTTTAGAGGGGCGCCAAAAGCTAATAAGAGGAGCGACAAAAGCTAATAGGAGAGGCGCTATTATTTTAAATTTTTTTTTGTGCTTCTCATTAGAATTTTGTTACGTGAAAGTGTAGGGAAATTACAAAATTTCTTCCAAGTTATTACTTCCAAATATATAGACACACAAAAAAAGCACTGGCGAGAAAAAAAAGGTGGTTAAGGCAACTTTTAGAAAAAAATATAAAATACAAATTTACAAGGGAAAACTTTTTCCGAAATTTTAAATACACCGTTCCACTACCTAAAATTTTAAAAATTTTAGAAGTTAAGGGGGGCGCAAATAAAGTGTTACGCACCGGGCGCCAGTTATGCTCGCTACACCTCTGGTAGGTATTGACGGTGATCAACGAATTCGATTCAAATATTGCAATGATTTGAGGGTGACGGTTGTATATATAGGTACCTAATTTAGTCATTCCAATGAGTGATATGAAGCTAATAAATTATTTAAAACGATGTTTCATCAAATATTCCAATCAAAATTGGGATGTGACATTAAAAGTATAATTAAACGAAAATTTGGTTAATTTTTGGATTGTCGCTACTGTTTCAACTAATAGTCAATTTATTAAATAGTCGATTTACTTGGGAATATACTTATATATATTGAAAACAGAGCTACAGGACTTGGACTTGGAAAGAGTTAAATACTTGTAGCTTTAACAAATTTCCCCCCAAAAAGTCAATATCAAAGTAGTATATAAAATTTTTTTACAAAAAAAGTTAATTTTTTGTTGTTAAATCGAAAAAAATTATAAATTGACTTAATATTTACAAACTCAACCAGACAATATCTCAAATCTCTCATAGTGACATTATTAGCCCGTTGACGGTCATGAGGGCACTACAGACTCCAAACGTGGTTACTTGTGACGCAATACTGTATCGCGTCAAAATCTTCCTATAAAGGTATGTAGCTCGCTCCCTGACTAGAACTCTACTAATTTCATTGTTAATATAATTTTATAACTTACAAAAATAAAAGATATAAAATTATTTTAACAGAGAAATTAGGCAAGTAATTATAACGTTAAGTAGGTATTATTTAAATATTTTAGATAAAATTTGACAATGTAAGTCTTTCAACAGTGAATTACTTAATTCTATTTTATATTTTCGCTTTTTGAAGCGTTATATTAAAAAAATTTAAAAAAAATAAATAAATAAATAGAACAAACTAGCTTGCGGTGCCACATAATTTTTTTTAAGAACCAACAGATTCGGTAACCACTTTTTAAGAACCTCTAGAAGACATTCAGGAAACTGGAATTATATTAAATATTTTGTTGTTTAACGTAGTTAATGGTTGCGTTTAACAGCAGATACCTATCCAATAAGGTATTTTATCGTTTCCATATTTGCAATGCTATTATTACTTTAATATTCACCAAGCACATACATAACTTCAGTGGCGTCGCTACTAGCACTGAATGAGCTCCTTTCTTTGAACAGTCTTTTTCGGAAAATAAACAAAAACACTAGCATGAACAAAATGTATTTGAAAGTATCAAAAATATCATTCATAGACAGGTATGCATTGAGAAACTTTAAAAAAAAATTATTATTAATTTAAAGGTTATTAAAATTTATCAACCGTAAATGCAAATTTCCGGATGGTATGAATTTTCTAAAAAGCAAATTTTAAACAGCGTTTTAAAGTAATTAATTGATCATATAGATCAACTGTTATGTCATTATCGTACATATTTACTAACCAGTTTTTCTGCTTCATTTTCTTATAACTTCATTTGCAAAGCATAGAAGTCTATCCGGTTGTAAGAATTCGAATATCTTACTCATTCAGGCGTATCATGCAATTTAGAGTTCAGACAACATTAGAGGTATATTTATGTATGGACTGATTGGACTGTAGCCCAGGCCGCCCAGAATTTAAGGGGCGGTAAATATTTCTTCACTTTTAATAATGACTTAGATTGATCCATTTTAAAATGCGTTTCTGTGATTATCTCACTTGAATTTTTGTCCCCTATATATATTTTTTGGTATGTTTGCGTTTAACTGCACGCAAAACTGCATTTCCTGTACTTCGTAGAATAAAGAAAAAAAAACGAAAAAAAATACTAAACAAATATTTTACTTTGCAAAATACCACTTTTTTTGAAATTGTGACAATAGTGTTTCGAACCGTTAGTTCATTTTCAAACAGAATTTGAAACTAACGGTTCGAAACAATATTGTCACAGTTTCAAAAAAAAGTGGTATTTTGCAAAGTAAAATATTTGTTTATTATTTACAAATATGGAATACCATAAAGTAACGCTCAAATCTATTAATATGAAAAAAATACTATTTCCGTTCTATGGCCTAAATGTGATGGAATTTTTTAGCTATGTTTTCAATGGAAAGCAATCTGAAGAAAGATATAGACTATTCTGATTTGATAGACTTCTTAGCGTTACAGCTCATTCTAAAGAAATGTATTATTGTATTTTTAACTGGTGAATAATTTTGATCGTTCCCCAACTCAGTGGTTGGAGGCGAGCCTGGGGAAGTACAGAGCTTAAATACGTGTTACTGGATGGAGTAATATGAAGCTGTGACAGAGTGTTCTATCTTTCCTTCATTAGGGCTCTCTTACTAATAAAATTATATAACCATTTTACGAATAGTTGCTTACACATACTGTGGTCCCCGTAGCTCGGGAACTCTATATCAGTGGTGGCATAGCGGCGGTGGTTACGCCCCTGCATAACTGCTATTACTGATGACATTGTCGGGCTTTTCATATTGCCATTACTACCCATAACGTAATAATATTATATTCATAATATTATTGTTCCCACATAATACATATTACACATACTGAAATGTACATATATAATTACTATATACCCTATAATTACAACCGAGTATAGTATATTTATACTGGATAAGAATAATTTTGGATCTAAGTGTGCGTAGATAGTAGTTAAAGAAAGGAATATAATGGAAGACGTAATTTATTGCAAACACCTAGCAAAAATTGAAAATTCAAAAAAAAAATTTTATTTTTTTAAATAAATTTTTACTCAAGGGGATGCTCTCATACAGCGACCTAAATAGTATATTATACACCAAGGGACTAAAGTGTTAATCCCAATTCTTAATCCCAAGTATGAAGTTTGTTGCCAGAGGATCTTTACAGTGTGACAAACCAAGTTGAAGCTTGAAGAAAGCTTCATTCCAATATGTAATCTAAAATGTAATCTAATATTTAAAAATATTTGATATTAAATAGACTTAAGATAAGTTGGAAAAAATTAGCTTAAATTAATAAAAAAAGTGGCTCTGTGCCACTTTCGGCACAGAGCGCCTACAAATCCCCTAAATAAACGCCGAAGGCTGAAATTTTGTATGCGTATTAAGCTAATATTCAGTTGAGAGGTACAGTTATTCTTATCATGGTATGTGGCGTTCACATCTGCATATTAATAACTGCACAATTACACATCTTTGATCGAAATTAATTGCAGTCATAATAAACGTACCAAACCTGTGTGGATGTATCTAGAATATGTATTATAAACAATACGTACATTGTTAGAATATATAATATTATATTAAATAATTTCTAAACATTATACATTTATAACTTAGAAGTAAAGGAACACAATATTATGAGTAGGCAAAGGTAGCCCAAAGCGGGTAAGCTAAGACTGAACGCCCAAAAAAGTGGCTTCTGACTTCGATAAACAGATCTTTTTTATATTATCAGATAGAATAACTATCGAACTTTAAAATGAAACTTCGCTTAAGCAATTTTTATACGAAATTTATTTTTAATGAAGAAAATACAAAACCTCTGCAAAAACTCGCTTTGCCCGTATAGGTATCCTAAAGCGGGTAACCCCCTTTGGGCAAAGCGGGTAAGAAGGTATATTATGTATTTAAATACTATTATTATTTTTTAATAAAAACTTTCATAACTATATAGAAGTTAACAATTGATAAGAATTGAAAAAAGACAAAATTAAAAAATTTATAACAGTTATGTTCAATAAATTTATAACCTTTTTTTACAATCTCCATATTGGAGTATATTACTTCAGGTGGTTCCACAAAATCACCACAAACAAGGTAGGAATATTATTTTAAAGCTTTTTCCCCCATTCCGTCGTAAAAAGAAGATTTTTTAATTTTTTTCACCTTCCAATAGTTTCTTTCATTAAGATGCCTCTCTTTTTTCTATCCGCTTTGCCCCTACCCACTTTGCCCCTAAAGATTTAATTTTGTTAAATTAGAATAATTTCAAAATGAAAGCCGATACATGGCTACCTTTTTCTACATTAAAAGTCAACATAATGCGGTCATATCAAAAAGATTCCAAATAAAAAGGTTTGTGACTAGTCACAGAATATTTATCCTCAAAATTTTTAACAAAACCAACAAAAAAATTTGATGAGGCTTAGCTATGTCATTAAACTACACAAACGCTCAAATGCAACTGATTAATATTGGTTGATATTCGGTTAATCTCGGTATACACACGACTTTACAAATACATTTGATACAACGATATAAAAGCGCTTACCCCCTTGAAGAGGGGTACCCGCTTTGGGCGATCTTTCCCTATGAGTTTTATACGAAAAAGGTTAAAAGTAAATCTCTATACAAAATATTGCTCTTCAGCTTATTCAGATATGTTTCTTTTTTTTAGCGAATTACCATATTCAGCTATTACAGCAGGTGTCGTGGTGAGACACAATTGAATAGACTCTCTGATGGCCGATTGCACCAACATTTTTAATCGGCCGTTAAGACATTAATCAATGATTAACTTTAACTGTAGTTAAAGTCTCTGATTATCTGTTGCACCAAGGTTAATTTTTGTTAACTGATGATTAAATCGTCCGTTAAGTTAATGGATGGATATTGGGCAATTAAATATTTAATCAGCGTTTAGTCCATATTTTGATGCTAGTTTCCATAGTATTTATATTTATTAAAATTTATATTTAATTTTTTTTTCTACTATTTAAATATAGTTTTGTACAATTTAAATTAAAATTTTCTTTTTCTGTAAAATTTTGGTATCTATTTCATTTTTCCATTTTTAAATTGAAAAATATCTTCACAATCGTCAAATCACAGTTTCAAAATGTTTTATAATACGTAAACAAAAATTATATATTTTCTAATATTATATAAATCAAGTAGGCGCTACCTATTTCAAAATATGCAGATTTAAATTTTTTAACCATATTATCAACTTACTAGCATTTGCTTCTCTTGTGTCTCATTTCATGTCCTATAAAAACAAATCAGACACCGTTGCTAGTCAAAATTGATCGTTAACGTACAGTCACTCAAAAAAGTATTTGGACACTTCAAAAATTGTATAATTGGATATATTTTTCTAGAAATATTTCAATAGCTATACAATAAATTTCTTTGTTAGGTACGTAAAAAAAATATTTATACTAAGTTGAGTAAACAAATATATATTTTCCAAATAGGTATAATTCTTTACTTTGCATGAATCATTGTCTTTTAAATAATTTTTGTAGAATTTTATTGATCAAAAAAGTATTTGGACATGTTGTAACTCGTTATCTAAAACTATGTAATAGGTAAATTTATAATAATTTTGTATACAATTTTATTAACGCTATAATTATTCACTTCTTTATTGTTAAATAAAGCAGTCAGTTTTTTTTTTTAAAAAAGTTTCTTCTTTGTAAAAAATGGGAAAAAGCAGAGAATTATCAGTTGCTGAGCGGAAATTAATTATTTCGTTATTTAAAGAACGGAAATCATATCGAGAAATAGAAAGAATTCTTAAAATACCACGCTCTACCATTGGGTATACCATAAAAAAATATCAAACCGAAAATGTAATAAATAACATGCCACGGACAGGCTGTCCAAAAAAATTAACTCAAAGGGAAGAACGTGAAATTGTCAGAATTTTCCAAAAAAAGCCTGATACTAGTGCCTCTAGTGTAGCCTTACATATACAAAATACATATGGTAAAACGGTTTGTGCTGAAACAATCAGAAATGTGTTAAGAAGAAGAGAATTACATGGAAGGGTCGCCAGGAAGAAGCCACTTGTAAGTGAAGTAAACAGGAAAAAACGACTAGCATTTGCCAAAAAACATTTAAATAAGCCAATAGAGTTCTGGCGTAAAGTAATTTTTTCTGATGAGAGTCCGTTTTTGATTTTTAACAACAATTCAAAGCGTTGGGTGTGGCGAAGAAAAAATGAAGCTTTAAAAATTAAAAATTTAAAACCTACTGTAAAACATGGTGGTGAAAAAGTGATGGTTTGGGGATGCATGGGATATAATGGGGTAGGAAATTTAGAAATTTTAGAAAAAGTTTTAGACAAATTTTATTATTTAGACATTTTAAAAAGAAATTTAGTGCCTAGTGCATTCAAACTGGGGTTAGATAGAGATTTTATCTTCCAACAAGATAACGACCCCAAGCATACTGCTTGGGTTGTTCGTCATTGGCTACTTTACAATACACCGAAAATGCTCAATACGCCACCGCAATCACCAGATCTTAATCCCATCGAGCATTTATGGGCGTTATTGAAACGAAAAATTGAGAAACATAAGATTTCTAGTCGAGAAGATCTGATTAAGTACCTCAGAGTGGAGTGGAATACAATAACATCTGCTGAAACTGAGAAATTAGTTAAATCCATGCCAAAGCGTTTAAAAGCAGTAATAAAAATGAAAGGATATCCCACAGAATACTGATTATTTTCGTTTTTTGTTTTTTTGTTTTTTGTTTATATTTACTTTTATACGTGTCCAAATACTTTTTTGACCAATAAAATTTTGCAAAATTTATTTAAAAGACAGTGATTTATACAAAGTGAGGAATTATATTTGGAAAATATATATCTCTTTACTCAACTAATTATGAGTTTTTTTTTTATGTACCTAGCAGTGAAATCCATTGAATAGTTACGTAAATATTTCTAGAAAAGTATATAAAATTATACAATTTTTGAAGTGTCCAAATACTTTTTTGAGTGACTGTACATTAGTTAACCATTGGTATATTTTAAATGGTGCAACAGACAACTCGGGGTTAGTTAATCTCTGATTTATTAATGGCCATTAAGTTCTGATTAAATTAATGTTGGTGCAATCGGCCATGAATCTTTTAAAATTTCTTTTTCTAGTTTGTTTTCTGAAATCAGACAGTCAAAAAATTCTAAAAATCAAATTCAAACATGCTTCAGTCAATAGATGACCATCATCAGAAAATAAAAAAAAATCAAAATCAAATCAACTTAGATGACTATAAAAAAGCCACATATATTTGAATCAGTTATATTCAAGCCAAATTAAAATAATGCACGAGGGAGGAAGAAAAATATAGCAAAACAATTCATCAACCCACACAGAGCTATCAAAATTATTCGAGGATACAATTTATATTGTTAAACAGCAAAATTTTTATTGAAAATAATGAAATCTTTTGAGTCTGAAACAGGGAGTAAAGTATTTTTTGCGTATTTTCGAAAGTAGGTACGTATGACTTAAATCTTATTTTAAGTGTCCATTCTCTAAGGATAAATGTTACAATAAAGCTTCATACAACTTGAAATATTTTTTCTTGGCGGAAATTCACTAATAATTTTCGTTACATTTGACAACAAAACATGTAATCATATAACAGCAATTTTCAAATATATTGTAACATTTCCTGCTGTTTATTATTGGTACATAAATGTATCTGTTTTCACAATTTTACACACTCAAAAAAATTTTTCTCTGTATACAAATAGATCAAAATGAGAAGCGACAGCCGATATTTGTAGTGAAATAATCTATTCAAAAAAAAGAGAACAAGGCACATCAATCAATCATTTCGGCTGACAGAGCGTTATTGAATAAATTGAATTTTTCCCAAAGACGAAAAGAAAGAAGAATTCACTCTTTTAACTTGAAAAGAAAAATAGTCAAAAAATAAGATTTCGTTTTATAACATTCTTATGGGAAAAATACGTACACTGCAAATATAAAAATGCACACTTGAACAAAGTGTACAGTTAGTTATTTTTAAGGAGTTATTCAGAGTTGCAGAAAATAAAATTGTAATTTTTTCCCGGTATTTTTATTCCTTTGAATCTCAAGAATCATTATTCAAACTTTGAAAACGAAGTACAGTAGAATCTCCGTTGTACAAAAATATAACATTTACAAATGCATCGTCACGTTAGAATTATTGTTAACAAGTTAAAACATGAACAATTATACCTAACCCGTACAGATATACCTACGCACTAGACGTACTCGCGTCCGGTTAATGGAGGTAATAATGTACTAAATAATATGTCTTCGTCAAAAAATATTGTATCCGCATCCGGTTAACAGAGGGTCGGCTTAAGAAAGTGCTGAATGCATTGGTTTTAGTATAGCATTCCACCGTCACAAAAAATTTGTCCGGCTGTAGGAGGAGTCCGGTTAAGAGAGGCGTCCGTAATCAGAGGTTCTACTGTATTTAACAGTTGTGGAGTCATATATAGGTGCACATACAATTGTATATTACTTACCGAGGATCGTAAGTGTTATTTTTGTGGCCTCAGATGTAGTTTGAGAACCTGAAGCTGAAAACCTTACTAGTAACTTACTAGAAAAATACTGAATACATTGAACAAAATTAATAAAAATAGTAAAATTAATCGAAAATGTAATAGTAGGCGTCTATAAGAAACTATTTTCATAGAAAAATCTATTTACTATAGTTGAAAAAATATTCCCAGACACTTTTGTAGGTTTCCTTCTTTTTTGTCCTTGTTGTACACTTTTCAACACTACACCAGTGTCCTTAATCAGTGGTTTTTATTTAGTTTTTTTAAATATTTGACGTTATAATATTTCATCTTCACAAAGTTAAAAATACCCCTGTCGCAGCATCCTGCATAACATAGCGAATTTCCATATACAAAAGTACGTTTTTCTCGGAAACTAGTTGATATAGAGTAATTGTAAATAAAAAAAACCTTCTTTATGTGATTTTTCCGCCTCATTCCGCCAATTTTTTTTCACGAAAAATGTCCAAAACACCGTAAACGTTTTCACGAAATTTCTTAAAAATAAGATGTTTCGTTCTTGATTTATCGTGCGGACACTTAGTAAACATATATATAAATGTGTCCGCACGATAACTCAAGAACGAAACATCTTATTTTTAAGAAATTTCGTGAAAACGTTTACGGGGTTTTGGACATTTTTCGTGAAAAAAATTTGGCGGAATGAGGCGGAAAAATCACATAAAGAAGGTTTTTTTTATTTACAATTACTCTATATCAACTAGTTTCCGAGAAAACCGTACCTTTGTAAATGGATATTCGCTATGTTATGCAGGATGCTGCGACAGGGGTATTTTTATTTACAATTACTCTATATCAACTAGTTTCCGAGAAAAACGTACTTTTGTAAATGGAAATTCGCTATGTTATGCAGGATGCTGCGACAGGGGTATTTTATGTAATTTTTTCTTCTCTTTTAAATGGTGTAAAAAAATTTTGCAAAAATTTTTGAATAAGTGGAAATTTTGGCAAAAAACTAATTTTTTTCAAGAACAAAACCAATGTCCCTGGCATCCGACGTGTCTGGCTGACAAACTCATCCAAGGGTTTGAGACTTCCAATGTTTTCACCAAGTTTCGTAAAAATTGGATACTTCGTTCGAGAGTAATCGCGATGACATATATATATATATATATATATATATATATATATATATATATATATATATATATATATATATATAAATTTTAGTGACTATTATTTTCGGTTTCTAGGGACCTCAAAACAAATTTCTGCCATAGTCCCGGGCTCAGGTCATGCCCCCTGCGTCATGACAGTGGCTGTAATAGCTGAATTCCATTCTGGAAATTTTATCATATATTTATGTTAACTTTCAAAATAATCGCCTGTATATGTTAAAAATTTAAGACTTGTTTACATAAAAATCTTTGTTTACATTAAAAATTTTCTCACGTAGACTGTATATGTATATACAACACACACAAACCGTACGCATAATGGTAGTACGGATAATGAAATGGTCCTGTACCCTTATACATGTATCACAATAAAATTATGTGATCGTATCAAAGAGGATATCGTATGCATATATATGCTATTATATACAAAATATCCATATTGTGTCGAATATGTTCTTAGACTGTGCTTAGATTCACACTTTATACGATAAAATGATCACAATCTAAACAACATCGCTTTTCTCGGAAACTAGCTGACATAGAAAAAAAGTTTAAAGACCTTTTTTATGTAATTTTTTCTTCTCTTTTAAATGGTGTAAAAAAATTTCGCAAAAATTTTTGAATAAGTGGAAATTTTGGCAAAAAACTAATTTTTTGCAAGAACAAAAACCATGTTACCGGCATCCGACGTGTCTGGCTGAAGAACTCATCCAAGATTTTTCGACTTCCAACGTTCTCACCAAATTTCGTAAACCTAGGACATTTCGTTCGAGAGTTATCGTGCGGACACATATATATAAATACATATATATATATATATATACATATATATATATATATATATATATATATATATATATATATATATATATATATATATATATATATAAATTTGAGTGAATATTATTTTCGGTTCCTAGGGACCTCAAAACAAATTTCTGCCATGGTCCCGGGTTTAAGTCGTGTCATGACAGTGGCTGTAATAGCGAGTTTCCATTCTGGAAATTCGCTAAAATGATGCAATACTGTAAAGAAAAGTGAAATATGTTATTTTCAATTAGAATAAACTATTTTCGTTTGATTTTAACTGATTTGAAAATTTGAAGCAGTACATATTGACATTCACTGATTTTTGTTTTTCAAAATTATATTTTTAATAGTATTAAATATTTTGCGATGAATCCAGTCTTAATATCATTTGTTTTCGGTTTCTTTAAGAAATATTATTCTTCTGTAATCAAATTATTATTGAATAAATAAAATTTACATAAAAATATAAAATAGTGTTATTAACTTATTTATTATTATTTCGTAACCTAATGTTCTATTAGTACCCTATGCACTATTTATTTGTTTGACTGGAATTAGAAAAAGACAATCATACGTTGACAAAGAAACTATCAAAAGTGTCTGGGAATATTTTTTCAACTATAATTGACGGTAAGCGATTACTTACGTTTCTAGGAACTTTTATAGCCTGTTATTTTTTATAACTATAGTAACTTGAAAACAGAATGGTAAATGTTGCTTACGTGTCAAGTTATCTACTATGTAAATGCCCACTTACGATTCAAGTGGCTGAAAAAATATTATACGTTAACAGATATATAAGACATATAAAACTTCCCACAGGCTACAGCCTGTAGCTTTTTATTAATTATAACGTATGAGGGCCTGATGAAAGGGTTACAATTTCTTATAGATAAAGTATGCAAAAAAACAGCGATTTTTCTATTTTATGTTATATTTCATTTCCGATTCGTATTATTTATTGCGAATTTCATATTAGTCACAGATAAAGTATAGTATGTAACTCGATTGTAAGGTATATTACACACATGTATAATTATGCACTTGTCGCAGCGCAGCTCTTGTGTAACATTTTTACCCGTGTGTAATATGCAATTTCCTACCTCAGTTACGTAACAATATGCTATTATATTATTTATGTAGCTAACATAAATATTTATATGTTTACTAGCCGTATGCCCGATGGGATTTCCCATCGACAACATTTTTTTATTACGTACACACTTTCTGCTCACTTTTAATGTTTTTTAAAAGCCTAAATCAATATCCACGTTTATAACTTCAAAAATGCTGAACTTTCCATATGAACTTTCATTTTCTGTTTTAACGCCTGAGGGAATAAATTTCTAGAAACAACTGATTTTTATTTATAAGTAGAAGCCTAAACGCCAATTTTCATAACTCCTGTGCTTAATTTCGTCCTTCTAAACTCAACAGTTGAGGTTGTGCGTTGTCTGTCAGTCAAAGTTAAAGATTTATTAACTTCCCATAGGAAGTTATTGTAATGGGTCCGATTTTACGAATCGCTAATTTTGACATATCTCCACGTTTCAAGTTCACTAGAATCCGAATCCATCTTTTTTAGCGTGATGTCTGCGTGTGCGTAACTTAGTTCGTTCGTTCGTGAATTTTTTTTCGTCTCGCATATCTCGAAAACAAATGATGATATCAACTCCGGACTAATTTCATTAGATGCGTAATCAAAAAATGAAGAGCGGATAAAGTTTTTAGCCAATTCGGATTAGCGGTTTGTTTTTTGTGGTAAAAAACCGGAATTAACTTTATTAAGATAACATAGATTATATGGATTTTTTACCATAACATTATTATATAATGGCCTAAGAACCTTCCTTGATGTTAAAAACGCCAGTAATTTATTACAAAATTTAAAAAAAAAAATAAGAAACTTGAAAAAATTAGTTCTTTGCCAAAATATATTTTGTCTCGCATATCTTGAGAACAAATGATGTTATCATTTGTTTGATAAGGGTGAAGCCCCCACCCTTGGATACAGAAGGCAAAGCCCCCCGTATGGTGCAAGGGGTAAAGCCTCTATCGGGGGCCCAGGGGAGGGGTTCCCTGAAATGAATAAAGAATTATTTATGTACAGTAGTCTCTAGTCTTTAAGGACACCCAATGGGAAGTTGACAGTGTGGGTAGACCTGTCCCCTAAATTTTTTAAATAAGACATTATTTATTCTAATAGCCATAGTAACATTTTTTAATGTATCTCTAACTTCAAAAATGACGAATTTCCATACAAATTTTTGTCCCGTATTTAACCCACTTAGGAGACGAATTTTCAAAAATCCTTTCTTATAGTGCTCATCTACGTTACATAGGGAACTCCTATGCGAAATTTCTTTCTTCTAAACCCATTATTATTGGCATATTTTGTTTTAGACATTAACTTACTACATACTATTTTTGTTCATTTAGGACTTTCTACACACTAACTTTTACAGTGTAGATATAAAAAAAATGGTAAAAATATTTCGGGTGATTGAAGTGTATACGAAATGTGATATAGCAAGTGATTAATATACTTAACAAAAATATTTTTCAGTCATAGAAATATGTACGTCTATCCACCACCCACCACTGATCTTAGCCCCCGCCCCCTGATTGCTAACTGACGATAAAAAGACGGTTTACATTCTCTTTAGAGTGGTATAAGTGGTATAAGTGTAGTTGGATCATTCGACCTTTTTTTCTTATACGTCTTGTTACTACTGTTGAGAACACAATACACCATAATGGTTGACCCCAGCCGATCGGTGATGACGTGGACGGAAATATTGGTGAAGTGTTTCCGATTAAAACAATAATTTATCAAAAAAAGTGCTTCACACAAATGTTTTGTATTTTTGTTTTGGTCACATGTCAAAATTTTGAAAAGACACAGTTATCGAATAATAGAACATTCAATTTTTATTTTACAAAGTTTATAAAAAAAATTAATTAATAATCACATAGTGATTGAAAAATTATCAAACTAAATCGGCTGGGATTTGAACCCAGGATCCCTTGGTAACTAGCCAAGTGCCTAGGCCACCGTCTCCTGTTTGAGAGCTACTCCAGTTTGACAAGATTTCAATCATTACGAATTAGTCATACATACCAAAGAAAATCGAATGTTCAAGTTTCAGTTTAGCTGAATGGTAAGTGAGCATATGAATACTAACGTATGTTTAAATACGAACAAGTGTTCGCTATACTTTAAGGTCATAGTTTATACAATTTCAAACCACAAGAATAAACTCAGATTAGTTTTTTCCTTGTTAAAAAATTTCCCAAAATTGCCTTTGTTTTCGCCTGTCTGAAGGTATTTCTCCCCTTAGGACATATACCTACAGTTATTTTATTTGATTTATCTGGATAAAAGCTATTTATGTAATACACATACATATGTTCATAATAAATTTGATATGACGAGAAGAAGTGTAAGATTTTTGGGCCTTGTTTGAGTGAAGTTGTCAGCATAAGTGAAATTCTGTGTTACAATTTAATGTACATACATGTTATATACATACATAATGAAATATGTTATATTAATTTTTGTTTAACTTCGGTTATTATTAATGTAAATTAATATTTTGGTACACTTGAAATCAACTAAATATGGTATGACGCCATCAAACAAATGCAATAAATGAATCATTGAATAAACTTAATTTTCTATCTAAAAGAAATTTCATACATAAATAGCACGATTCCACACTGGAATACCAAATTATTCAATTTGGACCTCGAATTCGTGATCAGTGACCCAAAAATCTTACTAGAGCCCATTCTCGACGCGAAATAATAATTTTAGAATTTTTTTGGCAGCCATTTCGGCGGGGAAAAGGGAAATTTGGCTTTTTTCATTTTCGGAGGAAATGTAGCTAGGTCAATGGTGACGAATGTTCCGGGGAGTCTAAGGAACACGTGAAAGAAGGAATTTTTCAAGTCGAAGCTGTTTCATTACTTTCCCACATTTTACATTTTATTGCGATCTATTTACTGGTTTAACGTTATATAGTTTTAAAATAGTGGTTCCCAAACTCTTCTGGCCCACGGACCCCCTTTCATAGTCAAAACTTGCTCACGGATCCCTTTTCATAGTAAAAACTTGCTCACGGACCCTGGGTGAAAAACTACATAAATGCATAATAAAAAAAAACACAAATTTAACTTTGATGTTTTGAATGGTAAATGGTGGCGTAAAAATAGAATATAAATAAAACATTTTGTTGAAGAAGTATTTATTGAAATTATAACTTTTTTTTCAAAATACAAAAAAAAATGACTTGGATAAACTTGTAAGTGTATTTATGCCCGGCTCACTGTTTGTGAGTAGCAACCGCAAATCCCCACGGGTACTAATTTCTGGTCGGTTTTTTTTGTGATGAGGCTTATAACGGCACTAAATACACGAAGACGGAAAAGTAATCAACAGCTTCTGTTCTGTACAATAAACCATAATGCTCATTCAATGGATTGGGACTTCTTAACTTATGATATTTAGTTCGAATTCGCTCACACACACACACACACACACGCACACACACACACACACACACACACATATATATATATATATATATATATATAATCATTAATAATATGTATATTCTTTAGGAACACATCTGTGTTAGAAAAACTTTGTGTGTTAGAAAACAATCCCTTCTTCGGTTTTTAATAAAAAAAGGAATCTTTAATGAATGTTAAGGGCTTACTGTATTGATAACTGTGTTATATAATTTTTTTAATCAACTTAAACAAGAGTATAACTTTTTTTATACTTTACTTAGGATGTAAAAATCGCTAGTAATTTGTTCATTGTTATTTAACTTCCATATTAATAAAAGTTTGTCACAATGTTTTTATTTTATATTAAACCTTACGCGGACCCTCTGACGTTGTTCGGGGACCCCCAAATTAATCTCAATTTTCCACGGACCCCCTGAATGATCCCGGGGATCCCTGGGGGTCCGTAGGGACCACTTTGGGAACCACTGTTTTAGAAGATTAATTCACATTTATTCACATATTGAACTTAAAGTATAAATAATTTTATATAGTCATATTTCTTCTTGTTCTCTTTTTAATCTTTACCCACCAAGATGAAGTAGACATAGGTATTTTGTTGTACAAAGGAAATATCAAAGATCAAAGGATGTAAAGTTATACATTTAATATTAATGAATCTGACATCAATAAAGTGCTATATAGGTACATATGAATGTATAAAACTGTTAACTAAAGAAAAACTTTTATCATAAGTACTATACCTGCTTTTAACAAGGAAAACTATTCCTTATATATTAAGTAGGATAATTTTTGATATAGATGGTTATTCCAGATCACATTGTTATCAATAGTTTCTGTAAGAAGATAATTTTGAACACTTTAAGCTTTCAGTTAAAAAAAATCACATCAATATGAAACTTTAAGTCTTGTATTTTGAAATTAAAGTAATTTGTTCTGTTATCCAAGGTGTTGATCTCCTCGACGGGGTGGAATGCTTCATTAAATACGGCAGTTTTTTTTATGTTTGTGCATTTCTCGTTTGAGTTAGCACACTTATGATAATGTAAAACATAGTTTCAACTATGACAAACTCGATTTTTAGACGTGAATAACTGTAGCAACTAACAGTGTTGGAAAAACTTATATTCTAGAGTCGTTTCCCAGGTAAATATTCTAAAAAGATAAAATATTAGTAAAGTGGCATCCGAACTGCTATGACCTTACTACCAACTATTTTTTGTTAATAAATTATTTGCGTTTATATTTTTCAGAAAAATTATTTCTATTGTATTTTCTTTGTACAATTGGTATCAAAAATATGTGCAGTTAAATAAAGCGTTTACCTGATAATAAAATTATCCCTGAAATTGATGATTCTGTATAAGTTAAAAACTATCTTATCGATTGTTTTTAAGCTTGCTGTTATACTGGCTGGATTGGAATGAAGAATTTTTGATTTTTGCGATTCCTTCTTCATAAAAACCGAAAATTTTATCGTAAAAAAATTATATTTTGATAAAAGTACCATATTAACAAAAAAAAAAAAACAAAAATTTCCAAATTCGATATTTGCGAACCAGTAAGAACAAGGAGTACCTACAAAACTTCGAAACAATGGATATAGTCGTTTCTGAGGAATCATAATCACCCCAAGCCGTAATCTCAAAAAAGTGGTTTTGGAACTTTGATAGTAAAATTTTTGTTTGTCAGAATTTTTCATAAGAAAAACATTAGTTTTTCTAGTGTAGGGTGGTGTATGATAGGGCACTTCAGATTTATGTGATTGTAAAAAATGGAGACAAAAGAATTTTTGTTTTAAAGTCAATAGTGTCAATACCTATGGTGTAATCTTATCGACCTCTATGCTACAAAGCACATCTTGGATTTTATGTCAATTAAATTTTTACCTTACATTCTCAGATAATCGCTACCATCCATTTATTACTGTGAAATAGCGGTATTCGCAAAAAAGTACTCTAATTTATTTCTTCAAATGTGCGACATACATTCCCATGACACTAGGGGGGCGAAACATCTTTACACGCCACAGACGGTTAAGGAATACATATTTAGAAACATATGTGATATGCTACTCCGGGTTTACAATAAGATTGCGCCTAGTGAGTTTAAAAAATTGCCTATTCTACAATTCAAAAAAAAATTTTAAAGAATATTTAATCGACTGTACATTCTATAACATTGACCTAAATTAATAATACAGTGTTGAAAACCACTGATTTGGTGGTTTCTAATCAAAAGCTTATAATAATTGCTGTATCTGTTGTTTATGGATACCATCTATTGTATCATCTTGTAATTACTAATTACCAATACTATAACTATAAAGTTAGTTGTCAGCTATCAGTAGTCAATAATGTTACTTTTGTTTTGATTGTTGTTAATTATGTATGTTGTTTATTTTAAGCATTTTAAGAACGTTCGTGCGTCAAACCTAATAGTAGATAAAAATTTTAATTTTAGAGAATTGACAAGTTCAATTATGTACATAGCTATCTTCCCTCAAAGATTTTAAGGCCTTCATAGATCATTTTTTAAAGTAATTGACGATTATAAATAAAATTTTTAACACAGAGCTATTAGGAAAAAATATTCTAAACAGCATTTTTTCATTTTAAAAATTATAGTAAGTATATTATATGAGTATATATCATAATAAAAAATGTTTAAAAATATTCTTTGAAATATGCAATTTATATAATTGCACAAAAAAATATTAACGTTGACGAACGTTAAAATGAAATATTAATTATTGAAATTAATATTCGCGTAGATTTTGATGTGTACACGTACATAATATACATACAAGGTCAAATCAGACTACTAAATTTCAATCAACAACTGTGTATGCATTGATGTCATAGATCAGTACATTGGTGGTACGTATAGCAATCACCCATATACACGACACGATATGACACATGAACAAGCACAAGCTCTGTATGCATAACATACAGGTATAGTGTCTTGTGGTAGCTACTTAACATTATTCTGTAGTGTTTTGTGGACGCGCACGAACGTCTTTAAGATAATTATATAGATGCGATGTTACAACTTGACTTATTCTATCCATGTTAATAATTTTTTTTGAATGAAGTATTATTTTTTTTTTTTTTTAATTAAAATTGGGGTACTGCTGCCGGTGGATGGCGCGGTCAGCAGCACCCGGCGGCATCGCCTACTAAGGGCATGCGCCGCCATACACGGTAAAAATAAAACACACAAAACAGACAGGAACACATAAATGCACTAGACAACGGACAAAACATACACATAATAAAATCCATCGATGGGCCCTGCCATCCCAGGGCTTAAAAAGAGTGGACAGTCCTTGGTGACGGTACGATAAGTACTAGACAGAGCGTCCGGTCACCAAGGCCTGGAAGCCATCGCTGGAACTCCTTCCGAGGCGTAAAGGGCCTCGGAGTGGAGAAACCTGACTAGCAAACACTCAAAAAAAAAGCAAGACTAGTAAAATATCACAGATTTATCACAGATGAAACTTATTGCGTCACTGGGAGGCCACAGGCCGACCAGTGAAGCAATAAGGGGTAAAGTATTATTATTATTATTATTATTATTATTATAATTATAATTATTATTATTATTATTATTTTTTTTTTTTTTATTAAAATTGGGGTACTGCTGCCGGTGGATGGCGCGGTCAGCACTACCCGGCGGCATCGCCTACTAAGGGCATGCGCCGCCATACACGGTAAAAATAAAACACACAAAACAGACAGGAACACATAAATGCATTAGACAACGGACAAACATACACATGATAAAATTCACCGATGAGCCCTGCCATCCCAGGCCTTCATAACGAGCGGACAGTCCTTGGTGGCGGTACGCTAAGTACTAGCCAGAACGTCCGGCCACCAAGGACTGAAAACCAACGATGAAACTCCGAGGTGTAAAGGGCCTCGGAGTGGAGAAATCTGAATAAAAATATCACAATAAAACAACATCACAATAATATCACAAAAAAAGAAAATAAGAGGAAAATCTTATTACGTCACTGGGAAGCCACAGGCCGACCAGTGCCGCAATAAGTAGTTAAAAACAAAACCGCTGAGGGGCCACAACGGCAAGCCCACAGCGGCACAATAAAATATCACAGATAAGAATAAAAAAAAATGATGTACCACCTCGGGTGGAAAAGGCCCTCGGTGGTACATCGTTAAAACAAAACGGATTAAACACAATCTTATTAAAAAATAAAAACAACAATATCACAGATTTCAAAAATTTCTTGCTCTGTGGCACGATTCCGCTCCCCATAGTCTCAACAATTCCGAAATGGCTTCGTCAACACCTAGGAACTCACACATGTAGGGACAGTGACATCTGATTACTGAGCAACATGTACTGTTCTGTCAGATAACTGATTACTGGGTACATGTGCCGTTCTGTCAGATGTCGGGGTCAACCTACACGGGAGACCGGTACGATGACTAGGCCACGTTCGTCCGAGTCGAGGCTACAGAGAACGGGACAATGCCACAGAGTATCACAAAGTCAACATCTGACCTGTGTTCGTATCACTTCGACGGGGCGGAAGCCGCCATATCAACGCCCACGAACGCATCTGTACGAGGGACGACGACGTCTCCTTACTGGGCGAGCTCGCTCAAGCTGTTCGGGCAGACGTCGACTCGTACGTGTGGCCGATGAGAACGAGTGCGTCGGGAGCCGCATTCCTACCCATCGAAATGACAAGAACAAGGCCAGGGAAATATCACAGGAATATTTGAAAAATACCACCGCAGGCATGAAAACCCAGGGTGACATAACAAGGATCACAGATTTGTCACAGCTTGGTTAAAACAAAATCACAGATAAAATATCACTTTTCGACTCGTCTGACGCGATTCACGAGGCTGGTAAACATGCCCATACCAGCTACTACATTCACTTTCGTCAGTCAGTTGAGCAGCGTCAGCCCCAATTCCCAACTACGCACAATCTAGACTATCGGTGAAGTTTCGCTCAATACGAGAATGCCACACTGTCGATCCTACGACATTCATCCTTGTCGAAAATTTTGATCCGGCATCTTTTGTGAAAACAGTGGTACCTCGAGAAGGAAAGGTGCCGATCTTGGGTAGTCAGAGGCTAATGGAATCCGAAGATTACTGTATTACGCATAAACTACCCCTGGAACCCTTAGCCTCCTTGACACCAATGGGGGATAAATATCCCTCACGGGTGCCAAGGGCAGCTGCTATAGGTGTCCTCACCACCATTATTATTATTATTATTATTACTTGAGAATTTAACGGAAGAAACGCGACTGCACTTCAAAAACCCCCAGGCGGAGGAAAAAGTGTCCGTGCAGCGTACCAGGTCAGGTACTTCAAAGTCAGGTACGTAATGTCCGTCATACAGCATCCCCTTCCTGGTCTTCCCTACCTAATAAATCCCCGAACCTCGCTGCGAAACCATAACAGTGGGAGATTCGAGGGCAGGTCCAATGGATGTTCGAGGACCCGCTCTAAACGGGGCATGGGGTTCAAAGGTGTTCATGAACTCCCGGAAAAAGTCGTCTCGTGCGACCGAAGCGTGCGGAGCGTCCCGATAATAACTGCTTTTTGCATTGACGCCGCTAACATGTTGGCGTGAGATCTACAAGCCGGAATGATGTTAAGATTGCGCACAAAGGAGTTATGCATACCCCCCAGACATCCGATTATAAGTACGACCAAGTGGACCGTATAGCCCGGGTACAGTTGTCGCAGCTCGTGTATTAGATCTTGATATTTAATCCTTTTTTGCTCCTCCTTTTCGACTATGTTAGTTTCCGCCGGAGCAGAGAACTCGATAACATACATAGTCTGAGATGTTAAATCTTGGAGCACAACATCAGGCTTATTAGCGCTCAATTGCCTGGTAGTTGCAACGGGCATGTTCCAAAAGATCTTGCACTTTTGGTTGGCAACAAAGGATTCTACTTCCGCAGGATCGTAGGGCAAGATTGGTGTTTTGTCAACTTCGTAATGATGACGAAGATAAAAATAAAGCACACGCAACGCTGCATTATGGCGATGGATATAGGTGGATTTAGCATAATAAGAACAACCTGAAGTCTTACAACCTTATTATTACTATTACTATTATTATTATTATTATACGTAAATATCGCGACTGCACTTCAAAAACCCCCAGGCGGAGGAAAAAGTGTCCGTGCAGCGTACCAGGTCAGGTACTTCTAGGTCAGGTACGTAATGTCCGTCATACAGCATCCCCTTCCTGGTCTTCCCTACCTAATAAATCCCCGAACCTCGCTGCGAAACCATAACAGTGGGAGATTCGAGGGCAGGTCCAATGGATGTTCGAGGACCCGCTCTAAACGGGGCATGGGGTTCAAAGGTGTTCATGAACTCCCGGAAAAAGTCGTCTCGTGCGACCGAAGCGTGCGGAGCGTCCCGATGATAACTGCTTTTTGCATTGACGCCGCTAACATGTTGGCGTGAGATCTACAAGCCGGAATGATGTTAAGATTGCGCACAAAGGAGTTATGCATACCCCCCAGACATCCGATTATAAGTACGACCAAGCGGACCGTATAGCCCGGGTACAGTTGTCGCAGCTCGTGTATTAGATCTTGATATTTAATCCTTTTTTGCTCCTCCTTTTCGACTATGTTAGTTTCCGCCGGAGCAGAGAACTCGATAACATACATAGTCTGAGATGTTAAATCTTGGAGCACAACATCAGGCTTATTAGCGGTCAATTGCCTGGTAGTTGCAACCGGCATATTCCAAAAGATCTTGCACTTTTGGTTGGCAACAAAGGATTCTACTTCCGCAGGATCGTAGGGCAAGACTGGTGTTTTGTCAACTTCGTAATGATGACGAAGATAAAAGTAGAGCACACGCAACGCTGCATTATGGCGATGGATATAGGTGGATTTAGCATAATAAGAACAACCTGAAGTCAGGTGCATTAAGGTTTCCGGGTATGCTTTGCATGCCCGACACGAGGTATTCGAAACCCCTTTATTACCCATCACATATTTTTGGTGTGTTAAGGTGTTCCACACTCCATCTTGAGCTGCCATGATAAAGCCCTCCGTTTCCGATTTAAGTCCATTAGCTCTCAAGAAAGCCCAAGTGAGTTCGCTCGAAAGGCCAAGGTTGTCAAGATGACGGTAGAACATACCCTGGTGAACTTTGTCGCGATGCTGATTGAGCAGATGTTGTTGCTCGGCTCTCTTGATTGCCGACTTTTGGCGCGACTGTGATAGTGAAAGAATGTTATCATCACCGTCGCGATTACGCGGATCGAAGGCTAAGCCCAAGATATCGGCGGCACGTTGCGCTGCTGTGAATAAAAATGCGCCTACGCCAGCAAGCTCGTGATCCCTGATGAGTTGCAATAGCGGGTCTGAACTGTTAAGTACACGACAAGCTGTACCTAAGACTATACGGTCATGTAAACGTTCGACTGACAGGAGCCCCCTACCCCCTAGGTCTCGTGGGAGGTAAAGTCGTTGTGTCGATGCGCGTGGGTGCAAACTACGATTGATGTTCATTATTTTTCGCGTGTCTCGGTCTAGTTCCTCCAATTCATTCACATTCCACTTAATTGAGCCAAAAGTATATAAAAGGATGGGTATGGCTAACATATTTGTAGCGCTGGTTTTATTCTTCGCCGACAATTCGGAACTCCAAATTTGTCGGAGAAGGCGCTTATATCTACTACTTAAGGCGGCCTTCATGTTCTTCACGTCCTGGATGTGACTTTCGCCAACACCAAGGTACTTATAGGTCGCTCCTTCATCAAGATGTTCTATGATGCTTCCATCCACTAATTGGGCGTGTGAATCAAAATTCGGAACTACACCATGCTTACAGTGCACCACCGCGCATTTGTCCAGTCCGAACTCCATACCGATCGCGTGCGTGTATTTGTGTGTTAATTTTAGAGCGCAGTTGAGATCACTCTCCGACGAGGCATACAGTTTTAAGTCATCCATATAAAATAAATGTGTGACTTTATGCTCGCGATTTCCTACCGGGCCACACAAGTACCCGGGTTCCTTTCTCAGGCTGATTGACAGGGGCAACAACGAGATGCAAAACAAAAGTGGGCTGAGGCTGTCTCCTTGGTATACGCCTCGTTTGTATGTCACCAACTCCGTTGACACAACGTGTTCACCGGATGTTATTGTGAACCTTGTTTTCCAGAGCGGCAACAGGTGTTCAATACATTTAATAATGTCGGGGTGGACTCGCAGACAATGGAGCAAATAGATAATGAGCTCATGCGACGTTGTGTCAAATGCTTTTCGATAGTCCACCCAGGCCATGCTCAGGTTGCGTTTGTGCTGTCTAGCGTCCTGACAGATACATCTGTCGACCAGCAAGTTGTCTTTGCAACCCGACATTCCTCTTTTTGAACCTCGTTGTTCATAGATCGAACTCCACACTGGTTCAATCGCCTTCAAGATGCGTTCGTATAGAATGGAAGTGAACGCTTTGGATACGCGATACCAGCTGTCGTAGTGCCCTCACCTTGGTGTCAATTTGTTTAAGACGAATACGTGCCTTCTCCTCTGCAGTCTTTTCCTGCTTAGAACATGGGGTCAGGACACGCATCGCTGCATATACTGCGTTGTCGACGTCGGTGAGATCACTGGATGGGGATAAATGATCGTCCAAAATTTCGTTTAGTAGGGTCAGTTGTTCGCCCTTTACATACGTCCGTCTGTATTTGGGACGTGGTCGTTTGTCAAAGTTTAAATCGGTATCGAGAAGATCGCGAAATTGTTTTCTTAAATTGTCTGAGACAGAAAGGGATTTATTTAGATTCTGTGTGGGAGTTGAACTTGTTCTGGTGTTAGACTCTAGCACAGTATTTGTGTTGGCTTGATTTAACAAGTCCGTCTGTGCGTAACTACGCTGCCACCGAAAGTTACCGGTTGATCCCGCTCTATGATGTTATTGGTCGAGCTCTCACCGTTGACCGCAGAATCCTGTTCAACTTCCACCACTGCAGTTTCAGCAACCCTAGCTTCTTCGCGAGCTTCTCGATTATCGTCATGTCCGGTAGGTATGTTTAATTTTATAATTCGGGCTACATGGTCACGCAGATTTTGTGGCGTTAAATTAGAGTGTTCGGGATGCATCAGGCACCATATGGCGTGCATCCTTGCCATGTACCCTCTCTTATTTGGCTCACTTTGTGTGCGGCACGTGAGCAAATCTCTCCTCAAGCTGTCCGTCCACTCCAGGCGCACGAGACGAGAAGATGAATTTTGACTGGTTCCGCCTTTATTAGCGGGCCCACCCGAGAGACCCGCAGCACGACCAGCCTTCCTAGTTCTTTTACCGTCTGGAACTAGTAGAAAACCTGTTAGGGGTAGTTAGCCCGTTAACAGAGACCACCATTTAGCGCTGGTTGACTCCACGCACCAGGTACCAGAAAGTACCTGGCCTTAGCTCGGGGACCCGGGAGCGCTACTTCCCGAATTGTCGTAGCAACCGACTACCGAAGCAACCGGGTGTTACAACAAGCCCCTGGGGGGCTATTACTATTATTATTATTATTATTATTATTATTATTATTATTATTATTATTATTATTATTATTTGAGAATTTAACGAAAAAATGCGACTGCACTTCAAAAACCCCCAGGCGGAGGAAAAAGTATCCGTGCAGCGTACCAGGTCAGGTACGTAATGTCCGTCATACAGCATCCCCTTCCTGGTCTTCCCTACCTAATAAATCCCCGAACCTCGCTGCAAAACCATAAAAGTGGGAGATTCGAGGGCAGATCCAATGGATGTTCGAGGACCCGCTCTAAACGGGGCATATATTGGCGTTCAAAGGTGTTCATGAACTCCCGGAAAGGGTTGGCGTGAGATCTACAAGCCGGAATGATATTTAAATTGCGTACAAAGGAGTTATGCATACCCCCCAGACATCCGATTATATATTATTATTATTATTATTATTATTATTATTATTATAATGAAAATATTTGATTGGCAAGGGTAAACGATATTATAATATTGGACCCTGTACCTTGGACAGGTGTATACATACCGTACTGCAGTGTGGTTCTAACAACATTTTATAAAACTTCGTATTATTATAATAACCTTTAATGTAAATAGTTTTAATCAATGGCGTCTTGTTACAAAACGGCGTTGTGTACTGCTCCTGTTCTAGTAATACTTACTCTTAAAGTAGCGCTAACGTTAAAGTTAAATTTGTATATTTTTACAACAACACATTACATAATAACATTGTTCATATATAGGTATACCTAAAAGTGTAGGTACTGTTCTATAGTCAGGGCCGGATCATCTCACAGATAAATGAGACAAATATCTAGGGTTTTTTTGAAAGGTCCGGTCAAACTCTATATTAACCATTTGAATTAATTTTTAAGATATTAGTTTTTCACCTTATTTTTGTTTTATTTATTGTTTTATATTTTTTGTGTGCACTATTTCTTGTGGAAAAGGGAGAAGGCCCTGAGAAGAAGCAAATGTCTAGGGCCCAAGAGTGAATTAATCCCGCTCTGGTTCTAGTGTTATGTTTGTAACAAGCTGCAAGCAATGGTGCATGTAGGTAAAATGAAGTTCGTTTCATGTGTATGTTTTCAATGTATTATTTTGTTTCTAAACTTGATTTTAATTTGTATCCGTCACATGTAGATATTTAATATGTAGATAATAGACCGGGAGTCGGTGACATCAAATGTGCCGTCATTGGGATTTAAAAAGGTTATGTAAGAACTGATAATTAAACAGGATGGAACAGAACAGAATTGAGTGTGGTATGACGGGCTAAAGTCTGCTAAAAAGTATTTTTTCTACTTCTACTATTAAAAGTAACATTTTGCGTACGGCTAACTATATGTAAAAATTAACAATTGTCCACACCGTGCGGAAATAGGCGTGGGAAATTATTTCGCACGGCTTAATATAATAAAAAAGTAGGCTGTTACGTTAATTTAATTACAAGGTGGAAACAGATTTATCGAACATAGGGCAAATACAATAGGAAATTTTTCTTAAGATCAATGTGATCTTGAATCCCTCTGACCAATCATATTTCGTTTTTAAATCGTATTACTATAGATACAAAATATTTTGATATTTGTCAAATTAAATTTAAAATCAAATAGCAAATACCAAGCTGATTTTGTCTACGGTAATATGATAATGATCCGTAATTAATTTATAACTATGAGAATACTGTATACCAATGGTAACATGACCTAAAAACGAAATATTATGTTAAAAAAGTGTCAGAAACTACACTGATCTTACGAAAAATATTCCATTGTATTTAACTTATGTTCGATAAATCTGTTTCCACCCTGTATAATATATAGAAAGAATTCTAAAAATATACATATCGCGCGTTCTCTGTCCCAACTTCGTATCTGAAAACTCCCAATTTTTGGACACACAAAAAAACGTATTTAAGGCTGTGTTTTCATCACTATTGGCGACGCAAAGATTACGCGAGTGCTCCTGGTTTTTTTAAATTAGAAGCTGTATCAAGTAAAAATTTTTGTATACGTTTAATTGTTGATAGCAAAATGTACTATACAAATTATCAAATTATGCGCGGATTACTAGATTTTATATCGCACATTAATCGTATACGTATATTTTTACATGTAGCTTTTGATATACGAGGTTGGGACAGAGAACGCGCGATATGTAAGTTGATTATTTATTATTGTTTCCATATATTCAAAGTATGCTTTGACAAAAATTTGAACATCTTACCACTGACATTATAAATTAAAAAAAATTTTACTAATTTAAATATTATTTTAATTATTAATCTTAAATCTCACGAAAAAAAATGTGCTCGTAGAAAAAGTATAGTGTAAAATACGTGGGAAATGCTTATTTCTCACTCATATGAATTGTTGCACTCACCCTGCGGGCTCGCGCAATAAACTTATATTCGTGAGAAATAAGACTTTTTTCCCACTTACTGTACAATATATTATTTTAATTGAGCTAATTATCGTCAAAATTTTTCATTATCACGAAAATTGATGAAATCTATATCGCCGTCGGATTGTCGCATCGCAAGATTATTCGGTATATTGCATAATTGTACCTGTTTGGAAATGATATAAAAATAATGCTAATTATGAAAATACTCATTTTCGGACAAAGGGTAATTTAATAATGAACTTCATGACAATGAACTCGTTGCCCGGAAATGAACTTTCGATGGCGCTTTCCCACTTCTTTTTACCTATATATTACGGATTATTTCAGATTTAAGAAAAGTTTCCTCGCCTTCCCCGTATTGGTATCTACTCTAAGGTGGATATGAACGCATAAATTATTAGTTCAGCCGTTTGGTAAAAGGACTGAAAAAAATCCTTCTTTGGTAGAAGACTTGTTTTTAAGAATCACCGTATACATTACGGAAATTGATAAAAAATCATTTTATCAGTCGGATATTACGACTTAAAAAGTACATAGCATATTATATTTTGTATTTTATATATTGTATTGTGTATATATGGTATAACCATAACATAGATAATATTTTATAGACCTACAAGATATGCCATGAGAAGAGGAGGACAATCACGCTAGTACATACATTTTGATATCTATAATTTATTTCAATTTAAAATTTACATTAGTTTATTCATTTGGGTAAAAGGATTTATTCTGAACAGATTTATGTACTTTTCGGGAAAGTTAATAAATACGCAAAGGGGTAAAATTAATTGTGACAGTTTTCAGCTCTCCCGTTATCATATCTTAAAAACAGGAAGCTAATTGATGAAGAATGGTGTAAATATTAACTTTTTGTTATTTTTATACATTCCAAAATGTTCCTTGGCATTTGTATTACTTCTGTTTTATAAGTTAGACTAGTAATTCAGAAATTCAATATTTAGTAAACTTGCCTTTAATATCAAAAAAATAACAAAATAAAATGTAAAATGATGAGTGAGCTTAGAGCCGTTGATTTTTAATGAATAATTTTCGTTAGACGAATTTTTTGAGATAGTAACGTAAAATAAATTATATCTCTTGTATTGCATCCAAATTAATTCTTGGGTAGGATTATGCTGTCATCGGACTTGTGATTTTCCGATAAAGATCTTTTGTATATAGATCATGAATAAATAAGTAGTATGCATATATACAAAATTGGTTTTTTAAGATCCTATTCAACAAGGATTTTTAGTCTCGACCGGAAGACTAACAAGTAACCTTATCTAACTGTAACTTTCAAAAAATTTTAAGATTTTGCGGGGATTGTAGATCTTAACTAATCAGGAGCATATGTAATATACAAATGTGTATCAGTAACAGAAATAGTTATAATTAAAAGATGTCTAAATAAAAAAGTAATTTTTATCGGTTTTAATTTCCTTTAAATTATACTATATCTCCTTTTATTCCACTGATTTTTGAGTGTTGCAAAGTTTTAGTCATGACCAGCAGCTCCTTTACTTGTTTATTCAGACTGAGACGGAGACATCTGCTCAAGCTTTTTGTCGAAAATGATCGAGATCGAGATCTTAGTTGCGCTTGGTTATCGAGCGAGATGACCGAAATTGGTATATGGGACGGTGTTATAAATTAACTGTGATTCAAAAAATGATCTGTTTGGATATTATGATGGATTTTTTTTTTTTGATCAAATCACAAACATTTATATTGTTTAAATTTTGATACTAGCGAAGTGGAATTTACACCCCCTTTTTTTTAGTTGGAAACAACTCGGTGAACCTCGGAAGATCTTATTTAATTGATTTATTTTTGTATAACAGTAATTAATGAGTAGGTATAGAGATTCATTTTTGTATACAGTAATAATAATGGATAAAATTTAATGTACTAAATATGAGCAATACTTGAGGAATAAGTGGCAATCCATTATATAATAATATTTCTTTAGACAGATTTTTAGATATTATTTGTGTTTTGATTGGGGTTTAACATCCGTTCGTCAGATATCTTTGTCTATGATAGATTCCACGCACATTATTTTTATACTTTATTGACTCAAATTACAGTTTCATTATGTTATAATGTGGGTGGAGGATGAGGGATTAGGATTCGGAATGTATGCGTATGCAGCAATCTTCTTGAGGAACTATGCCGATATTCATCTGGAATTGTGAAGGGAAACTGCGGAAAGCCTTCACAAATATAGCCGGCCGCGAGATTCTAACCCTCCGACCCCTAAATTAGTATAAAGTACCACTTCCTAAGCATGCTCGGTCACTTCGGTGGTTAGATATTATTAGTTAGGAATATAATACTTAATAAAATATAATATTTATTAATTATAACGTAAAGGTCCCTATACCGGAATACTATTTTTAGGTGTGTAATTAAACTGGCTTATAAAAATTGACAAATAAATTAGACATCCATGTTTTTTCTTAATAAGCATGAAAGAAAGTTTTTTTAATCCAATGAATATGAATTTTAAAGAAATACAACCCAAAAATTTTTATTTATTAATGTTTTTCTTTTACAAAATGTCGACATCTATATCCAAACAGAGAAATATTAATGACACTAGAGGTTGGGAACCGATATACAAACACACTTGTAATATGAGTAATATAACACATAGAGTGACATCTAGACGTCAAAGTAGGAAACATAGAATGGAAACAACTATCAGACGTAAATAATGGATCAAAATACTATATTCAACAAAAATTGTTTAATATATATATATATATATATATATATATATATATATATATATATATATATATATATATATTTCTTTAATCAGAGGTTTCTTTCAGAAATTTCATTAATATATACTTACATAAATGTCAAAGCTGTTCGGACATATGATCGCGTTCTGGTATAGGGATTTTACGTTACATAATAAAAATTTTTAATTAAAATTATTAATTTAAAATCACTTAGTACACATATTACGGTTTATACCTACTCGTTTGTACCAGTTTCAGAAAACATATTTTGTGCATCAACTAACTTGTACTTTATGCTAGAAATTTTAACCAATAAAAATTTAATTAGTCATGTGGTTTTGTGTTGATGAACATTTGAACAATCTATGAAATTTGTATATTTATTTAGTTATTTTGTCTGCTTGTGTATTTTCTGTAAAATGAAACGAACTGAGGTTAGGTTAAGGATTCTGGTAGTGTTGTAGCGTTCGTTGGTTGTGGACGTTGTATACCAATAATATTATGTACCAATAATTAATAGTAAACATTCATCACTTGTCAGGATGTGGTTTAACACAAAACCTAATTTCATTATTCAACTAAGAAAATCTCTATAAATAATTCTTTTGATGAAAATCAAATAATCATGTTATGACAGTCATTTCTTTAATTAATTTTATATCTACTGGTTGAAAATGTTTAACCAAAATGTCCAAGTAGATTTTATCTGGACTGAAATTTTGATTTATCTATTTAATTAAATTTGACGCGAGAAATGGGCTCCTCATTTACATTTATGTAAAATCAATTCTTTAGAAGTCAACAACTGATTTGGGACATATTTAGATGTAATTTTTTTTAAAAGAATCGGCAGCTTCTGAACGCTTCTGAAGCTAGTTGCAATTATTATACTATTAATAGATTTGAGTGTTACTTTAAGATATTTCATATTTTTGTAAATAATAAACATACTTTACTTCGAAAAATACCACTTTTATTTTTGAAACTGTGACAAAATTGTTTCGAACCGTAAGTTCATTTTCAAACAAAATTTCTGTTTGAAAATGAACTGACGCTTCGAAATGATATTGTCACAGTTTCAAAAATAAAAGTGGTATTTTGCGAAGTAAAGTATTTGTTTATTACTTATCATTTTTCTGTCATCTTTGGCCCCTATTTTCAATTTATAAATTAGAATAGGAAAGATCATACAATTATTTTTCATTTTAGCTTTAATGTTTGTTATTTCGCGTAATTAGAAATGTAAAACTCTAATTGAAAGTACTGCTCATGTGTTAATCTGACGGCTACTAGTGCTTTTAACCTGAATGGTTTTGAAATTGTCCTAGTCGATAAAAATATATTCTTTCTTAAAAATATTGAATAGAGAATGAAAAATTTGTGTTTCCCTATTTCAGATTAAATAGGTTAAAATTTGATTTTTAATAAATGTTATTACATATTGTGTAATAAACATAAAAAAAAATGATTACTTTTTTGTAGCATATTTAATAAAGTTTGCTAATTAAAAATTTATCTTCGCAAATCTGATGTTAATGTTAACAACATTTTTTATGGCTTTTTTAAAAATGTATAAATACTAATAATACCGATCGAATACAACTATCTAACAGTTCACATTCAAAATGGCACTAGTTCGTTTCATTTTCCCGGCCTTGGCTGTCATCTTAGCTTTATGCTGTATTCAGGTATGTTAGAACTCAAAAATTTTCTTTCAAATCGACATGAATACGGTTGATTAATTTCAACGACAATTTGGAAAAGTCTGTGTTAGTAGTCGACGCATTCAACTTTTTAACGATATGTACAGATCCGTCAAGCTATTTACTGTTATTTTAATTTCAATTGTTATCCATGTGTTCCTAAGGACTAAGGATTATCAAATATCGCGAATTTTTGTTCTTATTTAAAGATAGGTACATTAGTATTCTCACTTTAATATTCAGTTAAGGAGGGAGTTCACGCCAGAAACGGCTAATAAACTAATTTTTTTTCGAATTTCGTTTTTTGTTTTCATTTTGTTCTGTGGTTCTTTACAAACACGGTGATATATAAAACATGGCCAAAATTTTTTTTTCAAGTAGCAAAATATTTATTTGTGAGCCGCCGCACAGCCAAGTTGCTGCTCCCTTGCAGACAACGCTCGCCCCCCTCGCGATTTGATCAGTAATATTTAATTTTGGTGTGTACATGAGTTATAGTATGCATTAAGATAATGTTCTTTTATTTGTATGCCTTTGTAGACGTTTTAATAAACAGTGAGTAAACCGCTTCTTTTGTTATCATTTTTGTTTTTTACCGTTTCCCGAAAGTTGTGTTTTTCCCAACAAGGAAAATCATATCTCAAGTTCTAGAAAATACAGAGACTTAATTTTTTTAAAATCTTGTTCATAAACATATTGCGCATAAAGTGGAGTATGCTTTTTCGATTGGAACAATTGTAACTATTTTTAAATATTTTTTTTTATATAAAAATTGGGTTTTATAATTTTTAAAAGTTTGGGATTACAATTTTATAGTTAATTTTTAAAATTACCTGAAACCCATACTCAGCTTTATGTCCTTTAGGAATAAAATAATGAAAAAATATTAAAAAATATTCATTACTTTTTGAGATATGGCGTTTCTTGTAAACGTTTAAAAACTTGTGAAAAAAGGCCCCCTCCCGCCACAGGGAAGAGTAGTGAATGTTTCAAAAACAAAATTTTCTATTTGAAACCCTCCCTAATTTGGAAAAAAATTTCAAAAAGCAAAATAATCATAAATAAAAAAGTTGCTCTTTTATTTGAACTCCCTCCTTAAGCTGAAACTTAAACATCCAAGGATCGTCTTAAGACTGTCGTAGGCCCCAACGTATTCTTCATAATAACTAAAACAAAAATACATAAAATGGAAAAAAAATTATATAATAATTCAAAGAATTAAACGAACGTCAATAATTTTGAAAACTGATACAAAAATTTAATTTTGTTGTCAGCAAGATAATGCGTTCTTTAAAGGGCAATCGCAAAAAAAATTATTTTTTCAGTTCACTTTAAGACTTTTTATTCCCGGTGATGATTTACGAATAAAAAACCTAGGTGATTGGATCAATTGTAGGTACATGTTTTATATATACTTTAATTCTGTAGCTCAACTGAAAACAACTAAATAATCCTATAGTTCCTGAGCCATTTGTATGGTGTTTCTCTTTTTAAAAAAAAAACGAGGAAAACTTTTCTTTTTGGAAATATTTTAACACCTTCACCATGTGTTAACACTAAGTGAAATCTTACTAACTCACACGTTAACAATTCAATATAAAGTGTATTAGCTGTTAAAATAGTATACCAGTTGAGAGTTTTGTCATTATAGGTGATGACCGTCAACGTGTTAAAATCGACTTTATAGAAGCTAGAAAATTTTTCTTTACATAATCTATTCTCTTATCTTAACGAGGATAGTTTAAGCTTCCTAAAATCCTGCTTCCTTTTGTTGTAGAATCATTACCTATCTGCATATCAAGGATTAATACTAAAACTACTATTAGTGCCGTTTTTTGTTTAAATATAAATAATTATTAAAGTACCTAATGATCGTAGAAAGCCTTTGGATAAAAAAAATAAAATTAAAAGTACACTCTAGAAAAAGATAATATATACACTTCGTTTCAAAAAATTTTTTACACTTTGTACACAACTTTGAAGTGAAAAAGAAAAATTCAGTTACTTTTCGGCAATTATCCGTTAAAGAAAGGGTAACAATTTTCAAAATTATTTGCGTTTCTTTAATTTTTTTGAGGATTTATTTTTGTTATAGTAAAATACATTTCTATTTAAATTTTAAATTTTAGACTTTCGTAGACCTCTGTAGTTTTGTAGGCCTTAGGCACAGTACCAATTGTGTCTGTTGTAGAAATGAGCTAAACGGTTATTTTCTAATAACTGTTATTGCAATAACAGTTACTGAAAAATAACTGTTATTTATAACAGTTATTATAATATAACTGGTATGGTATTTGGATATTTTAACATATTGTAACATATTCAATATGCGTATAAACGGTTCTGTTAGTGAAATATGCACAGATCTATAATACTGACGGATACTAAATAATCTGTAGTATCTGTTCAAATACTTGTCTATACAAGGATTTAGGCTTTATATACACAATTTTAACAATTTTATGGATACAAAATTACAAATACAAATAGATAACTGTACAATAGACAATAGTTCATTTTTCAGGGATTTTTAAATGTGCTACAATAGAAAATGTGTAACTTGCCTGGGGCGCTATTATTTTGAAATTCTCCGTAGGTGGTTAAAATAAATTACTGTGATCCTTGCTTTCGAGTATATTAATATTCACCTATGTTATCGATATTTCCAAAGGAGTTATTTAAGTAACCAGTTTCTGGGTATTCCAGTTATTGACGATAACTGTTATCTTTCTATACTAGTTACAAAATAACAGTTATCGATATATCCATCATCTCTAGTCTGTTGGATAAAACGGCCCTGCATATATGAAACTATATAACAAGCAAATGCGTCAGGCTATTTGCAATATTATAGTTAACTTTATTTAACGTTTATTTTGGTTTCTTTTTTTTATAGACTAATGCTTACACAGCCGACGAGGAGCGTTTACTTGATATTGTCCACACAGGAATTGAAAATTCGCTCAAAGCCTCCGAACGTATTAATCCCGACAAATTATCTGACATCATAACACAATTCTTGATCGATACACTTAAAGATCGTGAACTAGGCAATTTGATTAATGCTGGTGTACCGGTGGCTACTCAGTTCCTAATGAATATTGTTTTCCCAATTTTGGAACAAGCTTTCTCATAAATTTCACAAGTTGACTTCGTATAGGAGCTTTTATTGATTTCGATATGGAAAAATTTAGATAGGTATTATAATAAGAAACGCTGATTATTTATTTATTTTTTTTTTATAAAAAATTTTGTTATATAAAATTGTATATATTGTTATAATTTGTATTAAAATAAAATAAAATTGCATGTTTAAAAAAAATCTTATGTTTAAACAAATCCTTAACTAGTGATGAATATTTATGGATGCTACACAACAAATCAGTTGGATTAGTTATTTCAATGTTTTTTGTTCGTTTTTATCAGATACAAGTTAGGTATAACCAGTTCTTTTATGATTGATTAAATATTCATTTTCTTTTTGAACAAATTTTCCTATATTCCGTTTTTTATTTTTCAAGCAAGGTAAGCTAATAAAACTTTCTTCAACTTTTAATTAATTATCTTTTATTTAATATTACCTACAAAATTTGTAAGTACAAATAAAAGAATTTTAATAGATATAAACTAGAGTTAAAAATCGTTATGTATATAATTTGACAGGAATAACTTTATTTCTGACTTGCGAAGATCAAATTAAAATAAAATAAGATTTCACCAACACTGAAACTAATTTTGACTTCCATTTAAGAAATATCTGTTTCAATTAAAACATTTTTGTTAATGAAATAAACATTTTTGATGATATACGTTAATTATATCAATGTTACAATTAGACAAACCGTTAATTTCCGTAGTTTCTGTTGTCATAGGTATAGTTATTCATTTCAACGTATACTTAATAAAAAAGTATTATGGGCGCAAGCTAAAAAGACCTTTTTTATCTACATCTACATTTACCTTTGTCTATCATATTAATAAATGGAAGTTCACTGATTCCACTGATTCACTCATATAATTACTTGGTTTGGATGGTAACTATGGAAATAATACAATTTGTGTCCCCCTCACCTCAGTTTCTGGAGGTCTTTTGAGCTTGTGGCCATAATACATAAATTTGAACCTATCGTTCCAAAATGTCTCACTCTTCTACTATCCAGATGCTGTTAACTAATTTTTATTTTATATTTTAAAGTAATATTAGCCTACCTTTCATTTAATTTTTAATGACTAATAAGAAATTCGAGACAAGTTAAATTCTTTGTTGCGTTTGTTAAAAAATTACGCAATAATATTAGTATTTTCGTTCTTTTGAGATTTTTTTCTACAACTTGTTTTTTAACCATTTTTTGTTACGTAGAAACTTATTTCTGCTAATTATGGTGAAATATTTACATAAAATATTTTCACATAAAATACTGGAATTTTTACTGGCTAAATTTCGATTGATTAGATCAACTATTTTATCTGCGACCTCTTTTTGCATTTAAAAATTTCAAAGTACAAATGCTTCATTGCAGTGGCCCAAAAAGCTATTACAGGATGGGCCATTTTAATCTATGCATCTAAATATCTCGCCAGAGGTGCCACCTATCAAAAAATGACCTTTACAAAAGTTGTTAGGTACGAAGGGGGACATTAAATGGTGACCTTAAATTTGACCTTGACCTTCATTCTCAAGGTCATTTTGAGGTTAACTCGTATTTTTCAAATGGAAAGACCTATTTTTTATTTCGGATTCTGAAAGAGCGTGAAATTTCACGTCGAAAATGCTATGAACGAATTTTTTGTATTGACCTTTAATTTTTCATTTTTTAGTTATGAAAAATTAATTTTTCATAACTTTTTAGTGCCATTTTTTTCTGGATTTTGATCTTAGAATGACTTTCAAAGGTCATTAAAACCGAACAGAAGCTCCTATTTTACGTCTCCAAAAGATGCCGACACTTTAAAGTTAGGTTTTTAATTTAAAATCAAATTTTTTATTGTTCTTTGGTGGCCTTTACACCTCTTAAGGCCAATAATAAAAAAATTTGTCTATAGCATTTTCGACGTGAAATTTCATACTCTTTCAGAATCCAAAATATTAAATAGGTCTTTCCATTTGAAAAATATGACTTGACCTCAAAATGACCTTGAGAATGAAGGTCAAGGTCAAATTTAAGGTCACCATTTAATGTCCTTCATACCTAACAACTTAAAGGTCATTTTTGATAGGTGGGACCTCTGGCGATATATTTAGATGCATATATTAAAATGGCCCACCCTGTATGTATTAAAACTGGAACTAAGTCTATAATTTTAACAGGGCTCGATTTACTTTTGGGAGGCCCCTGACCACTTTTCATGTAGCGATCCTTTCTAAAAGGACTACATTTTTGAAATCTGAAAAATATATTATTTACTTTAAAAAAAACCAGATCTTATTTTGCTAATAAACAAAGCTAAAGAATTATCGTCACTAGGAGATTCCAGTGTTTCATTAGTTCCTCTAAAAGCTAAACCAGGTTCCTTAAAAAATAATACAAGTTTATAACACGCATTAAAAGCTTTCGCTAATACTGAGACTTATTTGACTATTCGACAGTTCCTTGACAAGGTGTTCACCGTGTTCACATTATTTAAAACAATTGTTGAAGTTGATAACAGCTTTTATATGACCTCTTATGGAATACTAGTTGTTCATTTGTGTATTTTCAGTCGCGAAAACCATCACGAGAAAAACTATTATCATTATGTTCGTCAAATAATTTCCAAAAAAAAAAAAATTATATAATCCGCTAGTTGCATAGGCGAAAAATTCACCCAAAAACGTTTCGTTATTTCAGGATTTGTCAACTCTAATACTCTAATGCAGCGTTTATCAACATTTTTTACGTCACGGTCCGATAAACGCTACAATGACCAAGCCCTAAGTGTATGTGTAAAAAATTGTGGATAGCAGTGTGCCTGTGTGTGGTTGATACCGCTTAAGGAGAGGGTAAGGTTAATTCGTACAAAAAAAGGCATGTTTTTGTTATTTTTTTGTGACGACACAGTTAAAATCTCTTTATTAAAATCAGTAGTACATTAAATAAAATTTTCACGAAGAAATATTAAAAATTACAGTAATGGCAGCAATTATTCAAACGTGTCTCGGAAAAAAGTAGAATTACGGTGCCCCTTATAACTTGGTGCTGGATCATCCGAAATAAAAAAATGAAAGTTCATTCGTTAGATAATAATTTTCCTCAGGTACGCCGGGAGGGTTTTTTGAAATTTCAATTTTTTACGTTTTTGGAACACCTAGAACGGAAAAATACGATTTTTGCGAAAAAAAATTGGCTAATTTGTTATTGTAAAATAAAAATTATTAAAAAATTTGAAAAAAACTCTCCAGCGTTACCTCGTAAATTATGTACAGAAATAGTGTTCAAAATTTAAAATGGATCGGTGTTGTAGTTTTGAAGTTATGAGGGGCACCGACTTTGAAAACGTGAGTTGTGGGGAAAACGCTTTAAAGTTTTAAACACTTAAAAATTCTTGTACAAAACTGCTATAGAATACTTACTGCTTAACTAAATTTTGTACCCTACACTGACAAAATATACAGTACAGGTATAAACACGTTTCACAAACACAAATTTCTATAATATAACTGAGATATATATATATATATATATATATATATATATATATATATATATATATATATATATATATATATAGAGCGAAGCATCTGCCAGGTAACAACAAAAATGTTTATAACTTCGTCAATTTTGCTCCAATCAACTTGAAATTTTGAGACAATATTCTTGAGATATTATGCATTCAGTTAAAAAAATTAAAAAAAAATGCAAAAAAATTATTTTAATACCTTACCCTGCCCTTAAGCTGATTAATCACACAGCAACTGTAGCCGTGTGAAGATCGATTGTTTGTATTGTTATCAACCAGTTGTCAACAATATAACCGAATACATTTATAATATATGCAGGAACGGTACTCATACAGTGTAGTCGGTGTAGTCCCCTCTTTCTACAGATAGAATGTGACGCATAACACACACACAAACGCATATTATATATACGTAGATACGAGATTTATGTAGTAACATGTTGTGCGTTTGAAGTGGAGGAAAAATTTTACGTCACTTTTCTGCCACAGTGATCTTGCTATTATAGAGATACGTAGTTGGAATATGTAATATGTGCATATGACGATTACTTATCAGTTTTTTTAGTTACATTTATATTTAATTTGAAATGTGGTTTTCCGACCACTTGGCCGACCATGTAATTCAAATAAATATCGACACTTTCGTAAGCGTTAAAGAAATGTTTAAAAGCCATTCTTTAATCTTAAATAGAATTATTGTATCCTGGAAACATTTCCGCCATTAGCTAGATTCTAATGTATATTCGGTTCTAATCTTTGACAGAAGATTTGTCTGGTACTTCGCTTTAAAAGATTTTCTTATATGTATAGTGATTGTTTGTAACATATGGGTAATTTAAAAGTTACGTGAATCCTACTGTGACCCAAATATTAAGGGTCATAAGTTTTCTTCACTGCGAGTTAGTATTTATATTGATAGTTGAAGTGTCAGAAATAAAAATGTTAACATGTAACGTTAAGTTCGAAATAAAATAAATACAAACTTCTTAGCCAAAATTATGGTACGAATACGCAAATATGTCACATTTCACTTTTTCATAATCTCTTTTTCTGTGTTACCCATTAAGCTAAAACAGAAATGACATAAATTCGTTTTCGCTACAATCCACAGTGTGATGTATATGATTTGAATTTTATAAAATTATTTCTACTGAATAAATAACAAATTTTTTGACAGTCTGTTAAAAACAAATCTTATTAACTTCTTCGTAATTTCCTTATTTTTTTGAATATTTAAATTTTCTCACTCACAATAACTCCCTTCTCCTCTTCCGTAGTGAACTTTGAATTTCATATTTTGTGAAATGAAATAAAATAAAATGAAATAAGTTTTTATTTATTTATTTTTTTGAAAAATATAACTGACGTGATTTCAACTGGCAAATAACGTGGTACAGTTTTTAAGCAAGCAATTTAATTTTTTTTTATTTAGAAATTTCAACGTAAATTATCAAATTAATTTGCTATTCATGTGGAAAAATAAACACTAATAACTTTTTTTGAAAATGGCTGTATACCTTCTACGTTTTGGCTGCAACATTGAAGATAACTCCTCTCTCATTCCAGTCAATTCAATTGGGTCTCTATTTAAAGAGAAACAAATAAATGCCTCAAGGGTTTTAATTAATGTAAATAAATAAACATTGAGGCAGTTGATCGAGAGAGATAATAAATACTAAGAAAAATAAATATAAAGGTACATAATGTTGGGATCACAGAACAAATAGAACGAATACATCTGTCTCTTTTCTGCAATAACTTATGTGCTTTTATGTGCATCTTAGGCTGCTTAGTCCTCATTCATTCGCGAACACTCAATGGGTACGTTTCAATTGTTGTTATATTGTTACCTCCCGTATTAACACGGTATATGTACGTGGTATACGTACATCATACGTTCCACCACCACCAGACCACCACGTACATATTATGTATGTATGTATGCAAGACACTAATACACACACCATACAACGGACTAACACACACAACTCCGCGTGCACATATATAACGTAGTTATTTTCTATCCTTTGTGGTTACGCTCGTTTCCTTAGTATCAACATAGTAATGTTCGTTCTCTTTGTTCTCTGGTTGGAATATACATAAATATACATATCTTATAGGATAAATACCATCACAGAGTACCAAAGACAACATTGCTATCTCTATACTACTGAAACCAGTAGAACCAGTAAAGGATAGAAAATATCTTTATATTATGTGTGTGTTATATATGTGCAGTATGTGCACTGGGTTTACTTTGTATTTGTGCGGTGATCTGTCTTTGTGTGACTGATCGGAGGTGTGTTCGCATACATATATAGAATACTACAACGCATGTATGTGGCTCCGTGTGGGGGTTCTAACAATGCCAACAACAATCAAAACAATTAACCTACACTCATCCACTGCTACGGAGCGAGTGACTACTAAGTATCCTAACTTGCACAGAACTGCACACTGCAGATTTTATGATAGGGATAGTTGCGTTACCTCTGTACTCTGTGAATACCATTTATATTTTAAAATAAAAATACAAGGATAAAAAACAAGAATACTCTTTTTTCAGTATAATAGTTTAATTACCTGATAAATCAGCAAGAATAGGTATTTATCATTTATATTGATTATGTTGTTTGGTAAATGATGAAATATAAATAAAAAGAGTGACCGCAAAAACAAGCCATTTTTCGCCTATTTGGCAGCCCTTGAAATTTAACTTCAAATATATGCTAAATGATAGTTTATTATGAGACTTTAACATCCTGAAAATTTTAGAATGAGGCTGCATTCGGTTCTCGAGATATCGAGGGTCAAAGTTGTCAATTTCGCATGGGTTCACAATTCATTACATTCAGGAGATAACACAGGTCAACATTTGATATACGGAGTATCTCTAGATCGCACTAGGGTACCCTAGGGTATTTGGGCTTGCTGATTCCTAATCTGGGGTCGGTTGACCTCTATCACGTCAGGATCAAGGTCATTTGAAGGTCAAATGGCGAATAATTGCTTTAAAAAATCTGAAAAATTCAGGTAGTTTTTTTACAAACCGAAGTTTTTCTACGAAAAAAAGAAATATACTGCAAGAGGATATATCACATAGCTTCTTTGTACTCGTAAAATGCTTATATAAGAATAGATCTTTTATGGAATTTTTAAAGTGATAGTGTTTTATTCTATTATTAGCTTCATATATGCAGGAGTGCAAAAACTACAAATCTGCAGGGGGGAGTCGAACAAAAATTTAAATAACCTAAATTTTTAATAACGCAATTCTCCGATAATAGTAGAAAATATTATCGAAAATGTCGTTTAATAAAATTCGATTTTCAAATAAAAAATATCAGTAGCCCACAAAAAAGTCTACCTTTTAATATAAACAAAATAAATTGAAGGAATATGTACATAATTTTAGGAAGGGTCCACGTAATTTTAGCGAGGTCCAGACCCCTTGGACCCTCCGGTTGTTGCGCTCTTGCATATATGAAATAAAAATAACTTTAAAATGAGAATAGCGTGCTTTGCTTCTTAACTATTCCTAGTCTGCAGTATCTATATAATTTTAGAAGTTATGGAAGATACTACTGGCGTAACTTTTTTTGTCATGTTATATTAGACAGTAGAAAGTATTAAAGAAACCAATAGACATTATTTAACTATTCAAGTGGTCAAATAATTTCAAAAAATTAAAAATTAAAAGTTTTCTTAAGATAATAAGGAAAAATTTGAAAACAAATATGAGGTAGCCCCTAATATCTTCAAAATTCGAGCGAAATCAGACGATGACATCATGTTTGCGCTGATTTGACTATGTGCTATATAATTCCTGAAAATTTCACCAAATTAGTTCTCTGATTCCGGTAGGAATTCCATATGTGTATTGGATGGTTTTCCAAGCACAGACTTTCCATTCCGCCAGGGTTTTATCCATCTCATAAGAGTGATTACAATGCTTCCGTTACTTTAGTAAATTTTGAAATAAAAGGTATGATCTTTATTAGTTGATTTTACAAGTTTTGAAATGCTGCTTCATACGAGGATGCTAAAATAGAATTATGTAGATGAGTCTCAGATTCATTGCATCCTGGAGTGATTTTAATCCAAGTCCCCCCTCCCCCGCCCTTTCACACACGTATACCATTGCTTCTTAATTATCCTTTTATGCTTGGATCTGATACATCTGTTTATTTAGGTTTGGTCCACTTGCTTGAATGTAGTTACTTCTGGTTGCAGCAGCAGTATGATTAGAAAAACAGTTTTTGCAGAATTGTCTACAACAACTTTCAAATACTTGCCCATGGCTCCGCTATTACTCAATTACATACATGTAATAATTGAGTGTAGTAACGATGCGCTTCAAGTTCGTCTTAAAAAAGATTAAACAAACATCATACTGTATATTTCGCGTGTACTTTTTCTCAACCTCGTATCTGAAGAGTCCCAATTTTTGGAGACACAAAAAAACGTATTTAAATCTATGTTTTCATCATTATGAACTTAAGATTTTTGCTAATTACACCCTTTGATGTTGGCTACCTACATATATAAATATATGTATACAGATAAGTATATATATATATATATATATATATATATATATATATATATATATATATATATATATATATATATATAATATTAACGGCCGGTTTTACATTCACATTTAAAGCCGACTTTAACACTAAAGCCAACTTTAAAACTGATTTTATTTTTGGTAATGTTTTACAATCAAATTTAAAGCCCCGTTAGTGTAAAAGTCGACTTTAAACTAAAGTAAGAATTATCTCGACTTTTACTTCTTAAAGTTGGCTTTAACATATTTGTTATTGTTGATTATTATCATTGAATTTTGTTTGTAAGCATAATTTTCTATAAAATATTCGTACCTTAAATAAAATAAAAAATTTATTTGTTTGCTTATTTTCAATAATATTTTTGATTATTTTTACGTCTGGGATTAATATAAAACATTCCTTTTGGGTTAAACTAGCTGAACGATTTCTGGGTTACCTGCGATTTCTTTTATGATTCATTGTACCTATTTATGATAAATTTCTTTTAAAAAGAAATAATGTAGTTTTCTACTCCAATCTCACTGGCAATAGCGAAATGAGTGAAATGCGTATTTTTTGAAATTCAATCATGTTGATATTTTTGTTTCTATAGTTGTCTTTTTTAAATGTAAGATTGGCTACGATCATTCATAGTTCGTTTTATCCATGCAACACTTAAAAGTCCTTTAACAAAAGTAAGCAGACCTGATCATTGTAAAACAATGCTAAAAATAAAGTCGACTTTAAATTAAAAGTAGCTTTAGTTAAAGAACCTTTAAAATTATGAATGTAAAACCGGCCGTAAAATGTTTTTTGTGTGTCCTAAAACATGCAGTTTTTGATATACGAGGTTGAGAAAGAGTACGCACGATTTTTAATAATTCCACGCATACATTATGAAGTAGATTTGTAATGGATCTTCTACTATCTCATTATAGAAAATATTCGTTTCATTGTATACCTTTTTGCTGAACATTTCATCGAACGAAATCACGACGAGAGAGAATACCGGAATCACCGAGTTATTAGCTGTTCAACAAAAGGCCATTACAAACATCTGGTGCGTGGCTGGAAAGAGAATCGAATATTAAATTTAGTAAACATTAGTTTTGTATGATAATAATTTTAAAATTTAAAGATTAAAAATACCATATGTTTCCGGATTTACCGAATGTTCTATTGATGATAAGTTTTTCTGAATTTTACTCCAATGCATGACACTATTCGGGAACTGATTTTTGAAAATATTTTATAACCTATTGACGTGTCGGCCAAAAATGATTCGTTCAAAACTGTAGCTTAGAACACTTTTAACAATACAGTTGCAGATTTTTTTTCGTTGATTATTTCCAAGTAAGATTCTGCGGAACCTAAAGCGCCAGAAATAAACTATCCAACCGGATTTAAAAATTTTTTCACTGTTAGAGAGCTAATTTATTTTAGATGAACAAAGAGTTTCGTTAGGGTCCTGACGTCCCAAAAGCGCCAAAAATAAACTAATCGACTCATTTTAAAAATTTGTCGTCTGTTAGAGAAATAAATTATTTTAGATGGATAATAGTAAATATTATAAAAAGTCCGCCAGGGTCTAAGGATCAAGCGCCAAAAATAAACTGCCTAGCCAATTTCCAAAATTTTTTCACTGTTGGAGAGTTAAAATATTTTAGATAAACATATATTAGCTATATTATGTGAAGTGACAGGGTCCTGGCCATCAAAATGCGCTAAAAATTAGGTATCATGATCTGTTAGCAAAAAAATTAGAATACGAAAAACTATTTCTTTTTTGTTTACTTTAAGATTCACTTTTTCAGCTTAAATACACATTTGTATTATAATTACATTTCTCTTTATATCTCTTAAAAGACTGCGCATGGCTGCTAGTATTCGTATTATAAAATAAACTCACTTAATGTCATATAATGAAAATAAAAAATTGTTAAATAAGGCGGGGGACCCGGGACAGTGCAGAATCTTCTTTTGTCAGACCATCTTTGACTTTTTGTTTATTCCAATCTGATGGAATTTAATCTAAAACTTTGTTTAAAGATAATTTATTAATTCTTTTCTGTATTTTTGTTTTTGGTTTCGCAAGCACATCATAACGGGGATTCATTCAATAAAATCCCATCTACAGAATATGTTTATGTTACTTTGGTTTAATTACGAGATCGTCATAGCAGTTTCCACTTCGACTTGTAGTTTTTTCCAAATTTAATTCATACGATATATTTAATCATTCTTCTCGTTAATATATGCACATGGAGTTAGCACATATGTACGTAAGTATCGAAAGTAGTTATTTATTTTGAAAATAAACATGAGCAAATTAGATAAATTGCATTTGATACTACGACGTAAATTTCGGTACGTTTGTTTATGTATGTGTTTATATACGTTTTGAGTTTTTGAGTAGCTACACACTATACACAGCTACTTACTCTGTACAAGATAAATTTGCTCAATATATTATATAAGATGAATAAACTACGTACGATTACTATTACTATAACGACGACTATTGCCGGTATTCGCTTGTAAACAGTTTATACGTAATATGGAATAAAAGATATGGGAAAATGGATCGAGATTATATTTTGGGGATACTTTTTATCAAATATATGATTAAGCAAGATGAGTATAGTATATAGTATAGATAATTCTATATAGAGTATAGTATATAGCCGTGTTTTTCAACCTTTTTCAAGGCGGACCCCCCTAGTATGGAAAAATATTTCGCGACCCCTACCCTCTGCTATTTCTAACTTTTATTTTATTTTATGTTATAAATATCGAGCCCGTTTATCAATTATTTTAAGTTTGGTGTCAATTAAATATATACGTAATAAAGGATTTTAAACAGGCATATTTTTCTGTCGACATCGAAGTTGCGGACTTATAGTAGTTTCTGAACGCGCGTGTGACTTGTGTGAGAGAGACATAGCGCAACGTAATGAGCGCTGCGTGAAGCATCAGACGACTAAAGGATAGCACTTGTGAATTCTTTGAATTCGCTTAGAATCGTGTTTAAATTTATTGAATTGACTTGTTGTTTGTTTAGTAGTTCCTCACTGTCTTTTATTATTTGATAATCAAAATTCTGTGCTCATTGTAATTATTGAAAATGGATGAGTTTCTGGAAAGACATGCACAACCGTCAACTTCAAGTTCCAATGAGAGTAATGAAACAAACAAAAAAAAAAGAAAAAGCGTCTATATGACAATTATTTAAAACTCGGATTTACTGTTATTGAAAATAAGCCGCAATTATTTGTTTTGAAATTTTATCAAGCGAAAGTATGAAACTATCACAGTAATGTAACCACAGAACAAATAGAACGAATATAACTGTCTCTTTTCTGCAATCACTTATGTGCAAGTATGTGCATCTTAGGCTGCTTAGTGTCAGTTGCTCAGTACCCGTCGCTCAGTGTAAGTCAGTCAAACAACAATAAATTTGATTGTTGAACCGGCACAAGTAGCGTTGTGGTATCACACACATCACACACATGTATACGAACCAAAGGTCACGTGACGGCTATCACCACTCACACTAACAGAGTTTACCGCACAAATAAGTAGAATAGCTAGGACAGTTCTGGGCCACCGCAAAACGGAGTAACTTGAACCCCCTTGACGATGTTTGAAAGCGTGTGTCTTATGGGTCTATTGCACCCATTTTACGGTACTACACATTCCGAACTGATGAGTCATCAAACTGTATCGATGTGCAAACCTTGACCTTTGACCCGGCACGTACCAAGTACATGTATTTAAAATTTGTTGTTGACATTTGACCCCACACGCGCTCATACTGTTAGCCTTGAAATTCGTAAGAGATGAGTCATTACCCGCAACCAAATTAATTTATGTTAACCCATTATGCGTCATCACAATTTACTTATGACAATTTGGTTTTGTGTTAACCCATTATGCGCCGGCACTAATGTAATTTTTGAATGCAAACCTAACGCATGCGCAGACTGAATTTAAGTACACGACGCATGCGCAGAGTGAATTTTAGGTTACAATTTGATAGATGGGGTACACTACTGCGTCAAAAATGTGGGGTTACCCTAACTCGGAGGTGGCCCCAAACTTTTGACACCGTACTGTACTTAAATTTTTGGTACACTGCCGTGTCAAAAGTGTGGACCCCCCCTGGCCAAAAAGGTATCCTATCACTTTTTGAAGCGTACTGTACGTGCAAACCTTGACCACAACACGCGCTTGCCTTAATTGCGTCATCTTAAACGAACTATCACGTCAAAAAATGTGGGGAATACCCTAACCCAGGAGTAGCCCCAAACTTTTGACGCCGTACTGTACTTAAATTTTTGGTACACTACCGTGTCAAAAGTGTGGACCCCCTGTCAAAAAAGCTATCCGATCACTTTTTGAAGCGTACAGTACTTATTTTGTGTACGTGCAAACCTTGACCCCAACACGCGCTTGCCTTAATTGCGTCATTTTAAACGAAAATCGGGGAGGCCGCTAAATTTTGTGGGGGCACTGTACCATGCGCTAGCCGCAATCATGACTTCAGACTCCAGACTCCAGAGTCCAGATTTCTGACCGCTACTGTACTGCCGGAAATTTGGGTGTCAATTGTACTTGAGGTTTTTTTTGTATATGAGTCAAGTCTTTATAAGATTAATTTGTTTATTTAATAAAAACTCGTGACTTTATACGGTTTGAGTTTGTTTATTTAAGATTTTTTTAGCTGACTTAGGATGATGTAATTTCATGATATGTTTGAATCATAGCCAGAGGGGAATTTTATTTAAAAGCAAGTCACAACTTGTCAGTTCCAGGAATTTGTTTACATTAATGTCATCGTAAATCATTAATTTTATTATCTTTATTTAAGATTTTGCTGACTCATACTCAGATATTTTTTTAATTTGTTTATTTATATAAGTTTTAGTTTAAAAAATGTTTATTTAAGATTTTGACAACACAGCAATTTCTTTGTTTGATTTCAAATATGAAATAGTTTTCTCGGAATTTTTAATTTATGGCCTAATAATAATCGGGGGTTTTTTCAATTTGTTTATTTATATAAGTTTTAATTTTAAAAAATGTTTGTTTAAAATTAGTCAGCAATTCTTTTATTCGGTTTCAAATGCGAAATAAATTTCTCGGAATTTGACATTTGACCTTCGGTTATTTGCGTTGTAAAAATTCTGAGTCAGCATTTTTTGTGATTCTCCTCCAGAATTTTTCGAGCAGTCAAAATCGTATAAATTGAGGTCTGAGTGTCCCCTCAAATCACTTCTTCAGCAAACTTTAAGCAGTTAATATTGTTATTGTTGCAAGAATTTGTATCGAGGTTTTTTTAAATTAAAATACAACAATGGCTTCATTAAACGACGTGGCAACTAGAATGGTGGAAAATGTACGAAACGCGCTATCATTACTGGAAATGGATACCCGGGATGCAGATGAATTGGAAAAATGGATGAAACATACAAATACCAATATAAGACTAATCAACAAGGCTATACGTGGAGCGGAAAATTTGGGACAACGCAAACATTTTGAATCATGTGCGGGAAAAATGAAAGGATTTCGAATCAGAATGAAGGCGCTACGAAAACATGGTAAGTTTTTTCAAATATAAATTTATTTTTTAATAATTTTTTTTATAATTTTGATATATCAACATGGTAAGTTTTTTAAATATATATTTTTTTTTTAATGATTTTTTATAAATTTGATAAATAATTTTTTTATGTTGATTGTTTCAGGTGCCGGCATGAATCGAAATCAACGTAAAAGATCTGATAGAATTCAATGGGCTGACGTGGAATCCGCATTTGCAAGTCGAATACGAACGGGAGTGGTTACCAACATAACACACATAGAACCAAAGGACTTTTTAGACGACGCTACATCGATGTTCACTCGGCGAATACAAAATATATTAAAAAAATACTTAACGATAAAAGTCAACACAACGTTTTGCGGGTTATTTGTGAAAACTGATGGTGACGAGGATAAATACGACATGAAACACTTCAATACACCGAATATCATAATAGATCGTGGAACAAACCTAAAACAGTGCTACATGGAACATGTACGGGAACCAATTTTGAGAAAATTGAGCGAGTTTACCGAGTCGGGGAGCGGATGGGCTTTATCAAGCATAATCAACCTAGCTGTGAACATCAACAAGTATACACCTTTCCGTGGATCAAGCTACATCGAATTACCTCAAGAAATACAAACGAAAAAAGCATGTATCAACATCCAAAACTTCAACGATGACGCCTGTTTCGCGTGGGCAGTGGTATCTGCACTTTATCCAGCTACACGGGGTAATCATCCATATCGAACCAGCTCTTACCCACACTACTCAACGGTGCTAAATTTAGACGGGATACAGTTCCCAATGACGATTCAGCAAGTGAGCAAATTCGAGAAACAGAACCCAACAATATCAGTCAACGTGTTTATACTAAAAAAACAAAATGGACATTTCGAAACCGTACCTGCTGCGCTAACGAGAGAGAAGAAACAAAACCACATAAACCTTTTAATGATCCAGAACGAGTATTACGAGGATGAAGACAACGAACAGGACAACGATCAAGATTTACGCTACCATTTCTGCTGGATTAAGGACTTATCGCGACTCGTATCAAAACAACTATCAAAACGTGACGGGAAAAAATATATCTGCGATCGATGCTTAAATTACTTTCGTACGGAGGATAAACTGATAAAACATACAGAAGACTGCGTGAACATGAACAACTGTCGGGTGATAATGCCAGAAGGGAAAAGCAAATACATATCGTTCAAAAATTACAGTAACAAGAAACGTGTTCCATTTATAATTTACGCGGACGTCGAGTCATTCCTGCAACCTGTGACGGATAACGAAAATCGGAAAAACACGACAACGTATCAACAACATCGGGCATACAGTATCGGTTACTACTTTCACTGCTCCTACAACAACCAGTTAAGCTACTATCGATCATACCGCGGGCCAAATTGCGAAAAATGGTTCGCGGAAGAACTGGCAACGTTACGTGAAAATATCTTGGAACCCATATATGATAACATAATACCAATGAACGAGTTAACACCAGAGGAACAACAGCAACTTAAACAACGAAGTACCGGGTGCCACATTTGCGAGAAACCATTCAAACCTGAGGATATTGTGGTTCGTGATCATAACCACTTCACCGGCGAATACAATGGACCTGCGCACAAGGGATGCAACTTGAATTATAAGGATTTTCATATGATTCCTGTTGTATTCCACAACTTGAGTGGTTATGATGCACATTTCGTAATAAAGGATATAGCAACAGCATTCGAGGGACGTGTCGACTTACTACCAATCAACAAGGAACGATATATTGCATTCACTAAACATGTTACGGGCAGCGAAATTACATTTAGATTCATCGACTCTTTCCGATTTATGGCATCAAGTTTGGATAAATTATCTTCATATCTCAACGAGTTCAACATAGTTAAATCACAATTTCCGGATACCGACTACAAATTACTTACGCGCAAAGGTGTTTTTCCGTACGACTACATATCAGGCTGGGATAAATTGGAAGAAACATGTTTACCATCACGGGGGAAATTCTACAATCGACTCAACGATAACGATATCACCATGGATGACTATACACACGCACAAAAAGTTTGGGATACATTCAACATACAGACGCTTGGAGAATACTCGGATTTATATATAAAAACGGACATACTACTACTCGCGGATGTTTTCGAGAATTTTCGGGATACGTGCATGCGCACACACGGATTGGATCCAGCTCATTATTACACGACGCCGGGACTTACGTGGGATGCAGCCTTAAAATATACAAAAGTGGAGTTAGAACTGATATCTGATGTGGACCAATTATTATTCATTGAACGTGGTATTCGAGGTGGATTGAGCCAGTGTAGTAACCGATACGCGACAGCAAACAATAAATATATGAACACCTACGATCCGGACGAGGAATCAAAATACCTGATGTACTATGACGTGAACAACTTATATGGATGGGCAATGTCACAATACTTACCAACGGGAAATTTCAAATGGATGGATAATACTGAGATAGATGTTCAACAAATACCTGATGATTCACCAATAGGATATTTACTGGAAGTGGATTTGGAATACCCGAGAGAACTGCATGATAAACACAACGATTTACCATTATGTCCAGAGAGAATGTGTGCACCCGGTACTAAACAGGAAATGTTACTGGCAACGCTATACAACAAACAGAAATACGTGATACACTATCGGAACCTGAAACAATGTGTACAACACGGGATGAAATTAAAGAAAATACATAGAGTGCTACAATTCGATCAATCACCATGGCTTAAATCCTACATAGATTTAAACACAGCTCTAAGACAAACGGCGGGAAACGAATTCGAGAAAAATCTCTACAAGCTACTCAACAACGCGGTCTTCGGGAAAACGATGGAAAATGTACGGAAACACTCGATTGTGAAACTGTTAACGAAATGGTATGGACGATATGGTGCTGAAGTTATGATAGCAAAACCGAATTTCCACAGCCGCACCATATTTGGCGAGAATCTTATCGCAGTCGAACTACGGAAAACGGAAGTGTTTATGAACAAACCAATATACGTCGGGCAAGCAATTCTGGATATTTCGAAAACATGTGTCTACGATTTTCATTACAACTACATACAGCCAACGTTCGGGAACAATAGCAAATTACTCTACACAGACACGGATTCATTGATTTACGAGATAAAATGCCCAGATATTTACGAAATAATGAAACGAGATATTCAATACTTCGATACGTCGGATTACAACGCGGATAATCAATATAATATGCCAAGAGTCAATAAGAAAATACCCGGGTTAATGAAGGATGAGCTAAATGGACGAATATTTACAAAATTTGTGGGTTTAAGATCAAAAATGTATAGTTGTCAAGTGGACGGCGAGGATCACACGAAGAAAGCGAAAGGTGTAAAGAACTCTGTGGTTAAGAAAACGATAACTTTCAACGATTACGTGGACTGTCTAAAACACAATACAATCATAAACCGACAACAAAACCTGATACAATCGAAAAAACATAACGTGTATAGTGTAACTCAGAACAAGGTGGCGCTCAGCCCGTACGATACGAAACGATATATTGTGGAGGGGGAAACGGATACTTTAGCATGGGGACATTACTCGTTAAATTAGTACGCAAGTGGAAATGGCATCGTCATCATCGGCTTACTGGAAACGGCTACAAATATTTTCAAGTGAACTGGATAAACTACGTAAACGGGTTAATACCTACGAAAAAACAATTGATGCTATTGTAAAAATGCAAAATTTGAAATTGTCTGAACCGGAATCAATGGACTGGGATAAAATGGATGTTTCAATTGGTGAATTTTTCGAACGTGAACCAATGCTACTGAACGAACTGACTTTGGAAACATTTCTTCAAATCTACAAGTGGATCAGTTTGAATGTGTTGAAAAGTTATGGTGCGAAAATCATACAACGCGCTTGGATTTGGTTACCATCCGATTATCGAGCCATGTTTCAAGAATGTGAACCATGTTTTGAACATTATAATCGACCATGGCAACAAGATCATATTGATGGACCACCTGGTTTGAAAATACGCTGTGAAATGTGCAAGAATGGCGTGAAAATGGAGGAAAACTTTCAACCGCCTGTTGGTGAACCATTGACATTTGCAACACGGATTTCACACGTTGAAGACATATTTCTGACTCATCCTTATTTGTATACAAAAGTCAGAAATTTCGATATGTTATTATACTTAACAAAACAACTATTGAAATATGATATTTGGGTGCAACATCTGTATGCATATATGATACCCGAATATGCACAACGAATTTGTCAAGTATGGGATCAGTTACCTGAAAACATGAAACAATTACGTTCGGGTGTTATTGAATATATGTATAAACAAATCATACAATTTTTAATATTTATTTATTGTAAAAAATATTTCATATACATTTATTGTAAAAAAAATATTTCATATACAAAACATTTATTGTAAAAAATATTACATATACATTTATTGTGAAAATATTTTGTATTCATACTTATATTTTAAAAATAAAGAACAATAATTATTTACATATATGTGTTATTTATTTGAAAAAAAACTTTTTATCTTACAGGGTTAAAAAAAATATAAAAATAAAATATACACTTCAATGAGGGATAACTGCTGCTTCTTATACGGTGGTGTTCTTCAAAATTCAGTAAATTCTTAGTGTGGATAATCAATTAATCATCATCATCATCATCATAATCGCTAGCATCTTCTTTATCAGTTTCATCCAGATAATCACCTAGTGGCTCAATAACATCAGCCTTTTGAAGTTCGCGAAGTATAGAGAATATTTCTCGACCAACAGTAGTTTCTTTTAAAGCATTTAACTCTTTGATTAAATCTTCTCGATCGTAAACGTTAAACAACAACATATTTTTATTTTCCTCTAAACTTCGAATAATATTGAGTATTTTTTCACCAGTCTCTGAAGTCTCGTATAAACGTTGTAATTCATCTATTAAAGTATTAGGATTATGCCAGTATTTTATTTTTTTCGATTGTATGTTAACATTTCTAGACTCTTTCAAGTTGTCTTGCTTAAAATGCTTAGCTAAGGCCCCGTTTTCGACATTTTCATTTGAAGCTATATGACGTTTTAAGCTTATTGGATTAACCTGATTGACAATTTTCGCTTCATTTTCCGAGTCAACGTTTCGAACCTCTTTTAACATTATAATATCTAAAGCAGTTCCTAAAAGTTTAGTTAGTTGTGAAGAGGAGGTTGTTTCATTGCAATTGTTATTAATTGCTGTTAAGTGATTTACTTGCTTACTTTCATTAGACCAACTATCTTTCTCGTTTTCAGATTGACGACGGTTTTCTCCTCTTTTCAAAGAGTTAAATTTGGCTTGAATGGCTTCAGTTGCAGCAGCTATCCTTTTTTGGTCAAACGGATTCAAGATTGCTTCAGAGTAATCAATATCGTGCTGTAGTTGAGATGTATTTTCATCATCATTATCATCAAACCTAGATATAGAGATATCATCAGGTGTTTTATTATTAGCATCATATGGTATGAATTTGCTTGATGAGTTATCATTCTTTCCAATCGTACAATCATTAATATTGCTTAACGAATTATGTTGAGCATTTAAGTGTCTAGAAAGATTAGACTTTCGCGTAAATGCTTTAGCACAAAAATCACAATTATACATCGTTCAGCGGGAGGTCTGAAGCGTTCGCTAGTAAATGAATAACTGTTCAAAGATTTATTGCTTCTCTACTTATATATACTTAGCTCATTTGCTTCACCGAGCGACTCATTTGACTCCAACGAGTGACTCACATGCTCCCGGAGTGACCCATTGGGCTCCCGGAGTGACTCATTTTGCTCCCGGAGTGACTCATTGGGCTCCCGGAGTGACTCATTTTGCTCCCGGAGTGACTCATTTTGCTCCCGGAGTGACTCATTTTGCTCACGGGGTGACTCATTTTGCTCCCGGAGTGACTCATTTTGCTCCCGGAGTAACTCATTTCGCTCCCAGAGTGACTCATTTTGCTCCCGGAGTGACTCATTTTGCTCCCGGAGGACTCATTTTGCCCCCGGATTGACTCATTTTGCTCCCGGAGTGACTCATTTTGCTCCCGGAGGACTCATTTTGCTCCCGGATTGACTCATTTTGCTCCCGGAGTGACTCATTTTGCTCCCGGAGTAACTCATTTTGCTCCCGGAGTGACTCATTGGGCTCCCGGAGTGACTCATTTTGCTCCCGGAGTGACTCATTTTGCTCCCGGAGTGACTCATTTTGCTCACGGGGTGACTCATTTTGCTCCCGGAGTGACTCATTTTGCTCCCGGAGTAACTCATTTCGCTCCCAGAGTGACTCATTTTGCTCCCGGAGTGACTCATTTTGCTCCCGGAGTGACTCATTTTGCTCCCGGAGGACTCATTTTGCCCCCGGATTGACTCATTTTGCTCCCGGAGTGACTCATTTTGCTCCCGGAGTGACTCATTTTGCTCCCGGAGGACTCATTTTGCTCCCGGATTGACTCATTTTGCTCCCGGAGTGACTCATTTTGCTCCCGGAGTAACTCATTTTGCTCCCGGAGTAACTCATACACCTTATCATCCTTAAAGAGCTCATACACCTTATCATGGTTAAAGAGCTCATACACCTTATCATGGTTAAAGAGCTCAGACACCTTATCATGGTTAAAGAGCTCATACACCTTATCATGGTTAAAGGGCTCATACACATTATCATGGTTAAAGGGTATAAAATAGTTAAACTTACACAAAATATTGTCAATTTACCGGTGGTTGTCAAAGAGTTAACATCTCTTTCGCTGAAAAAACAATTTCGTGGTATAACAATTGTATTTCGAACCATGATAATTTACAATTCAGAGCAGTCCACCACTAGACAACCTAGCAAAGGACTTTCGAAACCTAAGATCATTAAACGTAAAACTTTTAAGCGACAACACATTTCACCCGAAAATTTAGCATTCCTTAAATCACTAGGTCTTAAAGTGAAAAGAACATGGTACTCAGTAATGTGCTAAATATTATTAACAGTTTGTAATTTGATGGTCAACTAGCAATAGCTATTAGTATCCTTTTTCGGATACATCCCATAAATTAACTAACTATCCTCACCAATTTTAATTATTTTATATAAAGTTGTGGATTGTGTGAGTAAATTCAGTTCTACGGCGGCGATAAAAAATGGCGTTTCTTGACATACAAGGTTATCAAGGAGCTAACAGCCAATTTTATTTTAAAGAAGTTGGTATCGTTGCGGAAAATTCGGATGATCTTATATTCGACGCACCGTTTGATTTCAACGAGTTGCCGAAGAAATATGAACGGGTTGCTGCACGTTGGCTTTGCCGAAATTGGCATGGGATACCTTGGTCATATGGATTTATTCTGTACAAAAAACTTCATTCCATATTGAAACCTATATTAAAGAAGTTTCAAGGGCAGTGAAAAAGGAAATGGATTTCAAATTTGTTTGATGACACCGAACACCGGTCGTGGATTTTGAATTTGGAGGAAATATTTGATGTATCGAAGATTTCCAATCTGCGAGATGAATATTATTCAAGACGTTGTATGCTTCATTCATACAAAATTTGTTCATTAGAAAATTGTATTCTTTTAAAAAATTTTTATATGAAAAATAAATAGATTTTAAGTAATATATAGATTTAAGCAATTTAATTTTTTGTATACATATTCTATAAATAAAATTTAGAAAAAAAAATATGTGCGTTTTATTTAATTATTACCCTGAATTCCCCTATTTTTTACAGGAAGAAGTTACTTTCGTTAATCTATAAAAGTATTGACAAAAAATCTTATGAAATTTTTTTATTCTAATTGAAAAGCATATTATTTCATGATACACCCTGTATAAGAATACACTCATGCATACATGCATTTATACCTGCACCCATGTATACATGCATTTGTATATTATAATTATATTATGTATGTGTGATGTAAGTTTTAAGTTAATTTTTTACCCCAAAACTACTAATTTATAAAAAAATTTAGCAAATCTTAATGCTGTTATAATTTTTATATTAAACAACATAGTTAAATTATAGTATACATATTAAGAAATAATCCAAGTATTTATTGTACAGTAATATATACGAATTTATTTGCAAACATATTACTTTTTTGCTAATTAAGCAAATATTTTTCCAATGTTGATAAAAGTGATAAATTATTTTAGTTAGATTTTGTTGACATAAAGACTACAATCATTTACTAGTATGTATTTATAAAATTAAAATTAAATAGCGATATACAGAGTGTATACATAACATATTCTTAATATACAACCGGTCAGAAATCTGGAGTCTGGACCCTGGAGTCTGAAATCTGGAGTCTGAAGTCATGATTGCGGCTAGCGCATGGTACAGTGCCCCCACAAAATTTAGCGGCCTCCCCGATTTTCGTTTAAAATGACGCAATTAAGGCAAGCGCGTGTTGGGGTCAAGGTTTGCACGTACACAAAATAAGTACTGTACGCTTCAAAAAGTGATCGGATAGCTTTTTTGACAGGGGGTCCACACTTTTGACACGGTAGTGTACCAAAAATTTAAGTACAGTACGGCGTCAAAAGTTTGGGGCTACTCCTGGGTTAGGGTATTCCCCACATTTTTTGACGTGATAGTTCGTTTAAGATGACGCAATTAAGGCAAGCGCGTGTTGTGGTCAAGGTTTGCACGTACAGTACGCTTCAAAAAGTGATAGGATACCTTTTTGGCCAGGGGGGGTCCACACTTTTGACACGGCAGTGTACCAAAAATTTAAGTACAGTACGGTGTCAAAAGTTTGGGGCCACCTCCGAGTTAGGGTAACCCCACATTTTTGACGCAGTAGTGTACCCCATCTATCAAATTGTAACCTAAAATTCACTCTGCGCATGCGTCGTGTACTTAAATTCAGTCTGCGCATGCGTTAGGTTTGCATTCAAAAATTACATTAGTGCCGGCGCATAATGGGTTAACACAAAACCAAATTGTCATAAGTAAATTGTGATGACGCATAATGGGTTAACATAAATTAATTTGGTTGCGGGTAATGACTCATCTCTTACGAATTTCAAGGCTAACAGTATGAGCGCGTGTGGGGTCAAATGTCAACAACAAATTTTAAATACATGTACTTGGTACGTGCCGGGTCAAAGGTCAAGGTTTGCACATCGATACAGTTTGATGACTCATCAGTTCGGAATGTGTAGTACCGTAAAATGGGTGCAATAGACCCATAAGACACACGCTTTCAAACATCGTCAAAGGGGTTCAAGTTACTCCGTTTTGCGGTGGCCCAGAACTGTCCTAGCTATTCTACTCAAATACAAAGTAAACACCGTGCACGTATACAACATATTTTCTATCTCAAGTGGTTACACTGGTTCCAGTAGTATAGAAATATGTATTTTATCTCTAGTGCTCTATGAATGTAACCTTTAATTAACCTTTTCTTTATTAAATACTATGTATTGAACTAGAGTGGTTTTATTGTTAAAGTAACTGCGACCCCTTTAAAAAGGCTTCGCGACCCACAGGTTGAAAAACACTGGTATATAGTATAGAAAATAGTCTATACTTCTATAGTATATATTATAATTTAGCTATTTTTGGGCTATTCGAACGCCACTCATCGGAGGTCTTTGTTAAAATTCTTCTGGCAACAATGCTCTCTTGCAATTAGTCATGTCAGTTGTAGAATAGTTATACGCGTTTAATTTTAAATTCATGTTTCATTGTCTGCTAAATTGTTAGTAGACATTTTAAATTAAATGATTTTAAATTAACCTAGTAAATTACTTAAAATGTCTGCGATCGACTGTCGAACCGTTTGCGATCGACCGTTTGACCATCTCTGATCTATACTATAGGTAATAGGAACCATTATCAATCGTGGTGCGAAGGTTCATAACTTGGGATAATTAACTGATCCCGCCGATATTGTGGCGTAGTAAAACCAATGATCCAATTAATCAGAATTATTGTGGGGCGGAAATTATTAGCACACAAGATCTAGTTACCGTTCCAACGTCCAGTAGTTGGGCCTAGTAGTTTTGTTTACAATTTTGATGACATTCATTGTCTCAGAAAATTATGATAAAAAGTTACAATTGACACTGTAAAAGTTTACAGCACTGTTCAGTATCGCATGTCAACATGATTTGCTCTCCACGGCCCATCTGAAATCGCCAGACTACTGGGGCGTCGGACTGGCGCAGTGTCAAACTGTACTGTACTTGATTGTAATAATTGTATTGTTAATAAAAGTTTATAGATAACGAAAATTTTTCATTATTCCATTGAATAGTATTTTTACTTGATTTATAATATATCAAATTTTACAATATAACTTAGAGTGGTGTATTATATACAATTTATAACTTAAGTCATCCATTACAATTTATTGCCAATGAAAATTATATCATTTTTCATTCTAGATAATATCTAAGAAATCTGTTAAGAAACGGCTTAGGTTTGTCAAAATTTCAATATTTTTCTGATTAAATAATTGAGATAAACATCATTTTGATCTTTACAGCTTATTGAATATTTTACTCTTAACAGCTCTAAACCACAACAATCTATATAAAGAAGTGCTCTGTTGTTTTAAGCTTGTTACACAGCGTACCTAGATTGTTTTCATCGTACTTGCTTCCACTCACATTCCATATCCAATTTCAGTTCTAAAATTTGCAAGTACTCTTCTTAGATCATCTGACAAATTATGTACATAATATGCACCTTTCTCATAATGATTTAAATTTTTGAAGAATCTAAGAGTTTTCCATTACTCAATTAGAAGCTGGGGTAAAATAAGGAATTGGCTTATTGGTTGTAATCAAATAATTAAAAAGATTAAATAAAATCTAAAATTACTCAGGAAAAATATTATATTATCTGATAAGTGTTAATAAATGCTTACATGAACTTTATTAGACAAACCACGAAAACTTCTCTGGTTAGATGTAAATTTACCCACGTCTCCCCTACATTTTAACTACCGATATATACTGGTGGTATATGTTGTATATATATAAGGTGAGGTTGGATCGTGGCTTTTACTAATTTGTCCAAAGCATGTACAAACCATTAATTGGTGTATGGAGTATCGTACGTTTTTCCTATATACTCGTTTACATCCCGCATATATATATATATATATATATATATATATATATATATATATATATATATATATATATATATATATATATGTATAATATGCATATGTCGACCCTCATATGGCACGTTTTTGCAATAAATGCTCAGGTGTAATTATTTAGGAAAAATGGATGAAGAAAAAAGCGAAGGGAGAAGGAAACTGGAATAAAAAATCAGTGTTGTTCAACATGAACTGTGACATGTAATTTGTGTTAACAATTAAATTACCTACATTTCGAAATTGTTTTTAAATTTATTTCAAAATAAATAAATTTTTGATTTACTTCTTTATTGCTACATTTTTAGTAATGTTGTTTGACGTCGGTCGTATATCTAACTGGAGCTTATTTAATGGAAAAAGTGAGTTCTGCTTTATGTTTTTTTTCGCAAGCTATAGTCAAGTAAGAATTATTAAATTAGCCTTAAAATACAAATATCTTAGGATTAATTTGTGGCTAAAATCAGGGCGGGACCTAAAGTTATTACTTTGCTGTTGGCGCCCTCTCTGAAATTAAATAAACATTTTGGCGCACCAATATTTTGTAAATTTTTCCTTGCAAAAAGTAAGTGACAAGTAAAAAAAAAAAGAAAAACATCAAATTCGTTTTTGGGGCCTCTAACACTGCAAATTGTATTGGCGCCCCTAAAAATTTGCAGGGGAGGCACGTGCCCCCGCTGTCCCTCCTAGATCCGGCCCTCTCTAAAGTAAAGACTATTGGAGTCAAAATTCTCTTAACACTGATGAAAATTACTGTGGTACGAATTCCTAAAAGGTTTTATAATTGGTTTTGTTGAGAATCATTTTCTTCAGAAATATTTTATTAAGATGATTTGTATTAAAATTTATATGTCTACGACAAAGGTGACGTTAAAACAATTACAAGAAGGAATATAAGTGCAAGCTGGTTTATGAATTTTTTAAAAATATGAAGAGAATAAACTTTTCAAGATTTATCAGGTTTGCGGTTCCTAAACTTGCGAGCGGGTTTCTTAGCGAATTAATCCAAGAAGAATACAAACTAGTTTTACTACTTAACAACTTTTGACCAATTTTGCGTATGAATGTATAGTGTACGAGAGGATACAGACTAATAATTTTTTTTAATGTTTTTTACCTTTTTTTTTGTTCAAATCTGTTGTTCAAGTTTATGATAATGTCACTAAAGTTGATTGTAATGTTGCTCAAGTTGATTTTAATTCAAAAAATAATTATTATAACACTGATTAGGTGCCTATAATGTTGCATTTCAATGCCCTGTCAAAGAAACCGCTCACGTGAGGTTACTTTGACACTTTAATATACATATATATATATATATATATATATATATATATATATATATATATATATATATATATATATATATATATAGGGTGGGCCATTTTAATCTATACATCTAAATATCTAACCAGAGGCGCCACCTATCAAAAAATGATCTTTACAAAAGTTGTTAGGTACGAAGGGGGACATTAAATGGCGACCTTAAATTTGACCTTGGCCTTCATTTTCAAGGTTATTTTGAGGTCAAGTGGTATTTTTCAAATGGAAAGACCTATTCTTTATTTCGGATTCTGAAAGAGCGTGAAATTTCACGTCGAAAATGCTATAAACGAATTTTTTTATTATTGGCCTTAAGAGGTGTAAAGACCACCAAAAACAATAAAAAATTAGATTTTAAAGGAAAGACCTAACTTTAAAGTGTCGGCATCTTTTGGAGACGTAAAATAGGAGCTTCTGTTCGTTTTTAATGACTTTTGAAGGTCATTCTAAGGTCAAAATCCAGAAAAAAAATAACACAAAAAAGTTATGAAAAATTAATTTTTCATAACTAATAAATTTCAACTAAAAAATGAAAAATTTAAGGTCGATAAAAAAAATTCGTTCAGAGCATTTTCGACGTGCAATTTCACGCTCTTTCAGAATCCAAAATAAAAAATAGGTCTTTCCATTTGAAAAATACAATTTGATCTGAAAATGATTTTGCGAATGAAGGTCAAGGTCAAATTTAAGGTCACCAATTACTGCCCCCCTTCGTACCTAACAACTTTTGTAAAGGTCATTTTTTGATAGGTGGCGTCTCTGGCTAGATATTTAGATGCATAGATTAAATGGCCCAGTCTATATATATATATATATATATATATATATATATATATATATATATATATATATATATATATATATATATATATATATATATATATATATAAAATTGTGGGTTTGGGGAGTCGAGGGGTGCTTGATTTTGTTATACATTTGATAGTCAAAGGACACATTGTTCTGTTGGAGAGGAGAAACTGAAATTTTGGATGTTAAAAAAAGTTATCAATAAAAAAATTTGGAAACCTGTTCAAAGTAGCTCCAGTAGACGGTATAGTTTTTATTAGATCGACCATTGTATCTTAATTCCTTAACAAAAAATTAAATGTTAAAAATGTATTGCACCGCATATATACCTCTTTTCAGATACAATTGATCATGAGTTTTCGTTAAAAAATTAAATAATTCTTATATTCGAAACAAATCAATCTTCTATTCTTTTCTAAAAAGAAATTGCAAATTCAAAGTGACGAAGAATGGTTAAATTTAACTGAAATGAACCATACTTAACTTATATATTTTGAAGTACACATACATGAGTCCAAAGCTCTCTTTGAATAAAGTTAGTTTTTTCTTTTTTTTTTTTATAATCATAAAAATACCAAAAGTAAAATGCTTTTTTGATTGAAAATTCTTTATATGTCAAAATGTTTTGCTGGTAGCCTATATTGGGATTAAGAGAGGCCAATTATTATTATCAAGGAACAGAATAGAATATTTTTGTAAAAGAAAAATTTCCCACTGGAATTTTTTGTATTGAAAATACACGGGCACATACACATAACACATATATCGGGGGACATACGCGGTCAAGATATGGAGGGCGTATTAGTCGGTCGTATGTCTATATCACATCACCATAGCATTGAATATTTTGTAATAGGTAAGTACCTACATAGGTATCTGGTTACACAAAAGAGACCATATAAGTTGTTGTATGTTGATCCAATGTGCAGGGCATGTGTGTGTTCAGTGTATGTACCAATAGATTCCTGGGCTAATAATAATGTGTGTACTCGCATCTCATATACAGGAGTTTGGAAAATTGTGGAAATTTTCCACGTTAGATAAACAAGTCAATTCATTTTGGTAATTCTAAACTAAAAAATTTCAACTTTTTGCAGTTTTGAGTTCACAAGTTGACTTTATAGTTGCCTGTAACAATGTCAAAATGTCGCAAATACTCAGTTAGGCTAAAATAGAGTTTAAATTACACATACTATTTTGCAATCGCGGCATAACGACAAAACAGTGGTGGCACAGTACAAATAAAAGATTATTACCATAGGCAGTAGCGAAACGCACTTTCTATCCTTTTTTGATATAAGTACAAACAATTATGTATGTCCTTTTTTACTTATGTGATTGTATGTGTTTGTACATGTGAGATTGAGGGTTAATAATGGTCATGTTAAATTATATGAACAACTAAAAGCAACTTTCTTCAAAATGAATTGAGCAAACGCGAAATTGATGACAGTATTCAACACGAAAATTTAGATCGTCACGATCTATTAGCACCAACCACTGTCGAAATCAAAAATATTAACTGAATTATTATAAAATATTAATAATTATTTATTATTTATTATTTAACGTATTTTCACATAAGCATTCAAATTATAATAATACTTACAAATTTGTATCAAACGGCACTCAGAAAAAACAAATTGAAATTTTGTTTTGAATGATTTAAACAAAATGTAGCAGCACAAGACTTATCACCAGACATTTTAAGCCACCATAATAATTAAATACATATCAGAAATATCTTACAGATCACAAAACACACTAAAATTACAAGGAAATATCAAAAATAACTGATGACAAGCTTTAAATAAAAACAATTTAATGACAGTTCAAATTCCACTGCCATCGTTGTTAAAAATTTAAAAAAAGTCAGTGAAAAAGTCACCACAAAATTAAATAATTTACATAATTATCAACTGTAAATTTTCACAAAATAATTTGACCTGTAAATTTATTTTTCTAAATTAAATTTACTTTAGTGATGATATTTTCACTGTATTAGTATGCATAATGTTATGCATTATTTAGGTACATAACATGGATAATCCTTTGGAATTTTTGAATTCCAAATGACACTCTTACGTTATCTCGTTTCGTAACTGTTTGTGAAACAAACTATTATTTTTAACTGTGGTGGTGGTCTGTAATCGGAGTGTATTTTTCAACGAACGTAAATTAGTAACTGTAATCTGAAGCGGTATATTTTCCACCAGAAGGAAGTTTTCGCCGAAAGTTAGAAAATCTTTTTGTTTGTTATATGGCTAAATTGCTCCCAGATTGTTTCTTTGGAGTCAGTAATTGCTCCACCTGAAACTTAATTATTTAATTAGTTATCAACATACAAAAAACTTTTTGTTTCACTATTCCTATTATCAAAATCTTGTTAAATAATGCATTTTTAAATAATTACTTTATATCAAAAAATTGCTCCCAATTTGCTCAATCTAATTTAAAAGTTAAATATTAATTTTTCTGAATAATAATTAAAATATATTAAAATAAAGAAAATTTAGAATTATGTTATGTCTTATTAAAACGTATAGGCAATCCAATATACTCTTTAAGTCGTTTGCATATATTTAAGTATAATTGAATTTTGACAGTTAAATAACGTTATAAAAAAAAAATATTCTAATAATTATTCCAAAAAATTAATGCTTAGCTTTTAAATTAAATAGAGCAATTTGGGAGCAATTTATTAACGTAAAGAAATTATATAAGAAGTATTATTTTGGGAGATTTTGATAATTTAAATAACGAAAAAAATTTTTCTTTGTTTATAAATAACTAATTAAATAATTAAGTTTCAGTTGGAGCAATTACTAATTTCAAAGTATAAGGAAGATTTAGGTGATTTTTAGATAATAATTATAAGGAATATTTTTGAATAAATGATCACCAAGTTATATCAAAAAGTTTTCTGTTTTTTATTGGCTACGTACGTTTCGAGAATATAAATCTCTTCTTCAGGCCATAATCTTAAAATATTAGAAACAAACATAATATTAAAATAATAAATGGTAATACAATAAATCAAATACTTACAACTTCTTTTAAAAAACAAATCAGAATGAAAAAATTATTATAGTTATTAAGATAAAAATACACAATCTTTACAGTCAAAAAATAAAAATTTAAATTAAGACAAACAAATTTTTTAAAAAATAATAAATTATATTGTTGAAAAACTAATAAAATACGTTTTTTTTAAAATAGTATTACGTCAAACATTGAAATGAATTAAAAATCAAAAATCAAAAAATCAAAAAATCAAAAAACAAAATTGCAAAAAATCAAACAAAAAATTGAAATAGACAAAATAGGTCCACAGATGTACTTCATATCTATTATGTTTTATAGAGAATAATAATAATGTGTTTATGTAAGTGCATATTATTTATAGCATATTTAAATTTATTTTTGTTTATGTTTTTGAATATTTTGACATAAGGGTTTATAAAGTGTCAGATTGTCATTTTCAACTTGATTGTTTACATTTTCCGTTGAGAAAATCCATAGGGTTTCCAGGTTCAATCTTTTTTTATAGTTTTTTTTGGGATTGGGGTAGGGGTGAATTACGCACAGGCTTAGCACAATACGCGTATAATTTGGACCATGTCTTCGAATTCCATAATACAAAGGTGCTACAATACGAAAAAAACTATAAAAAAAGATTGAACCTGGAAACCCTATGGATTTTCTCAACGGAAAATGTAAACAATCAAGTTGAAAATGACAATCTGACACTTTATTTTTTAAAAAATTTGTTTGTCTTAATTTAAATTTTTATTTTTTGACTGTAAAGATTGTGTATTTTTATCTTAATAACTATAATAATTTTTTCATTCTGATTTGTTTTTTAAAAGAAGTTGTAAGTATTTGATTTATTGTATTACCATTTATTATTTTAATATTATGTTTGTTTCTAATATTTTAAGATTATGGCCTGAAGAAGAGATTTATATTCTCGAAACGTACGTAGCCAATAAAAAACAAAGAAAACTTTTTGATGTAACTTGGTGATCATTTATTCCAAAATATTCCTTATAATTTCAAAGTAGTAATATGGGAGCAATTTAATCATATAAAAAACAAAAAGATTTTTCAACTTTCGACGCTATCTTCCTTCCGGTGTATTTGTCGCAACGTGTTTCGATACAGATTCTCAAACTTGTCGTTTTTAGTGGCTAAAACCATTAACAAAGCCACTCGTCGACCACGTTTCAACTATATAGATCCATATAGTATTAGACTGTTCGTACTAGAGTGGTTGAATTAGTGTGGTCCAGCTGGAGTGGACAATAAAAAGGAGCCCACAGTAAAACCCCACAATAATTGCAAAGTGGCCGCCGAAGAGTGGTACGTGTGAATTAGGCCTACTAGTTTTAATTTAGTGTTCAATCATCCTGTATGTAAAGTTGGCTTGAAAATAATAAGATGTACACACCTCTGAATACTGGTATGTAGGTACTATTTGTATGTACATCATAGATCGCAGGTTTGGTTGCACGTACAGGACCGGCTTTAGACTTCCAACTATAATTAGGATAGGTATATCAAATAAAATATTTAGGTACATACTAATTATAATTTATTTTTCTGCTTAAATTAATAACAAATTACAGATGTTCTTTTCTATGATCCATCACTGACCGCAAATTAGAAATTTTCAGTATATCTCTAGTGTACTTTTAGTCTTCGAAAAAGTATCGATTTTTATTTAGAACATTTCATTAATTCAAATGTGTATTTTGTAACAGAATTGATAATAATGAATAACAATGTACATCAATAATATCTTGTACATCAATAATATCTAATATCTATATCAGTCATTAACAATTTCTTTTAAAGAATATTTTTTTTCTTTCAGCCCAAAATAAATATTTTTCTTGTTAAACCCTGAATTTCAAATTTGGCAATGTGACAAAAGTACTGATAACCCTGTCGCAGCATCCTGCAAAACATAGCGAATTTCCGATTATAAAAATTAGTTTTTCTTGGAAACTAGTTAACATAGAATAATAGTTTAAAGACCTTTTTTATGTGATTTTTTTTCCTCTTTCTAATGATGTAAAAAATTTCACAAAAATTTTTGAATAAGGAGAAATTTTGGCAAAACACTAAGTTTTTTCACGAAAATTGCCAAAAAGACCATGTTCCCGGGCATTGGACGTGTTTGGATAACGAACTCGTCCAACGGTTTGGGACTTCCAATATTTTCACCAAATTACATAAAAGTAAGACATTTCGTTCGAGAGTTATCGCGGGGACATATATATATATATACATACATATATATATATATATATATATATATATATATATATATATATATATATATATATATATATATTTAATTTCAAATGTTATTGAGTGCCTGTAAAACATTATTAATGTATGGCGGACTTTAAACATACACCAATAATCATATGTTCACTTAATGTCCAGCTTTGGCTGATACTTGAACACTCGGTGTACTTCAAATGGCCAATTCATTATGTTAATTAAAATTCACATAGTGTTTGAAAAATTATCAAAACTGGATCGGCTGAGACTTGAACCCGGATCTCTTAGTTACTGGCCAAGCGCCTTACCAAGAGATCCGGGTTCGAGTCCCAGCCGATCCAGTTTTGATAATTTTTCAAAGACTGTGAATTTCAATTAATATATATATATATATATATATATATATATATATATATATATATATATATATATATATATATATATATATATATATATATATATATATATATTAATATATACCACATTTTTTGATAATAATTTTCTATAATATTTCTACAATGGTTTTGTTTTGATCTAGGAAAGTTATACGTAGGAAGCACCTGCAGTGTCACATAAACGACAACACAGTTACTATTCAGACTTTCTGTCAGGAGTAGATAGCCTATATCTTAATGTACCTCTTTCGATTATTCTTGATTATCTCGAAAACTATAGGAGATAGGAGAAAACACTTTATAAGACATAACATTTTATTTTTAAAGTACTTTCGATTGATGTATATAATTCCAGGGTCGGACCCACTGAAGGGGCGGTTCAGCAGATTAGAAATGAAAAAAAAATTTTATCATGCTGTACCCCTTGATAATATTTCTTAAATTTTTAAGTACATCATTGTACGTGCACCCGTGACTTGCGATTGCTAATATACATATAAAGGGCCCCTGTTTCACACATAGTACATAATCTAACACCATCAACATACAAATTACTTTACGATCGAAGTGAGCGGCGTTGAACGGCGGAATTATACGGGGATGAGTGCGAACAGGGAGGACGGACTGCGGGCGGTGTGAATATGAGTGAAATGAGTGAGGTATTAATAATGTGAGGTTATGTTAGGTTAACGTAGGCGAGTTAGTAGCATAGTATAGCACGGAACAATACATACAGGTTGGTTATCTATGGAACACAAAGCAACTACTATACAATATACTATCATAGTATAACTATTAGGTACAAACTAATTCCATTTGTGTGATAGTTAATTGCTTCTTGATTGTACTGATCTTAGTGGTTTTGCACAAACACCATCACACCCATCAAACCAACAATCGTCGACCATAGCTGTTGTAGTCGGCCACCAACCCAACCGAGAATGTGTACATGTTCTTCTAATACGAATAAGTTCGCCAACCGGAAAAAACTAAATGTGCAACTGTCGGAACTCAGTGTCAATGTTGGAACTTTACCTTATGTTCTTATTTAAAGAAGATAAGAGAATTTTCATCTGCAGTGATTTTTAACGATCAGTACTAGAAGGTTTGTAGGTTTGCACAGACCGACAAAATTCAATCGACCTAAATTAGAAACCAGACTATACTATTTCGCTCGCACTTTTACTCACATTAAAAACTAACTAACCTAAATCATTTAAAACTATTTTGAGAAAGCATACTTCAAGGGGCATATGTATAGGCTTAGCCAGTGAAGAAAATCGATTAGGTTATGTTTTTAAGGGAGACCACTAGTGAGACATTTTGAAAATTTTTTTGCATGTTTCGATAGTCTATACCTTTAAAAATAACAAGTGCATATTTCAAATAGTTTTTGAGTTACAGCCATCCGAAGAACGGATTTTGATTTTCAAAGTTAACTTTGAGGTATTGAAAAAATGTATGAAGGTTGATTGTTCGGGAGTTTCTGGACGTGGCTGCCAGTCACATGTTATGGAGAAACTAGACCCTGGCATATTTAAACGACTCAGCTAGTTTTATTATGACCGTTATAGTGAGTACATCGTAAATCATTTTAGTAAAAATTCTCAGTAATTAAAACTAAAAGGTAAAGTAAAGAAAGACTACATTTTTCAAATTTGCTGCAGTTATAACTCGAAGACAAATCATCCGATCGAATTGATTCTTATTGCAGCTTCTTTTACATGTTTCTACGTGCCATAACCTCTAGTTTTCCGATCGAATAAAAAATGTACTTTTTGCAGGCCAAAAATCATCAAATTTTCGCGCAAAATTTGAAACTTTTTTTTAAAAACTTCGCTTGCTTGTTAAATTTCAATTTTTTTTTCGATTGAGGTTCATGGCCCGGGCAATACCTTTTAGTTTAATAGGCTTTTTGGTTTTTTTGATTTTAGGCACTGTGAAGGTCGCTATCACTGCAGCAGTGGCGGGACTTTCTTTTTTGAGGCCTTGAGAAATCGCGAATAACTCACTGAATTTTCAAATTTTTGGTCCAAAAATTTTATCATGAATTTATTATATATCAACGAATATATCCTTAAAATATTAAAACATTCTATACAGCAGTTTTCTTTAAAAAAATTCCCAAAAATCACCTTTTTTTCAAGCGGTCACACTAGTGGTCCCCCTTAAGACGATAGTAGATATAAACGAAGAAAACTCCTGAACCGGAAATAAATAAAATTATCTTAAAACAAAATTATTTCATCGCATACTGCGGTGTAGTTTAGTTACTTTTAAACAATTAATTTGTAATCGATCAGGCATCAGATTATTATTCGATTATTTCCTTCTTTTCATTTGTACAGTCATTTCACTCATCAAGGCAAGTAATTGTTTAAGTTGAAATTCGAATATGATCTGTATGACGATTAATAGCAAAGATACTCTGTTAATTTTAGAAAAAAAGATTATAAAGTTTACCAGACAACGGGAGCTCCTTTTTTAGAATTTTGTTTAGGTTTATTCATTTGATCAAATAGTTGCAAACTTCAGTTAAAGATTTGCGGTTCATATCTATACTAGTACAAAGTAAAAATTAATATCGTACAACCAAATTTATATATCTAAACCATGATGTGCGTGGCGTATGTTGGAGATAAACGATTTTTAAGAACGAACGTTAAACTCTATTACAATTGTTTTAACGAAATAGTGTTTTTCTCCTTCTAGTTCGTTCACTATTGAAGTAAAATTATTCCTGTCAAATATATAACGCATAGATTTCTCTTGTTCTGTTTGTTTATTTGTTTATTCGACAAAGGAAAACATGCGAATTGAAAAGTGTATTGTTTGCTAAAGTTTGAGCTATGTTTTGTAGTTAGTTGGTTTGTGTTATGTATGTAGCTAATTCTAAACTCGATAGAATGCTTTTAAAATATATGCATGGAGATAAACATCAGAGTGAAGTTAAATTTCAGCCAACTATCGTTCGTAGCCAACTCGAATAATATTGATAATGAAATTGTAAAGTCAAGTTTATACGTTCATATATATACAGGTGAATTCAACATTGCAACCAGAAGACACTCGATGGAAAACACCAATTATTTTTACCAGAAAAATATTATTTCTAGTGTTGACAAAATACGGTGTATTGTACCACGTTTCACATTGTACGGTACCATGTTTCGTATAAAGAGATCTGGATTAATACCCAGCTTCTGAAAGTAGTAAGTTCTTTGGCAATACTCGCTAGTGATCGGTTGGGGTACTTGTTACAGTTTGCCTGAAAAATAGGTAAACGCAGGGCCGGGTTTAACCCTGAATGTCGTCCCTAGGCACCATGAAAAATGCCGCCCCTACCTTTTGTTTGAAAAAAAGAAAATCTTAATTTTTCCTACTTTTTTTCGAACTTTCTCTTAAAAAATAACTGACGAGCCAAAAAAACGTCAACTACGAATTTTGGCGCCGTGTTTTCAAAATCTTCCGCCCTTAAAAACTGACCGCCTCTAGGCCATGGCCTAGGTTGGCCAATTGGTTAATCTGGCCCTGGCCGTAAACGTTCAAGAATTGTTAATAAAATTTTTATTGTGAGAAATGTACTTATTATTCAATAATATGAATAGTAATTTTTCATGGAAAAACTTGAGAAAATATTTTATAAGAATGGAGCAAGAGCTACTGCGAAACTTATAAATATGTTATTATATTTTCAGTATTCCAACATCTAGTTGTTGTGTTATTAAAGATGCAGTCTTCGAGGATGCAAGTTGCAATAAAATAACCTGACTGTACTGTGGTATGAGTGTATTTTAATATAAATTTCTAAAATATGCAGGATAGTTGGAGCAAATTTAAAGTCTATCAGCTTTGAACTACTGGTATTTCGTACGACGAAAGAGTAACCCAACATTTCGCCCCTCTTGGGGACCTTGTGAATTTGGTTCAAAAACGGTCTAAATAATAGCTTATGATGATACTTTAAAGTAGACAAAATTTAAACTTGAGTATTAGTTTTTGTTTTGGACTGAAGAGTCAAACCCTTTAGTTGACTTTTTCACAGCAATAAGATGAATCCCTGGCAAATTGTTGGTAATTTCGTTCATTATATTGAAGATTCTCAAATACACAAAGTGTATTACCTTCTATGCAAAATCTTCCTTTCTTTTAAATCTAACATTGCATTTTATCAAGCTGTTCAAGTGAGGTATAGTTGATTTTACAGGAAAAATCATGATTTTTACTGAAAATATTCAACTAATCGAATATTTTATATATCGAATCAATTATTTTTTATTTTTTTTTAGCCTTTTTTAACGTGAGATATCACCAAGAATGTCGGCTTCGCTTTGGTGTGGATCAACTAAATAACGAGCTTAACTGCTCGTATTTAAAAAAAAAAATATAAGAATTATTTTCAACTTGAAATTTTGCTTACGGTTCGACTTGAAATTTTGAAAGTGTCACCATAAATTATTACAACTTTTAAATAAAATTTTAATTAGTTATTAAAAGTAGCTGAAAGAGTGAAGATGAACTCCTCCAAAATATTTGTACTTATACACAGCAGTTATTTGGAAATAAGATAAAGCCAACTAATTTTTTAAGGAGAGATTTGGATTATCTTTTTGGATTTCGTCTGAATTGGACTTTTTCATTACTAGTTGGAAATAAATATTCAAAAAAAATGATCGAATTTTAAATGAACACTTGAAAGATTTACTTTGTAAAAATCCATATTACAAAATATTTTATGAGAATAATTTTGCTTTGTCACTTTTTACTGAACTAAACTTTTCTTGTAACGAGCCAGCTTTCATTTTGACAAAATTGGAAATTGGGTTAAACCTGATCATGAGCTAACTAATCGAAAGCTGGTTCGTTACAAGAAAAGTTTAATTCAGTAAAAAGTGACAAAGCAAAGTTAAACTCATATTTTGTTATCGAATTTGGTTCGGAAAGACGTTCTGATCAGTTAATATTTCATTGATTTGATGCTTCTTTTTTATTTGCTTTGGTAATTTTTCAGTTTCTGAATTTTATATTGAATCTAACTATACGTACGTGCATAATATTTATTTACCTAAATATTCATATGCGCCTAACTGTCTGTCTGCATAAATGAATAATCTTGCTCAAAGAGGTAAATGGTAAAGTGTACTATGTATACACATATACGATGATATTAGGTACGTTGAAATATAGTCTAGAATACATAATATTGTATAATTAAATATCAGTGTTTATAAGTGCATAAGTAACTATACTGTGGGGGCACAGGTGAGGACCGGGTGTAAGAAGAGATAATATTCGATGTGAATTCAATGGAAAATTATTATTGCTTTCGTACATGCGAACTATTTGATCATTATTTTCTAACTAGTCGATATTGAATACTTTTTGCTTCGAAAAAGAAAAGTAATAATGAAAACTGTAGGAAAGAGTGACTGTTGAAGTAATTTATTAGTTTGTTATTAATATAGGAGTCAGGCTTGTATTACCATTGGGACTGAAAAACTTTTCGCTGGCGACTAAAGTAAAAAAAAATTGAAAGTATTTTCATCCAGATTGATAATACATGACGGGTATGGTAATTAATATTAGGATGCATGCGGGAGAGATGCCGTACATTTTGAAAACACTGGATAATTCTTAAAGCATGCATTTAATTGATTTGAAATTTGGTACACAATAAATGTAAACATTGTTCTTTAAAATTATTAATAAATAATTTTAAATTTTGATTTATAAAGAATTCATAATTAGCATTTTTGTAGAGCCTGCAAAGCGGCGTCTCTCCCACACCTATGGGAGAGATGCCGCATAGCTCATATTAAAAATTTTGCATTTTACACACATCTCCATAAGGTAAAAGACCCGGTAATTGACCCTGGCCCAGTTTCTGAACTTTTCAACTTTGTTATAAATTAATAAAAAAACTATATTTTAAATAAGAAAAAAAAATAAATTCTTAATTTAAAGTAATCTATTCTGTGTCTAATGAACAGCAATTTAAAAAGTTTAGAATATATTAACTAAATAAAAAAAAATTTTTAAGTTTAAAATGTGTGTAAACACTATTTTTTTGGTAGTTTCTTAACAGTTTATGTTACAAAGTACTCATTTTGATTTGTGCAATATTCATCATGTAAGTATGAAAACTTAATTAAAAATATATGAGCAGGTTAATATTTGTTTAAAATTTATTTTAAAATATTTATAAAATACCTTAGAATGATTTTTATTATTGAAATATGAGGGTCAATTACTAGGCTCACTTCTAAAGTGGTATGGCCCAGTTAAATTCTAACCAGTTTTTGTTAGTTATTTTGTTATTTATAGTTATCTTCGATTAGTCTTTGTTATTTTTCATAACGTATATAACATTAAACATTCATTTTTATCAATAAAAAATTATTTATAAAATAAATTTTAAAAAACTGTATTTTTAAATTTAAGAATCAGAAACTAGGCCACTGTCAGGGTCAGAAACTGTCACATGAGAAATTTTGAGAGTCAGAAACTGGGTCCTTTTTGCGAATTTTTAAAACATTAATTTAAATTATTAATTCAATTCAAATAATTATTTTACTTGTATGACTTTATTTTGAAAGCCATAAACTAGTTGATAAAATTATTAATTGTCTCTTAAGTTTAAACTTATATTTATTACTGTCGTTTAACCTCAGCCGTCACTCTTAAAAGGTCAGAAACTAGGCCCGTTACCTTACATGATTCATGCCATATGTAACCATTTTTGGCACTTTATACATATTAACCAGTCAATTTTTTTTTTTTTTTTTGCTTCTGAGTACCTTTTAAAACATTCAATACACAGGCAATCATCATTATTTTCGTTATCTTCACTAATATGATGGCTCTTCCTGATCCATTAATGGATCTTTTATATTTACGTGGCAATAATTTACAGTCCAAAAAAAAATTACGTAATTAAGGTATATAAGTCTATGTTTTTAACATGTAATATGATGCGGTATCTATACCAACTTTAAATGCGGCATCTCTCCTTTTTGTTGGGATAGATGCCGCTTGTTGCTATAGCAAGCATAGTGCGGAATTCCAACCTAAATTTTTATACAGTACTTTCAAAATATACCTAAATTAATAACAAAACTTATTTTCATTAAAACAATGGAATATACATTCTTAAATTCTAATGAATTAAATGCTTGATAAAATATTATGTTAATGAACTTACTTTTCAATAACAAGAAGTTGGATAATTACTAAACTGATAAACTAATCATAAATGTTCCCATATACAGCTTAAACAAGTAACTTATTTTAAACATATAATCCATTAATGGCGCTATCTGTTAATCAACGGACGAACTATGGCTACTGCGGCAGCTCTCCCGATGCGGCATCTCTCCCGCACTTACCCTACTTTTATAATTGGGCCCTGTTTCCATTTGAAGTTTCAGTATAAATAACTAAGTATTTACCTGTTTCTATTAGTTTACTATTTTTAGTGTTCCATAGCAAAATTGGTAAAATGGAACACTTATGGAATAGCTTCTGAGTTCGCCCTATACAGAGATAGAGTGTGGTAGCCCAATTATAATTTGGTGTTAACTTTTGGGGGAAACTAGAAAGTCTACAAAAAACTGACAGTCCAGTTGTAGAAATTTCCCGTCCCGTTTTCACTTTTGAAATCTGTTGAGGGGAGGGGTTGGGGTCAGTAATTGATAAGGGATCTATATATAAGCATTTATGAAGAGTAGCCAAAAAAATTCCAATGAGAAAGGCTATTGCGTTCAAACCTTACAAAGGAGTAAAATTAATTTTAAAATTTTGAGGGTAAATTAGGTGCATTTTTAAGGAAAGCTGTCGGAAGATAGTTGTTGCAAGTTGATATTTCAAGTTACCTTTATCTATTTTGAAAAAATCCATTGACGATTGGAAGTATGTTACAACTCCTACCTTGCTGCAAAATTTCAAAAATTTTTCAATTCTGGTAAGAAATATAGGGTCTTTGAAAAAAGAAAACAAAAGAACGTAAAAAAAATTTTGAGTATGCTTAAGACCGTACGACTGAAATGAAAACTTCTATGGCGATCTCGTACCCGATTCCAAGTAACATATAAATATATTCTATAGGTGGGGGGAGGGGAAGGGGGAATAATATTGACATCAAGTTAATTTTTTTGCCTTTCAATACTATTTGATAGAAATTTGGTCAAGATCTGTCCAGCTGTATATTTTGGGTTGTTTTTAGAACCCTAGTACCCTAAAGATCAACTTTAATGTAATGCCTATTTTTGCTTAGTATGATAAGATGTATTTTTTGAATGTGAAGTGTTTTAGTAGATAGGCTATGAGAGAGCTGGAGCACCGCAAAACTAAGCAACTTGAATCCTTTTGCCAATGTTTGAAATCGTGTAACTTTACGGTACTAGACATTCCGAACTGATGAGTCATCAAACTGTATCGATGTGCAAACCTTAACCTTTGACCCGGCACGTACTGAGTACATGTATTTAAAATTTGTTGTTGACATTTGACCACAACACTCACTCTTACTGTTGGCCTTGAAATTCCAAACACATGAGTCATCACCAGCAACCAAATTAATTTATGTTAACCCATTATGCGCCATCACAATTTACTTATAACAATTTGGTTTTGTGTTAACCCATTACCCGCCACCACTGACGTAGTTTTTGAATGCAAACCTAACGCATGCGCAGACTGAATTTAAGTACACGACGCATGCGCAGACTGAATTTTAGGTTACAATTTGATAGATGGGGTACACTACCGCGTCAAAAATGTGGGGTTACCCTAACTCGGGGGTGGCCCCAAACTTTTGACACCGTACTGTACTTAAATTTTTGGTACACTGCCGTGTCAAAAGTGTGGACCCCCCTGGCCAAAAAGGTATCCTATCACTTTTTGAAGCGTACAATACGTGCAAACCTTGACCCCAACACGCGCTTGCCTTAATTGCGTCATCTTAAACGAACTATCACGTCAAAAAATGTGGGGAATACCCTAACCCAGGAGTGGCCCCAAACTTTTGACACCGTACTGTACTTAAATTTTTGGTACAGTGCCGTGTCAAAAGTGTGGACCCCCCCTGGCCAAAAAGGTATCCTATCACTTTTTGAAGCGTACTATACGTGCAAACCTTGACCCCAACACGCGCTTGCCTTAATTGCGTCATCTTAAACGATCTATCACGTCAAAAAATGTGGGGAATACCCTAACCCAGGAGTGGCCCCAAACTTTTGACACCGTACTGTACTTAAATTTTTGGTACACTGCCGTGTCAAAAGTGTGGACCCCCCTGGCCAAAAAGGTATCCTATCACTTTTTGAAGCGTACTGTACTTATTTTGTGTACGTGCAAACCTTGACCCCAACACGCGCTTGCCTTAATTGCGTCATTTTAAACGAAAGGTACACTACCAAGTTAAAAATATGGAGAATACCCTAACCCAAGGGGCGGCCGCTAAATTTTGTGGGGGCACTGTACCAAGCGCTAGCCGCAATCATGACTTCAGACTCCAGACTCCAGAGTCCAGATTTCTGACCGCTACTGTACTGCCGGAAATTTGGGTGTCAGCTGTACCTCAGGGGATATGTGGTCAGCACTTTATAAGTTGTTTATTTATTAAATAAACTCGTAACTTTTTATATGGTTTGAGTTTGTTTATTTAAGCTTTTTTAGCTAACTATTTGTAATTTCATGATATGTTTACATCATAGTCGGAGGGGAATTTTATTTAAAAACATGTCACAACTTGTTGAATTGAAATAAATTTGTTTACATTAATGTCCTCATAAATTATTAATATAGCTGTGTGTTTATTTAAGATTTTGCTGACTCATACTCAGATATTTTTTTAATTTATTTATATAAGACATGTTTTAATTTTAAAAATGTTTATTTAAGATTTTGACAACACAGCAATTTCTTTGTTTGATCTCAAATACGAATAAATTTTCTCGGAATTTTTAATTTATGGCCTGATAATAATCGGGGGTTTTTTCAATTTTTTTATATAAGGTTTAATTTTAAAAAATGTTTATTTAAGATTAGTCAGCAATTCTTTTATTAGGTTTCAAATGCGAAATAAATTTCTCGGAATTTGACATTTGACCTTCGGTTATTTGCGTTGTAAAAATTCTGAGCCAGCATTTTTTGTGATTCCCCTCCAGAATTTTTCGAGCAGTCAAAATCGTATAAATTGAGGTCTGCGTGTTCCCTCAAATCACTTCTTCAGCAAACTTCAAGCAGTTAATATTGTTATTGTTGCAAGAATTTGTATCGAGGTTTTTTTTTTTTAAATTAAAATACAACAATGGCTTCATTAAACGACGTGACAACTAGAATGGTGGAAAATGTACGAAACGCGCTATCATTACTGGAAATGGATACCCGGGATGCAGATGAACTGGAAAAATGGATGAAACATACAAATACCAATATACGACTAATCAACAAGGCTATACGTGGAGCGGAAAATTTGGGACAACGGAAACACTTCGAGTCATGTGCGGGAAAAATGAAAGGATTTCGAATCAGAATGAAGGCGCTACGAAAACATGGTAAGTTTTTTCAAATATAAATTTATTTTTTAATGATTCTTTTTTTATAATTTTGATATATCAACATGGTAAGTTTTTTAAATAATTTTTTTTTTAATGATTTTTTATAAATTTGATAAATAATTTTTTTTTTTTTAATGATTTTTTATAAATTTGATAAATAATTTTTTTTTATATTGATTGTTTCAGGTGCCGGCATGAATCGAAATCAAGGTAAAAGATCTGATAGAATTCAATGGGCTGACGTGGAATCCGCATTTGCAAGTCGAATACGAACGGGAGTGGTTACCAACATAACACACATAGAGCCAAAGGACTTTTTAGACGACGCTACATCGATGTTCACTCGGCGAATACAAAATATATTAAAAAAATACTTAACGATAAAAGTCAACACAACGTTTTGCGGGTTATTTGTGAAAACTGATGGTGACGAGGATAAATACGACATGAAACACTTCAATACACCGAATATCATAATAGATCGTGGAACAAACCTAAAACAGTGCTACATGGAACATGTACGGGAACCAATTTTGAGAAAATTGAGCGAGTTTACCGAGTCGGGGAGCGGATGGGCTTTATCAAGCATAATCAACCTAGCTGTGAACATCAACAAGTATACACCTTTCCGTGGATCAAGCTACATCGAATTACCTCAAGAAATAAAAACGAAAAAAGCATGTATCAACGTAAAAAACTGCAACGATGACGCCTGTTTCGCGTGGGCAGTGGTATCAGCACTTTATCCAGCAAAGCAAGGGAGTGTTAACAGAACATCAGCGTACCCACACTACTCAACGGTGCTAAATTTAGACGGGATACAATTTCCAATGACGATCCAACAACTGAGCAAATTCGAGAAACAGAACCCAACAATATCAGTCAACGTGTTTATGCTAAAAAAACAAAATGGACATTTTGAAACCGTACCTGCTGCGCTAACAAAAGAGAAGAAACAAAACCACATAAACCTTTTAATGATCCAGAACGAGTATTACGAGGATGAGGACAACGAACAGGACAACGATCAAGATTTACGCTACCATTTCTGCTGGATTAAGGACTTATCAAAACTCGTGTCAAGACAACTATCAAATCGTAATGGAAAAAAGTACATCTGTGATCGATGCTTAAATTACTTTCATACGGAGGATAAACTGATTAAACATACGGAAGACTGCGTGAATATGAACAACTGTCGGGTGATAATGCCAGAAGGGAAAAGCAAATACATATCGTTCAAGAATTATAGCAACAAAAAACGTGTTCCATTTATAATTTACGCGGACGTCGAGTCATTCCTACAACCTGTGACGGATAACGGAAATCAGAAGAATACAACAACGTACCAACAACATCGGGCATACAGTATCGGTTACTACTTTCACTGCTCCTACAACAATCAACTAAGCTACTATCGATCATACCGCGGGCCAAATTGCGAAAAATGGTTCGCGGAAAAACTGGCAACATTACGTGAAAATATCTTGGAACCCATATATGACAACATAATACCAATGAACGAGTTAACACCAGAGGAACAACAGCAACTTAAACAACGAAGTACCGGGTGCCACATCTGCGAGAAACCATTCAAACTTGAGGATATTGTGGTTCGTGATCATAACCACTTCACCGGCGAATACAATGGACCTGCGCACAAGGGATGCAACTTGAATTATAAGGATTTTCATATGATTCCTGTTGTATTCCACAACTTGAGTGGTTATGATGCACATTTCGTAATAAAGGATATAGCAACAGCATTCGAGGGACGTGTCGACTTACTACCAATCAACAAGGAACGATATATTGCATTCACTAAACATGTTACGGGCAGCGAAATTACATTTAGATTCATCGACTCTTTCCGATTTATGGCATCAAGTTTGGATAAATTATCTTCATATCTCAACGAGTTCAACATAGTTAAATCACAATTTCCGGATACCGATTACAAATTACTTACGCGCAAAGGTGTTTTTCCATACGACTACATATCTAGCTGGGATAAATTGGAAGAAACATGTTTACCATCACGGGAGAAATTCTACAATCAACTGAACGATAACGATATTACCATGGATGACTATACACACGCACAAAAAGTTTGGGATACATTCAACATACAGACGCTTGGAGAATACTCGGATTTATATATGAAAACGGACATACTACTACTCGCGGATGTTTTCGAGAATTTTCGGGATACGTGCATGCGCACACACGGATTGGATCCTGCTCATTACTACACGACGCCGGGACTTACGTGGGATGCAGCCTTAAAATATGTAGAGTTAGAACTGATATCTGATGTGGACCAATTATTATTCATTGAACGTGGTATTCGAGGTGGATTGAGCCAGTGTAGTAACCGATACGCGACAGCAAACAATAAATATATGAACACCTACGATCCGGACGAGGAATCAAAATACCTGATGTACTATGACGTGAACAACTTATATGGATGGGCAATGTCACAATACTTACCAACGGGAAATTTCAAATGGATGGATAATACCGAAATAGATGTTCAACAAATACCTGATGATTCACCAATAGGATATTTACTGGAAGTGGATTTGGAATACCCGAGAGAACTGCATGATAAGCACAACGATTTACCATTATGTCCAGAGAGAATGTGTGCACCCGGTACTAAACAGGAAATGTTACTGGCAACGCTATACAACAAACAGAAATACGTGATACACTATCGGAACCTGAAACAATGTCTACAACACGGGATGAAATTAAAGAAAATACATAGAGTGCTACAATTCGATCAATCACCATGGCTTAAATCCTACATAGATTTAAACACAGCTCTAAGACAAACGGCGGGAAACGAATTCGAGAAAAATCTCTACAAGCTACTCAACAACGCGGTCTTCGGAAAAACGATGGAAAACGTACGGAAACACTCGATTGTGAAACTGTTAACGAAATGGTATGGACGATATGGTGCGGAAGTTATGATAGCAAAACCGAATTTCCACAGCCGCACCATATTTGACGAGAATCTTATTGCAGTCGAACTACGAAAAACGGAAGTGTTTATGAACAAACCAATATACGTCGGGCAAGCAATTCTGGATATTTCGAAAACATGTGTCTACGATTTTCATTACAACTACATACAGCCAACGTTCGGGAACAACAGCAAATTACTCTACACAGACACGGATTCGTTAATTTACGAGATAAAATGCCCAGATATTTACGAAATAATGAAACGTGATATTCAATACTTTGATAGGTCGGATTACAGCGCGGATAATCAATATAACATGCCTAGACTAAATAAGAAAATACCCGGGTTAATGAAGGATGAGCTAAATGGACGAATATTTACAAAATTTGTGGGCTTAAGATCGAAAATGTATAGTTGTCAAGTGGACGGCGAGGATCACACGAAGAAAGCGAAAGGTGTAAAGAACTCTGTGGTTAAGAAAACGATAACTTTCAACGATTACGTGGACTGTCTAAAACACCATACAATCATAAACCGACAACAAAATCTGATACAATCGAAAAAACATAATGTGTATAGTGTAACTCAGAACAAGGTGGCGCTCAGCCCGTACGATACGAAACGACATATTGTGGAGGGGGAAACGGATACTTTAGCATGGGGACATTACTCGTTAAATTACTGAATATCAACAACGTTAAAATTAGTACGCAAGTGGAAATGGCATCGTCATCATCGGCTTACTGGAAACGGCTACAAATATTTTCAAGTGAACTGGATAAACTACGTAAACGGGTTGATACCTATGAAAAAACAATTGATGCTATTGTAAAAATGCAAAATTTGAAATTGTCTGAACCGGAATCAATGGAGTGGGATAAAATGGATGTTTCAATTGGTGAATTTTTCGAACGTGAACCAATGCTACTGAACGAACTGATTTTGGAAACATTTCTTCAAATCTACAAGTGGATCAGTTTGAATGTGCTGAAAAGTTATGGTGTGAAAATCATACAACGCGCCTGGATTTGGTTACCATCCGATTACCGAGCCATGTTTCAAGAATGTGAACCATGTTTTGAACATTATAATCGACCATGGCAACAAGATCATATTGATGGACCACCTGGTTTGAAAATTCGCTGTGAAATGTGCAAGAATGGCGTGAAAATGGAGGAAAACTTTCAACCGCCCGTTGGTGAACCATTGACATTTGCAACACGGATTTCACACGTTGAAGACATATTTCTGACTCATCCTTATTTGTATACAAAAGTCAGAAATTTTGATATGTTATTATACTTAACAAAACAACTATTGAAATATGTTATTTGGGTGCAACATCTGTATGCATATATGATACCCGAATATGCACAACGAATTTGTCAAGTATGGGATCAGTTACCTGAAAACATGAAACAATTACGTTCGGGTCTTATTGAATATATAAACAAATCATACAATTTTTAATATTTATTTATTGTAAAAAATATTTCATATACATTTATTGTAAAAAATATTACATATACATTTACTGTGAAAATATTTTGTATTCATACTTATATTTTAAAAATAAAGAACAATAATTATTTACATATATGTGTTATTTATTTGAAAAAAAAAAAACCTTTTTATCTTACAGGGTTAAATAATATAAAAATAAAATATACACTTTAATGAGGGATAACTGCTGCTTCTTATACGGTGGTGTTCTTCAAAATTCAGTAAATTCTTAATGCGGATAATCAATTAATCATCATCATCATCATCATCATCATAATCGCTAGCATCTTCTTTATCAGTTTCATCCAGATAATCACCTAGTGGTTCAATAATATCAGCCTTTTGAAGTTCGCGAAGTATAGAGAATATTTCTCGACCAACAGTAGTTTCTTTTAAAGCATTTAACTCTTTGATTAAATCTTCTCGATCGTAAACGTTAAACAACAACATATTTTTATTTTCCTCTAAACTTCGAATAATATGGAGTATTTTTTCACCAGTCTCTGAAGTCTCGTATAAACGTTGTAATTCATCTATTAAAGTATTAGGATTATGCCAGTATTTTATTTTTTTCGATTGTATGTTAACATTTCTAGACTCTCTCAAGTTGTCTTGCTTAAAATGCTTAGCTAAGGCCCCGTTTTCGACATTTCCATTTGAAGCTATATGACGTTTTAAGCTTATTGGTTTAACCTGATTGACAATTTTCGCTTCATTTTCCGAGTCAGCGTTTCGAACCTCTTTTAACATTATAATATCTAAAGCAGTTCCTAGAAGTTTAGTTAGTTGTGAAGAGGAGGTTGTTTCATTGCAATTGTTATTAATTGCTGTTAAGTGATTTACTTGCTTACTTTCATTAGACCAACTATCTTTCTCGTTTTCAGATTGACGACGGTTTTCTCCTCTTTTCAAAGAGTTAAATTTGGTTTGAATGGCTTCAGTTGCAGCATCTATCCTTTTTTGGTCAAACGAATTCAAGATTGCTTCAGAGTAATCAATATCATGCTGTAGTTGAGATGTATTTTCATCATCATTATCATCAAATCTAGATATAGAGATATCATCAGGTGTTTTATTATTAGCATCATATGGTATGAATTTGCTTGATGAGTTATCATTATTTCCAATCGTACCATCATTAATATTGCTTAACGAATTATGTTGAACATTTAAGTGTCTAGAAAGATTAGACTTTAGCGTAAATGCTTTACCACAAAAATCACAATTATACATCGTTCAGCGGGAGGTCTGAAGCGTTCGCTAGTAAATGAATAACTGTTCAATGATTTATTGCTTCTCTACTTATATATACTTAGCTCATTTGCTTCACCGAGCGACTCATTTGACTCCAACGAGTGACTCACATGCTCCCGGAGTGACTCATTTTGCTCCCGGAGTGACTCATTTTTCTCCCGGAGTGACTCATATTGCACCCGGAGTGACTCATTTTGCTCCCGGTGTGACTCATTTTGCTCCCGGTGTGACTCATTTTGCTCCCGGAGTGACTCAATTTGCTCCCGGATTGACTCATTTTGCTCCCGGAGTGACTCATTTTGTTCCCGGAGTGAATCATTTTGCTCCCGGAGTGACTCATTTTGCTCCCGGAGTGACTCATTTTGCTCCCGGAGTGACTCATTTTGCTCCAGGAGCGACTCATTTGACTCCGACGAGTGACTCACATGCTCCCGGAGTGACTCATTTTGCTCCCGGAGTCTCATATTGCTCCCGGAGTGACTCATATTGCTCCCGGAGTGACTCATATTGCTCCCGGAGTGACTGATTTTGCTCCCGGAGTGACTGATTTTGCTCCCGGATTGACTCATTTTGCTCCCGGAGTGACTCATTTTGCTCCCGGAGTGACTCATTTTGCTCCCGGAGTGACTCATTTTGCTCCCGGATTGACTCATTTTTCTCCGGGAGGGACCCATTTTGCTCCCGGAGTGACTCATTTTGCTCCCGGAGTGACTCATACACCTTATCATCCTTAAAGAGCTCATACACCTTATCATCCTTAAAGAGCTCATACACCTTATCATGGTTAAAGAACTCAGACACCTTATCATGGTTAAAGAGCTCATACACCTTATCATGGTTAAAGGGCTCATACACATTATCATGGTTAAAGGGTATAAAATAGTTAAACTTACACAAAATATTGTCAATTTACCGGTGGTTGTCAAAGAGTTAACATCTCTTTCGCTGAAAAAACAATTTCTGGTAAAACAATTGCATTTCGAACCATGATAATTTACAATTCAGAGCAGTCCACCACTAGACAACCTAGCAAAGGACTTTCGAAACCTAGGATCATTAAACGTAAAACTTTTAAGCGACAACACATTTCACCCGAAAATTTAGCATTCCTTAAATCATTAGGTCTTAAAGTGAAAAGAACATGGTACTCAGTAATGTGCTAAATATTATTAACAGTTTGTAATTTGATGGTTAACTAGCAATAGCTATTAGTAGTATCCATTTTCGGATACATCCCACAAATTAACTATCCTCACCAATTTTAATTATTTTATATAAAGTTGTGGATTGTGTGAGTAAATTCAGTTCTACGGCGGCGATAAAAAATGGCGTTTCTTGATATACAAGGCTATCAAGGAGTTAACAACGAATTTTATTTTAAAGAAGTTGGTATCGTTGCGGAAAATTCGGATGAAATACTACATCTTATATTCGATGCACCGTTTGATTTCAACGAGTTGCCGAAGAAATATGAACGGGTTGCTGCACGTTGGCTTTGCCGAAATTGGCATGGGATACCTTGGTCGTATGGATTTATTCCGTACAAAAAACTTCATACCATATTGAAACCTATATTAAAGAAGTTTGATGTCATATACGTCAAGGGCAGTAAAAAGAAGAAATGGATTTCAAATTTGTTTGATGACACCGAAAACCAGCCGTGGATTTTGAATTTGGAAGAAATATTTGATGTACCGAAGATTTCCAATCTGCGAGATGAATATTATTCAAGACGCTGTATGATCCTTTCAGATAAAATTTGTTCATTAGAAAACTGTATTCTTTTAAAAAATTTTAATATGTAAAATAAAAAGATTTTTAGTAACATATAAATTTAAGCAATTTAATTTTTTGTATTCATATTCTATAAATATAATTTAAAAAAAAAGAAAAATATGTGCGTTTTATTTAATTATTACCCTGAATTCCCCTATTTTTTTACAGCAAAAAGTTTCTTTCGTTAACCTATAAGAGTATTAACAAAAATCTTATGAAATTTATTGTTCTAATTGAAAAGCATATTTCATGATACACCCTGTATACTAAAATATTTATTAAAAATACTAAATATACACCCGTTATATATACATGATATTATATGTATGTTAATGATAAAGTAGCAAATTCAAAATGTTCTAGTCTATAAAAATTTTGATTTTACAGACTTAAAAATTTAGTAAAACTCAATGCTGTTATCATTTTTATATTAAGCGACGTGTTTATAGTAATTTAAAACCAAAAATTGAACTTTTATTCTGTTTAAAAATGTTAAATACAATACTATTATACCCTAATATAAATATGTATCAGTATTAAAAATGATATACATTGATTTTGCTGATTAAACAAATTTTTTGTAATATTTATAAATTATTTTATAATTAGATTTAATACTTATTCATAAATGGCTATACAATTCGTTTACTAGTATTCATAAAAATTAAAATTATATACAAATTTTCTTTCTTATTCTCAATATACAGAGTGTATACATAAAATATTTTTAATATACAGAGTCTATACATATATACATACTGAATTATTTCAGATAATTTTCGTTTGATATAGAAACAGTTTTGTGCTACAGTCAAATTCAAAAGTGTTGTGCACCATAAGAAATAATATTTTTTGTAACTTGTTAAAATTTCAAGAACTTTTGTTAGTTAACTAAAAAATTGGTCACTGTAGGTTAAATGTTAAAGTATTAAAACTGATAAAAATAATTTCTTGCTTGAGGCCTACAATGGGTGATATTTTTTACTAAACAATTTTTTAACTCATTAATATTCCATGACGTCATCTTTCTTATACCAAAAAACCTCCATATATGAGTCATATGATCATAATTCAGCTAAAATAAACATTTAATTATTGGTTGTTTGTTTATTTTAAAACTGATAAAAATTCCTGGAATTTTCCAAGGTTAAATATACCAAAAATCCCCACAAGGTACAGTTAACACTCGATTTCCGGCAGTACAGTAGCGGTCAGAAATCTGGACTCTGGAGTCTGGAGTCTGAAGTCATGATTGCGGCTAGCGCTTGGTACAGTGCCCCCACAAAATTTAGCGGCCGCCCCTTGGGTTAGGGTATTCTCCATATTTTTAACTTGGTAGTGTACCTTTCGTTTAAAATGACGCAATTAAGGCAAGCGCGTGTTGGGTTCAAGGTTTGCACGTACACAAAATAAGTACAGTACGCTTCAAAATTGATAGGATACCTTTTTGGCCAGGGGGGGGTCCACACTTTTGACACGGCAGTGTACCAAAAATTTAAGTACAGTACGGTGTCAAAAGTTTGGGGCCACTCCTGGGTTAGGGTATTCCCCACATTTTTTGACGTGATAGTTCGTTTAAGATGACGCAATTAAGGCAAGCGCGTGTTGGGGTCAAGGTTTGCACGTATTGTACGCTTCAAAAAGTGATAGGATACCTTTTTGGCCAGGGGGGTCCACACTTTTGACACGGCAGTGTACCAAAAATTTAAGTACAGTACGGTGTCAAAAGTTTGGGGCCACCCCCGAGTTAGGGTAACCCCACATTTTTGACGCGGTAGTGTACCCCATCTATCAAATTGTAACCTAAAATTCAGTCTGCGCATGCGTCGTGTACTTAAATTCAGTCTGCGCATGCGTTAGGTTTGCATTCAAAAACTACGTCAGTGGTGGCGGGTAATGGGTTAACACAAAACCAAATTGTTATAAGTAAATTGTGATGGCGCATAATGGGTTAACATAAATTAATTTGGTTGCTGGTGATGACTCATGTGTTTGGAATTTCAAGGCCAACAGTAAGAGTGAGTGTTGTGGTCAAATGTCAACAACAAATTTTAAATACATGTACTCAGTACGTGCCGGGTCAAAGGTTAAGGTTTGCACATCGATACAGTTTGATGACTCATCAGTTCGGAATGTCTAGTACCGTAAAGTTACACGATTTCAAACATTGGCAAAAGGATTCAAGTTGCTTAGTTTTGCGGTGCTCCAGCTCTCTCATAGCCTATCTACTTGTTTTATTTCTTACCTACATATTTTGTAATAAATAGTGCCGCTAGTAATTACTGAAAGAAAGATAGACGGCGCACGTTTGATACTTTCAGTAAATACCCCTGTTTCATTTTGGTAAACGTAAATAGGCCAAGATAAAGATACGATAATTTTGAATCCGAGAATTGTTTTATATTAGAAAAAATACTTTATCTATAGGTACTATCGTTAGATACCTCAAATCCTTAAAAATAACGAATTGTAAGGAGTAATATTTACTATAGGAACAAGTACATCTATTGTACTTGACAACTTTTTTTAATAAAGAATAAAAAAACAGTAAATTACAATTAAAAATGTAAACAATGTTATGAAAATTAACAACTAAAAAAAGCCGTGAGCAGCAGAACTCCACTCTTCCTCTCCCAGAAATTTTCTCCCATCTTCCTTCCCAAATCCTTTCCAAGGCAACTCAAAATTCCTATTCTGTAAAAAAAATTGACATTAATAACATTAGTTTAATTATTTGTTTACAATATTTATTTACCTTATTATTTAAATTTAATAATTTTATATTAAATGATTTTATTAAATTAAAATTATTCAAATCGATTCATCTAAATATAAAAGCGAATTATTAGTTTAGGGGATTTTGTTTAGACTAAGGAAAAAAAGAAGACGAAAGCAATCCATGGAATCGTAAAAATATCCTTTTCAATTACATGAACTATAATGCTATACCGTAAATTGCGATGAACCGGGACTTTGAATTCGATTTTCATACACTTTCTTACATATTACGTAGATGATATAGAGCAGACTAATTTTAGTTTTGGTAGCTTGTTCTCTATTTTTACTATTTTGAAAATCCATTTTCGTTTTTTATTTAGCCGAAAAATCTTACAAAATGATATCTCCTATTCATCTTGCTCTAGGGCTCAATAGGGACGAATATTGATCAATAAGAAATTTGTCGATGGCTGTCAAATTTTCTTGTTACTAAAAATAAGTAGTATTAGTTGATACATTTTTAATATATTCTTGGGAGATGGGAATATAAATTACTTGTCAAGATAATAGGGAAATAACTTTATTTAATTTTAATAAAATAAATACAAAAATATTAATATTTTTGGAAGGGAAATAAAATCTAAATAAGAGGAAAAGGAATAGTAATATAAACTTAATACCCCTGTCGCAGCATCCTGCATCACATAGCGAATTTCCATTTACAAAAGTGCGTTTTTCTCGGAAACTAGTTGATATAGAGTAATTGTAAATAAAAAACCTTCTTTATGTGATTTTTCCGCCTTATTCCGCCAAATTTTTTTCGTGAAATGAAATTTTTCGTGAATAAAATTTGGCGGAATGAGGAGGAAAAATCACATAAAGAAGGTTTTTTTATTTACAATTACTCTATATCAACTAGTTTCCGAGAAAAACGTACTCTTGTAAATGGAAATTCGCTATGTTATGCAGGATGCTGCGACAGGGGTATTTTAAATAAATATTGAAGCATCAACACAAAAAGTATTTGGCTCCATTTTTACAGATATCTCCATAAAATAATAAATTGACTTTTTTTCTTATTTTCTCAAAAACTAACTAACCTAGAATAATAGTTCAAAAACCTTTTTGATGTGATTTTTTTCCGTCTTTGCAATGGTGTAAGAAAATGTGGCAAAAACTTTTAAATTATAGCCAATTTTGGAAAAATCTAATTTTTTGCAAAAACAAATTTCTTATCAAATTTCGTAGACCTAGAAAGTTTTTGCTAGAGAGTTATCGTGGTGAGACATAAATACATACATATATATATATATATATATATATATAGCCGCGGGTAACAGCTAATATATATATATATATATATATATATATATATATATATATATATATTATATATGTATATATATATATATATATATATATATTATATATGTATATATATATATATATATATATATATATATATATATATATATATATATATATATATATATATATATATAGTAATGGACACAACTTATGGACACCCTATATAATATTTTATCTAATATGTATCAGTTACCTAACATTCTTTACATACCATTCACACATATATCATATTTCAATCATATGCTTATGTAATCACTTTATAATATCAATTACAGCTTATATCAGCTTTTAACTTTAAGAATTGTTATTAGAAGCCTCATTTCTTAGTCAGCTAAATGCACTTTTCTAGAATATTACGAGATAGTATAAATACAAGCGTTTAAGTCAATTTCAACGAGTTTAGTTTCGCTATTATTCAATTCAATTTCAAAGTTCGCTAGACGTGAGGTTTCTACTATTGAAATTTGTAACAATTAAATATTTTATAATAAATATTGTAATAAAACGAAAAATAAAATTTATTTTTTAATCAACCTCGCGAACGAGTGAACATAACTGGCGCAGTCGTTCGGATCTGTAACGCGTTTTCGTGTAAAGTAGTTAAACTTGCGGACAAGTGGTTCGAGGGCATATCGAAACATTTGCCGGAGCTAAACGGTTTATTTGGCTTTCGAGGGTTTCTCTTCACGGGAACACAGACACCAGCAGATCTTCGTGAACCTACAGCTGTTGGACTTGGAGCATACAAGGAACCAGCAACTACAACGCAGAACTACGGTGAGGGTACATCATCCAGTGGAGCTGCTACAACCATCCGTACTATGGTCGCATTCTGGCTGTTCACGTAAGTCGATTTTGTTTCAATTGTTATTCATTGGAAATTTAATGCCTAATACCAAACCCAAATTATCCTTACTAAGATCAATTCCTTATAAGCGAAACTCTTCTCCCAACACCTTTGACGCCGCAGTAAACGGGAACGGTGTTGAAACCCAAAACTACCCCAACACTAGTAACGCCGCAGAATACGGGAATAGTGTTGAATTAAGTAATTCTTTAAATAATTTTTACGAAAATTTTGAAAATCTCAATCCAATTAATTTGAACGAAAATACAATTAATCTAAATAATACAAATAATATTTCAAATAATTTAACAATGGCAACGCCTAGTGAAGTCTTTAATGCATTAAGAATCCCAGATGCTATTAAAGATTTACCAACCTTCGATGGTAATACACGCTTATTGTATGATTTTATAAATAACGTAGAAGAAATTTTAAGTCTCATTCCTAATGTTAACGGAACTAGTTACGGCAAACTTCTCCTTAGAGCTATTAGAAATAAAATCACTGGACAGGCTAATGAAATACTCAATATGTATGGGACACCTATCGATTGGGTCCAAATCAAAAATAATTTAATTACTCATTATTCGGACAAGAGAAATGAAACCAGTTTAATTAAAGATTTACATAACCTTAGACAAGGTAATCAAACTGTTGAGACATTTTACAGTAGTATAATAGAAATTTTGTCTACAATATCAAACCATGTTAAAATACATGAAAACAATGGAGATGTTCGAGCTTCCAAACTAAGCTTATACAGTGAAATGTGTTTGAATGTTTTCCTATCGGGATTACGGGAACCTTTAGGATCCACCATTCGCGCAATGAAACCAAGCACATTATCAGAAGCCTTCAGTTTTTGCATAAAAGAACAGAATATCTACTATACCAAATCACAAACCCCAAACATAGTTAATAAACCAAAACCAATAGTTCAACATATTAATTCTAGTAACAATCGGTTAGTTCCAAATCAATCACAACATCGTACATTTATTCCGCAACAAACGAACTATAGACCACAAATGGTACAAAGACAATTTACGTATAAACCAACAACAAATTCACCACAACAACCAACTTCCAGATTCCCTCCGCAACAATTAACGCGATATAAACCGGAACCTATGGAAATAGGAAGTAATAGATTAAGTATTAGGGCACAACCACGAACACAACAATATAATTCAAATACTAATCGTGTATTCGCCCCTATGTCTAAACCAACTTTTGTTAGTGAAGAATTACATAATAATGAACAACAAGATTTCCAAAATTTAGACAACTTTGAAACTGCAAACACTGACATTGTTGAAAATATCGACGTATATGACGAACAAGACAACGAAAACAATACAAATCCTATGTCCGTTGTCAGTTCCGAATACGAACTAGACGATTCAAATTTTCAGTTAACCTGGGACCACAATTCGGTTACCTAGACCTGAACACTCACGGCAACACACTTCCTTATGTACATATTCAATCCCCATCCGGCAAGTACCTAAAATTTCTTATTGACACTGGCGCTTCAAATTCATTTATAAACCCTGAACATGTAGATCTAAATTATTGCGAAGAAATTAAACCAATAGAAATTAAAGCAGTACTGAACACCTATCACTTAAAGGAAAAAATAACCTTACCCATGTTTAAAGAATTTAGACAACCAAACGATACGATTGATTTCTTAATTTTTCAATTTCACCAATATTTTGACGGTCTAATCGGCTTAGATATTTTGAAAAAGATTAACGCAAAGATTGACGTTGTTAATCAAATTTTAAAAACAAAAAACGCTACATTAAAATTATTATCAAAACCAAATTTTATGTCTGGAAAATTTACATTACAACCTTTTTCAAAAATGATAGTTAAATTACCGGTTGATATCCAATCAGGAGAATTTATTTTAAAAAACATTTTTATTGACAATAAACTTCTGATACCTGAAGGTATCTATAAAGCAAACGACTGGCACTTCATTTGTACAGTCATAAATTTAACAAACGATAAACAAATTCTTTTTATAGAACAACCAATTAAGGCAGAAATTCTAAATCACGAATTAGTCGAATTTAAGGAAAACCAAATTAATTCACAAACTAATAGTTTTTGTAATAGCATCGACAATTTGATTCGCGTCGATCATTTAAATATGGAAGAACGGTCCAAAATTATCAACCTTTGTAAACAGTTTGACGATATTTTCTATCGCGAAGGACAAGACCTGACTTTTACGAATGAAATCAAACATCGTATCATTACTAAAGACGACATCCCAATACACACAAAATCATATCGGTATCCACAAATTCATAAAGAAGAGGTTAAGAGACAAATTGACCAACTATTAAAACAAGATATAATTCGACCAAGCTACTCTCCTTGGTCATCCCCCATTTGGATTGTCCCCAAAAAAGCCGACGCAAGTGGAAAGAAAAAATGGAGACTTGTAGTAGATTATAGACGCTTAAACGAAAAGACAGTCGATGACAAATATCCATTACCAAACATCACTGATATTCTTGACAAACTTGGCAAATGTATGTACTTTACTACCCTTGACTTGGCCAGCGGGTTTCACCAAATTGAACTCCATCCTAAAGATATTCCCAAGACAGCTTTTAGCGTCGAGAATGGCCACTACGAATATTTGAGAATGCCTTTTGGCCTAAAAAACGCTCCGTCCACCTTTCAAAGGGTTATGGACAACGTTTTGCGAGAACTACAGGGCACTGTTTGTCTAGTATATATGGACGACATCATAGTTTTCTCCACATCGTTAGACGAACACATTGTAAATTTACATAGAGTCTTTGAAAAACTTAGAAAAGCAAATCTTAAAGTACAACTTGATAAAAGTGAATTTTTACATAAAGAGGTCGCTTTCCTTGGACACATAGTCTCTTCAGAAGGTGTGAAACCAAATCCGGATAAGATCAAAGCAATTACAAATTTTCCATTACCTAAAACACCAAAAGAAATTAAGAGCTTTCTCGGTTTACTAGGGTACTATCGTAAATTCATTAAGGATTTCGCGAAAATTACTAAGCCTTTAACCCAATGTTTAAGAAAAGGAGAGGAAATTAAATTAACCCCGGAATATACTAAGACTTTCGAACTATGCAAAAAATTACTCACTGATGAGCCAGTACTTGCATATCCTGATTTTAGTAAAGAATTTAACCTAACAACAGACGCTAGTAATTGTGCTATAGGCGCGATACTTTCGCAAGGACCTATCGGCAAGGATCGCCCAATCTGTTATGCCAGCCGTACACTCACTAAGAGTGAACAAAATTACAGCACAATAGAAAAAGAACTTCTGGCTATTGTGTGGGCCACAAAATACTTCCGTCCGTACCTATTTGGTCGCAAATTTAAAATTATAACAGACCACAAGCCTCTTACGTGGCTTATGTCATTAAAGGAACCGAATAGTAAACTGGTTCGGTGGCGCCTCAAACTTGAGGAATTCGATTATACAATCATACATAAATCGGGCAAGAGTAATACAAATGCTGATGCTCTTTCACGCGTTATTATTCCAGAAATTAACTCACACGAAACTAGTAGTAATACTTCAACCCATGTAACACGACATACTTCTACTCGAACAAATAACACCGACGATGAAGACAGTACTGTACATAGTGCTGACGATGACGATACATTATTTATTCCAATCTCTGAAAATCCTTTAAATGACTTCACTCAACAAGTCATTCTCCTTATTAACCCAGAACTAAAAACGGCAAGCCGAAAATTAAAAATTTTGTTTAAAACAAAACGTAGACAAACTTTTCAAGGTCCAAATTATACTGACGAAATTTTAACTGAAATATTTAGACAGTTCTTACCACCAAACAAACGTACAGCTATATACTGCCCCGATGACGATTTGTTTAATAAAGTACAAGAAATTTATCACCAATACTTTTCGCATGGTAGACAATTCAAAATTATAAGATGTACAAAATTATTAGAAGATATTGAAGATGACGAACAACAAGACCGCATAATTTCAGATTATCACCAGACTAGTAACCACCGTGGAATTAATGAAACTTTGGCTCACTTAAAACGAGATTACTATTTTCCAAATTTAAAAAGTAAAATAACTTATTACATTAATAATTGTAAAACATGTCAAGAAATAAATATGATAGGAGACCCCCAAAACAAAAATTTCAGTTAACCCCTACACCAGTCCGTCCACTTGAAATCGTACATGCAGATATATTTTATATCGATAAACTTGTAATATTTACTATAATTGATAAATTTTCTAAATTTGCACAAGGATACATTCTCCTTAGTAGAAATAGCATACACCTAATAGAAGCATTTTCAAAATTTATAGCCACATATGGAAAACCTACAACACTAGTTGTAGATTCTGAAAAAGGATTTGATTCTATTCGATTTCGTCAATTTTGTGATAACTATAACATAAATTTGCACACTACTTCGGTACGAAGTTCAAATTCAAATTCACCCATCGAGCGATTTCACTCGACACTGTTAGAAATTTACAGAATTATCCATAAAGATCCCAAAAATAGAGAAATGGAACCCGAACAAAAATTACTATCTGCAATTTTCACGTATAATAATTCGGTCCATTCAACTACTAGGTACACTCCTTTTGAACTTTTCTTTGGCAGAACATATGACATGAGCTTAAAACCTGACTTGAACGACATAAACGAAAAACAACAAAACTTGTACGACAAAGTTAATAACTACGTGTTAGAAAAGAAACAAGAAAAAATTGTAAAATTAAATAGAGATAGACATGAACCCCTAAATTACGTACCCGGCACAAACGCGTATCTAACTGAAAACAAACATAATAACAAACTACATGCTAAATTCAAACAAACTGCTGTATCTAAAAATAATAAAATAACCATATTAGATAATAAGAATAGAAAGTTAAACAAACAAAAATTAAGACGTCCACTTAAATTGCAGGATAATGCTGTCGGTAACAGCGCAGAAAATAGAAATAATAGACCAGACCAACAATCCAGGGATCCTAGTAATGAACCTAGGCCAAGCACGAGTCGTGAATAGTTATGACCATTATATTCACATTATTAATCTTAATAATTACAAAGAAAATCTATTTAATATTGAAAACTCAATCAATCTCATTTCACAAAAACTCCCTAATACAGAATTCGAGGAAATTATTCGGCTAAAATTTAAAGAATTGAAAGAAAATCTCCAAATTTTACTACCAAGAAAAATTACTAAGCGAGGATTGATAGACGGTTTAGGAACAGTCATTAAACAGATTACTGGCAACATGGATCATAACGATGCCATCGAAATTAATAAAAATATAGAAAATTTAAAACTAAATCAAAATAACGTTGTGAATCAATTAAACAAGCAGGTCCGCATTAACTCCCAAATGATCGAACGATTTGAAAACATCACCAAACACATAAACGATCAGCAAAATTCTATTAACAGATATTTGAAATCTTTATATACGAACATCGGTCAAAAAGAACAAAGCGAATTAAAAATTATACAATACGCGTACAGAATTAATTTCAATATTGGGACATTTAATGACCACATTAAAGATATCATACAATCCATTAATTTGGCAAAACTTAATATTGTCGCAAAGCCTATTCTACTTCCAGATGAACTAGAGTACGCTTATAATTCATTGAACAAACAAGGCATACCCATCAAATCATACGAGTTCCTTAAACTGCAGGCTTATTACAACGATAGCAACATAATTTTTAACATACAGATACCTAATTTCCAATCCTCTACCTATCAATTAAACAAATTAGAACCTTTACCAAATGTTCATTTAAAAACAATAAAATTTCCCAAACCATATACCATTTCCAATGAATATCAGTTGTACGAGGTCGATAATGCGTGCCCCAAAATAGAGGAAATCTACGTATGCGAGCCCAAAACTGCAGCAATTAAGCTGAAAAATTCAAAGTGCATCGGAAATCTACTTTCCAATCAATCGCCTACCTGCATCTATGAATACTACAACAACATAACCGAAATCAAACAAATCTACAACAACCACATCATCATCAAGAACTCATATGGAATTGTCATTAGTTCAACATGCGGCATCAAAAATCGAACCATCATGGGAACCATTTTAATACGCTTTGAAAACTGTTCCGTAAAAATCAACGACATTACCTACGATAGTAAAATATTAAGAAAATGGGAAAAAATCTATTTGCAACCAACATACAATCTTCCGGTCAACATATCCAAATTGGAAGAAAAACTGGACCTCAACAAATTGAAAAACTATCATTTAGAAAATCGAGAAGAAATCCAGCTACTGCGGACACATGGCACTATTCACGTATCTACTACTTACTTTATTCTTGCAACCATGTTAATCACCAGTATCCTATTCATTATTCGTTACACAAGGAAGCCGTTCCAAGAGAATGCATCACTTCAAGCACATATTCAAGAGGATTCTTCAATTCAAGTACAATACCAACCAAAAGCGCCGTCCCAAGAAGTCAAACTTCTATGGCCACCGCTTTCGTCTTAAGGAGGGAGGAGTAATGGACACAACTTATGGACACCCTATATAATATTTTATCTAATATGTATCAGTTACCTAACATTCTTTACATACCATTCACACATATATCATATTTCAATCATATGCTTATGAAATCACTTTATAATATCAATTACAGCTTATATCAGCTTTTAACTTTTTACTTCTAAGAATTGTTATTAGAAGCCTCATTTCTTAGTCAGCTAAATGCACTTTTCTAGAATATTACGAGATAGTATAAATACAAGCGTTTAAGTCAATTTCAACGAGTTTAGTTTCGCTATTATTCAATTCAATTTCAAAGTTCGCTAGACGTGAGGTTTCTACTATTGAAATTTGTAACAATTAAATATTTTATAATAAATATTGTAATAAAACGAAAAATAAAATTTATTTTTTAATCAACCTCGCGAACGAGTGAACATAACTATATATATAATATATATATATATATATATATATATATATATATATATATATATATATATATATATATATATATATATATATATATATATATATATATATGTGGAATTTGAAATTATGGCATCTAGTTAAAACATATAAAGTGTACCTTCATCACGTCGCTATTACGCGTCGAGTAGGTATTATTACTTTTTTATTTGGAATTTTCCCACAGAAATACAATATTTTCCACGGCCAAAAAATAGATTATAACATTCCTTTAACAACATGCCAAGTTCAAATGAAATCAATAATTCTTTTTTGTACTGTTTTAAATATATATTTTTCCACGGAAGTTAGATACTTTCCCGGGATAGAAAGTAGTCTGTGTCCTTTCTCATCGTCTCTAAACAATATGCAAAGTTTGAAATCAAACATCCTTTTTTTTAATAGTCAGTTGTTATTTCATTGTTTCGTTTTAAATACATTTTCCCTTGGGAATGAGATATTTTATCGGGATAAAAAATAACATATGTTTATCGCTGTATATCGTCATATTTGTCTATCATCATTTTTTGTTTCATTTAACATATATTTTTCCACGGGAATGAAATTTCCCACGGGAAATTTTCAGGGGTATAAAGTAGTTTGAGTCCTTTCTCATCAGTTCTGTTAGCAATATACAAAGTTTGAAATAATTTATCCGTTTTTTAGCTGTTGTAATTTAATGCATTTTCCCTCGGGAACGAAATATTTTCCCGAATTAAAACTAGCCTATAACCATCTCTGTGCAAAGCAATGTCTGTGCAAAGCTTCAAGTTGATTGGTTAAGCTGTTGAGGCGTGAAAGCCAGTCAAGCAAACAAACAAACAAACAAACAAACAAACTCACTTTCGCCTTTATAATATTAGTAAGGATATTAGTAAGGATATATATATATATATATATATATATATATATATATATATATATATATATATATATATATATATATATATATATAAATTTTGGTGAATATTATTTTCGATTTCTAGGGATCTCAAAACAAGTTTCTGCTATATTCCCGGGCTAAAGTCGCGTTATGACAGTGGCTGTAATAGCTGAATTCCATTCTGGAAATTTGCTAATAATAAATTCAGTTTATATAAATTATAGATCAATAAGGTTCAGTAAGGTTAGAAAAAATTTTGTTGGGTTCGGTTAGGTTAGAAAAAATTTCCTTAGGTTCGGTTAGGTTTGAGACCAAATTTCCTTAGGTTCGGTTAGGTTAGATCAAGTTCCGTTAGGTTCAGTTAGATTAGAAAAAATTTTCGATCACATTACTCCACCCACCGCCGGAGGTTTCTAGAACCGCCCCGGTAGTGGATGGTGGGTCCAGAACTTATTTTCTTATTTTCTCAAAAACTAGCTAACCTAGAATAATAGTTCAAAAACCTTTTTTATGTGATTTTTTCCGTCTTTGCAATGGTGTAAAAAAATGTGGCAAAAATTTTTAAATTATAGCAAATTTTGGCAAAAAACTAATTTTTTGCAAGAACAAAAACCATGTTCCTGGCACCCGACGTGTCTGGCTGAAGAACTCATCCATAAATACATACATATATACATATATATATGTATATATGTATATATATATATATATATATATATATATATATATATATATATATATATATATATATATATATATATATATATATATATATATATATGTATATATAAATTTTAGTGAATGTTATTTTTGGGTTCTAGGGACCTCAAAACAAATTTCTGCCATAGTACCGGGCTCAAGTCGCGTCATGACACCTACTGTAATAGCTGAATTTCCAGAATTCTTTCTGGAAATTCGCTAAAATGAAACCCTATTCATGAAGCAAGTTAGCTCAAAAAAATATGTCTGTATACTTTTTCAATCATAATGAATTATTCACAAAATTTTAGTCAGCCCTGGTACGTTAAATCCTATTCACTCCTGATTTGCCGCTATTAATTCTCTTTGGGTTCCTATTCGCCCCTACTTTCGCCCCTTTTCACTCTCCATTTGTCCATATTCACCCCAATTATGTCTGTTTGACGTAGGTTATTAATTTAGATAAATATGTCGGATATTGGGAATGTCGGATATTGGTAAAATATTAGCATAATGGTATATATTTTGAATAAACAAAGGAACTGAGATATGAAATTCACTATCCTTCTAAACGTTAACACAATTTTGCCTAAATTCCAAAAGAATTTAACCAAAATTTTGCATTTTTCCACTATTAACTTTCATATTTAATGTTTTTTTTTAACCTTACCAGATTGAAGATTATTTTAAATTAATATTGTTTATCAGCACTAGCTTATGATAAACTCAAATAAAAACTCTTACTTAGTTACAATAATTACAATATTTTATTCGTTTTACGGTACTTTATACTATAGGATACTTATTGTTAGTAATAATAAATAAATATGTTTTGTGGTATACTGTTTTCTAGCTATACTATTATATAGATAATTAAATTACAATTCATTCGTACTTTAATAACATTTTAATGTATTTTAAATATAAATAAATATTTATTTAATTAAACTATACAACATAACCAACACGTTCACCTAATTGAAATGAATTTGTTTTAAAAAATAAGAATTATTTTTCGATACAGTAATTGAATTAAATGCCTCACATATTTCATTTATAATTATTTTTACTACAATAAACAAATAATTACCAATTTGTTGGAAAATTTTTAAATGTGGGTATTAAAATATACGTTTTCAATAGATATGCTCTAAGTCAGTGTTTCTAAAAACTGTTTTCATTGCGGAACACATTTTAAGATTCAAAATTTGTACGGAAGACTAGAACCTTATTGTACAAACAATTTTATTTAAGTAGTTAATAAACTTACCAAAATTAATTTTTACGAACAAAAGGAAAGAAAAACCTGAAACTAAAGAGATTAAACTCATAATACCTACCCATGTTGTTCCTACGCAATTGTTAATAATATTTCCCTCGACGCCATTTTCAAAAATATTTCGGTAGAAAATTTGATGACGGTTTACGGAACACAGTTTGGGAAACACTTATCTAATTATTGATGTATTCTAAGTTAAATCATAAAAGTTCTGAGTGTTTCACTTGTTTTAGAAAACTGCGTATTATGTCTGAATGTCTAGCAGAGTCTTACATGTATACATATAGAGTCGATCTAAAGGTTTTAAAACAATATCTATAATCTATGAGAATTAAAAAGTTTGAAAATTTTAAGTGAAGATAGAGCTCTTGTGTTTGGAGGGTTCTCAATGTGTTAAATGACTCTTTCCTTGACTCGTAAAAAGTCGTTGATAGTTATTTTATAAATTGTATATGTGTTTCCCAATACATTTAAAGAGTCGAGACATTTGAGTTGGATGCAGTAGCTAATTTAGTAAAATGTTGGAAGCATATTACCTTACAAACAGGATCATTAGATGAAACTTACAAAATACTAATTTATAATTAAAATTTATTTAAAATATTAACACTACCTAGATTAAAATCAAAAAAAATAATAAAAAATCTCAGAATTAGAGTAAAAGCATATACTGATTTGCTACACACCTAGTGATAAAGGCATTCTTTAATCAAATATGTTTTCAATTCTTTTTTGAATTTTGCCATATTTTTAATATTTGAATATTAATTTTCTGGAAATTCATTATACAAACTTAAAAAGGGGAGAAAAATACGACTACTTGAAAAATATAAATTAAACAAAGATATAAACCTAAAATAGGTTTTAATTTTTAATTTAATTTTTAAATTGATTATACAGTATGCTCCCTGTACATATAGATTCCTTGCTTTTAACTGTCCTATATTTATTAACATATTAAAATATCATTTGAAGACTGGTATTCTAAAGCAAGCTAAGTGAAAAAAAAAAAGATTAATTTTAGCATACTGTCTAGATCAGGGGTGGCCAACCCAAATGATCTGGCGGGCCACTTTGGAAGCACATCATAACTCCGCGGGCCGCATATAAAATTATGTGTTCCCATATATTATGTATTTTTTTAAGATATTGGTTTTCACTACCTTGGTCATTATAAAATAAATATATTTTGTATAAGTGTGATGAATCTCGCGGGCCAAAAAAAGTTCAAAGCGCGCTACATGCGGCCCGCGGGCCGCGGGTTGGCCACCCCTGGTCTAGATTGTTGGCAGTGAAACTTAGATTTCTTTTTCTGGTCTAACTCAATTCTTTTTTTGGCACAGCCTGTTTTTGAAGTCCACTCTTCATTTGGTCTTGTGTTATGTTCGTGTCTCCAAACCTTTTTCATCACGGAATACTTTTGAAGTACTTAAATAATTGAACACTACTTCAAAATAGAATTGACACTTCATTCGGTAGATATTTTTGTTTCTTTTTGATAAGCGTAAATAGGTCAAGAGGTAAATATACGATCGTTTTGAAATCGAGAACTATAGTTTCTTCCAAGAATAAAGCTCATTTATCAGAAAAAATGTTTTACCTATCCTCATATGCTATTATATCAAATCCATAATAACAATTGATCATACGGAACACTATTCGTGCAAGTACAACTTACACCCGATGACTTGCTCAAAGAGTGTTTGATATTATCATAAGTTATAGAATTAAATTGTCATATTACTAAACATATAAAAAGAATTTGAACTGGAAATAGTTTTTATTTTATGTTTTATGATTGAAATCGTACTTTTGATTTTTCACAGTATTTTTGCATTTAAGTTGTTACTGAATTGAAATTTATAGCAATTTTATTTATTTCAAAATGTAAAATAACCATTTATTGAAAAGCAAAATAATAAACCGAATAATATTTTAAATTTTATACCACTATCCACATACATATTATTTTGTATTCAACTAGCTGCTGCAAAATGGTGCTTAGCGAATTATATACTACAGTCGACTCTCGTTAATTTGAAACTCGAGGGACTCTTAAAATATTACGAATTATAGAGAGATTTGAGTTATCGCAGGTAACAACAATTTTAATTTTTTAAGTATTTGCGATGAATGAATTTGAACTTGTCTCAAAATGTACTTACAATCTTTCTGTCTCTTTCTCTCTGCAACTTTGAATTGTCGAGTGTTTGACGCCGATGAGTTCGAATTAACGCGTCGTTTTGTTACGTAGCAATGATTTTTTCATTCGAATTACCAAGTGTATAAAAATGTATTATTTTGGTTTAAAATATAAAGAGATTTTGTAGGGAACTCCTTTGAATTATAGAGAGTTTCGAATTATCGCAGGTTTTTAATTAACGAGAGTCTACTGTATATCATATGCATCAATAATAAAAAAAAATTATATACATATTTATTGCCTGTAGAATTAAATGTGAAAAATAAAAGTGGGCCAATAAACTGTACTCTAGTTTGGTCGTATTATCAATAATAGTTAATCAATTTTGAATTTTTATGATGTTTTTTTCTTTTTTTTTTTTGAGAGAGCCAGTGAAATCGTCATTATTCAGACCATAAAATAAATAGATTTCAAATATTTAATTTCAGTGATGCATACATTATCTATTTATATAAAAATTCATAAATATTTATTTATGTATATGTCGATGGACGATCCTATAATTAGTCAGATCATAATGTGTCTAATTATTCATATACATAGGTATTTCGTGAAATGGCGTTGTTTTATAAAATTCCTAATTAAAAACTAGTCATTTTAAGAAAAAGTTAATTCAAATTCAGGCAAAGGTTTGACATTCGACAATACACCCATACATTTGCTTAATTTACCTTAAATAAATATAATTAATTTAAAAAAAAAAAATAAAAAATAAAAAAAAACATAAGAAGTAATTTTTATGAAAATTTAAAAATAAAGTGATATCCGATAGTAGGGTTGCTAATAATTTTTATTATTTTGTAGAATCTGGTAAATAAACTCTCTATGAAAAATTCAAACACAGTATTAAAAAAAAATACTTTTTTTTAAAGAAAATAGTAAAATTGTGTAAAAATAATGTGCTGATAAACTGACATATTTGTCCACCTTGAACGTTGTAGTTAAATTTTGTATCTCCACCAGGCAAAAGTTCATGAGGAATTGCTATATTATGGTCAACATGCAAGAGAAAAATTTTGATCTCAAAAATCAATAAATTGCAATATACAAAATTCAATACAAAAAGGGTGTCGGCAGGGCAGGATTAATCCACTTTGGAGCTCTAGATTGAGGTTCTGTGTGTGCGAAGGATCCATAACAATGTCGCCTCGACCTAAGACGATATCTAATAAATAGAATTCTTGAATCTTCGATAAGCTGTAGATGTACGGAATCGATTATAGTGTTCTACAAACTACAAATGTCCTACAAGCAGACTAGCAAACTGTGAATATATAATATTGAAATTTTGTGTTAATGGAGCATACTATATGCAATATTCTATAAACATTGTATGTATTACATGTACACTATGACCAAAATAACTTTGCTTCTAACAATATGTTGCGTAGATAACAGACTATCAGGGCCGCGCCAAGCGGGGGTGTTAGGGGTGCCTAGTACCCCGGCGGCATGCTTTGGGGGCGGCAAATAAAATATAAAATTGTTACTATTTTTATGTGGTAATTTTGATGACACTTAAATGTTACCCGCATTTTGCTTAAATACTTGTCTATTATGATTGTTGTGACCCATCGGTAATCCGATTATTCCGATTGTTGACCAGCGACAACAATCATTTGCGCGGTAATCGGCGAGATCAAACGGGATCGGGATCGAACATGCTCTTGCACGCTTTAATTTTATAAAAACCGTCGTTGAATTCTACACATAAAACATTTATCAATCTTGCATTTCATTAAAGTAAGTATATATAGTAAGTAAACTGGTAGCCGGGAGGCATATATTTTATTATCAAAAATGTATTAGAAATAAGTTTGGGGTTTTAGGGGCGGCAATTTTTGTCTTGCACCCCAGCGCAAATGTCCCTTGGCGCGGCCCTGCAGACTATAACTTTAGACGAAAAATGTCAGCAATAAAACATGGTTTTATATTTACCCATCCAATTGGAAATTTTGTTAAAATTGTATGTTTTGTATTATGTAAATACTTTTATCGTGATATATCAATTTGAATTTTTTAAAAGGGTTAAACGATAGTGATCGATCTACATGAATTTTATAGATTTTTAGATGTTTTTTTATACATACGTATTCACAAAATAAATATCTAATATTAAAAAAAAAAAAAAAAACTGTTTATTTTTGTTGCAGTTACACTACATTGCAAACTAGTTATGGGAATAATCATTCTTTTTAGTGAGTTGAATCTTTTGACTCCGCTCACTGTGGTGAATCGATTCAATGAATTGAATCACTCCCTCACTTGATACTATTGGTTCACTTGTCTTTATGAATTGAATCACTCACTCACTCACTTTACACAACTGATTGGCACAACTTCAAATATGAATCAACAAACCAATACACTCATTTGGTACACTCACTCAAGTGAATGAGTGTTAGGGTAAAATTATTATAACAGAATAAAATTAAAGTTTTTGAAAATTTTAGAAAAAATTACCTGTAGTTGGAACAAAATTTGTGCATTAATATATGTACTTCAAATAATAATTAAATGACTTAACTAATAATAATAATTTTATTGTTAAAATTAATGCACAACCAACACAAAAAAATTTTAAAAATAAATACAACATTAAAAATACACAGCAGTTAAAATATAAAAATAGATTAGAATGGAAAATATGGATTGTTAATCACACTCAATGGTGTTTTGAAGAAAAACTAATGGAGATCTGATAATCTGATAATAAACGAGCAAATTTTATTTTAAAAATCTGAATATATTGAAAGATAAAATACATATACTTTTTCTTAGAATCACATATTTTAATATCTGTACTTATAGTGTATATATAAAATGGGGTATGTTTGTTTTTTTATTACTTTATTAGGCATGTGGCCTAAATTTGATTTAAAAATTGTTTTATGCCTTTTAAAAAATAGGGATTATAAAATTTAAAATATTTAGATCTAAAAAAATATCAAGTTTAGTATTCGCATACCTATACCTACCATACCCATAGTATCATTAGTATCATGTACGATGTACATATACACGTTACATACAGTTAAATAGATGTTTATGGAATTTTTGAACAAATCTATTGTAATAAGTAAACTGAAGCAGGGATTGAAAACTGAATAAAGTCTCATATGTATGTCATACACTCTCAAGTGAGTGAGTGAGTTAATGAGTGAGTGTGTGATACACATAATTATATTCTTTCAACTCACGAGTTGAAAGAGTCGATTCAATTCTCGTTGACTGATTCAATTCAGTTAGTCACTTGACGAGTGATTCAACTCACTGAATTGAATCGAATCTCCTCTCAAAACGAACGAACCGAAAAAACCTCAACATAACGAATTTTGGTCATTTTAATTTCGATATTACGCACCTCAATATAAACGTTTTAAATTAGTCAAATCTTAATAGTCCAATTACTAATTAGTAATGATTGAATTTTATTTTTTTTTAGTTTCATGTTTGAAGAATATGTAGGGTATGTCTTATCTAACCACTTGGATCATACTTACATCCCAGACGTTACGAAAACTTAGTCCGAAAGTTATTAACAGTTAGTTCCCACTCTTGTCTTCCAATTTTTGAAGAAATCTTTGAAGAAAGTCGCAGAAAGTCGTATACGGTTCCTTGGATGTTTACAACCACAAGATGCACTTAAGTTATAAAAGGGTGAATTTAGAGAATTGCTACAATTTCTAGAGTCTCTGTATGCTTCTTAATGAATACTATAGGCATGACATCTGATTTGAAACGTACAATTATTCTTATTAAAGAGGACATGTGTGTATAGTTAAGTAACCATACATAAATTGTAAGTTAAGATTCCGATGATCAATTTATGGTTGATTTCGTTAATTTACAGGTATCGTCTAATGGTAAACTATTGTTTGTCGTCGTTATTATTACGCCTAGCCTATGTTCGTTCGTTCGTCCAAGATCAATCTGTGTTTGCTACAGTAACCATTCTCATCACATAACCGATAACTAGCACCTCAGATTAATGTAATAAATGGACGAACAGCTAAAGCGTTTCAAAATAATATTAGGTAGTGGTTACTCTGGTAGCAGTAATTAATAACTTAATGGATTATAATCGCCAAAGTAGTGATTATATTGTTTGGAGATGTTTACTGATACAGTGTGATATTGATTTGCCGGGAGAGGATTGTTCAAACTAGTCTTTAGATCAAGTCAAGTAACCGAGAGATTTGAATTGTGGAGTTGGTGGTAGTTTTTTGAAATTATTCAATTTGTTTTGAACAAAATTATAAGTGCAAAGTTAAGAAAAATTATATTTTCCTGTAACAGACACCCAAAATTGAAAAATCAGTTGAAAATAATTCTAATACTTATTAGCGGAGAGGCCGGGTATGCATAGACATTGGAAATTACCAGACTGGGAGGTTAAGGTTTGAATCCTGCGACCAATGTTCGGCCAATGGTGTTCGTGAAGGTTTTATGTAGTTTACCTTCACAATTTTAGATAAATATCGGGATAGTTCCTTTAAAAAAAATTGGCTGTAGATGCACACCTTCCTAAAACCCCACAATTTTCTCCCAATTCGGAAGTATTGCAAATAGTATAAATAAAGTATGCAAATATGATGTGGGTAACGTTTGTTATCGATGAAAAGTCTCAAAAAAATCATTAGGGAAACTAAAATTTTTTGAAAAATAAGTTAACTACCTTTCTTATTTAAATTCAATAGTAAAAGTAGCCAACTTATCAGGGTATTCAATAGTAAAAGTAGCCAACTTATCACCGTATACAGTCAAATTTCTTGGGAGGTCACATAGGAAATAAAAGAGCTAAAAAAGATTTAGATTTTCAAAAAGAAAATTAAGAAATTCTCGTTTTTCTTATAGAATTAAAATTGACGAGGAAAAAAAACCAACTGACAATCAATTATAATAATTTTACCATTGTGGTGTTTAAAATTAAATAATATTTAGTGTATATATTTTTAATTTTCGAGAGGAGGTTATGACCCTTGACCTCTTCCCCCCTTGTACGCCTCAACAACTTATTTGAAAAGAACTTTAAAATACTTGAGTGATAAAATTAAAATGATAGAGTCAATGTAAAGAAAAGCTATAATGGAAATCAGGAAAAGCTATAATCAGGTGTATCAAAAATGAAAAATTCTCATAAAAGTTATCTCAATTTTGTATCAGATATACGCAGATTATATTTAATCGCTTCGACACATCAGAGGTAATCGAAATTTTAGTGTGAACCAAATGAAAGAAATTAGGATACATCTCTACTTTCAATGATAACCACAAAGATTTAGTAAGTTTACGAAGAAATTTGTAAGTTATAAGTTTACCTAAATTAATTTTCTTTTTTAGCGATCACTTTTGTCTTGACTCACGACGTCGGTATTAATTACTTAGCCTATTTTCATCAACATTCATATAGTAAGTATGCGTATATATTCTAGTATTACTCAAATAACAGTGTATTATATTACAATGAAGTCTGGTACAATTTCCAGCATAACGTATTCATTATTATTACAAACTTGGCAATTGAATGGTATTGTTAAACATGGATAAAATATGTTTCCGAAATGTTAATGAATTTCATACAAGTTCTAGATCTGGATATTGAATATGTATGTCTGCTTGATAGGATAAATTAATTTTCATTTTCAACAAATTATTGTGTTAATTAGTTGTGTGCTGTATCGAATTATTATTTTTGAAGTCAAATACCCCTGTTGCAGCAACCTGCATAACATAGCGAATTTCCGTTTATAAAAGTTAGTTTTTCTTGGAAACTAGTTGACATAGAATAATAGTTTAAAGGCCTTTTTTATGTGATTTTGATATATATATATATATATATATATATATATATATATATATATATATATATATATATATATATATATATTACAAATTTTAGTGAATATTATTTTCGGTTTCTAGGGACCAAAAAAACAAATTTCTGCCATAGTCCCGGGCTCAAGTCGCGTCATGACAGTGGCTGTAATAGCTGAATTCCATTCTGGAAATTAATGTAATAAACGTTTATTACGAAAACGTTATTTTTTAAAATTTTTCAACAACAGTTCATTGCAAATAGGTATAAAAAATTCGTTAAGTGCTTCTTAGGCGGATTAAGTCAAAGTTTTTCCGAAGTTTGACTTTTCACAGCTTTCGGAATAAAATACAAGACATTTAAGTAAATTTATTGCGGTTTATCTAAAAGTAGATAAATATCATATATATACTTATTCGACAAGAGACTCTGTTTAAGTTACCCATAACCAGGACGTTGAAGAGAGATGACCAGTCCCGGGACTCAATCACATTTTTAAAAATTTTCTCCCAAGAAGTTAGTGATTACTGACAACTACGGGCTCCCTCCTCAAGCTCGGTTCGTAGGGTTTCAATACTTCCTCTTTTCGTCAGGTCTGTCCATAAAAGGAACCTGTTATCATAGAAACATGTAAATTTTAAAACCAAATGTTTTGCAAATAATTTTTTAGCGGTATCCTGTACGATAGGACACGTGGAATTATATCTGGAATTATTTACAAAATATTGACAAAAACCAAAAATTTTACACATTTTCCAGCATTTCTCGATTTAGATTTGAATTTTTGGAGGATGTCATAAAGACAATTATGCATATAGGACATGACATAAGCATCAGCTTTGGTATTTAATGTTAAATTTAAAAAAATTTTTTTTTTAAATTCACCGACTAAAATACGGTCCAAGATATAAATCTTACTAATTGCAGCAGAATATTTATTATTTTTTTGTTTTTTATACATTGTAAGGAAAAAGTAAGATTAAAATTTAATTTTAAAATAAGGTGTAGGTAGTTAGGATATATTAGGGTGAATGCGGGAGAGATGCCGCACATTTTGAAAACACTTGATAATTCTTAAAGTATGCATTTAATTGATTTGAAATTTGGTACATAATAAACGTAAACATTGTTCTTTAAAAATTATTTATAAATAATTTTAAATTTTGAGTCATAATGAATTCATCATTAACATTTTTGTAGAGCCTGCAAAGCGGCGTCTCTCCCACACCTATGGGAGAGATACCGCATCAAAGAAAGTGAGACGCCGTGTAGTTCATATTATGGTCTATTTCAGTTAAATTTAACCATGCTTCGTAACTTTGAATTTAAATAATTTCCGTTTTCTTGGCTTTATCTCTTTTATTATTGCATTTATGTAAATTTTAAATTTGCAGTTTATTTTTAGAAAAGAATAGAAGATCGGTTTGTTTCGAATATAAGAATTATTTAATTTTTTAACGAAAACTCATCATCAATTTTATCTGAAAAGAGGTATAAAAATTTTGCAATTTACACACATCTCCATACATGACGCATGCCATATGTAACCATTTTTGGCACTTTATACATCTTAACCAGGCAACTATAATTTTGTTTCTGAGTACTTTTCAAAACATTTAATACACAGGCAATCATCATTATTTTCGTTATCGTCAATAATATGAGGGCTCTTTCTGATCCATTAATGGATCTTTTATATTTAAGTGGCATAATTTACAGTCCAAAAAAAAAAAAAAAAAAATTGCATAATTAAGGTATATAAGTCTATGTTTTTAACATGTAATATGATGCGGCATCTATACCAACTTTAAATGCGGCATCTCTCCTTTTTGTTGGAATAGATGCCGCATGTTGCTATAGCAAGCATAGTGTGGAATTCCAACCTAAAATTTTATACAGTACTTTTAAAATATATGTACCTAAATTAATAACAAAACTCATTTTCATTAAAACAATGAAATATACATTCTTAAATTCTTATGAATTAAATGCTAGATAAAATATTATGTTAAAAAACTTACTTTTCAATAATAAAAAGTTGGATAATTACTAAACTCTTGGACTAATCATAAATGTTACCATATACAGCTTAAATAAGTAACTTTTTTTAAACATATATTTCATTAATAGCACTATCTATAAATCAACGGACAAACTATGGCTACTGTGGCATCTCTCCCGACGCGGCATCTCTCCCGCACTTACCATAGATTTATCCCGGCGATATTTCGCAAAAGATATTTTAGAAAAATTAAAAACGGCTTAAGAACTTTATTTATACGTGCCCCTTTTATAAACCATGCCTTACGTGATACGGTACGTCAAAATTTTTTTAAATATTTTTAGTATGGAAAACATCTTAAGCAAAAATTAAGAAAACGTTTTCTTTGGCGTATATTGATTAACACCTACAATCATAGCATTTATAAATAAAATTTCATGTTTATATGTTCAAAGATATAAAAATTATGAGGGTTTGACGGCTGAATGGACAGACAGGATGAAATTGTAAGCATTACAGACAAACATTTTTTAGGAAAAAACATTTTCAAATTACTCACTATCAATATAATTATTCAGTGTGATGAGAATATTTGAAAACTTTTTACCATCAAATGAATACAGTACCTATATTTACATTGTTCAAAAATGATTTCAATGTGTCTGTTATTATCTGTAGGTACAATGAGTAAGCATCGCAAATGAATAAATCAAATCTATTCATTTGAATTATTGTAATATCTACATTGAACATATTTTGTACTTGAACATTTTCAAAACGTCAACACGTAACACACGTTGGGGCACTATAAAACAGCCAGCTAGAACAGTGAACATCAACGAACATATCGTATTAATTTCGAAAACTGTTTCGGAATATATATGACGTATTAGTTGAAACACTAAAATGACAGATCTAGGTACGTTATTATCAACATTTCGTTTGTATTATCCCACATTCATTATAACAAATCTATCTGTTGATAGGTAAATACATTGATGCAACATTTTGCCATGTTCTGCTGTCGATGAGTAACCGTACATAAGTAATGGTTGACATGAGTAATGAGTAATAATTTTTTTACCCGACTGCGCGACAGTAGAAACTTTAAATAAAAAGTATATATATCTATTGGAAATTATAGGGCAGCATGGTCTTCCCGCTCCCAAAGACCATGCTGCCCTGCTGTGGTACTGATCCGGTTCTAATTCCCTGCTTTCCATGGTTTCGATAATTTCACGATGCCAGCTTTTTCTAGGTCTGCCCCGTTTACGGTGTTTCGGTGTTAAACTTTCGGTGGTAAACTTTTCGTGGAAGTCGTTCATCTACCATGATGCGATTGTCGTGACTGAACTAAATTAGCTGCTTCCTCTGAATCACGTCAATAATATCCTTATGATCATGTATGCCCATTCTTATTGGCACTCGTTGATTGCGTACACGGAGAGAAAAATCCTATAATTTTTGTAGAGAAAATTTCAAAAAAATTACTATGCTCCCCTATAATCCGTGTGCGATCGACGACCAAAATAAAAAATATGTGCTAGCATGGTAAAATTTAATGTGGTGCTAACACAACTTTTATCACACTCTTATGCATGTATATTATAGTTTAATTCTTGTTGTCGTACTCTTTCATTTGCGTATCTGTCTCGCGACCTTATATTGGTTGCACTGTACCTGTAAAAACATGTATAGAAAAATGATTGCCAACAATATATTGTATTAATACATATACTAAAGATAGGTGAATAACAAAAAGATGAATTAAACGATGACATCATCCTAAGAGAGTGTAAAAGCAACTGACTACTAGCTGCTTCAAGGTGCTTGGTGGGAGCTGTGTGACAAAGTTTCTTCCACAGTCCACACCTATATGGTTCGCATGTAACCCATGTAACTCGCTGATTGAGGTACATTTCATTACAGCGATCCCAACAAAACCAACCTTCTTTCTGTTTTTTTTTCTTTCTATTATTAGCATGTTAGCATGGAAATTTTTTTAATAAACACAATTAAAAATTATTTTTTTGTCGGTAATGGAACTTTTTACTGTGCTGTTTTACAAATTTTACGGAGATAATATTACGAAAAGAACATTCCATCCTTTAAATTTTTTAAGATTAATTATAATCTTTATATTTTTACCTTACAGAATTTAATACGTTCGTCTTTTACACGTCGATTGTAGTGCTGAGCACAGTAATTTTTATAGGAATTTTCTCTCCGTGTATGTGATCGATTCTGGATATATTCGAAAATTTTATTTTTGGCCAAAAACTGTTATGATAATAGAACAGTAATTGAACTGGAGTGGCTCTTGAACAAGGATCGTGTGGTCTAGGGTGGCAGGCACTTGGCTAGTTAACAAGAGATCCTGGGTTCAATTCGCAGCCGATCCATTTTCATGATTTTTTAATCACTATCTAATTTTCAATTAACATATGGATTTGATCATACGTACTAAAGAAATCGAGCGTTTAAGTTTTAGTTTAGTTGAATGTTAAGCGAGCATATGAATACTACGTCTGTTTAAATACGAACAAAAGTTCGCCATATTCAGTAGTGGTTCACAAGCCCTCGATAATATTTGAAATTACCAAAACATATAATTTTATTTTGTTTTGTTTTGTCCAAAACAAATATTTTTATTTTAATTGTGTTATAGTACTTAGGTAGTTACATATTACTTTTTTGAGTGTTTGGGTCAAGTAATGTCATATATTATATTACATAACTATATATAATTTATATAATATATAAATACTATATACTGGGTGTCCCCGCCGGATGTATACGTACGATTTACATGTTAATTTTTAACATTGGATTCCTATAAGGAAAAAGTTAGGTCACAAGAGTGCTTTGGATAAACATATTCCTATTTTTGGTAATTTTCTTTTATAAAATAACTTTTTTCCACCAAACTATCTGCACTATTTCTTCAACAGAATATTCTTTTGGTATTTTTATTATTTTAATATTTATCTTGAAGAAAAATAAAAAATGCCTTTTTGAATTTACAGCAGATGACACAAATATTTATTATGTAAAAATGTGAATTGCTTGAAAATTGCGACCTTCATTTCTTTATTTTACTGCAGTTATAGTAATAGTAGTTATATGTAATATTAAATTAGTATTATTCGTTTTTTCAAAATACTCTTGTGACATAATTTTTTCCTTATGGGAATCCAATGTTAAAAATTAACATGTAAATCATATGTATACATCCAAATGGGACATCCGGTATGATATAATTATAACTATTATATAATAATACTTAATTATAATTATATAACTTATAACTATATAAAAATTTCTATATGTAATTTCAAAATTGTTGTATTTGTTAGATACAAACACTTCAATATTTGGTGTTGTATTTTTATCTAAATAGTTAGTTTGATCGGATTGGTATGAATATCCAATTTGACCGCATAGTGCCACGCGTCACAATCCAATCAAATTGTGGTCGTGTTACGGTATGCCAGACCGGTCTGTTCGATCCTCAAATGTATTTTATTTTTAGTGGTACAGTTATTCTTGTTAAGATATACAATAATGTGAATGATGAAAAGATTATGTGAAATACATTCTACGGTAATATTTTATGACATGGGTAGCTTCGAAGCTTTACATAGATATGTTCATCTGTATACACTTTGTGTATATATATTATATGCACATACTGTAATATGATAAATAAGTTTTATTACAATTGTAGCGTTAAATTAAATAATTATGTTATAATTTCTATACAAAAAATAAAATAAAAACTCATTGACACGTTTGAATCTTTGAACTTTGAAATTTTGACTGCTTCTATGTATTTCTATCGAATTTTCTGTATCGTTTCTATCGAATTTTTTATATGGTTTCTATCGAATTAAACAATAGGTAGTAAATAATTAATAATATTTAATAAATAAAGTCGATTGAACAAGTAACTTATGGCAACAGTTTGTAGGGTCACTTTCAACGGAAACATTTTAAAGAGGGCCACACAGTCCGAAAACCTAGGACACTGTCAACGGAGAGTAAACACAATTTCTTCGCACTCTGGGTACTTGGTACCTATTATGTACTTACACAGTGTGAACCACGCATAAATAAGGTAACAGTTCAAATGAAGTAAGATATGACCTACATAAAATTTGTGTATTGTTTTATCATTATATTTTACGACGAATATTCTTAGAAGTTTATCGTAATATTTAGATGATAAATGAATTCTAGAAAATGTCATTTTGTGGCTGGTTGTCCCAAGTGAAAGTGTGTAGGTGAAACGGTAGATAAGAATAAATTACTTTATCACAACCAAATTTACTTCCAACGATATATATATATATATATATATATATATATATATATATATATATATATATATATATATATATATATATATAGATATCTACCAAAATGTAAATTTTCTTCTAATTCTAATTAAATATAAATTAGTGTGCTAGAAGATTGTCTTTTTGATATCATGAATATAATTATTTTCCTATTAATTATGAAATTTAAATTAAGTTTATAGGTATCAAGAAGTTTTTTAGATTTCTGTTATTAAGAAAGACAGATTTACGTCTTTAACCCTTTATTTCTTGACAGTATAGCTTCAAGAACTGATTCAAAAGATAATTCTGAAAAATGAAATATGCTAAAAACGGCATATTCTTGGAATAAATTAAAATATATAAACAGGGGCGATGTTAGGATTTTCATTTTGGGTAGGTGCGAATTTTTTTGTATTTGATGGAAAAATGTCTTATTAATTCGAGTTGATTTATTAGATGGTAGAAATTTTCCGGTGCATCTCCGTTGTCTTCGGTTTTCTGTGAAAGTAGCAAAAAGTTCTATGATTGCGGCTACTACAGGGTTCTGCTATTTCCTATTTAACTACTAGATTTTGACTTTAAAAAAAAATAGCATTAAATATGGTTTTACTGTGTAATTAATAAATTTCTTTAATAAAAAAAAATTTAATAATTTAATAGTATATGCAGGCGATCGATCGGTGAATCAGCCAGACCATGCTGTAGTGTCTAGCCAGATAATCAAACAGCGGAATTTTATAAAATTTCTAACTGATGTCAACCGGATCATTTCATTTTTATCGTTTGATAGTCGTTTAAAGTTAAAAATCAAGGTGTAATTTTATAAACAAATGTGGGTATATTCTGAAATTTAAAAAAAAAAACTCATTTAAGCCTCGATGACACTAACTAAGTTTACTCCCTACTAGCCGGCGAGTTTACAAGCTGCTAGTAAACTCGCCCAGTGTCATTATGTTCACTAGACAACTAACAGCTTGTAAAGAAGCTGCGATAAAAGTTGAAAACCGGGCTATTTTATTCGCTACTCGCTGGCGTGTAGGCTTGTTAGCTAGTAAACTAGCCGTGTGTCATCACAATTGCTAATGAATGAGCTACGAGTATGTCAGTAGTTGTTTCATAAAAAAATATATAAAATACTACAGTTGTCTAGTCGACGGAACTAGTTCGTGCAGAAGTTGTTATTTTAGCTCATACTATCAAAAAGAAGTTAAAAAGAAAAGAAAAGCAAAAATAAATGATAAAAAATTGTGGGTAAACAATGGAAAAAAAACGTGAGAAATATGTTATTAAAAATAAAAGTATCCACGATACATACAGATTTATATTCTACTTTAATTTTTAACGTTAGAATACCCCAAAAAGTTGAACAAATAAAAGAAAAATTGGCTTCTTAGCGAGTGAAAAATTTTGTGTGTCTACATTACTATCGCACTAGCTGACTCGTCGGCTTCTTAACTCGTCGGCTTGTAAACTTGCTCAGTGTCATCGAGGCTTTAAATAATAAATTATCAGGTACCCACATATTTATAGCAGATAGCAGATAGCAGTTTTTTAATCGATTTTACAAAGCATAATTTCAGGCAGAGCCGTAAAGAAATATGGCAGGCTCCGGGAACGACCTAATTTTTTTAAAATTTTTTCTCTCAAAAAATAAGTGGTGAGAAAAAAAAACTTAACTTCTTTCCGGGCTCTCTTCTGAAGCCCGGAGCCCGGAGCTGCAACCTCGGCTACTCCACTCTCTCGTCGGATCAGATTTCCGGTAAAGAAAAGTGTTAGGAAGAAAACAAAAATATTTTATTTAATACGTTAATTAGGTTACCAATATTTCTCTTCTAGAAAAAGTAAAGTCCATCCGTTTTTGTAGAAATTTGATTGTTTGTGTACCGGGTACCAAAAAAGGGTCTTAATCATACGAGTATTATATTCACACCTATATTCTAACTCGAAAACACAATAGTATTTTTTCTTTGATATTCTTTTTGTATCGATTTTTCTGTACTGCAGTTTATCCATTTTCAAAATGGAAAAAAATTTTCTATTGCTTGTTAACGATACGAAGTACAATCACAAACATTGTCATTGCCACATCATGGTCTGGCTGATTCAACGATCGGCCGTCGACATATACCTAGATGATATTACGATATATAACATAAATTACATAAAAATGAATGATATAAATAAATAAATGAATAAATAAAATCATAAAAAGAGACTCGGTAACCACCACTGCGAATTAACGGCACGGAAATAAAAATAGACCGGAAGCAATACAGAATAAATATGTATGTGAATGTATAACACTACTTACGTACGCATTATGTGACAGTACATTGTGCATATTACCTTGCACAGGTACATAAAATTATGTAATAATTACACCCTATAGTAATTCACACACTTATTGTGTTATTAGTCATCGTAGATATACATAATTATATTGTCATGAGATACTTGTGGGTAATTCTCTGATAATGGGAGGCACCCAAAAAAAATTATAGTTTCAAATTTAACGATTCCACCATAAATGTTGTTAAGTTTTGCTGCCATAAAAATTATATCTATATTTCTTTCTGTACAGTAGATATGGACTAAATGACCAATGTGAAAACTTACTGAAATTAGTTTTTGCGAATATTTCGAATTAATTACAGCGTAAAAGACAAAAATCTCAATGTGAGTCAATAGCTCTTCTAATGAGCTTCCCAGCAGCGTACCTGAATTTACTAGTTTACACCTAATAGTTTCCAAATAGGTACCTTAATTGTATAATTCGAAATTTCAACTCCAATTTTTGGGGTATTGTAACTTAAGCCACGTGCTCTTTTATGTAGAGGAAGCGAAAGCTTTTATGCTAATGTAGAGAAAGAGAACCGCTTTATAAGATATTGTATATAAGACACTAGGCGTTATGTGATATAATAGCCGAATTAAAGGACACAATCATTCGTCACTAAAGTGAGCTACTTCGATATCCTTTTTTCTTTTATTTGTTAACGAAATTCTAAATTTTTTTTCATTGATTCATTAGTTATGATCCATATTTTAATTAAATATAACTACTTACTATAATATCCACATTACGAGTATTATGGAAATTCTAGAAAAGAAAAATCACCTGTTGTCACCCATGCAAATAATATATTATTTATATTTGATGCAAGCATACATGCATAAGCTACATTCTACTATACTTCCACTCTGTAAGAAATTTACAATATCGTCGCCGTTACTTCAATATGTCGTATGTCAAAAATATGTCATTTTCTGTTATCAATGCTATAGTAACCAAAATCATCTTTTCTATATAATAGCCAAAATTCCAATGTCTAGGACTACAGTGAAGCAGAGAATTCGCACTTGAAAATATTTCGTATATCGCCATTTTTATTTGGCAATGCGTCATATGTCATACGGTGCTTTAAAAATACAGGTACTTTTATAAACAATAAATAACACTAATAACACAGGTAAAAGAATTGCAGCGTAAAGAATAAAACAGCTTTTTTTAATTTCTGACAAATTCTTTTATTTGACATACGACGTTTTTGAAGTAACGGCGACGATATACAAGTATAATTTGAATGGGTCAGATGAAAAAGGTACATATTCCAAAAACCTTTATTTTCGGAAAACTAAAAAAAACTGTTTTATATGAAAAGTAATTTTTTCACAGCAAACTTTTTTATAGGAAAATTGTTCATCTAGGTTAGTAGTCCATGTTTAGCCATGAAAATGAAATAAATGTTTTAAAGTATATAAGTTATTTACATAAGAATTTCGTGGAATATGTTCCTTTTTCAAGTCAATATTTACAAGTTGAATAATTACTATATAACTAAACGCTAAGTTTCTGAGCGATCAAAGTCCACTTTACAGTACTCCGTTAAATAAATAAAAGTAAGGGGCTACACCATTAAGAAAATCGTATTTATAAATACCTAAATTAAAAATCACAAAGTGATTGAAAAAATTATCCAGATCGGCCGGGAATCGAACCCAGGATCTCCTGGTAACTAGCCAGGTGTGTTATCTATTACACCATCGATCCTTTGCTCGACAGGCGCTCGATACAGACAATATTCAATCACCTATGTGTATGTACTCTTTATAATGCGAGAAACAGTTCCAACTTTTCAATTTCAAATACAGTAGAGCATCAGTTTTGTCAAGAAAAAGTAGTCTCCAAAAGTGGTGCTTGACAAAAGTGATGCTTTCTGACCAAGGGCGATTCACAAATATCGTAAAATTATGTTTTGAATTAAAATTATGTTTTTTTAAATATTAATAAAAGAAAAAAAGAAGTGAATAATTAAAAATTATTTATCTCAGAAAATATTTTCTCATTTGTCGTTTTATTAATTTGCTTTGATACAATTTTGTTTACATTTTACGTACGATAAGAACCGCCACAGAACAGAATACATATAGATAAACATTCTATGTACAATAATTAAAATCTACATTCCCACACTTTGAGGTCTGTTGTTGTTTGTCACTACTATTATCGGTATATTTATTTCTTTCTTTTGATAAAATCATGCGTCATGGTCTATTGCACATGGATTTAATATTTATGTACTTGACATTTTTGATGCAACTTTCCAAAAGTGATGTTGACTAATTTCTCAAAAAATTTCCAAAACTGATGTTTCCATTATTATCGGTGCTATACTGTATTATCGAGTGCTCGTGAAACACTACTACGTATGACTGACTTTAGTTCTGTAAAAGAGAGATCGCAACACATGAACACACTACAAGAAATACGTATGTGAGAAAACGACAGAGTATGTAAATAGGTTTGACTAAGGAATATTTGTACATATATTTGGTAACATAATTCATAGCAATAATGCAATTAACACTCATCAAAAATAAAGAAATTATCAATACTTAGGAATGAAATGATATATTTTTTCTATTTTTAGCGAATTTCCAGAAAGAATTCTGGAAATTCAGCTATTACAGTAGGTGTCATGACGCGACTTGAGCCCGGGACTATGGCAGAAATTTGTTTTGAGGTCCCTAGAAACCGAATATAATATTCACTAAAATTTATATATATATATATATATATATATATATATGTATGTATGTATGTATGTATGTATGTATATATGTATCAGCACGATAACTCTCGAACGAAGTGTCCTAGGTTTACGAAATTTGGTGACAACGTTGGAAGTCCAAAAATCTTGGATGAGTTCTTCAGCCAGACACGTCGGATGCCAGGAACATGGTTTTTGTTCTTGTCAAAAATTAGTTTTTTGCCCAAATTTCCACTTATTCAAAAATTTTTGCCAAATTTTTTTACATCATTTAACAGAGGAGAAAAAATTACATAAAAAAGGTCTTCAACCTATTATTCTATGTCAACTAGTTTCCGAGAAAAACTAATTTTTATTAACGGAAATTCGCTATGTTATGCAGGATGCTGCGACAGGGGTATTTACAGCTCTTGTATATTTACTACAGTTTTTCATTACAGATGACGGCATTCTACTACGCAATTGTACGATCTTTCCTCATTGAAGTTTGCTGTAAGACTGACGACTAATGCAGGCAAAATGAGGCACGTACCTCACTTTTAAGTGACCAGTTTTTAACAGCTTTTAACGATTCTATATATATATATATATATATATATATATATATATATATATATATATATATATATATATACATATAATATATCTTTGAAACTAAAAAGCTTACTTTTAGTCGACATTCGAGATTTGCTGACTTTTAGTTGTGAAGGAAAATGAAGGAAAATTTACTATATAAGTGAACTGTTTATGATGAAATTTTTATAAAATATAGAATACAAAATTGATTGTGATTTGTTAGTAGTATCTACGTACAATTGAACCTTGTCATTTGTACTAATCTATACACAACAAATATAATACATGTACTATAACAATGGTGTGAAGTTACAATGTATGTAAATTGATTATGGCATATTTATTATATGGGCAATGTGATGTTCATTATTTAATAGGGACGGGTTCAACCGATTACCTAGTTACCGCGCCAATGTTGTTAAAGATTACTATAACTGTATAGATTGTTGTTGTTGTTATATGTTAGGTTACTGATGTTGTTATATTGTTATTATTACTATATATTCAGGGATAATGGTTGGAGCGGAAGGGAAGCTTATAATAGCTCCATATAGCCACACATTGCTAGGTTAGCTACATATATTTCTTACTAGGTATACTATATCTTGTGGTAGATATTGCGCCGCATGATTGCAGAATCAGCCAGATTACAAAGTGCCTACAATTGATTAGGCACTATTAATTATTTTATCTATATTAATATACTAGAGAGAGGAAATTTGTACGTTCGAAGTAAACTCAAAAGTATTGGATCGACTTAGACTTAGAATTTTTTACTGTTATTAGAAAGCTAAACTATTCCAGATATCCATAGAAAATGCTATATGAGATCGCTTGATTTCTAGGGACTCACAAAACGCCTAAAATGAACTACTCAATCAATTTTGAAAATTTTTTCACTGTTATAGTACAAGATCCAGCAGCTGATTTCTGCAGGTATCTGTTTTTTTAATGAAACTTAATTTAAATGAATCCTTAATGACAATGTAATAGATTGCTCCCGGGTTGCCTATTGAAAATTAGCCGTAAGTACCTTTAATTGCCGTTATTAAGCGAATAATCGAAAAGGCATTTTTTGACGTTTTAAAGTGTCAAATATTTTCAAAGATTTTTAAAATTTACAAGTTTTTCTCATGGTAACAAGAAAAGTAAATAATATTTTCCTAGTTACAAATCCAAAAATAAGCCAATAGTCATTTGATTTGATTTTTTAATTTTTTTTATTTATCTATAAGTATATCTACAATATGTTTTGTTATTTATAAGAAGCTAAAGACGGAAAATCACAGATTTGTTAATTTTCTCGTTAATTGTGTGCTAAACGCAGCCTACAGACCAAATTTCAACTTTATAAAACTTCGGGAAGTACTCTACAATTTTGATGATCATCAGTGAGTGAGTGACGAATTTAATAAAATTTACATATCAATAATATCGAAAGCAATAGTGCTATAAAATTGAAATTTGGTACATTTCATAAGACTGGTGACTACATTCTATCCTGGCAATTTGAGCTCTTAAGTATTATCCAGACCGAAGTGATCAGGGTCTAAAAATAGGCCGAATTGCTTCGAGAAAAGATACAACAGTGTTCTGTTTGTTTTGCTTCGCTCGTCTTGGCGGGGACACTGGCGCACTGCCCCAGATTTTAATAATTTTTTTTATTAAAAACTGATGTTTTGATCATTTTATTAAGCAATATACATACATTGTAGATATACTTATAGATAAATAAAAAAAATTAAAAAATCAAATCAAATGGCTCTTGGCTTATTTTTGTATTTGTAGCTAGGAAAAAATTATTTACGTTTCTTGTTACTATGAGAAAAATTTGTAAATTTTGGAAATCTTTGAAAATATTTGACACTTTAAAACGTCAAAAAATGTCTTTTCGATTATTCGCTTAATGACGGCAATTAAAGGTACTTACGGCTAATTTTCGGTAGGCAACCCGGGAGCAATCTATTACATTTCCATTAAGGATTCACTAAAATTAAGTTTCATTAAAAAAACAGATACCTGCAGAAATCAGTTGCGGGATCTTAGACTATTATCTAAAGTATTCCAGATTAACGCCGATTGTGATTATAAGGTCCCGGAACGCTCTGGGGACCCAAAAAACATCCAAAATAAACTATTCAACTGATTTTAAACTATTCCAGATTAACATAGGCAATGTTGTATTATCCATCAGGGTCCTGGAGTCACCAAAAACTTCAAAATTAACTACTCAACTGGTTTTGAAATTTTTTTACTGTTTGGAAGATAAGTAATTTCAGGATGACATAGGCTATATTATATTAGGTGGCGCAGGATTCTAAAGAAATTTCTTCTCAAATACTATAGAACGGCTAGACACTTTGTAATCTGACTGATTCTACAATCCGGCGACGGCAGACACACTGGAAGCAAATTGTTACAATATTAATATTGTAAGTTGTGTGTGTGTGTGTGTTATCGTCGTATGATGAACAATCGGACAACAAGCGATTTCTTGCTGCGAAATAAATAGGTATTCTATTTAAAAGTCTCGTTAAGGAAAAATTTTATGTAAGAATAATAATGATTCTGCACTATGTAGCATTTAACATCGACTATATATTATATCAGTGTTTCCCAATCTTTTTGATGGCTCAGAAACTATAAATTTGATATGAGTATAAATCTTAATTTGATATATTCTTGAAAAATCTTTGACTACCTTTTATAAGTTTTTGCCCAGAAAATACCTTCTAAATCTTATTTCAAGCTATGTTTATTTTGCGAGATAAATTTTTTATTTGTTGTATGACGAACACCTACAGAATCAAAATTACTATGTTTGCTTTTTAGTCTGTTCATTAATAATAAATGCAGAATTCTCAGTATTATACAAACATACGTAACTCGATATTTACGTAAATATACAAATATCTACATATAGAACATACAGGGTGTTAAATAGAAAGTTGTCTTAATTATATGATATATATATATATATATATATATATATATATATATATATATATATATATATATATATATATATATATATATATATATATATATATTAGGTCGTTGCAAAAGTTCGTGCGGGCACCTATGGATGACGACAGCATTTAAAGTAAAATAAATATTTGTCTGTAAATTGCGTAATATGGTGTAATATTGAGTAATATAACCGTTTTATGATTTATTGGAATCGCAGTGTCGTACTAGTTTTCTGAAGCATTTGTGGAGCTTATTTTCAAAAATCAATTTCTAACAAAGTGTAATTTTCGAGTAAAATGAGAATTTCTATATCTAACGCCAACAAAATTTTTACGGATTTGTTACCAGTGAACAACAAAGTTGGGATGCTATAAAGAAGAACCTCAGTCAGTATAAAAATCTAATTCAAACTAATCCCCTTAAAAATGTGTTCTCAAAAAAAAAAGAAAATTCATTTTGAAAATAAAATTACAAAAAGAAGTAATAAATTCATTGCCTAAAATGAAAATAAAAATGAATAATATTCCATGTTTTTCCCACGCAATTAGTATTATGTTAAATTTTAACCCCAATGAGTCACATTCTGCCGCTTTTTTCATCTACAACTTGATTTCTTTTTTTTTGTTATGGCTTTCTCAAAATTGTTTGTAAAAATTAAATTTTAAAAATTTTTTCTAGCTTCATATAAATAAAGTCATCTTACTTTGTTTGAAAATGGGCCTTTAGGCTTGAAACAATTGTCAAAATTAAAAAATAAACGTGATTTTTTTGCTAAGTAAAATATTTGCTTTATTTTATAAAAATATGGAATAGCATAAAGTAATTTAGACTTATATGTTATATATTTTTCTCTTTTCCTTCGGCTTGTAGCACTTTCTTCTATTTGCTTCCGCTATATCTTTTAGACACTAATGGTACTAACACACTACTCATATTATCCATGATACTGCTGTAACCGTGCAACAGAAAATGAGTTAAAAAGCTTAAAGTGTAATATTTTTTGTTGGGTTTTCCGTTCCAGTTGTATTTTTTCTTTTCTAAGGTACCTTTATAAACGTTAAAAATTTCAAAATAACGGTCATTATTTAATTCCAGAAATTAAAGATATTTCAGTTTAAAGATAAAATTTCAGAAATTGCGTTTTGAAAACAAATTTTTATTCAGATATTTCTTTTTGAAAATAGACTTAAAATTTGATGCCCTTTTTAGGTACTTTGTAGTCAGTTTTGGAAAAAGATTTTCGTTTAGAATAATGGTTTTCTAAATAAAGTTTACAATTCTATATTAATCTTAAAATCAGTTTTTTCTTAGAAATTGCTGTTTGAAAATAAACTCCACATTTATTAAAATATGGATGTTGATAAAGTGCATATTCACCTCTGTATTTTATTCATGTTTCATCAAAAAAAGTCAGCCGCTGAGACTACAAGAATACTTGGCGAAACTTATGATGAATCTGTTGTATCTGAATGTACATGCCAAAAGAAGTTTCAGCGATTTACAAGTGGCGATTATGATTTAGACGACAAACCTCGTTCTGGTAGGTCTCAAACTCTAGAAACTTACAAATTGCAAGTGTTATTTTATTACGAATTGCTGAAACTTGGTGAAACAATTACTGTAGATCGTTACAGTGCACAATTGAATAAAGTAAATAAAGCAATCAGTGAGAAACGACCATTTTCTGGTCATGGTTCTCGCCCAGTCACATTGCTTCACGACAACGCTCGGCCGCATGTCGCTTCAACCACTATGGATACGATATTGAAAATGAACTGGTAAGTCCTACCACATCCGGCGTATAGCCCAGATATTGTTCCGTTTGACTTACATTTGTTTCGCTCAATGCAGCATTTTTTGTCTGGACAAAAATTTAAAAACTTCGAAGAAGTAAAGAAAAATAGTGGATGATTATGATTTTATTGCCTCCAAAGACGAATGTTTCTATCGCCGCGTTATATACATTTGTTACCCGAAAAATGAGCAAGAGTTGTGGAAAATAATGAGGAATATTTTGATTAAAAATTGTAGTTTTATTTGATGTATTTTTAGACGATAAGGTATTCAAAAACCGTACGAACTTTTGCAACGATCTAATATATATATATATATATATATATATATATATATATATATATATATATATATATATATATATATATATATAGATTCAGATGAACACCAAAATCATGTCAACGAGCACATAACTTTTTTGCAAGGCTATCATATGTTGTCAAATATATCTGTTTCTACTGTGTATGAGTTCCTACCAAGATACATATATGCCACATCAAATAGAATAAGTGTTTCCTAGCTTCCAGATTCGATTATTGTATCGTATTTTATTTCGATGGAAATTATTTTGAAAATGTTTCTCACTAACAATTTGGCCATGACGATTTCTGTAGTCATTAGTTTTTAACAACCAAATTGTATTCGATTAAAAATGTCTAATCTAATGGAAACTTTTGGGATCTGTTGAATGACGGTATAGGACATCTGGTATTAAAAAATCATACTATTTTTAAAGTGCATTTGCCGAAATGTCATTTTTGAGTTAAATCTTGTAGATCTGCATGTACATACAATTGAATCAATTCTCCAGTTGTTTCATGACGTTTATCATTTAAATTTAACGTATGTATACTGTAAATTGCAATATTCATTAACTCATTCGTGCATTTTTTCATATTTTTACCACATTTTAAGTGTTTTACAGATGTAAAATTTTCTCTTTTTCAACAAAATACCTTTGCTTTGGATTTGTGTCAACCCAAGTCTAAATTCTTTAATTTGTTTCCCTTATTATAGCACTGATTACTATATATAGAACTAATATTAATGCACTTTTTCGTCAGTCATTTTTAATAGGCTCCGTCTATTTGATAAATCCCAATAGGCGAATCAAACTGTTAAATTTACTTTATTTACAACTATGTTGATATTTTTTTCTACATTCACACAATGAGCCATTTAGTTTAGACAGCCTTTCATTTGTCACCCTGTAGAATTGTCCCACTGCCTACCCGGGGTAAAACGCACAGACCACCAGGGTAATCGACCGACTGGGCATAGAAAATGTTTGGTGGTGCACGATACAAATATGATTACATAGTTGAGTAAACAATTACAATTTTCATATTGTTTTCGATAAATTTAATTAATACAGCAAACAATACATAGTCGTGCTGTTGTTGACTAAATCATTGCTCGATATTGGATTGGATCGATATAATAATAAGAGATGTGTAGCTGATTGGTTTTTTTTGTTATTATTATATTAATAAATAAATACCCCTGTCGCAGCATCCTGCATAACATAGCGAATTTCCATTTACAAAAGTACGTTTTTCTCGGAAACTAGTTGATATAGAGTAATTGTAAATAAAAAAAAACTTTCTTTATGTGATTTTCCCGCCTCATTCCGCCAAATTTTTTCAAAAAAATGCCCAAAAAACCGTAGACGTTTTCACGAAATTTCTTAAAAATAAGATGTTTCGTTCTTGAGTTATCGTGCGGACACTTAGTAAACTTATATATATATATATATATATATATATATATATATATATATATATATATATATATATATATATATATATATATACGTGTGTGTGTCCGCACGATAACTCAAAAACGAAACATCTTATTTTTAAAAAATATCGCGTAAACGTTTCGTGAAAAAAATTTGGCGGAATGAGGCGGAAAAATCACATAAAGTTTTTTTTATTCACAATTACTCTATATCAACTAGTTTCCAAGAAAAACGTACTTTTGTAAATGGAAATTCGCTATGTTATGCAGGATGCTGCGACAGGGGTATTTTAATAACAGATGCGTTTATGTACAGGGCCGGTGAGAGAAATAACCGGTGAAATATCTATTATACAAATTATGTGTATTTTTATCACCAATTAAACATATACGTATTTTTACTTGACACTAGTTCTAATTTTACCACCAGAGGCGCAACTGAGAATCTTTGCCTTACCAATACAGAATTTAATATTTTGAGCTAAATTTTTTAACGGTTGCGAAAAAAAATTTAGAACGGAATTTATTTTCCAAACGTAACAAAACATTTCGACGGTACACCGAAAGAGTGACAACACAAAAATTTACATTTTCGAGTTTATTGTGTAAATGTATAGCAAAATTTGCATATTTTTATGTCCCAGAACGACATATTGCTACTTCCAAAATTAACCGCTAGAAGGCGGTTTTGTCGTTTTTTCCTTACTTCAAAGTAGCGAATTTTTTTTATCAAAATCTTTAATGTTATCAAAATTAACTTGTTATTTTTATTGTTGGAATACAAGGTGAGTACCAACGGGTTATCTCCAAAAAAATTTTGAAAATTTTAGAAATCCGAAACTATGATAACTTTTGAAGTAAATAATAAAACTTTTGAATAGAGATATTGAAGTAGCTGTTTTTTTTTTGAACTGTGTCACTCTTTCTGTGTACCGACGATTTTACCTTTTTAAATTCTCTTGCTGAAGAAAATAACCATTCGACACGGAAACAAAACTAAAGTTGGACCTTTATTCAAGGGCTTATCCGGCATGTACTTAGTTGATGTTTTCCTTCTTAATCCAAGTTTTTAGTTTACTGTGTGTTCTCTTTTTCTTCTTATTATATCTTTAAATTCACCATCCATGTTTTAAATAGGAATTTATAATACATAAAAGTATTGCTGTTGATATTAACCTTTTAACATGTACATTCAAATTATTAGAAAAAATTCAATCACAAAATCCACAGTTTTTAATAGATATGTATTTACCTTATTATGTTGACAAATTCTATTAATAATTGTCTTTTTTATTTTAGCTATATTCTTCTCGTATATAAATAACATTTGCTTCACGGTTTCATGTAATTTTTAATGTGGTTTTAAATTTTTTACCTATATAAAACAAAACAAAAAACAAATAATAGGACAAATATTAATTACTATTTGATTTTAAAAATGTAATATATAAATTAACATGAATTATTACCTATTTTTCTCAAATATCAGTCAAATATCAGCACCGAATCTATATGTCAACATTTCAACACAAAGACGAGTTGATTTGAAATTCTGATTGTTGAAATATTAGTTTAAATTCAAGCTAATTTGGCAGTATTGTACATACCTGTGGTGCTATCTGGTTAAAAACGCTGACACAATAGAATTTTTAAAATAAAAAATTATTAAATATATTTAAAGAATTTTTTTAAATAATTAAATTATTAAAAATATTAATAATTTTAAAAATATTATTATAATTTTTTAACGTAATGTGTTAAATAAAGAGATTAAAATAATGTGCAGTTAATGGGCAAAAAAAATCAATTCTACTACAATTTGAATTTGAAAGCAAAAATAAATTTTCGAAAACAAAATAACAAATCTAATCTACTTATACTAGAGATATTATGTTTACAAATGGATAAGGCTATTTGTGCACTACCAAAAATATAATTTTAAAATTTTATTTAATCAAAGAAATATTATAGTTTAATTAATTAAATTTAATAATATTACATTTATATAACCGTAGAAATTTATTAAGGCATTATTCTGAATATTTATCCAAAGAAATTTGAAATATGATAGGTAGTAGAAGTACTAAGTGTAGTAATACCCTTAAAATACGTGTATAATCAAAATAAATAAAAATAGGATTTTTCCAATACAACAGAAGGAGATAACACGATAAAAAGAGACTCTATATAAAAATTATTTTTGATTTTTCTTGAAAACCAGTTTATACAGAGGAAAAGTTTAAAAAGCTCGCTAATATAACTTCTTACAATTTTTTTGATAGTATAACAAAATTTTTGAAAAAGTTATAAATTCTGATCAAAAAACACAAAAAAAGACTTTAAAGCCCAAAATATCCGGTCTGTGGCATCGGATGTGTCTGGCTAACGAACTTAGGCGAGCGAAATCGAATTCAAACCTACACACCAAATTTCATAAGCATTAAACGTTTTGTTCGAGAGTTATCGTGTACACACATAAATACATATATATATATATATATATGTTTATATATATATAAATTTTAGTGAAGTAGATTTTCGGGTTCTAGAGGCTCCAAAACAAATTTCTGCCATAGTCCCGGGCTTAGGTCTTACCATAAGAGCTGCTGTAATAGCTGAATTTTCATTCTGAAAATTCGCTAAAAAAATAAAAATAAAGAATTTTTTTTTCATGTGTTTTTAAAAATTGAATTTTAATTAAAAAATAGTTTCTGAATATTGCCTACCATTGAAATTTTATTGGGCTGACCGGAGAGTTCTAAAAACAAAATTTTTTAAGGAAAACCAGAGGCAGCAGTTGCTTCACAACCTTTTCCCTGTCTGTGCCACTGGAAAATTGTATCCTTCTAGAAGTTCTCAGATTTATCGGTGAAAAACTTTTCAAGATTTTTTTTTACGCCGACCTGATCTGAATAGGGCATTGGCGTTGTCCTGTTGGCAATACGAGCAATACTTGTCTGAATTTATCGGCTAATTATTTTATAGAGACCCGTAACACAGGAATCCTTGTCAAATGGTTCCACCAGACACAGAGCATTATAGACCGGGAGATAATAACAGAAAACCTTCCGCGATTTTCGCACTTATGCCTCGGGAGTATTGAAAGATATGAAAATTTTAAGAAATTCAAGGATAAATTTGAGTTTTATATCGAAAATTAAGTTTCTTTGTAAACTTGCATAGAAAAAAGGGAATTTGATACGATTTTCGCACTTATGTCAACTGACTGTTAGAATGTTATCATCATGAAATGCTTATTAATAGAATTGATATAAGTTGCGACAAAATTTTGCAAGAATTTAATTTTCTCCATCGCTTAACCACACTTAGTCATGCCGGCTAATTCTATGCTTTATGTATATGCTTTTTTAAACAATGCGAGGGTTCATTAATTTATTTGAATAAGAGTTTATTCACGAGTGAAATTGTTGTTCGGCATGCTTACTTTTAAAGTTGACTGAATCAGAATAAAAAGCTTTAATTAAAAAAAAAATGGAGAAATTAATCCTACCTTGCCCTTTCTTTAAACACAGTATCTGCTTGATCGTTACTTATTGTTAGTATGATTACCTAGTTACGAAACAAAGAAATATCTCTTTTCATCAAGGTTTCGCTAAATATATTACTTATTGCCCTTTTTTTTGGTAAATAAAAAAGGAAAATTTTGTCTTCATTGTATTAACCTTTCTGAAAAGTGTTTGATATTTAATATGAAAGTTCAAAGAAAAACTATGTAAATCTAATTGCATTGCAGTTTTAAAATACACAAGGGACAATGGATAAGCTTCCTTAAGGGCGAATTTTGGCTTCAAGAAGTTTTAAGTTCGTACTTTATCTATATGCAAGGTCTGAACACGACCAATAAATAAAAATATAGATTTACCCAGAAACTTTCATTTTATTACAATAAAGTAGGGACTAAGGAACAGAGATAGGTAATATACTAAATCAGACTAAAATGTTAATAATAATACGAAAAATCTTAACCAACGGTGTGGCCGAATGTTCTAAGGAGCTGGTAGTTGCAGACTGGTAGGTCGAGGGCTCTGATAGGTGAAGATTTTCTGCAGTTTCCCTTCACAATTTCAGATGAATATCGGCATAATTTCTTCAAATAAGTCGGCTGCAGACCTGCCAAATCCTAGTTTTCGCAACATTTCAATTTTATTTTCCGTAATGAATAAGACAATCGGTGTAAAACTTTTTTAGTGTATTATACGTGATCTGAGGTACACCCAAACCCTTTTATTTTTTAATTTAAAACCAAAATGGCTTTTTAAAGGAATATAAATTGAATTGTTAATAAAAAATTTATTTGTTAACCAATTTCAAAAATCTGTCTAAGAAGTTACAGGTAAAATATCAAGTCAGTCGGATGAAAATCGCTGAAGCTATCTTGCCCACCGTTTTGGAAAATGTACTTTCGAGTAAAACGCATGTAAAGTTTTGGAAAATGTACTTTCGAGGAAAACGCATGTAAACGTGTTTTTGCACGATCGTGTATTTTCATGCATTTACCGATGCTGTTGACAATGCTGGTAAGTTACATTTCCCGAACGTTTCTTTATATCCATGGAAACCAAAAAATAACAGTGCGGTAAGTGAAATAGATGCGTGGTAAGTGAAATTAGCTCAAAAATGATTGTAATTATTTATTTATATTGAAATTAAAAATACAATTTGAACAATTAGGAAAATAAATCGATTAATATGAAAATTTTCACTAGTTTGCATATTATTATTATTATTGTTGGCATTAGCCTTCATATTTTATTGACATTCCAGAAGGTCGTTCAATCATTAAAATTTTCTGTGGTTTTCATAATCTTCCTTTCATTTTACGAGAATAAATTTGCAGCCAAAAATAAAATGCTTCATCAATTTCATTATTCTCACTAATATTGTCGTTTAACAAACCATTTTCCTCAATTTTTTTAATAGAAAATTCAAAAAAAAAAAAATATTCACGCCAATGAAATATTGACACTAAATTTTTTATTTACAAATGAATTGTCAATTGTCACTACAAAGATTCGAATTAGTTGCTATAAATATTGATAATATTTATTTATTTATGGCATTCTATCTCATAACATACACGGAGAGAAAATTCCTATAAAAATTACTGTGCTCATACTACAATCGACGTGTAACAGGCGAACATATCCAATTTTTGTACGGTAATTTTTATAATTTTACTTTTATTTATTGTAAAATACTATTATGGTTTTGTGTGTTTATAGCTGATATTAATGTCATCTGTGAATTATTGATGGAAGTATAACTGACGAGTAATGAAAAAAGGTTACGGACACTAAAATGCTGCGTGCAGCGAAACGGTATATTTGAATGTTTTCAACCGCTCGAAGTCATTTCAGAAATCGGATTCAAAACGATTTTTAAAATATTTCCGTTGGCGTTGTCATAATAATTCCTTTTGGGTATCATTTTAGAGATGTTAATACATCATTTAAGCTAATTATAAAAGAGAACAAAGCTTTTTTTTCAAAATAATATAATGCCCTATGTTTGTAGTTGTACATTGCAATAAGCCAATTTTTATACGTAAAGTTTGACCTTTTTCCTGAAAAAATAATTTTTATTAGATACATCAAGTGATTTCCATAATTGTAAACAATTTGTTTATTGCTGTGGTTGACTATAAATATATATATATATATATATATATATATATATATATATATATATATATATATATATATATATATATATATATATATATATATATATATGTTGCTGTCATAACTATATAATGAAAAAAAGTATGAATAAAGATGAAAAATATGAAAATGATTAATAAAAATAGAGATCGAAATAAGAGAATACTATATATGAAAACATATATATATATATATATATATATATATATATATATATATATATATATATATATATATAAGTAGATAGGCTATACGGGCACGAGCACACCGTAGAACCTCAATTTTCCGGACTACTTTTTTGACCGTGTTAAGAACCGTGTAGTTTGGGGTCCTACTGTACCTAGTATATGAATTGACCTTTGACCCGGCACGTACTGAGTACATGTATTTAAAATTTGTTGTTGACATTTGACCCCAACACTCGCTTATACTGTTAGCCTTGAAATTCCTAAGAGGTGAGTCAATACCAGCGACCAAATTAATTTATGTTAACCCATTATGCATCATCACAATTTACTTATAACAATTTCATTTTGTGTTAACCCATTACCAGCCAAACCTAACGCATGCGCAGATTGAATTTAAGTACACGACGCATGCGCAGACTGAATTTTAGGTTACAATTTGATAGATGGGGTACACTACCGCGTCAAAAATGTGGGGTTACCCTAACTCGGGGGTGGCTCCAAACTTTTGACACGGCAGTGTACTTAAATTTTTGGTACACTGCCGTGTCAAAAGTGCGGGCCCCCCTGACCAAAAAGGTATCCGATCACTTTTTGAAGCGTACTGTACGTGCAAACCTTGGCCCCAACACACGCTTGCCTTAATTGCGTCATCTTAAACGAACTATCACGTCAAAAAATGTGGGGAATACCCTAACTCGGGGGGTGGCCCCAAATTTTTGACGCCGTACTGTACTTAAATTTTTGGTACACTACCGTGTCAAAAGTGCGGGCCCCCTGAGTAAAAAGGTATCCGATCACTTTTTGAAGCGTACTGTACGTGCAAACCTTAACCCCACCACGCGCTTACCTTAATTGCATCATTTTAAACGAACTACCAAGTCAAAAATGTGGGGAATACCCTAACCCACGGGATGGCCGCTAAATTTTGTGGGGGCACTGTACCAAGCGCTAGCCGCAATCATGACTTCAGACTCCAGACTCCAGATTTCTGACCGCTACTGTACTGTAAATCGAGTGTCTACTGTACTTTTCAACAAGTTTAAGCCTGTTTTCAGCAAAGTCAGCACTTTTTTAATTTGTTTATTTATATAAGTTTTAATTTAAAAAAAATGTTTATTTAAGATTTTGATGACTCAGCAATTTCTTTGTTTGGATTTCAAATACGAAATAGTCTTCTTGGAATTTTTAATTTATGGCCTGATTGTTGAATTATAATTATAGTATGATTCATACAAGCGGGGATTTTTGTTATTTTTTTTTTTAATGATTTTTTATAAATTTGATAAATAATTTTTTTATGTTGATTGTTTCAGGTGCCGGCATGAATCGAAATCAACGTAAAAGATCTGATAGAATTCAATGGGCTGACGTGGAATCCGCATTTGCAAGTCGAATACGAACGGGAGTGGTTACTAACATAACACACATAGAACCAAAGGACTTTTTAGACGACGCTACATCGATGTTCACTCGGCGAATACAAAATATATTAAAAAAATACTTAACGATAAAAGTTAACACAACGTTTTGCGGGTTATTTGTGAAAACTGATGGTGACGAGGACAAATACGACATGAAACATTTCAATACACCAAATATCATAATAGATCGTGGAACAAACCTAAAACAATGCTTCGTGGAACATGTACGGGAACCAATTTTGAGAAAATTGAGCGAATTTGCCGAGTCGGGGAGCGGATGGGCTTTATCAAGCATAATCAACCTAGCCGTGAACGTGAACAAATACACACCTTTCCGTGGATCAAGCTACATCGAATTACCGCAGGAAATAAAACGAAAACAAGCATGTATCAACGTTAAAAACTTCGACGATGATGCCTGTTTCGCGTGGGCAGTGGTATCAGCACTTTATCCGGCAAAGCGAGGGTGTGTTAACAGAACATCAGCGTACCCACACTACTCAACGGTGCTAAATTTAGACGGGATACAATTTCCAATGACAATTCAGCAAGTGAGCAAATTCGAGAAACAGAATCCAACAATATCAGTCAACGTGTTTATACTAAAAAAACAAAATGGACATTTCGAAACCGTACCTGCTGCGCTAACGAGAGAGAAGAAACAAAACCACATAAATCTACTAATGATCCAGAACGAGTATTACGAGGATGAGGATAACGAACAGGATAACGACAACGATCAAGATTTACGCTACCATTTCTGCTGGATTAAGGACTTATCGCGACTTGTATCAAGACAATTATCAAAACGTGGCCACCACCATTACATCTGCGATCGATGCCTGAATTACTTTCGTACAGAAGATAAACTGATAAAACATACAGAAGACTGCGTGAACATGAACAACTGTCGGGTGATAATGCCAGAAGGGAAAAGCAAATACATATCGTTCAAGAACTACAGCAACAAGAAACGTGTTCCATTTATAATTTACGCGGACGTCGAATCATTCCTACAACCTGTGACGGATAACGAAAATCGGAAAAACACGACAACGTATCAACAACATCGGGCATACAGTATCGGTTACTACTTTCACTGCTCCTACAACAACCAGTTAAGTTACTATAGATCATACCGCGGGCCAAATTGCGAAAAATGGTTCGCGGAAGAATTGGCAACGTTACGTGAAAATATCTTGGAACCCATATACGACAACATAATACCAATGAACGAGTTAACACCAGAGGAACAACAGCAACTTAAACAACGAAGTACCGGGTGCCACATCTGCGAGAAACCATTCAAACCTGAGGATATTGTGGTTCGTGATCATAACCACTTCACCGGCGAATACAATGGACCTGCGCACAAAGGATGCAACTTGAATTATAAGGATTTTCATATGATTCCTGTTGTATTCCACAACTTGAGTGGTTATGATGCACATTTCGTAATAAAGGATATAGCAACAGCATTCGAGGGACGTGTCGACTTACTACCAATCAACAAGGAACGATATATTGCATTCACTAAACATGTTACGGGCAGCGAAATTACATTTAGATTCATCGACTCTTTCCGATTTATGGCATCAAGTTTGGATAAATTATCTTCATATCTCAACGAGTTCAACATAGTTAAATCACAATTTCCGGATACCGACTACAAATTACTTACACGCAAAGGTGTTTTTCCGTACGACTACATATCAGGCTGGGATAAATTGGAAGAAACATGTTTACCATCACGGGAGAAATTCTACAATCGACTCAACGACAACGATATCACCATGGATGATTATACACACGCACAACAAGTTTGGAACTCGTTCAACATACAGACGCTTGGAGAATACTCGGATTTATATATGAAAACGGACATACTACTACTCGCGGATGTTTTCGAGAATTTTCGGGATACATGCATGCGCACACACGGATTGGATCCTGCTCATTACTACACGACACCGGGACTTACGTGGGATGCAGCCTTAAAATATACAAAAGTGGAGTTGGAACTGATATCTGATGTGGATCAATTATTATTCATTGAACGTGGTATTCGAGGTGGATTGAGCCAGTGTAGTAACCGATACGCAACAGCAAACAATAAATATATGAACACCTACGATCCGGATGAGGAATCAAAATACCTGATGTACTACGACGTGAACAACTTGTATGGATGGGCAATGTCACAATACTTACCAACGGGAAATTTCAAATGGATGGATAATACCGAGATAGATGTTCAACAAATACCTGATGATTCACCAATAGGATATTTACTGGAAGTGGATTTGGAATACCCGAGAGAACTGCACGATAAACACAACGATTTACCATTATGTCCAGAGAGAATGTGTGCACCCGGTACTAAACAGGAAATGTTACTGGCAACGCTATACAACAAACAGAAATACGTGATACGCTATCGGAACCTGAAACAATGTCTACAACACGGGATGAAAGTAAAGAAAATACATAGAGTGCTACAATTCGATCAATCACCTTGGCTCAAATCCTACATAGATTTAAACACAGCTCTAAGACAAACGGCGGGAAACGAATTCGAGAAAAATCTCTACAAGCTACTCAACAACGCGGTCTTCGGGAAAACGATGGAAAACGTACGGAAACACTCGATTGTGAAACTGTTAACGAAATGGTATGGACGATATGGTGCGGAAGTTATGATAGCGAAACCGAATTTCCACAGCCGCACCATATTTGACGAGAATCTTATTGCAGTCGAACTACGAAAAACGGAAGTGTTTATGAACAAACCAATATACGTCGGGCAAGCAATTCTGGATATTTCGAAAACATGTGTCTACGATTTTCATTACAACTACATACAGCCAACGTTCGGGAACAACAGCAAATTACTCTACACAGACACGGATTCATTGATTTACGAGATAAAATGCCCAGATATTTACGAAATAATGAAACGAGATATTCAATACTTCGATACGTCGGATTACAACGCGGATAATCAATATAACATGCCAAGAGTCAATAAGAAAATACCCGGGTTAATGAAGGATGAGCTAAATGGTCGAATCTTTACAAAATTTGTGGGCTTAAGATCGAAAATGTATAGTTGTCAAGTGGACGGCGAGGATCACACGAAGAAAGCGAAAGGTGTAAAGAACTCTGTGGTTAAGAAAACGATAACTTTCAACGATTACGTGGACTGTCTAAAACACAATACAATCATAAACCGACAACAAAACCTGATACAATCGAAAAAACATAACGTGTATAGTGTAACTCAGAACAAGGTGGCGCTCAGCCCGTACGATACGAAACGACATATTGTGGAGGGGGAAACGGATACTTTAGCATGGGGACATTACTCATTAAATTAGTACGCAAGTGGAAATGGCATCGTCATCATCGGCTTACTGGAAACGGCTACAAATATTTTCAAGTGAACTGGATAAACTACGTAAACGGGTTGATACCTACGAAAAAACAATTGATGCTATTGTAAAAATGCAAAATTTGAAATTGTCTGAACCGGAATCAATGGAGTGGGATAAAATGGATGTTTCAATTGGTGAATTTTTCGAACGTGAACCAATGCTACTGAACGAACTGACTTTGGAAACATTTCTTCAAATCTACAAGTGGATCAGTTTGAATGTGTTGAAAAGTTATGGTGCGAAAATCATACAACGCGCCTGGATTTGGTTACCATCCGATTATCGAGCCATGTTTCAAGAATGTGAACCATGTTTTGAACATTATAATCGACCATGGTAACAAGATCATATTGATGGACCACCTGGTTTGAAAATTCGCTGTGAAATGTGCAAGAATGGTGTGAAAATGGAGGAAAACTTTCAACCGCCTGTTGGTGAACCATTGACATTTGCAACACGGATTTCACACGTTGAAGACATATTTCTGACTCATCCTTATTTGTATACAAAAGTCAGAAATTTCGATATGTTATTATACTTAACAAAACAACTATTGAAATATGATATTTGGGTGCAACATCTGTATGCATATATGATACCCGAATATGCACAACGAATTTGTCAAGTATGGGATCAGTTACCTGAAAACTTGAAACAATTACGTTCGGGTGTTATTGAATATATAAACAAATCATACAATTTTTAATATTTATTTATTGTAAAAAATATTTCATATACATTTATTGTAAAAAAAATATTTCATATACAAACATTTATTGTAAAAAGTATTACATATACATTTATTGTGAAAATATTTTGTATTCATACTTATATTTTAAAAAAATAAAGAACAATAATTATTTACATATATGTGTTATTTATTTGAAAAAAACCTTTTTATCTTACAGATTATCAAAAATTAGATTGTTTAAACAATATCAGATTCTTGAATCCAGCTGTTGTTATCCGATGGGAAACCAAGCCACTTGACCAATACTTTCCCATCACGTCTCTTCAGAATTAGTTCCACGAGGTACACATCAGGATATTTAACTTTCTGTAGTTCATACTCGTAAAAGCTGCCTCGGATAGGCCGTTGATTGATATCTTCAAGTAGATATGTGACCGGATTTGTATGTTTAACTTTGACGATTTTAAAAATTTCTGTAGACCAATTCGGTGTGTAGCCTTTTTCAAAGATTGATTTAAATTTACTAATTCGAACAAAGTCGTTAACTTTATACTTGGCTGCACCAGCAATTTTTATATTACTGTATACATTAGATAATAAATATGCTTCATTATCAGCAGTGACATCTCGTGGAGCCATTTTGATTGTACGATGCTTTGTTCTATTATATTCATCAACTAAATCGTTAATTAATTGCAACCATTTATAATTACCGTTTAGAGAAAAAGCACGCCAAAGTTTATTCTTAATGGTACGATTAAAACGTTCAACGATTGAAGCTTTTAACGTACTATATGTAGAATAATGATTAATATTATGTTTTTCCATTAACGCCTTAAAGTTACTATTAAAAAATTCTCGGCCGTCGTCTGTTTGAAGGTGCGTCGGTGTGCGCTTGCTCTGTTTGAATATTGATTCCATGGCAGCAGTAACAAGCACTCCAGATTTATCTTTTACCGGTACAGTCCAAGCATACTTCGAAAATGTGTCAATAGCTGTCAACAGGTACCTATATCCATGATTTTCTTTCGTATAAGCACCCATTTCAACAAGATCAGCTTGCCATAAATCATCGATACCCTTAGTTATAACACGACGCCTTTTGAAATTTTTACGAGCCGGTTTGTGTAATTCGCTTACAACTTGTTCTTTAACTTTACTCATCTTGAACTGTTGGCATGGTATTTACAGTGAGTTGCTTATATAGGTTCGAAATAAATTGTATTTTATTTTCTAATTGCTTAAATTTAACGTGAAATTCCTCTTTAAATACCGCATTTGCAATAGTTTCCATTACCATTTTCAACTCATTATCCATGTTCTCCAAATGACTAAGTTTTGCGGTCACAATTGATTCAAATTGTTTATGTGAATTTTCAAGTGTTGTCATACCGTCCGAAATTTTAGCAAGCGCTTCATTAAGAAAAGCCAAGTTAACAGCATCAGCTTTATGTTTAGGTGTGCGAACGTTTGTCAGACGTTTACCTTTCATATCATAATCACCATTCGTTGTTAAATTAATGGAAGCGGCTTTTCCGCCACTGCTGAATCGACCGAATTTGTCAACGCTCATGTTTGAAATGACTATCTAATCAGGTTGATCACCTGTATTTATTCTATTACATCAGCCTCGCGCAATTCCTCTAAAATGGCTTGTATCTCATTTTGATGATTGGTGTGTCCAGCTTGCTGTGACGCAACCAATAATATTAGCCTATCGATAAGTTCGTCTATATCATTCCAATAACGATAATCAATCGTTCGATTAGCATCATAATGCATTAAACCGGAACCGGTTGGTTGTCGTTTGGGTGTTGACGTGTACCTTGGTGACGATGGAAAAAGTTTTTTTATAATTATTCTATACTTATAACTTTGATTTGAATTAACTGGTGCATTAATATTATAACTTCTTTTATGCGCATTAGTATTTTTTAAAATGGTCTTATAAGTATCTAAATCCGACTCTGTGTATACATGATGATTTGGATATTTTTTAAACATTAACTCAAAGAGACCTTCAGTACCGGGGTAAACGATGTTGTTAATAATAAAATTATCATCAATTATATCCAATTCAGAATTACCAATCATCCATTTATTTGTTCGCTCATCTATACGCGGTCCATAGGTACGATCAAGGGTTCTTTTAGCTCTACGTGTGGTTGCTAACGTGAGATATTTTTCAGCTAGTGCACCAACATAGGGTTTTGCTGTAGGTTGACTACTTTGTTCCATCACATAAGGTGTTGCTGTAGGTTGACTTGTTGTAGGTTGACTACTTTGTTCCATAAGCGTTGACCTAAATATCTCAGTATCATCATCATTATTATCATTACTAAGAAAATGTGACTTTATATCGACATCAGAATCGGTTGAAAAACGTGCTTTTTTAATTTTAGGTTTTTCATCTTTAAGCAAGAAACTTTTTATTGGTTCGTTTCTTATTTCAGCAGCTAGTTCTTTAAGTGGCTCCGTTATTGGCTTAAATGATTCTTGTAAATTTTTCTCTCGTTTAAACTGACTATCTTTGAGCGCACGGTATTTGGCGCGTATAGATTTTGTAGCGTTGATGATTTTTCGTTTTAGCTCCCGTTCGCTATCCATAGTGTGTGCGTGCTTATGCTATTACAGTTTACTAGCAAATGTGCAGTGTGAACGTGTACACAGCCATTTTATAGCTTTTTCGAACCGAATTGATGAACTGAACAGAGATTTCGGTCGAACCGCACACATTTTCGGTCGAACCGCACACTATTTCGGTCGAACCGCACACTATTTCGGTCGAACCGCACACTATTTCGGTCCAACCGCACACATTTTCGGTCGAACCGCATACTATTTCGGTCGAACCGCACACTATTTCGGTCGAACCGCACACTATTTCGGTCCAACCGCACACATTTTCGGTCGAACCGCACACATTTTCGGTCCAACCGCACACTATTTCGGTCCAACCGCACACGTTTTCGGTTGAACCGCACACGTTTTCGGTTGAACCGCACACTATTTCGGTCCAACCGCACTGCATCAGTAGGTATGGGGCCACTTGGCAACGCAGTGTAATTGCCTATATTCAGGGGCAAGTATTTGAATATTGATGCTGAGTAAGTATAGTATCATCTAGCAATGAACTATATGTAAATGGTAAAATGAGTTAGTCTATTTCGGTTCGAAACACAATGGTATTTCATATAGAAATAATCTATATGTTATAGATCAGTTTTTAATTTGAATAAAGATATCGAAATTTTTACGATACCTTCCGCTATTCAACTCACTGTCTTTATCTATAACCAAAAAGTTGAACCTTTCACGCCAACATTCATTGCAAATTTCTTTGAACTGATCGAATGACATGTCACTACCTACATGTTCTTGGAAAACGTGTTTGATATTAGTCAAATCTTGTTTAAATAAAACTATTAAATTAGCATTATCCCTAAGTAATTGTTTTGGTATGAAACTGTACGTCTGACAAAGATAGAAGACTGAAACATCTTTATGACGCCCCATACTGAAATATGCTCTAATATTATTTTGTTTATCCGTTGCAACATCGTCAAATATAAAAATTGAATTATTTTTTACATCTTCTGGTGCTATAACATCATCATTATTAGAAAAAGTAAAATATCCTAAACCCCTTATCGGTTTGAGAACGCGTTTCAAATACTCATACTTTGGTTGACAGAGTGATTTTGAATAGAGATAAATATTTTCAAAACTTAATCCATTCGGATGTTCTAATAAATTTAATAAAATGCTAGTCTTGCCACACCCCGAAGGACCAGAGATTATACATCTTATACTATTCGGTAATAAGGGGCCATGCTTTTTTTCAGCTAGTGTGATTGATACAAAATCCATATTTTTGATTGGCAGTTCAACATCTTGTTTTACGAAACGCATTTTTAACGCTACTGATTTATTATATAAGCGCTCAGCCCCTTATATACTTACGCGCAGTAGTCATCATGAATCACTACAGCGTGGATTGGCGCACCTTAGGTCTTGAATGTATACTCGTCAACAATGAATTTAATTGTTGCAGTGATCCACAAGTTACCGACAACAATGAAATTAAATGGTTTAACGATTCTGATGAACCATTGTTGTCAATAACTTTTAATCATATTGAAAAGGATGATATTATGCATCTATGTATTATAATTTCTAATTGTTGTAAAAAGAGGATTTATTTGATTGAAAGTGATCAAAATTGTAAATTAGCTGTTCATGAAATTGATTCATTTCAATTTTTCATGAATCTATAAATAGCTCGAATCAAATTTTATTAGCATTCAGTTCTAATGTTACGTCACAACCGGCAACAACAACGAAGTGGTCGTGGACTTGTTAATTCATTAATTAACAAATTGCCATTTGAACTTCACATACCTGGCTATCAGTATTGTGGACCGGGTACAAAATTACAAGAAAGATTAGCAAGAGGTGATCCGGGGATCAATAAATTAGACGAAGCTTGTAAGGCACACGATATCGCTTACTCGCAAAGTAAAAATCTCCCTGATCGACATAAGGCAGATTTAATTTTAGCAAACGCAGCCTGGGATCGAGTTAAATCTTCAGACGCAAAATTTGGTGAAAAAGCTGCTGCGTGGGCCGTAACAAACGCAATGAAAGCTAAAGTAAAACTTGGTATGGGTGTGAACAAAAAGGCTACACTCGGTCAAGTGCGACGAAGTGTACGCGGTACCGTTAAAAAATTAAAACGTGAACCAATTAATAATGCTGTAAAGCTTGCTCTTAAAGCGGCTAAAGTTGCAGCTAGGGGTAAAAAAATTAAAACACCACGTATTATTCCAATACCTAAAACGGGTGGTGTTCTACCACTTTTACCAATTTTTGCGGCACTTTCGGCAGCCGGTGCGCTAGCCGGGGGTGCATCAGGAATTGCGAAAGCTATTAATGATGCTAAAGCGGCACAAAAACAGTTGAATGAAAGTGAACGCCATAACCGAACGATGGAGGCTATTGCTATACGTAATGGCCGGGGTTTGTATATAAAACCATATAGAAAAGGATTAGGATTATACTTGCAACCGTATCCAAAAAACTTATAATGAAATTGCCCGAGCGGGCACTAACAGATAGAGATTTACGTAAATATGCGAAATATTTACCCCATTTTCGTGGTGTATTTATGCGTGATAATTTACCCAAACGTGGACCGTGGTATAATGAATGCGGTATTTTAAATTTAGATAGTTCTACCGGACCTGGTACTCATTGGACCTGTTACTGGAAAAATGGTAATCAGGTAGATTATTTTGATAGTTTTGGTAATTTAAAACCACCGCTTGAAGTGGCTCGCTACCTCAGTGGAAACAATATTACATACAATTATAATAAATATCAAGATTACAATTCCTATAAATGTGGTCATTTATGTTTGGAGTTTCTTTATAATAAATATTACGGTGATGGTGATAAATATTTATAAAAGAAATCAACGCTCACGTATGTTTGTCATTTCGAAAGACGAAGTCATGGCGTTCACATTAACTTTGTCGGGAAATACTTCTATACTCACTGCACACTATTTTCCGGCAATTCAACTTAGAAATCAATATGAGTGTGCTCTATTAGATTTCCAAGTATACAATTCAATTCCTAACGTAACTGCTAAAAATAATTTATTACATTACGGTGATAATGATGTAATATCATTTCCTACCGGCACCTTTGAAATAGATGATTTAGCTACATATATAAACAAAACTATTTACAACAAGTATGGTAATATAATATATAACAACGAAAATGATAAACCATACATACATCTAAGGGCTAATAATAACACACTCAAATGCGAAATAATTAGCAATAAAGCTATTGATTTCACTAAACCTAATACAATTGGTTCACTTTTAGGGTTTACTAAACGGATATTGGAACCAAACAAACTTCACTCATCTAATGAGCCTGTTAGTATTATGAAGGTGAATGCAATACGCATTGAATCTAATATTACGAGTAATGCTTATATGAATGGTATGCTAGCTCACACACTTCACGAATTTTCACCTCTTGTTGCGCCAGGGTATAAAATAGTTGAGGTACCGCGAAATATAATCTATTCACCAGTAACCGTTAGAGAGTTAACATCTCTTTCGTTGAAAATTGTCGATCAAGACGGTGATTTGGTTGACTTTCGCGGTGAAACAATCACAGTACGTTTGCATTTGAGACCATGTTAATTTACAATCTGGAGCAACCCGCCGCTAGGCTATATAATAGAGCGTTTTTACAGCCTGAGCTCATTCAGTTGAATACCATTAAACGTAAAGCATTTAAGCAACAGCGTATTTCACCTGAACGTTTAGCATTTCTTGAAGCATTGGGTCACAAAGTTAAAAGAAAATGGTATACAGCGACGTATTAAATATTCCTGGTGGCTCACAAATTGATGATAGCATTACGAACTTTGAATATCATACATATGCGCCCTTTTTACGATCCTTTAAGAATAATGACGAAGTTAGAATATTAATTCAAAACCAGGACTTGTACATTTTACCTAGTGAAAGTTTTATTTACATTGAGGGGAAAATTTTAAATAATGAAAATGCCGTTCCAGATATAAAATTGGTTAATAATTGTATTGCCTTTCTATTCGATGAAATTAGATATGAATTAAATGGGGTTGAACTTGAACGTGTTAGGTATGTTGGTCTAACATCGACATTGAAAAATTATTTATCGTTAAACGATGATGAGAGTAAACAATTACTAAATGCTGGTTGGTCGATTGATAATGATTGTACAATAAAATTACCACAAGCCAACTTTAACTTTTGCATTCCGCTTAGAAAATTATTGGGATTCGCTGAGGATTACGGAAAAATTATGTTAAACGCAAAGCATGAATTAATTCTTATTCGTGCACGAACTGACAACGATGTAATTGTTTCAGAATCGGATTCGTTAAAATTTGAAATAAATAAACTCGAATGGCGTGTTCCACATGTAACTGTATCAGATGAAATTAAATTATCACTGCTAAAATATGTTGAAAAAGCTGAACCTATACAGATTAGTTTTAGAGCGTGGGAAACTTATATTCAACCTGCATTACCCACTACACAACAAAACACTTGGGTTGTAAAAACAACTACACAGCTAGAAAAACCGCGATATATCATTTTCGCTTTACAGAAAAAGGATAAAAATGTTTCTAAGTTTGATCATTGTGATTTAAATAATTTCAAAGTTTACCTAAATTCACAAGTGTACCCTTATGATGATTTGAATATTAAATTTGATATTAATCAGTATGCAATACTTTATGATATGTATACCCGCTTTCAATCCTCATACTATCATCGTTCCAATGAACCGCTCTTAAATTGGGAAAATTTTAAAACTATAGCTCCGATAGTTTTTATCGATTGCTCACATCAAAATGAGTCACTGAAAAGCGGTTCAGTTGATGTTCGTTTAGAATTTAAATGTAATAAAGATATTCCGGCTGGTACGACAGCAATAGCCATTTTAGTTCATGATGTCATTTTCGAATACATTCCACTAACTAACCTGGTTAAAAAGTATACCTAATTACCCCCACCACTTTTAATTATTCTATATAAAGTTGTGGATTGTGTGAATAATTTCAGTTCTACGGTGGCGGTAAAAAATGGCGTTTCTTGACATACAAGGCTATCAAGGAGCTAACAACGAATTTTATTTTAAAGAAGTTGGTATTGCTGCAGAAAATTCGGATGATATATTACATCTTATATTCGACGCACCGTTTGATTTCAACGAGTTGCCGAAGAAATATCAACGAGTAGCCAGTTGGCTTTACCGAAATTGGCATGGGATACCTTGGTCGTATGGATTTATTCCATACAAAAAACTTCATACCATATTGAAACCTATATTAAAGAAGTATGATGTTATATACGTCAAGGGTGGTGAAAAGAAGAAATGGATATCAAGTTTGTTTGATAGTACCGAAAACCAGCCGTGGATTCTGAATTTGGAAGAAATATTTGATGTACCGAAGATTTCCATTTTGCGAGATGAATATTATTCAAGACGCTGTATGCTTCATTCAGATAAAATTTGTTCATTAGAAAATTGTATTCTTTTAAAAAATTTTTATATGGAAAATAAATAGATTTTAAGTAATATATAGATTTAAGCAATTTAATTTTTTGTATACATATTCTATAAATAAAATTTAAAAAAAAAAAAAATTATGTGCGTTTTATTTAATTATTACCCTGAATTCCCCTATTTTTTACAGGAAGAAGTTACTTTCGTTAACCTATAAAAGTATTGAAAAAAAATCTTATTTATTATTCTAATTGAAAAGCATATTTCATGATACACCCTGTATAAGAATACACCCGTACACATGCATTTGTATATTATAATTATATTATGTATTTGTGATGTAAGTTTTAAGATGATATTCTATAAATTTTTTACCTCAAAACTACTATTTTATAAAAAAATTTAGCAAATCTTAATGCTGTTATAATTTTTACATTAAACAACATAGTTAAACTATAGTATACATATTAAGAAATAATCCAAGTATTTATTGTACAGTAATATATACGAATTTATTTGCAAACATATTATTTTTTTGCTAATTAAGCAAATATTTTCCCAATGCTGATAAAAGTGATAAATTATTTTAGTTAGATTTTGTTGACATAAAGACTACAATCATTTACTAGAATTTATAAAATTAAAATTAAATAGCGATTTATTCTTTTACTATACAGGGGTGTATACATAATATACAGGTGTGTAGATATTAAGATAATTTTCATTTGATTTATAAATTATGCTGGAAATACTCAAATTTTTAAATGAGGTTTTACAATCTGATTTCAAGGTCTGCTAAAATAAACATTCAGCTAAAACAAACATTTAGATATTGGTTCTTTGTTTATTTTAAAACTGATAAAAATTCCTGGAACTGACAAGTTGAGACTTGCTTTTAAATAAAAATCCTCTCTGACTATGATGCAAACATATCATGAAATTACATCATCCTAAGTCAGCTAAAAAAATCTTAAATAAACAAACTCAAACCATATAAAGTCACGAGTTTTTATTAAATAAACATCTTATAAAGTGCTGACTCATATACAAAAAAAACCTCAAGTACAATTGACACCCAAATTTCCGGCAGTACAGTAGCGGTCAGAAATTTGGAGTCTGGAATCTGGAGTCTGAAGTCATGATTGCGGCTAGCGCTTGGTAGAGTGCCCCCCACAAAATTTAGCGGCCACCCCTTGGGTTAGGGTATTCCCCATATTTTTGATTTGGTAATGTACCTTTCGTTTAAAATGACGCAATTAAGGCAAGCGCGTGTTGGGGTCAAGGTTTGCACGTACAGTACGCTTCAAAAAGTGGTCGGATACCTTTTTGGTCAGGGGGGCCCGCACTTTTGACACGGTAGTGTACCAAAAATTTAAGTACAGTACGGCGTCAAAAATTTGGGGCCACCCCCGAGTTAGGGTATTCCCCACATTTTTTGACGTGATAGTTCGTTTAAGATGACGTACTTAAGGCAAGCGCGTGTTGGGGCCAAGGTTTGCACGTACAGTACGTTTCAAAAAGTGATCGGATACCTTTTTGACCAGGGGGGTCCACACTTTTGACACGGTAGTGTACCAAAAATTTAAGTACAGTACGGTGTCAAAAATTTGGGGCCACCCCCGAGTTAGGGTATTCCCCACATTTTAGACGCGGTAGTGTGCCCCATCTATCAAATTGTAACCTAAAATTCAGTCTGCGCATGCGTCGTGTACTTAAATTCAGTCTGCGCATGCGTTAGGTTTGGCTGGTAATGGGTTAACACAAAATGAAATTGTTATAAGTAAATTGTGATGATGCATAATGGGTTAACATAAATTAATTTGGTCGCTGGTATTGACTCACCTCTTAGGAATTTCAAGGCTAACAGTATAAGCGAGTGTTGGGGTCAAATGTCAACAACAAATTTTAAATACATGTACTCAGTACGTGCCGGGTCAAAGGTCAAGGTTTGCACATCGATACAGTTTGATGACTCATCAGTTCGGAATGTGTAGTACCGTAAAATGGGTACAATAGGACCGTAAGTCACACGCTTTCAAACATCGTCAAAGGGGTTCAAGTTACTCCGTTTTGCGGTGCTCCCGTATCGGCCTAGCCATTCTACTTATATATATATGTATATAAGTATAATAAATCTTAAATATTCAATGTATGTACGATGCACATACTTCATCTTATTTATTTTCTTAATAAAATTACTGAATCCTCTATATATGTACAACAGCATACATTGGTTAAAATAATAATAAGAAAAGAAAAATTGTTATACCTTATGGAGTAATTTACAACTTTTCTTAATAGAGAAAAATTACAAAGAATATATCATAATAATATTTTTCTTATGTATCCATCGTATAAATATATATCAGAGTGAGTTTTCCGACCACATACGAGTGAAGAAATATACGGCCTACAATATTTCTGTCAGCGCCCCAAACTCGAGACACATAAAATTTGATTGAAGGCTAGTATTAAACACTTATAGAAATGAAATTCCCAAAAGAGATTTAACCAAACGTAAACGCAATCGGTAAAAACGATATCATATTATACAATCTGTAGCCTGTAGTATCTATATACTAGAGTATTCTGAGAGATATGAGAGGATTATTGGTGATGAAAGAAAAAAAAATATGAAGATTGTTTAGGTTGTTCGAGAAAAATTATGTTTTCCTGGAAGATTATTTTTGTTGGTTGAAACATTACGGTTAGTACAAACAAAATTTACTGATATTAATAATATCTTGATGATCGCGGTTATTAACCTATGCGTAGAGACGGCGAGAGGAGAGCCTGCTCGGGGGCCCGGGTCTAAAAAGGGGGCCCGCAGTCCTCCGTGCCCCGGAGAAAGTGAAAAAACGTTTTTTTTTTGCTCGTCAATTTTATTTTTGGAAGAAAATGTTTGAAAACTTTTTTTGTGCCCGGGGGTCCGTCATTTTTCTCGCCAGTCCTGCCTATACGAATTGCGTATGAACTAAAATTTTTCAGATGCTTTACGATTTTATGTTGATTAATTGGGATTTTGGCTTTAGTCAATAGTAAAAATTATTCCAATCTAAATCCGGATACCGTTCCGACTTCGGATATTTTGTTGGATATGATAGAGAATATTTGTGGATTCTTTGCATTGTTCGACAAAAAGATTCCAAATAGAAAATTTGATTAAAATTCTAGAATCCCCAAAAAAGAGGTCAAATAACAAAATTTTAATTTAATCCCTTTAAACAAACTATATGGTAAAATTTTTTTGTCTAAAAATGCCGGACTTTTTACTGCCAAGTGATAAGTACAATAGATAAGGCTACAAAAAAAGAAATAGAAAAAAATCAAAGATCACAACATTAAAAAAGTAAACCCTAGGAATTTACAAAAGATAAATTATACTAAACTATGTTGATAAAATTGAACATTATTTAGAATTATACCGTATTGTCACAGATGGCGGCACCTGTACCAGTGAATATGTACATATGACAGCATTTTGAGCCGCCATATTGCAGGACGAGTTAACTCGTCTTAATCATTTAAAGAGTTAAAAATTAGTCAAAAAATCTATTTTACTAGGCATTGCATTAATAAAGAGGGCAAATAGTAGAATTTAATAAAAGCTCTAGAACGTTCTATTCGGGAATTCATAAAGAAATCGAAAAACCGACTTCATCATCAAACTAGTCATGAAAGAAGGAGCTAATTTACAGTAGTTAAATGGAGCCAATTAGAAGTACAGTGAAAAAAATTTTGTTAAAATTAACACATTTCACATGTCCAGAACGGTCCACTCAATTTTTTGTGTTATTTTAACACAAAGCATATGTGTCAAATCTTTACACAAGATTTGTGTTAATGATTTAACACGCAAGAGGACATACATTTTGTGTTAATTTTTTAGATTTACCCGAGTTAGTTGCTAAACTTTTTATTCAATATTTTACTTCCACTTAAGATATTTGAAAATCCTCAAAAATTATAACGATTTTGTTCATACATTATTATAAATGAGACTTAAAGAACGGAAAGCAGTGTTGCCAACTCTCAAATCTGGCTGATCGTCCAATTACTTATTTAACACAAAAATTTTAACCACTGTTTTTTTTTTTTACGTAGAACACAAACTTTTTTACTGTGTAGGTGGGACACGACTACCTCGTCTTACTCTCCTTATTTTATAACTTTAATCCGTGTCATTTTAGGCTGCACGTATAAAAAAATGCTTCTTATCGAAATACAAGTTAAAATTTATATTTTTAATACTCATTGCTGTTGGATTTATGCAACTTTGTTTTTTTCTTGTTTGGCTCAACAAAGAAGTTTTGATAGATTTGGGGTTGAGAGATACTTTTCCCTGAATTAATATTTAACTTGTTATAATTTAGTTCAGTTTTACTAAGCTTTGAAATAAATCCAAAATATAAAAATTGGAAATATGTGTGATTGATAGTATAATACAAACCAATTTTTGAAAATTTCACCCAGTCATCTGTAACTATCTTATACTCCCTGGCTGTCGTGTCGTGCCGGAAAGCAGCCACTAGCCCCAACGTTATTATCAAGAAAATTGTAAACGCCATTCAATTTCTATAAAATGTCCTACGGGATTATAATAGTTAGCTGATATATGGCGGCTAGCGGTGGATGCTTGCTTATATAAAGCTACTACTAGCCATACTCAGGTTATTTCCTATTTGTCGTAAAGTTACCACATTATACAGCAAACTTTGAATAATAATATTTTATAAAAAAAGAAAAAAAAACAGAAATTGGTATATAGTTGACGGGCTGATCGGCCGTGGTACGGCAGTGGTTATTAAGTATTCTAAGAATGAATGATACGACAAAAAGTTATTTCAACTCTCATGTCAAATTGGTAAATTGAAATTAATACATTTATTGGGTTTGGGAGTTAGATTTATTATATGTGAAACGAAACTCACATATTTTTTATTTTATTTTTTTAACAAAAATAATTGAATTGTTCTTATATATCTATAATCCACAATCTATAGTACCTATAATATAATAAATAGGTATTCCTATTACAATTTATTAATAAACTGATTTATAATTAATTTACTAATAAAAAATACAATTTAATATAATCATTAATTTACATTTATTTTAATCAAAATTCACATATTTTGTAATAAAATTGTGCTGTTTCCACATATAACAGCTTCAATAATTTTTGTATTATTTTAGGATTTTGGAACATTTTAAAAATAAATATAATTATTTTTTGATAGTAATGTGAATTTTTATTCGTACATTGATTAAATTTACGGAAATTTGGTTATATTTTTAAATTATTTAAATTATGTAAGTTTTTCATCTCTTGCTGGAAATTTACACATAGGTTGCAGCGCCGTTTCATAAACGTCTTGAACAACAGTGAAGCTTTACAATTAACGAAACTTTATGCTGAAGACTAACGTTTGTATAACAATAAAAGCGATTGATACATCTTCTTGACGATCCAAAGTCGAGTCAATCCTATCTATGACTGCTATTTAACTTTTTTAAACGATGGAACTGTCTTTGAGTGACAATCAGCTTATCAGAGTGAATTGTAGAGGATGATTAATTTGTCATTGTATAACGAAAAACCGATTTCTTCACCACGCAAAATAATCTTTGGATAAATAAAGTGCATTAATAAATTTAGAAGGGATAAAAATCATAAACAAATAAAGAGGAGAAATTCATCATGACGAGCTAGTGTTGCCTGATTGATAAAGGCAACGTCTCATTTTATTGACATGAATAATTTTGTTTCTAAATTATAAATTGTGTAGATGCAATTGAGAGGCAAAGTAATTTTTAATTTTTTTAAGGAAATGTTGGTAATCTATAGTAAAAAATTACTGAAATAATTAAAAAATTGCGACAACCTGCATGAATAAATTGTTAGAATAGTTAAAGAGCAACAAATTTTTCTACATGTTTCGATTATTTAAATAATCATCTTCAGGAAAAGAGAATAAAAATCAATAGAAATCAATTGTAAAAAATTTATTATTTTTACAATTGATTTTTATTCTCTTTTCCTGAAGATGATTATTTAAATAATCGAAACATGTAGAAAAATTTGTTGCTCTTTAACTTTTCTAACAATTTATTCATACAGGTTATCGCAATTTAATTATTTTAATTTTATTCACCTGCAGTTGGATTTTTGATATTCTAAAACATTACTGTTTGACGCTTACGCCCTCTAATGAATTTTGACTAACTATCTAATTTTTTTAATTTTAAGTAAGTATCACATAGCAATGAACATATTATATAGACTAATTTTATAAATGTATAATTGAGGCAGCCAGATATGACCAGGATACACGGAAAAAAAGAGTTTAGTTCAGTGAAACGAAACTGCGTGTTTGGGAAATATTATTTCGTCCAAATAAAATTTTGATCACTAAAATATTTCTCTTATTTCCAGGAATCAATTATTTTGTTTATGTTTTTTGATAAATTTCAAACAAACACATTATTTCAGTTTTATATATTGTTTATTTGTTTATATTTTATTTCTGTGTATCATATTTAGCTTCATGCACACCAAAGTTTATTTGGCTCAAACAATTAGTTTGTTTGATTCAAACAAAACAGTTACGACAAAAACAAAATAATTACAACGCATGCGCGGAAATGTGGTTACGTGTAGAAGCCAAGCCAAGTCAAGCAATGTTATACGTAGGCCTAGTTATACGACTTACAGTACATAAAAATATTTATTAACCGACATCTTGGATCTTGGTTGAAAACTTTTAATTCGAAATTAAATTTCACTATGTATACCTACATTGTACAAATTGTTTTAGACGTATTTCGCTTTTGTTTTAATATATTATGTAATAATTGTTGATACGACGGATAAAAAAAACTGAAAGAGATTCTAAAAGCTGATGTTTGAAGAAAATAACCTATATTTGTTGGTAAGTTTAAGTAACACATTAATTATTTTAATAAACAGTAGATATACTAAGCGCCCATATTGTCCATAATAAATTGTATTGCTTTTTTTCAGACAATATACAACATTGAAAATAGCACTGCCGCAACAAATGACATATTTGAAGGCCTTGGATATTTATGTTTGTGTTTGTGTTAATTGGGTTGTGTCCTTGTGTTATGTGATACTGATAAGTGATACTGATAAGATAAGTTAACGTTAATTTAGCGTTTATTTATGTATTACTAAAAATATGTGATTCTAAAAGTATTAAAAAAACAAACAACCAAAGTTTTATTAAAGTATTTGTAAATTTGAAGAATTTCATTGTTTAAAATTTATTTTTGAAATTTTTTTATATGGTTGTTTACGTTACCTGTTTGAATGTATGATAGTTTGCTGTTTATGTACTGGAAAATGCATAAATTATACTACATTTTGAACTTGTATGTTTTATTATTTGATTGTAATAATTAATAATAATAATAATAATAATAATAATAATAATAATATGGATTACGTATTAACAATAAATAATAATCAGTGTGCTGATAAATTGATTTTCGTTTATTATATCCAATATATATTTATTTTTCAGGTAAATCAAAATAAAACTCAATTCAAATAGAAATAAAATTCAACAGAGTGAAAAATTATTTGATTTAAATAAGAAAACTGAGTGCCCTAAATAATAAAGTGTTTAATACAAATAAAATTATTATTTGCAATACAATATATTTTGTTTCTACTGAAATAAAGTGGGAAGTTCCATCAGAACAACGTTCAAGTTCACGTAAATAACATTTTTATTTGGTGCAAATTAAAAATTTATTTAAATCTCAAACGAAAAATTTAATTCATGGAAATATGAAACTTATTTGACGGTATACAAACAAGAATTTTATTTGGTTTGAATAAAATTTATTTGATTGAAATAATTCTTTTTTTCCGTGTACGACCGGATAGTATTCTGTAATATAGAAATCAATACAATAACTGGTGGTATCCGTAGTAACGTTCTCAAATAATTATTGTAAAAATATAATATTGATAATAAAATTTTACTTTTTTGAGAAGAAACTGCAAAATTTTGAAAGAAAGAAGGTGGTATTCTCTTTATTTCCAAAATACGTACATATACAAATTATGTTCTGCAATAGTTATATAGTTGTATTTGCTGAAAAATTGACATTATATTATATTCTTTAAATCTCACTCGTCTTACGCTGTTACCTGCTTCAAGAAAAACGCCAACATACTGCCTTTACGCTTTGTCTAGTAGTATAATATAATAGTGTTCATTGGTCTGTGGTAGGTATATATAGTTAAATTCCGTTTTTAATACAAATTTTACGAGTGATTAAAATTGTGAATGTTTTGGAACCAGGGTAGTCAGCGGCTAGCGCTCGCCATAAATTTTTGTGCGGCCCGTTAGGCAATAATGAAATACATGAAGTTAGAATCAGTCAAAAGCCAATATGCTGCGAATACATACAAATGCGCTTTCGTAGATTTTAAAATTTGTGTTCCACAGCTGCGCAGAATCAATTAAGGGACACCTGTTTTATGGAAAAATATCTTGTTAAACTATAAAAAAAAATGTACTAATTTAGCTCCAGAGATTTCATGAAAAAGTTTTAAGAAATGCTATCATATGGTAAAAGGCAAGTGCATTATTAAATTTAAAATACAATGTAAAATTATTTGATAACAAAATCAATTTTAAAACCATACAAAATTAGCGTAACCATATAGTAATGAAAACGTTTAAAGGTGAAGTATATTCTTTCTGAACAATATTTATATTCGAAAATTTGTAATAAAAAGGCTGTGGACGCCTGCTGTAAGTGATTCGAGATTTTAAAGCGGGTAGTTAAGGTCGAGTTTCTAGTAGAAACTTAAGATTGTAGTAAAATTTACTCTTCTGATATCCTCGGAACTCAATATTGTAGATCCCAGATACTTATATTTCAATGAAGACAATGTCTCGCAGCTACATAAAACATTCGAGCCGCACCTTCAGCAGTGAGGATTCTCTCCTAGTTCCATGATAAACAGGTGCTTCTTCAGGACCTTTATCTCGTGAATAAACCTGTTAATCGTTCTAATTGTTCCCTGTTAAAGGATAGCAATTTCATTTTCCGTTTTAAACGAAAAGCTTTCGAGATTGTTTAACTTTTCTAAGCTGAGCGTATAGGTATTGCCATGACCGGCTCCGGTCCTATTAAAGGTTGAGTTCCCCGCTTAGCTAATTCAATGACACCAAAGTAGGTACAGATATTCTTACCGAGGCATGCATACGAGTATTCAAACAATATTACATATAGGTAGAGATAAAAACCAACTTTCATACACTCTCGTATTAACTGAACTGAAATAAAAATTGTTGAGTATTTATTTATTATGCGCACTGAAGCACACGTAATAGAAGAACAAATATTAGAAGACAACTCGGCGATAATGATGATGAATTCAGTTTTGTTGTGTGGACTACACAACCGACTAGGCTCACACCGCGTCGGCAGGAAGAGGAAAGTGAATATAATGGGGAAATGAAGAGACGCACGGCACAGCACAGCAGTAGGTACAGCATCGTACCGGTTCTTGCGAATTTCAATTGAATAAAAATAATACCTATAAATGAAACAGACAGACAAACGGGTAGATGACAGTTTGAAGTACCTACATAGATGGTGGCTGCGTCAGTTAATAACGACGCTACGTAGGTGGTTGATATGGCGTAACGTAAACGTCATTGATAACTGTTAATAACATAACCGCAAATGTATTTTGTATATATATTTTATCAGGTAAGATATTTATTTCGATTTCAGAGGAATTTTTTTTTTTTGTAGTAGTATAAGATCTGTTTCGTTGTGTATTTACGCGTTATGTAATTCATAAGATAGGAGGAGCAAATGACTTTAATATAGATGTGTTCATTAATTTATGTTTAAGAAAAGTTTCTCTTAAAAATTGTCTTTAATTGCAGCGAGAATTTTACTTAATTTTGACCACCTACAATAGGTTGGTTAGTAAAAGAAATGACAAGTGGTGTTGATCTTGAATTATACCATTAAAAAAAGAAAGAAATCAACCCAAAAAATTTACTAAAATTGAGTCCCTACTAGTATTGAGGTTACTATGTTATGAAATCTAAAAATAGTAAGGAATATATAGTAGGTACATACCGTGAATCAACTTTCAAGCTGCGGTAATTTGATTACTAAAATTCCAGTTTTCTCGAATCAACTGTAGGAATGACACCTTAAACCTAGTAAATCTATATATTGCCATAATCTTTCCAAATAAAACCTAGTTCATATATCTTCCTTTTCTTCTTCTTTACACCTGTTCAATCTTCCATTTTACCCTGTCGATAACTATTAATTACAATGGATCTTTTGGTCGTTTCTTTGACTTTGCGATCTATCCTGTTAATATCATCGTTCCATTGTCTTCGTCTTCCAAGTACCCAATTGCAAATCGGTTGAATATCTAGAGCCTTTCGTATATCAGTGCTTCTTACTCTGTCTCTCAGCGTTTTCCCCAAAATTATTCTCAGTGCTCTAATTACGATAGTCTCAAGAATTTGCTTAGTATCTTCATGTGCATTTAATATTTTTTGTGTGCCTTTTTAGATTTCATTTAATTATTCATTACTATAATAAACAATTAAAATAAACAAAACACTTTATTATAAAAGTAAAATAAAATTTAAAATTTGATAATAGCAATTACGGAATGCCATGAAGTAACACTCAAATCTATTAGTGGAACTAATTGTTGTTATAGCAGCTTTTTTTCTCATGAAATACTCTTTCAATTGGCTTATCAAGCCTAAGGTGTCATTTTATGAGATTCTTTTCAGGTGTCTTGTTTAGCTATCTGTCTTGAAATCTGTCTAGTGATTTGTCTTGATTCTAGAAAGAATTAAAATCAAATAGAAAGGTTAAAATTAGTTTATTTTATTGGCCTGTTTTAAATGATTTGGTTTTTCAATCAGATCAGTTAACTTTATTTCGACTTTTGGATTTTTTAAAAATTATTTCTTTGCTTTTGGGATAAATTTTAAATGTATAAGCTTTATCTATTTTAAGATTAAATGACTGGTTTCTTGTACCGTAATTTATTTCGAAGTCAGACAGCAGTTTCTTAGGCATCTAGCAGTTAACTTTATTTCGACTTTTGGATTTTTTAAAAATTATTTCTTTGCTTTTGGGATAAATTTTAAATGTATAAGCTTTATCTATTTTAAGATTAAATGACTGGTTTCTTGTACCGTAATTTATTTCGAAGTCAGACAGCAGTTTCTTAGGCATCAATAACTTCTACCTATCCACTAAGAAACAATAAATGGCCTTCTAGGTGTTTGTGGGAGTAGAAATCTCTTACAGTTTTTGTAATAAGGACACTTTGTGTCTTTGTATCTTGAGAGGCTTCGTATTATGATAGGCTTCGATTAATCAAATAATTTTAGTTAATTTTTCTTCTTATTTCTAGAATTTATTATTGTCTGATAAGCTTATTAATTGTTTATTAATTATTGATATCATTTTTGTTGTTTGAATTTAATAAAATATATATATTTTCACATCATACAATAAATCTTTCACTCTAAAAATTTATTGAATGTACTTGTTCTCTGTGACATTATCCGGAACTACAAATTGTTGTATTTGAAGGGTATAGATATTGCAACGAGAGAAAGATATCGTTGTTTCAGTTTTCTTTTAATAAAATAAAAGAAAAAATTGCTCGAACTAGCATTTGTAGCGCGGAAATTGCAATAATCATCAATATTTTTCTATCAATAAAAATAATAAATTATATTAAGAGAGTAAATTTGAAAAATGGATACTACAAATAAGAGAATTATAGATGTTCACATATAAAATACGTTATTTTTGTAAACTTGCGAATAAAATTAAGTTTTGATTGCAGAATTATTATATTGATGTTACAGCAGTTGAGGCGGTTTGCTTATACTTAAAATATTTGAATTTTGCACCTATAACCGTTACTTAAATTTTCAGAACAATGTCCCAAGAATATTAGCGCACTGGATGTCTGAAAAGTCTAACGTCTGGGTTCTATTAAAGTATTACACTCCCATGTGTATTTTACGTACCTAAGCACTTTATTAAATATTTTTTTACAGAAAATTCCCAAAACACAATTTACATTGTTTAACAAAAGTTCAAAATTTCAAATAAATAAAATATAAATTAACGATTGTGTCGTAATAATCACTTCCGAAGCCAGTTTGCGTTTTAAGATCTAAAATCGTTTAAACAAACGTTAATTACATCTTTTTAATTTAACTTGAGGCAACAATTACTTAGTTCCGATCTATCTCTGTTACATCATATGGCTTTTAACGGTCTCTTCAACGCTCATTTTTACAAACATATATCAATTCGCCACTTGTCCCCGCTACTTCAAAAATATTTTCCATTCTATATCCATTAAGCTGCACGACGTTGGCGCTGTTAATAAACTTTTTAATAACCAAAATGGGAATCACAAATACAGTACTATAATATACTTAAAAGGTAATAGTTAAGCTATTCATCGCTAGATGGCTCATATTTCTTACAAACAGTAGTCTCTAGTTGTCATAGCCGATACAAAACCACCAACTTTTAATTCAACAAGAAACCATTAATTCAAAATTCGACCGCTAGGTGTCACGATCACCACCGTTATGCCCATTATAATGTGATGCTCTACTAGTAGACGAAATCTATCAAAGTTGATGAGTGGCATATATGAGGGCCTTTCCTTGTTAGCTGCAAAACAGTTATTTTAATAGTAAGATAAAATAAGAACTATAAAAGTGTTTAATTGAATTTATTCTATTACGGATGTTTTATTCTACGTTTAATATTAAACTTAATTTTGTTGGTAATTTTACAAAAACGTACACTGATTTTCGATTGAAGAAATATTAATGGAAAACTCTCTAACTTAGATATAAGCACCCGCGGTGCACTGCTATTTTAGTTTTACCTACATACATAGTACAAATGCGACTAACATTTTATAATATTACAACTGGTTGGTTTGTACATATTGTACTGGTATGTTTTGTGCAATGCTAGAGACTCCGTCGCTGGTTGCATCCTCAAGAGAGCAATTCGATATTTTCCTAAAAGCATTAATTTTAATCACGCGAACCTCAAATTACAAATGCTTGTATTAGTTATGTCTATAGTGCCAGTTAACAAATTGTATCAAAAGATTAACAATAGAAAAAAAAGAATCTTTTGTTAACTAGTTTTTCTGGCGATTAGTGTCATGAATGTAAAAAATATAAAATAAATACTTATCCAAGTTTCATTATATTTACAAGGATAATTCTACCTTTGATTCTTTTTTTATTTAGTGCGCTTAAGATTTGATTTATTGCTCTTTCAACTTATAAGGAGGGTTTTAGTTTAGGGATGTTATGGATATCCGTAATCGTAATCGAAACTACTGGACATTCGAAATATAATTAAATATCCGAAACCGAAACCGTATCCGAAAATAAAAGTTTCGAATTTGCTTTGGATAATAACAGGCAACTGCAGTTGGAAAACTGAATTTAAATCGAATAAAATTTTTGCTGCATGAATTTTTTTTTTTGATAGATTTTCTTTGATTCGTATTTAGTGTTCACTTTTTTTGGTAAAATTTTTCCCTTTTTGCTAAAAATATGTTCACTAAAAGCAATTATCCGTAACCGTAACCGCATCTGAAACATTATCCGATATTTTCCGTAACCGAAACCGAAAAAATTGTTTTTAAATATCCGTATCCGAAATTTCATAGCATCCCTAGTCCATATATGCTGCCTTCCGTTTTCAATCGGTTCTAATTACACGTAAAGTATCACATCAGTATAAAAAATTTATAATATTAAGGTCTATCTTTCAAAAACGCAAGAGATATTATTGTTTAAAAGACAAAAATATAGATGACACATGTGGAGTAAATATTCAAAACGTGTTTTGTCACAAAGATTTAAAATTGAATTAGGCACATCATAAGATTCTTTTCACTGATTCCTATCTAACTAGATAATTCAAATGGCGTAAATTTTTTTTTATCCCATTAAAGTGAAAAAAACAAAACGATAAATGTATTCAAACCGTGTTTTTTCCATTACCATGTTTAGTTCAAACAATGTTTTGTTCAAGGACCAATAGGAATCAGCTCACAACATGTTGGAATTAGTTCACTGGATCATCTGACCAAAACATGTGATTGCGCGAACCGTCTGGTTATGTACATTTAGAAGTAACGTGTTATGTTTACAAGTGTTATGTAAACAGTGATGTGATATACGGGGTGTCAATTTAAAAACAAGCCAGGTCTGATACATATCTTTGAAACAAAAAGTTAAATCAAATTTCTACCGTTTCTATAACATGGAGGGGGAAAAACGGTTTGATATTTTATTAAACACATTTGATATATTATATAATAATATTTAGATATTAACGTTTTAGTTAGTGATGCAATATTTTTGAATTAGTTTAATTAGAAGCATTGTTTGTTCAAAAGTGGGTTTATCCAGACGTAAATTTTGGGTCAATCACTTTAATTATACTTCTTAAATAAAAGCTCATAAAAGAACGTGCAAATTGTTTTAAATAATAATTTATTTGCAAATAAATAAGTATATTGGATTAGTTTAATTTAGTTAGCCATGTCTGAATTTAATTCAGTTTCAATTAGTATAATCTCATAAATTTTAACTGGAACTAATTACAAAATTGTTTTAACTCACACAATTTAATTAAAGTGATTATTATTTCAATTGTCTAGCTAGTTTACTACGAACTACATAGCATGGCGGACGGACAGACGACGGAGATGTTTTGAATTAATAGAACACAACACCGACTTTTTATTCCCATCTCATTATTGTAAATTAATTCACAATTTGAATAAATGGATGTCTACAACTAACTATTGCACGCGTATAGTTCACGCCAGTAATGTTGCTTTTTACTAAACCTGACATTTGATAATATAATTTTTGAACTGACAATTCCTGCAACCTAGGCACAGATCAATAAACACTCTTATATTATGATAATCTGATTGAACGTAAAACTAGTTTATAGGCAATTTCATTGAAGCCATTAGCTGGGTGTCATGACGGTTGAAAATAAAACCAATACCATTTCTTTTTTCACTAATTTGGATGTATTTTTCTTTTAAAATTAAATTTTATTAACAATATTATATTTTGACAAAAATTATTTGAGAAGGCACTAAAAATTGTTATTATGGATACCACGGTATTGCATTGATTACAATATTACAAAGTTGCAATTGATCGTACTTTAAGCGTATCTTGCTGCTTAATTTATACATTGATACACTCAGTCTATGGACTATAATAGTTTATGAACGAAGGTAACTCACTCTAAATTCACACTGAAGTGAGAGAGTGTAATGGAATCTGTAATGTTTGTGAAGTAAACGCATAAACGCTATTGGATTAGTAGATCACAGTTAAGTGATTAATATTCTATATATTGTTCAAAATATTTGATTTTTCTACAATATTCTCGAAGTCATATTATTTAAAATAATTTAAGATGATATTTGAAGAATATTTTTAATCTGGTTTTGCCAAAGCTACCAAAATTTAAAAAATCGATGGAAACTATCAAAATTATTTAAGAATAATTGAAATTTTGCGTCACATATTTAATTGATACCAAACCCTTTTTTATACAGTGGAAACTTCTATAGCAAGGAAAAAACTGTTTCAGAGTGTAACGAAATCTATAATGGTTGAAAATATAATGAAAATGATGAGCATAACATTGTAATGAAATCTGTAGTACTTGGGAGTATAACAAAGACAGTAATCCTTGTTAAAAGTTTTCACATTTTTTTTGTTACTTTAAGTGAGCTATTTGCATGGTTTTTGCCGAAAAATTGCCATAGGATTCACATATTTGATCCTGATCGATTTTATTCATTTGCTATCAACATGTCAACATAATCAATATCATTTTTGCTTGCGGAATCAGTACATATGTTCCTGCTTGATTACGACTGTAGTCAACAGAGCCAACTACAAATGTGTTTTGTTTCATTTGTCACTTGTCTCTTTTATATGTGCTTTTATACGGGATGTGTCACCTTAAACTCTTTACATCGGTCGAGTTGATATTGCACTGCACACATGAAATGCACATATGTATAATGCACATAGGTTTAGAAATTGTACATCCTGGTTTTGTGCTTACAAAGTAAATTAGACGTTTTGATTTATAATTATTGTTGGTTGTAGATTTTTAATATTATAGGACTGTAAGACCAAATTTTGGAAAGTTCAAAGTGAGAAATGTATTCAAAATTACGAAAAGAAAGAGTTGGTCTGAAAAACGTGTAGTTTTGAAAAAATGAAAATTAAACCTCCAGATAGATTTTTCCATTTTTAAAAAAATTAAAAATTGCATCCGCGCTTTAAAGTATTTTTAGTTTACTACTCCTGTCAAAAATTTACGCTGAAACCATAGAAATTTTACTGTAATCCAAGCAAATAGTTGATAAAATCTTGTATTTTTTCTCAAAGAAGACTGTTCTGTAGACCAAAACTGTTTTTGGTCCAGTTTGAATAATTTCTGCAATGATCTAGCTGTTTCAAAATAGTTTATGGACTTCTACGGGATTTTTCCTATTTTTGTTATATTTTTCCAACCGGGTAGTCTTTTTGGTACGAAACAATCTAATTCGCTTGGGCTGCTAGTGACTCAGTAAGAAGTTGTTTTAATATAATTTAACAAAAGAAAAAAAAAATTTCGTCCTTGACGAGGTTAAATATAGTTTTTCTTCTTTTTTATCTATTTACTGAAAATTGAACTTTTCAGTTTCGGTAGAATCAAAATTGTAGATTTAATTAAAAAAAAAAAAAAAAAAAAAACAAGTTTTAGAATCTAGCTCATACTTGGAAAGTTAAAATGAAAAGATTACTCTAAAGTAACTGAAACTCTACAAGCTTATATCAAATCAATTTACTTATCTACTGAATAATTAAAAGTAATACTGAATACTAGTTTCTAACACATTCTCAGAGTGTACTTTGACAGTTTTCAAAAACTAGATGTTTATTGTTAGTTTAAGATTAGTCAGTTCGAATTTAATTTCAGACTTATTGTTAGTTGTAAATCCGAATTTTAGAGCAGAGAACCTACGCCGTTGATTGAGCACAGTTAGATAACTAAAAGAAGTGTGGTGTTGCCAAAAAAAGCATATATTTTTCATGATTTTGAATTGCTCAACAGTAAACTCTATATGGTAAAGAGGAATTAGGACTTGAAAGATATACATTCACTGAGAAAAAAATACAGTAATTTTTACTGAAATTTCTGGTAAAAAATTACTGAGCTCTTTGGTAATGCGGACATAAGTGACAAGCTAAGCAAAAAGTACGATAATTTATAGTAAAAATTGTAAATTACCCTATAGCTCAGTAAAAATTACCGTATTATTTATAAATAAGGTTTTCTTTTTATTTATTAATAAATAATTGAATTAAAATAGTTTAAAATGATATTGATAGAAGGGTAAGCATTAAAATCAAATTATTAATTTTTGAGGAAAAAATTTTTTGTGACTTTTTATTATTTGTGGAAAAAAATATATAAATTCTTTAAGTGACATATTACATGATAAAACAATAGGTAGGCACATTACAATAATTTGTATAAAAACATATTTCAATTAACATATCAATACATATAAAAAAAACATACAAGAATTAAAATAAAAACTAAACAAAAATTCATGAAACACAACAAACAAACACTTCATAAACATCCAGTCATGATGGTTGTTATTGCACAAATGAACGAAACCTGCTTAGTTGCTATGCCTGTAACTCGTGTTGGTCGTGTTAGACAATGCTCGGTGCGCTTGCGTGCTTGTTTTATTTATTCTCATGTCTGTGTGATGCTTGGTTGCAATGACATGTGAGAGGGATGAAATGCACAGCGACTCAGTAAAAATTATTCAATGTCTAGTATAATTTTACAAAAAATTAAGTAAATTTTTCCGGTGTCCACATGAAATTTTACTAGCCCATCGAATTTTACGCAGCTGTATAGGAAAAATTCTTAAGGTGTACAGGAAAAATTTTCAAATGAATCGTAAAAAATAATGTTTGAAACGCATTTTTTATATTTTTGCTTAATAATTTCCTACGGACTGGTCACTTAAGACTCGTTTACCGGAGGCAGCTCAGTAATTTTTACTGGAATTTTTTCTCTGTGTTGGCAAGGGAATATTACGTTTTGATATGTATAAAAATGGTAAAAGCGGATGCACAAAAGATCAATTTCGTTATGAAGTTGGAGGATAAAAGAAACAAACAAAAAAACAAAAAACAAAACAAAACAAAAAAAGAAAAACAAAAAAACAAAGATGTATTATTACTTAAAATTTTGTATTTAATTTCGAATTCAGTATTAAATAAATTCTATAAATAGTGGCAATTTTACATTATTCTACGGTAGGGGTTCCCAAACTTTCACGTTGTTGAGTCAAATTATAAAACATCTGTCAGATCAAGAGAATAAAAAATTAAACCGGATATAAGGGAAAAACAGATACTAATGGAGAAGTTTACCAATTTTCTTCGTGGATGAAAATCAAAATTAAAACAAAATTAAACAAAAATGTAAAAGAAAAATTAAGGTATCTCGACAACTTACAAAGTTATGGGACTTTAAAGTTGCACTTTACACAGAAAGTTTTGTTTCATCTGACACAGATGTGTGACGTCATTTTTGCTGGATTATAAGAAAGTGGATCAAAAAATAAAGAACATACTTCCATGGTTCTAACGAAAAAATATAAATTGTTTCTAGGAGTTTTGGTGTGGGATAGCGGATGATATGACAACGCGGGCAGTATTATTACGATTCGCGACCCGCGCTTGTTTCGCGCGGGCTGCACTTTGGCAACTCCTGCGCCGCAGTCTACAACATAGGTATACGGATACATATATTTTGCTACAATAGATATGCAATTGGCCAATTAATTGTGTATAGAGGACGGACAATGTTATGTAACAGTTAGCTATTGTAGCTGTTGTGAAGCTGTCTACTATTTTACCAACTAAATGTATTATTCACATCGTAACAAATTGATTTATTCAAATAGTTCCGTGTGTGTTTTGTCACACATCAATTGTCCCACTGATTTATTGCCACTATGGTCCGAGTTGAGGTGGGGGGAAGGGATTACTAAATGATTTTGCTGCCGAAATTATCATTACCGTTCAATTCATTAGAAAAATATTCGTAAGCGAATATCGAGCGATTGCAATTAACAGTGATATAAAAACAGCGATGTTCATCTCAAAAATTTCAAACTAAAAAATTACACAGATCGACAAAATTTTAAACCAAAAACAAGACTATGCTCTTCCAAAGATTTCTGAAACTTTGGATCTACAAATTCGATTTCAGAATTATTCCATCTCGTTAGATGCTCCAAAAATTCTAGTCTAAAAGTCGAAAACATCTGTTATTTCGTTATATTTGAGGTTGTGTTACATCACGAAATAGCTTTTCGTTACAAATCTTATATTTGACGTAAATATAGCTGTTAGTAAGGACACACTTTACAAAATCATTTAATTTCTCTCACCCTGTAGAAAGTTTTGAATTGCTAGATACATTTCTAGGATGCTGACGTACCTATTTTATTTGTTGCGAAAACAATCTTTTTTAACTGATACATAATGATATGAAGTTATTCGCAACAATATAGACATCTACAAACTGTTAATATATATTTTTATACATTTATATTTATTTGGTTATTCGTTCTTCTAGCTTTACTTGTATATTTGTTTCTTTCATTGCTATCAATATTGTGAAAAAGAAGACATGGTATTCGTTTTCGATTTTAAATTGAAATATAAAAATCGACTGACACCAAGTATATGAAAGAAAATACATAAAGACATCCATCCAATCAACAAAACATTCGATTTAAATAAAATCGAACAGTATAAAAGTTTAACTCTACAGACAGTCTGTTTGCCTGTCTAGTATCTGTTATTTTAACACTGTACAACTCGTTACGAAAACAAAAAGATGCTGTAAGAAAAAAAATGTCTTCTTTTTGGAAAAAACATAAATGGACTGAGAGAATAGTAACATATTATGTTAAATGGAGTATTTTAATGTAAATGAATCAAAACAAAGGGGAGAGAAGCTATTAATTTATTGAAAGTTGGGATTTACAATATTTTGAAATATTTTAAATCTGTTTTGTTTGCAATACTTTTCCAATCTCAATAAGAATTTCTCATCTTAAATCTGATATGAAGATATACTTTAATTAATTACTACTATTGAAAAACGGTAAATTCTAGTAAGGCAGGCTCTTGAAACTGCAATATAAAAGTAAAGATACATGCACCGGCTTTGGTCAAAGCGTATATCGCGTTGGCCTCTCTCGTAGTTGACGTTGTCGATCGAATCGGTTAAAAAAATAGCAGCGAGGTATCGAATGAAATATCTCTTTGCTCGAACAAACAAACCAACCCCTATACATGTGAATTTAAAAAAGAGACTTTTAAATATAGAAATTATAAAGCTAAACTAAATTGTCATATTCTCAACACAATTGCATTTAATTTGGTGATAGAAAACCTTGGTTTATTGGAACATTCTAGAACATTCTCGAATCTTCTGAAACATTCCATAGCATTCGCTCTAGAACATTTTGGGGCCATTTTGAAGCCTTCTAAAATATTCAGGAATATTGTAGCCAGTCTCGGATGCTTCGGGATTTGATTTCGGCCCCAATGAGCGCGAGGAGGGCAGTCGCGGTCGTAACAATGGGACAATTTTTTTCTGCTCGTCATTTGGGGAACATTTTGAAAAAATCTAGTCTATTTCGACGGTTCGGTATTTCTCACTACTACCCTGCTCAAACTCCAACTGCTTCACTGACTTCCTGTATAATTTTATCGATAGTATGCCATTTTTGACACCCATACTACGAATCCAACCCTTGCAGTTTGAAATCCAAACTTGTTTCATGGATGGATGCAACCATGGTGTTGTGGGGGTGGGTTGCAGATTTATGTTGACACGCATGGAGAAACCACGCTTCTAGGTTTTCTTTAAAAATGAGTCTTAAAGAAGTACTTCTAGGGTTTGCTACTAAAAAAGAATACGACATGATTCATCGATTTGATTTAATCTTTTGCTAAACGTTTTTCGTTCAAAATATCTAATGTTGTTGACTATAAAATGTTTATTGGATATATTATAGTAATTTTTATTACTTCTAACAGACTAGCATAAAAATTCCTAACATAAATATCTCCACGGGTATAGCCGGCATTAGGGATCAAGATATGATTTATCAGTCAATGTACAAGTGACTTAATACCTTGACTACTTAGCTCAGTTATACCTATTCGCTTTTATTTTTATATTCTACAATACTTATTCCATTTCTTCTGGTTTATAATGTGCAATTTCTAAGGACCGTCCACATTCTCGCCGAGGTTGGACGAGTCGAGAATATAGAGGGTCATTTCGTTGTGCCTCGCGATTGGTGTTTTAATGCTATTCATATGCCTCAGCCAACCTCAGCGAGGAACTCGGCAAGGAACCTCGTCCAACCTCGGCGAGAATGTGGACGGTCATCTAGATTTAAAAGACGTTTCTCGAAATATTTAGTTAAAATACTTGTGCTTTTTTATACGTTTAATGATCAATAAATATTTTGAAACATATTATTTCAATTTTATACATACGCTGCGTTCTACTAGGTTCTGTCCAACTATTCTTGTCATCCCACTATTCGTCACTATTCATATATTTTTCTTTTCCATAGAATAATTTAAAATTTTTATTTTTATGGTTAAAACTTGAAATATATTATAAAAGATATCATACCAGACATTAGACATATGTGTATATATATATATAATATAATACAATGTAACCGAAATATTGTACAGTTTATTTTAATTTTTTTGTGATATTGAAAATTCATTTTAACAATAATAATAATAATAGTAAAGTGCGGATCGGATTCAAGGTTCCGCCCACGTAGGCCACCACCCGGGCCCATTGTGCCCTACTTGATCTTCGAGGGACTAGTTTAGGCCCAGTCCTTCGCAGAATGTCAGGAGTGCTCTAACATTTGCTCTCCTGATGTCCCCGGACCTCACTGAAGGAGACCCTAGACACTGTGTCTCAGAGAGAACAATAAGCCTCGCATGAACATAGAACATGGGGCGAAGATTCGTCCTCCGAACCACACCAGTGGAATAGAGGATTCTCTACTAGTCTCATGATAAAAGGTGCTTATTGAGACAATTATGTCCATTGAAAATTCATTTTGCTAGACGGGGGAATGTAGCACTCACAGAACACTATAGAAACAGTGTACATATAAAAATCTGTCGTTCGTAAGGTGTAATGTTGTGCAACTTACATCGCTTCTGATTTAGTCTGTTACTGTTCGTCATAAGGGTCACATCGTTCTTAGATTCATTGTTTTTTAATCAACTCGTGAAATTTAAACAGAAAAAAATATGAAGAGTGTCATACTTAGTGAACAAAAACATTTTCAAAAAAACGGGATATCTTTCTTAAAATAAATAAATTTATTTTGAATTGTTGGTTGTTAGTCGCATAGGTCGACCATGTCCTTTGGTAGGGGTAGCGTTGTCCACACAGAACAAATAGAACGAATATAACTGTCTCTTTTCTGCAATCACTTATGTGCAAGTATGTGCATTTTACAGAACTATGTTGTCATTGACTTACAAGCTACCAATGGGTGTGTTTCAATTGTTGTCATATTGTTGGTGTTGTGTTACCGTGTATACGTACATCTACGTAGCGCATACATATCATATATTTTTTTAACATATACGTATACAAGACACGCAAACACATAACCATTTAGCGCACTACCACATACAACTCCGCGTGCACATATATAACGTAGTAGTGGGATATCTTTTATCCTTTAGCGTTACACTGATTTCAGTAGTATAGAAATATTACCGCTCGTTCTGTGTTATTCTGTGGTTGTCCACGTCATTTGCCGGCGATAGCGGTCACGGTAGTTATGTAATAGCAAATGGGGTATCTTTCTTTATCTGTGGTAACACTGGAAATAATTGACTATTGAATGCTTGTTTTCTGTGTTTAATAAAAATGGAAATGATCTGTACGTATTATAAGATTTCATAAAATAAGTGAATGGTATTCATATTTATTATAACACGTTATTATCCATTTATGCTAGTTACATTTTTGTCAGTGATACTGAACTCAAATATTATAAAATTTAATGTTTACTAAAAAAAAGGCGTAACATATTCTCCTTGTGGAACTTGGATGTATAACTAATATTATATGGGTTTGAACTACTTTTTACATCTATACCTAATGCTTGCACGGCGCAATTTTATTTCCAAAATAAAATTTTTATTGATGTCGAATAACTTTAATTTGACTAGTATCGATCTTTGACATAATTGGGTATTTGATTGGTGTAGCAATTGATAATAAAATACTGTGAATGACATAGCGTATGATTCAGTATTAATAATTAACCATTTATAATTTTAAAAATTACACACGATTTTGGAACTGGCGGCTAAAATGATTAAAACAAAGTGGGCATGCCATATTGCAAAAAAGATCCTTTTAAAAAAGATACTCATATTTTAATCGTTACATTGTTAAATTTTGCTGAACAAAATTCGGGATTTGCAGCAAAGAAATTTGCTTCTATAAACGAATCTATTTTTGGTAAATTTGTATTTGAAAAAAACCTTGTCACATTTTTATTAAATTAAAAATGAGGCAATTATTATTAATCATAAATTACAAAAATTTAACACAAAATAGATATATGCGTATAAAAATACTTTTGTACTTAAGTATATTATCAATATTGCATTTAAGATTAAAAAAGTCGAATTGTATATTTTCTTTTACCAAATAATGTTTCGTTATCTTAATATCTTAATATCTTGATACATATATATATTGTTAAGTTCCCGGTGGAATGTTGTAGCTGCCACCGGTGTTGTGTAGATATAGGTACAGTAAAATTTCTGTTAACGGGACAGTAGTGGCACATAAAAATTTGTCCGGCGAACAGAGGTGTCCGCTTAACAGGGGCAGAGTAAATAACAGCATTAAATAATGTAGTATTCATAACTAATTTTTTCATTCAACATTTTTTAATTTTTTTTAATTCAAATCAATTTTATGAACGAGTTAAGTACTTACACAAAAATATAACGATTACAAATGCATCGTCACATTAGAATCATCGTTAATAAGTTAAAACATGAACAATTATACCTAACCTATATGGGTATACACCTGTGTTTCATCTAATGAGAACACTAAGTGATGAATCACATGTAGAAATTTTAAGGGTGTTTAACACTAATTTAAATTAAGACACAATTCTCAAAAAAATTATGCGGTTATATTATAGCAGTACACCTAAAATCTGCTACATAATACACCCGACATATAATACACCGTACTGCGGAAAAGAGATAAAAAAATAGTGTTCTTATTCCTTTTATTCAAAAAACTTGACATATTTATTGTATAGTATAATTTTTATTATTAGTAACATAAACATGATTAAATGTGATTTATTTATTATTTTATTAAACTTGCAATGTTTATTTAATATTAAGATACAATATGTATGTATGTTAGAGTAAGGTTACCGATGATATAATTTATGATACGATGTGTCCAACCGTGAGAAGACAATAACATAAATGCATAATACATAGTGTGTAGGTTAACTGCAGACGTAATATGTAATACATATCGATGTACAATCATTTTTCAACTTGTTCAACCTTATTTTGCTTAGAGTATTTTTTATATTGCGATTTTATTTGTTTTTTTTTTGGCGAGTTTTGTATTTAATATTTAGAAATTAATTTACTTTTTAATAAGTATAATTTGTGAGAATCTTATGTTGTATTCCATTGGTCACACCCTGTATAGTACTATTTGATATAAAATACACAGAGGGAGAGCCACGTTTGTTTATGTACCATATATCAGATCCAAAGTGTACTACTGCTATTTTTTTCAAACATAGGTGTACATACGCACTAGACGTACTCGCGTCCGGGTAATGGAGGTCATACTGTATACTAAATAATATGTCTTCGTCAAAAAATATTGTGTCCGTGTCCGGTTAAGGAAGGGTCTGTTTGAGAGAGTGCTGAATGCATTTGTTTTAGTATAGCATGCCATTGTCATAAAAAAATTGTCCGGCTATAGCAAGGATCCGGTTAAGAGAGATGTCCGTAACCAGAGGTTCTACTGTATACCTTTATCTATTCTCTTTCCCTATCTGTTGGTAAATGTTGCTTATCCTAGATGTTTGTTTTCATAGTTTGATCCTTAGCTACCGGAGTTTATCGTAGCTTAAGTCTTGAACGTATACAATGCCATTACCAAGTCTACATCGTCAAGCATGTATTTCATCATTGTAAGCATCACCAGCACTTTGTTGTTGTTGACGTTGAGTATCACAAAATTGATTGAAGATTTTCGATATGATGAAAATAAGGTTATATAGTTTTCATAGTGGGAAAGAAGAATAAGCTGAATATTAAGTGGGGAATTGTCTTTAAATCAATTTCATTTTCTAGGCTTTCTTTGGATCATACACGACAGGAAAACGGGAAACAGCCCCAATAGAGGGAAAGTATAATGTTTTTAGATTTAATAAGAAAATGTTTTGAGATATGCAAGTTAAAAATAAATTAAACTTACAAAATAGATAAATATCCGTTTCAGAGCATCCTGTTTAACATAACGAATTTCTTTGGACTTACCTTTAAGGGGTAACATAAGCTTGTGTTTACAAATTCACAGTCATTTAAAAGAAATAATAGCATATCGTACGTAAAAGGACTAAAGTGTTACTACTAATTCCGAGGCCTGTAATGACCCAAAAGCAACAATTTATACGAGAAATTAAAAGGCACACTTTAGTTTCGTGGCGTTCCAAATAATTTAAAATTATAAATATAAAAATTAAGAAAATAATTATTTAAATGTCATTTAAATTATGCGAAATAATATTACATCGAGTATACCTTGGCTAAATCAGTCAAATTGGATAATACACTATAAATGTTTGTCTTTATCTACAAGTTTGTATTGTTGGTTGGTGACTATAAATTGATAAATTCTGCTTGATGATTGGCTTAAAAACGGCATTAAATAATCTTTAGCCTGTTAGGATTAAAACTGACACTTTACCTCTATTATGAGGGATTATAGTAGGTATGTATTTTAGTTCCAGAATCACAGAAATTTATTATAATAGTATAATTATATTAAAAACGGGATTTTACGTCCATTTTAGACTAATAATCCAAAAAAAATTTGGAAAACTTTTAAATTTTCGAAAATTTTGGCAAAAAATTCAATTTTAGTTTATTTACCAGCAAAATACCAGAAATTTGGTTAAGATTGCATTCAGTCGTTTATCGTTATCCGGATCCTAGGGGAATATGTATATATCCGTACAAATTTACTTCAAATACAAAAGACTTGTATTTTTCAGTCATATGTCATGCAAACATTAAAATAATATTTATTTTTATCCAGACCCTAGGGGGATTTATATGACTGGATGGATCTTAACTAAATTTTGCTGGTTGTTAATTGAAAAAATTTTTTTTTTTCGAAAATTGACCGAAATTTTTTTTAGACCGTGGCAAAGAGCGGAATAAATCTTATAAGACACACTTTTGTACCATGTAAGCGCGTTTTTGATAAAAACACTAATTTTTGTAAGCAAATATTCGCTGTGTTATGCAGGTTGCTGTAACAGAGATATTTACTGTTAGGTATCAAAAGGCTACTTAGCAGGCTAGAATAAGAAAAGTTTTGAATATAAATTTTGTAAAACAAAAATATTTCTATAGAAGTACATGTATATGAATGTATAAGGAAAGGGGTGTTTTTTGTATAATATTCTGATCGATTTTTCTTTTTTCTTTTTTGATTTTATTGGAAGATACTCTAAACTTTTCTGATAAAACGCAAATTTTCTAAAAGATTTGAGAAACTTTCTCATCACATGTGAGATCATAATATCATGTATGTATACGTTTATGTATATTTACCGTATTTGTATATTTATTTAGCGTCGTTGTGTAGCGTATGAATCAAGTTAATCGTTCGTACGTCGTTGGGTGGTTTTCGAGTGGAGTTATTTGTTGTTTGGTAAGTTTCAAGGCATTGCACTGTATGTGCACTACATGGTATGCACTTTGAATAGAGACGAAATTATGTGCGCTAGAGGTACCTACATATAAGTATATGAAAATTCGTTTAGAAAATAATATATGTAAGTAAGTATATTGTTTAATAAAGACCATGTGTCCATTTTTGAGCGGAATCTAGTGATAAAAAAAATTGGGATGGGCTTATCTTCATGATACTAGTCGAAAATTATTGACTGCAGACTCTTGGTAGAAGTTTGTAGTAGGTACCTTTTTATCCTTTATAGTTTGTTAATTAATTTTTTTATTACTCATGTGGGAGAAGTACTAATTTGACGCACATATTTCTGTACGCAAAATAGCTGTTTGCCCACTGTACTCTTCCCACATACTTTTTAGCGTGTGGAAAGTTACTTTCCACACGCAAATTAACAATAAAACACGCAAAGCCGCCTCGTGATTTTTCATTTAATAAATATTTCATAATTATTTCTATAGAAACCACCAACAAAGTAATTTAAACAATAATTAATTCAGAAAATAAAGACGAACACTTAAAAATATTATTTTAAAAAGTAATAAAAATGTCAAAAATAGTGATAATAGTGAGTGCACTCAACTTCGCTTTCGTAGGCAATCGACAATTTCCCCCACTTATTGCACAATATACTATATAATTAAGATAATTAAAGTTTAAAACTGATGTTGAATGGATTTTCTAATATTGTTCCTCACAATCAGATATATTTGTTCAGCAACTCTCTTAATATATTTAAACTGGAAAAATGTAAGCTCGTATACACGAAAATGACAGAATTAGTGCAAATGATGTTATTTTGCCATCTAAATTGACGAAATTGGACGAGAAACGACTTTCTACTGACATTCATTTTTTATGTTTTATAGATTTTAAAAAGTTTAAATTATATAGGTAAGTATTTTATATTTATTTTGTAATTTATAATTATAAAAAGTAATAAAAATTGAAGTAAACATTGGTATTTTTTAATTTTATTTAACCCTTTTAATAGTATAAATATTTATTAATAATAAAACAATGAATCTTATTGAACACTAGCTGTATACCCACGCGATGGGATTTACAATCGGCAACATCTCAGGATATATCACTGTCAAAAATTTATTAAGTAATAAGATATTATTTACTTTAATAGCAATAGTAACATATTTTTATATATCCCTAACTTAAAAAATGACGAATTTCCATACTTTATTCTTTATTTAACTCACTTAGGGGACGAAATTTCAAAAATTCTTTCTTACAATTAGTGCTCACCTACATTACGTAGGAAACTCCTGTGCAAAACTTCATTCTTCTAAACTCAACGGTTTAGGCTGTGCGTTGTCTGTCAGTCAGTCAGTTAATCAGTGTTAGGGATTTATTAAGTATATTTCATATAGAATTTTTTGAATAAAATATTTAAAAATATTGAATATTTCACATACTATTTTTAAATAAAATATGTATAAAATAATTCAATGGATTATGAAAAAAAATTTAGCTCTTTCAGCATTCACTTTTTAATGGCTGGAAAATATTTAGAAATTTTAAAAAATTTATTTACCTTTTTAAATGGTTGAGTTTTTAGTGTATAAGAATCTACGTAAGCGCACCCGGTTTTCACATATGAATAAGATAAGTAAATTTGGTGAAAGGTATTTTCATATTGCATCATTATTACCATCAACGAGTAAACAATCCATAATAGTTCCTGTACGGTACGGAGAAACCGATAAATCTTCGAGCTTATAGTTCTATATGCAGCTGCATATAGACATAGAGACTTGTCGCGTTCGGTGGTTTGGAATTTATTTATAATGAAACTACTATCGCATAACTTTACGTGGTTCATTATTATTACCCTGCTTCCTAGTGGACGATAGCACTGGTATTTCTTGACCGTCATCTATAGATCAGAGTGGAGTAATCGCCAACAAAGGTAACGAACGGTTCGAAAATTTAAGATATTTTTAATAAAAATTAAAAAAATATTTTCAAAATTTAATTAATAAAATATCTGACATGTAATACGACGATACCTTTGAGTGGCTCAAACGTTTTGGATTTCATTTTAGGAAACAGAACATTTACAGAACAGAGATAGGTAGTAAATTATGAAGTGGATAAAGAGCAATGTGTTACGCTCCTTTCACATTGTACGGTTTTCGCCGTACGGTAAAAAAACGTACGACTTTTTGCCGTGATATTGTTGCCTTCACATTGCACGGTTTTTGCCGTTGTCAACTGAATATCTTCATTTGATTTGCAACATTATATAAGTAACAAGTGTGATTAAAGTTAATTATATAAATCAGAATAAATAGAAAGTAGGATTATTTATTATCAGACTCTTTGAAGACCTGAAAAATGACGAAAATAAATTTTTCAACTATTTTCGGATGTTTACAGGCTCCTTTAATTAAATTCTTGGCGAACTTAACATCAAAACACACAATTTCGAAATTTCATACAATCTATTAAAATACTGGTTATCACATTCAATATTAGTTTCATCCATTTCACAAATAAAATTAATAATTAACATGAAATTCAACAAAATATTGTTAATGCCGTACCTTAAAAAACCGTCTAATGTGAAAGCATCTATTTAATTACATACACTACTGAACTAAAAACGCCGTACGGCAACCGTGAAGTCTAGTAGCAAGAGATGGCTGCTACATGGCACGGCAAAGGCATTTTGCCGTGACCGTGTAATGTGAAAGGTCGTATGCTCTTCTTCACTCCACTGAAAAAATTCGACCGTACGATTTTTTGCCGTACGGCAAAAACCGTATAATGTGAAAGGAGCGTTATGGTGCCAAGGGAAAACTAATTAAAGCGCAAGTTCATCAATAGGATCAAGTGGTGTTAAGACCGCACGTTTGCCATAGAAGTGAGCTAGCTGTATTTACTCCAGTAGCTTAATGATTAACCAACATAACAATACAGTATTTTTGTAACAAAGACAACACTAGCTGAGTTATTAAAACTAGATCACAAAATTTACTACAAAACAATTCACGGAATTAATTTTCCAGGAAAGCCACAAAATTGGTGCCCCTTACTCTTATCACTAATAAGGTTTACTTAGAAAAATCTCAAAAAAATCATGTACATTGAGAATGAGGTGTAAATTTAGGCAAAATTAGTACGATTGAAAACTACTAGCGCGATTGGTTGTTATAAAATTTAACTTTTCTTTTTTTATAACTGCTACAAAAAAAAACTTTAAAAAATGTTTGATATTACCGATATTACTGACAAATTTTTATAGGTTTTCTTACTTTTTAAATATGGAGTGTAAAAATTTTAATTAACGACAATAAACGACAATAATGTGTTTTATGTTTTGGTAACAGATTTTCATGACGTTTTCACTATAAATTTTAATTTACGCAACTATGATAGCAACAAACAAGATAAAATTAAGAATGGAAATAAAAGTCATTTAAATTATCAAAATATTTGTAATAATATTCTTATTCTTTTAAACTATTTGAATGTCCATATTTTAAGTAAAGTATAAAATTGAAAGATTTTAGAAATAAGAAGATACATTTATATAGTATATATACAAGTTTCTCCAAATATTCTTATTTTATTCTCCTCAAATATTCTTTCGAATTAAATTTTTGAATTGAACAGAATATTATATACTCGAAGCGATTAAAATGCAACTTAATTCCGAATGTGAAATTTTTGAAGGTCTGTAAAGACCCGAGAACAGTAATCGCATGAGGGATCAAAAGGAATATTTTTAGTGCCGTAGTAAAATTATAAAAATTATAAGAAAAGAAAAATTTAAATGCTACTTAATATGACATCAAGTATACTAGGGATAAATTAAACAAAATAGACAATGTAATATATTGAAGGCACAAGTGGATAAGAGATAAGTGGATAATATTTTTCAAAAAGTCGTTATTTTGTAAAATTTAGCAATTTAGACTGCACTAAGGGCTTGTACTTTCTAGGACCTAAAGGTGATATATATTTACATGAGGAACTAGTATGTACAAATTATTTTAGTTCCAGAATTGGAGAAAGGTTCATATCGTCTTTTTTTTATTCCTAATTTTATTTATATTTGTTTGAAATATGTGTTTTTCTGTCTTCAAACATTTTAAATTAAAAAAGTTGCATGAAGTAACAGAATGTTTTTAAATATAAATAACTTTGTCCTCTCTCTATGTAAAATAAATTATGATGCAAAAAAAGAAGGCGAACAGTTGATAATTTATATGAAATTTGTTATACTTTTTTCCTTTTTCTCAATGTCCATTACACATGGCTTACTTAATTTGTTAAAAATATAAAATTAGGTCAGTGAGTAAAGTTACGATTGAAGATGAGGAGGAATCTTCAGGTAAGAAAAATTGCTTTGAATAAGTTTACAACAAAAAGATTTAGATATGTATTATTTTTTTGGATTTGAAAATCAAAACTGTTTTGTTTTCTAAAATAATTTACTTAAATGTGGGAACCGGATTTAAGTAATTAATTAACTGCAATAAAGTATATGAAGACCGACTATTGTCCCTACCTTGTAACATTAACACTACGGTCCGAGTATACCTACACCATCTGTGTAATAGCTAGAACAACCACAGAGGTCGATCGCGATCAGTAATCACACACGAGTGCGACGTTACCGCATACAGGTATCAATCAGTAACAAACATAATATGTACTCTCTGTGTGATGATATCTGTAGACAATTATAGGTGGGTAGCACATAAAAATATAATTTTTTATTACCATTTTTTTTTTTTTTTGTAATTGTATTGAAATGTGTGAATGAAATTGCAGTAAAAGTATTTAATTGTTTGTGTTTTCTTTATTTTTATCAGTTTATTGTTATCGTATTTCTTGTTATTGCTTTTTATTAAAACTGTGTATGTTTGCACTTGTTGAACTATTTTGCGAATTTATTTAAATAGTTTTTTTTAGTTAAATTTTTTTTTTTCAATTTTGCCGGTTTCTGGGAAAATGTACTGCCTAGGTATGCGGACCGTATAATGCTAAGGTGAACGGTCTTGTTTTAGCTGTAGTTTTAACATTTTTTTCTTAATATTCTAAGTACTTTGACTATAAAATCTTTCAGACTGATCATATCAAAGTTAAAAAAAATTGACATTTTATGTGACAGAATTGAATAAATCAACTATTTATAATACTTTAACTGGATGTAAATGTCAAGCGGTAGTTAATAGTAAATCTCTTGAACTGTGTAAATTTTTATTTTAAAATAAAAAGAAAAAGGAAATGCTTGTTTTGTTTTCGCGAAAAAACTAACTTTATTTTATGCTAACACAAGATTGTTGTTTGTACGTTTGAATTTGTATTTTGTTTGAATGACAAATATTGTTCAAACAACCGAACTGTTGTGCGAACTCCTCGAACACTGACTAGATATTATGTATGAGGATGATGACGACGATGACAGAGTTGAAACGACTGTGTCATTCGTCGTGTTCTTAACTTTTAACTTTTCGGATAAAATGTAAAACTTCTCTTTATTCCTTCACTTAAACAACAAAATTTTCGCATATTTATCATTTTCATATCTTTTCTATGTTCTGTGTACGTACCTATACGTTAACATTCAACGTTGTTGTAACGTTCAACAACTTTTCCCCCGTTTTGTATTTTATAAATATCAATTTTTATGTACCGTGTGTATCAAATTATATTGTTAAATTCAAACACGAATAAATGGGACACTTTACCTTGCAAGAATATCACTTTTATTGTTAATACTCTTATGATATGTTTCGGTCAATATGACCATTATTAAACAAGTTGGTGATAATCAAGCCCTAAGCGTGTTTGTAGAAAACTGTGGATAGCAGTGTGCCAACGAGTGGTTGATACTGCTTAAGGCATTTAGTTAGTCGCTGTCGGTCACTCAATGCACAACGCATTATGTTGTATTGTTGGACTATTGTTAGCTTGGACCCCACCTTGCTCCGTCCGACAAAACGTGTTTTGTAATTGTGTCTGTGACAACTAACACAGTTGCAAAGATCAAACCAACACCACTACACACAGTGTGTACCTACACAGCATAGTGGTGGGAAATAGATGGGATTTTTTGTCTACATTGGTATCACTAGTGCAGAGATAGCAACTTGGCTTCTGATTATTCTGTGGTGATAATGGTCATATTATGCATCATTAAGGGATTACATGGGTTTTTGTTGGCAAAAAAACTATTTTTTTGATTTTTTTTTTTGTAATATAAGAAAATATAATTTATTCCAACTTTTGGTATATCATAATAGATTATTTTGAAATACTGTAAAAAAAATTTTCATGAAAAAAGAAATGAAAATCAGGCCACTGGCAGCTAGTTGTCGAAAATCGCTGAATTTTTGCCGTAGGCAGAGTAACTCGTAAAATCCTTATCTGAAATAAAAAAAACACAATTTTTTCTCGTAATAGAATTACTTATAGCTTGTACTTGAACGAAATATTATTGTTTTCGTTCATTACATTTTATTTTAAAAGTAAAAAGTCAACGAAAAGCAGGAAAATTTTTACAGGAAATCAAAATTTTTTATTTAAAATCGCTGTCAAAAATTGAAATTTCATGTTTTTTTAAACTCTTCGTTCAAGTACAAGCTATAAGCATCTAATAACAGAAAGAAATTTGTTTTTTGATTTCAGATAAGGTTTTTACGAGTTACTCTGCCTACGGCGATTTTCGACAATTAGCTGTCAATGGCCTAATTTTCATTTTTTTTCCATGAAAATTTTTTTACATTTTTCGAAATATCTAATATATATGCCAAAAGTTGGAATTAATTTTATTTTTTTATATTGTCAAAAAAAAAAAAAAATTTTATAATCTTTAGAGATAGCTTTTTCAAATGATGCCCACACACGATATATAAAATAACACTTTTTTTTTTTTTTAAGCAAAGTAACATTTAGTTTTAATAAAAAAACGGACGAATAGACGAACACGAGAATGACTTTGTATCGGTTTCATTTTTCGTTTTACGGTACGAAACTCTAGAAAAGCTGTCTCTAAAGTTAGTTGTGACAATAATATTTTCAAATATATTTATATGCATTATATTCTTTTGCGGAATTCAAATTATTAAATGGGTCACTATTATTCCATATTACAATTAATATTATGTTTACACCACATATCTCACTTCGGCAATAATAGGCTCACATTATACATTCCAATTTCTTTATAAGTCCGCTTACGGGCTTGTAGGAGAATATAATTCTAATAATTCCTGTATCCCCACTTATGCTTAGTAGTCGACCGCCGTAACTCACACTTCCCCTACTTTTCAAGCGTGTGTGTGTGTACTTATTTATAAAGTTTAAACGGTACTGTCAACACATATTTTCTTTAAAATTTTTTTTAAATCTTTTGAAGAAATTGTAAATAATATTGTTAGTCAAACAAAGGTTGTAATATAATCGGAGCAATGAATGAACAAAACTTGTTTTGGTCAGCTACACATGTATTATGTAAACACGGACCTACAAAAAAAAATTATTTTAGTGAATAAAAATATTCTGACAGGATGATTTATGAGTTGCACTAATCGCACGCTTTACTCTAGGTCATTATCATTACATCAATAGCAATGTTCTGCTCCACAGAGCACCGGTCTTATAACGAAAGACTTGAATGAATTTTTGTCAGTCATGGAGGGGGAATGTTTACAATAGAAATATATCGGCGGACTCATAACGAGTGGACTTATAACGAAAGTCTACTGTATATAAGGAATCTGGGAATGGTACGCATCTAGGTTCTATTGTTACCGAGGTGCGATATATAAGTGTAATCCGATATTGTAATTTGTATATTCTTATTTATTTGAAACAGACTGTATAAAATAAATGTTATCTGTATATGCATCTCAATTAACATTTAACAGTGGAATTGCCAAATTATGTATATGTACAGTTTTAGAAAATAGGAAAACCGAATCGCAATGCATTTCATTTTATTGTTATTGGGTTAATATGTAGATACGAACGTTATGGTATTGTAAAATTTATTTATTGATTTAAATGTATTTTGTTGTCAGTATACTCTCTCCCGCAATATTAATTGATAATTCAATTATAATACAACTATGTTACCAAATTTATTGAATATATTGCTTATATAAATTTAATAATTACCTAATGAACAGATATCTTTAAAATTTTTTTCCTCTTATAATAATTATTTATGTATAGTATAATCTGTATGGATACAGAGAGTAGTACCTACCAATTTACGTTTAAGCGTGTGAGGTTGAGAGTTTTGACATAAGAAAGACTAGAATTGCAATAATAAGTTTAAGGAATAAGTAGCACTATGTTGAACCTGGTGGAGCTGACTGGTATTGATATTATAAAGGCACTAATTTGTTTTCCATTTAAGAATATTTTACCGGGCCCATACTGGACCGAGAATGAGCTGTGATCGATAATAATGCGGATCGACCTTAAATTATATACAATTAAAAGAAAACTTCAGTCTATGAATATACGATGTAATTTTGTTTGGGTCGCTTGGTTTGTATTTGTGCTTCATGTTAAAAAGTGAGTTTAGCACCGATTACTACTGTGGACATAATCGTATTTTTTGAATTATTGAATCCCTGAATTCCCTGGATTATAAGAGATTTCACACACTTGTTTCGTATTTCGTCGTGTTACGTCAAAATTTAGAGAGTTCGTATATCACCAACCAATGTTATAGCAAAAGTATTCGTCGGAGTTTCCATTTGGGGCCTTTTTATCATACCTTATTCTGCTATGCCCTTTTGGAAAAATATTACATTTCCTCAATATTATTTTTTATTTGATGAAAATTTATATATTTTACATACATTTATATTTATATGTCGATTTAACAATATTGTGTCATCATTACAAAATAAATCATTATTAAAATTGTTATACAACAAACAATATAGGTCGGTAAACGATAAGCGCCATCTTTTCGACTTCAACAATGTACACATTTATATTAGTTTGGTGTTGTATGTTGCATACCGCTAACACCTCCGATGGCTCCCATAGACATTTATTTATGTATTTCATATAAATTTAGCCAATTTGACAGTGACAAAATGTTATTAAAGTTTCCAATTCTCAAGAGGACATGTATAATATATATTTACAGTGTATTCCATTTTGGATGATTTTTCAGGTAAAGTATGCACGAACGGGTTGAGGTAGCCAAAAATAAGATTTTGAAAAATATGTAATTTATTCTAGATTTAGATTAACACTATACAGTCCACAGGTATTCAGTACGAATTTCTCACTGCATCTTTTAATTCAGAATATTCCTATAGAAACTTGCCAGAGACTTCTCCCTCTTTTCTTCTTTTAATTCACTGGGTTTAATATCGGTAATTTCCAACAATTTATTTGGGAGCTAAAGATATAAACGTTTAGCTTAACCTTCACAGGATCCAGAAATATTTTTAAAAATTTAAATTAAATTTAAAATAATTAATTCAGGAATTCAATTTAAAAAAATTAATTCACGTATTCTTCTTATGTAAAGTAGTACCGATTTTAGTTTTTTATACACTTGGATTCCTCACCTGGAGGTCAAGCCTTGAATTTAAATATAATATACCTACTTAATACATCTGGGGAATTAAAAGAATTAAAGAACTATAAGAACTAGAGTCCGTTTAAAGGTAATATATCGTTAACCCTTTATGGGCCAAGAATATTTCTAACAATTGTACAAGTCTGATTTTTGGTACATAGTTTAGAAATATCGTAAATATTGAAATTCTGTCATGTATTTACCAGGGAAATGCGTGGAAATTGGTTTTTCCTTTCGAATCCATATGGCTACATTGGCCTTTAACTGTAAATGTTGCTTATATGTAAAATGTTGCCATATGGCTACACTGGCTTTTGAATAAAACAAACTGTTCAACAAGAAAAGAATATTTATCTATTTCTACAAAACAGTTTTATTCATTTACAAGCAGAAATAACATTACGATTTATTACTGATGAAATGAAATAAAATATTGCTTTGTTTTGGTGAGACGAAGTCGTGTATCACATTTTACACATTTTAATCTCGTGAATGATTTTTTACAATGTTATCATCGACATTTGTTGGTCTAAACTAGCCAATGGTGTATAAAGTTATCATTTTATGACAATAAGCTGGATTACGAACGTTTGTGGCTCTTATTTAAATAAGATTCTTCAAAATCTATTTCTGACGCCAGAATTTCTGTGTCCTCATTATCTAACTCGAATAATCTGACACATCGGATGCATATGGTGGTAAAATAGCCACATCAGAGTTTACCATAAAATTTGCTATAGCGGACACAACTACACGTCTCATAATCCAAAAATGAAAAATATTATTAAAGACCAGTGTATCCATATGGCTACGAATTGTTCATAACGGTTATATTTAAAAATTATTTATCTATAGGCCAATGTATCCAATTGGCAACAGTAAGTTTTTAACAAATTTATAAAGGTTTCTAGCCACAAATAAAATAAAATAATGTTAGCATATTAAAATTAAGTATAGGTATAATTAAACTAGAGTACCACAACAAACTAGTAACATACATAAAAATTTTTTTAAATGTATTAATTACCAAAAAATGTAATTATTTTAAACACTTTGAACAACCGGCCAAACAAGAAAATTTCATGACAGTTTTAGTGTATATTTTTGTTCAGTAGTGAACAGCACTGTCCAACACCATATTAAAAAAGTACCATTTTATGTTTGTATGCTAGTTTAAATGTATAATTCTTAATAATACAAGAAAAAATGACAATTAAAGTTCGCGTAGCCATTTGGCTACCATGGCCCATAAAGGGTTAAAGCACATAAATTTTTAGGAATCGATAAAATACAAAGGCCAAAAACCTAATAAAATAAATTCTCCAATAATAACATCAACTTAAAACACATAAGTAGATAGGCTAGGCCGGCACGACTCCACCGTAGAACCTCAATTATCCGGACTACTTTTTTGACCGTGTTAAGAACCGTGTAGTTTGGGGTCCTACTGTACCTAGTGTATGAATTGACCTTTGACCTAGCACGTACATGTATTTAAAATTTGTTGTTGACATATGACCCCAACACTCGCTCATACTGCTGGCCTTGAAATTCCTAAGAGGTGAGTCATCACCAGCGACCAAATTAATTTATGTTAACCCATTATGCGTCATCACAATTTACTTATAACAATTTCATTTTGTGTTAACCCATTACCAGCCAAACCTAACGCATGCGCAGACTGAATTTAAGTACACGACGCATGCGCAGACTGAATTTTAGGTTACAATTTGATAGATGGGGTACACTACCGCGTCAAAAATGTGGGGTTACCCTAACTCGGGGGTGGCCCCAAACTTTTGACACCGTACTGTACTTAAATTTTTGGTACACTACCGTGTCAAAAGTGTGGACCCCCCCTGGCCAAAAAGGAATCCGATCACTTTTTGAAGCGTGCTGTACGTGCAAACCTTGACCCCAACACGCGCTTGCCTTAATTGCATCATCTTAAACGAACTACCGCGTCAAAAATGTGGGATTACCCTAACCCACGGGGTGGCCCCAAACTTTTGACGCCGTACTGTACTTAAATTTTTGGTACACTGCCGTGTCAAAAGTGCGGGCCCCCCTGAGTAAAAAGGTATCCGATCACTTTTTGAAGCGTACTGTGCTTATTACGTGCAAATCTTGGCCTCACTTAACTGCGTCATCTTAAATTGGGTGCGGTCGCTAACGATAAATTTTGTCGGGGGCGCACTGTACCAAGCGCTAGATTTTAAGATTAGACTCCGGGGTCCAGATTTCTGACCGCTACTGTACTGTAAATCGAGTGTCTACTGTACTTTTCAACAAGTTTAAGCCTGTTTTCAGCAAAGTCAGCACTTTTTTAATTTGTTTATTTATATAAGTTTTAATTTAAAAAAAATGTTTATTTAAGATTTTGATGACTCAGCAATTTCTTTGTTTGGATTTCAAATACGAAATAGTCTTCTTGGAATTTTTAATTTATGGCCTGATTGTTGAATTATAATTATAGTATGATTCATACAAGCGGGGATTTTTGTTATATTTGTTTATTTATATAATAATTTTGGATCATGTAATATTTTTAAAATTGTTTATTTAAGATTGGGAGGCCGCTAAATTTTGTGGGGGCACTGTACCAAGCGCTACCGCAAAACTAACTTCAGACTCCAGGGTCCAGATGTCTGACCGCTACTGTACTGCCGGAAATTTGGGTGTCAACTGTAACTCAGGGTTTTTTTTGTATATTTAACCTTGGAAAATTCCAGGAATTTTTATCAGTTTTAACATAAACAAACAACTAATAATTAAATGTTTGTTTTAGCTGAATTATGATCGTAAGACTCATAATTCAGCTAACAGAAGTTCTTGAAATTTTAACAAGTTACCAAAAATATTACTTCTTATGGTGCACAACATTTTTGAATTTGACTGTAGCACAAAACTGTTTCTATATCAAACGAAAATTATCTGAAATAATTCAGTATGTACATATGTATAGACTCTGTATATTAAAAATATTTTATGTATACACTCTGTATATTGAGAATAAGAAAGAAAATTTGTATATAATTTTAATTTTTATGAATACTAGTAAACGAATTGTATAGCCATTTATGAATAAGTATTAAATCTAATTATAAAATAATTTATAAATATTGCAAAAAATTTGTTTAATCAGCAAAATCAATGTATATCATTTTAATACTGATACATATTTATATTAGGGTATAATAGTATTGTATTTAACATTTTTAAACAGAATAAAAGTTCAATTTTTGGTTTTAAATTACTATAAGTTAAACATTGACATATGCTTTTCAATTAGAATAATAAATTTCATAAGATTTTTGTTAATACTCTTATAGGTTAACGAAAGAAACTTTTTGCTGTAAAAAAATAGGGGAATGCAGGGTAATAATTAAATAAAACGCACATATTTTTTTTTTAAATTTTATTTATAGAATATGTATACAAAAAATTAAATTGCTTAAATCTATATATTACTTAAAATCTATTTATTTTCCATATAAAAATTTTTTAAAAGAATACAATTTTCTAATGAACAAATTTTATCTGAATGAAGCATACAGCGTCTTGAATAATATTCATCTCGCAGAATGGAAATCTTCGGTACATCAAATATTTCTTCCAAATTCAAAATCCACGGCTGGTTTTCGGTACCATCAAACAAACTTGATATCCATTTCTTCTTTTCACCACCCTCGACGTATATAACATCATACTTTTTTAATACAGGTTTCAATATGGTATGAAGTTTTTTGTATGGAATAAATCCATACGACCAAGGTATCCCATGCCAATTTCGGTAAAGCCAACTGGCTACTCGTTGATATTTCTTCGGCAACTCGTTGAAATCAAACGGTGCGTCGAATATAAGATGTAATAGATCATCCGAATTTTCTGCAGCAATATCAACTTCTTTAAAATAAAATTCGTTGTTAGCTCCTTGATAGCCTTGTATGTCAAGAAACGCCATTTTTTACCGCCACCGTAGAACTGAATTTATTCACACAATCCATAATTAAAAGTGGTGGGGGTAGTTAGTTAATTTGTGGAACGTATTCGAAAATGGCTATTAATAGCTATTGCTAGTTTACCATCAAATTACAAACTGTTAATAATATTTAGCACATTTGTGAGTACCAGGTTCTTTTCACTTTAAGACCTAGTGATTTAAGGAATGCTAAATTTTCAGGTGAAATGTGTTGTTGCTCAAAAGTTTTACGTTTAATGATCTTAGGTTTCGAAAGTCCTTTGCTAGGTTCTCTAGCGGTGGACTGCGCTGAATTGTAAATTAACATGGTTCCAAAATGTAATTGTTTTACCACGAAAGTATAATTTTCAACGAAAGAGATGTTAACTCTTTGACAACCACCGGTAAATAGATAATATTTTATGTAAGTTCAACTATTTTATACCCTTCAACCATGATAAGGTGTATAAGCTGGAGTATAACTCAGCAAATTATATAGCGGTGGTGACGTAACACACAAATGCGGTGGTTGTGTTGCGGTTGTGGCGGTGGCGGTGTTTGTGTGGTGGTGGCGGTGGTGTTTGTGTGGCGGTGGCGGTGGTGTTTATGTGGTGGCGGCGGTGGTGTTTGTGTGGCGGTGGTATTTGTATGGTGGTTTCGGTGGTTGTGTGGTGGTTGTGGGGGTGGCGGGGTAGCAGCGGTGTTTGCGGCTGACGTGCACAACTTTATCATTAATTCAATCGAAGCAGCAATTTACTCTAGACAATAAATCGGTGGTGACATCTCGCGGTGTTTGTTGAACGCAATATCTAAATTAATCAATCTGGTGACGTTCCTGTTCCCTGCTCTTATACTGGAAGATTATTAGATATCGATTTTAGATAAAATATTGGAAAATTTCGGTTACAAAATACTATAAATACAACTGAATTATTAACCGGATGTCACTTGTTGGTTAAGTTCCAGAAGGTAAACAACAACAGCAACATGCCGATTTGTGGTATTTGTAAATTTCAACCGTCACAGTGTAAGTGTGCCTTCTACGAGTACTGTGATAGGTGTCGAAATGAAAAGCGAATTTGCATGTGTTGTAAACGATGTATGATGCCATTTCCAAACTGTGTTTGCAATTATATAAATTGTACCACATGTAAAAGCCGCTGCAATTGCAAATAATTTAGTAAAATCAATCATCTGATTGCCACATAATACATATTGACCAATTCCGCGGTTGCTCAAACCAACGTAAACATTTATTTATAACGCAATGACCAGCGATGTAATGAGGCATAATGGATATTTTGTGTAACAGTGGAATTGGTCAATATCGATTAAATATCGATTTTTTATAAAATATTGGATTATTTGGTTTCAGTCAAAATACTATAAATACAACTGAATTATTAACCGGATGTCATTTGTTGGTTAAGTTCCAGAAAGTAAACAAAAACAACATGCCGATTTGTGGTATTTGTAAATTTCAACCACCACAGTGTAAGTGTTCCTTCCCCGAGTATTGTGATAGGTGTCGAAACGAAAAACGAATTTGCATGTGTTGTAAACGATGTATGATGCCATTTCCAAACTGTGTTTGCAATTATGTAAACTGTCCCACATGTAAAAGTCGCTGCAATTGCGAATAATTTAGTAAAATCAATCACCTGATTGCCACTTCATAAGTATTGACCAATTCCACGGTTGTTAAAACAAACATTAGCATTTATTTAGTAATGAGGTATAACGTATATTTTGAGTAACAGTGGAATTGACCAATACCTATTAATCAGTATTAAAGTTTTTGTTGAATACTCAAAATATGCATTATACCTCATTACTAAATAAATGTTAATGTTTATTTGATATTTTCCATTGGTTGTGGTGTATAAACACTGATCATATGAAGGTGTGGTTGCTTTAGAGTAACTTAATTTGTAGCTGTGTGGGAATAAACATATCGGTGGGGTAAAATGAGCAACTCAAATTTTGTAGTTGTGTTGGGGTGGTGGTGGTGGTGGTGGTGGTGGTGGTGGTGGTGGTGGTGGTGGCGGTGGTGGTAGTGGTGGTGGTGGTGGTGGTTTTTGTGGTGGCAACTCATAATTTATTTAAGCGACGTGCTGTAACAGAAATTGGTAGTGTATTGGCAAAATGTCTGAACAACACGGTGTTGAGTTAAGTATAAGTGATCTGTGGACCACTTTTACTGCCACTGATACAACAATGGATCCGGTTTTGGAGAAGTTGAATAAACTTGGTGCTGGTAAACCATTCAAATCGCTATCTACACTCAAACCGTATGAAACGTGGAAAATTCTTGATGTACGACGCATGGAAACTCGATATGGGCCAGCGGTTGCGGTGGAACTTGCAGATGCTCAAGTGTTCCTTCCAAAACGATTCGCGGATTTGGATGAGCAGACCATTCAATGTTTACGTACAGGACAATATTTTATTACATATAAAGGAACTGATTCTAGTGGTTTTTTACATATTGTGGAATTTAGTAAATAGCTATCACATGTATGATGTTAGATGTAAGATTAAGGTAACTGTCAGATATGAAAATGAATTGATTTACTTTTTAATTTTAATATTGTAAACGTATATTTCATTAAAAAATAAATTATTTTACGTATAAATTCTTATATTGTTCTTATTTTACAACACACTAGAACCTCCCAAATTATATCTTGAATTATGATAAGACTCTCTCAGTAGGTATGGACCCAGTTGGCAACGCAATGTAATTGCCTATATTCAGGAGCAAGTATTTTAATGTTGTTGTTGAGTCACCTGACACTTGCATATAGCTTTTCATTCATTTTTCTGAACTAAGTTCCAAACCGAAAGAGCGTAATGGGGGCAAAATGTGTAAGCCGGATGTCAACAGCTACTTCATGGAGTAAAATGAGCAACTCAGATGTGGTGGTTGCGGCGGTGGTGGTGGCGGTGGCGGCGGTGGTGGTGGTGGTGATGGAGTATATAAGTAATCGCTAACACAATTCAGAATTAATCTTGTAAGACTAGTTGAGCTTTACACATCTATCATAATGTTCGAGTGTACGCGGTGCTATAAAAGCTTCTCGCGGAAAGATTCTCTTTCACGTCATATAAGAAATACACATATGCGGGAATTGTCACCAAAAAGGTTTGAAAATAGTTACTCTCTTGATCCGCTAAAAAGACAAACATTAGACACGGCTGATGACTTATCTAGTTATGATACCGGGAGGAATGATGTTGATGATGAATTTCTAAACAACAAAGTTGAAGAAAGGGTCAATCCACTTGAACAAAGAATTAAAGCTGCATCAAAAGCAATTCAAACTAAATTTAATAATTTAAGAAATCAAAATAATGTTTACACACCCAGCGATGAGTCTAATAACAGGGTTTTAACCACTTCTGATAGTGGAACTGTTATCATTCCCAAGTTAACTACAGCTTTGCAAACCCTTTTGGATATTTTATTAATCAAAGAAACTCAAAATAAAGTTGAGGATTCTAATGAACGAATAGCAATAAAACGTCCAGTCAATTCAACGGATCAAGAGCTACTTGCTAAGCGTATTAAATACAACGACTCGGAAAATGCTAATGGGCAATCGAAAAAAATAAAATACTGGTATAATCCTAATACTTTAATAGATGAATTACGACGTTTATACGAGACGTCAGAGACTGGTGAAAAAATACTAAATATTATTCGGAGTATAGAGGAAAATAAAAACATATTGTTTAACGTTGACGACAGTGAAGCTTTAATCGAAGAGTTAGATGCTTTAAGAGAAACTACTGTCGGTCAAGAAATATTCTCTATACTTCGTGAACTTCAAAAGGCTGATGTTATTGAGCCGCTAGGTGATTATCTGGATGAAACTGATAAAGAAGATGCTAGCGATTATGATGATGATTAATTTAGATATTGCGTTCAACAAACACCGCGAGATGTCACCACCGATTTATTGTCTAGAGTAAATTGCTGCTTCGATTGAATTAATGATAAAGTTGTGCACGTCAGCCGCAAACACCGCTGCTACCCCGCCACCCCCACAACCACCACACAACCACCGAAACCACCATACAAATACCACCGCCACACAAACACCACCGCCGCCACCACATAAACACCACCGCCACCGCCACACAAACACCACCGCCATCACCACACAACCACCACACAAACACCGCCACCGCCACAACCGCAACACAACCACCGCATTTGTGTGTTACGTCACCACCGCTATATAATTTGCTGAGTTATACTCCAGCTTATACACCTTATCATGGTTGAAGGGTATAAAATAGTTGAACTTACATAAAATATTATCTATTTACCGGTGGTTGTCAAAGAGTTAACATCTCTTTCGTTGAAAATTATACTTTCGTGGTAAAACAATTACATTTTGGAACCATGTTAATTTACAATTCAGCGCAGTCCACCGCTAGAGAACCTAGCAAAGGACTTTCGAAACCTAAGATCATTAAACGTAAAACTTTTGAGCAACAACACATTTCACCTGAAAATTTAGCATTCCTTAAATCACTAGGTCTTAAAGTGAAAAGAACCTGGTACTCACAAATGTGCTAAATATTATTAACAGTTTGTAATTTGATGGTAAACTAGCAATAGCTATTAATAGCCATTTTCGAATACGTTCCACAAATTAACTAACTACCCCCACCACTTTTAATTATGGATTGTGTGAATAAATTCAGTTCTACGGTGGCGGTAAAAAATGGCGTTTCTTGACATACAAGGCTATCAAGGAGCTAACAACGAATTTTATTTTAAAGAAGTTGGTATTGCTGCAGAAAATTCGGATGATATATTACATCTTATATTCGACGCACCGTTTGATTTCAACGAGTTGCCGAAGAAATATCAACGAGTAGCCAGTTGGCTTTACCGAAATTGGCATGGGATACCTTGGTCGTATGGATTTATTCCATACAAAAAACTTCATACCATATTGAAACCTGTATTAAAGAAGTATGATGTTATATACGTCAAGGGTGGTGAAAAGAAGAAATGGATATCAAGTTTGTTTGATGGTACCGAAAATCAGCCGTGGATTTTGAATTTGGAAGAAATATTTGATGTACCGAAGATTTCCATTCTGCGAGATGAATATTATTCAAGACGCTGTATGCTTCATTCAGATAAAATTTGTTCATTAGAAAATTGTATTCTTTTAAAAAATTTTTATATGGAAAATAAATAGATTTTAAGTAATATATAGATTTAAGCAATTTAATTTTTTGTATACATATTCTATAAATAAAATTTAAAAAAAAAATATGTGCGTTTTATTTAATTATTACCCTGCATTCCCCTATTTTTTTACAGCAAAAAGTTTCTTTCGTTAACCTATAAGAGTATTAACAAAAATCTTATGAAATTTATTATTCTAATTGAAAAGCATATTTCATGATACATCCTGTATACTAAAATATTTATTAAAAATACTAAATATACACCCGTTATATATACATGATATTATTTGTATGTTAATGATAGAGTAGCAAATTCAAAATGTTTTAGTATATAAAAAATTTTGATTTTACAGACTTAAAAATTTAGTAAAACTCAATGCTGTTATCATTTTTATATTAAGCGACGTGTTTAACTTATAGTAATTTAAAACCAAAAATTGAACTTTTATTCTGTTTAAAAATGTTAAATACAATACTATTATACCCTAATATAAATATGTATCAGTATTAAAATGATATACATTGATTTTGCTGATTAAACAAATTTTTTGCAATATTTATAAATTATTTTATAATTAGATTTAATACTTATTCATAAATGGCTATACAATTCGTTTACTAGTATTCATAAAAATTAAAATTATATACAAATTTTCTTTCTTATTCTCAATATACAGAGTGTATACATAAAATATTTTTAATATACAGAGTCTATACATATGTACATACTGAATTATTTCAGATAATTTTCGTTTGATATAGAAACAGTTTTGTGCTACAGTCAAATTCAAAAATGTTGTGCACCATAAGAAGTAATATTTTTGGTAACTTGTTAAAATTTCAAGAACTTCTGTTAGCTGAATTATGAGTCTTACGATCATAATTCAGCTAAAACAAACATTTAATTATTAGTTGTTTGTTTATGTTAAAACTGATAAAAATTCCTGGAATTTTCCAAGGTTAAATATACAAAAAAAACCCTGAGTTACAGTTGACACCCAAATTTCCGGCAGTACAGTAGCGGTCAGACATCTGGACCCTGGAGTCTGAAGTTAGTTTTGCGGTAGCGCTTGGTACAGTGCCCCCACAAAATTTAGCGGCCTCCCAATCTTAAATAAACAATTTTAAAAATATTACATGATCCAAAATTATTATATAAATAAACAAATATAACAAAAATCCCCGCTTGTATGAATCATACTATAATTATAATTCAACAATCAGGCCATAAATTAAAAATTCCAAGAAGACTATTTCGTATTTGAAATCCAAACAAAGAAATTGCTGAGTCATCAAAATCTTAAATAAACATTTTTTTTAAATTAAAACTTATATAAATAAACAAATTAAAAAAGTGCTGACTTTGCTGAAAACAGGCTTAAACTTGTTGAAAAGTACAGTAGACACTCGATTTACAGTACAGTAGCGGTCAGAAATCTGGACCCCGGAGTCTAATCTTAAAATCTAGCGCTTGGTACAGTGCGCCCCCGACAAAATTTATCGTTAGCGACCGCACCCAATTTAAGATGACGCAGTTAAGTGAGGCCAAGATTTGCACGTAATAAGCACAGTACGCTTCAAAAAGTGATCGGATACCTTTTTACTCAGGGGGGCCCGCACTTTTGACACGGCAGTGTACCAAAAATTTAAGTACAGTACGGCGTCAAAAGTTTGGGGCCACCCCGTGGGTTAGGGTAATCCCACATTTTTGACGCGGTAGTTCGTTTAAGATGATGCAATTAAGGCAAGCGCGTGTTGGGGTCAAGGTTTGCACGTACAGCACGCTTCAAAAAGTGATCGGATTCCTTTTTGGCCAGGGGGGGTCCACACTTTTGACACGGTAGTGTACCAAAAATTTAAGTACAGTACGGTGTCAAAAGTTTGGGGCCACCCCCGAGTTAGGGTAACCCCACATTTTTGACGCGGTAGTGTACCCCATCTATCAAATTGTAACCTAAAATTCAGTCTGCGCATGCGTCGTGTACTTAAATTCAGTCTGCGCATGCGTTAGGTTTGGCTGGTAATGGGTTAACACAAAATGAAATTGTTATAAGTAAATTGTGATGACGCATAATGGGTTAACATAAATTAATTTGGTCGCTGGTGATGACTCACCTCTTAGGAATTTCAAGGCCAGCAGTATGAGCGAGTGTTGGGGTCATATGTCAACAACAAATTTTAAATACATGTACGTGCCAGGTCAAAGGTCAATTCATACACTAGGTACAGTAGGACCCCAAACTACACGGTTCTTAACACGGTCAAAAAAGTAGTCCGGATAATTGAGGTTCTACGGTGGAGTCGTGGCGGCCTAGCCTATCTACTCACATACAATAGCGAAGGCTACCTGTAAGACGTAGTTCCAAATCAAAGTCCTTAATCTCATCTATTTATGTTACAAATATGATGGTAAAATTATCGCATTTAAAAAAAAAATCTTTAAAATTATTACACTATCTTTATTTACTATAAGATATTCTTGCAATTTTGTTTTATTTCTATTAATTTCAAGTTTTATTCTTGGTGTCTTGATTAAAATAGTACGAATTCATAGACATAATTTGTTTATTATGTTTGGAATATGGTCACCATATTTCTTTCTCCGTTTTGCACATTCTTTCTATTCTACAAAATAGAGAAGAAAATATGGTGTTCATATTCCAAACATAATAAATAAACTATACCATTGTCTGTAATATAAACAACGCTTATAAAGGCGCCCAACCCTATGGAAATATTTGTATTGCTGGTTACATTAATTCAAAATAACAACAATTGAACAATACCCTTCTACATTATATACTTTAAGACTATATGATATTTCTATGTTGTTGAGGCCAGTTCATTTTCTTTCGGGTTAAGTCCCGAAAACCATGAACGAATGGTTCATGGCTGCTATTTGCTGAATAAAATGAATGTAAAAACAATGCAACATAAACGCATTGTTTAAATGTATACATAAATAAATTAAATTATATACTGCTAAATATGCTGATACAAGCACACATATAGAACAGCGGTCAATTTTGTCACGTAAATAATGATATTAAAAAGGTACATATAGTACCAAAAACATAAAATGAGAATATACAAAAAAAGCTTTTAAAACGCCTGATGACGAGGCTGATTAAATCTAAATACATTGGCTTAACATTCTATAAAACTTCATGCAAAGGCTTCATTGAGTTAATTCTTTTTTCTACTGCCGCGCCGTTGAATACTCATTACATATCCGTTAATTGTTGAGAAAGTTAGGCATTATTCAAAGGTGTGGGGGAATGATCATTACTCAATACCTTTTAATCAATGAAATCACCGTATTAACCATTATTCAATGGGTTTACGATTGTTTTGCGAAAATATATTTATAAGTTTTAATTTCATATATGTTGCGTAGTAACATGTAAGTAAACAAAACCATTTGAATTTTATTTTGATCGTTTCCACAGATACATATATACGAACATTTAATAAAATTAGAGTTAGTACAATAATAACCCACAATTTTAGCTCTTAATACTATATAATCATTCAATTTAAAGTTAGATAAAAAATTTTATTCTTTTGATTTAGAATTCATATTCAATTTTATTTAAATTAAAAAGGAAAAAAGTCGTAGAAAAAATATAGTATTCTACTCGCATGTAATGGCTATTACTCACTCAGATGCATTACGACACTCGCCTCGTAAACTCGGCTCGTGTCGTAATTTCATCGTCGTTAGTAATAGCTATCATTACTAGCTCTTTGAATAATATACTATTATAAATTATTGCTGGACGCGATATGGCCCATTTCGGGACACAATTTTTTGGATACTGAATTAAAGTGAAGTTAGATTTTTCACCACGTCCTACATACGGCAATTTAGTCTATTTAGCGCGACAAAAATCGAAAAATCATTTTGGTATTTTAACACAAATAACTATGAATTCACATTCTCTAATAACCCTTACACCTAACCCTTACCCATAAACCTATTGTTTGAAGCTAATACAATAACTAAAAGGCTCCGTAAGTAGAAGTTTTTCTGTTTCAGCTGGTATGTTTAATTCGTTCCGAAATTTAAAACAGATTTAACAGTGATTTTTTTTGAGAATTGTACCAAATATTATTTGAATTTTGATAATGGATGTTGTAGCTTTAGATACGTGCTACAAATTAATAGTATTATTTTTATATTTTGAACCTATATTAAATTAAATAATAAAATTATAATTTTTTTTTTTAATTTTTTTCCATATAATACAACTTTGCACAGAGTTTTAAAAAAAGTTCCATCGAGTACCGCTTTGTTTGCTATTTTACATCTTTTTTTAGTATTCCAGTAAACTATAAAACAAATTATTAAATTTTCAGAAGACACTGATATCGAACACCAGTTACATTTACATTTACTGATACCTTACTTCATTACAATTGTACATTTTATTTTATTAAATTTTAATTATCTATTTTTTTGTCTTATTTTTTTACAATCATTGGACCCGAAAACTTAGCAATTAAATAAAGTAGGGCAAAATATCACAATAATGATTTAAAGTATGTTATTTTATAATAATTAGTAAGAAAATCATTTAGGTTTTTTCATACTAAAAAAAAAATATTTTTGTCGCGCTAAATGGGTGAAATTGCCGTGTGTGCGTCCTGTTTTTCAACTCTTTGCCAACTCTATGTCTTCATTCACTTTACTTGTAAAACCATCAAAAATCGGATACACGCGTACATACAGTATCATTCATTTTATTATCCATATTTGGTCTATCTGTCCGTCTGCTAGTCTACGTATCTATCAGTCCATTTTATCTGCTTACTTCCATACTTCGCTTGCGTCTCATCTCTTTTAAATACGGTGAAACAAAATATAGGATAAAGTATAAATTTAAATCAATCTAGACAGGAATCTATGACGTCCAACCGTTCATTTTCACTTGTGATATTTTCTAAAAAATTTAGTTAAACTCGAAAGGGGTTTAAATTTTTAAGTAGCCAAAGATTGAGTTGCCAATACCACAGAGGATTCCGAGGAAACGATTAGTTTTAATGTTAAAAGAAATTAATGAAAACTACGGATTTATTGTTTTCAGTATTCTGATTCCGGTCTGACATAGGTTTTCTATGTCTTCTAAAGGGCGATGCTGAAGACAGAAAATTTGAATTATACATTCGCTCAGGTTTGATTTACCTCTGGAGAGGCGCCGAGGCACTTCTCTTGCGGTGTTAACTGAGCACTTTTGTGGAGGTCCTCTTTCGGAACCGTAAAATAAACAAACATTGATATTGCAATGCAACATAATTACTTACCAAATCAAACCAACTGCGGGAAAAAATTATAAGATCAATAATAAAAGAGACGACAAAAAACCCGCAAAAAAGTAATGTGATCACCTAATAATATTATCAAAAATCATACTGAAAAATTAAAAAACAAACAAACAAAAAATAAAAAGTAAATCAATCAAAAAAGTGGTCAAGTTTTGACTAGTTTCGGCATATTTAATGCCATTATTAAAAAACATCAGACCTTAAAAACGCAGTCTAAGAAGCTCAACTTTACAGAAAAAGTTGAGGTAAAATTGTCAGAACAAGAAGATAACTAAATCAAAGAGAAAAACATCAAGAAAAGGACACATAATAATGACAAAGAAGCGGTGAAAAAACACAGTAAATTAAATTGAACTGTTGAACAAAGGACAACCCTTTGTTGTCCACACCTCAAATAACTTTTTTAATATTTTCATTAACTACAAGTTCAATTTAATTTACTGTGTTTTTTCACCGCTTCTTTGTCATTATTATGTGTCCTTTTCTTGATGTTTTTCTCTTTGATTTAGTTATCTTCTTGTTCTGACAATTTTACCTCAACTTTTTCTGTAAAGTTGAGCTTTTTAGACTGCGTCTTTAAGGTCTGATGTTTTTTGATAATGGCATTAAATATGCCGAAACTAGTCAAAACTTAACCACTTTTTTGATTAATTTACTTTTTATTTTTTGTTTGTTTGTTTTTTAATTTTTCAGTATGATTTTTGATAATATTATTAGGTGATCACATTACTTTTTTGCGGGTTTTTTGTCGTCTCTTTTATTATTGATCTTACAACATAATTACATAATATACGATAACACACACAATATATTATTATATTAGGCCAGCGACTTAACCCTAATTTTTAACAAAAAGTGACCAGAAACGATTCAAACGACCAAAAACGACCAGAAAGTGACCAAAAATTCCAAAATTATTTTTTTATCAAATACCGCTACTATGAAAAGTTAAATTAATGAAAACAATAGGTAAGTTATAATGTATAAATTTTGTATTAGTAGTATTCAGTAAAGGAACATTTTTTTAGAGAGAAGGAAACTATTGACAATAATATGAGATTTTAGAAACTGAATATCTAGACTTTTTATAAGAATACTTGTAATTGAATTTGCGTCTGAATGGTTTTTGTTGTCGAAATTAAAGGGGTAAAATACTTATTATTTGAATAAAATAAATAATACAGTTGATACAATCATGTATACTATAAAAAATATTGATTTAACACTTATCTACAAATAAAACATTCAAAAAATTAGCAATGATTTCGTTAGATCTTTTACAAATTAAAAGGGGTAAAAAGTAAATTTTGCAAGCGTAGCATACATGATGTATACTATACAGCTTTGGATAAAATTTAGAGTATTTTTAAGAAAATTTAATAAATCATTAGAAATAGATATAATGAATCTCCTATAAGGAACACGTCCGTATAGGAGATTCTTTAAAACCTTCTTTTATCATTTTACTAAGTCGCTCGGCAACTTTTTTGTAGAAGTTTTAACATTTAGGTATATAAATAGCAATCGAAAGGAACTAATGTAAAAAGAACCAGCCAAGTGACCAACCCTAGTTTAGACAGCGACTCCACGGACAACTTTGCTTATATTTTCCTGTAGTTTCCCTTAAACGGCTACCGCAGCTACCTCTTGTTTAGAATTATTTTTTATAAAGTACCTAAATATTAAAGTAATCAGCCAACGAGTCAAAATTTAGCAGATTTGGTAGACTTAAGGTTTACTTTATGATGTTCCATAATTGCTATTAATAAATTAAACGCTGTGAAAACACTACTATTATATTAACTCTTTTGATATGTTTCGATCAATATGATTATTACCATATAATTTGACTCCATTTTTGCCAAAAAAAAACAACTAATCAACACAGGACACATGCCTAAGAGAAATGTTACAGTTTTCCACGAGGCGAATAATAGGACTCAGATTAACTATTTTACAGGTAATCGTTTCTAAACATAATTCAGATTTGCTTTTGAAGGATTATACTGATATTTTTTGCTTTATAATTTTAACTCTTTCATATATTTTTTACACAACTGTATTTTTATTTTAGGTATTTGTTATTTACAGAATATGTTGACGTCAGTTACCTTCGTTTCAATAATAATAATCATTCGATTATGAAATTTTAATATATATATATATATATATATATATATATATATATATATATATATATATATATATATATATATATATCTATATATATATATATATATATATATATATATATATATATATATATATATATATATATATATATATATATATATATATTATCGCATTTAATTATTATCTTTGTATAAAATAGTTGTTTAAGAAATCATATTTTCTTACATGTGAAGTTTTGTGTCGAGGTATCAATCTTGGAATAAAATCAAAAAAATTTTCGTATTTTGTACATATACATATATAAATTTTCTGCTTCTCCTCCTTGACACATTTCTTTCCCATTTGTCGGAAGTGGTAACAACTAAAGACTGTTTGAGCACGAGGGAATTATTCCATTATTTGAAGTCAGCATAAAAGATCTTCTTAAGTAAGCAGTCGGAATCCTTAACCTTTTACCGACATTTAAAATTTCGTATTCTTTTTATTGGTCTGAATTTAACTAAATTTAATTTTCTAAAAATCTAAAATCTATCTTAACCGGATTTGCGTAGTACTTTCCAACAACAAGGTCACCTAACCAGAACGTTTGTATTTTGTTACATGCACCCAACTTGTCCAAACTTGTTCTTTTTGTTTTTGACCCGCCCTTCCCCACTACTACCATTATTATAAAACTATAAATTAATGAAATAATTTAATTTGTTTATTAATGATCATATTGATCAAAACTTGTTAAAAAAATTTAAAACAAAAGTGTTTTCTGTATTTCAAAGTGATTTATTTATTCATAGAAGAAAATCTATTTTTAAAATAATGAAAACTTTTAGTGATTTAGATTGAATAATCGGTATCTTTAGAAAAATCTGTATTATTTGACAGAGATTATTAATTCTTATCTTTTCCTTAAAAATCATCTATCAGTATTTGACAAAAGTAAGCAGTTATTTCATCTCCTGTAACTTATTATTCGTCACTTTGGCCAATACTGTCGAAATGATGGTACAGGAGGAGACAGTTCGATGAGGGAATTTTACATCAATGTACATATACCTATCTGTCTGTCTTGTTGAGATTGATGAGTCAGCAGTAGGTACTCATGGCTAAAAGAACGAAAGGGATCTCCTGTGCACCATTCATTTATTTATACACTACCTAACTTATTCGCTCGCTGGTTATATCTATACCGCGCGTACAGACAGCAGCTATAAAGTGTAGCGCGACACTTCACGCACACCGTCACCGTGAGAGTGTGACACTAATGACATCCGTCACTCCAGTTGATGTACTGGCACGGAGAGAGATAACGTATTATTCAAGAATACTTACTGTTCTGACTACGAGGTGGTATTGATATTATACATTATAATATATTATTATACAGGCTGAAAAAATGGCGTCGAAGAATTCTTTTTAGAGGCGATTTTGTCCTATAATTTGTTTTGTGTGTGGGGGGTGGATTTTCTACTAGTTTATTCAATGATTTAAAATTGATTTGAATTCTGTTAAGATGTCGGATGGTCAAAATTATATGGTGGTAAAAAAAGAAATATAATGTTCGCCGTATTTTATAAAACAAAAAAGGGAGGAACCCTTTTTACCCCTTTTTCAAGAGGCTGTATCTCAACCAAAGATGGTACCACAATGATTCTGAAAAGATCATTTGAAAGCTTGGAGTATTTGGATTTTGCTACTTTCCTAAAGTATAATCATTGAAAAGAGAACTGGAATATTTGTTCGTACAGTGGACTTTCGGAGATTGTCCAATCAAAAATTGTCAATATTGCAGTGATGATAGGGATTTAAACATCGCACGTTTACGTCACACGAATACTGCAAACACACAATTTTTGTGAATACAATGTTCGTGTGACGTAAACATACGATGTTTAAATCCCTAACACTGAAATATGGACCATTTTTAATTGGACAATCTCCGAAAGTCCACTGTACTTTGAAATTGTCTAAGAAATGTAGAAAGTTTTTTTAGAATGAAATGTGTGTCATATTTTTATAGACCGTATACTTTTAGCTTTAATTTCTTTATTTAAAAGTTATTACTTTAAGAGTTATTTGAGCTTAAATAAAAAACAGCACTTTGAAAAGTAACGATGCTGCTGCAAACGGAAGCAAGGTTCTAGAAAGGTCAAACTACCCTTCGCAAGGTAAAAATATCGATTAAGTGAAGAAAAGGCTTCTACCTTTTGTAAAATAGATTTTAAAATATTTGAAAATAGGCACATTTTTGTCGATTTTTTAAAACACCATACAAATGTGTAACCCATGGAATTATTTAGTACACCGTGTTTCTTTTGAGTTCTGAGACTTCATTAAGAACAGATCAATCGTGAGATACAACCTGTAGAAATAATTTTCAATTTTTTGTGTCCTTTAATTCTTTTGATGAGTAGGTACCTATATTTTACTCTACTGTTGCTGAAACGTTATCGAAAATCAAAAGTGTGCTCTTTTCTCAACTTAAATTTATTAAGTCTCATTCTGGACTCAAAGATCAATATAACACAAAAATTATCATTGTGATTTAATTGGGACTTCTTCAAGGGTTAATTTACATAAAATGGAACTAGATAAAATAGGTATATAAACTCGAATAATATATCATCGGTTATAATTACGAATTATGATACGATATTCTCGTTGAGATATATGTATATCAAAATTCCAGTGCGTAGGTGGTTAGTACAGTGCACGTCAACGTAAGATGTAAACTTTGTCCTAAGATGGAATTGCCCTTATTCCATGTCAATATATTGTTATTGTCCAACTGTTACACTATTTTCACAGCTAATACTTACACTTTAAGTATGTTCCAACAAACACTCGAATTAACTTTCGTTTTAATGAGCATGCGCATAGTTAATTTTACAGTTCCAACTAGGAAGAATTGTAATTCTAGTTTACAAAAAGCTGCAAATTATATGTTCCATCAAGTATTTAAATCTAATTCTGAACTCGCATGAATTGGTTTTTGAAATTCTTGCTATAGAGTAAGTACTCGTATTTCAAATCCTAGACATGCGCATTAACGAATATTTCATTTTTAACCTTATAATTTAAAAATTTAAATAGTACCTAGACTGTTGGAACTGTTCTGGCAAAAGGAATTTTAAATTTTTTTGATTTTAATTAGTTGCTTTAATACTATTTATTATTTTAAAATTAGCAAACAGATACTTATATTAATTACTTATTTTATAAATATACTCCATTTCAAATACAACTGAGCATGAGTCATCTTTAAAGAATTAAATAGTTTTTTTATTCGAAACATATCAATCTTCTATACCTTTCTAAAAACAAACTGCAAATGTAAAATTTACGCAAGTACAATAATGAAAGAGATAAAGCCAAGTAAATGGAAATTCTTTAAATTCATAAGTGATGAATCATGGTTAAATTTAAGTGAAATGAATGATACTTATATTATTTTGGTAAGTAATAAGTAAGATATGAAGAATTTTTCTTACATTTTAAAAATTAACGTATTTTATTGTACAATATGTATTAATTTTGTAATGGATATGTTAGTAAATATTCTTTTTAGTGTAGAAGGTATAGAATACTAAATTCAACTCTTTGGTAGAGACATATTTTGAAATCCCTAACAATTAAACGTTCCTACATATTAAATATACCGAACTGAAATTCTAAAATGACATTATCGAATTTAAAATACTCGATTCACTCGAATTGGAATTTCTAGTGTTTGTTGGAACATACCTCTTATATGGAATTGTTGATATCGTGCGATGTGGTGTGTGAGGTAGTCAGGTTTCATTTGACGTTTGCGAACGTTAATGACCGTCAAGGTATCAATTTATAGATATATAACCAAATCTATGTTAAAAAATATTATTACTTTTTTCAAAATTAATGAGTAAAAACAATATTTAAAAAATATTTTTTAATACTAACACTAGGATTTTTATTTTATTTACTTAATAAATTTCTAACACTGACTGACTGACTGCCAACGCACAGCCTAAACCTTTGGGCTTAGAAGAATGCAATTTTTCAGAGGAGTTCCCTATGTAACGTAGGTTACCACTAAGAAATGATTTTTAAAAATTCGCCCCCTAAGTGGGTTAAATAGGGAATGCAAATTCTTATGGAAATTCGTCATTTTTGAAGTTATAGATATATAAAAATATGTCACTATGACTATTCAAATAATAGTATATAACGTGATTGAGGTTGTAAGTTGCATATTACACACAAGCGAAAAAGTTCACAAGAGCCGAGCAGCTGCGAGTGTGTAAAATGCCTTACAACCGAGTTACGTACTATACTTTATCTACGACTAACAGGAAATTCACAATAAACGATAACAATTTGGTTCAAATCTACATATTATACAATACCTTAAAATTATGTATACCTCATTTCAGATACAACTGATCATGAGTTTTCGTTAAAAAATTAAATAATTCTTATATTCGAAACAAATCAATCTTTTATTATTTTCTAAAAGCAAACTACAAATTTAATATTTACGTAAATGCAATAATGAAAGAGATAAAGCCAAGAAAACGGAAATTATTTAAATTCAAAGTGACGAAGCATGGTTAAATTTAACTGAAATGAACCATAGTATTTGAAATTTATTAAAAACAAACGTAAACATTCAGTTGCTAGGTAAAATTTTTGGTCAGATTCTGATATGTATAATATGTATATATCACTGTATAATATAATATAATGTATAAGAATTAATAATACCCCTGTCGCAGCATCTGCATAACATAGCGAATTTCCAAATTTTGGGGACTGGCCGATCTCATCTAAGAACTGTACCTATTTAAAATAGTTTAGCTTTCTAAGAGTAAAAGATTTTTTAAAATCGGCTGGGTAATTAGTTTTGATATTTTTGGGACCCAAGAACCCGAACGGACTTTGTGCAGCATAGTTGTATCCATCTAAAATAATTTAGTTCTCTAACAGTGAAAAAATTTTCAAAATCGGTCGGTTAGTTTATTTTTTACAATAATGGAAACAGTAAACCCTGGCGGAAATCATACAACATAACCTTTATTCATCTAAAATAATTTTAGTAAAAAGTTTATCCTAACAGTAAAAAACGGGTCCTAGAGATCTCATATAACTTATGGTAGTCCGTAAGGTTCTTGTGGACATCATTTAATTACTTAATGAATTCAAATACTTTAACTTACTAACGGTGAAAAAATTTTCAAAATTTTCGACATACGCTAAAAAAGTCATTGAAAAATATTTGATATGTTTCGATCAATTAATGGTCAACATCAGCAAATAAAAGTTACTCAAATCGAAGAAAAGAATGAGTTATTTGTCCGTAGAAATTAAAATACAAATTCTGAAAACGAGCAAAGAAATATTGAAAAAACTAGATCGGCAAAACATTCTGACAAATAACACTACCCAACTAATACTCGCCAATTTGAATGAAACTTAACATACTTATTAAACAGCGAAAAATATTAAATACGTGTTTTTTTTTATTTCGGCTAAATACGCTTTTTAGGGGTAGAAAACACCATTCAACCTCTGTAGATGAAAACAGTTATAGCTAAATATTTTTGAAACGACATATTTTCTGTAAAAAGGGCTGAGTACCAAATTTGTAGAATTTAAAGCGATGCACTTGATAGTGACCCTGAAATCGATTTTCAAGGTCAGTTGAAAATGATTAGCCATTGCCGAACTTTGACCATATCCTGTACCTATAAGCAGTAATTTCATGTATTGACTCAATCTATCTTCAAAATTGATTTGTTGCGTTATTTTTCTAAAATAAATAATATAAAAACCTGACGAAATGGAAAAATAGGCGCAAATTTATAGAAAAAATTAGAAGAAAACATTTTTGTAAGTAATTTTAGAAGTAAAGTTAAGAAAAGATTTAATATCATTCCAATTGTAAGTTAAACATTAACTTTATGTTATATTAGAAATTTTCAAAATTTTTTAAAATTTTTATTGCTACTCTATAGTTATCATATTAGGAATTCAATTGAACATATGATTAACTATTATTTTTCCGATTGCGATTGAGCAAGTATTTTTCAAAATTACTTCTTGATCACTTATTTTCTATCTTGCATGTGAAATTCGTTCAAATATACTTTGAACCATTTAGGGATGAAAAGTAAACTACTCCTTTTGAAAAATATTAAATGATTTTCAAATGACTTTGGAAATTGACCTCAAGGTCAACTTCAAAGTCATCATCAAGTGCATCACTTTGAACTCTATAACTTTGGTCCTAAGCACTTTTTTCAGAAAATATATCGTACCATAATCCACTTCTATGTTGATTCCTGGTCTCTTTTCCTGCGTTTCTAATATTTATGTCAATAAAAAATGTGCTACCGTAGACAAGGATGAATAGGTACGCATTCAGACTTCACACCGTATTTTTTTGTATTTATTTTATGAGTACCTAATCTTTAATATATTAAAAATTTACGCGAAGATGGTCACTTTATCAGTAGTATCCAAAAAAATTTAAAAATATCGGTGGTTTCTGAAAAATTAACAAAAATCGTATAATTTCTTCTCTATGAAAAATTGGGGTCAAAAGAGACGAGAAAAGAGTAAATGGGGACAACCCGTAGGGTCGACCAAAATTGAAATTCTAATATAAAATAATTTCGAACTTTTTGTATTTATACTTTCAAAAAAGAAATAATAGGTACTTGATGATTTTCTGTAAAAATAAACGTAGAATCTAAAATAAAGTTTATATACCCCTGTCGTTTACCCCTAAGTTTATATTCCTCCTATTCTTATTTTAGTTCAAAAAATAATTTTTCAAAAGACTAAGACATAATAATTAATAACAGTGAGATTCTACGTCCATTTTCAGACTTTTGTCTAATACAGACGTTACCTAGAATTTTTTTTATCTACAAAAACATCAGTCTACAGAATTTAATTTATTAGTTAGGAAAATAATTCAAATATGTCTCACTAACAATAAATGTCTTAAATGAGTTTAAAAAATCAAAACGATACTGTTTATTAAATTGCGTAAAAGCTAGTAAATGCAATAACAGATATGATGAATTTATAAGGATTTTCTTGTACTACAAAATCTTAAAAATATGGGAACGCGTACTTTTTTTTCGTTAATTGTGTTTTATTTTTTTGCACAAAATTTTAAAATTACTTTATTTTCTTAAGAAAGGGAGGCAACTTTAGTCACAGATATGCTTATGAAAAGTTTTTGGTAATCCGGGAAAAACGAAAACACTTTTTAAAATTTTTTTATTGTTAAAATCGAAATGTTCTTTTAAAGAGGGTTAAAATTACCATATTTTACATTAAAATTTTGACACAATCACTCCCTAACTAACGAGCCTTACATAATATTAGAAAATTGAGAAAAAACACGTCAATTAGATTTTTTTACACAGATTTTATTTGTTATATAATTCAAAAGGATATTTTAAAAATGTGTATGAATGGCTTTCATTAAATAAATTTCAATATAATTTCCATTTATTTTAACAGTGGAATGTCCTTATTAGTGGCTATACTTTCGGCTTGGAGCGAATTAGACGAAGATTTTCTTCTAAAACCAAATTTAATAATTAATTAAAGAAATAAAAAAAAATTTGTGGATTTCCTACCGTTCAAATATAATCTTTATTGTATGTAAAAATTTTATTACATTTTTTCAAAAAACTGTAAGTAAACTGTAAAATTTTCTTTACAAATATGTTAAAATAGAGAAATGTTTCCTTTTTATAATTTATTTTTAACTCTTTTTAAATGATTCACTTTAAAATTTATTAATATTTCTTAATCAAAATTTCATAAAAGAATGTGTCAAAATTAAAAAAAAAATTTTTTTTGTTAAAAAAAAAATGAATGTGCAAAATTATTTAATACTAGAATACTCTGATTATACAATTCTAATCATAACTGTATTGTCAATTGGATAGAAAATTACGTAAAAATATTATTGTTTGAATATGATTTAACGTAATTTTTATACGATTGAAGCAAACTCTTATTAATTTTAGGAAGGTGTAAATATAATCTAAATTCTGATCATATCACATAACAGATATCGTCGGGAGTTTTGTTGTCAAAAAAAATGGAACAGAGATACATTATAAAAACATTTAACTGACAGAGAAATAGAATATAGCCGAATCGTTAAATTGGATTAAAAAAATCATGACACGCTACTTATAAAGCGGTTTTTTTCGAATTTAGCTCGCAAAAAATGAGACAGAACAAAAAAGAATGCGAGTGCGAGTGAAATGGAGAACGACATATTTCCTAGTTTTTCTCGAAAAGTAAGTAACTTAGAGCAGCGGTATAAAAACATTTTTTATGCATTTTACCTTTTACTATGGCTTGGTGTAAAAAAAAATTTGAAAAATTGCTTAATTCTGGCAAAAACTCATTTTGTTGACAAAAAACGCCCAGAAAACCTACTTCTGGGCATCCGACGTGTCTGGCTAACGAACTCATCCAACGATTTGGAAAATCGAATTCGCACACAAAATTTCATAAGCATTAAACGTTTCGTTCGAGAGTTATCGCGCGGATACATATATATATATATATATATATATATATATATATATATATATATATATATATATATATAAATTTTAGTGAATATCATTTTCGTATTCTAGGGACCTCAAAACATATTTCTGATATAGTCCCGGGCTTAGGTCGCACCATGACACCTGGCGTAAAAGCTGAATTTCCAGTTTTGGAAATTCGCTAAAAGTGTAGTAGGCGTTTATATTTTAAGCATAGGTGCGTGTAAAGGGCCATTTTTTGTACAGCTGGATATATGGCTGTATGTAAAAGGCAGCCTTTTTAGATAGTATTTTGTACAATAAACAAGCAATTTCATGGTAGTCGTAGATAAATAATATTTTATACACTGATTGACAGACAATGCACAGCCTAAACTGTTGGGTTTAAAAGGACGAAATTTAGCACCGAAGATATGAAGATTGATCTTTAGGCATTACTACTTATAAATAAAAGTCAGTTGCATAAACGTTTCTGGAAATTCATTCTCTAAGGGGTTAAAACAGGAAATGAAAGTTCGTCATCTTTGAAATTGGAAATGTGGAAATTGGTATTTAGGCTTTTGAAAGACATTGAAAGTAAGCAGTGAGTATCTAATAAAAAGATGTTGCCGTTAGGAAATCCCATCGGATATATGGCTAGTCAATTAATAAATTTTTATTTTTATTTTTTTTTTTTTTTAAATGTACAAGTTACATAAAAACAAATGAATAACAATCATTAACATTTTCATTTTATCTATCCATAAATTTTTGTACTCTGAAAAATTTTTAAATTTCACAAAATGTAAAAATTAATAAAATAAAAACTATGTCAAGAACTACTACACTTTACCTGCTTCCACAGTTATTTCTTGTGAACTGCGGTGGTGTGAATTGTACTTTTCCATGTTTGGAAAGTATAATTTTAGTTCGTATGAATTTTAATTTTAATTTTGATTAAAAACGTTACCATAAATTAAATGAGTGACATGAAGAAAGCGAACAGACAAGCGGCAAGTTTTACAATAGACTGGACTGACTAATGCCGTTATACCGTTACGGCTACGGCTATGTCCTATTATTAGCTGGTTATTTTCATCTACCTATGTGCTGGCTTATTTAATATGCTGTTAACATTCACAGTACCAAATTATTTTTGAAATTAACTACAAATGTTTCATTACTGATCTTTCCGATGTGCGTAGTCATTCATCATGGTAAAAATTTTACAGTGTAAGAAAATTTAGTATGGTTAACTTGTGAAATGGACAGTAAAGGTATTACTAAATACGAGTATACATAATTATGTCGGCTACAGTTCATTTTATTTTATTTTATTTAACCTAATAGTCTATAGATAATTATCTCACAATCCATTTTTTATTTAAGGGATTTACACACCTGCATTCTGCATGTTATAAAATGCCTTTTTCTAAATATCTTGTAAACGGTTGGGTTTAAAATAAGAGTATAAACAACATTTTGGATGTAAATACAGTAAATTCTGCAACCAAAGTAAATACAGCAAAATTTGTTTCTTTTTCTCCGTAATTTTTTTGTGACTTTTTTATGCGATTTTTAATTTTTTCTTTTAATGACCATCAAAGTGCATAATGTGAAAAAAGCCAAAGAGTTTGTTAGAAATATTCCTCTCACTAAAAATTTGAATCTGATACCAAAATAAACACATCTAAATTTTCTAAAAAATATTTTATAATTTAGTAACTGATTTTAATTTCGTTTTTAAAGGAGATAAAGAATGTTTTGTGTTCTAAAGTATTTTTTTCTGTTCTAAATATTTTAAATTCGGTTATAACCTACTTGAACCTACGTATACCTTGGTGTCAACGAACCAGAAGCAAATGTTACTCTGTTTCGTATTTTTATCTTGCTTTTCCTTTTTAATAAGAAATATAAATTTTGTTTTAAATTAAATTAGGAAAATTTATATCTGACAATTTTTCCTACTTTCATACAATACGAGAATAAGCTAATATTCATTTTGATGTCACTTATACTTTATGCATGTTCCTTGACAAAAATTACTTTTAAGTAATTTTTCTTTTGACAATTTAACTGATATGTATTAAATCTCATAAGAATATTGTAGCTTTTTCACTTTTATCATGAAGAAAGAGTTAAAAGCAATATTTATAACGACAAAAATGGTACAAAACATTTTATTGGTCATTTCATTTTCTAGGTGAACACGATAAAATTGAAATAAAGCATTTTTCTACTCCTCTTGAAGAATACACTCATTAAATATCTATTAATTAGTTCAAAGATGTGATTGAATGACCATTACTCAATACCTTTCACCTAACGAAATCACCATATTCAATGGTTTGCAGTTCTTTTATAAACAATAAATATATCAAGTTTCAATTTCATATTTATGTCGCGTAGTAACGTATATGTAATCGAAGTTATTTATATACTAGCCGTAAACCCAACCGATAGGATTTACCATCGGCAACATCTCAGGATGTCAGTGAATGTTACAGATTTATTAAAATAAGACATTTAGGCCTATCCACATTAACGCTCAGCTCTCGGTACGATATCACTCCGCTCCCGATTCGATAAAATATTCTTACACAATAAACAATGAGTGTATTCACATCATCGCTCTGATATCGGTCCGATATCAGTCACGCTTCGCTCCCACTCCAATGTCACTCCAATATCAATACCACTTAGGTAATATTTTACCGGAGCGATATCAGACTTGTTATGGCTTGTACCTATAGTGTAAACACTTTTTTGCACAATCGTGTATTTTCATGTATATACCGATGCTGTTGACCATGCTGGTAAGTCACATTTCCCGAACGTTTATTTATTTCCATGGAAACCAAAAAATAACAGTGCGGTAAGTGAAATAGATGCGTGGTAAGTGAATAGGAGTGTGGTAAGTGAATAGGAGTGTGGTAAGTGAAATTAGCTCAAAAATGATTGTATTTATTTATTTATATTGAAATTAAAAGTAAAATTTAAATTATTCGGAAAATAAGTCCATTAATATTACAATTTTCACTAGTTTGCACATTATTATTATTATTGTTGACATTAATCTTTTTATTTTATTGACATTTCAAAAGGTCGTTCAATCATTAAAATTTTCTGTGGTTTTCATAATCTTCCTTTCATTTTAGGAGAATAAATTTGCAACCAAAAATAAAATGCTTCATCAATTTCATTATTCTCACTAATATTATAATTTAACAAACTATTTTCCTAAATTTGTTAATAGAAAATTAAAAAAAAAAAACATTCACGCTAGTGAAATATTGACACTTAATTTTTTATTTACAAATATAGTTGTCAATTGTCACTATAAAGATTCGTATTAGTTGTTATGAATATTTATAATATTTCTTCATGGCATTCTATGTCATAACATAGAAATATAAATTTCACTTATATTATCCGAATTTTATTTTTTATTTAACATATTTTTATTCTTTAATTATTTTAAATCGATCGTGTAAAAAATATTATACAATACACGATGCGTTAAGTGCATTTACTGATCTCGAAAATTGCAAAAACTCGACCCTGCGGGTCTCGTTTTCGCAACATTTTCTCGATCAGTAAAAGCAACTTACCGAACTTATATTGTTAAATACTATTTTAATTCCACTCCACTCCGCTTGCATTCAGTTGTTATGAAAGGATCGTTTGTATCGAACTAAGACCGAACTGGGAGCGTATCCAGAGCGACATTATAATGTGAATGGAGAACGAATAGGTACCAGCATGTTATAAGCACTGTAATGTGAACACAACAAGATTATATCGGAGCGAGAGTGGAGTGGGAGCGCATCGAGAGCGGAGCGTTAATGTAAATCGGGCCTTATTGTACTAGCTATAGTAACATATTTCTATATATCTTTAACTTCAAAAATGACGAATTTCTATACAAATTTTCATTCCTTATTTAACTCACTTAGCGGACGAATTTTCAAAAATCCTTTCTTAGTGATCACCTACATTATATGTATAAAAAAACTCTTGTGCAGTCAGTGTTAAAGATTTATTAAGTAGATTATTTTGGTCTTTCCCATAGATACATATACACATTTAATGAAATTCGAGAGAGATTAAAAATTATTCTTTTAATTTAAATTTTTAATTCTATTGGAATTAAAAAGACAAAAAATTCGTAGGAAAGTATAATATTCTATTCACATGCAATGGCTATTACTCCCTCACACTCAGAAAAATTACGACACTCGCCTCGTAAATTTGAATCGTTTCGCAATTTCATCTTCGTGAGTGATAGTCATCATTACGTGCTCATTGAGTAATATACTGGTAAATTGGCTGGTAAATTCTGATTTCAAAATCAATCGAAATACAGGTGTGAACGTAATTCATAATAACGCATTCAAATTGTAATAACTTTTTTATTAATTAAGAAAATTTAATTATGTTTTTCGATATGGAGTCCCTTATTATAGTATATTTGTCGACATCTTCGAGGCCAGGACTTCAGAGCTCTGTTGAGGTTTTGAGGCATTTTCTTGACCTCCTCTCTAATCACTTTTTTAAGACCAGAAAGAAAAGGTAGTCACCGTTCGGGTAGAGTTTGGGCACATCGTGTCGGAGGAATGGCGTCAAAATTTTTTTGATGTAATAGACAGAGTTGACCTTTGCTCCGGGATTAACGACTGACAGACCGACCCAAACCATTACACCCTTTGGATGTGACCTTTTGGTGACCACTTCTGTTTCGGACCTCTTCTGAGCCCTCGACAGGTATTGAACTTTGGTTTTACCGCTGGTCTCGGACAGGTAGAACCAGGCCTCGTCACTCGTGATGACCTTTTGCCACCTTTGACCTCTGAGTCTCAGGTAAAGTGGCCAGGACCTTTTTCTCCTTTTTTCGATTGATTGTTGACTTAAGGCCTGACCTTTACATTTGTTGACCAGTTTTTTGTCCAATGTTTTGTTGATATGATAGTTGATTATCCGACGAGTGGTATCGAGCCTGTTGGCCATCGAATTTTGTGTCAAAGGATTCGGATTATCAACCATTCGTTTAAGTCTTTTAATTTGATTTTCACTTAAACTACATTTTCAGCCTCTTTTTGATGTTTTCTTCGGCCGATTCTCTTTATTTTTGTCTTCATTTTTCACATCAGATATAAAACACTTAGAAATACTGATTCCTCTCTTTTGAAAATATTTTATTATCACTGAATAAGACCATCGAAAGTCTAAAAATGCTTTAACTTGATGTCTCAGTTCATCGGGTTTTTTAAGCGCCATTTTTGTTGACGATTCGAAATTTTTTGATCAAAATTACAGTTTAGAGTTCAGTGAATAAAATGATATATAATTTGATATAATTTATTGTATTTAAAGTATCTAAATATTGAACCGAATTCGTTATTATGAATTACGTTCACACCTGTATTAAACAACAATATGAATTATTTATACTATCTTGTTTTATTAGTTAATTTGTTTTATCGTATAACACTCGAGTTTTTAGGCCAAGTATTTTTAGATGGAAAATTTTTAGTTTAGGCGTTATTAATAAATTATGAAGTTTTTCCCCCTCCGACGGGCACCGCTTACTCTTCCTTAGGGAGGGAGAAAGGATAAAAAATTAGTTTTTGGCAAATTTCCTGATTTTTTCCAATTTTGCGGAAAAAATGGTTCAGTAAAAAATTAAAGCTTACCAAAATATCTGCAAAAAATATTTTATACACTTTAACTCTTTCCCTACAGATAGTATTCTACATATAGATATTTTTTGCAGTTAGGGATTCGCATTTAACGCTAACATACTAAAGAATGCGTATTACAGTCTGAAATACAAATAAAATGCTTGACAGTAAATTGTAGAATGTAGAAAATTAGAACGCAGTGTAGATTTTCTGAATTTAATAAAATTTATGAAATACAAAAAGAGAAAAGAACCACAGTACAACAAATATAAATTGTAATTTTTTTATTCATTTTCTTTCTTCTTTTTTAGAACAAATCAAATAAACGTAAATGTAAAAAAAATCTTTGACCATCCAGGATGGACCAAGGACTACAGTCTACAAGCAGTTAACTCTAGTTGTATATATTATAGTTATGTGAAACCCCCGGTGGCGTACAGCTAGTAATACGCTACTGATTTGATGACAGGTCACTGAGCAAACATGTCATTTAAAGGCATTATGTGTAGTGGTTATTTATGGACATTTATGGTATATAGCGAAACATATGAAAAATTATATACCATGGAATTAAAAATATCACTAACACAATTTTATTGTATAGGGTTGACCGGGGTAATTGTGAATTGGGGCAATTGTGAACGACGCCTATAATTTTTAAAATAACATTGATGTTGTTAAATATCAACTCTTAGTATGTTTTTCTGTCCTTTCTTAATATGTTATTAAAATTTCATAACAATTCTCCAAGTATTAGTATCTTTTTTTTTATTTTGAAAAAAACCTTGCAAAATTTTGTGTATTTTACTTCGACCAATCCTCAAAAAAAATTTTTTTAAATACATTTTATTTTTTTAAAAGATAAGAAATAGTTAAAAGTACTTCTAATGAAGTGGTCTAAACTCTGAGAGGGTTCTTTATTAACTTTTAGGGACAATCTATTACCAATTTATAATTACCCCATGATTTTAAATTTGTGAGGTAATTGTGAAAGTCATTCACAAATGCCCCCATTCGATCAAAAATTTCAGTAGTGTCCTTTTCGGAGTTGAAAAAGTTGATGAAGATGGTAGTGACATTATTGTACAAGTTTCCGTTGTACAAACAATACAAAAAAAATTTGTGTAAAGAGCGATATGTTTTGTGTATCAATCTACGAAATCATTGCTGTGCTCCCTTACCCAAAAACAACTTACAAAAACAGAAAAAATACTTGTTTTCAATATCTGTGTGAGTGTCCAAGGGCAGTAGGATTAACATAAAACCATTTTTTTTTTCGTTTACAGTATTAGGCCGAATAGATTGTTGTTTGTTATTCATGTAAACGAAATGTACTTCCTTGAACAAGTCTTATTTTCCTTGTTTTTGTGTGAAAATCATGTAATTTTTTGATTTTTTATATGATAAAATGACAAAATATCATTTTTAGATTGTAGTAAATTTGTTCATACAATTTTTGTTATTTTTATTTAACCTTGATTTTTGTACAAATTTGAGGTATGCGTAACTCGCATTAAACAAAGAGAAATTGTGACCGCTAAAGTATGATGAAAAATTTGAAAGCGGGGTAAATGTGAAGAATTTCAGTTGAGCTTTACTCTGATGTACCTCACTTCTCTTGTAATCCATTCTAAATAATTTTTCTGATGACATTCACTTTTACTCCAAATTCATAAGATTTGCAAAACCGCACCGGGGAAATATGAATGGCTTATAAAATTTTTGTTTTCCATACGAATTTGCTCAAAATTTGTGTGGTGCTGGTGTATCTTGAATAATGTAAAATTAAAAATAAGTCAACCATAATGTGATATATAAAATAAAAAATACTTAAAACAACGCTTTTATCTCCATTCATGAAAATCCATTCACAATTACCCCGGTCAACCCTAGTTTCCCTTAAGTTTTTTTTTTTTTAATGAAATTATGCTTTAATAATTTGGATTGTAAGTGATAATTTTCACTAGTCATGTGCGATTTTACACGACATACATATTTATATTATTGAGACGTGGCAATGTAATTAGATATTGATAATCGTCATTAGACACATTCATGACGTAATCCATATCAAAATAAATAATTTAACCCATGTATACATAATAATAAAATTTTTCCCTTAAGGACCCACAAAAAAATAAAAAATATAAAAAAATTCGCTAGACCGGTTTCAACTACTTCGGTAGTCCTCTTCAGTAGCATAATCAATAAATAACCATAAAAATCAGAAATATCATAAAACTAGAAAATATAAATATAGGAAATCAGAAATATAAATATAATAAAAAATAAAGGATTAGGAAAAATATTTTCCTTCGTTAAAAATACCTAAATAAATATAAAAATAATAATAATAAATAACCAATAAATATAAAAAATAAAATAAAAGTAGAAATATATAAATATGAAAAAATTAATTAAAAACCGCAATAAAATAGAAATAAAATATATATGAAGGACAACAATAAAAATAAAATGAAATTAAAATGAAATAAAAGTAGAAATATATAAAAATAAAAAACAACAATAAGAATGAAAATAAATATAATAGTAAAAGTATGTAAATGTAAAAATAAAAACAATAATAAAAATAAAAATAAAATAAAAATACCATATCCAGAACAAACCAGATCTCCTCTTGATTTCAAACCGCAAAAAACAGTTTAACTTCAAAAACCCAATATTCGCATAAACGTCACTTGGATGATAGCAGTGAGTTTTAAACAAATGTCAGATATTGCGAAATTGAAGCCTGCTTTATACGATTTCTCGTCAAAATTCTCGTGTTCTGATTGGTTCTGGTATCTGGACCAGTCACGGGATGTGTGGGTTCCATTGAGTGAACCTTCCCAGCACACAGACTGTATAGAACAGAGAATGGAACAGGACCACTGTCATTATTTAAAGTGTTCTTTCCCATCCTGCTAATATACACACTTTCGTAGGCATCCAGTTTAAGTGGATTGGATACTAATTTCAACAACTCAATCTCACCAACCTGATGACCCGTTTCGTGTACATGAGAAGCCACTGCTGATTTTTCGCTACGACCATATCTGATATGTGCAACGTGTTCATTGTATCGCACATTCGGAGGGCGCCGCGTTTGTCCGATGTAATGTTTATCACAATTCTGACAGTTAATTTTATATATTCCAGACTTTTGAAGATCCGGAATTCGGTCCTTGGTATTACCCAGGAATGAACTTAATTTATCATTGGCCGTATAAGCTACCTGTAAGTTCGTGTTGAAGATTTTCATAGCATTAGAAACCGACACTGATTTTTTGCCATAAAAAGTTAAAGACGTTCTCAGAACCGGTTCTTTCACTTCAAGCGTTGTACTGTCCTTAATCGACTTTCGCCATTTTGCCTTCCTTAACAATTGGTCGATCAACCTGGACGAATATCCATTAATGACAGCCACGCGTCGGATATATTTCAACTCCTTGTCGTAATTGGATTGAGATAATGGAAAAGTGATTAACCTGTTAATCAAGAAATTGAAAGCCGCCATTTTCTGACTCCAATGGCAAAAAGAGTCACTTGGGATAAATCTGTCAACATTAGTCGGCTTGCGATAAATATCGAACGACAAAGCGTAATTATCCCTTGTGATATCAATATCTAGAAAAGGCAGCCTACAATCTCTCTCATATTCAACTGTAAAACTAATACTGGGTTCCAACTCATTCATGAACCGCAAAACATTTTCCACACTGGTCTTCTCTGTATCTAATATTATAAAAATATCCGCTACGTATCTGTACCAGTGCTCCGGAAAATATTCCGCCGTTTGTTTGGCAATAGTCTCCAACTTTGACATGAATAAGTTGGCAATAAAAGGGCTGAGTGGGTTACCCATGCTGGTATCATGAACTTGTTTATAAAATTTTCCATTGAACTGAAAATAAGTCTGTTTCATGCATAATCTGGTTCATTCATTAAATAAGATATTATATTTTATTGTAATAGTCATAGTAACATATTTTTATACATATACCACTATCTTCAAAAATAACGAATTTACATACAAATTTTCATTCCCTATTAAACCCACTTAGGGGACGAATTTTCAAAAATTCTTTCTTAGTGCTCACCTACGTTACACAGGGAACTCCTAGGCAAAATTTCATTCTTCTAAACCCAACGGTTTAGGCTGTGCGTTGTCTGTGAGTCAATCAGTCAGTCAGTGTTAAGAAATTTATTAAGTAGATGTGTAATCTTGAAATGAACGCACTGTATAATATTGTTATGCGGGCATGTCATGGATTTCTAGGTAACATAAATTAATTTTCAATCACAGGTAGCTAAATGATTGTTAGTAGTTTTGTTTTAGAAACTGTGGCAAAAAATAACTATAAAGTAAGTATAAATCAAAAATGAATGTGAACAATTTGTTCATATTTCTTATAACTCTCAGTTACTGTAAGTAAATTATTTAGTGTCTTTCTAAAATTTAACAATATTCATTCACTTATCCAGTATCTTTCTTTTTTGTACAGTAAAAAATAATTGTCAATGTTTAGAATGCTATTCTTGTCTTACATGCCCGGATCAACTAACATCAAAAAGAACTCGTAAAGTCAACTGCCCATCCTATTACAAGGAGCCAGCATGCTTTGAAGTGAAATGGTCATACGTAACTATTTACGATGATGATTATTCTCCAACAAGTGAGGTATCGAAAAATCGTTATATAACTCGTGGGTGTGCTAGTCAAAAAAAATGTGATCAGATACGTCTGAGTGCAAGACCAGATAAATATATATACAAGTGCCAAACTTGTGCGAACAAATTATGCAACGGTGAATTAACTTTAAAAAGATCAAGAAGACAAAATTTCCGAATAAGTAGTAGCGTCGGTCGAATAGTTTTTACACAGGATTTTACTGAAATTGGATTGTATGTACTGTTAACTATTATTTTGGTGTTTGGTAAATAAAATAATTTAAATTCCTACAAATTGTTAGATTGAACTTTTCTTTATGTGAAAATTAAGTGCTTCTCAGAAATAACACAATTAAACACTGGTGAGTTGTTCTTTCCTGCGTATATAGATGATACATATGTATATGAAAATATAAATATGTTGAGTCCAGTCGAAGCTATAGCTTCGGGACCCGGATTAAAGTAACTGCCACTTCCCATGTATAGTAGGCACTATTTTGCTGGTCGAGTCGTAAGTGTTTTTCGGGAATTATTTAGAATTGGGACTCCGCCTATTTTTGGCTATAAAAATAAAAGTAATCGTCCGATTTTTATTTTTTTTTTCTAATTGTTCAGCATTATAGTGAACTTGTTAAAGAAATTATCAGAACTCACACCCGTTAAGAAGAACGTACGGAAGATACAATAAATCAAAATAGTGGTGATTAGGGACGAATGAAGGATGTATTGGAACACAGAACATATACTTTTCAAGGTTATCAAGTCATTCAATATTTTTATAAACACATTCAGCATGACATTTCTATATACTTTATAAGCTTTTCTTTAGATTTTCCGTTTATGTTTTCATAAAATCATAATGTATTATCTCTTTCTTGGGTGTATAAATACAAAAAATTCCACATTTTTATGTAATAGTTCAATTTCAATTTTGGTCAGCCATACGAATCGTTCCAATTCACCCTTTTATCATCTCTTTTGAACCCAATTTATCCTAGTGAAGAAATTACAAGATTTTTGTTATTTTTAAAAACCCACAGATATTTTTAAAAAATTTTTATTACTATTGGTACCACTTATATATTATATGGTAAAGTGACCATCCTCGTGTAAATTTTTAATATATTAAAGAATAAGTATTCGTGAAAGAAATATAAAAAATTCGGTGTGAAGTCTGAATTCGTGCCTATTCATCCCAGTTTACGGTAATATAAAATATTGCAATGATAATAATTTACTGACATTCTTAAGAAACTATATATACTGGCGGCTTACTAGTAGCTGGCTAGATTAGTATAGTTCTGGCGTATTGTATTTGAGATAAACTTATAATAATTTTGTAAAAGGAAAACTGACTTAAAGTGTTTATTAAATGTGTGAAGATGATAAAATGGGTGAAGTGGTCTTGTTATAATATATGTTTATAATGTACATACTACGATTTGTTATACCTATGGTTATTAGTAACGTCGTGACTATTTTGAGTATTGAAAAGAGTGGTTTCGACATGACCCTTTATCGGCCCCCCTGAATGGAAGTTTATGATCGAGTTCATTTTTATATTTTTTATAATGTTAAAGATGTAAAGTTTTTAAAAATACATATACTTATATTTTTTTTGGTATTTGATGGGACTTTTAGGGAAATAATTGCTAAACTTGGCTAAACGTATTTGAGGGTTAGTCCATATATCCTCCCCACAATACAATTAGAGTAATTATAATATTTACAGTCCATGCGAAAATGTAAAATTTATCAACGATAGGTTGAACGGAGTGACTTCCTTATTTTTTTGTTACTATGAAGACAAAATACTTAAACTTTAGTTGAAAAAATATTCCCAGACACTTTTGTAGGTTTCCTTCTTTTTTGTCCTTGTCGTACACTTTTCAACACTACACCAGTGTGCTTAATCAGTGGTTTTTATTTAGTTTTTTACACATAATAATATTTCATCTTCACAAAGTTAAAAAAATGATGCAATACTGTAAAGAAAAGTGAACTATGTTATTTTCATAATATTAATAGATTTGAGCGTTACTTTATGGTATTCCATATTTGTAAATAATAAACAAATACTTTACTTCGCAAAAATACCACTTTTTATTTTGAAACTGTGACAATATTGTTTCGAACCGTCAGTTCATTTTCAAACCGAATTCTGTTTGAAAATGAACTGACGGTTCGAAACAATATTGTCACAGTTTCAAAATAAAAAGTGGTATTTTTGCGAAGTAAAATATTTGTTTATTATTTATGTTATTTTCAATTAGAATAAATTATTTTCGTTTGTTTTTAACTGATTTGAAAATTCTAAGCAGTACATATTGACATCCACTGATTTTAGTTTTTCAAAATTATATTTTTAATAATAGTATTAAATATTTTGCAATGAATCCAGTCATTCAGTTATTTTATGTATATGTTTACAGTTAAGTTATAATATATCATTAATGTCATTTGTTTTCGGCTTCTTTAAGAAATATTCTTTTGTAATCAAATTTTTATTGAATAAACAGAATTTACATAAAAATATAAAATAGTGTAAATAATAAACAAATATTTTGCAAAGTAAAATATTTGTTTATTATTTACAAATATGGAATACCATAAAGTAACGCTCAAATCTATTAATATTATAAAGAGTGCGAGCAGGCACGAGCTTTATTCTGTTTGAAAATGAACTAACGGTTCGAAACAATATTGTCACAGTTTCAAAAATAAAAGTGGTATTTTGCAAAGTTAAATATTTGTTTATTATTTACAAATATGGAATACCATAGAGTAACGCTCAAATCTATTAATATTATAAAATAGTGTTATTAACTTATTATTTATTATTATTTCGTAACCTAATGTTTAATTAGTACCCTATGTACTATTTATTTGCTTGACTGGAATTAGAAAAAGACAATTATTTATTATTATTTCGTAACCTAATGTTCAATTAGTACCCTATGCACTATATATTTGTTTGACTGGAATTAGAAAAAGACAATCATACGTTGACAAAGAAACTATCAAAAGTGTCTGGGAATATTTTTTCAACTACTTTCAATTTTTTTTTTATAATTATAACAGTTCGAAACGTCAAAAAATGTACAATTGATTTTCATAGTTTTTTTACGGATTGATATTAAAAAAAAATTACGCGGTTAGTCTTATCTTCATGTCCATAGTTACTTATATAATCGATTAGAAAAAAGTTGACTCTTTCGGTATCAGCGTTGTTCTTGAGCACAAAATAACTTTAAAGATTGGATAAATGTTTGTTACGGGAAAAATATGTGCCATATCATTGGCATCGTTGAGCTTGCATTAGGTTTCCTAAAGCGCAATTGGACCCCCTCTTGTTGTACGTGATTGTAGTTGGTGCATTTATAGAGGTTTATCGTGCGTCGAATGTACATCAAAGAAATTATGTAACATATTAATGACGTCACCGTAAACCATATAATAATTAAGTTGTATTAATAGCCCGTGCATGTTAAATATGTGTATAGGAAAGATACTTTGTGTATATTAAAAGAAGAACATATCGCAACGGTATGATAGTTTGCCGTGCCCGTTTCCTTATGGCGCTTATGACTGTTACTATTAAATAATGCGGTAGTCTGTCTGTGTAGTATCCACCAGCCACCGGCGTTACAATCTACGTATTAGTCCAAGCTCCGATAGCACAAAATAATACCTGATAAAACACCTCAAATTTAAAAAAAAGCTATATCGATAGTAACTAATCCGACAATAGAAAATGTCCAACAGGACCTTTAAATTTTTGTTAAATTCTATTTTTTGTTTATTTTTGAAATGGCCAAAAAAAACTCAAACTTACCTTACATAACACCTCGTTTAAATTCACATATTTTATAGTAAATTACATATATTGTGTGAGTTTTTTGAGAGTTGCTATTTTTATTACAGCCAAACCGTTGATTTAATCGAAAAATTGTTCAAATAAGAGTTGTAGATATCGATGGGGGCAACCGATTATGGTTTTCGAGTTATGATACAAACTTATAGATTTTTAAATGGGACTATATTTAATTTTTCGATAAAATTAATCTAATGCATTAATTAACAACATAAATGAGCAAAAAAATTTTTTTTACCCAAGTTTAATTTTTTAATTTTTCTTTAATTTATCAGTGAGGCGGTAAAAATATGCATATGTAGGTACTTGAGGCTACTTCAATTGATAGTGATCTGGTTGGTTACATTTCCATTACATCCAAGAAAAGAACCCTTTCCAGTACCATTTCTATCATACAAATTTGGTTGTAATAAAAATGGCAACTCTCAAAAAACTCACATGGTATATTTTACTACGGAATCGGTCTGTCTGGAAAATTTTGTTAATTAATGTCTGACAGACCTATTTTAATTAGTGAAAATTTTAGGCAAACTTACCTTACATAACACCCTCAATTTTTTTTGTTTTAAGTAAAACTTTTTGATACTGTGTACGTATTAAAATTGGTCTGTCTAATAAAAACCGAAAGCTAAATCGATAGGCTTTCTTAATTTGAGGTGCTTTATCAGGTATGATTTTGTGCTATCGGAGCTTGGACTATATGTTATGTACAGTAAGTACGTAGTCTTGCATAGCCATGGTTGATATTTGGTGTTGGCAAAGCTTTCAGGTCGTTGTTGCTTTAATTGGAACGTCGGTTGTGAGACCACAGAGGCGTAAACGATGACGTTGTATAGTCAGTTTATGTAATAACACCAGAATTAACATCATACACACAAACACACATACACACATACCAATTGTAGGGACAGCGACCATTATATTGTTTTCTGTTCTGCCCACATTGTATTACACGTTATCCATCCAACATTCAGTTCCGCCATTTACCAAACAAGACCCATCATCATATTTTCTCGGTAATGAATCCTTAACATCCTTCTCTGTGTGCTGTTATCTGTTACTTTGCCTCAAATATTCTTAGTGTTACTGCTTCAGTGACTAGCCAGCCATTTGTTCGCTGTTCATTCAATGCTTTTGCAATTAAATCATAATCGTCTGATCTTTCAAAAGTTGGATGTTACAATATATTATGTATCTATGTATAATAGTTATTTTATAATTAATATGCGCATAACTTATTTCTATGTCAGATTAAACTTTAATTTCTTGTATCATATGAATAGACTTAGGGAAACAGTGGTCCCTAACAGAATCGCCATATAAAATATTTTGGATTGGGGGACTATAAATTTTATTACAAGGCTAAAGATTTTCCTCTGGATTTGAAGACTAGCCTAAGGAAGCTTTTGAGAACAAATCAGTAAAAATCAAAAATTACCCATTTTTCATAATTTAGTATATAATTTGAATTTTAGAAATAATTTAAAAAAATTAATATTGAATAAATAAGTGGTTAACTGGAATATAAATTATTTGAGCCGAACTGAAAATATTTATCATGTAAACATATTTATATTTCCTTTGTGATTATTTAAAATAACATGTATATCTCATCTTCTTAAAAAAAACATTATACCTGTTTAATATAAACATAAAGTGTACGAATATCAGGTCTCCAGTGGCTCGCTTACATGTTTCAACATGGTTTAGTTTTTGCATTAAAAAATTATAAAGATATGTTATGTATAGAAAACAAAATAATTCGTAATATTGGGAAATAAAAAACACAAGCACACATAACATTGACGATGTAGTATTAACAGTGAAACGTCGTAAAACTCATTTGTTTAAAAAAAATTGATAATATTTTGTAGTAGTCTCAATAGTCTCTGCGTTTTATAACAGCCCTCCAGCTCTATTCGTAGCCCCCCACTACAAAATATTTATATGGCGATTCTGTTAGGTACCATTTTTTCCCATGTGTGCATATGAACTAATTAGTAACATACCTCAGTCAAAATGAACGAAAAAAAAGTTTAAATTTGGTGAAATGGCGATATCATATGAAGTAGAACTCGTAGAAAAAAGTATGGGCACCGTTTATAGGCAAATTTTATCATTTACAAGCTATTTACAGAAAAACCTATTTCGTTGACCTTTAACCATGAATAAGATTTTTACCATAAATGGGGCGATGGGAACTTGTGACATATGTATATTGTTTAGATATAATGACCTATTTAAGGTATGCACGTTTTTTGCTCTATGCGAATTTTTCGAAATTAAATGCATATTTTGACTGGGGTAAACGTTGGAAACGTTAATACACTAACACACTATTGTGCTGTGTGTTCTAAAAGAATCATTCCCATGCACAGTGTGCTACTAGTGTGCTGTGCTATGAGTGTTCTATGTTCTATCGCACATTGATATGAGAATTCTAGAGACTTAAGCGGCTTCTACACGATGCTACGAACGTTCCTTCCAACATTCGATCGAACGTTTGAGGCAATTAAGTTCGATAGTTGGTGCGACGAATGTATCTGCTACACGGTGAGTCGAATGTTTGATCCAATACGAATGATGACGTGTTGGTACTCAGTGGGCGACGATGTCATCTGTCTGATGTTATCTCTAATGTTATACACTGATGTTGTCTCTCTTGTATAATGTGTTGGGACAAACGTGACGAAGATGTTATCTGTCTGATGTTATCTCTAATGTTATACACTGATGTTGTCTCTCTTCACATGAACGAGTCGTGCGCAACCAACGAACACAACCAACATTGACCTTCAAACGTTCGAAGCATCCCTTTGACTCGGTGCAAGAATACCGACATCGAACGGGACACGACCAAATGCGAATGTTTGACGCTCGACATTGGACACTCGTAGGTTCGAACAACGGCTACACGATGCTATGAACCATCCAACGTCGAATGTTGGAAGGTGTTCGTAGCATCGTGTAGCAGCGGCATTACTTTGTAACAAAACCTGAGCAAATATAATACATTGGACAGACAATAATAGGACTCACCTTTTGGTTGCCATGTGAATGCTAAAAGTCGGTATTGTAAAATATTTATACTCGAGAAATATCTATTCAAATTTTTATTTCTGAGAAACTCCTGGGAAATTTCCTCTATTATAGGCAGCATGTTGGTATAGAGTACTTTTTAGTTTTTAGAGATTATAAATAAGTTACGTGAAAATATAAGATAAATGAAAAATTAAATAAGTTAATTATTAATTATATTATCGGTAATACAAATATTATTAAGTAATTTTTGATTAGATGGCTGTAAGAATAATTTAATTATTTGAATGTTACGCCGTCAAAATAACAATTTAATTGAAATTAATGAAAAGAAATATAATAAAATTAACCAGCATTTATATAAATTGGTTGAACAAATAATCTTTCCATAACTTCAAGGAGACAAAAGATAAGAAATAATAAGATTTGAAAGTGAATTCTCGTGGGAAGTGGAAATTTTAAAATTCATTAAAATTGTATTGTGGTATCAGTGGCGTGCGGTGAAATTCTGGATGAGGGAAGCAAATGGATTTATAAAAAAAATTATTTTCTTATATCTTTATTTCTACTAAATTTCCACGAAAATTTAGGCAACTTCAGGAATTGTCAGGCTCAAATTAGATGTCCCGTATCCGACCGGACTGTTCTCTATTAATTTGAGGTGTTAGGACTGTATTAAAAATTATTTCGTGTTGGGTAATGCACAAGGAATAAAATGGTAAAAAGTGGACCATTTAAACTCTTTTACAGTTATATAATAGCATATTACGTGATTAAGGTTGTAAGTTGCTTATTACACACGAGCGAAAAAGTTATGCAAGAACCGCTTAGCAGCGAGTGCATAATTGGGCGAGTGTGTAATATGCCTTACAACCGAGTTACGTACTATACTTTATCTACGACTAACACAAAAATCACAATAAACAATAAAAATTTGGTACAAATCTACAAATACAATACATTAACATTACGTAGTATTTGAAATTTGTTAAAGACATTCATAAACAATCGTAAACATTCAGTTGCTAGGTAAAATTTTTGTACAGATTCTAATATGTATACCTAATATAATATGTATATCACTATAATATAACTATAATACAATATAAGAATTAATAAAAGTGTAGTAGACTTTGGTATTTTACGTGTACATGCAAGTAAAAGGCCACTTTTTGTACAGCTGGATATATAGCTTTATGTTGAAGATAGCTTACTTAGATAGTACTTTGTACAATAAACAAGCATTTACATGGTAGTCGTAGACAAAATATATTTATAGACCTTTATAGATAGGCACCTATATAGATACAATTATAGTTTAAGAACAATTGTTCAGAAAAACGTCAACTTGTAAAAAGTTTAATATTTTTCAAAACGAAACAATTCCAAAGAATATAAGAATGTAGTTAGAGTGTTAATGAATTCAAAACTTGAATTGTTGAGCACACGTAGATTCAAACTGAAACGTACGTAAAGTAATATTTGTAAAATGTGTATGACTTTTATGGGATAAATAACGGGATAAATACATCCACGTTTGAACCGTCCGTCGCTGGGATATGTGCTTTATTACGTAATACATATGTATTTTGAAAATCCTTCATACACCTACATAGTACAACATATAATAATATCCAGTCAGTAGCACCTATTGCAATAGCAATAACGGAGCTACATAGGTAGATATCTGTGACGCTAGCTCACAAACTACAGCTAGTAGCTCTCTACCTGACAAAATGTGTATTGCTTTGCTATATTTATAACAGCACCGAGTGTATGGAGAGATGACGTTTAAATGTCAACAAACAACTCGGGATCCTATAAATGAGAGAGATCTCCACAGCTAAGTTGCGCTTACTTAGTTATTTCCTGGTCTTGTGTTTCTGTTCAAGAGTACTCTCATTATATGTACATTTATTGTTGAGCAAGTTGCACATTATTTATTCATTCAGAGATATGGAGAATGTTCAATATACCTACTTATATTCAGTGTAATTCGATCTTTGAAATCATCGTACTAATCATTGATCACTGTGTTGCAGTTGTTTAAAATAATAGATTTAGGGTCGATCCACACTATAGTGCCAATCACAATCCGTTCTCAGTCCAGTCTCGCTCCGGTAAAGTCCTATTACATTCACATTTATGTTCCGTGAATGGTACGGTTCGTTCTCGATCCAATGTCATTTTACCATATTCATATTGTCACTCACTTTAGATTATGTACTTATTTATTAATTTTTAATCAATAAATAGTTACCTTTGTCAATATTTCAATACTTTTCAGTTGTCATATTGCAAAATTATAATGAATAAAAATTCAGGATTTAAATTAGATATATCTGTCAAATAATATAAGTGAGACTGACTAACTGAAGCCAGTGAAACCATAATGAAATATAACGTACTTGTCCATAGAGAAATTGTGTTATTATTTCTCTATGGGCAAGTCCGTTCTCAGTCAAATATTCTTTGCGGAATGAATCGGTGTTGGACCGTGCCTGGACTGGAACTGGACTGGTGTTGATAGTGTGAATATATTTATTATTTCTTATTTAAGAATATTTTACCGGAGCGAGACTGTAGTGAGAGCGGACTGTGATTGGCACTATAGTGTGTGCATCAACCCTTACTATCGCCTTTTATTTCCATATATAAGTAACCAACGTTAATTTATATTTATTGTTGTATAAGTAACCAACGTTAATTATTATATATTACTTTGATCGTTTCTAATACATATTATACCAACATTTTATGAAATTAGAGACAAATTTAAAATTGCATTCTTTTAATTTACATTTCGTATTCAATTTCATTTAGAGCAAAAAGGGATATACCATTCTACTCACGTGCAGTGGTTACTACTCGCTTGGATGAACGACAATACATATCCTTTCAAGTTACCTCTTGAAATTAATCCTCACAATCGAAATTCAACTTCACACATACAATTAAGCCACACTATTTCTATCTCTGTGAATCTTGCTCATAATGAACGAGATTGCCAAACTATACGGCACACCTACACAAGCTCGACGAAAGGCTTGGGTAGCGGGCCTGTAGCTATCGATAGAGGCCTCGGGAAAAAAGTTAAGAGGTTTTTTTGTACTTACCCCTTATTTTTGGGAAGGAAATATTTAAAAAATGCAATTTAGTCCCGGGACTTACCATTTCTCTCCACGGCCCCGCACCTGCATAGGTGACGTATGCTAGAAGAAGGGTATGCGAGGTATGTACCCTTAGAGGGGATTAAATTGAAAAACAATATTAATCATATCGTGCACCGGCACAAGTTGGTAACCTTTAAATTAGTTCCTATGTCCGAAAAGTTGGTATTAACTCTTTCAAATATAATCTTTCGTTGACGATGAGAAAATCAGATCTCATTTCGTATAGAGTCACAAAATTATAAACTTCGAGATGACGATATGAATGGATTCCATTGTGGCAAGGGTGGAAAAGTTTGGAGGGGGATTTAGTAGTATGGCGGAATGGTATTTATTACAAACGATAAACCGACAAATACACACACATTGAAGTAAATTGTTGGCAATTTGAATGATATTTTGCCATTAACAAACGACATATAGAACGTGAATAAAATAAAATTTGTCCCGCAAAAGTTGTTCCAATCCAAAATGACGAATTTTTCAACAGCTTTCGTTAACATTGCTTTCGTCTACAAATATTTTGTGCTATGGCATAAATATCTGAGTGGTACCGATAGATTATATCAATTCATAATAATTACTTCTAAAACAATTTTAGAAGAATAAAATTTGGCAAATGTTCAGTTGCTAGAACTATCGAGATAAAATATTTCTTGCTTTTATTTACTATCAAAATTAATTTTTAATTTGCTAAGAATTGTATAAACCATTTACGTAATGCGGGTTAACTCGACAATTCCCAATCCGCGATCTATCAACAAAATATTCTTATTTTGTGCTAGTTTTTATCTTTAGGTACTCAACATATAAAAAAAAAATAATTGAAAAAAAATACCCTTCAGTTTTTTTTTAAATGGCGTGTCAATTATAGGTCATACGGGCCGTTATTTGTAATATGAACTGATAAAACGGTATGAAATTACCGGCAAAAAATCACTTTCATTATAAGCTTGATTCTTAAATAATAATTTGTTATAACAGTATTAACAGTACCTACTTTTTAGACATTTTTATAACAGCGAAAATACCACGTGTAATAAAACAGCAAATCATTTGAAACAACAGAATTAATTTGACCGTTAACATAACTTCAGTGTTGCCAAATTAAAACCATGAATACTACTAAGTATTAACATTATAGTCGTAACACATTTATTTTTAAAATTTGTTATATTGTCTGTAAAAAAAAATCACAAATCACTGTCACCTAGAGGTGACACTGGGAATTCCCGAGTTAAAAAAATTCAATAATAGCTTTTAAAAAATGATATTGCCTCTATACTCCGGCACTGCTTAACAAAGTGGTCAAGTGTGAATAGACCGAACGGCACGATCTTCGACGAAATTCTAATATCATATATGATATTTCTAAGTTGTTTTAGGTAGAGGTGGAATTGCTATTTCCATAGTTGCTATTGAGACTACTATTATTTTTATTGAGCAAAAACCATACTTTTTAATACACTCATCGTCCACTAATAGAAGGATTTTTTAATCATATTTGAAGACCATTTTCATTTAAAAAAATCAATCCACTGCCTCTATATTCGAATTTATCCTTTTGCAATACATACTTACACTCACTTTTAATTTTATATAATACATATTATGAAAATTGTGGTAAATACATGTGTAAAAAATGATGCAATAACTTATATTCTTATGCAATGTGGCTACTGATTAAATGCTTAAAAGCCATTAATAAGTAATTTTAGCAAAGTAAATTATTATAATTAATGTTTAGATTTCTTACTTTCACTTGCTTTTGATTCATATTATGCGCTTGGCCATTTTTTAAAAACCTCATAAAAAAAGTCACACAAAAAAAAATAGCATAAAAAAAGGTTCAGCTGTATACAGTTTTTTTTAGTGTACCTCTATTTTAAATATAAAATGTTTTCAATATTATTTACTTCTATATTGCGAAATTTTATAGAAAGATTTCCTGTAAACCGTTTGAGACTATTAAAATTTTCTATAATAATTTTTACAGAATAGTCGGATCTAGAAGAACTTTGGATGATACAAAATACGTACTAAATCAAGAATTATATCATAAAACAATAAAAGACAGGATGAAGTGAAAAAAGAACTGGCATCATAAAATTAACCCGAAGTAACTAATTACGTGAAAAGATAAAATTACTGTGAGTATATTAAAAAAGGTGAACGTTGCAACGCGTCGTGTCGGCAGGGACAGTCACAACGGGAAGAAAATTAATGACATGCTTTTTGTTTTAATATTTAGGAAAAAAATTAAATTATTTTAAAAGGAAGTGTAATTTATAAAAATAAAAAAAAAGTTATTATATGAAGATATGGGGAATAATTATGGTAAAAAAAGGAACAGAATTTTTTTTTCTTTTAGTAACAACACCGGGTGTGGGATGGCATATTAGTGTCTGCTAGACAACAACCGTACGGCAATATAGAAAAATGGGGGAAAAACAATGATTAATTGAAATTTTGCTAACGTGTAGTTGTTACATGAAATTCAGTTTGTTTATACAACTTTCTTTAATGTGTTGGTTAATCAATTTTTGTAGAATGTATAGCAAAATTTAGCAGTAATAATATTTTGTAATAAAATGTTGGAAGAGCGAAAGGGTTGAGCTTATCTAACATTCAAGATTTGTAATAAAGCTCTTAATGTTCTGAGAATTGTATAATATTTTTTGTACCATCAACTTAAAATAATTGAAGAAAGCTTAGATTTATATGAGTAGCAAAATTAGTAGAAACTTTGATGACTATTACTCACTCACATGAATTACGACACGAGGTGAGTTTATAAGGCGAGGGCCGTAATTCATCTGAGTGACTAATAGCTATAATTACCAGCTCTTTGACTAAAATATACTATTATTATTTTTAATATTGTTTTTAAATTCAATTTTAGATTTAATGACAATTTCAATACAAGATGGTAATATATAATCACTCCGTTATTGTTAATAAATTTAGGTATATGAATATTTTGTTGTGAATTTATCATTTTCGAAGGCACATTTATTCTTACCAAACGAGTTTAAATAATTTGTATCGAACGAAATGAAGGAAAAAATAGGAAGCACGTTTGTTTAATGACACTTAATTTGCATGCGTTTTTTTTCTGTTGATACGCACAAAAAACAATGGAACCACTTCACGTCTATGACTATACAGTAAAATTTTTCTATTAGAACAAGAATAAAATACCCCTGCCGCAGCATCTTCATAACATAGCGAATTTCCAAATATTGAGCACTGGCGGATCTCATCTAAGACCTGTATCCATTTAAAATAGTTTAGCTTTCTAACAGTGAAACAATTTTCAAAATCAGTTCAGTAGTTAATTTTTGGCTCTTTTGGGTTCTCAGGATCCTAACGAATCTCATATAGTGTAGCATATATCCATCTAACAACATATTGTTACATTACATAACTATAGTTTCCGATTTTTTTTTTAGGTATACAAATATATATAAATTATATTTTCTCTCTAAAGGAGGACATCAAACAAAATTTTCCTTTCCAAAACGTACTCTTAAAAAATCTGACTAATTTTAATTTAAAAAGATGAGACAGAGCTATTGTTATTATAACACATACATACATATTGAATAACTAACTAGTACTTGTTTTAACTAGAAAAGAATTGCTAAAACGATAAAACATGTATTGTAAAAAAAAATTCAGCAAATTTCTTAATTTTTCTAAGAAGCTAGTTCACTTAGCACAATGAAAAAATTTTTGAATTCTAGCCAAATTTTGCAAACAAAACACTAAAAATGGCGAAAAACGGCCAAAAAACCTACTTCAGGGCATCCGACGTGTCTGGCTATCGAACTTAGCCGAGCCAGTCGGGATTCCAACTCGCATACCAAATTTCATAAGCATTAAACGTTTTGTTCGAGAGTTACCGTGTACACACCTAAATACATATATATATATATATATATATATATATATATATATATATATATATATATATATATATATATATATATATACAGGGTGGGCTATTTTAACCTATGCATCTAAATATCTCGCCAGAGGTGCCACCTATCAAGAAATGACTTTTACAAAAAATGATCTTTACAAAAGTTGCTAGGTACGAAGGGGGACATTAAATGGTGACCTTAAATTTGACCTTGACCTTCATTTTCAAGGTTATTTTGAGGTCAAGCCGTATTTCTCAAATGGAAAGGCCTATTATTTATTTCAGATTCTAAAAGAGCGTGAAATTTCACGTCGAAAATGCTACACACGAATTTTTTTTATTATTGATCTTAAGATATATAAATTTTAGTGATATAGACTTTCGGGTTCTATAGAGGCTCCAAAACAAATTTCTACCATAGTGCCGGACTTAGGTCTTACCATAAGAGCTGCTGTAATAGCTGAATTTCTAAAATGGAAATTCGCTAAAAGAAGAATTTCATTAGTGTATAAATGTCTTAATTTTCATTTAAACGTGGCGCAGAGAAGATAATCTATGGTTGTATATAAAAAAGACGAATGTTTTACTTCACCAGCTTTGTTACGCTCTTCTTTTATAAAATTTGTTTAGGTGAAACGTGAACGGCCAGTCCCGTTTTGTTTTTTTTTATTAATAGACGATATTATTTAAAATGGAACGCGACTACATCCGGCTCGACGTCTCGGACGAAACGAACGTTGTTGTTAAATTGAAAAAGAGAAAAAAGATAAAAATTAAAATGAGTGTTTCTACGAATGGCCCGTCATTATTTTGTACAAAGTGTAGAACAAAATCGTTCCTATCGTCATTTAACTTAACGTAATTATAGATTACGTTGATAAATTTTGGATTAAATGTGATAATACCGGATGAAATTTTTGTAATTCGTCTTTTTGATATTTTTGTTGGTGTGTGTAATATAAAATTGCAAAAAAAGATGAGCTAACGAATAATAGTTATATTTTTTTACGGAATTTCACTGTGGATTTTCAATTTTAGTATTAATAAGCTCAGAGTTCATATAATTCTGAAATTCAGTATTAGTGATATCCGATAAAATGATATATTTATTCCATTAAATAAAATGAGAAAATTCTAATTTAGTTAAGAATCCGAAGTTGGAAGCTGAAGAATGAGCCGTGGAGTTGAAATGTAAATAAAAGATATTACAATTTATGGAAAATGCTATTTTAATATAATGAATAGTAGATGTCTATAGATAATAATATTTATTTAGGAATTTATTTACTAATTAACTCGTCAACTCCCAGTGTCACCTCTAGGTGACAGTGATTTGTGAATTTCTTTTTACAGACAATATAACAAATTTTAAAAATAAATGTGTTACAACTAAAATGTTAATACTTAGTAGTATTCATGATTTTAATTTGGCAACACTGAAGTTATGTTAACCGTCAAATTAATTCTGTTGTCTCAAACCAGTGTATCTTGTGATATTTTCGCTCTTATAAAAATGTCTAAAGAGTTGGCACTGTTGTTAGATACTGTTATAACAAATTATTATTTAAGAATCTAGTAAATAATGAAAGTGATTATTTGCCGGTAATTTCATACCGTTTTACTCAGTTCATACTACAAATAACGCCCAGTGTCACCAATAGATGACACGCCATTTAAAAAAAAAACTAAAGGGTATTTTTTTAAATTTATTTTTTATATGTTGAGTACCTAAAGATAAAAACTAGCACAAAATAAGGATATTTTGTCGACAGATCGTGGCTTGGGAATTGACGAGTTAAAGTAAGCAATAATAACTGTAAGCGTTATAGTCGAACTGAAAACAGTTTTATGTAGCGAAGGTAACCCGTGGTCGCGCCAGTAGTTGAATTTACTTTTCATTTAAATTATAAAAATAATTTTTTAATTAATTAAGCAATAACATGTATTTAGAGTTCACATATTTTATCCTTGTTTAGTTATATAACTACTAAAAACATTTTTTGCTATGATGAAAAAATAAGTGCAGTCGAATCTAAGCCGTCAAGGTATAATATAGTTTTCGTCTCTAGTAGAAAAAAACGGATTTGTTGATAACACCCTTGTGTTAGCAATTTATTAAATAACACCCCTGTGTTAACAAATTATTAGTTTAATTAATAGTGAAATTTTACGGAACCCTTTCCGCTTCCTTCTGGAACCTTTCCTTACCCCAAGTGAAATTTCACGGATTATCTGGAACAGGGACAGCGGAAGGTTAAGGTAAGATTGAACGTTCTTTTTTTTCTCTTCTTTTTCTTTGTAATTTTTAATTTTCAAAAACTTAATTTTCGATACAGTCCGCTGCTTTGAGCGGAAGGTTAAAATTTGTATTATTCAAATCACCTTCCCCAAACACCATATGGTCCGGATCGAGCCGGATCCAGAAAACTAAATAAAAATTGGAGCAATTTTCTTTAATTTTCGTGCAAATAAAATTTACGCGGAATTTTGAATACATGTTGTTGCTTGAACAGCTGTTTTTGAAGTTGTAGAACTAATACACACCCAGTTTGTGTTATGTAATTAATACCAATTAAATTTATTTTTGGAACAATAATTCAATAATCACGGTGGTTGTTTACAATTTTTATAATTTCATTTAAACGTAATTAAATTGATTTTGTTTATTGATAAAAAACATATGATTTAATTTGTTTGGTGGATACAGCTGATTTTAGTTCATTGTTTAAAACTTGTTATATTTTTAATTGTATTAAAATGACAAATGAAACTAAAATTAATATGTTAAAAAGCCTTACAGCAAAGAAGGAACAGTTATATAGGCGTGTTCAGTCAATGCACGATGCAAGTAAAAATCTTAATGATCCTAATTCGTTAAAAACCTTTAAAATTAGATATCAGAGCTTGCAAAAAACAGAGGCTGATTTTACTAAAATTGTAGACGACATTAATATACTTAATTTAGAACTGAATAAAGATTATACTCCAAATTATCAGGTTATGGATGCTTTTCTTGACTTAGTGGGCTCAGTTGAAATGGCTGCAAAAACTGCATTTAAAAATGAAGCACCTGTAGCGTCAGTTTCAAATTTAAATAATTCAGTCGTTGATGTTTGGGCAGATCGTAGCCTCCCAAGAATAGATCTTCCGACCTTTTCGGGAGAATTTAATGAGTGGGCAGTTTTTTATGAAATATTTAAAGCTAAAATTCATGAAAACGAAAAACTATCTGCATCAGATAAAGTTCAGTATTTAGTAGGTAAAATCACAGGAAAAGCTACATCAGTTTTTGCGGGAATTCCAGCAACGGGAAATAATTATGAAATTATTTGGCAATCTTTAATTGAAAGATATCAGGACACCCAATCCTTAGCTAATTCTTGCTTGAAACAAATTATTGAATTTAAACCATTGCAAATGGAATCAGAAACCTGTTTAAAACTATTTTTAGAAAAATTTGATACCTCAGTCTCAGTTCTTAAACAGTTGAGTATTCCAGATTTGGCCGATTTTATTTTAGTTTATTTAGCTATGTCTAAATTAGATTCACAAACAAATAAACTATTTGAACTTTCACGTGAGAATAAAGAAGAGTTGCCTACCTACAAAGAAATATCTAATTTCATCAAAAGCCAATTGAAAACGTTTACACGGTCCAAAAGTTTAGCTAAACATACTGGTTTAACACATTCTAATATTAAATCAAAAAATACTCATTCGTTTTTAGTAAATCAAAATAATAGCAATACCAAATGTAATGTTTGTAATCAACAACCTCATCACGCGTACTATAGATGTAAACAATTTAAATCATTATCTCCACAACAAAGATATAATTTAGTAAAAAAAAATTCCTGTTGTTTGAATTGTTTGTCGTCGAATCATAAAATTTCTTCGTGTACGTCCAAAGAAAGTTGTTCGATTTGCAAAGCGAAACATCACACTCTGTTACATTTCGAACAAAATAATCCAGGTTTAGTTAATAATGGTCAAAAAACTTCCGAACCTAATTTTACCATAAATGATCCAGTTGATAACAGTTTTTCAGCTTGCTCTTCGATTAAATCAACTTCCGAAAATAAAACTGTTTTACTATCAACTGCGGTTGTTAAAGTTATTGACAAATTTAATAGAATTCATAATATTAAATTTTTACTTGATTCTGGGTCGCAATCAAATTTCTTAACAATTGATTGTGTTCGACGTTTAGGTTTACCTATTTCTAAAATATTCACTTCAGTATTAGGAATAGGAGACACTTCCCGTTCAGTTAAAGGACAAACGAGCTTAAGTTTTTCGTCACGATTTAGTCCCTTTAATACGTATAATATAGATTGTTTAGTTATAGATAAAATATCTGATAAATTGACCGCTGCAAATATCGATATAAAATTCTTAGGATATCTAAATGAGCTACCTTTAGCCGATGAAACGTACCACATTCCATCTGTTGTTGATGGAATTATCGGTTCAAATCTATATCCACATCTGATTAGTAATGCTAAAGTAATAGGCCCTCCTAATTTACCAATAGCTTTACGTACTACATTAGGATTTGTAATTATGGGTTCAGCACCACTTGTTAAACCCACACCACAAGTAACTCAAACATTTTGTTCTACAACCACACCTTTAGAAACATTAGTGAAAAGGTTTTGGGAAGTAGAAAACATAGCCGTGAATCCATTGATGTCTGATGAGGATACTCAATGCGAAAAATTATTTCTTGCCACTTACAAACGTGATAGTACTGGTCGTTATATTGTATCTCTACCTTTTAAAGACAGCCCTACTCTACTGGGGGATTCAAAAACATTAGCACGTAAGCGATTTCTTTCCTTAGAAAAACGTTTATTAGGATCAAATGACTTTGGAAAATTATATAGTGACGTTATTCAAGATTATATTGATCAGGGTCATATGTTTAAAATCGAAGATAAGGAAAGTAACAAGTCAGAAATTTCCTATTACATTCCACATCACGGAGTAGAACGAGTAGGTCATCCCACAACCCCATTGCGCATAGTTTTTGACGCGAGTGCAAAATCGACGCAGTCCGTCTCACTTAATGATATTTTATTTACGGGCCCGAAATTACAAACCGAAATTATGACAATCTTGTTGAATTTCAGATTGTTTCCAATTGCCGTAACAGCTGATATAAAACAAATGTACCGTCAGATTCTTGTATGTCCTGAACACAGACGTTTTCAACGCATTTTTTGGAGATCCCGTCCTGAAAATACATTAGATACGTACGAAATGAGCACGATTTCTTTTGGTCTCAAACCTAGCCCGTACTTAGCGTTACGAGTTATAAAACAGCTAGTAGTAGATGAACAAAATTCATACCCATTGGCAGCAAAGTATGTTAATCGGGACTTATATATAGATGATTTTTGTTCAAGTATTGAAACCTTAGATGAAGCCACTCAGTTGCATATTGAATTATTAAATATGTTCAAATCTGGGAGTTTTCAGTTAATTAAGTGGTCCACAAATTCGTCCGAATTATTATCTCGAATACCCGAAAATATTCGTTTATCTAATTTTGTAACCTTTGATGATACCGATTATTTGAAAGTACTGGGATTACAGTGGAATCCAAATACTGATAGTTTCTCATTTCAAGTGAACACCTCATTTTCTAACGAATGTTCAAAAAGAAAAATTCTAGGAACGATAGCTAGGATATTTGATTGCTTAGGTCTGATATCCCCTGTAGTATTATATGCCAAAGCAATCATTAAAGATTTATGGAAATCACGTATAGATTGGGACGCTAAGGTTCCATCTCACATTGAAAAACGTTGGCTAGCCTTTCAAAGCGAATTGCCACATTTAGCTAATTTTCAAATTCCCCGCAATTTGTCAGTTTTTAAAGCGACATCCTGTATTTTAATAGGATTCGCAGACGCATCAGAAATAGGTTATGGTGCTGTAATTTATATACGCACTGTACATTCGGATAATAACGTAAAAATTAATTTAGTTTGTTCAAAGTCGAAAGTTTCGCCTTTAAAAATTAGTACAATTCCGCGATTGGAACTATTAGCCGCAGTTTTATTAGCCAAACTAATAAAAACTGTAATAGATACTTATAGCCCTCGCTATAAAATAAATAATATATACGCATTTTCTGATTCTCAAGTCGTGCTTAACTGGATACATTCCCAAGCACATCGCTGGAAAACCTTTGTTGCTAATCGTGTTGTTCAAATCCACGATCATTTACCGTCAAAACATTGGTTTTACGTCAATACTATTGACAATCCCGCTGATTGCATTAGTCGTGGAATGACACCTTTGTCATTTTTGAATAACACTAAGTGGTTAACAGGGCCGGACTGGTTAATTTTAGAACCTAATAATTGGCCAATCAACCCATTTAAAAATCTTAAAAATTTAGAAGTATTAGAGGAGAAGTCAATATCCTTATTAGTATGTGAAACGGATAAAAATCCGATATATCAGTTAATTCTTAGAAGTTCTTCGTGGCTACGACTTCTTAATTCAATGATTTACATTCTTCGATTTCTGAAGTTATTGCCCCGCAAAACAGAAATCAATATTCAAGATCTAACTAAAGCTGAATTAACGCTAGTCAAAATAGTTCAGTTGATTCATTTTAGTAAAGAGTTTAACGAAATTTCCAAAAATCAAGAGTGCTCGACTCATATTAGGAAATTACGCCCCTTTCTCAAAGACGGAATTATTCGAGTGGGAGGTAGATTAGATAAAGCTCCAATCGGATATGAAGTTCAACATCCAATTTTACTTCCAAAAAATGACCATTTCGTCACCTTATTAATTACGTACTATCATCGCAAACATCTTCATACAGGCCCGCATTTATTATTATCACTCATTCGTCAAAAATATTGGATTTTATCGGGTCGACAAATAATTCGTAAGATAGTACATTCATGTAATACATGCTTTAAAGTGCAACCAAAACCAATTTTCCCATTGATGGGTGATTTACCTTTGGCTCGGGTAAATCAAACAAAGCCGTTTCTGCATACTGGTGTCGACTATGCAGGTCCATTTCATATTACCATGTTTAGGAAAAGAGGTTGTCGGACTCAAAAGGCGTATTTATGCTTATTTGTATGTCTCGTTACAAAGGCATTACACCTTGAAGTGGCGTCCGATCTTTCTACTGCTACTTTTTTAGCCGCCTTCAAACGTTTTACTGCTAGAAGAGGTCAGGTTTTAGTTTTATATAGCGACCAAGGATCGAACTTTCTTGGCGCGAAAACTCATTTGGATGAAATTTATAAATTTATTGAGTCGTCTGAGTATAGAGACGAACTCAAAAAATATTTACTACAAAACAATATCGAATGGAAATTTAATCCACCATATTCCCCTCACATGGGTGGCATATGGGAAGGAAACGTAAAAGGTGTAAAAACACATTTAAAACGAGTTATAGGAACTCAGATATTAAGTTACGAAGAATTTGCCACTGTTTTAAGTCAAATTGAGGCTTTACTAAATTCTAGACCATTGTGTTGCCTATCCGATGCTGGTGAACCATCAGCATTGACTCCTAGTCATTTTTTGACGTATGGACCACTTCCAGCCTTTCCAGCCGTTAATATGGATGAATCGCAAAATCTGTTAATTAGAAAAAATTTGCTAGATAGCTTAGTACAATCATACTGGAAACGTTGGAATCTGGAATATTTGACCGGTCTACAAGCACGCCAGAAATGGAATACTAATTCACCTCCCATGAAAATAGGAACTATAGTGGTAATAATGCAAGAAAACTCACCCCCACTACATTGGCCTCTTGGCGTAGTGGAGGAACTATTCCCTGGAAAAGATGGGATTTCAAGAGTAGCTAAGGTCAGGTCCAAATTTGGAACTTACACGCGACCAGTTGTTAAACTGTGTCCGCTTCCGAGCCAGTAAAACACGTATAATCTGATCTACTATTCTCGCAGTATATTTCAGTATAAATATATGCGGGAAAATTTAAATTTTATAGAATTATAACAGTTATTTTTACTTTCTTTCTTTGAACATATCAAATTTTGTTTCAATTTGTTTTAGTTTCATTTGCGAAATATTTGGCGCTTCTGTTCTTCTGTTAAAAGTGGGTTCTTTTAAGGGCAGGGGTATGGTCGCGCCAGTAGTTGAATTTACTTTTCATTTAAATTATAAAAATAATTTTTTAATTAATTAAGCAATAACATGTATTTAGAGTTCACATATTTTATCCTTGTTTAGTTATATAACTACTAAAAACATTTTTTGCTATGATGAAAAAATAAGTGCAGTCGAATCTAAGCCGTCAAGGTATAATATAGTTTTCGTCTCTAGTAGAAAAAAACGGATTTGTTGATAACACCCTTGTGTTAGCAATTTATTAAATAACACCCCTGTGTTAACAAATTATTAGTTTAATTAATAGTGAAATTTTACGGAACCCTTTCCGCTTCCTTCTGGAACCTTTCCTTACCCCAAGTGAAATTTCACGGATTATCTGGAACAGGGACAGCGGAAGGTTAAGGTAAGATTGAACGTTCTTTTTTTTCTCTTCTTTTTCTTTGTAATTTTTAATTTTCAAAAACTTAATTTTCGATACAGTCCGCTGCTTTGAGCGGAAGGTTAAAATTTGTATTATTCAAATCACCTTCCCCAAACACCAACCCGTTCATTACCAAATGACTTTTAAAACAAAAACTGTTGTGCTGAATTGTGCTAGATGTGTGCTAAAATACAAAATACAAATACGATTTTTATAACCAGAAACCTTTTGCATAAAGGTGTCCCCTCACTTTTTTTTTGTTAAGCAAGAAAAAAAAATACAATTGACGAGCCGAACAGACAAAATGAGACGATTAGGAAAAATCGTCTAAACTATTGGAAGTGGGACTGAGCACTATAAATTGAAGAATATTTTACTAACGTTTCTGCATAATTTTGTTATTAATTTTTTATTACTCATGCGGGAGAAGTATAAACTTGTCGCACACATTTCTGTACGCAAAATAGCTGTTTGCCCACTGTACTCTTCCCGCATACTCTTTTGCGTGTGGAAAGTAACTTTCCACATGCAAATTGACAATAAAACGCGCAAAATTTATTATAATCAAAACACGCAAAGCCGCCTCTTAATTTTTCATTTAATAAATATTTCATAATTATTTCTATAGAAACCACCAACAAAGTAATTTAAACGATAATAATTAATTCAGAAAAAAAAGACGAACACTTAAAAATATTATTTTAAATACCCCTGTCGCAGCATCTGCATAACATAGCGAATTTCCAAATCTTGGGCACTGGCGGATCTCATCTAAGACCTGTACCTATTTAAAATAGTTTAGCTTTCTAAGAGTAAAAGAATTTTTAAAATCGGCTGGGTAATTAGTTTTGGTATTTTTGGGGACCCAAGAACCCGAACGAATTTTGTGCAGCATAGTTGTATCCATCTAAAATAATTTAGTTCTCTAGCAGTGAGAAATTTTTTAGCATCTTTTCGATAGCTTATTACTGGCGTTTTCAGATCTGCAAGATCCCGGTGGACCTCATTAAAAAATCAGCTCGACCGTATATTCTAGGCGGACTTTATGTAATATATATATATATATATATATATATATATATATATATATATATATATATATATGTATATATATATATATGTATATATATATACATATATATATATATATATATATATATATATATATATATATATATATATATATATATTCAAAACCCGTTGTGTAGCATTCTACGCCGCATTTGCATCCGCAGGACAGTTGTGGATATCAGATAACACAACCTGTACCTATCTAAAATAGTTTACCTCGGTAATAGTAAAAAGGTTTCAAAATCGGTCAGTTATTTTATTTTTGACACTTTTAGGTCCTACTGACACTTCAGACCTTACATAACGTAATCTATATGTATCTAAAATAGCTTAGCTCCCCAACAGTGAAAAAATTTTCAAAATCGGTCGGCTAGTTTATTTTTGACGCTTTTGGATCCGATGGACCCTGGCAGACTTTACATAACGTAATCTATATTTATCTAAAATAGTTTAGCTCTGTAACAGTGAAAAAATTTTCAAAATCGGTCGGTTAGTTTATTTTTACCACTTTTGGGTCCCATGGACCCTGGCGGACCCTAAATAACGTAATGTATGTCTATCTAAAATAGTTAGTTCCCCAACAGTGAAAAAATTTTCAAAATCGGTCGGTTAGTTTATTTTTGACACTTTTGGATCCCATGGACCCTGGCAGACCTTACATAACGTAATTTATATTTATCTAAAATAGTTTAGCTCTGTAACAGTGAAAAAATTTTCAAAATCGGTCAGTTAGTTTATTTTTGACACTTCTGGATCCTATGGACCCTGGCAGACCTTACATAACGTAATCTATACTTATCTAAAATAGTTTAGCTCTGTAACAGTGAAAAAATTTTCAAAATCGGTCAGTTAGTTTATTTTTGACACTTTTGGGTTCTATGGACCTTGGTGGACCTTACATAACGTAATTTATATTTATCTAAAATAGTTTAGCTTTGTAACAGTGAAAAAATTTTCAAAATCGGTCAGTTAGTTTATTTTTGACACTTCTGGATCCTATGGACCCTGGCAGACCTTACATAACGGAATCTATATTTATCTAAAACAGTTTAGCTCTGTAACAGTGAAAAAATTTTCAAAATCGATCAGGCAGTTTATTTTTGACACTTTTGGGTCCTATGGACCCAGGCGGACCTTACATAACGTAATCGATATTTATCTAAAATAGTTTAGCTCTGTAACAGTGAAAAAATTTTCAAAATCGGTCAGTTAGTTTATTTTTGACACTTTTGGGTCCTGTGGACCCTGACGGACCTTACATAATGTATTCTAAATCTATCTAAAATAGTTTAGCTCTGTAACAGTGAAGAAATTTTTAAAATTGGTCGTTTAGTTTATTTTTTACAATTATGGGATCAGTAAATCCTGGCGAAACTCATACAAATCTAGTACTCTAACAGTAAGAAAAGGGTTCTAAGGATCTCATATAACTTATGGCAGTCCGTAAGCTTCTTGCGGACATCATTTAATTAATTAATTCAAATACTTTAACTTACTAACTGTGAAAAAATTTTTAAAATCGATTGGTTAATTAATTTCTGGCCTTTTTAGGTCCCGAAAACCTTGACCTCACATAAAATACCTTAAATCCATTTGAAATGGTTTAATTTTTTAACATTATTAATTATTAGTGGAAAAATTTTCAAAATCGATTCAAAATATTTTTCCGTACATACATATGTACATTGTACATATTTTGTTTTGTTTTATATTTAATATTTATATCATAACATAATCTTCAATTTCTTGTTTACTTAAAAATTCAATAAAAAAAAAAAAATTCTTCATTACATTAACTTAGAAAATCTGTTTAATTTACATTTTTTAACATGGGATAGAACCATGCTAATTATAATGCAATAAATGAGAAACAAAACTCTATACATGTATGTGTGTTATTACACATATATGTGAATAGTTTTCACTTGTTCTCACAAAATTCTTTAATAAAAAAGTGAAATATTTTTATACTTTATAAAGAACTGAGATATAAATATAAATTACTTATTAGACTAACAAAGAAAGAATAAAAGTGAAAATTTACATTTTCTCGAAAAATACTTAAAATAGAAAGAAAATTATAAAAATATTTTCTTCATAATTTTTTTTTCCTTTTCAACGATGTAAAAATCGAACTGCCTTATGATAGGATCGAATGATAAAAAATGGCCAGAAAACCTACTTCTGGGCATCCGACGTGTCTGGCTAACGAACTTAGCCAAGCCAATTCAGAATCCAGTCCGCACACAAAATTTCATAAGCGTTAGACGTTTCATTCGAGAGTTATCGCGCGGATACATATATATATATATATATATATATATATATATATATATATATATATATATATATAAATTTTAGTGAATATCATTTTCGTATTCTAGGGACCTCAAAACATATTTCTGATATGGTCCCGGGCTTAGGTCGCAGCATGACACCTGGCGTAAAAGCTGAATTTCCAGTTTTGGAAATTCGCTAAAAGTAATAAAAATGTCAAAAACAGTAATAATAATAGAAAAAAGTATGTGAAATTCGTAATAAAAAAATAGTATGTGCAACTCGTGCGGGATTGTCGATTGCCCCAATCAAGCGAATGTGCGCACTCACTACGTTCGTGCGCTCAACTTCGCTTTCGTGGGCAATCGACAATTTTCTGCACTTATTGCACAATATACTATTATTAGTTGAAAATTCATGTCAAATTTATTATATTTTGCAGCACAACTAAGTAGGTATTTAAACTTTTCTAATCATCGGTACATATATAAATAATCATCTAATATCAACAACAGAGTTTTCATTCTGTGATTTTGCTTAAAATATTCGTAATTTGACTCAATGTAAAATAGATTCGAAATTTTCTAAGAATGGAATATATTCAATGGGATTACGTTACGAGTACCTCGTAGGTACTTACAATTAATTCTACATATTATGTGTGAACAATTTTCAATTAGTACCTATACCCGGAAAATTTAGGCGCACGTGGTTAAAAGTAAATTCAAATTATCAATTAAATTTTAAGTCACAATCTAGTTAAAACTATATATTATACAGATAGAAGTAAGTTAAAATACAATATAATACCAGAGTATTAGGATCAGTAGGTATCATAACATTTTGACATAAAGTATGTGTTCATATACATACATAAGTAGATACTTATTCGGCGAACACATTTCAAGCCGCAAACAACTATTAATTTCCTTCCTTCCTTCATCCATTAATGTTTGCCATATTGTTATCCTTTTTCAATATAAATAATACATGCTGATACATGGATACAAATGTATATTTATGAACGGGGTACGGTGAGGAACGGTAAAGATTAAATTGTACTCAATAGAGGAGAATCATCTATTTTTGGAACTTTTATTTCACCATCTCTCTTCTAAGAGGTTTATCTTTATGATAATAGTTCGTACTGTTTCATCTAAACTATATATTCAATATTTCTAATGAATCATGCATATGTTTTAATTAAATGTTGATAAATTTTAATATTAATTAGACAGTGTTCCCCTATTATGCTATACTTCAGTATAACGTTTCAAATGAATTGAACTGTTGATAAATGTCAGTAAATAACAGCACGCATTTTATTCGTAACGCAACATTTACGAGTAAATGTGAGTATTTATTATTAACTTTCTTTTTGTGAAGATTATATTATACAGTCAACATAGAATGTACGTATTATAAGAATCATGATAAAGTTGAAAATTTTGAGAACGCAGTGTAGCGTAATCCTTAAATACTCACATGTGGTTTATCATACATAGAATTACAATTAGTAAAAACCAGAAGGTTAAGTAATTACTAAAATAAGATCTTACAATAACTATTTGTAACACATCTGATTTTCTTTTCTATAACGAAGATAATGAGTTTGAAAATTTTTGTAACGGAATTTAAAGCGAAACTCTCAGAACTGATGATCTGTTGATCAAGTTGCATTGTTCCATTTGTTTAATTTGTCCGCAGTCTTTTTGATGTTGTACTTCAAAAATGATTAACATAAGTATTTTTAGAAACGTGAAAAATTGCAAAAATTTTTTATACTCCTACTTTGTAAACAATTTATGTTATCGTTTCACACTTTTACTTATACGGGTAGAACTCAGGGCATGGTGGGTAGCTAAGATTGTAAGTTCAAAAAAGTGATCTATGAATAATTAGGTTGTTTTTATATGATAATATATTCGAGAATATTAATCTTTTTTCAAGCTTTTATTTAACTTGCTATGTTAGTATGTTGGTTTAGATCAAATCTTGGAATAAAAATTTAGACAGGTTCTAATTGAGCTAGAGGTTTCAAATTTTGCATACGTTTCTAACCTTGATGGCAATGCAATGTTGTATAATTAGTTTTTCCCTAAATTGCCCCAAACCAAAATTATTGATTTTTAGTCCTATGCAACTTTTTGACATTTCGAATTGTCAAATATTGTCCATTGATTTTACATTGCAATTTTTTGTTTCCAGAGTTATGTCTGATTAGGGTAAATTAACCGATTAAAATATAGGTAAAAAAATTACTTCTTTATTTTTTTTTTTTTTTAAATTAATTGTAATCAGACTAAAGAGTAGAAAATAAAATAAAGTAAAAAAATGTTTTTTAAAAAAAAGCTTTTATTTAAAAATGGGCTAAAAAAATGAAATAACTACTGAGTGAAGTTTGAAGCAATATGCAATATAATTTATAAAAGCTTGAGGCGTTTAATCAAGTTTGGTAAGTACTGAAAAGTAAATAGCTGAAAAAAGAAATAGTTAATGATAACGCCTCAACCTGTTATAAATTATGTTGCATATTGCTTCAAACTTCACTCAGTAGTTATTTCATTTTTTTAGCCCATTTTTAAATAAAAGCTTTTTCTTAAAAAAACATTTTTTTTTACTTTATTTCATTTCAAATACTTTAAATATTAATAAATAATTCGAATATTCCGTCAATAATTCGAAAGATTATTTAAAAAGTACCCGTCACATCGCATACTATAGACATCATGTGAGGAATGGTTAGTGAGGTTTTTTAAAAATAATTTTATGTGTCTTCTAAGCCCATTCTTAAATCCCGTTTGCCAAATATTGAACTTCAAACTGGCATCTAACGTGTCCTCTCCGCTAGCTTTTCAAATGAATTCTTTTCATACCATTATCAAATACAAACTCATGTTATTATTGATTTAAAATTATATTTGTTGATCTGAAATGTAGGTACGTGCTTGTTCTATATAACAGAACGTCATTTTAGTAAAATTAATTATTGTAACATTGGTTATTTTATGCAGGACAAGGGTATTAAAATATGCTATGGTTTTTGAACTTCTAAGTAGTTTCAAGTGTACCCACTCATAAATTGAATGTATTATATGCAGGCTCTTTTATTGTTGAAACAAACCTATCGTCTTGATTTATACATTCCTATTTGATTCGTATTTATTATGTTGTGATAATATTTATACATATATTACTTCGCCGTACACTAATTATAATTACTATTATTTTATTAAGTGAATTAACTGATACGTTTGTCGGTTTTACTTTAGTAAGTCCGGATATAAGTCAGTCGAAATGATAAACTGTATAACTTTTAACTCAATATCTAATTCAATCATATTATTGTATTGGGTTGTTGCAAATTGAATGACGAATTTATTCTGTAGTATTATGTAATTATTTATTTGCATTGAAATTTAAAGTATAGTTGAAATAATTACAAATATTAATAAAGTAATATTAGAATATTTGTTAATTTTCAGAAAAATTGCTAAATTTTTCCTCATATTTTATTGACACGGATATTTCAAAAAATTTTTAACCGCTGTGTGAGTAAGAAAATAGAATTTCCTTTTTAATTTGCAGTTATTTAAACAAAATTGTTAACAATTTGATTTTCCAGACACGTCCATGGAAGAAAAAGTATACTTGCTACATTTCGACAAATAATAGCGTTTTCGAGTAATTTAGAGTACAAGTATCTATTTCCAAATTATCCCCTAGTCAAGTGATGCAGTAATTGGTATCATAAATTCAATTATCCTATTGTTCATTCGCACCCCTAAAATATGAATCCATTATTCAAAAGCGCCTATAAAATTTAAAAAAAAGTCAGTTTCCATCCCTCTATATTTTACCCCTCTACTTTATCTCGCTGATTATTGAGTTTTGGAGAAAAGTGTACATGAAAAAGTAGTACCATTGTCTTTGAACATACTATCGTACCAATTCTGGATCACTCTGTATATACGTATATGCGTATGACCTAGTCATTTGAATAAGCCACAAATGTTATTATATATAGGGTAAAGTTGTCAAATGTGTACCGGCTCCTTATTTGTACTTTTTATAAAAACAATATAAAGCAATATTGCAGAGTCATCTACTTGTAAACATTTAAAAGAGTGTTCAAAGAAATTTTAATCCACAAAATGTCAGCACTGAATTTCTAGTTATTATTTTTAAAAATTCAAGGTGTCAATAAACTGTGTTTTCTATTTTAATTTCAAATATTCAAATATTTTAATTTTTTTAATCACTTTGTGATTTTTAATTTACATTTGTTTTCTATGTAAATTTTTATTAATTTTTATAAGATTAATTTTAAAAAATGGTAAGTTATTTTGTGTTAGTAAGTCTTTTATAATTAAATAATACATTTAATTTACGTATTCGAGTCCATAAAACTTTTAAAAATTTGCTTTTTACACTTAAGCTTAAATTTTAAGTAAAATATGAACTGTTGCTTAATTTGTACCGCGGAGAGTATCCTAATGTGTACATGCTAAATGTTCATATATCCCTACTAAAAGAAATATGAGAAACTAACGTGCTACAATTTTAACCAGCAGCGCCTATAAGAATAAATTGGAAAATAGAAAATTAATTTCAGAGAAGAAAGCAATGAAAAAAAATCATGACACTCCTCAGAAAAGAGTAACGAAGAGAATTTTGATTGAAACATATGAAACGGATTGATATTGTAAGATATATTATGAAGAGTCACGAATTGAAGATACGATATTGTGTAAAAAATGTAAAGAATGGCAACATGAATCGTGTGCTGGTGTAAAACCTGGGGAAAAAGTATTTATTTGTGGCGAATGTTGTTGAGGTATAATTTTGGAAACTACAGGTATACACATTAAGAAACCAACTTCCACAATTATGCTTCTTGCAGCGGTTAATTTTTTGTAGAATTTTTCAGTTAATATTTTTAACAGGAGATTTAATTTTTGTTGAAATGTTTAGCATAATAATCAAATTTTATGGGAGTACAGTTATTTTTTAATTTTATTAATAAATAAAGGTTATATATTAAAAAAAATAGAAACTGGTGCACATTTGGCAACTTTACCCTAGATACTAAAGACTTCGAATATTGTGATGAAAATTTAGGAGTATATAGGTATTTTTGAGATGTTTTACTAATATTATATGCAAAAGAATTTCTAAAAGAAAATCTCTGCTTGATACGTTTCTAAAACCGTGTTGTTGAAATTAATGCTTATATAGTTTCAATTGACGGAGTTAGAGTATAGTTAAGAGATTGACATTTGTTATAGGTACTGTTGTTAGTTCACCTATTCATTACATTATCTTCAAATAAATATTAGCTAACTCCAATTCAACAACAGTACCCATCCAAGTGCACACAATAGTACGCTTATATGGTTAGTATATATAATAAAATATGTATTCAACCACTGGTTTGTAATTTCATTTACATCCAAATATCAAGTAATGTTTGTTATATTGTTCTTAAATTTAACTGCATAACAGAGGAAATGAAACGATAAGTAGGTACAGGTGAATATTATCTACATAATAGAATTATATTAAATATATATTATATATTTACCTGTTATTTGAAGTCAAGAATTTGTTTTATTGTAACCAGATGTAAAATAAACGATAGTTTAGAACTTAGACTTGAATAATACTCATTAGTAAAGTATTTCAACTTTTCTCATCACTGAACACTTTTCAAATTCTAAAATTTTTAAGGAACACTATTGTGTAAATTTTATGTTCCATTAAACAAGTCTGGTTTCATAATGGTCATGTTGAACCGAAACATGTCATAAGAGTTTTTCACACAATAAAAGTGGTACATGTGCAAAAACAAGTGTTTTATTTTATTAACATCATCAGAGAAATATTTAAAAAACGTTTTTTGCTTTTAAATAGTATTATTGTATTCTGAAATCATTTCCACTATTAGTTGGAATAATATTTGGTCGTGTAATAGGAAATGTCGTTTTCCGACCACCTCGTCTACCATGTAATTCAGATATGTCATATCAGTAGATAGGCTATACGGGCACGAGCACACCGTAGAACCTCAATTTTCCGGACTACTTTTTTGACCGTGTTAAGAACCGTGTAGTTTGGGGTCCTACTGTACCTAGTATATGAATTGACCTTTGACCTGGCACGTACATGTATTAAAAAATTTGTTGTTGACATTTGACCCCAACACTCGCTCATACTGTTGGCCTTGAAATTCCTAAGAGGTGAATCATCACCAGCAACCAAATTAATTTATGTTAACCCATTATGCGTCATCACAATTTACTTATAACAATTTCATTTTGTGTTAACCCATTACCAGCCAAACCTAACGCATGCGCAGACTGAATTTAAGTACACGACGCATGCGCAGACTGAATTTTAGGCCACAATTTGATAGATGGGGTACACTACCGCGTCAAAATGTGGGGAATACCCTAACTCGGGGGTGGCCCCAAACTTTTGACACCGTACTGTACTTAAATTTTTGGTACACTACCGTGTCAAAAGTGTGGACCCCCCTAGCCAAAAAAGGTATCCGATCACTTTTTGAAGCGTACTGTACGTGCAAACCTTGGCCCCAACACGCGCTTGCCTTAATTACGTCATCTTAAACGAACTATCACGTCAAAAAATGTGGGGAATACCCTAACCCAGGGTGGTCCCAAACTTTTGACGCCGTACTGTACTTAAATTTTTAGTACACTGCCGTGTCAAAAGTGCGGGCCCCCCCTGACCAAAAAAGGTATCCGATCACTTTTTGAAGCGTACTGTACGTGCAAACCTTGACCCCAACACGCGCTTGCCTTAATTACGTCATCTTAAACGAACTACCAAGTCAAAAATGTGGGGAATACCCTAACCCAAGGGGTGGCCGCTAAATTTTGTGGGGGCACTGTACCAAGCGCTACCGCAAAACTAACTTTAGACTCCAGGGTCCAGATGTCTGACCGCTACTGTACTGCCGGAAATTTGGGTGTCAACTGTAACTCAGGGGTTTTTTTGTATATTTAACCTTGGAAAATTCCAGGAATTTTTATCAGTTTTAACATAAACAAACAACCAATAATTAAATGTTTGTTTTAGCTGAATTATGATCGTAAGACTCATATAAGGAGTTTTTTTGGTATAAGAAAGATGACGTCATGGAATATTAATGAGTTAAAAAATTGTTTAGTAAAAAATATCACCCATTTTAGGCCTCAAGCAAGAAATTATTTTTATCAGTTTTAATACTTTAACATTTAACCTACAGTGACCAATTTTTTAGTTAACTAACAGAAGTTCTTGAAATTTTAACAAGTTACAAAAAATATTACTTCTTATGGTGCACAACATTTTTGAATTTGACTGTAGCACAAAACTGTTTCTATATCAAACGAAAATTATCTGAAATAATTCAGTATGTATATATGTATAGACTCTGTATATTAAAAATATTTTATGTATACACTCTGTATATTGAGAATAAGAAAGAAAATTTGTATATAATTTTAATTTTTATGAATACTAGTAAACGAATTGTATAGCCATTTATGAATAAGTATTAAATCTAATTATAAAATAATTTATAAATATTGCAAAAAATTTGTTTAATCAGCAAAATCAATGTATATCATTTTAATACTGATACATATTTATATTAGGGTATAATAGTATTGTATTTATCATTTTTAAACAGAATAAAAGTTCAATTTTTGGTTTTAAATTACTATAAGTTAAACACGTCGCTTAATATAAAAATGATAACAGCATTGAGTTTTACTAAATTTTTAAGTCTGTAAAATCAAAATTTTTTATAGACTAGAAAATTTTGAATTTGCTACTCTATCATTAACATACAAATAATATCATGTATATATAACGGGTGTATATTTAGTATTTTTAATAAATATTTTAGTATACAGGGTGTATCATGAAATATGCTTTTCAAATAGAACAATAAATTTCATAAGATTTTTGTTAATACTCTTATAGGTTAACGAAAGAAACTTTTTGCTGTAAAAAAATAGGGGAATGCAGGGTAATAATTAAATAAAACGCACATATTTTTTTTTTTAAATTTTATTTATAGAATATGTATACAAAAAATTAAATTGCTTAAATCTATATATTACTTAAAATCTATTTATTTTCCATATAAAAATTTTTTAAAAGAATACAATTTTCTAATGAACAAATTTTATCTGAATGAAGCATACAGCGTCTTGAATAATATTCATCTCGCAGAATGGAAATCTTCGGTACATCAAATATTTCTTCCAAATTCAAAATCCACGGCTGGTTTTCGGTACCATCAAACAAACTTGATATCCATTTCTTCTTTTCACCACCCTTGACGTATATAACATCATACTTCTTTAATATAGGTTTCAATATGGTATGAAGTTTTTTGTATGGAATAAATCCATACGACCAAGGTATCCCATGCCAATTTCGGTAAAGCCAACTGGCTACTCGTTGATATTTCTTCGGCAACTCGTTGAAATCAAACGGTGCGTCGAATATAAGATGTAATATATCATCCGAATTTTCTGCAGCAATACCAACTTCTTTAAAATAAAATTCGTTGTTAGCTCCTTGATAGCCTTGTATGTCAAGAAACGCCATTTTTTACCGCCACCGTAGAACTGAAATTATTCACACAATCCACAACTTTATATAGAATAATTAAAAGTGGTGGGGGTAATTAGGTATACTTTTTAACCAGGTTAGTTAGTGGAATGTATTCGAAAATGACATCATGAACTAAAATGGCTATTGCTGTCGTACCAGCCGGAATATCTTTATTACATTTAAATTCTAAACGAACATCAACTGAACCGCTTTTCAGTGACTCATTTTGATGTGAGCAATCGACAAAAACTATCGGAGCTATAGTTTTAAAATTTTCCCAATTTAAGAGCGGTTCATTGGAACGATGATAGTATGAGGATTGAAAGCGGGTATACATATCATAAAGTATTGCATACTGATTAATATCAAATTTAATATTCAAATCATCATAAGGGTACACTTGTGAATTTAGGTAAACTTTGAAATTATTTAAATCACAATGATCAAACTTAGAAACATTTTTATCCTTTTTCTGTAAAGCGAAAATGATATATCGCGGTTTTTCTAGCTGTGTAGTTGTTTTTACAACCCAAGTGTTTTGTTGTGTAGTGGGTAATGCAGGTTGAATATAAGTTTCCCACGCTCTAAAACTAATCTGTATAGGTTCAGCTTTTTCAACATATTTTAGCAGTGATAATTTAATTTCATCTGATACAGTTACATGTGGAACACGCCATTCGAGTTTATTTATTTCAAATTTCAACGAATCCGATTCTGAAACAATTACATCGTTGTCAGTTCGTGCACGAATAAGAATTAATTCATGCTTTGCGTTTAACATAATTTTTCCGTAATCCTCAGCGAATCCCAATAATTTTCTAAGCGGAATGCAAAAGTTAAAGTTGGCTTGTGGTAATTTTATTGTACAATCATTATCAATCGACCAACCAGCATTTAGTAATTGTTTACTCTCACCATCGTTTAACGATAAATAATTTTTCAATGTCGATGTTAGACCAACATACCTAACACGTTCAAGTTCAACCCCATTTAATTCATATCTGATTTCATCGAATAGAAAGGCAATACAATTATTAACCAATTTTATATCTGGAACGGCATTTTCATTATTTAAAATTTTCCCCTCAATGTAAATAAAACTTTCACTAGGTAAAATATACAAGTCCTGGTTTTGAATTAATATTCTAATTTCGTCATTATTCTTAAAGGATCGTAAAAAGGGCGCATATGTATGATATTCAAAGTTCGTAATGCTATCATCAATTTGTGAGCCACCAGGAATATTTAATACGTCGCTGTATACCATTTTCTTTTAACTTTGTGACCCAATGCTTCAAGAAATGCTAAACGTTCAGGTGAAATACGCTGTTGCTTAAATGCTTTACGTTTAATGGTATTCAACTGAATGAGCTCAGGCTGTAAAAACGCTCTATTATATAGCCTAGCGGCGGGTTGCTCCAGATTGTAAATTAACATGGTCTCAAATGCAAACGTACTGTGATTGTTTCACCGCGAAAGTCAACCAAATCACCGTCTTGATCGACAATTTTCAACGAAAGAGATGTTAACTCTCTAACGGTTACCGGTGAATAGATTATATTTCGCGGTACCTCAACTATTTTATACCCTGGCGCAACAAGAGGTGAAAATTCGTGAAGTGTATGAGCTAGCATACCATTCATATAAGCATTACTCGTAATATTAGATTCAATGCGTATTGCATTCACCTTCATAATACTGACAGGCTCATTAGATGAGTGAAGTTTGTTTGGTTCCAATATCCGTTTAGTAAACCCTAAAAGTGAACCAATTGTATTAGGTTTAGTGAAATCAATAGCTTTATTGCTAATTATTTCGCATTTGAGTGTGTTATTATTAGCCCTTAGATGTATGTATGGTTTATCATTTTCGTTGTTATATATTATATTACCATACTTGTTGTAAATAGTTTTGTTTATATATGTAGCTAAATCATCTATTTCAAAGGTGCCGGTAGGAAATGATATTACATCATTATCACCGTAATGTAATAAATTATTTTTAGCAGTTACGTTAGGAATTGAATTGTATACTTGGAAATCTAATAGAGCACACTCATATTGATTTCTAAGTTGAATTGCCGGAAAATAGTGTGCAGTGAGTATAGAAGTATTTCCCGACAAAGTTAATGTGAACGCCATGACTTCGTCTTTCGAAATGACAAACATACGTGAGCGTTGATTTCTTTTATAAATATTTATCACCATCACCGTAATATTTATTATAAAGAAACTCTAAACATAAATGACCACATTTATAGGAATTGTAATCTTGATATTTATTATAATTGTATGTAATATTGTTTCCACTGAGGTAGCGAGCCACTTCAAGCGGTGGTTTTAAATTACCAAAACTATCAAAATAATCTACCTGATTACCATTTTTCCAGTAACAGGTCCAATGAGTACCAGGTCCGGTAGAACTATCTAAATTTAAAATACCGCATTCATTATACCACGGTCCACGTTTGGGTAAATTATCACGCATAAATACACCACGAAAATGGGGTAAATATTTCGCATATTTACGTAAATCTCTATCTGTTAGTGCCCGCTCGGGCAATTTCATTATAAGTTTTTTGGATACGGTTGCAAGTATAATCCTAATCCTTTTCTATATGGTTTTATATATAAACCCCGGCCATTACGTATAGCAATAGCCTCCATCGTTCGGTTATGGCGTTCACTTTCATTCAACTGTTTTTGTGCCGCTTTAGCATCATTAATAGCTTTCGCAATTCCTGATGCACCCCCGGCTAGCGCACCGGCTGCCGAAAGTGCCGCAAAAATTGGTAAAAGTGGTAGAATACCACCCGTTTTAGGTATTGGAATAATACGTGGTGTTTTAATTTTTTTACCCCTAGCTGCAACTTTAGCTGCTTTAAGAGCAAGCTTTACAGCATTATTAATTGGTTCACGTTTTAATTTTTTAACGGTACCGCGTACACTTCGTCGCACTTGACCGAGTGTAGCCTTTTTGTTCACACCCATACCAAGTTTTACTTTAGCTTTCATTGCGTTTGTTACGGCCCACGCAGCAGCTTTTTCACCAAATTTTGCGTCTGAAGATTTAACTCGATCCCAGGCTGCGTTTGCTAAAATTAAATCTGCCTTATGTCGATCAGAGAGATTTTTACTTTGCGAGTAAGCGATATCGTGTGCCTTACAAGCTTCGTCTAATTTATTGATCCCCGGATCACCTCTTGCTAATCTTTCTTGTAATTTTGTACCCGGTCCACAATACTGATAGCCAGGTATGTGAAGTTCAAATGGCAATTTGTTAATTAATGAATTAACAAGTCCACGACCACTTCGTTGTTGTTGCCGGTTGTGACGTAACATTAGAACTGAATGCTAATAAAATTTGATTCGAGCTATTTATAGATTCATGAAAAATTGAAATGAATCAATTTCATGAACAGCTAATTTACAATTTTGATCACTTTCAATCAAATAAATCCTCTTTTTACAACAATTAGAAATTATAATACATAGATGCATAATATCATCCTTTTCAATATGATTAAAAGTTATTGACAACAATGGTTCATCAGAATCGTTAAACCATTTAATTTCATTGTTGTCGGTAACTTGTGGATCACTGCAACAATTAAATTCATTGTTGACGAGTATACATTCAAGACCTAAGGTGCGCCAATCCACGCTGTAGTGATTCATGATGACTACTGCGCGTAAGTATATAAGGGGCTGAGCGCTTATATAATAAATCAGTAGCGTTAAAAATGCGTTTCGTAAAACAAGATGTTGAACTGCCAATCAAAAATATGGATTTTGTATCAATCACACTAGCTGAAAAAAAGCATGGCCCCTTATTACCGAATAGTATAAGATGTATAATCTCTGGTCCTTCGGGGTGTGGCAAGACTAGCATTTTATTAAATTTATTAGAACATCCGAATGGATTAAGTTTTGAAAATATTTATCTCTATTCAAAATCACTCTGTCAACCAAAGTATGAGTATTTGAAACGCGTTCTCAAACCGATAAGGGGTTTAGGATATTTTACTTTTTCTAATAATGATGATGTTATAGCACCAGAAGATGTAAAAAATAATTCAATTTTTATATTTGACGATGTTGCAACGGATAAACAAAATAATATTAGAGCATATTTCAGTATGGGGCGTCATAAAGATGTTTCAGTCTTCTATCTTTGTCAGACGTACAGTTTCATACCAAAACAATTACTTAGGGATAATGCTAATTTAATAGTTTTATTTAAACAAGATTTGACTAATATCAAACACGTTTTCCAAGAACATGTAGGTAGTGACATGTCATTCGATCAGTTCAAAGAAATTTGCAATGAATGTTGGCGTGAAAGGTTCAACTTTTTGGTTATAGATAAAGACAGTGAGTTGAATAGCGGAAGGTATCGTAAAAATTTCGATATCTTTATTCAAATTAAAAACTGATCTATAACATATAGATTATTTCTATATGAAATACCATTATGTTTCGAACCGAAATAGACTAACTCATTTTACCATTTACATATAGTTCATTGCTAGATGATACTATACTTACTCAGCATCAATATTCAAATACTTGCCCCTGAATATAGGCAATTACACTGCGTTGCCAAGTGGCCCCATACCTACTGATGCAGTGCGGTTGGACCGAATACATGTGCGGTTGGACCGAAAATGTGTGCGGTTCGACCGAAAATGTGTGCGGTTCGACCGAAAACGTGTGCGGTTGGACCGAAATCGTGTGCGGTTGGACCGAAATCGTGTGCGGTTGGACCGAAAATGTGTGCGGTTCGACCGAAAATGTGTGCGGTTCGACCGAAATAGTGTGCGGTTCGACCGAAATAGTGTGCGGTTCGACCGAAATAGTGTGCGGTTGGACCGAAATAGTGTGCGGTTGGACCGAAAATGTGTGCGGTTCGACCGAAATAGTGTGCGGTTCGATCGAAAATGTGTGCAGTTCGACCGAAAATGTGTGCGGTTCGACCGAAATAGTGTGCGGTTCGACCGAAATCTCTGTTCAGTTCATCAATTCGGTTCGAAAAAGCTATAAAATGGCTGTGTACACGTTCACACTGCACATTTGCTAGTAAACTGTAATAGCATAAGCACGCACACACTATGGATAGCGAACGGGAGCTAAAACGAAAAATCATCAATGCTACAAAATCTATACGCGCCAAATACCGTGCGCTCAAAGATAGTCAGTTTAAACGAGAGAAAAATTTACAAGAATCATTTAAACCAATAACGGAGCCACTTAAGGAACTAGCTGCTGAAATAAGAAACGAACCAATAAAAAGTTTCTTGCTTAAAGATGAAAAACCTAAAATTAAAAAAGCACGTTTTTCAACCGATTCTGATGTCGATATAAAGTCACATTTTCTTAGTAATGATAATGATACTGAGATATTTAGGTCAACGCTTATGGAACAAAGTAGTCAACCTACAACAAGTCAACCTACAGCAACACCTTATGTGATGGAACAAAGTAGTCAACCTACAGCAAAACCCTATGTTGGTGCACTAGCTGAAAAATATCTCACGTTAGCAACCACACGTAGAGCTAAAAGAACCCTTGATCGTACCTATGGACCGCGTATAGATGAGCGAACAAATAAATGGATGATTGGTAATTCTGAATTGGATATAATTGATGATAATTTTATTATTAACAACATCGTTTACCCCGGTACTGAAGGTCTCTTTGAGTTAATGTTTAAAAAATATCCAAATCATCATGTATACACAGAGTCGGATTTAGATACTTATAAGACCATTTTAAAAAGTACTAATGCGCATAAAAGAAGTTATAATATTAATGCACCAGTTAATTCAAATCAAAGTTATAAGTATAGAATAATGATAAAAAAACTTTTTCCATCATCACCAAGGTACACGTCAACACCCAAACGACAACCAACCGGTTCCGGTTTAATGCATTATGATGCTAATCAAACGATTGATTATCGTTATTGGAATGATATAGACGAACTTATCGATAGGCTAATATTATTGGTTGCGTCACAGCAAGCTGGACACACCAATCATCAAAATGAGATACAAGCCATTTTAGAGGAATTGCGTGAGGCTGATGTAATAGAATAAATACAGGTGATCAACCTGATTAGATAGTCATTTCAAACATGAGCGTTGACAAATTCGGTCGATTCAGCAGTAGTGGAAAAGCCGCTTCCATTAATTTAACAACGAATGGTGATTACGATATGAAAGGTAAACGTCTGACAAACGTTCGCACACCTAAACATAAAGCTGATGCTGTTAACTTGGCTTTTCTTAATGAAGCGCTTGCTAAAATTTCGGACGGTATGACAACACTTGAAAATTCACATAAACAATTTGAATCAATTGTGACCGCAAAACTTAGTCATTTGGAGAACATGGATAATGAGTTGAAAATGGTAATGGAAACTATTGCAAATGCGGTATTTAAAGAGGAATTTCACGTTAAATTTAAGCAATTAGAAAATAAAATACAATTTATTTCGAACCTATATAAGCAAATCACTGTAAATACCATGCCAACAGTTCAAGATGAGTAAAGTTAAAGAACAAGTTGTAAGCGAATTACACAAACCGGCTCGTAAAAATTTCAAAAGGCGTCGTGTTATAACTAAGGGTATCGATGATTTATGGCAAGCTGATCTTGTTGAAATGGGTGCTTATGCGAAAGAAAATCATGGATATAGGTACCTGTTGACAGCTATTGACACATTTTCGAAGTATGCTTGGACTGTACCGGTAAAAGATAAATCTGGAGTGCTTGTTACTGCTGCCATGGAATCGATATTCAAACAGAGCAAGCGCACACCGACGCACCTTCAAACAGACGACGGCCGAGAATTTTTTAATAGTAACTTTAAGGCGTTAATGGAAAAACATAATATTAATCATTATTCTACATATAGTACATTAAAAGCTTCAATCGTTGAACGTTTTAATCGTACCATTAAGAATAAACTTTGGCGTGCTTTTTCTCTAAACGGTAATTATAAATGGTTGCAATTAATTAACGATTTAGTTGATGAATATAATAGAACAAAGCATCGTACAATCAAAATGGCTCCACGAGATGTCACTGCTGATAATGAAGCATATTTATTATCTAATGTATACAGTAATATAAAAATTGCTGGTGCAGCCAAGTATAAAGTTAACGACTTTGTTCGAATTAGCAAATTTAAATCGATCTTTGAAAAAGGCTACACACCGAATTGGTCTACGGAAATTTTTAAAATCGTCAAAGTTAAACATACAAATCCGGTCACATATCTACTTGAAGATATCAATCAACGGCCTATCCGAGGCAGCTTTTACGAGTATGAACTACAGAAAGTTAAATATCCTGATGTGTACCTCGTGGAACGAATTCTGAAGAGACGTGATGGGAAAGTATTGGTCAAGTGGCTTGGTTTCCCATCGGATAACAACAGCTGGATTCAAGAATCTGATATTGTTTAAACAATCTAATTTTTGATAATCTGTAAGATAAAAATGTTTTTTTTTCAAATAAATAACACATATATGTAAATAATTATCTGTTCTTTATTTTTAAAATATAAGTATGAATACAAAATATTTTCACAATAAATGTATATGTAATATTTTTTACAATAAATGTTTTGTATATGAAATATTTTTTAACAATAAATGTATATGAATTATTTTTTACAATAAATAAATATTAAAAATTGTATAATTTGTTTATATATTCAATAAGACCCGAACGTAATTGTTTCATGTTTTCAGGTAACTGATCCCATACTTGACAAATTCGTTGTGCATATTCGGGTATCATATATGCATACAGATGTTGCACCCAAATATCATATTTCAATAGTTGTTTTGTTAAGTATAATAACATATCGAAATTTCTGACTTTTGTATACAAATAAGGATGAGTCAGAAATATGTCTTCAACGTGTGAAATCCGTGTTGCAAATGTCAATGGTTCACCAACGGGCGGTTGAAAGTTTTCCTCCATTTTCACGCCATTCTTGCACATTTCACAGCGAATTTTCAAACCAGGTGGTCCATCAATATGATCTTGTTGCCATGGTCGATTATAATGTTCAAAACATGGTTCACATTCTTGAAACATGGCTCGATAATCGGATGGTAACCAAATCCAGGCGCGTTGTATGATTTTTGCACCATAACTTTTCAGCACATTCAAACTGATCCACTTGTAGATTTGAAGAAATGTTTCCAAAGTCAGTTCGTTCAGCAGCATTGGTTCACGTTCGAAAAATTCACCAATTGAAACATCCATTTTATCCCACTCCATTGATTCCGGTTCAGACAATTTCAAATTTTGCATTTTTACAATAGCATCAATTGTTTTTTCGTAGGTATCAACCCGTTTACGTAGTTTATCCAGTTCACTTGAAAATATTTGTAGCCGTTTCCAGTAAGCCGATGATGACGATGCCATTTCCACTTGCGTACTAATTTAATGAGTAATGTCCCCATGCTAAAGTATCCGTTTCCTCCTCCACAATATATCGTTTCGTATCGTACGGGCTGAGCGCCACCTTGTTCTGAGTTACACTATACACGTTATGTTTTTTCGATTGTATCAGGTTTTGTTGTCGGTTTATGATTGTATTGTGTTTTAGACAGTCCACGTAATCGTTGAAAGTTATCGTTTTCTTAACCACAGAGTTCTTTACACCTTTCGCTTTCTTCGTGTGATCCTCGCCGTCCACTTGACAACTATACATTTTTGACCTTAAACCCACAAATTTTGTAAAGATTCGTCCATTTAGCTCATCCTTCATTAACCCGGGTATTTTCTTATTGACTCTTGGCATGTTATATTGATTATCCGCGTTGTAATCCGACGTATCGAAGTATTGAATATCTCGTTTCATTATTTCGTAAATATCTGAGCATTTTATCTCGTAAATCAATGAATCCGTGTCTGTGTAGAGTAATTTGCTGTTGTTCCCGAACGTTGGCTGTATGTAGTTGTAATGAAAATCGTAGACACATGTTTTCGAAATATCCAGAATTGCTTGCCCGACGTATATTGGTTTGTTCATAAACACTTCCGTTTTTCGTAGTTCGACTGCAATAAGATTCTCGTCAAATATGGTGCGGCTGTGGAAATTCGGTTTTGCTATCATAACTTCCGCACCATATCGTCCATACCATTTCGTTAACAATTTCACAATCGAGTGTTTCCGTACGTTTTCCATCGTTTTCCCGAAGACCGCGTTGTTGAGTAGCTTGTAGAGATTTTTCTCGAATTCGTTTTCCGCCGTTTGTCTTAGAGCTGTATTCAAGTCGATGTAGGATTTAAGCCATGGTGATTGATCGAATTGTAGCACTCTGTGTATTTTCTTTAATTTCATCCCGTGTTGTAGACATTGTTTCAGATTCCGATAGTGTATCACGTATTTCTGTTTGTTGTATAACGTTGCTAGTAACATTTCCTGTTTAGTACCGGGTGCACACATTCTCTCTGGACATAATGGTAAATCGTTGTGTTTATCATGCAGTTCTCTCGGGTATTCCAAATCCACTTCCAGTAAATATCCTATTGGTGAATCGTCGGGTATTTGTTGAACATCTATGTCGGTATTTTCCATCCATTTGAAATTTCCCGTTGGTAAGTATTGTGACATTGCCCATCCATATAAGTTGTTCACGTCATAGTACATCAGGTATTTTGATTCCTCATCCGGGTCGTAGGTGTTCATATATTTATTGTTTGCTGTCGCGTATCGGTTACTACACTGGCTCAATCCACCTCGAATACCACGTTCAATGAATAATAATTGGTCCACATCAGATATCAGTTCTAACTCTACTTTTGTATATTTTAAGGCTGCATCCCACGTAAGTCCCGGCGTCGTGTAGTAATGAGCAGGATCCAATCCGTGTGTGCGCATGCACGTATCCCGAAAATTCTCGAAAACATCCGCGAGTAGTAGTATGTCCGTTTTCATATATAAATCCGAGTATTCTCCAAGCGTCTGTATGTTGAAGGTATCCCAAACTTTTTGTGCGTGTGTATAGTCACCCATGGTGATATCGTTGTCGTTGAGTCGATTGTAGAATTTCTCCCGTGATGGTAAACATGTTTCTTCCAATTTATCCCAGCCTGATATGTAGTCGTACGGAAAAACACCTTTGCGCGTAAGTAATTTGTAGTCAGTATCCGGAAATTGTGATTTAACTATGTTGAACTCGTTGAGATATGAAGATAATTTATCCAAACTTGATGCCATAAATCGGAAAGAGTCGATGAATCTAAATGTAATTTCGCTGCCCGTAACATGTTTAGTGAATGCAATATATCGTTCCTTGTTGATCGGTAGTAAGTCGACACGTCCCTCGAATGCTGTTGCTATATCCTTTATTACGAAATGTGCATCATAACCACTCAAGTTGTGGAATACAACAGGAATCATATGAAAATCCTTATAATTCAAGTTGCATCCCTTGTGTGCAGGTCCATTGTATTCGCCGGTGAAGTGGTTATGATCACGAACCACAATATCCTCAGGTTTGAATGGTTTCTCGCAGATGTGGCACCCGGTACTTCGTTGTTTAAGTTGCTGTTGTTCCTCTGGTGTTAACTCGTTCATTGGTATTATGTTGTCATATATGGGTTCCAAGATATTTTCACGTAATGTTGCCAGTTCTTCCGCGAACCATTTTTCGCAATTTGGCCCGCGGTATGATCGATAGTAGCTTAACTGGTTGTTGTAGGAGCAGTGAAAGTAGTAACCGATACTGTATGCCCGATGTTGTTGATACGTTGTCGTGTTTTTCTGATTTTCGTTATCCGTCACAGGTTGCAAGAATGATTCCACGTCCGCGTAAATTATAAATGGAACACGTTTTTTGTTGCTATAATTCTTGAACGATATGTATTTGCTTTTCCCTTCTGGCATTATCACCCGACAGTTGTTCATGTTGACGCAGTCTTCGGTATGTTTGATCAGCTTGTCTTCCGTATAAAAGTAATTCAGGCATCGATCGCAGATGTATTTTTTACTCTTGGTGTTTGCTAGTTGTCTTGACACAAGTCGCGATAAGTCCTTAATCCAACAGAAATGGTAGCGTAAATCTTGATCGTTGTCCTGTTCGTTGTCTTCATCCTCGTAATACTCGTTTTGGATCATTAAAAGGTTTATGTGATGTTCTTTCTTCTCTCTTGTTAGCGCAGCAGGTACGGTTTCGAAATGTCCATTTTGTTTTTTTAGCATAAACACGTTGACTGATATTGTTGGGTTCTGTTTCTCGAATTTGCTCAGTTGTTGGATCGTCATTGGAAATTGTATCCCGTCCAAGTTTAGTATCGTTGAGTAGTGTGGGTACGCTGATGTTCTTTGAGGATTTCGATCTGCTGGATAAAGTGCTGATACCACTGCCCACGCGAAACAGGCGTCATCGTTGAAGTTTTGGATGTTGATACATGCTTGTTTTCGTTTTATTTCCTGCGGTAATTCGATGTAGCTTGATCCACGGAAAGGTGTGTATTTGTTCACGTTCACTGCTAGGTTGATTATGCTTGATAAAGCCCATCCGCTGCCCGACTCGGCAAATTCGCTCAATTTTCTCAAAATTGGTTCCCGTACATGTTCCACGAAGCATTGTTTTAGGTTTGTTCCACTATCTATTATGATATTCGGTGTATTGAAATGTTTCATGTCATATTTGTCCTCATCACCATCAGTTTTCACAAATAACCCGCAAAACGTTGTGTTGACTTTTATCGTTAAGTATTTTTTTAATATATTTTGTATTCGCCGAGTGAACATCGATGTAGCGTCGTCTAAAAAGTCCTTTGGCTCTATGTGTGTTATGTTAGTAACCACTCCCGTTCGTATTCGACTTGCAAATGCGGATTCCACGTCAGCCCATTGAATTCTATCGGATCTTTTACGTTGATTTCGATTCATGCCGGCACCTGAAACAATCAACATAAAAAAAAAATTATTTATCAAATTTATAAAAAATCATTAAAAAAAAAAATTATTTAAAAAACTTACCATGTTGATATATCAAAATTATAAAAAAAATCATTAAAAAATAAATTTATATTTGAAAAAACTTACCATGTTTTCGTAGCGCCTTCATTCTGATTCGAAATCCTTTCATTTTTCCCGCACATGACTCGAAGTGTTTCCGTTGTCCCAAATTTTCCGCTCCACGTATAGCCTTGTTGATTAGTCGTATATTGGTATTTGTATGTTTCATCCATTTTTCCAGTTCATCTGCATCCCGGGTATCCATTTCCAGTAATGATAGCGCGTTTCGTACATTTTCCACCATTCTAGTTGTCACGTCGTTTAATGAAACCATTGTTGTATTTTAATTTAAAAAAAAACCTCGATACAAATTCTTGCAACAATAACAATATTAACTGCTTGAAGTTTTCTGAAGAAGTGATTTGAGGGGGCACGTAGACCTCAATTTATACAATTTTGACTGCACGAAAAATTCTGGAGGAGAATCACAAAAAATGCTGGCTCAGAATTTTTACAACGCAAATAACCGAAGGTCAAATGTCAAATTCCGAGAAATTTATTTCGCATTTGAAACCTAATAAAAGAATTGCTGACTAATCTTAAATAAACATTTTTTAAAATTAAAACTTATATAAATAAACAAATTGAAAAAACCCCCGATTATTATCAGGCCATAAATTAAAAATTCCGAGAAAATTATTTCGTATTTGAGATCAAACAAAGAAATTGCTGTGTTGTCAAAATCTTAAATAAACATTTTTTAAACTAAAACTTATATAAATAAACAAACTAAAAAAAATATCTGAGTATGAGTCAGCAAAATCTTAAATAAACATTGCTAAATTAATGATTTACGAGGACATTAATGTAAACAAATTCCTGGAACTGACAAGTTGTGACTTGCTTTTAAATAAAATTCCCCTCTGGCTATGATGCAAACATATCATGAAATTACATCATCCTAAGTCAGCTAAAAAAAATCTTAAATAAACAAACTCAAACCGTATAAAGTCACGAGTTTTATTAAATAAACATCTTATAAAGTGCTGACTCATATACAAAAAAAAACCTCAAGTACAGTTGACACCCAAATTTCCGGCAGTACAGTAGCGGTCAGACATCTGGACCCTGGAGTCTAAAGTTAGTTTTGCGGTAGCGCTTGGTACAGTGCCCCCACAAAATTTAGCGGCCACCCCTTGGGTTAGGGTATTCCCCACATTTTTGACTTGGTAGTTCGTTTAAGATGACGTAATTAAGGCAAGCGCGTGTTGGGGTCAAGGTTTGCACGTACAGTACGCTTCAAAAAGTGATCGGATACCTTTTTTGGTCAGGGGGGGCCCGCACTTTTGACACGGCAGTGTACTAAAAATTTAAGTACAGTACGGCGTCAAAAGTTTGGGACCACCCTGGGTTAGGGTATTCCCCACATTTTTTGACGAGATAGTTCGTTTAAGATGACGTAATTAAGGCAAGCGCGTGTTGGGGCCAAGGTTTGCACGTACAGTACGCTTCAAAAAGTGATCGGATACCTTTTTTGGCTAGGGGGGTCCACACTTTTGACACGGTAGTGTACCAAAAATTTAAGTACAGTACGGTGTCAAAAGTTTGGGGCCACCCCCGAGTTAGGGTATTCCCCACATTTTGACGCGGTAGTGTACCCCATCTATCAAATTGTGGCCTAAAATTCAGTCTGCGCATGCGTCGTGTACTTAAATTCAGTCTGCGCATGCGTTAGGTTTGGCTGGTAATGGGTTAACACAAAATGAAATTGTTATAAGTAAATTGTGATGACGCATAATGGGTTAACATAAATTAATTTGGTTGCTGGTGATGATTCACCTCTTAGGAATTTCAAGGCCAACAGTATGAGCGAGTGTTGGGGTCAAATGTCAACAACAAATTTTTTAATACATGTACGTGCCAGGTCAAAGGTCAATTCATATACTAGGTACAGTAGGACCCCAAACTACACGGTTCTTAACACGGTCAAAAAAGTAGTCCGGAAAATTGAGGTTCTACGGTGTGCTCGTGCCCGTATAGCCTATCTACTCATATCGACAATTTCTTAAACATTAGAGAAATATTTAAAAGCCGTTCTTTAATTTTAAATCGTATTATAATATCCTGGAATCATTTCTACCATTAGTTAGAATAACATTTGATCGTGCAATTGAAATGTCGTTTTCCGATCACTTCTCGACACTATCTTAAGCATTAGAGAAATAATAAACAAATATTTCACTTCGCAAAAATACCATTTTTGGTAAGTGGTATTTTGCGAAGTGGTATTTTTGCGAAGTAAAATATTTGTTTATTATTTAAAAATATGGAATACCATAAAGTAACGCTCAAATCTATTAATATCATTAGAGAAATATCTGCAAGCTGCCCTTTAATTTTGAATAGTGTTATAATATCCTGGAATCATTTCCACCATTATTTTGAATAACATTTGGTCGTGTAATATGAAATGTCGTCTTCGGACCACTTCGTCTACCACGTAATTCAGATACATATTGACAGTTTCTTAAGCATTAGAGAAATACTTAAAAGTTGTTCTTTAATTTTAAATAGTATTATAATATCCTGGAATCATTTCCGCCATATTAGTTTGAATGACATTTGGTCGTGTAATATGAAATGTCGTGTTCGGCCCACTTCGTCTACCATATAATTCAGATAAATATCGATACTTTCTTATGGATTAGTGTAAAATCAATTCTTTAATTTTAGACCGAATTCTTGTAGATTGGAATCATTTCCGCCATTACTTGGTATAACATTGGGTCGTGTAATATGAAATGCCGTCTTCGGACCGCTTATAGCCTTGGTATCTTTACTTGTCAGTTTTTTTTTTTTTGGGCTCATCAGTTTTAGAATTTTCCAAGATCAGTTTTAGATTTTTTTTTTTCACGATTGAGTCCAATGTCCAAAATCCAAAAATAAGGTCCAAGATTGTTATATTGTCACGCGCTGACTAGTGAGAAAGTTGACCGTCTTAGCTTACCAGAAAGAAACAGTGATTACTTCTGAATGAACTAAATGTACTAAGGGGTGCCATCTGCTTCTTTGTTCAATAATAACTATTAACGGTAAATTTTTAACGTCGAACAGTTTCAGAGAAAATTGTCTGTGACAGACGGACGGACACCAAAGTGATTGCATAAGCGTTCCGTTTTGTTAATTTTGGTACGGAATACTAAAATATAATTAAAATTATATTTTTTTCTCGAGGATACTTTAGTTTTTTTTTAAAGATTGTTTTACAAGTGTTGAAATTAGTATTAATTCATCTAAGAAGTATGGTTGTTACTTGGCCTGCTGTTACTTACTGGTAAATAACAAGAATAATTAAAAAATATTCTTTCGAAAAAACAAATAGCAAAGAAAGTAGCGTGAACGTAAGATACGGAAAAAAGGAAGAATGTAAGAAGGAAATGCTGGTATACAATCAAATCATAAGGACAAAAAGAAAAAGAAAAAAGAAAAAAGAAACTTCTTAACTCTTTTCTTACAAGTAAAATTACTCTAATAAAAAAGAAAATTATATTTTATATGTTGATATTCTTATATTTACTTTCTGTTTTCCGACTTCCTTCTACACATATCCTGTTTAAACTTTTATAGATGTAATTATCTACACAGTTGTATTCGGTTGGCACACATATGTGTGTGTGTGTGTGTGTGTATGTGTGTAATAGCCTAATTAGAAATAATATCCCTAGTATCTGCTCTGTTTAATTTGTCTGCGGAATCTCAAGTTGCCTTAATCAATTCTTTAAAAAGAAAATTCTAAATAAAAGAAAGGTGTTGTGATAAAATGACGTCAATACAAAACGACTATAGCGACCGATAATAATATCCCACTTTACTATTATATACCTCATACACTCTCATGTTTATAGTCCTAATAATCCTTAAGGGGAACCATAAATGTGACCGCCTGAAATAAAGGTGATTTTTGGGAATATTTTTAAAGAAACCTACTGTATGGAATGTTTTAATATCTTAAGGATATATTTGTTGATATATAATAAATCCATGATAAAATTTTTGGACCAAAAAATTGAAAATTTAGTTTATTCGTGATCTCGCAAGGCTCCAAAAAAAAAGTTCCCCCACTGCTCCATTGATAGCGATCTTCACGATGCTTGAAATCAAAAAAACCAAAAAGCCTATTAAACTAGAAGGTATTGCCCGTGCCCTGAACTTCAATCGAAAAAAAAGTTGAAATTTAACAAAATGGCGGAATGCGTGAAAATTTGATGATTTTTGGCCTGCAACAATTACATTTTTTATTCGATCCGAAGACTGGAAGTTCGTGGCACGAAGAAACATATATAAAAGAAGCTGGAATAAAAATCAAATCGATCGGATGATTTGTCTTCGAGTTGCAGCAAATTTGAAAAATGTAGTTTTTCTTTACTTTACCTTTTAGTATTAATCACTGAGAATTTTTACTAAAATTATTTACGATATACTCACTATAACGGTCATAGTGTTCAAACTAGATGAGTCGTTTAAATGTGTCAGGATCTAGCTTCTCCACAACATACAACTGGCAGTCATGTCCAGAAACTCCCGAACTATCAACCTTCATACATTTCTCAATATTTCAAAGTTAACATTGAAAATCAGAATCCACTCTTCGGATAGCTGTAACTCAAAAACTATTTGAGATATACACTTGAAATTTTAGTATGTTATTTTTAAAGGTATAGACTATCGAAACATCCAAAAAAAAGTTCCAATTTTTTCAAAATGTCACACTAGTGGTCCCCCTTAATTATAAAATATTAGCGCTATTTAAGTATATATATACAAAATATATATAAAAAACCAAACAGCCTTTATTGACGAGAGACTTGAGCTATAGCTCCAGTTTACTTGTTTTTTTTTGTGTCGATGAAAGAAAATTCATGTCATTTGTACATTAATAATGTTACACAGACATCTGCATTATGTTATTATTATTATGCATAATAACTGTCGACTTTAATTCGTTTATTGTCACTGTATTGGTGCATCTATGAACTAATGCCACCTAATGAGATAGCAAAAGATTACAGTTCTAATAAAAATTGTAATAAAAATGAATACTTACAAAAAAATTAGAGAAAGTACCTATTAGCAATGCATTTAATTAAAAATAAAAAAACTAAAATTCGAGTAGGAGAAAGAAGTTTTAAATATAAATGTTTTAAATAACTAATAATTAAACTCGACTTCGAAATATTTATTTAAAAATTTGCTTTTTGCTACGACATTTTTGCAGTTAAAACGAAACAAATAACGCCTTATTCATAAAAATCAATAAATTCAGTTTCCTTTTCATTATTATTGTACCCATTAATTAATCTCTCTCCTTATCAGACTACATTCTAATGTTAAATAAATCCATGAAAACTAAAATAAGCCAAAATAAATTTTAACATCAACCTTTTAACATAAATTATTTTTTTGTAAATAGACAATTTTGATTATTGATTCTGGTTCTAACCTGATGGTAATTAGTCTTGAATTTGATTCGAATATAATTTATTATTATTTGTTTCCAACATTTTTATCATTGGGTTCGCACGTTCATTATAACCGCGACTCGTTCAGAAAAGTTCTATCTACAGAATATATTTATGTTATTTCAAATCGATTACGAGATCGCTATAAAAGTTTTCACTGCGATTGTGAAGTCCTAAACGTGTTCACAATTTTTTTAATTTTCCGTATATACTGAAGAAATAAATTTTTATGTTAGGGTTGACCGGGGTAATTGTGAACTGGGGCAATTGTGAACGGCGCCTATAATTTCCAAAATAACATTAATATTGTTAAAAATCAACTCTTAGTATGTTTTTCTGTCCTTTCTTAATATGCTACTAAAATTTCATAACAATTCTCCAAGTATTAGTATCTTCTTTTTTATTTTGAAAAAACCCTTGCAAAATTTTGTGTATCTTACTTCGACCAATCTTCAAAAAAAATTTTTTTTAAATACGTTTTCTTTTTTTAAGAGGTAAGAAATGGTTAAAAGTACTTCTAAAGAAGTGATCTAAACCCTGAAAGGGTTCCTCATTAACAGCTAAAGAAATTGGACAATTTATTACCAATTCACAATTACCCCATGATTTTAAAATTGTGGGGTAATTGTGAACGTCATTCACAAATGCCCCCAGTCGGTCAAAAATTTCAGTAGTCTCCTTTTCAGTGTTGAAAATGTTGATGAAGATGGTGGTGTCCTTATTATACAAGTTTCCGTTGTACAAAGAATACAAAAAAAAAATTGTGTAAAGAGCCATGTTTCGTGTATCAATCTACGAAATCATTGCTGTACTCCCTTACCCAATAATAACTTACAAAAACAGAAAGATTACTTGTTTTCAATGTCTCTGTGAGTGTCCAAGGGCAATAGGAATAACACAAAACCATTTTTTTTTTCGTTTACAGTATTAGGCCGAATAGATTATTGTTTTTTATTCATGTAACCTAAATGTATTTCCTTGAAAAAGTCTTATATTCCTTGTTTTTGTGTGAAAATTATGTAATTTTTTGATTTTTTGTATGATAAAATGACAAAATATCATTAAAATATCATTTTTTGCTTGTAATAAATTTGTTCCTACAATTTTTGTTATTTTTATTTAACCTTGAGTTTTTGTACAAATTTGAGGTATGCGTAACTTGCATTAAACAAAGAGAAATTGCGACCGCTAAAATATGATGAAAAAGTTGAAAGTGGGGTAAATGTGGAGAATTTGAGTTGGACTTTAATCTTATGTACCACACTTCTCTTGTGATCCATTCTAAATAATTTTTTTGATGGAATTCACTTTTACCCCAAAATTCATAAGATTTGCAAAACCGCACTGGGGAAATGTGAATGGCGTATAAAATTGTTGTTTTTCATACGAATTTGCTCAAAATTGGTGTGGTGCATCCTGAATAATGTAGAATTAAAAATAAGTCAACCAAAATATGATATATAAAATAAAAATTACTTAATATAACGCTCTTATCTCAACTCATGAAAGTCCATTCACAATTACCCCGGTCAACCCTATATTTCGTCGAATTTCTTCAATCTTCATCTGAAGAAAAAAATTTCTAAGTAGGTAGTTGTATTAGTTGTACACATCAAAATTATCGGATGGAATAACTGATTGTTTTTGTAAATATATGAATGGTTACAGGCTTACAAGGGTTAGAGTTTATACATATGGGTATATGTCCAAATATTATATACTGTTTTTTGAGATTAAATTTAAATAATAATAAATACTATAATAATCAGAATAGTAATAAGAATAAATAAAGAAGTTTAAAAAAAAAACACCTAATCCATATAGATGACCTCATCTAACAGACAAAAAAATTGATAAATTAAGACTTTCAAGGCTGCAAGTAAATGCAGCTACAATCAAATTACTTTCTATAAAGCTGTATGCTCAAAACAATGTTCTATATCCTTGTATTTAAAAAAATGATATATTAAATCCGAATTGACTTAAAATTCCACCAATACAAATTTACTTCTGTATATCGCTTCGTTTCGATCAAATTTTTCATGAAACGATCGACAAATGATTTTGAGCACAAGACATCCGGCGATAGTAGATATCATTTTGGTGACAAGCGAACGAGACAAATAACTAATAGAATATTTGTATTTGTTTGAAAACGATCGAAAACTTTATTTGTCGTAATCGTAGCGTCGCGTCGTGCATGGCTTTGGTTCATGACGGCGCTATCAACTTCATCTTGTACTCTAACAAATTTATTTATGAACTTCGTTTGCTGCTCGATGCTGATTCACATTCGCCGTTCGATAACATCGTCACCAGCACGTGTACTTGGAGCATACGTAGCGTCGATATTGAATGTTGCACCAAAGGAGGAAATTACGTGGAGTCTCTCGTAGGTACGTATGGTTCAATGTATGTGCATTTATCTTATACGGAAACAGATTATTATGAATAAATTAAGTTTAAATAAAATTTCGATGATTTATTATTTTAATAAATTACATTCTATTGTGGATAAAATGTTCTTTTAAAAGTCAGTGAAATATGGATAAGGATAAATGTCATACAAAATTTTTTGTTTTGTTAATAAAATTTTTTGACTAATTCGAATAAATAACACACATTTAAGGGGAGGTTTACTTGAGAGTCGGTAAAAAATCGATTTTTTTGCAGAAATTGGTAGCTAATTATGTGTAGAATATGTTCCCAAAGTGGTTTTGTTGAAAGTAATTTAAGGGAAGGTTTACTTGAGATTTGATCAAAAAATCGATTTTTTTTGCCGAAATTGATAGCAAATTATGTGTAGAATATGTTCCCAAAGTGATTTTACTGAAAATAAATTAAAAACAAGATTCTAGCACATTAACCGAATCCAGCTTTCTATAAAAACAAAATTCAAAACACGTAGTTCACGCAATAATGAGTATTAAATATAAAATTTTGAAAATACGTTTCTTTATATATATTTTATAATATCTCGGAACTACATTTTTGGAACTGGCGGACACGATAACTCAAAAACTATTCAATGGATCCTTTTTTTATTTTTTCATTTTAAAGATAATTCAATTCTTCGGCACCTCTACCTAAGTTCGATACACTTTCAATATTTTTTTTATTTTTAAGTTTACTTTAAAGAGCGAAAAATAAGTTAAAATTCCTAATCAAAAGTTCAAACATCCGCCATTTTTTTTCTTTCAGCAATTTATTGATATTATAGGTAGAGGTGCCGGTACTCTTCATATATTTTATAAATCTTTTTTGTTTTTGGATTTCGGTGGTTTATTACGGGCGCTAGGTTGTCCGCCAACAAGGCATTGGATTTTCGGATCGTCACACTGCAGTATCTGTAAGATGGACAATTTTTTTATATTTTTCCTTGAAAAAATTTTTTTTTTGTATAGTTTAATACTTAATAAATATGTGTACAAAATTTGAAATTGATATTTACTTCCGTTCTTGAGAAAAAAATTCTAGGAAAATACATAATTTTTAAGGACTCTCGAGTAAACCTCCCCTTAAAGTGCATCTTAAGGGGATGGTAACGTATTAAAATTTTTTTTCTCATTTTTTTTTTATTGATTCATATGATTGTACAACATTTTAAGATTGTTATGTCAAAATTTGAAACAAATCGGAGTAAAACTAACTAAGATACAGAACTTTGAGCGTTTGTTGCTCCGATACGTTTTTGTACCCCTCCCAGCAGGTACGTGGCTTTGTGCTCTCGGAATCCTTAAATTCTATTATTCATCGATGGGTCTTTGTAAGTATACTAATGTATACTCCAGCCAATGGTGAAGGTATGAAAAAATTTTTCATATTTAATATTGGATTTACAGGTATACAAAATTTAAAAGCGATTTTCTGACACTTGTTTTGACACAGATTTTCCATCTTGTGATTTTCTAAAACGAGTGCAGTTGACTATCAGATTTAAATCATAAAAATTTATTGCAGGATTATTTTTGGGTCCCAAATGCAGTTGTCCTGTGCCCTTTAAAAAAAAAAAGAGGCCCTTTTGACTATAGTTTACCGATTTTTATTTTTTATTTTTTGGGAAGAAAACGTAGTCACTTTTACTTTTAAATTGTTGTAGCGTGAAGTTAGGGTCCTATATCTTACTAAAATAATGAGAAATATAAAAAATATAGTTAAATTTTTTGTCATTTTAAGGCGTCAATTTTTTTAGCTTATCGATACCCCTCCTTTAAAAGCATGAAGTTACCAAAATTTACAAAATCCACCGTACAATATCTCATGCAATTTTTAATCAATTAATATATTATGTGCATTTTAAATTATAACATCTTTGATATCAAATAATAAAAAATTCACGGATTACATGAATTTACAAGAAAGCAATTAAGCGGTCATATCAGAAATATAAATTTCTCAATTGATAAGGAAAATGGTTGTATACTGCAGTAAGTAACAAGGAGGCAGAGTAAGAATTATATCAGTCATGTCAACCATTTATTTATTCATTTTTTTTTTTATTATAAATATTCATTACCTTTAATTTTTTTTTGTAAATTGACATTCCATTATATAAAAAGTTATATTTATACAGAAAAATAATGGCTATACAATTTTTCTACATTCTGTTGTGGTATTTGAACTATGGCTTCGATATTTTTATTGAGTATAACAATGGTATTATCGCTCTTAAAATATATTGTGATGTTGTACTGAATATACAGGGTGAAAACAGATTTATCGAACATAAGTTAAATACAATGGAAAATTTTTCGTAAGATCGGTGTAGTTTCTGACACTATTTTAACATAATATTTCGTTTTTGGGTCATGTTACCATGGGTATACAGTATTCTCATAGTTATAAATTAATTACGGATCATTATCATATTACCGTAGACAAAATCAGCTTGGCATTTGCTATTTGATTTTAAATTTAATTTGACAAATATCAAAATATTTTTTTGTATCTATAGTAATACGATTTAAAAACGAAATATGATTGGTCAGAGGGATTAAAGATCACATTGATCTTAAGAAAAATTTCCTACTGTATTTGCCCTATGTGCGATAAATCTGTTTCCACCCTGTATACCTACTGTGTTTTTTTTCCTTTAAGTATTGTTATTTAAGGAATTATAATTGTAGGTAATATTTTGAAGCAAATAAGAAATGAATTCATTTGTACAGTACAAACACTTTATTCTGTGGTTTTATGTAAAACAAATTTTCCGTTTAGGGTTTCGAAAAAAAATTTCGAAATTCCTACTATTTCGTCCTGTCAGTTTTTCTTTGCGTCTGTGCGTCCGTCATATCTCCCGTAGTTTCTACATTTGCTAGCATTCACAAGAAATTAATATTGTATGGTAATATTAATTGATGCTAATTGTAACTATTAATCTACAGCAAAAAAAAAAATTCTTATTTAATTGTGGTATTTTCTCATATTGAAATGCGGGGGTGGAAACATTTTTTACGAACCAAATTGTTTACGTATGTATTATTGATAGAAGAGGCTTTTAAACTAAAGTAGAGATCCGCTGTTTATGGGTAAGCAATGTTTTTGAAATATTGAATTTCAAAGTAAGCTTTTTTGCCCACTATCTATGGGTGAACTTTGACTTTATAAATGTGGGTAGCCTTCAAATTACTTTTCAGGTACTGTATATCGGTGATACTCAGGCATGTTTGAAAACAAGGACTCATATCGTTCGTTTCTTAAATAATTTTTTTGTTTTTGTTTTTAGTTATATCTTATTTAAATGCAGTTTTAATTAAATTAGCAGTTCTTGCCAAACCTAATTCCTTCATTCTGTATGGAAAGAGAAGATTTGACTTACGACGTTGTTTCGTTTTACAACGTGACGAAAAATTCTTCCGTAACACGTGCTTGCTATGCGAGTTGGTTTTTTATCAACTAAAAAATTTTGATAAACCAATATGCCGTAATTTTCTTTTTTGTTTTTGAGAACTACTTGTATATTTAAAACTAGCTGTAAAATCAATGAGAAGTATATAAGTGTAGTAATTATACAGAACTTGCATAGAACAATAATTTTTGCGTAATGCATGCAAATGTTCAAAATGGTTTTCATATGTTAACATAGTTATAAGTTAACTATGTCAACATCAGTTAACATCAGATAACTGATAAGTTAACATCAGACCAAATTTCATAAAATTCCGTTCAATAGTTTTTGCGTAATGTGTGCACATGCTGAAAATGGTTTCTCTATTTTTCCGTGGGTATAAGACATTTTCCCGGAGTAAAAAGAATCTTAGATGTTGACCCAGGTAATAAATTATCATCACACCAAATTTCATTATAATCTGTTCATTAGTTTTTGCGTAATGTGTGCACATGCTAAAAATACGTTTATCTATTTTCTCGTGGGAACGAGACATTTTCCCGGAATATAAAGTATCTTAGATGTTGACCCAGGTAGGCAGGTAATACGTTATCATTACACCAAATTTCATTAAAATCCGTCCAGTAGTTTTTGCGTGATGCGTGAACAGACAGACAGATAGCAATTATAAAAATCGCTGTTTTGATATCTGCATCGATAACTATTTACAGTACCAGTACAATTTTAAAAGAATATTCTATGTACAGTTTTACTATATGTATATAGATTAGGTATTTTTTATTGAAAATGATATTGATTACAAAACCTCGAGCCGTATGTTCTAGATCTAAAATCTGCGAAGTTAAGCAGATTTAAAAAAATGTGCTCATATCTGATAAAGAGAAATAATTAGACAAAACTTTATTAACGTTTTCAATTGACCTTGACAAACCTCTTGTATCTAAGACAATTGTAAGAAGTATATCTACGTACCATCTCTCTCTTGAACATTATCATATGCTTCACCAACTTGGTAATATTATTTTGGAGCTGAAGTTAGAAAAGAAATTGTCCTATCAAAATAAATAATTCATTGTTCCAAATACAAAAGAATAAATTGAATATTTATACCTCACACACGAAAAACATGAAATCTTAATAGAAGAAAATACATATAGAGTCACGTATGTATATATACATATCTATGTATTACACACACACAAAAAGCCTACTTTCGACGCCTGTGTTTTCGTTAACCGAAACCACGAAAGAACGTTCCTAGTTGTATATTTATCTCTTGACACTATCAGAAGATAAATCAACGGAACAACTTTCTTTCCACATTAAATACACCTTTAAATACGTATACAACAACGAACAATATAGAAGTAACCACACCGCCATATTAGCTATCGTGTCGCTACCTACCCGTTTGAAACGGAAAGTTTTGCAGATAGATTCCTATTTAGTTCGCAAAAGGTACGCACCGTGTTATGATAGATAAAGTAAAATATTTCTTTCGACGTTATCAAACCATCGGATGACAAATTTTTTTCACTGGTTTGTTTCGTAAGAAATAATAAGTTTTGTTCAAGAAGTATCAAGTGTGTTTGGTCTTTTGTTTTGTTTGTGTTTTTGTTTTTTGTTGCTATTTTTTGTCTTCTATGAGGAATAAAATTTACTGTAGAAATTAAATAATTTTATTATTCTGAATGTACCGTAGGGAATTACGTTCCATGAATATCTGCGGTTTTGATTTTAATACTTGCCGAAAATTTTAATAGAATCATAATTATGATACAGAAAAAAATAATGAGAATTAACGTCCCTTTTTCATGCAATGATTCTATAATTGACGTCATCCGCATCATTATTTTTAATATTTTATTTATGCGGTTATACATTACAGTTACACGATGATGTGAGTGAACGGCAAGAGAAGTAGTGTAATGGCTAGGATTTGGTAGATATATATCCGGTATCGTTTTCTTAAGATGTTTTTTAGGATTAGACGTTTAAAAAAAGACACATTTTCAAAACACGCATGCTATTAATCTGCGACCATTCCATGCTATCAGGCGTTCCTTTAAGTATCAAGAATTTAGTTTATTTTAGTTTTGGAAGAAGATGCATTTTCTATGTGGGGTTCAAGTCGACACTTAAAAAAAGTCTAACGTCGACACGTAAAAAAAGAAATTACATCAAAGGAAATTTTGAACATAACAAATTTTTTGTGTCACTGAAATCTAAAATTACATCTAACATAAAACATTTTTTAAAAATTTTGCCTATAAAAAGGGGATAAATTAATTTTTTTTTAATAAAATTTTCTAAATTAGAGATCTTAAATATCTCTTGGTAAAAGTGTGTTTTACCACAAACCGGATTTCGGCGGCTGGTCTATTATTACATAACCAATTATATCCTATTTATAGATGTTAAGCACTAGTTAAGTGACCAAGCGTTCTTATATGTATGGACACTTCGGACTAGTATAAAAATTTCTTTGATTTTTTTTCTTTAAATAAAAAATAAATAAATAAATAAAAATAAAACTTTAATTCAAAGAAATATTTTCTACAATAATTTGTTTTTTCAGTAGGCAAAAAAAAATATGTGAATAAAAGTAGTATATTGTGCAATAAGTGCGGGAAATTGTCGATTGCCCACGAAAGCGAAGTTGAGCGCACGAACGTAGTGAGTGCGCTCATTCGCTTGAGCGCGCAATCGACAATGCCGCACGAGTTGCACATACTATTTTTTATTGCGAATTTCACATACTTTTTTCTACTATTATTACTATTTTTGACATTTTTACTACTTTTTAAAATAATATTTTTGAGTGTTCGTCTTTTTTTCTGAATTAAATATTGTTTAAATTATTTTGTTGGTGGTTTCTATATAGAAATAATTATGAAATATTTATTAAATGAAAAATCAAGAGGCGGCTTTGCGTGTTTTGATTAAATTTTGCTTGTTTTATTGTCAATTTGCATGTAGAAAATTACTTTCCGCACGCAAAAAAGTATGTGGGAAGAGTACAGTGGGCAAACAGCTATTTTGCGTACAGAAATGTGTGCGCTAAGTTAGTACGCATGAGCAATAAAACAATATTTGTTTGAAATTCGTAATAAAAAATAGTATGTGCAACTCGTGCGGGATTATCAATTGCCTACTCAAGCGAAGTTGAGCGCACTCACTACGTTCGTACGCTCAACTTCGCTTTCGTAAAAATCGACAATTTCCCGCACTTATTGTACAATATACTATTCTTTGATTCAAAGAAAAAAAATCAAAGAAATTTTTAATCTTAAAATAAAGAAATTGTATTGAAAGTGCTGAATATCAGCATTGAATTCCTAAGAAAAGATTTAAGATGTATATCTTTCAAATTCTAGCCGTTCATCCCTGCCATCCATCTCCTACTTTTCTCACTCTTCACGCCCGCAAAATATATAGAATTATGATGTGGGTGGTCTCTGTTATGGATAAAATGCTCGTAAGTCAGATGTTAAAACTCAGTATCATGTACTATATAGGTGTTGAGTGATTATAATAGTTAATGGAGTTTGAATGTCACTCTTATCGCAATTAATATGCATGAATTCTGATTCCTCACTGAATTTTATTTACAATTTTTAGACAGAATTTTCTGTAAAAAAATTTCACGTTAATTCAGAAAACGTATTTTTCCTCTTATCATAACAAACATTTTGAATAGGTGGTATATACATTCACAAATCTATTAATAAAATGCTGTAGCTTTAACAATCGTTGTCAAATTTATACATTATTCAATTAATAGTATGCACAATGGAAATATGATAAAATTAGAACAGAATATTTTCAGTTGTATACTTATTGAATCTAAATCTGAACGTAACAATTACTGTGTAGTGTGTGGTATGGTAGATATCACCACATAAACATTTATTGATTTATTAAATAAGAAATTCTTTATAGAAGGATGCAAAAAATTTACAATGTTTCAAGTATTTCCTTTTTGAAGACGGAAAAAATCATTGAAATATTTCTAAAAATATTGTAGATACTGAAAATATCAAGTGAATAATTTAACTATTCAGAGTAAAATTTAGGACGTCAGTTACAAATTTCGAAAATTCTTTTAAGGAATATTTACATGAAATTGTTTATTAGTCCATCAAGTTCGAAAAAGCTTTTCTCAATATCAACTATATAATTAAAAAAAAAAAAGCTTAATCTCCACCTAATGAACAACAAGTCTCAGGATTCTCCTTGATAACTTTCATTTTAGCGGGTTTAAAACGTAGTTCGGACATTCAGAAAGTATTAAATATTCTACCCAATTAAAATATTTTACACATATTTAATTAATTGTAGATAATTTTACTTTGTGAAAATCCATAATGATTATGGTGAAAAAAATTTTAATTTTGTTAAATTTTCAATTAAATATAGAGATTAATTATCACTAACTAGTTTTTGGTTGATTAAACTATCATCAGGTGAAATTTGAGCTGAACAGAATTCACTTTGAATAAAAGAATATATATAAATTAAAGACAATAAATGGACTGGTTAAAAAATGGAAAAAACCCAGAAGAGAGGTCAACGAATACACGTGTACCGGAAACAAGTGGAAAATTACGAATTTGATGTTGAACGAGTTTTAGGTAGAAAGCGAATGGTGGGTGGGGAGATTAAATAATGAATATTACGAATGATTTTTAAAGGGCATAGCCGGGTAAGATAGGGAAAACGGCCCTTGACGCAAAATTGATTGTTTTTATAGGAAATAATACTTCTTGGCCCCAGATACATTCCTGCCAAATTTCAACGCTCCAAGGCTAATAGTTTATGAATACACAACAAGACAAAAATTTTCAAAAAAAATTTTTTTTTACGAAATTACTTAGCCGATTTATTTGAGTTTAATATATATTGTGTACCCACCGTAGACAAAGTAATAAAAAAAAAATTAACGTTATATCCCTTTATTATACTAATTTTTTTAAAAATTTAATTTTAAGTAAATTTTTTTTTGGCACTTCCGCGTTAGCGACACCCACCATTTTTTGTTCAATAATATGTCTCTTAGTACTCTATAACATATATTTTTACTGAAAAATTTTAGTTGGTAGAACATAGTAATATTTCAATACAAATGCATCCCATGTTCGCTACTACATATATTACTTATATATAAAAAGGACCATAAAGTAAAGCATCTACCTTATTTCAAAAACACAGTAGAACTCTAAGGAGTGCAATAAAATGTTTTCTTCTCCCCTGAGTTGCAGTTCTTGGAGTTCCTGTGACCGTCTAAAAAATATATATATTTTGACTTGTTATAAAAAATAGGTTTTAACTTGTTAAAAAATAATTTTCAAGGTTAATTTTACCATGAATCTAAATATTTGAATGAATTCGATAAAATTATCTCAGTATACTTACTAATTAAAATTACATCTAACTCAACAAAAATTATAAGTTTTAGAAACTTTATTTCAATAAAAATAATAATAATAACAATAATACGTCTTAAATGTTATATTGTTTTAATAATAATAAACATTAACTTAATAAATTGGAAAAAAATTTCAACAATGTATAGTAATAACAACAGTCCAACTAAAACCTGTTGTAGTTATAAAAATATGTAGGTACATATAACTAACTTGAAGAAAGCAGTATACATGTGTGCGCGATATGTAGCTCGCCCCTCTCACTTGATGTTTTTGTTGCACTTCTTAAGAGGGTGCAGAAAGTGGATTTTTTCTGTAATAAAATTACATACGTTCATAACTACGACCAACAAGCTTAGACAAACGTCTAGCTTTATCTGCTGTTTGTCTTCTTTTGTTAACACGATGACGAGTCATGGGGAATTATAACGAAATGACCAACTGGTTTACTATTTTGACAGCTAATAAACTTTGTATGAAATTCTTGACGTCGTAAAACGTGGTGTATGAGCTAATAAAGGTCCACTTGACGTCTTACAAAGGGAAAAACTCTAACAAAAGAGGAATCAATAACTATTTTGTTTTATTAATAAAAAAAGACAAACGGCAGATAATGTTGGATTTTTGTAAATTGAAGCTAGTTTATCGTAGTTATGAACGTATGTAATTATATAATTTTAGAAATAGGGTAGATATTTTACTTTATAGTCCTTTTTATACATAAGTAATATATGTAGTACCGAACATGGCATGCATTTGTACTGAAATATTACTATGTTCTACCAACTAAAATTTTTCCGTAAAAATATATATTATAGAGTACTAAGAGACATATTATTGAACAAAAAATGGTGGGTGTCGCTAACGCGGAAGTGCCAAAAAAAAATTTATTTAAAATTAAAAATTTAAAAAAATTAGTATATTAAAGGGATATAACGTTAATTTTTTTTTATTACTTTGTCTACGGTGGGTACACAATATATATTAAACTCAAATAAATTGGCTCAGTAATTTCGTCAAAAAAAATTTTTTTTGAAAATTTTTGTCTGGTTGTGTATTCATAAACTATTAGCCTCGGAGGGTTGAAATTTTGCAGGAATATATCTGGGGCCAAGAAGTATTATTTCCTATAAAAACAATCAATTTTGCGTCAAGGGCCGTTTTCCCTATCTTACCCGGCTATGCCCTTTAACTTGAATGATTATAAATGTATTGTTGAATGATATATACATACAACTGTAGGAGTTAAAAGGGGATAAAAAGAATTAAACTTCACTTCACTTTTGGGCTGTTCTATTAAGAAATATCTTAACCGGGGGATATTGAAAATAAATACTGGAATAGAATTAATTAAATATTTTAAGAAGGGGAGATTTATTTAGGTCGATTTGATCATTTAAAACTATTACGTTTGGATCATTATTTAATTTCTTTATTTCTAATGCTCCTAGTATATTTAATTTGTTTTTCTTTTTTTTTTTCACAAAAGTGAAGGATTTTGGGTTTGTAGTCCGATTTAACAGAATGTCCGTTTTCTAAAAGGTGAAGACCAAAATTAGGTGTATGTTTCTTAGAGGTAATATGTTCACGGTATACCCTTTACCGCATCGTGGATCATATTTGAACCAAAGCATACTATCACTAATATTTTCAAATAGCAAAATTTTTTTGTCGTTTTGTTCATAGCGTATCAAATATGAAGTCATTGAAATATGTCATTATTTAGAACACAGTCATTTACAAGGTCTTCTGTGGACTAAATCATCATTAAAACTCTATAAACAGTTATGACCGGTACAATACGTATTCTGTTATTTTAAAATTGTCAGATAAATATAAAACTGCGTGTTATTGCTATAAAATAAGTATATTCAGAAAAAAACGGTATCTGAAGATTGTTATAAGGTAAGTTTTTGTCATTTTCCGTTCGTAAAAGAAATAGTTACTCATATACTTAATTGTTTGGACTAAATTTGGTACAACATGCAGAAAAATTCTTTGTCGTACCATATTTGAACCAATATGCACAAAAGTTGACATTTATTCTGTTAGTTGACATATATTGTGTAGCTCTGAAAGTAAACCCAGAAAACCAACGACGATTGGTAAACGTGGACGGCCTCCTTATGATTTGGACAATGCAATTGAAGTGAAAAGATTGAGAGGACCAATTGCTATTATGCCATCGATGGTGTTCGGTTGGATCAAAGTGATCATCTGCCCATATGGATGATTAGACAGCGACGTAAAGTACCAAAATTAATGGTAGATCACATGTCAAGTGCCAAAAATCTAGGGTGAATCTATGCCTCAATGATAAAAGGAATTGTTTCGTGTTCCTTCACACAATCTGTTTTGCTTATTTTTCTTTGTATAACGTTAATTACAATATTATGTCTAATACAATAAAATTTGCATTTTGCAAATATGTACCAAACAAAAAAAAATTTTTTTCTTATTTTTTGTCAATAAACACGAAAATGCTGAAACATGTGTCTTTTAATTTCTTGTTTCTACCACATATATTTATTTCACTAGGAAAAAAAATTATGCAGTAAGGGGTTAATATCAAAAGATCTTCCTGACTGACCAACTAACTTCACAATTTAACCAATACACACCAAATTTTTGTATGGATCAGTTTTTTCTTTGCCATTAAAAATGGATTGACCAATATTATTGGTTAATGAAAGGCGGGGATTAGACCAAATGAACTGAAACAATTGCCAATTTTATGAGAAATGTTTCCTAAATATGGTAAACATATGTATTTTTTGGGTTCGGAATTGACAGGAGAGATAGAAGGATAGATCTTTTCTATCTTTAGTATCAAGTGGAATAGAAAAGGCTCTATGGATCACGGAACGGTAAGCTGCCAGTTCGTGGGTTGGTGGAGAAAAGGAATCAGGTGGTATTGTGATGTCTGTAAACGTGGGTGTGCGATATATGTTAAATTTGAATTTATTATGAAGTCTATGAATAGCAATGTCTAAGAAATTAATGGATTTGTTGGCTTCAATTTCTTTCGTGAATTTTATTTTTGGATGAAAAGTATTGAGAAAAGTTAAGAACATAACTGAATGTTATTATAACTAATGGCGGAAATGATTCCAAACCAAATGAATTCTAGTTCAAATGAAAGAATTGCTTGTAGACATTTTTATAATGCTTAAGAAAATGTCAAAATCTATCTGAATTAGATGGTCGACCAAGTGGTAGGAAAACGACATTTCATATTAAAAAATATAAATGTAATTTAGAAAACAATACATACAGATAATCGTCATATGTGATCGATCCGGGTCGCGGATAGAAAAAGGTTAAAAATCGCTGCACTAGGTTTACAATATCCAATTTAATTTAGATACTTTTTATAATAAACTTTCTACTTTAAATTCTAGAGAATTATTAGTTCATTTTAAGTTCATTATTGGGTAAAACAATTTTTAGGTGTTCTTATGAAAACTTAATTATGGGGCTTGAATGTTTAGAATTGAGAATGATTAGGTTCTAATTATTTTATTTTTCGGGGAAATGTAACCTTAACTTCATAAATATTATGACATTTGTAATTTCCCTTTTTTCTCGTTAGATTTGTTATAACCCTCTGTATTTTAAACTTCTGTATCCGGCTCTGTATAGAATGAACTAAGATAGTTACCTATGTACATTTAAAACTGAAGTAAGTAGGGGAGACCGGGTCAAAACCGTATAGATAAGAATTTAGCGTTGTAGATCATTCATTTTAAAACATAAATGTATGAAACCAACGTTTATAATTGATTAGTTTCGTAAGGAACATAATCACATCAACATATTTTGGATAAACACCATATAAAACAAATATAGCACAAAAAATTCAAACCACTATTTATTACGGTTTTACCCCGACACATGGACAAAACCGTATACTATACTCAACATCGATAAGACTGGTTTAAATCACCTTAAGCTTTCGTATGTCGAAGAAACCAAATCATTTTTTTATCTGAATTTGATGACTCAATCTTGTATAATATTGATTTTAATACCTGACATGTTCGAGAAGTTTTGAAGTAGATACCCCATTGGTTCCGTCAAATACAGCTTGGACGGCTTTTCTCATGTTATTTCAATCCCATTTTTTTTATTTTTACTTGTAGTAGTCATTTCATGATTACGTGTTGAGCGGCTTGTGTTCCGAAAATTTTAATTAATAACAAAAATAGACCTACTATACTATTTTACTCCGGTATACGATTTTGTACAGGTTCCCCTACCTATATATTTTCATTTAAATTTTAAATTAACAAAATAGCAGCCATATATCAACACAATATTTCATTAACATTGACTTGACCTACGATAAACTTTCACACTGAAATGCATTGGTATTTTAATTTACAATGAATTTACAATTACAGCAAAAAAAAAAAAAATTGCGAATAAATATAGACAGACGAGACGCAACTAAACGGAAAGTGTTTAAATTCTGTTTCTGTCGCGGTGCACACAAATTCTCGGTGAATTTTCACATCTTGTTCAACAGGAGCGTGCTATTTATTCGCTTCTCTTGTCACACCATCCGCCGTTTTTGTAACAAAATAAAACGCGTGATCAATATTCGAATTGCATATAAATTTTAACGCGACATGATGTACATTTTAAATTATTAGTAGGTACCTATTATATGTGCATGCTTAACACACAGGATAAAGTTGATAAAAGTGCATATTGGATCTCTCGAGTGTTATTATACTCGTACATACGTACATATTACTGTACCGTGTGAGTTTTTTGAGAGTTGCCATTTTTATTACAGCCAAACCGTTGATTTAATCGAAAAATTGTTCAAATAAGAGTTGTAGATATCGACGGGGGCAAGCGATTGCTATAGTCAGGAGCTTTATGGTTTTCAAGCCATAATACAAACTTATAGAGCTTTAAATGAGACTATAAATTAATTTTTCGATAAAGCTGATTTAATGCATCAATTAAAAACATAAAATATGAGGAAAGAAATGTTTTTACCCAAGTTTATTTCTTGAATTTCTTTTTTAGTTTATCAATTAGGCGGTGAAAATACGCATATGTATTTGAGGCTACTTCAAAAGAGAGTGTTTTGGTTGGTTATATTTCTATTACATCCAAGACAAGAACCCTTTCCAATGCCATTTCTATCATAGAAATTTGGCTGTAATAAAAATGGCAACTCTCAAAAAACTCATTCGGTATATGCATTCTTTATTGAATGTATTTATTGTAATCAAATAAGTCCAATATTATAGATAGTTATCTATCTTTTCACAAATACCATAGTAATGTATGTACTGGCTTTTAATATTCTGTATTTATTATCATTTCGAAATATTAGTTTCACAATTTGGTAGTGTAAAAAAAGAAAATATACTTATATGAATATTTTTGGTTTTGTTTTGTCTTTACATTTCTGATCCTTACAGTGTTCAAATTCATAACAAACCCGATCTTTGGGGGGGTAATAGAAGAGTTAAGAATTACGAGTAGTAAAAAAAGATGACGACACTTGTAAGAATTTCCTGTCCCGTTTTATTTGAAATCTACTGAAGAGTGGAGGTTGAGGATTGTAATTAATAACCCAGAGATAAATATTTCTGAAAATATCGTACTGTTCAAGAATAACAAAGAATCGAAATTTATTTTGCGAGTTTAGGAGTAGTTGGGGAAATTTTTAAAGGAAGTTGATGGGAAAAAATTATTGAAAATTAAAATTGTCATAAATTGTTTTATAAAATTATTCGAAATTTTTCCTTCGAAAATCGATTTCCGATTGAAGATAATTACCTTGCTCCTAGGTCATGTGACTTATGAGAAAAACATTACCCTTAAAATAATACGAGGAACCCTTGGTAATACCTTTCGTACAAGTTTTATCGATTTTTATAATCAAGGTCCGGTGGCAATCGAAAAGAACAAAATTTTCGGATTTTTCCAAAAAGTTGAAATTGGAGGCTACTGAACAAAATGTGTTTAAATTTCGCTCCATTTAATGTATAAAATTATTTTTAGCCCTCTTTCCGCAATGGTTCCGGAGATATTCAGTGATTTAGACGCCAATATGTCTATATAAGTACTTATGTGGTGAACTAAGTCGGATCTGGTAAGTTAATTACGTTTTAATTAAATTAATATTTGGAACACTTGGAGATCTTACTCTGAAGCATTCTTTGAAATATTAACATTTGATTTATTTACTTTAGAAACGGTTATCAATAAATTAATATTACAATGTTTACATTAATTGGCGGCTAATTGCCGGCTGCTGATAAACGAAACCTAGAATACGCTGATTCTAAGACGCGAAAAGAGTGAGGGAGTCAGTTTTTGAACGTCAAGCGAGAGAGTCCGAGTTTGATCCGCGTAAAGTATGAACGTGTTTGTTAACTCGCATTGTTGGTGAAAATAAAGTTAAGTTTAGTAAAGGGATATCTTTTTAGCGAATTTCCAGAATGGAATTCAGCTATTACAGCCACTGTCATGACGCGACCTGAACTCGGGACCATGGCAGAAATTTGTTTTGAGGTCCCTAGGAACCGAAAATAATATTCACTAAAATTTATATATATATATATATATATGTATATATATATGTATTTATATATATATATATGTGTCCGCACGATAACTCTCGAACGAAATGTCCTAGGTTTACGAAATTTGGTGAGAACATTGGAAGTCGAAAAATCTTGGATGAGTTCTTCAGCCAGACACGTCGGATGCCAGGAACATGGTTTTTGTTCTTGCAAAAAATTAGTTTTTTGCCAAAATTTCCACTTATTCAAAAATTTTTGCGAAATTTTTTTACACCATTTAAAAGAGAAGAAAAAATTACATAAAAAAGGTCTTTAAACTTTTTTTCTATGTCAACTAGTTTCCGAGAAAAGCGATGTTGTTTAGAATGTGATTATTTTATCGTATAAAGTGTGAATTTAATCACATCCTAAGTACATATTCGACACAATATGGATATTTTGTGTATAATGGGTAGTATATGGATATTTTGTGTATAAGGGTACAAGACCATTTCATTATCCGTACTACCATTATGCGTACGGTTTGTGTGTGTTGTATATACATATACAGTCTAGGTGAGAAAATTTTTAAAGTAAACAAAGATTTTTATGTAAACAAGTCTTTAATTTTAGCGAATTTCCAGAATGGAATTCAGCTATTATTTAACATATACAAACGATTATTTTGAAAGTTAACATAAATATATGATAAAATTTCCAGAATGGAATTCAGCTATTACAGCCACTGTCATGACGCGGGGGGCATGACCTGAGCCCGGGACTATGGCAGAAATTTGTTTTGAGGTCCCTAGAAACCGAAAATAATAGTCACTAAAATTTATATGTATGTATATGTATATGTATATGTATATGTATATGTCGTCCAAGAATGGAATTCAGCTATTACAACCACTGTCATGACGCGACTTAAACCCGGGACCATGGCAGTTTGTTTTGAGGTCCCTAGGAACCGAAAATAATATTCACTCAAAGGCTATTGGCAGATAAGCATGGGTAGAAATGCCCCCGCACGAATTGTGTTGGTTTTTTTTCTGCTAACTGCTTTCGATATAAGATTACAATTTACTGAGTTTCAACCCTTAAAAACTCACCCTTTGGGGGTAAAAAATTATTTTTTGAAAATCACAAAAAAATTTATAACTTTTTAGTGGCTTGACGGATTTGGCTGGAATTTTTATATGTTTTAGATACCTCTATAGTGTACCTCAGAAAAAATTATCAGCTTCAAAAAAAAATTATAACCCCCCCCAAAAAATTGTTTAATTTTTCAATATTTTTTTTCATCAACTTGTAGCTATAGTACAATCACCAAAATTTTTTTGCAGGCTTCCTACTATGACCGATATAACATATAATTTTTTCAGATTTTTTCTCCGGGTGCGTCATAGTTAAAAAAAATAAAATGTCCAAAAGGATTTTTTTTTTCGATGTTCGTTGTACAATCACCAAAATATTTCTACAGGCTCCTCACTATGATCAATAGAACATATAATTTTTCCAGAATTTTTTTCCGGGTGCATCATAGTTAAAAAAATTGAATGTCTGAGAATATTTTTTAGAGATAGGCATAGGCTTCCGGGTACTCAATCGATTGGAAATCGTTTACACATTTTGAATATGTTCATAAAAACATTTGTGATTGCTTAGTTTTCGAAAAAAAAAATGGTCGACTCAAATCTTCAAATTCCGCAATCGGCCAAACACTTTGGTGAAAAAAATTTTGGTGATTGTACCATAACTACAAGTTGATGAAAAAAATATTGAAAAATTAAACAATTTTTTTTGGGGGGGTTATAATTTTTTTTTTAAGTTGATAATTTTTCTGAGGTACACTATAGAGGTATCTAAAACATATAAAAATTCCAGCCAAATCCGTCAAGCCACTAAAAAGGTGATTTTCAAAAAATAATTTTTTACCTCCAAAGGGTGAGTTTTTAAGGGCTGAAACTCAGTAAATTGTAATTTTATATCGAAAGCAGTTAGCAGAAAAGAAACCAACACAATTCGTGCGGGGGCATTTCTACTCATGCTTATCCGCCAATAGCCTTTATATATATATATATATATATATATATATATATATATATATATATATATATATATATATATATATATATATATATTTATATGTGTGTGTGTGTCCGCACGATAACTCTCGAACGAAGTATCCAGTTTTTACGAAACTTGGTGAGAACATTGGAAGTCCCAAACCCTTGGATGAGTTCGTCAGCCAGACACGTCGGATGCCAGGAACATGGTGTTTGTTCTAGCAAAAAATTAGTTTTTTGCCAAAATTTCCACTTATTAAAAATTTTTGCGAAATTTTTTTACACCATTTAAAAGAGAAGAAAATATTACATAAAATACCCCTGTCGCAGCATCCTGCATAACATAGCGAATTTCCATTTACAAAAGTACGTTTTTCTCGGAAACTAGTTGATATAGAGTAATTGTAAATAAAAAATACCCCTGTCGCAGCATCCTGCATAACATAGCGAATTTCCATTTACAAAAGTACGTTTTTCTCGGAAACTAGTTGATATAGAGTAATTGTAAATAAAAAAAACCTTCTTTATGTGATTTTTCCGCCTCATTCCGCCAAATTTTTTTCACGAAAAATGTCCAAAACCCCGTAAACGTTTTCACGAAATTTCTTAAAAATAAGATGTTTCGTTCTTGAGTTATCGTGCGGGCACATTTATATATATGTTTACTAAGTGTCCGCACGATAACTCAAGAACGAAACATCTTATTTTTAAGAAATTTCGTGAAAACGTTTACGGGGATTTGGACATTTTTCGTGAAAAAAATTTGGCGGAATGAGGCGGAAAAATCACATAAAGAAGTTTTTTTTTGTTTACAATTACTCTATATCAACTAGTTTCCGAGAAAAACGTACTTTTGTAAATGGAAATTCGCTATGTTATGCAGGATGCTGCGACAGGGGTATTAAAAACTTTTATTTAAGTTGCTATGTTAGTATGTTGGTTTAGATCAAATCTTGGAATCAAAATTTAGACAGGTTCTAATTGAGGTAGAGGTTTCAAATTTTGCGTACGTGTCTAACCTTGATGACAATGCAATATTGTATACTTAGTTTTTCCCTAAATTGCCCCAAACCAAAATTGTTGATTTTTAGTCTTATGCAACTTTTTGTCATTTCGAATTGTCAAATATTGTCCATTGATTTTACATTGCAATTTTTTGTTTCATAGTTATGTCTGATTAGGATAAATTAACCGATTAAAATATAGGTAAAAAAATTACTTCTTTATTTTTTTTTTTAAATTAATTGTATTCAGACTAAAAAGTAGAAAATAAAGTAAAAAAATGTTTTTTAAGAAAAAGCTTTTATTTAAAAATAGGCTAAAAAAAATAAAATAACTTTTGAGTGAAGTTTGAAGCAATATCCAACATAATTTATAAAAGCTTGAGGCGTTTAGTAAGTACTGAAGTTTGGTAAGTACTGAAAAGTAAAATAGCTACACTTATATCCAAAACAGAAATAATTAATGATAACGCCCCAAGCTTTTATAAATTATGTTGCATATTGCTTCAAACTTCACTCAGAAGTTATTTTATTTTTTTTAGCCCATTTTTAAATAAAAGCTTTTTCTTAAAAAAACATTTTTTTTACTTTATTTTATTGTCTTAATAATGTAAGTACAGAAATCGAAGTTTTTACTTAATTTTTTTCTATTTTAATTTTGCAACAATGGCATCCATTATTTTATAGTTGATTTTATATTTTAGTTTATTTGATTTGATTTTTTTTACTACCTATGATTTTGTTTTATTATCGGTAATAAAAATGTTCGTTTAAACCACGATTTTGTAATAAATGTTTGTTAATTTTCAGAATCACTTATTTTTCTTTTATTGTATCCAATTACCCATTAAACTTCCGAACTAAAGCCATGTCTTTCTAATTTCTTCTAGCTATCCGTGCATTATATTTGGGCAATTGTGTATCAACGGTAGAATTGTTAAAGTCAACCACCAAACCACATACCATCCCCCAACTCCTACACCATTATGTTTTTTTTTTGTGTGACCTTTTTTATACGATTTTCTTATGTGGTTTTTAAAAAAATGAGCATTAAAGTGCATAATCTGAATCAAAAGCCCAAGAAATTAAGAAATTTAAACATTAATTATAATAATTTTCTTTGATAAACTAACTTATTGACCTTTTTTAGGCATTTCATCAGTAGATTGCATAAGAATATAAGTTACTGCATCATTAAATTTCTTTATAAATGTATTTGTCTCAATTTTTATAATATTATAAAAATGAAAGGAAATGTTCTCATATGTTAATTAATACTTGATCTTGTTTAGAAAAACAATTTCTAAGAAAATGGTAAGGTTTTGGGCGTTTTGAGTCATGTATTTTCAACGAAAATATTTTATGCGAACTCGATCCATCACATAAAGGAGTTCTTTTACCATTTTGGACCGACCTGTCCTTTTTATAGCTATTTATGAAGTTTTTGAATACTTTTTTGTGCGATATTTTATGCGTTTCCTATTCACTGCATAAATAAAGGTTCAGCTGTACTTTGGCTGCAATTATCTACTTATTGAGCTTATATTACTCAACTTTAAATTATTATTATAACGAAATTTAGTACAAATTCAAATAACCAACATGAAAATATATTACACTACACGCGTATGTAAGATTATTATTATGTTACTACGGCGTTATTATTGGAAAATATGTTAATTACTTTTGAAATAACATTAATTCCTAATAACAGTAATATTAGGCAATTTGTAAACAATATGGTCAATGGTAATATAAATTTGTCTTGTTCACTCCCTTCTCACGTCTCTTTTAGTGGGTACTTACCATTGGTCGTCGTGTCATCATTCCCATGGCAATTACATGTAATGGCGCGATGATTTGGGAATGTTTGCTTTAAGATTTATTCTAATGAGCAAAGGATAACTATTTAATACCAAGTGTTAACTATAATAACAAACCATCGCTTTTGCCGGCGTTGTCGTCTTCTTCAACGAGGTGGAGAATAATGACAACACATATAAGTAAGTTGGACTTAAACAGAACTGTGACGATGTGCTTTAATAATGGCAACTAATTACATGTGTATATTTAGTGAGGTTATGTGTGGATGTAATGATTAAGAAGTTATGGAGATGTGAAAGAAAATTTGGTGAATTTGTCACGCTTTGTTAAAATTGATTTCTGAGTATGAAATAATTATTATCAAACATTCTTGGAATCTCATAATAATTTTGGATTTTGATCCTCTATAAGAGCTAGAATTGACTGATCTAACATAACCGATCCGTAGCTTATAAATAATAGAGTGGTTTTAAAAATAAAAATTCAGTAATAAGTAATTTTTTCTGCTATTATTTATTCATAGTTGAAAAATAAGATTTCTAAAGAATTAAGAAAATAAAATATTTATGTTATAAAATATAAAAATCTTTTGTTTAAAGAAAAGCACAATTTTATTATATTTACCTATTGTTTATTTTTGCTCCGGAAATAATATTTTATTTGAATTGTAAATATAATATTAAATAAGCAGGAAGTTTGTAAAATATATCGTTTAAATTCATCTAAAACATTAGATAAAGTGCATTAGAAATAAAAATGGGTTCTACAAAGCAAATAAGAACAAAAAGTAAAACGGTAAATATAGAAAGAAGATATTCTTAGTGTCTGTTGAATATTAAATAGTAGCTGAGGAAAATTAATCTCTTACATTTATATCTATAGATTTCTCAAAAATAGAAATTAAACTAGGTCAAACTCTTTCTGAAAAAAAATCACGTGAACAACCCCTTAAAATAAAATATAATAAAAAAAGAAAGCAGGTTTTTTGAAAACAGTACCTGAACTAATAGTGCATACTCCATCTCCTTTTTTAAGTTATTAATGTATATTTCTAATGAAAACGTGTGACAATAAATTTTATGACCTAGTCCACTGGGGTGCGATATTAGGTATAAAATATTCAATAATATTTAAATTTTAGTTTATTTTCTGACGCATAAGTTTTGCTATCAAATTATGATATATTTTTTCTGTGTAATTTTTAATAATTTTTTTCAATTTTAATATCATTTATAATTCTCTTCGGTTTTAAATTTTTAAATTTTATATTTTTTATAAATCATTTTTAAATTTTAATATTAGTATTATTTTTTATCTTTTGTATATAATTTTTAATTTCTTGTACATATTTTACGGCCGAAGTTACGGCCGAAAATTGGCAAAAATGCATTAGCCATGTACTTAAAGAAGAAGAAAATATGTGGAATTTAAATGAAAAAGTGGACAATGTAACAGACCGTTTCATTATTTCGGTAGATGACACTTCTTCAGAAGAAATTTCAGACAGTGAATAAATTTGTATAAAAAAATTGAAATTACTGTACATATTTTTGTGATTTTTATCAATTATATAATTTCACCACTTTTGTATATTTTTGTAACTTTTATAAATTATATAATTCCCCCTCTGTTGTATATTTTTGTAAATTTTATAAATTATAAAATAAATAAATTCTAAACTATATAAACGTTCACTAATAAAATCAAAAATATATAAATGAAAATTAATTGCATTTAATAGTATTCATATAATTACACAGTAGCATACATAATGCAATTCAAAAATAAATATTTTTTCCGTAGTACACACTCGAGTATACAAGGTAAAGTTGTCATTTTCAAAAACATGTACCAAACGAGTGATTCGTTGACCTATAGTTTAATTCCTATTTTTGAGGACACTATAAGCTAGAACGGTCTAAAATGGATAATATCACAAACTATGGTGTTCTTGTTGCAATTAGTATTAACTGCAGCAAGAACACCACAGTTTCAACCTGTTTTTATTAAGACAAGTTTGAAGGTTCTCTATTAATATCTATGATAAGTTTAATCCCAACGTAGAATTAGCAAAGTTCAATTTAAGTTTGTTCTATTATCTATGAAAAGTGCACAATGTGCTTTTTAAGTGATCACTAAAAGAACATAGGCAGATCTAAAAGTGTACCATGAATGTTTTTGATTCGCGGATTAAAATTGTGACTAATAAGACAGTTTTTAGAGAGAATAATATGATTATTTTTACAAGAAATTTCAAAAAGCCAATAGTGAATCCTGTTGTTGCCCATGTGCGTTTATTTCACTAAAAATAGAACAAACAAAGGATAAAAAGAAAATATGGGGGAAATAAACACAGAGGACATAAGAATAGCTCATTTACAGAACTTATCAAATGGATAATCTGGTGACTGTCGGATCATAGGTTGAAAGCACTTGTTCTGGTTTTTCTACTTCAGTGGCATTAAACTAATTTTTTTTTTAAAATGAACTCAAATTCGGTAAACACGCACCTAAGCTAAGGAAATTTGCATTGTACTGAAAAAACTAATACGCCCACCAACATTAAATTATTATCAATTGTGCCAAAACATTTTAGAAAAAAGGAAATTACAAAAATTCGACAATAAATGTTTTAGAACGTTTATATCACCCTATTTACCATCGCGTATAAATATACCAATAACATAAAAATCTTCTGGTTTTAAAATTTTATCTATCCAATTTCGGCAGCAAAATTACCGCGTAGTATGTAACATTATAAAGTTTTATTACTCAGATACGGTAGTTGTACTGTGCATGGCAAGGAGAAAACACAGAGCTGTGAAAAATAATGGTGATAATAATCTCATTTAGAACAACAAGAAAAGAAGCGTAACGTAAGAAAAAAAATTGTAACATACAAATTTATTTGTGGAAATATACACCCGAACATGCGGGGGTAATGTCAAGAGAATTAGTGTTGTTTATCAAAGCTTGTTTATACACCTATAACGTTTAAATAATAAAATTTTACACACACACATATGTGAGCAAAGACGCCTGAAAAATAATATTGACGAAGAAAATTACGGTGATAGATACGATGGAAGCGACAATTTGATAGTGATGCCGTCTTAAGCCAAAAGGATGAACGCTGGAAATTTTACGAAATCGACTTATCCTTTCTATTTTGTAATTTAATTTGCTGTGAGATCAAAGTTTGCAATGAAGCGTCATCACTAAAATTTTAAGTTATTAGACATGAAATTTTAAAAAATATCAATAACTTTTGTTTTTGATTTTTGTTTTACTTTCGTAAATTTTTTTTTGTATAGAACCATTTGAATCTTATTACTTTTGGTGTAGAACCGCTGTAATCTTACTACTTTTGGTAAAGAATTGCTGTAACCTTACCACTTTTGGAGACAGAACTGCCGTGATCTTAATACTTTTGGTACAGAACCGCTGCAGCCTTGTTATTTTTGGTACAGAATAGAGATGTCAATTTTAGATCGATTAATCAAAGCTTAAAAAATCGATTCTTTTTTCGATATCTTTCATTTGAAAGGATTCATGAATCGATTATTAAAAGTGAGAGATCGATAACCGATTTTTTTCAAGACTAATTTTATTTTAATTGTAATTCTACAAAGAAACACGTGTTAAAATGAAACACGAAAAGTGTTATTTTTAATTGTCACTTTTTATTCGTTGTTATTAGCAAACCCCTCATATGGTTGCATATAACTACATATATAGGTATACGCACTTTCTTGTCCAGTAGAAGACTATTAATACAAAAAAAGGAAGACCACCTATCTAGCAAATGATCCATTGCCCACAAAAGCGACTTATTTAGAAAACATTTTTGGTTCATTCCGTGGTATTCGTCCTACATATTCAATTGCGTTATTTGCTATAATTATAATTGAAAAGTTAGCTCATCGCCTTTACAAATATGATGTAAGGCGTTTTTACACGATATTACCCATGTACTATCAATTAAGTCCTTTAACAAAAATTATTATCAGCTAATTTTATTAAACTTTTCAAAATTTCGATTTTTTAAATCGATCTCACAGAATCAATATTTTTAGCCGATTTTTTTTTTAATCAATTTTTTTTAATTTTGTTGTAAATCGACCCAAAAATCGATCTTTTTTTAGAGAATCGACATCTCTAGTACCGAACTGCTGTAACTTTACTACTTTTAGAACAGAATTGCCGTGATCTTACTACCTGTACAGAACCGCTGTAATCTTACTACTTTTGGTAAAGAACTGCTTTGAGGCTACCACCTTTGGTATAGAACAGCTGTAATCAAACAATTTTTAGTATAGAAAGGAGGGGTATCGATAAGCTAAGAAAGTTGACCCATATATGACCAAAATTTTAACTTCCTGTTTTTTTTTTTTTTTTTATATATTTCTCATTATTTTAGTAAAATACAGGACACTAATTTAATACTATAACATTTTAAAAATGACTACGTTTTCTTTAGAAGAAAAATCGACAAACTGTGATCAAAATGGCTTTTTTTGGAAAATTATCCCCTATTATTTATTACTATTTAAATTTTAATTTCATATGCCTAGCCTTAGATATATTTGCAGGAAAAACATTTGTGAAAATCATTAATTAAAATGTGTCATGATGTCAGGAAAATATTTTAGTATATTTTAAAAAATATATTACTATTATCAAAGCAAATTAACCAACAATTTAAGAAAATACCTTTTGTACCTGAGTAGACTACTTATGTTTTAAAGAGTCAGTAGACCAGTTAAGGGTTAAATGCCCTGCAATTTATTCAGAAAACTATTACAATGTTAACAAGAAAAATCATGTTCTTTTTGGTATAAAAATAGTGTCGGTAAGGGTTAAAAGTCGAGACCTCCAAAAGGCACCCCCTTGATAATAACTCAATCCGAATACAAAATTTCAGCCCTCTAGGTTTATTTGGGTGACCTGTGCGAGTGGTACAAACTTCGAAAACGTCGAAAAAGCATGAAATTCTAGCTTAAAAATGAGGGGGGTGGGGTTAAGATATTAAAACCTTCAAAAAGCACAACCTAGGTATGAACTCTATCAACACACCAAATTTCAACCCTCTTCCCCCAAAGAAAATTATTATAATTCTGGGGGGCTGGGGTCGTGTTAGATCCAGCGAAAATCGTTTTTTCCCCCTCTACTCCCTCCAAATCACTCTAGGAAGCTGAATTTTGGATATGTTGTAGATAATTGACCGAAACATTATTTCCAACCGGTTTGGAAAAGTTTTATTGCTTTTCCGCCTCCACCACCCCCTTAAAAGCTGGCTCGGATCCAAGGTTTGCCCAAAATTTGACCCCACTTTGATAGTATTGTTGTGCATCGGAGTGAACTCCATTTACCAAATTTAAGCTCTTAACTTCCATAGGGGGGCCCTACACATATTCGTGTTCACACATATATATATATATATATATATATATATATATATATATATATATATATATATATATATATATCAGACATTTCAGACATTTTTTCTACAGAATCGTGTTCTACGGATCCGAAAACGGAGAGCGCCCCTACTCTCGCCTCTCGCCTCTCGCCATTCTTATCGTATAGGCTGTATAAGTCTAATTTCTTCAGGGAAAAATTCGACTAAAAAATTACTGTTTACATTATCCGTAGGTTCATATTTATTGCACATTCATGTTATCCGTGACTCTACTGTATTTAAAAAAAAGAAATAGATATACGAAAAGAGAAACACGTTTGTTTTTTTCGAAAATTCTACAAAATCATGTTTTTATCGACATCATATACCCAGCGACGGACAAACGCCCTTTCGGCTTAAGACGGCCGAATATGTACACCTACCACTGTATACAGAGATAGCAGCCGTAGTAGGTATGTCAGTTGTGCAGAGCAAGCAAAATACTTCATATCGGCCGGCTCCTTGATAGCATCAACACGAACGACCACGGTGTACAAGAGCGCCCGAATTGAATAACACAGCGGCAATTGGAATCGGTATACGGATCATATAGGTTATATTATATGAAGTTTGACTTACGCGCACACTCCACTATACTATCTCGAAAAGCTCCACCGCATTTTACCAATCCGAAACAAACATATACAACATACTACATTCAATATAGTCTACCGTACAACATAACTCTCGCATTTGATTCAAAGGATCAGTTCTATTCCCGAATTCTTACTATATACATACATACGTACGTATCGGTAAAAAGTTTGTGGACACACTGTATATAATATATACATATTATACGCAATCAATCGGGCCGTTAGCGTTTTTTTTTTCTGGATGTGTGTGGTGAAGTTTTTAAAAATGATTTTTAGTGAATTTTAAGTGAGTTTTGTGAAGATCACTTGTTTTGGTGCATTGGGTTTTCGTAATTAATAAACTTTCGGGGGTGAGTTTTTTTTTTTTTTAATTTTACAAAAATATGAAAATTCTAATTAGCTTTTTTGTGGTAATTTCTTTTTTTCTGTTAAACATATAAGAATTATGGTTATTTAAAATTAATTAACTTTTTTGTTACAGTTTCCTCTTTGTTTTTATTTTATTTATTAAAAATTTAAATTAGATGTAAAAATTATGAGATAAGGCACCGTATTTACTATGCAGAATAATTTTTGTTATATATCAAAGTTGGCCGTAGTGTAGTTATTATGCTGTTTGTCCCATGTTGGTTGGTATGGTCCATTTCACTTAAATTTAACCATGCTTCATCACTTATGAATTTAAATAATTTCCATTTCCTTGGCTTTATCTCTTTCATTATTGCATTTGCGTGAATTTTAAATTTGCAGTTTGTTTTTTAGAAAAGAATGAAAGATTGATTTGTTTCGAATATAAGAATTATATAATTTTTTAAAGATGACTCATAATTAATTGTATTTGAAATAGGGTATATATATATATATATGGATATTCCTTATATTGTTGAGAATATTATTATGTGTTGGGATTGTTATTTTGTAGATAGTTTTGCTGGTTGGTGTTCCAGTGACGACCTAGTTCACTGAAAACTTTTTAACTAACAATAAGTTTCATTATTTTAATAGCCCCCAAACTACGTTATAATTACTGTATTCTCAATTACATTTTAATTATATTTAAAAATATTATTTTTCTTCAAAAGTTTTATTTTTCCGGTTAAATTAATTTAATTTTTTTCCTTTATAATTTGTTTGGTTGAGTTTTATTTTAATAATAATAATTGATGATATTAAAATGATTGAAATCATTAAGGTATACGGATAAAATTGGTTTAATTTAGTTTATTTTAAAGGAGAATAATGATTATGTTACAAAGTTATTGACAGATGATTTATGAAGCAGATTTAAAATTAAGTGTTGGGCGTGACGGATAATATTAGCCAAGATATGAAAAATTGTATATGAGGTTTTCTCTCTTCCGATGTTTATACTTCATACTATATACACAAGGTATATGAGATCTTTTCAAAGGTTTTATTATTTATTTGGTTAGGTGTAAGGTGCACATTTATTAACTGCACTTACCACTGCATTTTCTTTACAAGTGAAAAATATTTCCGAATTTGTAACAATTTCAGTTTGGAAGAAAAAGACAAAATTCAAATACAATACTGAAAATTTCTATGAATGTGTAATTCAGTGACGTAGCGTGCCTTGGAGGGGCCCTATATCAAAATTAGTTGGGGGGCCCAAATGAAGGGTAAAGATTTTTCACAAAAGAAACAAAAATGCTCATTTTGTTTTGCGTTTACAAGAATCCCGCAATAACCGATGTAGGATGGTTGCCAACTTTTGGGCGCACGCTTAACCCGGGAAAAAAAGATATTGCTTTTTTGACTTTTGTCATTTCTGAAATGATAACTCTATAGGCACGTTTGATAGTTTTTTTTATATGTCTTTTTCCCGAGAAGCACGAGATTGATATTGTGGATAACATTTTACTAATTTTTGCTTACACACGCTAGGAGCCTCTGTAGCCCGGGGGCCTCATATCATTGATATGGCTGATACGGCGATAGCTATGCCCATGGTGTAATTATACCGAACTGGTTTCCACGAGGTGTTTTGAGAACTGGTTTAGCAAAACTATAAGTTTTGAAAATCTCACTTAAAGATTCTAGAGTTTTCTAAATCCATTAAGCTTCATGGTGGAAGCGTAGTGTAATGTAATTGAAAAAGCTTTTTATGAAGACGTCAGGAGACATTTACCTGTTAAATCTTAATCCCTCACTAGTTCCTTTGTTGTTCCCTCTACCATCATAACGTAATGCATAGTTGGATGAATAATATTAAAAAAAAAATAGTGACTTAGGTGGCGTCAGTTTTAAAATGGCTCTGAAAAACGAACTACACTACTATTATCAGTAATTCATTACATTAGTTTAAAAATATTTTAAATTTTTATATAGGTACTTTGGTTAAAACTCATTTTTTATTCGGTTAACATAAAGTAGGAGAAGTAGGCAGAAAATTTGTATCACATTTTGCTGTTATTTGGTATATTTCTATCCAAAGTTATTATTTGAATTTGAGCATATTATTTTTTTGTTTCTTGGACAAGTAGGCAGATAATTTATATCACATTTTGCTGTTATTTGGTATATTTCTTTCCAATGTTATTATTTGAATTTGATCATACTATTTTTTTTTTTTTTTTTTTTTTTTTTGTTTTAAACATGTCTCACAAATAATGTAAGACACTCTTCGTTTTTATTAGACTTGTAACCGAAAAAGCGGAAATATATATGGGAATTATTTAGAACGTGATATTTATATTATTTCAGATTTTCAGTTATAGTCGACACAATGGTTTTTGGGATGAAAAGCAGTAGGGGATTATCGCTAGTTTGTCTTAAGGGAAACTGATACAAAAAATTACAAAAATTAAATCACTTTTGTTTTCCTTTTAAGGCAATTTTTAAATTTAAAATTCAGTTATTACAGCAATTGTTATGGTAAAATTTGAGACGAGGGCTGTGACAGAAATTTTTTTTTGGGTAATAAAAGCACGATAATTCTCGAACAAAAGATCGTATTTTTACGGAATTTGGTAAAAACACCAGAAGTTTCAAAATTTTTGATGAGTTCATTAGCTAGATATGTTCAATTGTACATGATATACTTCTGTTAATATTTTCCAAAATTCGAAGGAATTTCCAAATTTTTTTTAGTTATTTTAAAGAGTGGAACAAAATCACATAAAATTGGTATTTGAATGATTATCCTATGTAACTCACATTTCAAAAAAAAAAAAAAAAAAAAAAAAAACAATGATAATAATTTATATTATGTCATCATATAATAGCCAATTTCACTTTTTATGCTGTTTACTTTAAGGCTTTGAAGGAAAATTTTGAAATCCTTATAACAATTGCATGTATCTGCTGTGCCATGTCATGTATCTTCAGATACAGCAATTATGCGGAACAACGTTTAAAGCCGAGGTGGCCAACCCAAATGATATTGCGGGCCACTTTGGAAGCGCATCATAACTCCGCGGGCCGCATATAAAATTTCTGTTCCCATATATTATGTATTTTTTTTAAAACATTGATTTTCACTACCTTAGTCATTATAAAATAAATATATTTTGTATAATTGTGATGAATCTCGCGGGCCAAAGAAAGTTAAAGGCGGGCCATATGCGGCCCGCGGGCCGCGGGTTGGCCACCCCTGCTTTAAAGAATTCTGCTCAGTCCCTAGTATATATTATATTGACAGCAAAATTAATTTATAGTAATATAATAATTGAATCTATTGTATTTTTAAATTTCTATTTTGATTGTATCACATTCTCTTTGCTTTCAAATAGTAGGTATATTTGTACGTTATTAAATCAATGCTGCAACGTTGAATCAATAACGCCTAATAAAAGTCAATTATCTCAGATATTTAATAATGTCTAAGATAATTGAGATCATCTGATATTTTATTCAAATCAAGTTTTCTCAAAACGATCATTTCTGAGATACGTGAGATTGGTGTACACGGCAGTGCTGCAGGTGTATAGATCTGCAGTATCTGCAATTTATGTGTAGCAAAAAAAAAAAAAAATTCTTAAATTTTTCAAGTACTTTTTCGTTATTGTTAAAAAGAACTCAATATAAAATTATGTTAAGATTTCTTTACCATTTTTTTATTTTGAATCTCGTTTGATTCTGAAATTAGAAAAAAAAATTAATGTGCGAAAAGGTTAGTTCTATAATTATATAAGGTAGTTTTTAATCGGTACGCTTTTATTAAAATTCAAGTAATGTTTAAAAGAATTCTTTTTAAAACCAAACTAAGCAATTGTTCATACAATTTTGTAAATGAATAGGTATATAGTAACATTTGTAGAAAATTAATTATGAATAAATATGAAATGAAATGTGTAGTTATAAATAAAATAACACAATAAAATAAAGAACTCTTGTAGAGAAATATGTTCATATGATTGTTATTATTATAATAATTGTTTTACAACGTTAATTAAAAACTTTGTTTGTAATAAACACTTAATAAGTAAAATGAATCGAGGAATAATTGTGCATATGAATGGTTTTGCAAATAATTAGTTTTTATTTTAATTAATATAAATTTTCCATAAAAATGGATATAGAATTAATTACGTTGAATTAAATAAAACTTTAGTTTCCAACTAGTGGTTTTTAATTTTACATAAGGCAATTTTTTATTTGTGTAGTACATTTATATTTTATAAAAATAGCATGAAATATTTTTATTGGAATTTTTTTTTTGATTAAATATACTTATTTATTCTAAGTTTTTGAATTTTTCTCAAAAACCTGTTTACTTAGCATAAGAGTTCAAAAACTTTTTGCGGCTTTTTACGAAAATTGAAATACGATTCATTTCTAAAAACTTTCGAGTTTTAGAAAATTTTTTAGCAAATATCATTTTCAATTTCTAGGCACTTTAAAACCAAATTCTATCATAATCCTAGGCTCAAGTTTCACCATGATAACTGCTGTAATACCTGAATTTTATATTTTACATATTTTTTTATATTTAAAAATAACAAGTAAAATTAAACGTCTAAATTAACTTAACCTATTCCAATTTGGAATTTCTTCGTTATAAAATTTTTATAAATTCTGTATTTGTACCCAAATCAAAACTGCAACATCATACTAGTTACAGTTGGCAGCCCTATAATGAATCCAAAATTCAGTGGTATGTTACGAATATTTTCAATCAAATTTCTAGTACTGTGTGACGTACCGTCGCAAAGTGAATATAAATTGTTGATGATGTATAGCTGTTGTGCGTCACAATTAATTAGATGTGACTTGAGGCTGTACAAGTTCATCAACGTGTTAATTATGTAGTAAGTTAACAATGTTAGAAAGTTTCTAAAAATAAATGACAATCAATATAAAATTAATTGTACAATAAAAAATGCCGTGAGCAGTGGGGCCCCATCACTGAAGTCGAATTGTTCCTTTCATCTTCGGTATTGAATGTCTACAAGCGATTTGTCAATTTGGTGGTTTCAAAACTGATGATGAGCGTCCAGCTGATCGGAGCTTTAAAAAAAGGTTTTAAGTTTTTAAGGGCTGAATCTCAGTAAATTTCAATTTTGTGCCGATAACAGTTAGCAGGAAAAAAGCTAACACAATTCGTACGAGGGCATTCCTACCCATGCTTATCCACCAATTGCCTTTGTGTTTTATTTTTAAATATTGAAAAAGGACCTTAAATAGAAAACTGGAAGGCCTTTCTGAAGATATTTTTTCTTTCCAAAAAAATCCAAAATTCCTACTTTATAAATAAACATTAACTTTAATAACATTTTTAAATTACTTAATATGTATGTAGTGCATTTGTTATAACAGTAAGTTCATTTTTTTAAATTTTTAAATTTACTATACGCCTACTTGTATTATAGTATAAAAATAAAGCATTTTAAACACATTTAACAATACCATTGAATTCCGATGTAAAAATGAGAGAAATGGGGGGGAGGGGGGAAAGTAATGTGGAATCCCTAAAAGGTACTAACTGGATACTAACTCAATACATGTACAAAACTTAAGCCCTCTATGTTTACTCAGAGAGTCTCTAGGCGTGTTAGAAAAATGCAAAAAAATCAAGGAAATATTGGAATAAAAATTGTGGGGGTAAAAACTATAAACCTCCAAAAAGCAGTAGCTGGCTGTTAACTTAACCTATACACAAAATTTCAGCCCTCTAAGTTTATTTGGGGAGATCTTGACCCGAACGAAACTGTTAAAAAACACGAAAAATCTTGTTCTTTTTGGTATAAAAATGGTGGATGTAAGGGTTAAAAGTTGAGACCCCAAAAAGGCACCCCCTTGATACTAATTCAATTCTAATACAAAATTTCAGCCTTCTATGTTTATTTGGCTGACCTGTGCGAGTGGTACAAACTTCGAAAACGTTAAAAAAGCGTGAAATTGTAGCTTAAAAATGATGGAGCTGGGGGTAAAATATTAAAACCTCCAAAAAGCACAACCTAGGTGCGAACTTTATCAACATACCAAATCTCAACCCTCTACCTTAATTCTGAGGGGCTGTGGGCGTGTTAGATCCAGCCAAAATACTTTCTTCCCCCTTTACTCCCTCAAAATCATCCTAGGAGGCTGAATTTTCGATATGTTGTAGATAATTGATCGAAACATTATTTCCAACCGGTTTGAAAAAGTTTTATTGTTTTGTTGTCCCCCACCACTCCCTTGAAGGTTGAGTCGGATCCAGAATTTTTGACCCCACTTTGATAGTCTGTGGCACATCGGGAATGAGCCCCACTTGCAAATTTCAGCTCTTGCATTCCATAGGGGGCCACATATCAGAAGGTGGCGGGAAAAAAAAAAAAAATATATATATATATATATATATATATATATATATATATATATATATATATATATATATATATATATATATATATGACATCTTTTTTATACAGAATCCTGTTCTACGGGTCCGAAAATAGATAGCGCTCCTACTCTCGCCTCTCGGCGTTCTTATCGTAAAGGCTGTATAAATCTAATTTTTTCATGGAAAAATTCGACTAAAAAATATCTAGATATATTAATTTTAATTTTTTTCTTTTATGAGTATAAAAATATCTTACCTATACGAATATCTTTTGCTAATATTAAAAACAGTTTCGCCATTAAAGATTAAACAGGTGAAAATCTTGCACTCCATGTTATATTAATTTCACCAATGTTGTTAATAAAATTTATATTTTATTATTTTATATGATGTACGATTTAGGTAGGTACCTACTGAGTTCTGTAATTCGATAGGTGTAAACACGTGGATATACGTTTTGATATTTGAAATCTGATATTAAACAAATTTGAATTATTTATTTAAATTTTAATAACAAAAGTGTTTATAATTTGTTTTTTCGTCGAATAAAGTGAAAATATGACTCTTCAAATATCAAAGAATACCAAGAATGTAATCAAATTTATATGGAATGAATGATTTAATGATTATTGCTGTTGCAATCAGTGATCTGAACTGAACCGAAATCTTATAAGTAATAATTTTTCCAATAATTATTATGCATAGGTACTTTAGTTTTTCATAATAGATAGCCAAGTGTCACTTTTAATCCCATTTTAGGTCCAGGGTCACAAAAATTCTGTTTCAGATCCTATATTCAGTTCAATTGTAAGTTCAACAGTTTCACTAATATAACAGTTTCACTAATATAAAGGATACCATTCATTGTATAAAATTTTAATTTAATAAGTTAATACTAACTTGTAGTTATTGCAAGAGTAAAATTAATTATAAAAAAAATTATAAATTCAATTTGATACTAATTGAAGGGCCAGGGGGAAAAGTGGGGGGGAAGTCACTTTAATCAATTTTTTCAGGAGATCAATAAAACTTAAAGAAATGTTATAAACATTGTGTTGTTTATTAGCTGTAAGCCAAGTCAGCAACAGTATACAAAAGTTGTGAACTTGACTCCTTATTCCCTCTACGGGCTCGACTTAATCCCTTGTTCCCTCTACGCACTCGACTTGACCTCTTGTTCTCTCTTTGCCTTTAGTTTCGAAACGGTTTTTTTAGGTGACTTGACCCGTTTTTCCCATAAATTGTTATAACACGTGATAATACTCTTGAAGAACTACAACAATCAATCAATACCTCATTTTTCAAAAAAATGTGACAGCCCCTTTTTCCCTCCGGCCCTTCAATTGTAAGTTATTTTATCTTAGTCGGGTACAGCAGAAAAAAAATTTAAATATTTTACAAACTAAGCTGCTTGTAAAATATTTGTAAGTTTACGAATTTTGCGATCTATTTCATTTCTGTAGTCTGTTTATATTATAATACATGTTTAAATTTTATTATTTTTTATGTTTACATTTCAAATTTTCCTTTAAAATTTTCAAAATTAAATTTTTATTCATTTAATGCAAGAACGGTTTAAAAGTATAAGCTTTTGTGTAGAAGCTATATAGACACTTATTTGAAAATATGGTTTATATAATTTATTTTAATAAATTTATTACTTTGATAATTTTATTTCGTTTAGTTCTATTTATTTAGTAAAGTTTGTGTATTTTTGATGGCAATTTAACTCATCGGTATCAAGACCCATTAGAATATTGTAGCGTTTTCATTTTTACCGTGGAAAAAAAAGTAAGGACAGATTTTTACAGCGAAAAAATGGTACAAAACATTTCATTTGTCATTTCATTGTAGGTAAGCACGGTAAAAACGAAACAAAAATTTGTATTGGTAAATGTAACTGAATTCAGAACCATAGTGTCAATGTATTAAATAATAATATGAATTATATACTAATTTATTTTATTCCTTAAATTGTCTTACCGCATTACACTTGAGTTATATATTTTTCTGAATAAATTTGTGTTTTCTATAACTCAAATTTCTTGCCCAAAAGGAATTTAACGAGAAGAACTGTCAACTAATAAAAACGTGACAGTGAAGCTATCGTGTTTTTGTGTTGACAGTTCTTTTCGTCAAATCGCCAGGCAACAAATTTTCGTTAGATAAATCCAAATTTATTCGAAAAAATACAAACCCCTTCTGTAATAATAAGTGATTAATTTATATTTGGGGAAATTTTTTTTTTAGTTAATATAATAATATTTGTGTTCTTAATCCTTGAGTAGTATTAATAAGTCTTTAGGACACCGTTACTTTTTAAAACTGCTAATATTTCTTAACTGATAAGTTAAAAAGTGTCATCACTTTTGTAATCTCTGTTCTTTTGATACTCCATTCTATGGCAATTTTAATTTTTTTTATTGCTGTTTTTAAGTAAAAAATTGAGTAATTTATAAACATTTTATGGTCCCTCAGGACCCATTAGTAGTAAATTCGTATGTACTTTTAGAATATATTTGTTGTTAAATTTTGTTTACATCTCTAAATATTGCTGTATGCTAGCTTATTATTTATTGAGTTTCTAAACACAAAACGCTTTATATATTTTTCTACAATCATAGTGGATAGTAGGCTTTTGCGTTCTGTGAAGAAAGAGTAAAATATCTAGTTGCCGAGGACTTGTTATTTTTCGCTTTAAAGCGAAAAGTAGTATTTTGTCGCTCGTTAAACATATTATATTTAATTACAAATCGAGTAGGTGTTGTTTGTATTTTTATAGTAACAAGTAAACAGATTCTAAACTTCATATTTTTTTTTTGACGCGCAGCAACTGAGTCCATATGCGTCGGTTGAGTTTTCATATTTGGGGGTTAGATTTTAGTTATCTATAATTTGGTTAACCTTTTTACACATTTACACTTTGGATACAATCACTATCACTTTCACTGAACTTGATTCGGTGTATGGATGTATTCTGGATCTGATAGCTTGTCAAGTTGAACACAACCTCCCATAGGTTTGTTGGTAGTTTTATTTTTATATTTACGATTTTTGTTTTTGGTTATGTTTGTTTATTTGCCAACTTTTATTTACTTTATTTTATTTATTCTTTTATTTATTTATTTATTTATTTATTTTGTTGATTTTTAGGGTTTATTTTTGTGAGGAATATTGATTTTTACATTGGATGTTAACGGTGGGTTCTTTTTTTCATATTTTGTCTTTTAAACGAGTTTCACTTAAAAATTTTAATGTTTTGTCTAAGTTAGTTTGCTTATTGGCTAAAATTTCCGGTATATTATTTGGTAGGTTTAATTTATTACGTATTCTATTATATTTGTTGCAATTGATAAGGATATGTTGAATAGTTAGAGGGGTGTTACATGTGTCGCATTGGGGTGGGTTAGGTTTTTCACGGATGAACGAATGAGTAATATGTGAATGTCCGATTTTCAAACGCGTAATAAGAATTTCATTTCTTCGAGTATCCTGTTCCGAGGTAATCCATGGTTTAACATCTTGTTTTATGTCTTTTAATTTTTGATTTGTTAACCTTCATATTATTATTTTATTTTTATAGTGAACAAGTGAAATACCAAATTTATTAAATTTCAAAATAACTAATATTAATTAAAAATAATAAATAATTATAAACAATAAATTGATAAATAATTTTAAAAAATATATTATCCACATACGATGGCAATATGCAATAGTGTATGACAGTGATTTCTCAAATATACCTCCAGATATTTCTGAAGCTGCAAAAATTATAACATTAAAGTAAATATTAACGTCCATTATTATTTTTTCAAGTATCTTTTAAATGAAAGATACATTTTATAAGATTGTAGAAAAACTTTTGTGTATAATTCGAGCATAAACATTCTCAATCGAGCCGCAATGTACCACTTTGTGCTCTTAATACACAAATAGCTATTTTAACGCTTTATATATATTAATGAAATATAATCATGGTTCTGAATTAACTAGTGAGACATGTAACATAACACGATTGACATTTCTGACACGTTTGTAAACTTCTTATCTTATTTCTCAAAGCTCAAATACTAAATTGTCTAAGTGCTCTCTTTGTTTAGCTTGTTGTTTTCAATAGATGGTATATTGCGCACAAATCCAAATTTTAACGCATATTTTTCTAATAAATGCATGCATGGCATCACATAGTCCAACATTCAGTGCTACATGCTTTACGATCCGAGTAATCGAAAAATATCAACTATGGTAGATTTATTGGCTAAACCACCTTGTTATATTGTACATATTTTATGACCGCAAAAATTTAAAAATAATTTTTAACTGAAATATTTCAAAAATACTTAACATTCGAAAGTACATATCGTTGGCACGTTGGCTAATAGATGCATGCATATCTATAAAAGAATGTAATTAAACGTAAGTTTATCCATAGATAGTTATGTGTATGTCATAGTGACTATGGGCCACTGGGTAGCAAGATTATAGTGATTATGGGCCACTGAGTAGTAAGGTCATAGTGATTATGGACCAATGGGTAGTAAAGTCATAGTGATTAAGGATCACTAAAAGCGCAAAATAAATTTTGATATTTGTAACGTTTGAGCGCAAAGATCTTTTTCATTCCGTTTTGTTTTTGGTTCTATTCATAAATACTTATATATGAATCCTTTATTAGCTACTGACTTCAATTCTTCCCTTTCATAATGAACGCGACTGGAACAGAAATTAGCTCCCGGTTACATCTCTATTTTAGAGTTGTTTAGCGAGCGAAACAAATTATTATAAATAACATTTCGTACAGAATTTCGGAATGTTTGATTTAAAAGTAATTGAATTCAGATATTTTTATGCAGTCGGAACTGCGGGCCACAAATATGGAATATGTATAGGTAATAACAGTTGTAAAATATAAAGTGTATAATATTTAGGAAATGATATAAAACATTAAAATGAAAACAAAATAGACATCTGAGCAAAGCCAGGATGGGGTGCTAGTGTTAAAATGACATTAAGGAATAGAAACCCCACACGCAATGTTTGTTCGATTTTTTTTTTTTTTTTTTGAAATTTATAATTATATAAAATTAAGTCATACCACAAGTTTCGACACATATTTTGTATTTGATATTTTTTTACTTATTTAAGATTAAGCGGGTCATATTTCATGCTTTGTACAGAGCGAACACTGGATTTTCTTCTGACATTGTTATTGTGATTAAAAGACCATATTTGAAAATGGAAAATTTAAAAAATCAATTTTCGTGCAAGAGCAACGAATTTTTTTACAATTTTGTCTCCTCCTTAATTACGCTGTGGCAGTTTCGCATAATTTTCTATTGAAATGTGTAGCTTATAATGCCCTTAGTAAGAGAACGGTAGTGAAGTAGCTTAATATTTACAAAGATGGAAGAGTACAGACAAAAGACTTGCCGAGGGAAGGTCTACCAACATCAACCTCTAGTCTGGAAGCCTTCGATAAAATTAAGGAAGCATTAAGTGTGACACGTAATTGATCTGTCGAGCATCTTAGTCAACATGTAGGCATTCCTCGTACTACAGTACAAAGGCAATTTGAAGAGGGTAATTACACAGTTCTCGAAAGAAGGTCTCGATTCCAATTTAAATGAAATAAATGGTAGCTTAAACCAAAATGGTACTTTCAGTGGTGTCTCTAAATTATCGGAAGTTTGGAGACGGATCTTTGATAACTCAAGAGACTACTGATTAATTTTATATATTGTATATAATTTAATCATTTACACAAATAAAAATAATTACAAAACAAATTGTGTCCTAATTCTATGTGGATAAAACCGCAAAGCACAATTAGTTATATATAAATATGTGCGGGTGTATTTTATTTTGAATCAATCTAATTCATTGAATTTTAAACATTTCATCTCTCTACTATAATTTTGAGAAACTGATTACTTATAATATAAAAATAAATGTTTCTTAATCTAACCAACAAAATTCATTTTTCAATACACTTAACTTTCACACTCAATTAAGTTATTAGAAAAAAAGGGTACGAGGCATAATATAGTGATATCATTTAATCCTTTTACTGCTACAACTAGGGGAAGGTCGCCCAAAGCGGGTACCCCTCTTAAAGCGGGTAAGCGCTTGTATATCGTTGTATCGAATGTTTTTGCCAGGTCGTGTGTATACCGAGATTAACCGAATATCAACCAATGTCAATCAGTTGCACTTGAAAGCTTGTGTCGTTTAATGTCCTAGTTAAGTTTCATCAAATTTTTTTATTGGTTTTGTTAAAAATTTTGACGACAAATATTCTGTGACTAGTCACAAACCTTTTTATTTGTAATCTTTTTGGTATTACCATATTATGTTATCATCATTTGACTTTTAATGTAGAAAAAGGTAGACATGTATTGGCTTTCATTTTGAAATTATTCTAAGTTAACAAAATTAAGTCTTTTTGGGCAAAGCGGGTATGGGCAAAGCGGGTAGACAAAATAGAAGCATCTTAATGGAAAAAACTGTTGGAAGAGGAAAAAAAATAAATAATCTTCTTTTTACGACGGGATGAGGGAAAAAGCTTAAAAAAAAAATATTTCTGCCTTGTTTGTGGTGATTTTGATGTGGAATCACCTGAAGTAATATATTCCAATATGGAGGTTGTAAAGAAAGTTACAGTTAATTGTTATAAATTTATTATTATTGTCTTTTTTCAATTTTTTTTTACTTAATTATTATTATTGTTAAGTTCTAAATGATTCAGAAAGTTTATATTAGAAAATAACAACAGTATTTGGATACATAGTGTACTTACCCGCTTTGACCAAAGGGGATTACCCGCTTTAGGATACCTATACGGGCAAAGCGGGTTTTTGCAGAGGTTTTGTATTTTCTTTATTAAAACTAAATATTGTATAACAATTTCTTAAGCGAAGTTTCATTTTAAAGTTCGATAACTATTCTACCTGATAATATAAAAAAGATCTGCTTATCGAGGTCAAAAGTCACTTTTTTGGGCGTTTAATCTTAGCTTACCCGCTTTGGGCGACCTTCCCCTATGTATATATGTATATATACATCGATATTTGGTACTTATAAAATTGTCAGTTCAAATCTCTTTATGGTTCAACACTTAATACATATGTGTGTGTGTGTTGTTAGGTGCTCCAAATTTACCCACGATAAAATGTCGCCTGTCGTGTGTGTGTGCAGAAAGACGGAAGAAAGTAAGGGCGTGGTATATTGAGGCAATTGATAGAATGAAATAGCGATTATTAAAATTGCTTTGACATTTATTTATTATTTACGTATCTAAATATAGTAACTTCATTCACAGAAGTATATTAGCGGTATGTAAATATTTTTTTTTTTTTAATTTAATGGAATAATTTTTTTATAATATAGAAAATTTCTATAGAACACTTATACGTATCTACCTACTAAAAACTGATGAGTGAAATATATATTTAAGAGGGACCACTAGTGTGACGTTTTCAAAAAGTTGGAAATTTTTTTCTTTTTTTACATGTTTCGATAGTCTATACCTTTAAAAATAACATACAAAAATTTCAAGTGCATATCTCAAATAGTTTTTGAGTTACAGCCATCCGAAGAGTGGATTCTGAGTTTCATTGTTAACTTCGAGGTATTGAGAAGGTTGATAGTTCGGGAGTTTCTAGACGTGGCTGCCAATCACATGTTGTGGAGAATATATAAAATATAGAAAAACTACATTTTTCAAATTTGCTGCAGTTATAACTCAAAGACAAATTATCCGATTGAGTTGATTCTTATTGCAGTTTCTTTTATATATGTTTCTCTGTACTATGAACCTCCAGTTTTCCGATCGAGTAATAAATGTACATAATTTCTGCAGGCCAAAAATCATCAAATTTTCGCGCAAATTTTAAAAAACTCCGCCATTTTGTTAAATTTCAACTACTTTTATTCGATTGAGGTTCACGGTACGGGCAATACTTTTCAGTTTAATAGGCTTTTCGGTTTTTTTAATTTCAGGCACTGTGGAGGTCGCTATCACTGCAGCAGTGGGGGAACTTTTTTTTTGGAGCCTTGGGCGATCGCGAATAACTTTCTGTATTCTCAATTTTTTGGTTCAAACATTTTATCATGAATTTATTATATATCAACGAATATATCCTTAAAATATTAAAACAATATTAAAACATTCCATACAGTAGTTTTCTTTAAAAAAAATTCCCCAAAATCACCTTTTTTTAAGGCTGTCACACTAGTGATCCCCCTTAAGGTAAACGATTCGAATTACTAAAGATCGAATAAAAAATCTGCTTGTAATAATAGGGGCTCCGACGTGATTGCACATCTCGTGACCTCCCTCTATTTTCAAATCCATAAGGTTTAACGATATTTGTAATAATAAATCTTAAAAAATTAAGTACAGTATTTTAAAACTGAAAGTAACTATTTTAAGTAATTACAGTATCTTAAAACTGAAAGTAAATATCGTATTTATTTTCGTAAAGTCAATAGACAAGTATATAATTTGAATAAACATTAAAGGAATCGTATTGGGACGTTTCAATCAGTAATATTTATTAATAATAATTACTTTAAATTATATAAATTGAATCACTTTTAAGTAAGAAGAGACTTTCAACTTCCATATGTTAATTAAGCGCATACATTCAACCTAATATTACGATAAAATATAAATATACGTACATTTTAAACTTCTGTATGTATGTATTCCATGTGATTATAAACTGTTTTTAATTAATTAACTTTTCTAATTAACTCTGTTTAAACAATTAAATGTTCTATCACATTTTAATATTCCCTGTATATTGGATATGTACATCATAAACATCTCTTTCACTAATATAAAATATTTATTAATTATATTTATTAATATCAAAATATCATTAATACTGATAATATACCTTTGGAAAATATTTTGTTGAATATTATTTAAATTATTGTACAAATAAAACTGACATAAATAATTGTGCTCTCAACATTCAAATGCTCAATTTTATGAGACAAAAGTCACCAACTTATATGAAAGTTTATTTAACATTCGTCAATTTCCGCAAGACATTCCCATTCCATGAATAACATTTGCATATATAACGCACTATACGTACAAGGTAGGATAGGGTCGTGTAAGACGGCACACTTAAGGGGGAAGTTCACGCCAGGAACGGCTAATAAACTAATTTTTTTCGAATCTCGTTTTTTGTTTTTATTTCGTTCTGTGGTTCTTTACAAACACGGTGATATATAAAACATGGCCAAAAATTTTTTTTTTCAAGTAGAAAAATATTTATCTCTGAGCCGCTGCACAGCCACGTTGCTGCTCCTTTGCAGATAACGCTCGCCCCGCCACGCGATTTGATCAGCAATATTTAGTTTTGGTGTGTACACGAGTTATAGTATGCACTGAGATAAGGTTCTTTTATTTGTACGCCTTTGTAGACTGTTTTAATAAACAGAGAGTAAACCGCTTCTTTTGATATTATTTTGGTTTTTTACCGTTTCCCGAAACTTGTGTTTTTCCCGACAAGGAAAATCATATCTCAAGTTTTAGAAAAGCTAGAAACTTAATTTTTTTTTAACTTTGTTTATAAACATATTGCGCATAAAGTGCAGTATGCTTTTTCCATTTGAACAATTGTAACTATTTTTAAACATTTTTTTTTTAATAGAAAATTGGGTTTTATAATTTTTAGAACTTTGGGATTACAATTTTATAGTTAATTTTTAAAATTACCTGAAACTCATACTCAGCTTTATGGACAGGTCCTTTAGGAATAAAATAATGAAAAAATAATTAAAAAATATTCATTACTTTTTGAGATATGGCGTTCCTTGAAAACGCTTAAAAACTTGTGTAAAAAGGGCCCCCTCCCCCCACAGGAAAGAGTACTGAATGTTTCAAAAACAAAATTTTCTATTTCAAACCATCCCTAATTGGAAAAAAATTTCAGCAAGCAAAATAATCATAAATAAAAAAGTTGCTTTTTTATTTGAACTCCTCCCTTAAGATAAAAAGATGATTTTAAATTAATACTTTTTTGAATTTTTGAATTTTGTGTGCTTTTAATTTTGTTGATCATAATAAGTACCTACAGTTTTTGCCAAATAAGACTTCTTTATTATGAAATGGTGCAAATTGCGTTTAACTATGACTAAAAAAATACTGAATATATGGTGAAAAGATATTTACAATTAATTATGTAAAATAATACTCAATTAGCTTGAGAGTCATTGCCATAAAAAGAAAAGACAACTGCAATCTAATGTATAACTCCCAGACACTACATTCATAAATAGTATATTATTCAACGAGCTAGTAATGATAGCTATTACTCACGAAGGTGAAATTGCGACACGAGCCGAGCTTGCGAGGTGAGTGTCGTAATGCATCTGAGTGAGTAATAGCCATTGCAAGCAAGTAGAATACGATATTTTTTCTACAAATTTTTCTACGAATTATCTAAATTAAATTGAATATAAATTTTAAATCAAATTTTTAATCTATATATTTCTAATTTCAATAAATGTTTGTATAATATGTATAAAACGATCAAAACAAAATATAAACTACTTTGTTTATTTGAACGTTACTATGAAACATATATTAAATTAAAACTTGATACATACATTACTCACAAAACAATCGCAAACCCATTGAATAATAGTTAATACTGTGATTGCATTGGTCAAAAAGGTATTGAGTAATGATCATTGTTCCACACCTTTGAATAATGCCTAACTTTCTCAACAATTAACAGATATATAATGAGTGTGTTCCTCAACAGGAGTAGAAAAAAATATTTATTACTAATATTATGTATTTCTTGATTTCTGATAGATTTATGTTTCTAGGAACAATATTATTATTTGTTATTATTTGGTAAAAATATCCTTACTTATTTTTATAAGTTACTTAAGCTTTTATCTCATTTGAAATTTTCGTATAGTTGAGATTAAGACTTATTTTTTACTTTTAACTTATTTGACATAATGAGGGTGCGTCTTTTATCTTCCTCTTAAACTGTTTCTTGTCTTAAGGTTGCTCGTATCTTCTTCTTAGCTTATTTTGTTGTCTTTTAACTTGCTACTAGGTCTTAAATTTAGGTTAAGAAGAGGATAATTTGAGAGTGGGATGAAGTTCGTCGTAAGTTGCTTAAGAATCGGATATCTTTATTCAATTAGAGTGAGAAGTTCATTTTTGACATTTGTCCAGCTAATCTTCGATAATCTTCGTAAAACTTCGAATTGTTACATATTGCTAAAACCAGAAAGTTGTACATGCCACAGGTACATGCATATATTGTATAAACGCAAGAGGGCTGTATTCTCGTTGTAAAAACGAGCCAAAAGATCATATATTTGCACTCTCACCATTATACTCGTATGTGAAGAATACGTAAACAAATGACTGCAGCAAATTTACTTTGCTTTTTCGTAAGGAAAGCTAATCTTGTTTTTGGCAAACAAGTAAGTACTCTTGTGTATTCTGTATACCTGTGAACTCGATGGTTACACAAGATGTTTGTTATAAAAACGATTAAAATACCCAAATTCGTAACCGTATATTGTATCTGTAGTCAAAATTCAACTCAAAACGATAGACTCCCTGTTAACTTAATAGTAACATTAAGAGGAACATAAAAGACATACTTTTTGCTAATAGTAACATTTAAGTTAAGAATACTCTTTGTTAAGAGGAAGTTTGTGAAGAAGATAAAAGACGCCTCCTAAATGTACTTCCTGTTTTGTATTGCCCAAGCCTAACTAAACACTTAAACTAAGTTCAGTAATATATAGGCTCTTTTAAATGGTACGTAATTCATTGAAACAGTTTGTGATTTTTTTTTTAAACATGGTTTTGTTTAGTTTTAAAATTATGTAGCTTAATAGAAAATAATAAATTACATTTTTAAAATAAAATGGAATACCCAAAATAAAAATCCAAAAAGCGCCTCTGGCGAGGTGTTTTTCTAAAGTAACTATTTAATAGTATTTTGATTAAATATTACTTCGATGTATTTACGAAATAAGTTTATACTCAGTCCTCTCATTTTGATGCTAGTATTGTTTATATTGCCAAGGTAATTTTATTTGTACAAAACGAATAGAAAATAATCAAAACTAGAAATAGTTTGAAAACTAAATAACGTAGTTATAATAGTATAATATAAATTAGAACCTATTTTATAGCAAATTTAAACTTACATAATGTGTTAAGGGTAGGGAAGGGTGAGAGTGGGGAAAGTATGAGAATTAACATATTCATTACGTTTATATTTTACCGTCGTCTAAACGTCTGTATAGTTTCCATTAAATTATCTAATAATATATAGAAATTTTGTAAATGCAAATACATACACATATATAGGTAAGTAGTGAACCGTTAACTAACTGGAACTTTCAACTGATTAATTCAACACTAAGTGTCTGTCTTTTGGAGGGCTTGTTTAGTGTTTAGTATAAAAAGTTATTAAGGGAAAGTTAGAAATACCTTTAGAACGTAGAAGAATTGTAAATTCTTTTGTTCATAAAATATTCGTAAAACATCTCAGTATAATGTCAGATCTCACTGACGAGATGACCCAGTAAGTAAACCAGAAGATTTAAATTCGAATATAAATTATAGTGATGAAGAGGGAGGAAGAAAATTATGTACCCATCTCTTTTTGTATGAGTGTATGGCTCAGAGGCAATTTTCCATTCGTCATTTCCTCCTAACTCCATAGGTAATTGTTTTTAAATGAAAAATTATGTTAAAAAATGGTAGTGTTCGTTCTTGCACGTGTATTCAAGTTGTAACAGAATGTTCAATTTTGGACTCTTCCAAATTTTCTACTTTCTTTCCTTCTAAGTGTAGACGTGTTTTATATTTGCTTGTATGATTCTAGTAAAAATATATCTAAAGGAGGGGTATCGATAAGGCCTTATTTTCGCCAACATTCCCTCCATGAATTCTTATATGTACATTAGGTTTACATGATGATAAATAGTAAGATGGAATAAATATTATGCCGGAATATTCTTATTTATCATTTATTTTTCAGTTGATCTCATTATTATAGGAAGGTTTTATGAAAAAGGCAAAATTATGAAATTAGTCAACTTTATTTGGATAATTTTAAAAGTTTCAACATTTTTAACCTTTAAACTCCTTGTTTAGTCTTCATTCTCGTCACTCCAATAGCCTTCAACATTTGCATCCATTAAAAATTTTTTGAAGTCGCACGCAACTCTTCGAATATTATGATCCTGGTATCTGTTGTAACTTAAGTACCAGATACAGAGACAACCAACAAGTCTTGCCCCTACTTTGCACTGACAGTACAAAGTTAGTACAGTGGAGTACGAAGTTAGTACAGTATATTTTGGAAGCTACGTGCCTAGACTGAATTTTTATTCTTAAAATATCACTCGATTCCTTATGTAAAAATATTTTATCAAGACCTTGGTCATCTATTTAAAAGTGGGAAATTTCCATTTTTGTCACTCCTATACGCCGTCAAAATCACGAAGTGATATGTTCCAACAAGTTTGTGCCGTGGTGGCACTTCAATAAATTTATTTTATACATTTATATAATGACCAATCTTTTAATTGTGAAATCATTTTATTTGTGTTTACCTATGAGCGCAAAGTAGAAGCAGCGTAATTTTTAAATAAATTGTACACATATAAAAAAATTTAATTGTTATTGAAAATGTGTTATTTTGACCGAACATTTCAGTTAGACCAAAGTTCGACGTCCCACAGGTAACACCAATTGTAGTTTTTTACCTTTTATATACATATTTTCTTGTCAGGTTTATAGTCTACTTTCAAGATATATAAAGAAAACATTAAATCGTAGACATTTTTTTTTCGTCATTTTTGGGGCGGAAATAAAGCTTTATCGACACTCCTCCTTTTTTGTAAAATTGGGCCAAGTAAGGCTAGTATTGATTTAAATACAAGGAAATATGGTTTGGAAAATGTAATGGAATATGGAAAATTTAGATACACAAATATGGTAGCGCTTTCTTGTCATCCTTAAAACCGTATAATAATCAGAGTTTCCTGTTGGAAAGGTCCCACAAAATATCATAAATTAAAAACACGACTGTTGTCACAAAAGGTGAACTAAAAAGTTAAAAAAAAGTTATGGGTGAATTTTGATCGTAGTTGTTGGGAAACAGTTTTGTTCAGAACACAAGTTTTTGTAGGTTCCTTACAACTATGGAATAAATGTATAAAGGCAATCACTATCATGGCACTTAGTACCCAAGTTGGACCTTAGATAGATTCATTTATTCGCACGAGTCCCTTCATAAAAAGAAATTTTTGTTTTTGAAAGAGGTAAATCGTAATAAACCCAACTATAATAATGATGTTCCTCGCTATGCGAACACATAGTAGATTTACTGTCAAACATTAACAAGATTACAAGGCCTTATATCAACAAACAAAATTTTTTTCATCAAAAGTTGCCACGTTTCGACCACGTATCATTAGTCTAAATAATTTATTATAAATTTAGAAAATATTTTCCTCCAAAAAAGAGAAAGAAAACAGAAAAAAAGAAAACACAAAATAAAAAAGGAAAAGCACGACATACAAATGAAAAATATCCTGGAGCAAACATACTCCGCTCTGCAATGAATATAGGTACGTTTACAGGAGCGTTTAGACGGGGAACACAGGGGTATGGTACACAAGAACGGTGCGGTACATGAAATTGGATAAATAATTAATTTATTCGCATGCATATTTAATTGGAAAGTGAAGCATAGCATATAGACGTATATATTACCTATATATGTAGTATATAGAAGAGTAATAGAAGCAACAGTGTACCCTACCAATATTTATACCTATACCTGTACGGCTGTACCTGATGAACGCGTAATTTAACTGCAGGTACAGAATATGGCATTGAACTGTTGGGGAAATTGTAACCGGCCGAATAGAGTTTAGTTTATTCATCATTATAAATCTTCTCGGATCTGCAGTCGTATGTCCAATTTTTGTTGGCTTTGTCGAAAGGCCACAGAATACTATTATAAAAGCGTAGGTTTGATAGCAGTATGTTTTCCGAAATTACTGTCTCATAGTACGCATGGTCGAACTATTATAGAATTTTCCACGTCTTTAGTAAGAGACTGATGTCGTTATCAACTCCACCAACCCAGACGAATTCGTAGAGAACAGTTAGCTTTCATAAAAATTTTCATTCGTTATTTTACCGCCTTAGGGGATGAATTTTCAAAATTTCAAATTGCTACTCTTCGTGCTCACTTACGTTACTAAAGAAATTTCTGTACAAAATTTCACGCTCTAAAATCCAACGATTTTTTACATAATTTTTCCGAGATTTTATGTAATTTTACTCCCCTGTAGGACAGATTTTCAAAAATTCCTTCTCAGTGCTCACCTACGTTATATAAGAAGCCCCCGTCTAAAATTTTCCAAAAATTCACTATTGGTGCTTGCTAAGTTGCTAAAAAAACCTTTGTGCAAAATTTCACGTTAATAAACCTAGCGGTTTTCTATATAAATTTTCATCCCCTATTTTAACCCCTTAGGAAAAGAAATTCTAAAAATCCACTCTTGGTGCTTGCTTGCGTTACTAAAGGAACCTTTGTATAAAATTTTACGTTTCTAAACCCAGTGGTTTCCTATATAAATTTTCATCCCCTAATTTACACTATTAATGGATAAATTTTGACAAAACTTTTCCCTCTTAATACTCATCTACATTACTAAAGGCCCCTGTGACCCCATGCAAAATTTTAACTTTTATAAATTTCCATCCCCAACTTTATACTCTTAGGGGATGAAATTATAAAAATCTTTTCTTAGAAATCTCCGCTACGTTACATAAAGAACTCGTCTGCAAAATTTCACGTTTCTAGACCCAATGATTTGCTATATAAATTTTACATCCCCTATTTAGTGGATGAATTTTGAAATTTCATGTAGCCTATAGCAATCCCCAGATTAAGCCGAATCCTGCGACACCTTCTTTGCCAAAATCCGTCGAGCCGCTTAGGCTGTAAGCTGCGCCACAGAAACAGACATAATCAGAGGATACATACATACTTTCGATACACATTAAATACCCTCCTTCTGATGCAGTCGGGTAAAAAGGGTTGTCTACAACAGGGGTCGGCAACCTGCGGCCCGTTGCAAGCTTTCATGCAGCCCGCCAAGTAATATAACTTTTCGAACAATTTGCTCTGCCTATACAGAGTTGACCTTTTTTATTCTCCGATGTTTTATGACATGTAAATAAAACTGCTATTAAAAATTTTTCCTCATGTTGATTTTTAATAATGTTTATATTAATTTGTGTTAAAGAAAAGAAAATGCCCCTGTCGCAGGATCCTGCATAATATAGCGAATTTTCGTTTACAAAAATTAGTTTTTCTCGGAAACTACTTGACAGAATTATTTTTCAAAAATCCTTTTTATGTGATTATTTTCTCCGCTTTCCAACGGTGTAAGAAAATATGGTAAAAACTTGAGGAAATTTGGGCAAAAAACTAACTTTTTCCACAAACTTTCTAACTTAGGCAAAAATGCCTAAAATTCTATTCCGGGCATCGGACGTGTCTGACTTTTTGGACTTCCAATATTTTTACCAAATTTCGTAAAAACAGGATATTTCGTTCGAAAGTAATACAAATTTTAGTGAATATCATTTTAGGCTTCTAGAGACTTCAAAATAAATTATTTCAATCATAGTTCCGGGCTCAAGTAGCATCAAGACAGTGACTCTAATAGCTGAATTTTCGATTCGAAAATTCGTTTAAAAAACCTATTTAAGTCACATACTACATTGAATAATATTTGACTGTGCGGCTCGTTAAAAGTTATTTCTTTTTTTTTAAAAATGGCCCGTTATCCAAAAAAGATTGCCGACCCCTGGTCTACAATATCTGTCAGATACAAGGTAAGAAATATTTCTATCAAGGACAAACTACGAAGTTAATTTTTTTTTAACAGAGTCACATGCACTTATTTATAAAATATTTGAGCTTTAAACTTTAGTCAGTTTCCCGCTTACTAGAGTATGGTTACAACAACTGATTTTTATTTCTTTGTATGTTTTACAGCAAATTCGTTGATCAGTCAGCGGAGCGGGGCCTTGTGCAGTGCACCGTTTGCACTTACCTTGGGCCTGCGGTGATACTATATATGTATTATATATGTGATGCAATACACTCTTGAGTCAGTGGCGTACGATAAAGTGATCTACTAACCAATATGAATTTGAAATAATGTCGTCAAGTGCGTGTTTGACACTCATTAAATACAGGTCCTCAGTGATTAATGTTTCTCAATTTTCGGGATAAAGTATATAAAGCATTTACAGCTTGTTTTTCTTAACTTGGCGGGTCACAGAATCGGCGCAGAAACCTATTCGTGTAAGTAGTGTTGTAGTATTGTGGTAGTATTTGTGTACTTACATTCTGTAGATATGCTGATACACACTAACACATATAGAGATATGCGTGAGGTTCAAAGTCCAGCCGTCAAGTAGAAATAAACAAGCTGTAAGTACAGTTTTACGTTTTATTAAAGAAATAGATGAATATGTTTGACCATAGACATTAGAAATGTAGGGACCAGCAATTTATATTATGTACGAAAGATAATACGTACACGTTAAAAAGAGATAAATATTATAAATAGCATGTAAAATGCCAATATATAAGGTACCTAAGGCATTTAAGGCCCAGCGGGTAATAAGGCCCATTAGCTATATTTCTTACCAAGAAAAGTTCTCTAACTTATCAACAAGTTTAAAATGAACTTTCAATCAGTTCAAAACCAGATACAAAAGTTGAGCTACTCAGAGTAACAAACTCATGTCATATTTTAACAAACAAATTTAGAGGTTACATTTTCGTTCGTTGATATAAAAATTGTGCACATTGTGAGTATTATATTAATGATTTTTTAAAGGTATGTTTCTTTCAAATTGTTATCAAAATTGAAAAAAATTAATATTCTTTAAGTTCTACATCAATTAATTTAGTTTATTTCTAAAGTATTTATATAAAATGTATATAAGCATAAATATTGACATGTTGATAATAAGGCCCATGCAAATTTTGTTTGGGCTTTATTACCAACACAATTAAAATCAAACACTACAAAGTAAAATCAATTAAAACAGGTCTGAAATCATTAACAAATGAAGCAAAATTAGACGCACAACTTAAATTACTATAGTTACTCTAATATAAAAATAACAAAAAAGAAAAAGGACAAAAAAATTAGTACATTTAATTTTGATTTATTTGTTGCATTTGTTTAATGATGCCAGATCAGTTTTAGTTGGTTTGGTCGAATTTTTATTTTTATTCCTTAGTGTTTTGAAGTATGGCTGATAAAAAGAAGAGAGCGTTGTGGTCTGAGGAAGCACTGGCATCAGCCTTAAGCTGTGTCACTCGACATGGCAATCAAAGAGAGGTTGCAAGGAGATTCGGAATTCTAAGAATAACTCTTAGATTTAATATTTATTTATTTCGACTTAATATATTCAAACACCTAGTACTTGACTTATTCGAAAAATATGATAAAAAAATTTAAAATTAAAAATAATCGGGATCAAGCGGGATTCAAGGATTTTCTGAACGTGTAAAAATAACAAAATATTTTGATATATAAGGTCAAGTTGTTCTTAACGTATTTTCGAGTTCAAGTTATCCTTAAAGAAATTAAAATCCCCCAATTAACTTAAAAAAAAAATAATAAATGTACTATTTCAGGCAGTTGTAATAGGTGGGCCTTATTTTCTACACCAGTCGGAAATAAGGCCCAATTGCAGACACTTTTTAGAATAAAATTTTTGACTTGTATAATTACAAATTCATTAATTTTTTTAGGAATTTTTATCAAAAAATAAGTAAATTTTTATAATTAAATACTATATTTTTGATATTTTATAAGATATATAAATAATAAGCATATTTTGCTTAGGTGGGCCTTAATTGCTTTAGGTACCTTATTTCTTTTTCTAGTATACCCCAAACTTTAAAATTAAAATTGAAGCATAGTCAGCCATGTTTGCATTAAAAAATTTGAAAAAATAATGTAAAAATTGTCACTATTTTTACTTTTTAAATTGTGTTTTTTGTTATATTTTTTGAAAGAAAATATTATGGTAACAAATTTTGCAACTACAAAATATCAAATCAAAAGATAGAAACTATATTTTCTAATTCAACAAAAATTGTTAAATAAATTTTTTAAACACTTTTTTATTAAAATAATGATAATGATAATAATAATACGTTGAACTCTATTAAATAAATATAATTAAACTCAATTTATATAAAAAATAACAAATATTATGTTTTTTAATAATAGCGACAAATAATAAATTTCATTAAAATAAACAATGTATAACAATTGCAAGAATCGATTCAAAACCTGTAATATAACATGAATAGGTAAATTAATAATACTTTAAGATAAGCATACAAAATGACGATACATGACCGTCTATGACTAAGGCGAATACGTTGTGTGGACACACACACATACTTAAGAAGCAGTGTACGTGAGTAAACGAGATATGGACTTTCCCCTCACTTAATGTCGATGACGAACTTCTTGGAGTGTGCGACAAGTGGATATTTTCTGTATGCGCTACCGATGTTTGAAGAATAGCAAGAATTTGAACGAAATTATAATAGGTTTGAAGATTGACGAATGTCTTCGGACCTATAAAAAAGATTATACTGTTGAAATAATTAGTCTTCTTGGTTTGAAGATGCTGCAACACTCCTAAATTAATTGATGAAAGAATTATGGGAAGTGGTTGCAAAAGAGAATGCAACGAAAAACCAAAATCTTTTTTCTGTGATGGAATTTATAACTACAAAACCGGGGAAACACATTATTTTCTTCAAAGTTAGTGCTCGGGCACAATTTCCTTCACAGTTTCATAAACTTTCTCGTCGGAAAACCAATGAAAATACGGACATACTACATACTAGGTATTACCTATGTAACCTACGATTCTATTAACAACGATGAAAGGCATATACATAACATACCTACTACGTACATTCATTGCTGTGTACACGCTGTCACAGCCTCAAGCTGTATGTTTAAATCATTTATTAAGTTTCCTTGTTACACAACCATTTTGTTTGTAATTATGTTGGTTGGTGAATACATGTACATATATACGTCATATAGATCCAAACGAATAAGGTTCAACGGAGGTTCACAATGTTGTGTTAGGTTTATCGTTTCAAATGAGCCTCCTTTCAATAATAATTACATATCAACCAATTACCTTATAATATAACGTATTGCCAGGTAGTTTATTACGGTATGTTATATTATGATATTATATACAAAATAATTTAACCGGTTGACTTTAGATCGGAGCTTGATATTGCATCGATATTTTCTAAATGGAGAAAATTAAATTTTCGAAGAAATTTGAAAAATTAAATTATATATGGAAGTTTTAAACTTGTTAAATAATAATTAACAATTTCAAGATGTATTCCGTGAAAACCAGTATTAATAGTCCATATTTCACTAATCGAATAATTTCATTTATTGCCGAAAAGTGGCACAGAAAATATTATTATATCTTCATTTAATCTCTCTATTTAAATTCAAGACAAACAAGAGGAAGAGAGGCCGGGATTTTTATAACTAACAAGCAAAAAAAAAAAGTCACCACTTTCACCGGGGCGGAATTTTTTCTTTTTGCCCGGGGTGGCGTAAACGCTAGAGCGGGCGCTAGTATCATGGTGAACATCATTCCCCTACCAAATTTCATTTTCAAAATCCCTTAAGTGTATAGGGGAGACTCGGGTAAAGTGGCCAGTGGAGGTAAAGTGACCATTGGCCTTTACCCACCGGAAACCACTTCGAAGGCGAAGTTGAATACTAGCTTGTAGACAAGGCATTAGTATTCTATTAAAACGTCAGTGATCAGTTTCCTAGATTGTATGAATTATAACGAGTTTTCTGAATTTTCGAGTGCTGATGTAAAGTAAGTTTTAAGTTGTATTCTCATTATTATTTTTAGTCGAATTTTCTCCGAAAAATTAGACTTATACAGTCTATATTATAAGAGCTGCGAGAGGCGAGAGTAGGGGCGCTATCCGTTTTCGGACCCGTAGAACACGAATATGTAGAAAAAAAATTGTCTGATATATATATATATATATATATATATATATATATATATATATATATATTCCCGCCACCTTTTAATTTGTGTAGGGCCCCCCTATGGAAGTTAAGAGATGAAATATGGTAAATGGGGCTCATTTTCGAGGCACCTCATACTATCAAAGTGGGGTCAAATTTTGGGCAAATTTTTTTTCTGACCCGACCTTTAAGGGGGTGGTGGGGGGCGGAAAAGCAATATAACTTTTCCAAACCGGTTTTAAATAATGTTTCGGTCAATTATCTACAACATATAATTCAGCTTCCTAGGATGATTTGGGGGGAGTAGAGGGGGGAAAAACGATTTTCGCTGGATCTAACAGGCCCCCAGCCCCCCAGAATTAACGTAGAGGGTTGAAATTTGGTGTGTTGATAAAGTTCGTACCTAGGTTGTGCTTTTTGGAGGTTTTAATATTTTATCCCCACCCCCCTCATTTTTAAGCTACAATTTCATGCATTTTCGACGTTTTCGAAGTTTGTACCACTCGCACAGGTCACCCAAATAAATCTAAAGGGCCGAAATTTTGTATTCGGATTGAGTTAGTATCAAGGGGGTGCCTTTTGGGGGTCTCGACTTTTAACCCCTACCCCCACCATTTTTATACCCAAAAGAACATTATTTTTCTTGTTTTTTAACAGTTTCGTTCGGGTCAAAATCTCCCCAAATAAACCTAGAGGGCTGAAATTTGGTGCACAGGTTAAGCTAATAGCCAGACACTGTTTTTTGGGGGGTTTCAACTTTTGACCTTTACCCCCACGATTTTTACGCCAATATTTCCTTAATTTTTTTGCTTGTTTTTTAACACATCTAGAGACTCTCTAATTAAACCTCGAGGGCTGAAATTTTGTACGTGTATTCAGTTAGTATCCAGCTAGTACCTTTTAGGGAGTCCACATTACTTTTCCTCCCACTTCTTCCATTTTTACATCGGAATTGAATGCTATTGTTAAATGTGTTTTAAATGCGTTACTTTTATTGTAAATACAAGTAGGCGAATAGTAATATTAAAAAATTTAAAAAAAAGTGAATACAATTTTTAGTCGAATTTTCTCCGAAAAATTAGACTTATACAGTCTATACGATAAGAGCTGCGAGAGGCGAGAGTAGGGGCGCTATCCGTTTTCGGACCCGTAGAACACGAATATGTAGAAAAAAATGTCTGATATATATATATATATATATATATATATATATATATATATATATATATATATATATATATATGTATATATATATTCCCGCCACCTTTTAATTTGTGTAGGGCCCCCCTATGGAAGTTAAGAGATGAAATATGGTAAATGGGGCTCATTTTCGAGGCACCTCATACTATCAAAGTGGGGTCAAATTTTGGGCAAATTTTTTTTCTGACCCGACCTTTAAGGGGGTGGTGGGGAGCGGAAAAGCAATAAAACTTTTCCAAACCGGTTTTAAATAATGTTTCGGTCAATTATCTACAACATATCCAAAATTCAGCTTCCTAGGATGATTTGGTGGGAGTAGAGGGGGGGAAAAACGATTTTCGCTGGATCTAACAGGCCCCCAGCCCCCCAGAATTAACGTAGAGGGTTGAAATTTGGTGTGTTGATAAAGTTCGTACCTAGGTTGTGCTTTTTGGAGGTTTTAATATTTTACCCCCACCCCCCTCATTTTTAAGCTTCAATTTCCTGCATTTTCGACGTTTTCGAAGTTTGTACCACTCGCACAGGTCACCCGAATAAACCTAGAGGGCTGAAATTTTGTATTCGGATTGAGTTAGTATCAAGGGGGTGCCTTTTGGGGGTCTCGACTTTTAACCCCTACCCCCACCATTTTTATACCCAAAAGAACATGATTTTTCTTGTTTTTTAACAGTTTCGTTCGGGTCAAAATCTCCCCAAATAAACCTAGAGGGCTGAAATTTGGTGTACAGGTTAAGCTAATAGCCAGACACTGTATTTTGGAGGTTTCAACTTTTAACCCTTACCCCCACGATTTTTACGCCAATATTTCCTTAATTTTTTTGCTTGTTTTCTAACACGTCTAGAGACTCCATAAGGAAACCTAGAGGACTGAAATTTTATACGTGTATTCAGTTAGTATCCAGCTAGTACCTTGTAGGGAGTCCGCATCACTTTTCCCCCCACTTCTCCCATTTTTACATCGGAATTGAATGCTATTGTTAAATGTGTTTTAAAAGCATTATGTTTATTCTAAATACAAGTAGGCGAATAGTAATTTTAAAAAATTTAAAAAAAAGTGAACTTACTTTTATGACAAATGAAATACATACATATTAAGTAATTTCAAAATGTTATTAAAGTCACTGTTTATTTATAAATTAGGAATTTTGGATTTTTAGTATTTATAAAATAGAAATTTTGGATTTTTTTGGAAAGAAAAAATATCTTTATAAAGGCCTTCCAGTTTACTATTGAAGGTCCTTTTTTAATATCTAAAACTAAAACATAAAGGCAATTAGCCGATAAACATGGGCAGGAATGTCCTCGTACGAATTGTGTTGGCTTTTTTTCTGCTACCAGTTTTCGGCACAAAATTGAAATTTACTGAGATACAGCCCTTAAATACTTAAAACCTTTTTTTAAAGCCTCGATCAGCCGAACACTCATCACCAGTTTTGAAACCAACAAAATGACAATTCGGTTGTAGACTTTCAATCACATTTCGCTTGTAGACATTCAATACCGAAGATGAAGGGGAAAATTCGACTACCGTGATGGGGCCCCGCTGCTCACGGCGTTTTTAACAAATGAAATACATACATATTAAGTAATTTGAAAATGTTATTAAAGTCACTGTTTATTTATTTATTTAATTATTATTTAGGAATTTTGGATTTTTATTATTTATAAAATAGAAATTTTGGATTTTTTTGGAAAGAAAAAATATCTTCATTAAAGCCTTCCAGTTTACTATTTAAGTTCCTTTTTTAATATTTAAAAATAAAACACAAAGGCAATTGGCGGATAAGCATGGATAGAAATGCCCTCGTACGAATTGTGTTGGCTTTTTCCCTGTTAACTTCTATCGGCACAAAATTGAAATTTACTGAGATTCAGCCCTTAAAATCTTTTTTTAAAGCCCCGATCAACCGGACACTCATTATCAGTTTTGAAACCACCAAAATTACAAATCGCTTGTGGACTTTCAATTATATTTCGCTTGTAGACACTCAATACCGAAGAAATAATTTTTTATTTTTTATTTTTTTTTGAAAGAAAAAATATCTTTATAAAGGCCTTCCAGTTTACTATTTAAGGTCCTTTTTTAATATTTAAAACTAAAACATAAAGGCAATTAGCGGATAAACATGGGCAGGAATGCCCTCGTACGAATTGTGTTGGTTTTTTTTCTGCTACTTGTTTTCGGCACAAAATTGAAATTTACTGAGATACAGCCCTTAAATACTTAAAACCTTTTTTTAAAGCCTCGATCAGCCGAACACTCATCACCAGTTTTGAAACCAACAAAATGACAATTCGGGTGTAGACTTTCAATCACATTTCGCTTGTAAACATTCAATACCGAAGATGAAGGGGAAAATTCGACTACCGTCATGGGGCCCCGCTGCTCACGGCGTTTTTTTTATTAATTACAAATACAATTTTTTTAATAGGGATAGCTAAAAACCCTGTCTATTTACTTTTTAAATAATATAGTTATCAATGAATCAGAAAATTCTTTGTTGAAATTAGTTGTGGTTTGCCGAAATGGCGTCTAATGGGGTAAAGTGGCCAGGATAATAATGGAACAAAGTGGCCAGTGTCTCCGATCGCTGCTCAAATTGAATTTAGAATATTTTAACATATTATATTAAATTCAGAACTTTTATTTAGTATTTTATATTTTATAAACAAAAGAATTGCCTGAAATTAATTTTTAGGGTTCCGAGAAACAATGTGAAAAAGAAACCCTTATGATAAGATTTCAATGTCCGTCCGTGGATATATAATAATTAATGATACATAGTTTGATTTTGTATACCAACATGTTTATTACTTCAAGATTTCTTTTGGGGTTAAAATGAGTCTCACTGGCCATTGAACCCAACATAGTAGGGTAAAGTGGTCATTTTTGCACATGTTGCGAAAAACAAAAATTGCAAAATTACCTTTCTAGATATTGTTAATATATTGATGGTTATTGGTTCTGCACTAAAGTAACTATATGCTAAATACTTATTAATCTGTATTTCTTTTTAAATAAATAAACTAGCCAACATTTTGTCTTATAGTGGCTACTATACCCCAGTCTTCCCTATTCAATATATTCAATAGTAGCCTTAGTTTCAGTTCCCCATAACTGTTGTGGTATAGAAAATGTAATTTGTGTGCAGTTCAGTATATCATAAACGAGGCTTAAAAATTAAAATTGATTAACAGAACCTCAGCTTCATTTTAAAGGACCCTTCTAATGATATCCTGCACGATAGGGAACGTGGAATTGTTTCTGGAGTTACTTACGAAAAACGAAAAATTTGTCCATTTTCCATCATTTGCATTGACGATTTAAACTTGAATTTTTGGAGGATATTTTGAAGTTTTTTCGGTGCATGTTAAGTTTACATATAAAACCGCAGGTACAGTGGCATACACAATTTTACACAGGGGCGTAACTACAATGGAGCAGGTGGAGCCATCGCGCCAGGGCTTATGACAAAAAAGGGCGTAACAGGAAAAAATACGGGCGCAACATTAAAAATGCAAGAGGTGGTAAAATACTTTATGGAAATCTTACATTGTTTTGAAGGAATAGTGTTTCTAGTGCTCAAAGTCAATTACGCACAGATAAGGAAATTCATAAATTCTTTTTTTGCTCGTCGGCAAATATTTGTTGGGAAAAATAGACTTTTTTTTGTTTAAATCGATCCAGGGCACACAACTGGCTTTACATTTATTGCATTTACGTAGAAAATTCAGAGTTTTAATACGTAATTAATTTCGTAAATTTTCATAATGATATGTTATCTCTAACATTTCACGTGGGAGAAAATTGATTTAAACATAAAAATTTTACTTCTGCTAGGTATATGAAATACCAACAAAAAAAAAAAAAAACATTATACACTTGTAACGTTATTGAATTCATAATAACTGGAGGGAGTACACTGCCCCCTTTCTTATGAAGAGGCAACTAAAAGCAAATTATGGTTTCTTTGCTTCTGTTAAACGTCCTCCAGAGAATAATTGCCAATGAATGAATATTTAAACTGCTCAAAAACCACCGATAGCATTATTATTGGTTTGAACACCACAAAATTTTGATAAAGTGAACGGAACAATCGGGGTTGGAGAGTGAGGATGTTCGTTGAAATAAATTTTACATTAATGTTTACGTTTGACTGTGTATGTACATAGGTATACATTGATTGTGGTTGTGGAGGTGGTTGACGAGGTGTCTCTTCCCCCCAACATTTTTTTGACGGCCACAGCCTGTTAAGATGCTTGACGTTTCTTCTGTAGGTATAACTTTTCTCAATACGCAACTTCAGACGGTAATTGTTTCTTGTTCTTTGTCTCTTATTTCATCATTATTAATTTTTGTTGTTTTATGTTTTCTTTTTTGCTGTTTTTCCCGTTTTTCTGTCCCGCTTTTGTTGGTGTTTGTTGGTGTTGTCTATAAATAAATACGTAAGGTGATGTACCAAAATAATAATTTTCTTTGATTTTCCTTTCATTTGTACTGTAGATTTTTCTTTTCTCTCGTTGTTAAATAACATGTTTCACTTGCATCAAACAGAATTCATTTTAATGTTTTTTTAAAAGGAAGGCGAGCGGTAACACATAATCTTCCGGTATATGTTAATTAAAAATCCAGAAATGTCAAATGTGTACTTTTTCTGACGTTTTTTCCTGTATAAAAGTACACACAATTCTACGTTATTCTGTGGGCAACGGAAGTGATAGTACATTAGATTATTATTTGATTTGTTAAAACGAAAATAATTGTTTTTGGACGAAACGAAATTCAAGTGTTTTGGGTACCTACCAATTTAATTACGCAACCTCATACCTCAGGGTTGGACAACGGTTTAATAACGTTCACTAATTAAAGTGTTAATTTATTGTATTCCGTATTTGAAATAATAAAACAAATATTTGTGCTATAGTGGGTGAGACGCTTGGCGGGTTACAAACAGATCCGATTTCCTATCTCGGCCGATCCAGCTTGATAATTTTTCTCTCACTATGTGAATTTTAATTAACACGAATTCTATTTAAAATTAAATAATTTGTTTTATATATTTCTGTAATGCTTAAGAAAGTGTCGATATTTAGGTATCTGAATAACATGATAAACCAAGTGGTCGGAAAACGTTATTTTTCACCAACGGTGGAAATGATTCGAGGATACAAGAATCATATTTAATATTAAAGAATTCCTTTCAAACATTCCTATACTGCTTAGAAAATGTCGATATTTATCTGAATTACATGGTAGACCAAGTGTTCGGAAAACGACATTTCATATTACATAACCTAATGTTATTCCAACTAACAGTGGAAATGATTCCAGGATACAGGAATTATATTTAAAATATAGAATTAAAGACTTGCTTTCAAACATTTCTGTACTGCTTAAGAAAATGTTGAAATCTATCTGAATTACATCATAGACCAATTAGTCCGAAAACGACATTTTAATGTATACGACCTATAGTGTTATTTTAGTTAATGGAGAAAATGACTCCAGATTAAAAGAATTCTAATTAAAATTAAAAAAAACTGCTTTTAAAAATTTCTGTAATGTTAAAGAATGTAAAAATTATAATGTTCTGTAAAAATTACATTAACCCGTGAGCGAAACGCAGGGCCGTAACTAGGCTGCGGCAGCCGGGGGCGTTGCTCCCCCCCCCCAAAAAGAATATAAGAAATTCAAAATTTCTAAATTTCCTCGCAAATTTTGAGGGCGGTATTCCTGTAAAATTAGGGCAGGACACGCGCAAACGACTGACAAACAAAAAAAAATCGCCGGTTTTTTTGTCGGGGGGCGTAATTTTAAGGGTGCTATTTCTGTTAAAATTGGGGCGGCAAACGACTGAGGAGCAAAAAAAAAGGTCGCCGCTTTTTTGCCAAGGGGTGGAATTTTTTGTTTTTACCCGGAGCGGCGTGCGGCCCCGACCGTACTTTCTGCCGCGGGGCCCCTGAGGACCTAGTTACGGCCCAGGCGAAACGTAAAATTTTGACCCGCGTCGTATGACATCATAAAGTTGTTCGCTCTTGATCTACAGGGTCTTATTATTTTATAGCTTCACAATTTCTATAATATATAGCATACCATCTGATATATATATTTTAATGTTTTAGTGTGTAAAGCTTGTGTTTATTTTTATTCTATGAACCATGTTACCAAGAAATGGCTAAAAATGCCGAAATTTATTACGCTTCATGTGGTTGCTAATAGCTATTAAGATAATTGCTTAAAAGGAGAGTATATAAGATAAGATTAGAGAGAAATCTTTTTTCTTTCAGTAATTTTTTTTTTCACAAGAGACGGGACGGAACAGGAAATGTTGATAATATAATCCAATTAAAAAGGACTGAATTTTTTTTTTTTTTTTTAGGTTAAATAGGGCTATATTTTTTAATATCTTTTTTGCTTTCGTACACATTTTCATATGCGCACATACACGTATATTATGATGAAGAGTGCAAAAAAGAATTTTTCTCCGAACATCATCAAAAATATTGCATGCGTCTTCGTTCGTTGGCCGACGTATAACCGGCTCGGCTCACTGACTGCGCACAGAAAGGAAATGAAATATATCAAAAGAAAAAAATCTGAATATTTCAATATATTATTCTTTCAAAATGAAATTATAAATTTTCTTGTTCGCTCTCCTACATATGTACCTACATATAATGTGGTAGAGGGTACTGTGGGATGAAAAACTCTTCGAAAAGATGAAACGAATATGTTTATTTAAGAATGGAATTTTTTTTAATTGCGTTATTATGAATCTCATTATAATAATACAGGATATGCATTAAATAAATTCAAGAAAATTACTTAAATACTAACTTTCTATTACATAGATTTCGGTAACTTCTGAATTTTTTGGGGCAAATTCCGGATAATTGTAGTGTAGATTTAGAGATATGGGTAATGACAATAAGTATTTTGAGTAATTTTGTAAAACTAAATTATGACATAATAAAAATCAAACGTAATCTCTTAATGTTTGGTAGTCACGGATGTACAAAACTCGCTATAAAAATTTGAATAAAGAAAGTTAACTCCTCATGGTCAAAAAGGTGTTTTTGTGACAGAACTTTTCGTTCCAAGTGACAGAATTTTTGATATTTACGTTCAGTAAAGATTGGAAAATTTTAATGGAAAAGTTAATAGTGAAATAACGTTTATAAATTGTGGAAATTTACCTACAAAAAATATAATCTATGTTTTGGCTTCAATGGACTATTTTCTTTGAGTATAGGTAAAGTCTTTGATTTATGCTGACAATGTGATTCAAAATTGGATTAGCATGATACGGTTCATAAAAACTGTAGTCTTGGTGGACATATGCCGGAAGTTATTTTCAAACAGTATAATCAAAACCATCAAAACCATATAACTATCAAAATTATGTGCAGCCAGCTAGTAATTTGTCATCTGATCTCCTGTGCGCTTATACTTTTGTTAATTACTTACTCTTTTGGGGTTTCTTCCCATTCTTTAACCGATTTTCATTTCTCATGTCACGATTCACATTATATTCTTACTTAAAACAGATTTTTAGTTCATGTCAAATTACATCAGAGGATGCCTTAATCAAGCGAAAACTAGTTTGTAAAACAATATTTTAATTTTTAAGTAAACATTTGGTAGATTTCACCATAGTTTTAAAAATATTCCTTTAGAACTTAGCCATTCAAGTTTAATTAGTTGGATTTTCTGTAGATCCACGAGAATTTGTTAATGACAACAATCTATTTTTGTAATTATTATTTTAAAAAATTAGCATTCATCTCTTTGAAAAGAATCTGCCTTAATTTTTTAATTCGCGGAAATTTACATAATCATAAGCGTAACATTTTTTGTTATTAAATTAACATTTTTCGAGAAAAACAATTTTTTATTTTCATCTGACATCATAACTAGTTAATTAAATTAAAAATGTATTTTTTTTTTATAAAGCGAATTCTGAGAAATCTTGGTAAGAAATTTTGTGAGTAAATTTTGTTTTACAATTCGAATTAGTATACTTACGTGGTCTATTTACAAGATAAAACTCCAAAAGTTCGTTCAGCCATTTTTACTATACAAGTTTCCTAAATTCTTTCAGGAAATGTAATTTAATTTTCATATGTAATTTTCCTGTTGTTTTAAAAATAAAAAAAGCCGTATCAAAAATCTTTAAGCAACTTTAAATATCGCAAGTTTCTAACATCAAAATTATATTTTTGAAGCTTTTCAAAAAAATTTGATATAAACCTTAGTGATGAAATCATCGCGTTTAATCTACAAAACTGAAATATATTAGATTCATTGGCGGACTTTGGATATTTTTGTACGAAATTTTTATTTTTCTTGTAAAAATAACCATGTTCCATAGCCAAGAAAGGGTATGACGGGATAAGAATGGCCGGTTGGCCCCCAGACGAGATCTTCAACGGCACTTTGGCTACTATAAGGGCAGCTGATAAGAAGTCTTGTGTGCAAGTTTTAGCCTCATATCTTGGGTAGTTTAGAAGTTATTTCTGATAATATGTATTAAGGCCATGATTTTTTAAACCTTTATATCTCGTAAACTATTACAGATATTGAGATAAACTAAAAACCATTGAGTAGGTCTAAGTTAGTACTATAATATGTATTTCTTTCAAATTTTTCCGTTAGTAAACAATCATAGAAAATTCGAGAAGAAAAATAGAAAAACATTTTTTAGTGGTTCCTTCAGAGTGACAATCACGAAAAAAGTCTCAGATATTGCACATTAGGTATAAATTCATTGATAATGAAAAGTCACCATTTTGAATTCATCCCATAATGACAATCAACTCCATCTATGAATTTAGCCTAGAACTTGACATAAACACTCACAATACCAAATAGCAGCTCTATCGGTCAAGAAATATGACCGTTATCCTACCAACAATTTTCCTTACATATTTATATATTGGCTTCACATGACCTTGAACACACTGTATATTTGGAAGTCATGATAGTTATATCAGTACATATCGTTAAAACATCACCAGGTTCTTAATTAATCTTGTGCGCATGGCATAAAAACATAACGGAATGATGAAATTCACCTTTCCGATGGTGGCTTCGATCGAGGTTTCTCCTTTTTGACACTGTTCCACCCCTTTGTTTTTAACGAAACTTGCAGTACTTAAACAGGACCTAATGTGCAATATTTGAGACTTTTTTCGTGATTGTCACTCTGAAGGAACCACTAAAAAAATGTTTTTCTATTTTTCTTCTCGAATTTTCTATGATTGTTTACTAACGGAAAAATTTGAAAGAAATAAATATTATAGTACTAACTTAGACCTACTCAATGGTTTTTAGTTTATCTCAATATCTGTAATAGTTTACGAGATATAAAGGTTTAAAAAATCATGGCCTTAATACATATTATCACAAATAACTTCTAAACTACCCAAGATATGAGGCTAAAACTTGCACACAAGACTTCTTATCAGCTGCCCTTATAGTAGCCAAAGCGCCGTTGAAAATCTCGTCTGGGGGCCAACCGGCCATTCTTATCCCGTCATACCCTTTGTTTCGTTTTGACTCATTTTCCGGATATGAATTTTCTGTTAGACTATACTGCTATTTTTAATTCATAAATTAGAAAGGGGATCGATCAAAATTCTCTCTTTGATCGATTGGTCGATATTGCAATCAACGCGTGAAATTACAATTGACAGAGGGGATCGAAAAAGTAGTCTAAATTTTTCCTGTTGGAAATCATTCCCGTTGAACAATGTATTTAAAATGAGATAGAAAATAATTCACTGGCTTCGTTTAAACTCTATACATATTGTTAGCAAAAAGAATGTAGGGGAGACCGAGGTAATAAGAGACAAAAAGATTGTCTAACTCTAAATTACAAATCTAATTATTATAAAAAAAATTTTACATACTTAGTAAATTAAATGAACCTATATGATTTTTTTTGTAATTATTAAAATAAAATTAAAGGTAAAAAAAATATTTTAATATTTCGAAAAATCCTTGTCTTGTATAACCCCTGCTGGGGTCATAAGAGACAACGTCTCTAGCTGCCCATATAAACTAATGTAAAATAAATTGAAGTAATAGCAGATATCTAAAGAAAATTCTGAATCAACCAAACCTTTTTACTTACAAATACTTACAGCCGTTCTCGAAATATCTTAGGTTAAAATAAAAGTTTCGGTACTTGGTTTCTGAAATTCGTTTGTATTAATATTTTATACCAGTTAATAAAAAATTTTTTTTTGTTATTTTGTACAATCTATATGGACCAAAGACAAGTGTGATACATGACAAAAAAATTTGAGATAGATACGAATTTTTTTTTAATTATTCAATTATTACTTTGTAAAAATTTAGACATAGGGTAATAATAGACAAGAGTGGAGTCCCGTTATGAAGAAGATTTTTCAAATTTTCAATAAATGTTTATAATTAGTCATGCTTTTCGTCAACAAATTGCATATCAAAAATATTCAAAAACTTTATAACAGAAAAAAAATGAAAATCGGTGAGAAGTCATGAACTTTAAACCTAATTCAAATGAAAAGTCTTTTTCAATTGACTAAAGAAGATTCAAAAACTATTACAATCTTGTCAACAAGTTATTGATGATAAAGTGAACATATTGAAGTTATAATTACCTATTTTTTAAAAATTCTGATCTTGAATTATTGGTGGTTTTTCGATCTTGTCTCTTATTACTCCTGTCTCTTACTACCCCAGTCTCCCCTAGTTTTTACTTTTTACGTCAAAAAAAGATCTCATTCTCGAGGAAACATGTATACTTAAATGAAATCACAATAGTTTATTATTAAAAAAACGAATAATTAACTTCACACTTGGTATATTGTTACAGAGGAAACCAAAAAGAAAAACATGCTGCTTTTTTGTCCCGAGAAAATATTGTATTTCTATGGGAAAATTCCTATGAAAAAATAACAGTTCTCAAGTATACTTATTAGCACGCTGATGAAGCCGTTGGTGAATAATCTTATAAAATGTGACTCCCTCCTAGGGCTGGATTCGCCCCTGAGTCAAATATTCTTATTAATATTCAAAATTTTGTTAACAAGATTTATTTAAGATTCATTTTGCTACAGAGAAACTGTACATAGTTGGTAAATTGCATTTGAAAACAGTCGATAATATATACACTTTTTTAGTTTTCCCGAAAATGTACAAAAATTTGGTAAATTTAAAATAAAGCACGCGTGCATTATGGTCTTCACAAGCGGAAAGTAAAAGTTTTTCAATGATTAATTAAAAAAAAAAGTTCATGGCCCCTCTTACAATAACCGGCACTTTTTATTAAAAACATTAAAAACAAACACGTTCAGGTAATCATAAATAAAGAATTAAAAATACAATAGCAAGAGTACCTACTGAACAACAGCCCATAAAGTACATTAGCCATCCACTTTGCATAATAATTAGGCCCCTTAAGTACATATCTACATATACCCTGTGACACACGTACTCGAAAAATGATTATTATAATCATGCGGAAAATTTCGTCGTCGGCCAACGTGTGAAAAACTTTATTTTCACCACCTTATCAACATCTACGTTGATATTATGTGTATGCAAGGCTTTCTTTCTACTATTGTTAAACCACTGACTAACACGTTTGTAAGTGCTCTTGTTTGTACGCGGCTATATACCTATAGTGAGTAAATATAGCTACGAGACCAAGAGCCGACATGCACTCCATTCGAAGAGTTTTTTTACCGTTTATAATCTTTGTATATAGACACTTTATGTATTCTTGAAACACAAGCTGATAACCTGATTTAATAAGTATGTCCATAAAGATCTGTCATTTATTAAAAATTTTCAAACACATTGACCTTTCGTTTAAAAGGGCTATTTTCAAAGAATTGCCCCAAGAATAGCCCGTTTCGAGGTCTGGAAAATTTCGATTAATTTGTGATCCAAGTGATATGATGAGATATTAATCACAAAAAAATTAGAGTTAAACGTAAAAACGGTTTCAAAGATAAAGTGGGTAAATAGATTTATTTAATGAAATCAGAATTTGTCTTAGAGTTTTGAGTTGCTTAATTACAATTTTACAAATATGTATTACAATATTTATTTAAAAATATTATAATTTAGTTGAACTGTATCCAAATTTTGTGACTATTCTGGACACTGTATAAACTTTATCAATTAAACTAATGCAATATTGTAGACAGATTTTTTGAAGAATGAATATAATAAAATGTTACTTCGGATCTACCATTAGTCGAGATCGATTTACCTCTTCAGTAATTTTTTCCATCATATTTCTATATCAAAAGTAGTAAGGTCACAGCAGTTCTGTATCGAAAGTAGTAAGGTTTCAGCGATTCGGTAACAAAAGTAGTAAGATCACAGCGGTTCTGTATCAAAATTCGTAAGGCTGCCTTTACACGATCAGTAATACTGTCAGTATTTACTGATAAAAATAATGAATCATTATTTTTATTACTTCAGTATTTTTATGATACCGTACACTATCATTATTTTCTTCAGTATTTTAAAACAAACTGTCAAATTTAATTTTTCGGAATTTTTAAATTAATCAAATTTTGGAATTGTTATTATTATGGAAGAAGCGTGTTTAGCTATAGTACTAGCGTTTGCAACTCAAAACAAGAAAACAAAGAAAAAAAACGTTATGTTCGATCCGATCTGTTCGATTTTGTTTTTCTAGCTAGCCATACATATACGCATGTATACATATACAATGTACATACCACAGAATAATGTACATACGGTACATTTCGTACATATTGTACATACTAATCAATAATAATATGGATAATATGTACAAGCCTACTTTTCCATGATGTACATATACGATCTACAATCGATTTGTATTTATCTCGGCTGGTACCGCTGGTACATATCGTACAGATACCTACGAGAAATATATTTTAACGGTTTTAACTGTCATTAATGTCACTGTCCCCTCCACGTTTTAGTACTGAAGTGAATACTGATGGAATTATAAGCCATTCTTCAATACTTTCATCATTATTTCAGTATCGTCAATACACGATCAATAAAAATGTCAGTATTTTGAAATACTGACAGTATTACTGATCGTGTAAAGGCAGCCTATGGTCGCAATAGTAGGGGAGCTAGGGGCTTGTTGTAACAGAGGTAAGTAGTAACACGCAATTTTTAGTGGGAATCTGAACATTTTAAACCTATATTCTTTGTTCAATTTAATGCTTATACCATGGGGCATCACGCCATCATAGCCAGTATTTCGCCCGATGACTCAGTAAGTGGCGGTATACACGTGCTTCATTTTGGTTGGGTAACGTAAAATATTGCTTTTATAAAATTTGGTTCCTAGAGTTTATTATCGAATAATCTAAAAATTTTAGTTTAGCATATAGTTTCAAAATGTACTTAGTTTTAATATTCTTTAAAAATTTCACGTTTAGAAACATGATTTCATGAAAATTTTGTTAAATGTAGAAAACTATGTAACGGGGTTTATTGTAACAATATGTTGGGGCAAATTGTAACATGATATTTATTGTTACTCCGATGAAGGCTGAATTCATTCATTATAATATAACGTCTTTTTTCGGAGGCTGATTATTTTTTTAGATAATTATAAAGTTTTTTAAGTAAATTAATTTTACTCAAAGTGCCAGGTTGATTATAAATATAGTTTATCTAACTAAAAAATGTTATTGTTGATGTTTTGGTAGAATAATTTTTCAATTTCGCTGTTGATAAATATTAATAATGTAAATCTTATGTTAGTTTGGAACATGACAAATTAAAGCTCAAATACCTACCAAAAATGACTTTACTTCTATTGTTACTACCTACCCCATGGCTGCTACATCTAGCTCCAAACAGGGGGCAAATTGTACCAACGCACTTTTTCTAAGAAAATGGCTTCCGTGAAGCACATATTAATAATTTTGATTATATTTCTTTTGGATATGATAGCAGAGTAGTTAAACTATCGATAAATACTTTTTTAATGCTAAAATGCCTAACAGATATTAAATTAGATAAATTTTTCTGAAAATTGTTACAACAAGCCCCTCTCTCCCCTACACCGAAAGTATTAAAGTAATAATACAGCATTCTCAAACATAACAGTACTAATATATGATACAAAGAAGTCTTTTAAATTTTGGAATTTAATTGTTTTTCAATTTTAAAGTTTCGGACTTTAAAAAGAAAAACGAAACTTTTATAACTTTTGTATCTACCCGTTTGTCTGTTACAGATGCTTTTTCCAAAAACTATGTAACGTTCTCATGATAATATTAACTCCTGATAACGCCCATATATATCGCCAGTCAATGATTAGAAAAAATGCTACTTTAGATTAAAATGGGGGGAGGGTGTTCAGTTTTGTTCGAAAAAAAGTCTGAGTTAATATATCTCGTGAGGAATAGGCGGGATTTCAAGAAAAATTTTGTTGGGGGGGGGGGGAGGATAAGAAATACATTTAATATAAAAACCACCTCGAGAGATTCTTAGAATAGCAAACCAGTTCAGGTCGACAAAAGCTTGACTTAATTTCTGTATCTTTACCCCTTTACTTTTGCCATATCATTTTAATAAAGTGTGCTCAAGTTTTTAATTTTTTATTTGCACGAATATTGGGGGGAGCAGTTGGTCTCCCTTGCCCTCTTGAATTCCGTCTATGGTGTGAGGTATCCTTTAAAAGAGATATGTAAAGATTATAAAAATATACGTTTGTTTTTTTATAATTTCTGGCCCAATGATCGTACTTATAATCTCAAAATTTACTACAAACGACTGCTCCCCTCCGATCTTTTTTTCTTTTTCTCATAGGCTTCTAAAACTAAAATTTTTATATGATTAACAGATATTGAGTCATAGATTACACAAAAACTATAGTGTTGTAATAGTTTAATATGTGTAAATACCTGCTGTATTGACTCCTATTACTATTGAACTTACACAAGAAAAATGTTCAAGTTATTTGAAATGAATTCTACAGAACACTTAATAGAACATAATATTTTTTTATGTAGTTTTCTTTGAATAAAATGCATGCTGTCCCTTAGTCTATTCAAAAGAAGAAAAAAATACTCACACAAACGTAGACAAGATGAACGATGTAGAAAATGAAAGGAGGATATAATGAATTTTGATGTTAATGCGTGAGAAACAATGCCTACTTATCAACTTCTCTTTTTATTCAAAGTGGTAGAACCGAAATTCATGGTGTTATCAAAGAGTGGAGTGGTGGGAACCTTTTTTAATTCCTTTTTTATGTGATATTTATTATTGATACGGTACAGTTATAAAAGGTATATTAGAAAAGTACGCCAGTAAAGTCTTTGAAAATTAATGAAACTCCAATATTAACAATATTTTTAATTATGTATTTTTTTGTGAAATTAATTAATTTTTTCTTTTTTCGAAAAATAATGAGAAACAAAAAAGATTTATTTACAAAATTAATTAAATGTGCCTATCTAATTGTAAGTGAATAGGTGGGGTAAGTACAAAAATATTGAAATTGCAAACTTGTTGGCGTCTGTTTAAAAAATAATCCAAAACAATTTAAATAAATACTAAGAAGGCGTATTAATCAGAATATTACTGTTAGTACAGTAACTGAAGCATTTGGCTACCAACTTTTTGGGATGGGTTGGATTGGCTTGAAATTGGAACTGTAGCTAGGGAGTAGCCCAAGAAACAAAAGTTATATAATGCCGATGTGCGCTTTCACCCTAGAGGTGAAAGCCACCCCTTCCGGGGGTTGGAAATTTTTTTATGAAAAATAACCTCACCATTCAATAGAGGGACTTTTAAGCAAAAAATTTTCTATTAGAATTTTTTATACAATCAATACTTTTCGAAATATTGGCGCCTAAATGTGGTCGTTTTTAGCCCAACACACAAATATTAAGTAATTTAAGAATGTTATTAAAGTCACTGTTTATTTATAAAGTAGGAATTTTGGATTTTTATTATTATTTATAAAATGGAAATTTTAGATTTTTTTGGAAAGAAAAAATATCTTCATAAAGGCCTTCCAGTTTACTATGTATTTAAGTTCATTTGTTAATATTTAAAAATAAAACACAAAGGCAATTGGCATGAGTAGGAATGCCCTCGTACGAATTGTGTTGGCTTTTTGCCTGCTAACTGCTATCGGCACAAAATTGCAATTTACTGAGATTCAGCCCTTAACAACTTAAAACCTTTTTTTAAAGCCCCCATCAACTGGACACTCATCATTAGTTTTGAAACCACCAAAATGACAAATCGCTTGTAGACTTTCGATTACATTTCGCTTGTAGACATTCAATACCGAAGATGAAAGGAAAAATTCGACTTCCGTAATGGGGCCCCGCTGCTCACGGCGTTTTTTTTCTCTTTCAGTGACTCTACTATCTGTCTTTGAACCTACACAATCTATTAACCGGAGCCTGTAGGCGAAAAAGTAGCAGAATTTTGTAATCACATTTACCAAGCAAATTCACGCGGATTTAATAAATTGAGCAATGGAGTTGGGTGACAAATGGACGGATCGGTAGTCAATTAAATGGAGATAACATGAAATTGCACTGATTAGCCTTGTACATGGATATTTCGACATATTAACGTTTCATCCACAATTACATTATATGTATACCCAAACAATCTGAACAACTACCGAACAATTGACTTGTTCCTCGGGCCATTGACCATTTGTTATCGAAATTTAAATAGATATGTCGGTAGGAAATTTGTTTTACGTAAAGTATCAACTATTACAATTACTATATATATATATATATATATATATATATATATATATATATATATATATGTATATATATATATATATATATATATATATATATATATATATATATATATATTACTATTACAATTACAAAATTTGTAATTTGATAACAAAGTAACAAATAGTAACTTTTGACTTTTGACACACAATACACACGCACTAAATTTTAGTTAGTTACTAATTATAAAATTTAAAGTGAAATCTGATAATTTTCAGTTTCTATTTAAGGGGGTATTCTAGTGTAGACGCTTGATTTTACGGACGTAATAAAAAAAAAAAAAAAAAAAAACAGTAAACATTTTTGGGATCCATTTTTTTGACAGTTTTTTATTGATATTTGAAAAGTATACAAATCTATAAAAATCTAAATTAAATTCAAAATTTAAATCGGTACAGGCCGGCAAAGTGGAGACTCAAAAAAAAAGGTATCTCCTGGTTGACGTGATTCCAACCCTTCTGCTGATCCGAAACATAAAATTTTAGTTAATTCTTTATAAACAAGGATGTAGAAATAGTTGGACGTAGCCGATTTGAAAAAATAAATTTTTTCACAAAATGGCGTTCATTTAAAAAAAATCATTTTTTCACTTCCTCTATTTCAACTTTGGAAATTTTTTAAAAATAGTAAAAAAAAATTACAAAAACCCCAATGTCGATCACTAAGAAGATACAAGGTACACAGGGTAAAAGTAATCATAACTCCGAAAATAAGTCGAATTTCCATAAATCCTTTTAGACGCTTATTCTTAAAGGTCTAAGCTTTAAAAATATGAAAAAATCTATTTTTTCGAATTTCTATAGACTAGAATACCCCCTTAAGAATTTTTCTTATTACAAAAATTTTGTATTTAAGCCATTGTGTGTTAAGCAGAGCCGGTCGGATCAAAAGCAGGGCCCGGTGTAAAGTTGACTTGCGGAGCCTTCAAACAAATTTCGTGCAATAACATAACAATTTATTACCTTTGTTACTTTTACATTACACAAATTCGTATAGTAAGAAGAGGTAGAACGAACAACATAAAAACCATTTCGAAATTTTTAACGTATGGTAGGTTCTTATGGGACCGCGATTGTTAAACGAAGTTATCGGTATTTTATTTTTTCCACATACAGAAATTCCTTGTATTAAAAATGTTAAACTGAAAAAAAAAACTCTATAAACAAAATACTCCCGTTTTATAAGGTTACAAATGAAAAGAATAATCCTATGTTAATATGTGATGCGAGGCAAATTTCCAGTCGCAGTGATCTGAAAAAAAAATACGCTACCAATGGATTGTGGCACACAGCTTCTTTGTACCTGTTTCAGACTTTTATCTAATCTTTAAAGTGATTTTGTCCTTACACAGCATCTTATCTTAAAATTTGTATCTTGTATCTGTAAATTTTGTAACAAGGATATAGAGTGAACTGCTTCTTCTAATCGCCTATATAATTATGAAAATTAAAAAGGAACTGACTGTATAGCTTTTTTAATGGCAAATCAATTTGCAGAGAAAATTAAAGAAACTAATTGAGATTATTTGAGTATTAGGTTAGAACCAGAATCGATAACCAGATTTGTCTATTTACCCTAAAATAACTTGTGTCAGAAAATTGGCTTTGAAATGATGTAAATACAAAATATATTTGATATAAATTAAATGCATATTAAGGTACCATCACAGTGTGATAGGCCGAAATATAGTCAATCTTTGCGATTTTTTTCGGATGGATAGGTTGGGGGAATGGGGATGAATTTCTTTTACGATTAATACCACTATTTAACAATACAAAAATATTTTTTTTTTATTTATTTTTATTTATTTTTTATAATTATTATAATTTTTTGAAAAAAGTGTCTAAAACAAGGACAGAAACCGGTACTTGACGCGAAAGTAAAATTTATCATTCTGTTTTCTGGTTACTATAATTACAAAAAATAACACGTCATAAAAGTTTACTTACCTTCCTAGGAACGTAAGTAATCTTTTATCGTTAATATTAGTAGATTCATTTTCCTATAGAAGTAGTTTTTCATTGACACCTACTATTCATTATTATTAAAATTGCATTTTAAATGATTTTCATTATTTTCTTGTTTCTTTTTTTTCAATTTAATTTTTCGTTTGAAGTAGTAACTCACTCATATATTCGACTCGTATAATTTATACTCGAAAAGTAAATCACACATGTATGTGATGCTACCGCGAACAAGCATTGGCCGGTTACACGGGTAATACAATCTTAGTAGTGGTTTGATGAGTCCCAATGTAGTTTCGAGAAAAAAGTGTCGAAAGTTGTAATAACAAATTTTTCATAAAGAATACAATAATATTATGGACAAATATTTTCACAAAAATACATACTTTTAGGCTTTTGATACAATGATTCCTAACAGAGAAATTCATAATCGCAAAAATGTTTTTAATCTTTTTTGAAAATCAGTTTTGCCATCTACATTTTACTTTCTATGTGTATGTATAATAGCTGAGAACAGATGTACATATTTTTAACTCTTTCAATACCAGCGTTATTCTTGAATATTGAAGTTAAATTACACAATACATAGAAAATATAAAATCGACTTCTCCCTTTTAGCTCGGGCGTTTTTGGCAACAACATAGATGCTAGTTTCATATTCTACCGGTAGAGAGCGTTCTTTTAGTGGGAGGGTTAGACTCTAAAGACCCAATGTTGTACCTGAACCACAATTTTTAATTAATTACTTAATTATAAAATCCAAAAATTATTTTTCAAATATCGTTTTCACAATTTGGGACTGAAAGGGTTAGCAAAACAACAAAAATTTATAGGCTTCCAGTTCAAAATATTATACACCGCAACTCTTCTAAGGAAAAATCAATGTACACCGTTCTCTAATACTTGGACTCATCAGCTACACCTGCTTCATACAGTAATCCGACGGCTTCTTCATAGACATCATTTTCGTAGGACGCTCACACGACCAATTCAATCTATTCTATTTGTTATAACTCCATAAGCAATTTGAATTTCGGCCTACAATGTTCACAATTATACTCTCAATATATTTTACTTTCAAAATATGTAAAAAAATTACTCGAAAATGTTAAATCGTCACTTAGAATTTGGTATCCCAGTTTCGAAACAATAGTTATATTGTACGTCAAAATAATCTAACACCCTAAAATTTACAGTTCAAATCTTACAAGGAAAGGGCAAGAAGTCGAAAATTCAAAAAATTCTGAAACTTTGTCAGTATGTAAAGAGTGGCTACCTAATAACATAAAAAATATCAGTTGCTGCTAAAAAACGTTTTTAAGGGGTGAAACATCCCTTCAAAGTTGGAACTCGAAAATTTAAAAATCGATGAAATTTTGTTTATAGGTACCTTAAAAAGTTCTAGTAACAAATATAACATTATTTTTTGCATCTACAAATTTTTAGGGGTTAAAACCACCCCTTCATATATGTACTTAAAAATTTATAAATTGATATTTTGTTTATATATACTGTATAGGGCTCTAGTAATAAATATAACATTATTTTTTACATCCACAAATTTTCAAGGGTTGAAATCATCAGTTTATAAATTTTTAAGCACACATATGAAGGGGTGGTTTCAAAATTTGTAGATGCAAAAAATAATGTTATATTTATTATTAGAGCTCTGTATAGTATATATAAACAAATTATCAATTTTTAAATTTTTAAGTACACAGTTGAGGGGTGGTTTCAACCCTTAAAAATGTGTAAATGCAAAAAATAATGTTATATTTGTTACTAGAACTTTTAAGGTACCTATAAACAAAATTTCATCGATTTTTAAATTTTTGAGTTCCAACTTTAAGGGGATGTTTCACCCCTTAAAAACGTTTTTTAGCAGCAACTGATATTTTTTATGTCATTAGGTAGCCACTCTCTACATACTGACAAACTATCAGATTTTTTTGAATTTTCGACTTCTTATGCCCTTTCCTTGTTAGTTACTTTCGAAGTAACAAAAAACTAATTTATTATTCTCTCATATCCAAAAGTTTATTTCTATTCCACTTGAAATTTAATGAAAAATTCACGCAGCAGACACAAGTTGTTCTTAAGACAAGTGTTTTACTTATTACCACGTAATATTACTTCCTCAAATTTTACTTTTAATTCATTTATTTTATGAAATTAATTTTTTGTTTGCAAAAACCGAATTTATTATTAAAGATTAATTAATGTAATAATATGCTTTCTCGTTTTTGTTTTCGCCCGGCAAAAGTTTCCGCGGAACATTTTAAAGTTTTTCAAGTAATCTCCTTTGTAATTAGTCCGTATTGTTGTTTAACTTAACTTTTCCATACCGCGCACACCTCATGGTACCTACTAAGTGTTTGCAAAAAAAAGTTTTTTGTGTGCGCTGGAAACTTTTTATCATTTGCAGTTATCATTCCCTCGTAGACTTATATACGAATACGAATATATAATATCAAAATATTTTTTACATAGTTGAAACTGAGAAAAGTATGCGAAAATTGTTTGTAGGTATGTATGTAATGTAGATACGTGAAAATGGAATATTGGAAAATATTTCTACCCACTTGTGTTTATCTTTCATTTTCCGCATTTTCATAAATTGTAATCAACTTCATTTGTTGGTTAATTTAATGATGAAATATTAATCGTCTTGAAGAAAATGTATCATCAGATCAAATAAGACAGAAAATAAGTTTGTAATTTTACACGTACCTACGCAATTTTAAGACAATATTAAATAAAGTAGTATACGGTGGATTTTCATTGGAAAGAAACAGAATTTATTTTTGAAAACTTTTTTACAAGTATGTTATTTTGTTAATTATTATTAAAACATAAATTAATGTTTAATTACAAAGTCGTATCACGATAGAGATAGATAAGTCCGAGACTACTAAAGTGGCGAAGACATTGTGATATTTATTTTTTATAATTATTATAATTTTTTGAAAAAAGTGTCTTTAAAAAAGGGCGCAAATCTGTAGGTAAGCCGCTATGTACATATGGGAGTTTTTCTTCTTGAAATTTAAAGAAATGGCGGCGGTTTTTATAAAAAGTACAAAATTTTTTATAGTTTTTCATGTGGAAACATAGGATGATTTCAAAAAAAAAAAAGCTCCCATAGGTGCATAACGGCTTACCTACAGATAGATAATATATTTGATTTTTCTTTGTCGGATGAAAACTGCGGCCGCAATCAAACTACTACTGAGATTGTGTTACCCATGTAACCGGTCAATACTTGTTCGCGGTAGCATCACATACATGTGTGATTTACTTTTCGAGTATAAATTATACGAGTCGAATATATGAGTGAGTTACTGTTTCAAACGAAATTATAAATTTAAAAAAAAAAAGAATCAAGAAAATAATGAAAATCATTAAAAATGAAATTTTAATAAAAATGAATAGTAGGTGTTTATGAAAAACTACTTCTATAGGAAAATGGATTTACTAATATTAACGACAAACGATCACTTACGTTCCTTTTATGACCTGTTATTTTTTGTAACTGTAGTAACCAGAACATAGAATGATAAATGTTACTTTCTTGTCAAGTTACTTACTATCTAAACGCCAATTTACGACTCAAAAGGTTGAAAGATTCATTTTTTTTAAATTTTTTTATTCTATAGGGGAGACTGGGGTAAAGTGGCCACTATAAGACAAAATGTTGTTTAGCTTATTTGTTTGAAAAGAAATACAGATTAATAAGTATTTAGCATATAGTTGCTTTAGTGCAGAGTCAATAACCATTTATATATCAACAATATCTTGAAAGGTATTTTTGCAATTTTTGTTTTTCGCAACATGTACAAAGTGATCACTTTACCTCACTATGTTGGGTAAAGTGGCCAGGGGTACTCATTTTAACGCAAAAATAAATCTTGAAGTAATAAACAGGTTTATATACAAAATCAAACTATGTTTGAATCATTAATTATTATATGTCAACGGGCGGACGGACGGACGGACATTGAAGTCTCATCAGAAGAAAGGACATTGAAGTCTCATCTTTTCTTATAAGAAAATCCTTTCACAGCAAATATGATTTAAAAAATTCTTTTGAGTTTGTAAACAAAATTAACAATTTCAAATTGCCAACAGGTTATAAACTTGCTTCCCTTGACGTAGAAGCACTTTTTACAAATTGTCCAATGGACATTTTTCTTGATCAGGTGAGGATAAATTGGGACAACATTAAAAAAAACACTGACTTAGACTATGACACTTTTATTGAGGGTTTACAATTAATTTTGAATAATAGTTTTTTCACCACAAAATTCCATACTAGTTTTTTCCAGCAAACATCTGGTTTTCCAATGGGGGCCTCCCTTTCTGTAACAGCCTGCAATATCGTCATGGATCATCTAGTTGATACCGTTTTAGACAGGTTAGACTGCACTGTCCCCTTTTTCTTTAAATATGTCGACGATATTTTTACAGCCATTCCCTTTGATTTTGTGGACCATGTACTTCATAATTTTAACAATTTTCACCATAACCTAAAATTTACAATAGAATTAGAAAACAATAATCAACTAACATTTCTCGATACACTTATTTTCAAAAAACAAAATCTTCTTTCTTCAATGTGGTATAGAAAGCCTTATGTTTCCTCCCGTATCCTAAATTATCACTCAGTTCACACTTCACAATTAAAATACAACGTAGCTTCAAATTTGATAAATAGATCCCTCAGATTGAGTCACCATCTTCACCGTCCCCGTGCGCTGAAAAATGCTCAACATATTTTAACGCTTAATAACTACCCCAGAAAATTAATATTGAATATTACCAAAAAATTGACTCATAGACTTTTCAATAATTGTTCCGAAAACTCCTTTAAGCAGAACACGCTCAACAAACATTATTTTTCTATTCCTTTTACCGGACAGCACTCTGAAAATATTAAAAAAATCTTGAAACCTTTTAGTCTCCACCCAGCTTTCCAATATTCACACAAACCTAAAAAATTTTTATTCAAATTTAAAACCCTCAACCTCCACAAGCAACCGTCAAAATGTGGTTTATATGATCCGTTGTCGGGATTGTGATGCGGCCTATGTGGGTAACACCAAACAAAAACTATCGCACAGACTTGATCAGCATCGTCGGAATGTTCAACGTGGCGACACTAGCTCCGGCCTAGCACAACATTCATGGCACAACAACCATCGTTTTGATTTTGAAAACCCCACAGTAATACAAACAGAAGCACATTCTAGAAAAAGATTCTTTCTAGAACATTGCTGGATATGTTCCATACATCCCAACGCCAACCTTGCCACGGACTCGTCTGAACTTGACAGCCAATACAGTCACACCTTCAACAAATTCGCGCCCAATACTTTGCCGAAACATATATAAACCGCCAACTTTTTTCGCACGTTGTCATTTTGTTTGCCAACACTGTAACTTAATTTTATATTTTTTTAAAAAATTAATTCACAATGTAATTATCGAACAAATAATTTTTTCTTTTATACAACAATGTTTTTAAGTTTTTAATTTTAAATTTTAATTTCATAAAAACGCCGTGAGCAGCGGGGCCCCATCACGGTAGTCGAATTTTCCCCTTCATCTTCGGTATTGAATGTCTACAAGCGAAATGTGATTGAAAGTCTACAACCGAATTGTCATTTTGTTGGTTTCAAAACTGGTGATGAGTGTTCGGCTGATCGAGGCTTTAAAAAAAGGTTTTAAGTATTTAAGGGCTGTATCTCAGTAAATTTCAATTTTGTGCCGAAAACAGGTAGCAGAAAAAAAGCCAACACAATTCGTACGAGGACATTCCTGCCCATGTTTATCCGCTAATTGCCTTTATGTTTTAGTTTTAAAAATTAAAAAAGGACCTTAAATAGTAAACTGGAAGGCCTTTATAAAGATATTTTTTCTTTCCAAAAAAATCCAAAATTTCTATTTTATAAATACTAAAAATCCAAAATTCCTAATTTATAAATAAACAGTGACTTTAATAACATTTTTAAATTACTTAATATGTATGTATTTCATTTGTCATAAAAGTAAGTTCACTTTTTTTAAAATTTTTTAAAATTACTATTCGCCTACTTGTATTTAGAATAAACATAATGCTTTTAAAACACATTTAACAATAGCATTCAATTCCGATGTAAAAATGGGAGAAGTGGGGGGAAAAGTGATGCGGACTCCCTACAAGGTACTAGCTGGATACTAACTGAATACACGTACAAAATTTCAACCCTCTAGGTTTCCTTATGGAGTCTCTAGACATGTTAGAAAACAAGCAAAAAAATTAAGGAAATATTGGCGTAAAAATCGTGGGGGTAAGGGTTAAAAGTTGAAACCTCCAAAAAACAGTGTCTGGCTATCAGCTTAACCTGTACACCAAATTTCAGCCCTCTAGGTTTATTTGGGGAGATTTTGACCCGAACGAAACTGTTAAAAAACAAGAAAAATCATGTTCTTTTGGGTATAAAAATGGTGGGGGTAGGGGTTAAAAGTCGAGACCCCCAAAAGGCACCCCCTTGATACTAACTCAATCCGAATACAAAATTTCAGCCCTCTAGGTTTATTCGGGTGACCTGTGCGAGTGGTACAAACTTCGAAAACGTCGAAAATGCATGAAATTGTAGCTTAAAAATGAGGGGGGTGGGGGTAAAATATTAAAACCTCCAAAAAGCACAACCTAGGTACGAACTTTATCAACACACCAAATTTCAACCCTCTACGTTAATTCTGGGGGGCTGGGGGCCTGTTAGATCCAGCGAAAATCGTTTTTCCCCCCTCTACTCCCACCATATCATCCTAGGAAACTGAATTTTGGATATGTTGTAGATAATTGACCGAAACATTATTTAAAACCGGTTTGGAAAAGTTTTATTGCTTTTCCGCCCCCACCACCCCCTTAAAGGTCGGGTCCGAAAAAAAATTTGCCCAAAATTTGACCCCGCTTTGATAGTATTGTTGTGCATCGGAATAAGCCCCACTTACCAAATTTCATCTCTTAACTTCCATAGGGGGGCCCTACACATATTAAAAGGTTGCGGGAAAATATATATATATATATATAGTTATGGAATGACCACATCCGCCAAATAAGCTACATCAGCGTCTTCACACAGTCGCCTATACGTTTCATAGAATTTAGTGTCATAGGGCAATTATAACAAACTTATGAACATTAACATATCATATTATAATATTATTCATATCATCATTTTATTTTATTATCTAAAATTGTAATTATACACAACATGTAATATGTATTAATTCTTTATGCTTAATAATCATTATAAAACATATATAAACGATTAAAACAAAAGACACATTTAACTTCCGATTTAGCAGTTAAGCTAGGCGTAATCTCTGTTCGGGCATTATTCATTTCTTTGTAATATTTTATTGTATCAAAAATTAATAAAAATTGTGAAAGTTAATTAAAATAAATTTTTAAAAACTAATTTTAATTGTTGTAAAACATAACTGGCGCAGTCGTTCGGATTGTTGTTACATTGTTGTCGGTTAATTAGTGTATTGTGAGTTAAAAGACTGACGGATCATCAGGACAGTGACTCAACCTTAACGGCTCATTAAGGAAAGTGGTACACAGTCATCGACCAGCAGTGCGTGGATTCCAATCCTTTAAACAGCAACGAAACCTATCTACTACAAGGAAATGAAAGTAATCTGGAGCATTCTGTGAGTAAAGTGATTACACATTTTTTCGCTATTTCATATTTGTTCCTTTCTGCTTATATATGTCCAAATTTTTACGCCTCAAATTAAAAACACCATCATTTAAACCATATCCTAGATCGGACGTTCCTCAGTTGGACGCTGTATACGTAATAACTGAGTCAGGTGCGATTGTATCAGAGAATACGATACAGAGCAACTCTTTAGATTTAGATAATATTAGTAATCAATCAAATAATAACCTTATTACTGAATCAAATCAATTACCAAATACTTCTATTAGCTTAAACACCTTTTCAAATACAAAAATAGACATGACTTCACAAGAAATAACCGGTTTTTCACAAATATTAGAAGCCTTCAAAATACCGGACCCAATCAAAAATCTTCCGGAATTTAACGGTAACCCAAGAACGTTACATGATTTCATAGAGAACGTGGAGGAAATTATGAGTTGCGTTACAATCGATTGGACGCAAGGTTATGGCAAAATGTGGATACGTGCTATCCGCAACAAAATTGTTGGTGATGCAAACGAAGTACTGAATATGTACGGTACACCAACCGATTGGAATATTATTAAATCAAATTTAATATCTCATTACGCTGACAAACGTAATGAAACAACATTAATTCGTGATTTACACAATTTAAGACAAACTCCAAATCAAAAGATGGAGGAATTCTATGCGCAAATCATAGAAATTCTTTCCTCTCTGGTTAACTTCACTAAGTTAAATGAATCAAATCAATCAGCTATATCATCTAAATTATCGCTTTTTAAAAATTTAGCAAAAGATGTCTTTCTTGCCGGACTTCGTGAACCAATAGGCTCCGTAGTAAGAGCTAGAAATCCGGATACTATTCAAAATGCATTTGAATATGCAGTTAGAGAACAAAACATACATTATCATCAACGCTCATACATACAACCTCAAACAAACATTAAATTAACACAAAATAGACCTCTTAGGAATATACCGTCTACACCGCAATTTATTCAAAGACCACCCATTACATATAATCCTTATTACACACAACAAACACAACAATTTAGACCATTTCAAACACAACAAACACAACAATTTAGACCATTTCAAACACAACAAAACACTAGGCAATTTCCAAAACCAACACCCATGGAAATTGGTAGTAATAGGATCAGCATAAGAAATAATAATATTCCTCAGTCACGTACAAATCCTCCACAACAACCAAAACCAAATTTTTTCCAAACTCAAAGTAAACCAACCTTTACAAGCAAAGAGCTTCACAATGCAGAAGCACAAAACTATTCATCACTCGATGAATACGTCGAATATGTTGATACTAACAACGAAAACGAACAATATTCGGAATACGATCAGTCAAATGATCATATGACACCTCAGGCTGAAATTGACGATCAAAATTTTCAGTACAATTGGGACCACAGTACGGATACATAGAAACGAATCTACTGGAATCAACCTTGCCCTATATTCACATAGACAACGGAAACGGACAAGCTTTAAAATTTCTAATTGATACAGGTTCCTCCCACTCCTTTATAAATCCTGAACACATACATCCCAACGCAACAGAAACCATAAATCCCGTATCTATTAAAGCATTATTAGGGACCCACACGGTTACAAAAATGGTACTTTTACCCACATTTGACGAATTTAATCAAAACGGCACTATCGAATTCTTATTGCTTAAATTTCATGCCTATTTCGACGGACTCATAGGACTGGACGCACTAAATCAGTTAGGAGCTCAAATTGATATTCCCAACAAACAGTTAATTACACCCTTTGCTAGAAATAAATTACTTTTTAAACCAAACATAACAAGTGGGATTCACACAATAAATTCTAATTGTAAACAAATAATCAGATTACCTATAGACGTACAATCAGGAGATGTCTACGTCACAGAAACTAGAATTCAAAATAAATTTTTAATCCCTTCAGGTGTATACAGAGCAAATGATTGGCACATATTTGCACCGGTAATCAATTTGACTAATAGTAACCAAAAGTTTTTAATTGAACAACCATTAAAAGTCGAAATTCTAAATCATGATTTTATTGATTGCAATTTTAACCAAATCGTTTCGAATAACGATAATATTCAACCTCCTATAGAAAATCTAATTAGGACAGAACATTTAAACACTGAAGAGAAAAAGGCAATTTTCAAAATTTGTCGTAAATACGAAGATATATTTTATAAAGACGGACAGGACTTAACTTTTACAAACAAAATTAAGCACGAAATTAAAACGACTGACGATTTACCTATTTACACAAAATCTTATCGATACCCGTATATTCATAGGGACGAAGTAAAAACTCAAATAGACAAAATGTTACAGCAGGGAATAATTAGACCTAGTTACTCGCCCTGGAGTAGTCCCATTTGGATTGTTCCAAAGAAGCAGGACGCGAGCGGGAAACAGAAATGGAGATTAGTAGTGGACTACCGAAAATTAAATGACAAAACGATAGGAGACAAATACCCCATTCCCAACATTACAGACATACTAGACAAATTAGGAAAGTGCATGTACTTCACCACTTTAGATTTAGCATCTGGTTTTCATCAGATTGAAGTACATCCGCGCGATATAGAAAAAACTGCCTTCACAGTAGACCATGGGCATTACGAGTACGTACGCATGCCCTTTGGATTAAAAAACGCTCCGTCAACCTTTCAACGGGTTATGGATAACGTTTTAAAGGACTTGCAAGGAACTTCGTGTCTGGTATACATGGACGACATTATTGTTTACTCGACATCATTACAAGAACACATAGTTAATTTAGACAAAGTATTCAGTAGACTAAAAGACGCAAATCTAAAAATCCAACTTGACAAGAGTGAATTTCTTAGACGTGAAATAGATTTTTTAGGACATGTTGTAACCGACGCAGGAATTAAGCCAAATCCGGACAAAATTCGAGCTATTCAAAAATTTCCTATCCCGAAAACTCAAAAAGACATCAAATCATTCCTTGGACTTTTAGGCTACTACAGGAAGTTCATCAAGGACTTCGCTAAATTGACAAAACCCATGACCAAGTGCCTGAAGAAAGGTGAAAATGTCAAACATACACCTGAATTCATTAAGTGCTTCGATACCTGTAAGGATCTCCTTACTAACGATCCTATCCTTGCTTACCCTGATTTCAACAAGGAATTTCTTTTGACTACCGATGCTAGCAATGTGGCAATTGGTGCAATTTTGTCACAGGGTCCAATAGGAAAAGACCATCCTATTTGTTATGCATCCCGAACTTTGACTAACACGGAACAAAATTACTCGACAATAGAAAAAGAACTTTTGGCCATCGTATGGGCAACAAAGTATTTTAGACCATACCTTTACGGACGACGTTTCACTATAATTACTGACCATCAACCTCTTCGTTGGCTCATGTCTCTAAAAGAACCCAATAGTAAATTGGTAAGATGGAGACTGAAACTCGAAGAATTCGACTACCAAATCATTCATAAACCTGGACGTCAAAATGCCAATGCAGACGCACTCTCTCGTGTATTAATAGACAGCAACCTTCATAGTAGCATTCACTCGATGAATAGTAGCACTAATACCAATAACAATTCGGCAGATAGTACTTCTATTGAAACTATACACAGTGCCTCCGAAGATGATACATCTTTAATACGAATTTCAGAAAACCCTCTAAACGATTTTAAAAATCAATTGATTATCAATAAAACAGAGAACACACAAAATGTCAGGAAACGTAAATTTGAAATTCTTTTTAATACGCGACGACGTATCACGATTAACTTAACATCTGACGATGACGATACACTTATCTCCGTAATGAAAGAGAATGTTCCACCAAAACTCCTTTTAGCCCTTTATTGTCCCGACGATGAATTGTTCTTAAAAATACAAAGAATATACTCTGATTACTTTTCACAAGGCAAACAATATCGTATTATTAGAGCCACTAAAATCCTCGAAGACGTTTTAGAAGAAGACAAGCAGGACGAACTTATAAAAAAATACCACGACTTTAGACACACAGGCATTAATGAGACTTTTATTCATTTAAGACGTAACCACTACTTCCCAAATTTAAAATCAAAAATATCATATTACATTAACAATTGCAAACTTTGTAATGAAAACAAATACGATCGACGACCTCCTAAGCAAACTTTTGAACTAACTCAAACGCCGACACAACCTCTTGAGATTGCCCACTTGGACATATTTTATTTGGAAAATTTAAAATATTTAACTATCATTGATAAATTCTCACGTTTCGGACAGGCGTATGAAATTGAAACAAGAAACACACCCCATATTCTCGAAGCAATGGCGCAATATATTTCGCAATACGGACGACCAAAAAATATAGTAGTTGACGCCGAAAAAGGGTTCGATTCTATACGATTTAGACAATTTTGTGAAACATACGGAATTAATATACATATAACGGCTATTAGAAGTTCAACGTCAAATTCTCCTGTTGAACGGTTTCATTCAACACTCCTGGAAAAATACCGTATCACTCACGCCACAGACAAATCTTCTTCACCTAGCCTGAAAATGTTACATACAATTTTTATATATAACAACTCCATACATAACGCCATAAATTGCACTCCATACGAATTATTTTTTGGACGGAAATATGACTCTAAATTAACCCCCAACGCGGAAATGGTACAACAAGAACGTGCAAAGTTCCTACGTGAATCATTTCAAAACCAGGTCCAAAACAAAGAAAACAAAATAAATAAAATAAATACTAAACGCGAACCACCCATCAACTATTCACCCAACCAAATAAGTTATTTTCAAGAAAATAAACAAAATAATAAGTTACATAAAAAATTTAAACAAATCACTATTAAAACTAACAATAGGGCAACAGTGACTGATACTAAAAATCGGAAAATCCCTAAAAGAAAACTAAGGCGACCTACCTTGTTACAGAATAACGCTACTCCTGACGAAAATAACGAACATGCAGAGACTCGAAATACGGGACTTAACGAACAACCCGGGACTAGTGGCTGTGCAACTAGGGCAGGGCAGACTCAACCAAGGATATAACAAATTCCTACACATCATTAACCTTAACCTTTATAAGGAAAATTTGGAAAAAATTGAAACTTCTTTAAAATATCTCGATAACGATAGCAATTATTTAAATAATTCTCTTAAAAACATAGTCAAATTAAAATTCAAAGAATTACAAAACACATTTAAACAAATTTACCCTATACGCGTAAAAAGAGCCCTCATAAATGCATTAGGTTCTGCTATAAAATTTATAACCGGTAATATGGACAACGAAGATGCGCTAAGAATAAACCAGGATATAGAAAATATCAAATTAAACCAACACAATTTAGTTTCTAGTAGCAATAAACAAATTAAAATCAACGACATGATGTTCCAAAGATTTAATAATATTTCAGAACACATAAATTTACAGCAGGATGCCATAAATAAAATTTTCTCCACAATGAGAGATCAAGTAGCGGGCAATTTAAATAATCGGGAACAGAACTTTCTAAGTGCTTTTCAACATGTTAATCATATAATATATAATATCGATCTATTGCATTCGCATTTGATTCAGCTAACTCAAGCAATAAATCTTGCAAAACTGAATGTACTTCCTACCCTAATATTGTCCCCCGACGAATTAGATCACGCTTATGAAATTCTACAATCCCAAAACCTACCCATTCGATCCTTGTATCAAGTATATGAACTATTAACATTTCAAGCGTACTACAATAACACTAATATCATTTTCAATGTACGTATCCCTATTTTCGAACCCGAATTTTATCAACTTAACCTTTTGGAACCGTTACCTATAAAAAATAAATCCATAGTAGTCCCATATCCATATATCCTTAGCGGAAAAAATGTAAATTACTTTTCAAAAAAGGAATGCCAACAACTGAATAAATTGTACATATGTAATAAAGAAGATTTAGTAAAAATACCACAGACCGACAATTGCTTTAACCGTATCCTCCAAGGACAGACAGCAAACTGCACCTACGAGGAATCTGAAGAAACGACAAAAATTAAACAAATAACCCCGCAACATATTATAATCAAAAACGCCAAAAATCTTACAATTTTCACTACCTGCGGTATAGATCAACGAGCTATAACCGGAACCACATTGATCTACTTCAACAAATGTGAAATCACCATTAAAGGGACACTGTATCGAAACCAGGAATTCAGCGCTACAGAACAACTTCACATTTTACCTCTTCATGAGCTACAAGTTGAACAATACCAGCTATTGCCCAAAATCAACCTTAATAAACTTAACATGGCTAACATCGAAAACAGGAAAGAAATAAGCGAAGTAAGGACTACAACATATGTTCATACGTCAAGTCTGTACATAACTATCATTTTTCTCATTGTAACTATCATCGTGTACATTACCATCCAGAAAATCATCAGAAACCGACTAGTTAAACGAAATGCATTATCGGCCCATCCAAACGAGCCAATACTCATCTGGAATAGGCCTCAAACTCAGCGGGGAGGAGTTATGGAATGACCACATCCGCCAAATAAGCTACATCAGCGTCTTCACACAGTCGCCTATACGTTTCATAGAATTTAGTGTCATAGGGCAATTATAACAAACTTATGAACATTAACATATCATATTATAATATTATTCATATCATCATTTTATTTTATTATCTAAAATTGTAATTATACACAACATGTAATATGTATTAATTCTTTATGCTTAATAATCATTATAAAACATATATAAACGATTAAAACAAAAGACACATTTAACTTCCGATTTAGCAGTTAAGCTAGGCGTAATCTCTGTTCGGGCATTATTCATTTCTTTGTAATATTTTATTGTATCAAAAATTAATAAAAATTGTGAAAGTTAATTAAAATAAATTTTTAAAAACTAATTTTAATTGTTGTAAAACATAACTATATATATATATATATATATATATATATATATATATATATATATATATATATATATATATATATATATATATATATATCAGACATCTTTTTTTTTACATAATCGTGTTCTACGGGTCCGAAAACGGATAGCGCCCCTGGTCTCGCCTCTCGCAGCTCTTATCGTATAGACTGTATAAGTCTAATTTTTCGGAGAAAATTCGACTAAAAAATACCTTTTTGTGATATTATTTTATAAATTTTTTTCCATGTAAGTAATTGCATGTTTTTTGACAACTATTTGTTTACTATTAATTTCATAAATATGCACTGTATTTTTATATATTGTTTTTATTTTTATTAAAGGAATACGCCTGAAGACGGAAGCACTAGCTCTTCCGAAACCGGTTGTGCAATTTTTAAATTAAATTAATCTTTTATTTTTCCTGATGACTTCTACTCCTAATGTTTCCATTATTTCAATATTATAGTCATCTAAACCTTTATATTAATATTTATATTAATCTCATCAGAAGAGTTCACATCATCACATTTTTTCTCGGAACCCTAAAAACTGATTTCAGGCAATTCTTTTGTTTATAAAATATAAAGAACTAAATGAAAGTTCTAAATTTAATATAAAATGTTAAATTATTTTAAGAATTCAATTAGAGCAGCGATCGGAGACACTAACCACTTTGCCCCATTATAAGCCTGGCCACTTTACTCCGTTAGACGCCATTTAGGCAAACTACAGCTAATTTCAAGAAAGAAAGAATTTTTTGATTCATCGATAACTATATTATTTTAAAAGTCATTAGACAGGGTTTTTAGCTATCCCAATTAAGAAATTGTATTCGTAATTAATAAAAAAAATAATGTATAATATTCGTAATTAATAAAAAAAATTCGTTATAATTCATACAATCTAGTGAATTGATCATTGACGTTCTAATAGACTACTAATGGCTTGTCTACAAGTTAGTGTTCAGCTTCACCACAAGATTAGAGTAGTTTCCGATGAGTAAAGGCCAACGGCCACTTTACCCCAGTCTCCCCTACTGTTACAGTATTAGTATCAATTAAATGTATAGATACCTATGCTTTATTTTATTAGCATTAATTTTAGTATTCTGTGTTTATTTCACATTTCCAATAAGATGACTGATTACATAGGCGCACAGCATACAGAGTCTCAAGATTGTGTAATTAAACATATCAAATGAAATACAAAATTAATTAAAATATCATTTTACACGTAACCAACGACGTTTCCTGAATGTTTTAACATCAATAAAATAAATCATTCAATTCTAGGTTTGCGGAAACACGAAGTAACCGATACATAGAAACATTATTGTTTAAATTATGTTCTTATCTGTAGCTTACAAAAATCTTTTCCCCTGCGAGCTACCTTCTCTCCTGTCAATTTCGTGAAATATTAATTGTTTTCTAAATATGCTTTTATCTATATCTATTTATATATGAAATTATAATTGAAGTTTTAGGTTGTACATATAAAAGACGCGGATTTTGGAAAATTTGAAAGGTATAAATATTGCCTTTAACCCCTTTAGTAGTTTTGGTCTTGTTTGGTAGACCGTGAGTTCGAAATCATCATTTTAATAGTATGATCCATTTCACTTTAAGCATGCTTCATCACTTATGAATTTGAATAATTTTTGTTTTCTTGGGTTTATCTCTTTCATTATTGCATTTACGTAAATTTTGAATTTCAGTTTATTTTTAGAAAAGAACAGAAAATTGATTTGTTTCGAATATAAGAATTATTTAATTTTTTAACGATGACTCATAATTAATTGTATTTGAAATGGAGTATACTATACTAAACTATACACATGACCTTAGCTGGGTCATTGGGTATATAACCAGTAAAACATTTTTGCCTTTTTGCCTTTCTTCAGGGTTACGAAAAAGAATCTTGGAACGCTTATAAATTTCCCATGTATGTTAATCCGGATTCTTACATTTTGCATGGTTCTGCTACGAGTGTAGATCTCAATTAATAAACGGCCAACAAAAATTATCGTTAATTTTTTAAGGTATTTTCCTGTATTGGAATATGAAGATAAAAGTTGTTTTTATCTCGTACTACATCGAGTGTTTTATCTAAGGGGTCAAAGTCAAACTTGAATGTCTACCAAACTGTGCCCACTATAATCGATGGGTGACGTAATACAGCACACATACAATCACAACCCACGATGTATGGATACGAATATACCAATGTGTTAGTGATATCTTTTGATGATGATATATGCAGTTCGCATACATACACTATATACTATGATGGCCACTGTAAGTTACCACCAGTCAACAATTTAAAATAAGTTGATTAAAAAAACATGATTTTTATTTTGACGTGAACACCACGGCAGTCAGTAACAGACTAAATAAGTAATTGTGTAAATTGCTACTTACTGCAACTTTAAGATTTCACTTTTTTATACGTGCGTAGGCTTGATCTGTCTCATCTGTGGTTTTATCTTAAAAACTCTGAGTTTTATCCATCAATAAAATTTAATTACTCAGTCTTGCCTCACCTTCCCCTGTATTATAGCGCAAGCAATGAATGAAGCAAAAATCTGAATGTAAAAATGGCAAACTACATCAAGTTGTATTTGGCCTACAGACGCAGAACTGATTTATGAGTTTTAAATAATTCTATATTCTTAGGCTAAAATAGAACCTAAATTATTCATAATATTCATTAAATTTCATAAAAGAGATAATAAAACAAATACGGCTTGTTTTGTTAAAGTAAAAATTGAAATTAAAATATTCCGTTGCCCACGAGGTTCCCTGAGGTCCACAGTTCTCGAAAGCTGTTAGACTTGAACGATCCTATTTTGAATAATTAATTTTTATAATTCAAAAGTCATAATGTATTTTAAGTTTAAAATGTTAGGGCAGAATTAAATTTTGCATTGGTTTTCTGCTCCAAGAACTTACACGTTTCGTAATCATATTCTCATGAAGCTGCCGTTATTTAAATTTAGTTGGTAGGTTTGATATTATAATAACTTTTTTTGACGTAATTACATTGTAAACAACTATTCAGATGAATAATTTTTTTTAAAAGAAAGTATTTTTAATTTTATAATTCATCTTACCTACTTTTCCATTTTCTGTTTTAATTATGTTCAAAAAAAACTATTTCCCATTTTGTATTTTAAATACATTTGCGAAATCCATTTCCAATTTTCTGTTTAAAATGTATTCTATGAATAATTTTTCGTAGCCTCGTTTAATATTAAGAATAATGAAACAAAACTTCATTGAATGTCATATCTTTCCCCAACAATATTTTATAATAATTGTGAACCACTGCGCACTTAATTCCCTAATGTAAAGCCGATTCTACACGATGCTACGAACACCTTCCAACATTGGACGTTCGATGGTTCATCGCATCGTGTGGCCGTTGTTCGAACCTACGAGTGTCCAATGTCGAGCGTCAAACATTCGCATTTGACCATGTCCCGGTCGATGTCGGTATTCTTGCACCGAGTCAAAGGGATGCTTCGAACGTTTGAAGGTCAATGTTGGTTGCGTTAGTTGGTTCGACTCAGCAGCTGCACGACTCGTTCATGTGAAGAGAGACAACATCAGTGTATAACATTAGAGATCACATAAGACAGATAACAGCCTCGTCCACTGAATAAACGTTTGTACCAACACATCATCATTCGTATTGGATCAGACATTCGATTCACCGTGTAGCAGATACATTCGTCGCAAAAACTATCGAACTTAATTGCCTCAAACGTTCGATCGAACGTTGGAAGGAACGTTCGTAGCATCGTGTAGAACCCGCTTAATATTATTTTTATCATGATGTTCTTTGTAATCTCTCTGTATACTGTGATTTACTTAGTTTCAATTTAAATAAATATCTAGGTCAACAATCAAAAAACAATAATCCCCGACCATAACATAGTTTCAAATTATTCGTAGAACAATAAAATATACAACACTATCTGTGGGTAGAGATAGGTACCTATCAGTCCACTGGGTTTTGCTGGCGCTGATTTAGTGGTATGAGTGATTGATGACTACAAATGAAAATTTGATGGAAATCAGTACTTAATGGTTAGATTAATGTTGCCATTATTATTGTTGTTGTTGTATTGTAATAACATGTACATGTATGCATGTATTTAATATTCAGAGAAATTTTGTAATGTAATTATTTCCAATAATTAATATAAATATTGATAGAGTGTATTTAAGGTTTAATTATTATTAGAACAAGCCTTTCGGTCATGCAAATGATGATTGTTTAAAGTATTAACAAGTATCGGATGAAATATTATTAATGTGAACTCTTTTCTGTTAGCCTCATTTTAATAGAAAATGATAATAATGGTTCAATCAGTTCTTAAACATTTATCCTAATATTATAAATTCGAAAGTGAGTTTGTTTGTTTGTTTGTTTGACTTGTTTTCACGTCTCAACGGCTTAACTAATCAACTTGAAATTTCGCATAAATATAGCTTCGGGGACAGAGGCGGTTATAGGCCATCTTTCCATCGGAAAAATGTATATAATTATGGCAGTTGACTATTGAAAAGCGAATGATTTGTTTCAAACTTTGTATATTGTATAGAGGGAACGAAAAAGAATACAGGCTACAGAATACAGGTATATTTCGTTCGAACTTAGCATAATTATACACTCTAAGAAAAAAGGGTCAAAAACGTGTAAAATAACTTAAATTTAGAACAAAATGACTCCTCGCTCTGAAAATATGCACTATTATTTGTGTAATATGAAAAAATTGGTGTATTTTTATATAATTTGTGTATAATTACTGTTTTTTTTTAATATTGCACAAATAAAGGTGTAACTTTGGATTTTTACAACGTTTTTGATTTATTTTTACACCACTAAATAGCAAAACCCATGCGCGCGCAAATGAGTTTATGTATTTTAATATTATCTGTTATTGAATTGCTGTATTATTTATACGTACATAAGTAATACTCTTAAAGGTTAAAAGTTATGTTTTCAAATTAGCTGAATTAAACAAAAGTATTTTTTGATAAGATATATAGTTAATATGATTATAACGTGTATGATAAATTAATCTTTAAATATGCTACAAAAACAGTGTTATAGTGGTGTACTGGTGTTTTGTTTTTATTTGCATTGTGCAAATGGCTTCTGGAATAATGTGCAAAGAATACTGTAATATAAATTTGTTTGTTTCCAAAATGCTGTCCTGATGATACATTTAAAATATTTCAGGTAAGTTAATTTTTTTAATTTTGCTTCATACAAATAGTTATGTAATTTGATAAAAGTTTATTTTACAATTTGACTAATAATTTATTTTGGGGGTTGTCAATTTCTGTGAAAATTAAAACATTATCTACAATTCAGATATCTTTTAACACACTGACAGGGGGTAATAATGTCACAATAGATCGTTCTGAAGTTAGACTATCGTATGTAAGGTTTTTATTAGGTTTCGTTATTTTAGGTTAAGTTATGTAATTTTCGGTATCGATAATTTTCGATAAGGAAAACTATAATATCCATTAAAAAACAAACCTAATAAAGACCTTACATATGATAGTCCAACTTCAGAACCACTTATTGTGACATTATTTTACCCACTATCAGTGTGTTAATAGCAAAAATTAGTGTATATAAACTAGTATGTAATTTAAGAGGGTGACTCACCCCCTCTCCAATGTTGCTCAAACTCAATTTTGAATTCGAGAATTTCATTTCTACGTTATTCTAATTGTCTTAAGCTATTTTCCATGAAGAACTCCTTGAAATACCCAAATTGTACGACTATTCGACAGAGTCACCCTCTAGTTAACTACCCCTAAACTTAATATTAGGGCATTGAGCAAAAACAGGTCAATTAGATTTTTTGACGTAGATTTCAAATCTGTAAACAAAAAATTTATATTGTTTATTTTTCACCCCCTTTTTGCAAAATTAACCCCCAAATTTTAATCCCCAACCACTCCTGTTGATGTAATATGAACAAATTGCATATCAATAGATAGCTCTTTAAAAAAGAGCAATATCGCCAATTTAAACTTTTTCTCTATCTCTTACTGTTTTCGAGATATTTGAAAAATTAAATTTTTACCCCAATTTTTGGAGGGCGATTTCACCCCTTCAAACCGTTTTTCCGCAGATAAAAAAAAATACGTGTCCCTTAGTTTTTAGTGTTCTACAATATATTTAAGTTTCATCGAAATCGATAGGTCCGGCCTCGGGACCTTTACTTGTTAGTGCGTATCAAGAACACGCACTTAACGAATTTTTTTTTTTTTTTTTTTTTGCTTTACAGTAATATAAATTCATAACAGGTTTAAATTGAAACGACGCGACGTATGGAAATCGAGTTTTTTAAGTAATAATAACAATGGTAATAATAATAATGGAATTTAACGTTCGTTTTTTAGACAATGGTATGTAACGGACGTCACTCACATCATTATTTCTCAACTTTTTCATGATGATATGGGCGGAGAACAAGAAAAGCGGTATAAAGATTTGGCAGGTGTCTGTTTGCAACCATCTTCTTAAGGACGATGTCGATATTCATCTGGAATTACGATACGAAATAGCAGAAAACTTTCACCAGCATATAACCGGTTACGGAATTCAAACCCTCAGTCTACCAATTCGGAAGTGCCAGTGCCTAAGCACGCCGGGTTACTTTGCTGGTGAGTTTTTTAATCAAAAATTTAATATCTGTACATTCATTAAAATAACCTAAAAGTAATTGTGTAGCAAAAACGAAATTTTCTTAATTTTGAATTGCTGTGAAATAGTTATTGAAAAAAGAAAAAATAAATAAGCAAAAATGGTTATAAAATTAAGTAACCCTTATTTTCTGATTTGTTTAGAAATCGAAATTGGTGAAGACATCTGTGAAACCGTAGCATACATTTTCCCTGAAGTTCTAGTAATTGCAAGAGTCAGCAGAATATTGGGCGGAGGACAGGAAAAGCGGTATAAGGATTTGGTAGGTGTCTGTTTGCAACCATCTTTTTAAGGACGATGTCGATATTCATCTGGAATTGCGATGGGAAATAGCAGAAAACTTTCACCAGCATATAACCGGTAACGGAATTCAAACCCTCAGTCTACCAGTTCGGAAGTGCCAGTGCCTAAGCACGCCGGGTTACTTTGCTGGTGAGTTTTTTAATCGAAAATCTAATATCTGTACATTCATTAAAATAACCTAGAAGTAATTGTGTAGCAAAAACGAAATTTTCTTAATTTTAAATTGCTGTGAAATATTTATTGAAAAAAGATAAATAAAATAAATAAACAAAAATGGTTATAAAATTAAGTAATCCTTATTTTTTGATTTATTTAGAAAAAGGAATTGGTGAAGACATCTGTGAAACCGTAGCATACATTTTCCCTGAAGTTCTAGTAATGGCAAGAGTCAGCAGAATATTGGGCGGAGGACAAGAAAAGCGGTATAAGGATTTGGTAGGTGTCTGTTTGCAACCATCTTCTTAAGGATAATCTCGATATTCATCTGGAATTATGATGGGAAATAGCAGAAAACTTTCGCCAGCATATAACCGGCTACGGAATTCAAACCCTCCGTCTACCAGTTCGGAAGTGCCAGTGCCATAAGCACGCCGGGTCACTTTGCTGGTGAGTTTTTTAATCAAAAATCTAATATCTGTACATTCATTAAAATAGCCTAGAAGTAATTTTGTAGCGAAAGCGAAATTTTCTTAATTTTAAATTGCTGTGAAATAGTTATTAAAAAAAGAAAAAACTAATAATCAAAAATGGTTATAAAATTAAGTAACCCTTATTTTCTGATTTGTTTAGAAACTGGAATTGGTGAAGACATCTATGAAAGCACAGCATGCATTTTCTGCGAAGTTCTAAGAATGGCAAGAGTCAGCAGAATATTGTTTTTCTTATATTTAAGTATTGTTTAGTTAATTTTCTTAAACTATATTTTTGATATGATGTAACTACAATTTTAATCCATAAGTTTTTAATATTATCATTGTAATCTAATTACAATTAAATTTTTTATAAGATATTGCTTAAATAATTGTGTCTGCAAAACGTAAGCATTGTAAAAAAAAGTCATATCTCAAAATTTTGACCAGTTTAATTGGCAGTTACACTGCAAAATAAAGATTACCTATGTTCATGAAAGCAAGTAAACGTTCATAATAAAACTTTTATAATCTTACTTTTTTGGAGTGTTTATTTTAAAATTTACCAAAAAAATTATTATTTTATCATACGACACTCTTATATAGAAATTTAGACATAATAAGCAAAATATTTAACATCTCGAATCTTTTTGTATATAATTCCAAATTATTCTATACGTCATATTATTATAAATATTTATGTAAAAAAAACCATCAATAATCTTTTTTGATTCGTTATTTTCAATTAAGTTGAATCAGTTTATTCTTTTCAGCACAATTGAATCACTCATACTGATTCAGTTGAATTGAATCAGAATGAGTGATTCAGTTGGATTAATATTACACTTTTCTGGGTGTAAACATTACTATATAAGTGTGTAAAATTACATTTTCAGTTGTACAGGCGTGGTTTAAAAATACATTAATATGATGTAATTTTACGTTTAACTGCGCACTATTGCGAACTGAATGTGTAAAATTACATCTTGTTGTGTAGTTAATACACAAATAAAACGTAATCTATTACACACCTGGACCGTAATTTTACGTACGACATGTGTAAAACTACACATATGAGTGAGTAATAATTACACCATGATGGTGTATTTTTCACCTTCGTACATTACGGTTTGTAATGTTACTGTCATTATAGAAGGCATTTAATTGCCTCCTATAATAGTAGTAAAACGGTACATTTTTTTCTTAGAGTGTATGTATTGTTAGTAGAAGGAACGGAGGCGAACACAGGTTAGTTTTTATCCTGGTAAAAGATCTTAATCCCGGGGGAAAATGTTTTTCAAAATAAAACAACGAAATTACCACAATTAACTGTTAAAAAAAAACAAATGATGACTTTTAACTTTGCATATTGTTAACAAAAGGGACAAAAAAAACAGGATAAATTTTCAATCTGATTCCCGTCGGAAATCTGATTCCCGTAGAAAAAATATATTTAAAATAAAATAAAGGAAGATTCACAGACTTCGTTCACTTATAAAGTGAAAGGATAATTAAACACTGTACAAAATCCATGGACTTGTAGGATAGAGGACAAACTATTTTAATACTAATAATTTTTCTTACCAATTCGAAAATTATTATTTTATTGGAGGGAAATTTTTTTAAATATATTTTTAGCAATTTTATTGTTCCTGGGCGATGCTCAGGGTAAATTAGATTCACAGCTCTATTAATAACGCTCTAAGTAGTCTTACGTTTGACGTGTAACGGATTTACCAACTGGACTCAACTTTCTCACACTATATAAAAATACAACAGAAAGACAACAATAATATAGAAAAGAAAATTCTAAACAGATTAGTTTTTAAATTAAATTGCTTAGACTACACGGAGAGAAAATTCATATAAAAATTACTGTGCTCAGCACTACAATCGACGTGTAAACAGGGCCCGCTCTAGGGGCGGGCAACCCGGGCATTTGCCCGGGGCGGCAAAATTTAGGGGCGGGATTTTTGTAAATTTTGGTAAAAAGACGGTGGCTTCTTGTGAGTGACGATTTGCCCGGGGTAGGAAATTCTGAGGGCGGGAATTTTACAAAAAAGGGGCGGCAATTTATACCCGGCGAGCAAAAAAAAAAAAAGGTCGTCCGTATAAAAAAAGACAACAACGCCGGCTTTTTATACCCGACGAAAAATAAAACCGATTTTTTTTCACTGGGGCGGGATTATTCCCTTTTGCCCGGGGCGGCGTAAACGCTAGAGCGGGCCCCGCGTGTAAAAGACGAACATATTCAATTTTGTACGGTAAAAATATAAAAATTATAATTAATCATAGAAAATTTAAACGATAGAATATTGTTTCCATAATATTAGTTCCGTAAAATTTGTAAAACAGCACAGTAAAAAGTTCCATTGCCGACAAAAAAATATTTTTTAATTGTTTTTCTTACAAAAATTATCATGCTGTATTATAATATTTGAAATGCTATCTGCTAATAGTAGAAAGAAAAAAATAGAAAGAAGGTTGTCTTTGTTGTGAACGCTGTTGAAATCTACCTCACTCATAGCAAGTCACATAGCCAACCATAGGTTTGGACGACCAACTTGGTCGGACTGGTCGGACCAAGCAGCTTGATCCATTAGACAGCTGCAAGCAGTATTCATTACACTGTGTTAGAGGACGGAGATGTCACCGTTTAATTCATCATTTTGTTACTTTACTAACTTTAGTATTAGAATATATTGTTGGCAATCATTTTTATATGCATCATAAAGTTCTTACAGGTTCGAAGTTTTCACAGGTACCGCCCAAGCAACATAAGGTTGCGGGTCAGATGCGCAAATGAAAGAGTACGACAACAAGAATTAAACTATAACATATATGCATAAGAGTGTGATAAAAGTTGTGTTAGCACATTAAATTTTACCATGCTAGCACATATTTTTTATTTTGGTCGTCGATCGTGCACGCATTATAAGAGAGCATGGTAATTTTTCTGAAATTTTATCTACAAAAATTATATGATTTTTCTCTCCGTGTAGTTACGGTAACATATATGGAACTTTTAATTTATAATTTATTAAAAACTTTTACTCATTACATAAACAAAAAAACTTCTTAATCATACTGTACAAACATCGCTATAATAGATGTACAATACAATAATATATTGTGGCGTAATATTTCATAAAACGATGTTTTGTTTTTCTATTCATTTATATTCCAAGTTACGTTGTCGGCGACTGACTAATTCTCATGTAGGTAAGTTTTTATGCTGGAACAGTTTGTTTGCTTCAAGTTAAGAGTTGAAAGTTTTGCATTTCAACTACTAAATATAATCATCAGTCTTTTGAAACAGAGTGCAGAGTGCGGTAAATATTATACATGGGATAAGGTGTACTTTTCAAGTTACATACAGCGAAAATAGCAGCCAGCACCTATTTGCTGCATATACTCGTAAAGTATTTTAACTTTACCAATGTGAATATGTGAATCTAAATAAAAACATATAGCAAGTAAACTTAAACTTAAATTTATATACAGGGTGTTCAGACTTGTTACAGTTCAGGATACTTCTGTTAACTGGAACCCTACTATAGCCGGACAAATTTTTTATGATGGTGGCATGCTATACTAAAATCAATGCATTCAGCACTGTCTTAAGCGGACCCTCTGTTAACCGGACGCGCACACGATATCTTTTAACAAAAACACATTATTACCTCTACGCATACCTTGTGAGTTAAGTACATATATTTGTTCATGTTTTAACTTGTTAACAATGATTCTAATGTGATGATGCATTTGTAGAGAAAATCGTCTGTTACAGACGGATAGACACGGAAGTGATTGCCAATTTTGCTATGAAACATCAAAAATGGTGAAATGAACATCAATTTCATTTTAATATTACTTTCTACCGATATCCAGCACGATGTAGTATGTGAAAAATATGTTCATCTCCACTTTCCAAAATGCAGAAGTAGGTAGCTACCTAAAAAATTCATATGTATTTTTTTTTTTATTGATTTCACTGATAGAATCAGGGCCGTGGAAAGAATTGATGGGTCCCAGGAATAAAAAAAAAAAACGACGGGTTGCACTCCGGGAGTGCCGGCAGAAGTGAAAACTTGAATACTAACGTTGTGCATTTTTGATATTTTGGAATGGTTAGGGAATAATTTTGCACGAATTGCTTTAATTATCAGTATAAAAGTACTATCATTTATGTGGTAGAATACAATATTTATTTATTGCGCTATCGTATACAAACATGACCGGCAAGGTTCCGAACAGCACACCCTGCCGGAACGCTAGAAAAAGTGGATTTTTGAGTGCGCTTTTGGAGCGCTGTATCTTGTTACCTGTACAAGATAGACAGGTGCTCTCGCTGACTTTTTTTGTAGAGAATTCGATTCTCTACAAAAAAAGGTCTTAACACTTTTTAATGTATCTATCACCGTTTTCGCTACGTAAGCGGTGAAAGGTCAAAAAACGCTATTTATGAATTTTCAATATTGTTTAAACAATATAAAAAAAACATTTCCGGGAGTTCACATTTTGCACAAATGTTCTCTTCGATAATCCCTACAAAAATCTCTTTTTAAAAATTTTTTATATCTATTCTAAAATTAATGTTTAGTGAGATAGGGCTTAAAATTAGTGCTATTGGACTAAACCCGTATATCTGTCCTTTCGCGTTACACTGGTTTCAGTAGTATAGAGATACTACCGTTCGTTCTGTATTCTGTACTACTGTCTACTGTTATGTACTGTCGTCTTACGAATTTTCGATCAGGTCACGTGTCCTGACGCCAGTTTAACATTTTTTACTCATTACAAAAAAAGTGTACAGCGCAGTTTATTGTCTGCTCTACTGGCTGTCTACTTTCCATCCGTCTTACGAATTTTTGATCAGGTCTTACGAATTTTCGATCAGGTCACGTGACCTGACGCGAACTTAACATTTTTTACCCATTACAAAAAAAGTGTACAACGTCGCTAAAGAAGTTTTCACTTCAAAAATTTCTCCTCGAAAAAATAAGTGACGAGCAAAAAAAAGTTTTTACCTTTTCCCGAGCTCCTATCGATCGCTACGGGCTCCCCCTTCGAGGCCGAGCCCCGAAACATTTCCGGCTACCCCACCCTCTCGTCGGGCCTGGATAGAATAGTTGTAGTAGCTAGTTTTCACAGTTTAATTTTTGAACAGCTTGTAAAAAATAAAAAAAACAAATACCACTTTTATTTTAAAGTATTTGTTTATTATTTACAAATATGGGATACCATAAAGTAACGTTCAAATCTATTAATATTAGTAGAATGGCTAGGCCGATACGGGAGCACCGCAAAACGGAGTAACTTGAACCCCTTTGACGATGTTTGAAAGCGTGTGACTTACGGTCCTATTGTACCCATTTTACGGTACTACACATTCCGAACTGATGAGTCATCAAACTGTATCGATGTGCAAACCTTGACCTTTGACCCGGCACGTACTGAGTACATGTATTTAAAATTTGTTGTTGACATTTGACCCCACACGCGCTCATACTGTTGGCCTTGAAACTCCAAAGACCTGAGTCATCACCAGCAACCAAATTAATTTATGTTAACCCATTATGCATCATCACAATTTACTTATAACAATTTCATTTTGTGTTAACCCATTACCCGCCAGCACTGACGTAGTTTTTGAATGCAAACCTAACGCATGCGCAGACTGAATTTAAGTACACGACGCATGCGCAGACTGAATTTTAGGCCACAATTTGATAGATGGGGCACACTACCGCGTCTAAAATGTGGGGAATACCCTAACTCGGGGGTGGTCCCAAACTTTTGACACCGTACTGTACTTAAATTTTTGGTACACTACCGTGTCAAAAGTGTGGACCCCCCTGGTCAAAAAGGTATCCGATCACTTTTTGAAACGTACTGTACGTGCAAACCTTGACCCCAACCCGCGCTTGCCTTAATTGCGTCATCTTAAACGAACTATCACGTCAAAAAATGTGGGGAATACCCTAACTCGGGGGTGGCCCCAAATTTTTGACGCCGTACTGTACTTAAATTTTTGGTACACTACCGTGTCAAAAGTGTGGACCCCACTGACCAAAAGGGTATCCGATCACTTGTTGAAGCGCACTGTACGTGCAAACCTTAACCCCAACACGCGCTTGTCTTAATTGCGTCATTTTAAACGAAAGGTACATTACCAAGTCAAAAATGTTGGGAATACCCTAACCCACGGGGTGGCCGCTAAATTTTGCGGGGCACTGTACCAAGCGCTAGATTTTAAAACCAGACTCCGGGGTCCAGATTTCTGATCGCTACTGTACTGCCGGAAATCGAGTGTTAACTGTACCTTATGGGGATTTTTGGTATATTTAACCTTGGAAAATTCCAGGAATTTTTATCAGTTTTAAAACAAACAAACAACTAATAATTAAATGTTTATTTTAGCTGAATTATGATCATATGACTCATATATGGAGTTTTTTTGGTATAAGAAAGATGACGTCATGGAATATTAATGAGTTAAAAAATTGTTTAGTAAAAAATATCACCCATTGTAGGCCTCAAGCAAGAAATTATTTATATCAGTTTTAATACTTTAACATTTAACCTACAGTGACCAATTTTTTAGTTAACTAACAAAAATTCTTGAAATTTTAACAAGTTACAAAAAATATTACTTCTTATGGTGCACAACACTTTTGAATTTGACTGTAGCACAAAACTGTTTCTATATCAAACGAAAATTATCTGAAATAATTCAGTATGTACATATGTATAGACTCTATATATTAAAAATATTTTATGTATACACTCTGTATATTGAGAATAAGAAAGAAAATTTGTATATAATTTTAATTTTTATGAATGCTAGTAAACGAATTGTATAGCCATTTATGAATAAGTATTAAATCTAATTATAAAATAATTTATAAATATTGCAAAAAATTTGTTTAATCAGCAAAATCAATGTATATCATTTTAATACTGATACATATTTATATTAGGGTATAATAGTATTGTATTTAACATTTTTAAACAGAATAAAAGTTCAATTTTTGGTTTTAAATTACTATAAACACGTCGCTTAATATAAAAATGATAACAGCATTGAGTTTTACTAAATTTTTAAGTCTGTAAAATCAAAATTTTTATAGCTAGAACATTTTGAATTTGATACTTTATCAATCATTAACATATATACAATATCATGTATATATAACTGGTGTATATTTAGTATTTTTAATAAATATTTTAGTATACAGGGTGTATCATGAAATATGCTTTTCAATTAGAATAATAAATTTCATAAGATTTTTGTTAATACTCTTATTGGTTAACGAAAGAAACTTTTTGCTGTAAAAAAATAGGGGAATTCAGGGTAATAATTAAATAAAACGCACATATTTTTCTTTTTTTTAAAATTTTATTTATAGAATATGTATACAAAAAATTAAATTGCTTAAATGTATATATTACTAAAAATCTATTTATTTTCCATATAAAATTTTTTTAAAAGAATACAGTTTTCTAATGAGCAAATTTTATCTGAATGGATCATACAGCGTCTTGAATAATATTCATCTCGCAGATTGGAAATCTTCGGTACATCAAATATTTCTTCCAAATTCAAAATCCACGGCTGGTTTTCGGTACCATCAAACAAATTTGAAATCCATTTCTTCTTTTCACCGCCCTTGAAACTTCTTTAATATAGGTTTCAATATGGAATGAAGTTTTTTGTACGGAATAAATCCATATGACCAAGGTATCCCATGCCAATTTGGGCAAAGCCAACGTGCAGCAACCCGTTCATATTTCTTCGGCAACTCGTTGAAATCAAACGGTGCGTCGAATATAAGATGTAATATTTCATCCGAATTTTCCGCAACGATACCAACTTCTTTAAAATAAAAAAGCTCCTTGATAGCCTTGTATGTCAAGAAACGCCATTTTTTATCGCCGCTGTAGAACTGAATTTACTCACACAATCCACAACTTTATATAAAATAATTAAAATTGGTGAGGATAGTTAATTTGTGGGATGTATCCGAAAAAGGATACTAATAGCTATTGCTAGTTGACCATCAAATTACAAACTGTTAATAATATTTAGCACATTGGTGCGTACCATGTTCTTTTCACTTTAAGACCTAGTGATTTAAGGAATGCTAAATTTTCGGGTGAAATGTGTTGTCGCTTAAAAGTTTTACGTTTAATGATCTTAGGTTTCGAAAGTCCTTTGCTAGGTTGTTTAGCGTTGGACTGCTCTGAATTGTAAATTATCATGGTTCGAAATGCAATTGTTTTACCACGAAATTGTTTTTTCAGCGAAAGTGATGTTAACTCTTTGACAACCACCGGTAAATTGACAATATTTTGCGTAAGTTTAACTAATTTATACGCTTTAACCATGATAATGTGTGTGAGCCCTTTAACCATGATAAGGTGTATGAGCTCTTTAACCATGATAAGGTGTATGAGTCACTCCGAGGGCAAAATAAGTCACTCCGGGGGCAAACTGAGTCACTCCGAGAGCAAAATGAGTCACTCCGGGAGTAAAATGAGTCATTCAGGGAGCAAAATGAGTCACTCCGGGAGCAAAATGAGTCACTCCGGGAACAAAATTAGTCACTCCGGGAGCAAGATGAGTAACTCCGGGAGCCAAATGAGTCACTCCGGGGGCAAAATGAGTCACTCCGGGAACAAAATGAGTCACTCCGGGAACAAAATGAGTCACTCCGGGAGCGAAATGAGTCACTCCGGGAGCAAAATGAGTAGCCCGGTGAAGCAAATGAGCTAAGTATATATACGAAATTGTCTGAACCGGAATCAATGGAGTGGGATAAAATGGATGTTTCAATTGGTGAATTTTTCGAACGTGAACCAATGCTACTGAACGAACTGACTTTGGAAACATTTCTTCAAATCTACAAGTGGATCAGTTTGAATGTGCTGAAAAGTTATGGTGCGAAAATCATACAACGCGCCTGGATTTGGTTACCATCCGATTATCGAGCCATGTTTCAAGAATGTGAACCATGTTTTAAACATTATAATCAACCATGGCCACAAGATCATATTGATGGACCACCTGGTTTGAAAATTCGCTGTGAAATGTGCAAGAATGGTGTGAAAATGGAGGAAAACTTTCAACCGCCTGTTGATGAACCATTGACATTTGCAACACGAATTTCACACGTTGAAGACATATTTCTGACTCATCCTTATTTGTATACAAAAGTCAGAAATTTCGATATGTTATTATACTTAACAAAACAACTATTGAAATATGATATTTGGGTGCAACATCTGTATGCATATATGATACCCGAATATGCACAACGAATTTGTCAAGTATGGGATCAGTTACCTGAAAACATGAAACAATTACGTTCGGGTGTTATTGAATATATAAACAAATCATACAATTTTTAATATTTATTTATTGTAAAAAATATTTCATGTACATTTATTGTAAAAAATATTACATATACACTTACTGTGAAAATATTTTATATTCATACTTATATTTTAAAAATAAAGAACAATAATTATTTACATATATGTGTTATTTATTTGAAACAAAAAAAAACCTTTTTATCTTACAGGGTTAAAAAATATAAAAATTAAATATACACTTCAATGAGGAATAACTACTGCTGCTTCTTATATGGTGGTGTTCTTCAAAATTCAGTAAATTCTTAGTGTGGATAATCAATTAATCATCATCATCATCATCATAATCGCTAGCATCTTCTTTATCAGTTTCATCCAGATAATCACCTAGTGGTTCAATAACATCAGCCTTTTGAAGTTCGCGAAGTATAGAGAATATTTCTCGACCAACAGTAGTTTCTTTTAAAGCATTTAACTCTTTGATTAAATCTTCTCGATCGTAAACGTTAAACAACAACATATTTTTATTTTCCTCTAAACTTCGAATAATATTGAGTATTTTTTCACCAGTCTCTGAAGTCTCGTATAAACGTTGTAATTCATCTATTAAAGTATTAGGATTATGCCAGTATTTTATTTTTTTCGATTGTATGTTAACATTTCTACACTCTCTCAAGTTTTCTTGCTTAAAATGCTTAGCTAAGGCCCCGTTTTCGACATTTTCATTTGAAGCTATATGACGTTTTAAGCTTATTGGTTTAACCTGATTGACAATTTTCGCTTCATTTTCCGAGTCAACGTTTCGAACCTCTTTTAACATTATAATATCTAAAGCAGTTCCTAAAAGTTTAGTTAGTTGTGAAGAGGAGGTTGTTTCATTGCAATTGTTATTAATTGCTGTTAAGTGATTTACTTGCTTACTTTCATTAGACCAACTATCTTTCTCGTTTTCAGATTGATGACGGTTTTCTCCTCTTTTCAAAGAGTTAAATTTGGTTTGAATGGCTTCAGTTGCAGCATCTATCCTTTTTTGGTCAAACGGATTCAAGATTGCTTCAGAGTAATCAATATCATGCTGTAGTAGAGATGTATTTTCATCATCATTATCATCAAATCTAGATATAGAGATATCATTAGGTGTTTTATTATTAGCATCATATGGTATGAATTTGCTTGATGAGTTATCATTCTTTCCAATCGTACCATCATTAATATTGCTTAACGAATTATGTTGAGCATTTAAGTGTCTAGAAAGATTAGACTTTCGCGTAAATGCTTTACCACAAAAATCACAATTATACATCGTTCAGCACCAGGTCTGAAGCGTTCGCTAGTAAATGAATAACTGTTCAAAGATTTATTGCTTCTCTACTTATATATACTTAGCTCATTTGCTTCACCGAGCGACTCATTTGACTCCAACGGGTGACTCATTTTGCTCCCGGAGTGACTCATTTTGCTCCCGTAGTGACTCATTTTGCTCCCGGAGTGACTCATTTGATTCCAACGGGTGACTCATTTTGCTCCCGGAGTGACTCATTTTGCTCCCGGAGTGACTCATTTCGCTCCCGGAGTGACTCATTTGGCTCCCGGAGTTACTCACATGCTCCCGGAGTGACTCATTTGGCTCCCGGAGTTACTCACATGCTCCCGGAGTGACTCATTTCGCTCCCGGAGTGACTCATTTTGCCCCCGGAGTGACTCATTTGGCTCCCGGAGTTACTCATCTTGCTCCCGGAGTGACTAATTTTGTTCCCGGAGTGACTCATTTTGCTCCCGGAGTGACTCATTTTGCTCCCGGAATGACTCATTTTACTCCCGGAGTGACTCATTTTGCTCCCGGAGTGACTCATTTTGCTCCCGGAGTGACTCATATTGCTCCCGGAGTGACTCATTTGACTCCAACGGGTGACTCATTTTGCTCCCGGAGTGACTCATTTCGCTCCCGGAGTGACTCATTTGGCTCCCGGAGTTACACACATGCTCCCGGAGTAACTCATTTCGCTCCCGGAGTGACTCATTTTGTTCCCGGAGTGACTCATTTTGCCCCCGGAGTGACTCATTTGGCTCCCGGAGTTACTCATCTTGCTCCCGGAGTGACTAATTTTGTTCCCGGAGTGACTCATTTTGCTCCCGGAGTGACTCATTTTGCTCCCTGAATGACTCATTTTACTCCCGGAGTGACTCATTTTGCTCTCGGAGTGACTCAGTTTGCCCCCGGAGTGACTTATTTTGCCCTCGGAGTGACTCATACACCTTATCATGGTTAAAGAGCTCATACACCTTATCATGGTTAAAGGGCTCACACACATTATCATGGTTAAAGCGTATAAATTAGTTAAACTTACGCAAAATATTGTCAATTTACCGGTGGTTGTCAAAGAGTTAACATCACTTTCGCTGAAAAAACAATTTCGTGGTAAAACAATTGCATTTCGAACCATGATAATTTACAATTCAGAGCAGTCCAACGCTAAACAACCTAGCAAAGGACTTTCGAAACCTAAGATCATTAAACGTAAAACTTTTAAGCGACAACACATTTCACCCGAAAATTTAGCATTCCTTAAATCACTAGGTCTTAAAGTGAAAAGAACATGGTACGCACCAATGTGCTAAATATTATTAACAGTTTGTAATTTGATGGTCAACTAGCAATAGCTATTAGTATCCTTTTTCGGATACATCCCACAAATTAACTATCCTCACCAATTTTAATTATTTTATATAAAGTTGTGGATTGTGTGAGTAAATTCAGTTCTACAGCGGCGATAAAAAATGGCGTTTCTTGACATACAAGGCTATCAAGGAGCTTTTTTATTTTAAAGAAGTTGGTATCGTTGCGGAAAATTCGGATGAAATATTACATCTTATATTCGACGCACCGTTTGATTTCAACGAGTTGCCGAAGAAATATGAACGGGTTGCTGCACGTTGGCTTTGCCCAAATTGGCATGGGATACCTTGGTCATATGGATTTATTCCGTACAAAAAACTTCATTCCATATTGAAACCTATATTAAAGAAGTTTCAAGGGCGGTGAAAAGAAGAAATGGATTTCAAATTTGTTTGATGGTACCGAAAACCAGCCGTGGATTTTGAATTTGGAAGAAATATTTGATGTACCGAAGATTTCCAATCTGCGAGATGAATATTATTCAAGACGCTGTATGATCCATTCAGATAAAATTTGCTCATTAGAAAACTGTATTCTTTTAAAAAAATTTTATATGGAAAATAAATAGATTTTTAGTAATATATACATTTAAGCAATTTAATTTTTTGTATACATATTCTATAAATAAAATTTTAAAAAAAAGAAAAATATGTGCGTTTTATTTAATTATTACCCTGAATTCCCCTATTTTTTTACAGCAAAAAGTTTCTTTCGTTAACCAATAAGAGTATTAACAAAAATCTTATGAAATTTATTATTCTAATTGAAAAGCATATTTCATGATACACCCTGTATACTAAAATATTTATTAAAAATACTAAATATACACCAGTTATATATACATGATATTGTATATATGTTAATGATTGATAAAGTATCAAATTCAAAATGTTCTAGCTATAAAAATTTTGATTTTACAGACTTAAAAATTTAGTAAAACTCAATGCTGTTATCATTTTTATATTAAGCGACGTGTTTATAGTAATTTAAAACCAAAAATTGAACTTTTATTCTGTTTAAAAATGTTAAATACAATACTATTATACCCTAATATAAATATGTATCAGTATTAAAATGATATACATTGATTTTGCTGATTAAACAAATTTTTTGCAATATTTATAAATTATTTTATAATTAGATTTAATACTTATTCATAAATGGCTATACAATTCGTTTACTAGCATTCATAAAAATTAAAATTATATACAAATTTTCTTTCTTATTCTCAATATACAGAGTGTATACATAAAATATTTTTAATATATAGAGTCTATACATATGTACATACTGAATTATTTCAGATAATTTTCGTTTGATATAGAAACAGTTTTGTGCTACAGTCAAATTCAAAAGTGTTGTGCACCATAAGAAGTAATATTTTTTGTAACTTGTTAAAATTTCAAGAATTTTTGTTAGTTAACTAAAAAATTGGTCACTGTAGGTTAAATGTTAAAGTATTAAAACTGATATAAATAATTTCTTGCTTGAGGCCTACAATGGGTGATATTTTTTACTAAACAATTTTTTAACTCATTAATATTCCATGACGTCATCTTTCTTATACCAAAAAAACTCCATATATGAGTCATATGATCATAATTCAGCTAAAATAAACATTTAATTATTAGTTGTTTGTTTGTTTTAAAACTGATAAAAATTCCTGGAATTTTCCAAGGTTAAATATACCAAAAATCCCCATAAGGTACAGTTAACACTCGATTTCCGGCAGTACAGTAGCGATCAGAAATCTGGACCCCGGAGTCTGGTTTTAAAATCTAGCGCTTGGTACAGTGCCCCGCAAAATTTAGCGGCCACCCCGTGGGTTAGGGTATTCCCAACATTTTTGACTTGGTAATGTACCTTTCGTTTAAAATGACGCAATTAAGACAAGCGCGTGTTGGGGTTAAGGTTTGCACGTACAGTGCGCTTCAACAAGTGATCGGATACCCTTTTGGTCAGTGGGGTCCACACTTTTGACACGGTAGTGTACCAAAAATTTAAGTACAGTACGGCGTCAAAAATTTGGGGCCACCCCCGAGTTAGGGTATTCCCCACATTTTTTGACGTGATAGTTCGTTTAAGATGACGCAATTAAGGCAAGCGCGGGTTGGGGTCAAGGTTTGCACGTACAGTACGTTTCAAAAAGTGATCGGATACCTTTTTGACCAGGGGGGTCCACACTTTTGACACGGTAGTGTACCAAAAATTTAAGTACAGTACGGTGTCAAAAGTTTGGGACCACCCCCGAGTTAGGGTATTCCCCACATTTTAGACGCGGTAGTGTGCCCCATCTATCAAATTGTGGCCTAAAATTCAGTCTGCGCATGCGTCGTGTACTTAAATTCAGTCTGCGCATGCGTTAGGTTTGCATTCAAAAACTACGTCAGTGCTGGCGGGTAATGGGTTAACACAAAATGAAATTGTTATAAGTAAATTGTGATGATGCATAATGGGTTAACATAAATTAATTTGGTTGCTGGTGATGACTCAGGTCTTTGGAGTTTCAAGGCCAACAGTATGAGCGCGTGTGGGGTCAAATGTCAACAACAAATTTTAAATACATGTACTCAGTACGTGCCGGGTCAAAGGTCAAGGTTTGCACATCGATACAGTTTGATGACTCATCAGTTCGGAATGTGTAGTACCGTAAAATGGGTACAATAGGACCGTAAGTCACACGCTTTCAAACATCGTCAAAGGGGTTCAAGTTACTCCGTTTTGCGGTGCTCCCGTATCGGCCTAGCCATTCTACTAATATTAGCTTGTATAAAATTTATAAAATATTATGAATCAGAGATAACAAAACAAATTGAAGAACAAACAAGTATTTCGTGATATAACTAACTGAATTTATTGCCCCGTTACTGTGCTGTTGGTTAAATAAGATGTTGAATCAAAAACTATTACACATAACTCATTAATAGGGAAAACTGAGTTGATACCGCCTGAAGGTAATTTAACGCAGTTTTGCATGAACTAACTACTGTAGTACCTACTGGTATATCTAATTCTAGTTACTTAATTCTAATTACGAACTGACTTTACGAACTACGACACAATACAACAGGTAACATAGAATTATTATGAAAAGCATAAGTTTGTAAGTTATATCAACGTTAATATAATTACATTAAGTTTTGTGTAAACTTGATTTGTGCTTTGAACCTTCCAAAGAAAGTTCAGATGTTCGCTTTGTTGCTTTATTTCTTTCTGACTTTGACTTGGAAATAATTTCAACAGAATACGTAGAAATTAAGGAGAAACTAGTTATTCTGAAAACATTGTAGCGTCAGAATACTCCTTTAATAATTTTGTGTGTTTGAGCTCCTTTTTCTCACTTGCATTAAAAGTAATGTGACTTGATTTGAGGTTAAATATGAATTGGCCTGAGTTGCAATCTGCCTGTTTAGTGAAAATGGTCTTCCAACAGTTTTGCATTTTTTTACATTGAAGGTTTCTGCAACAAATTTTTGGAACAAATGCTATACATATCCAACCACAGTACATTATATCAAAACAGACAGTCTTGTCTTTTATTATAGGTATAGATATGTTATCTATCAACACTTAATGATTTTATTTATGTATTTTTGTAAAAAATAAAACTTTAAAAGATTAACACTTAAATTATTTGTAATTTAATAATTTGGCCGATATGTATTAATTTATTGAAAATTATTTACCTTTATTATTTTCTTACTTCAGTAAATATCAAAGATCTAACTTTACTATTATAGTTAAATGATAGTGTATCCAAAAAAAAAAAAAAAAAAAATTTTTAAATGCCAAAAAACAACTAGATAAAAAATAAGTGTATTTTAGCTGTTATTTATGAGTGCTAATAAATAATTAAGTGTTCTAACGATTTCCGAGAAAATACTAAAAACATCAGGGAGGGTTAAGTTTACACAAACTGAGCCGTCCCGTAGGAAAAAAGAAGTGTTTTTGTTAATTTAAAGTATCTATGGAAAATTAGGTGTAAATTAGGCATATAAATATCATGACAAAAATCTAATCGAATAAATATTTTAAGGAAAATATTGAAAAATATTTAAAATCATGGGAGTGCTGTGTAGAACGTTAAAAACTTTATACACAGCGTTTCCACTGTTTGTTGAAATTTATATATTCTATTATGGAACTAAGTAGCAAAGTGCCTAAAGTCTCTCTAAGGTTCCAAGCGCTCCCACTAAAAATATGCTAGAGTGACTAACGTTAAAATTATTATACACAGCACTCCGAAATGTTATTTATAGTGATTGGTTTCTCACTCTAAAGGACTCTAAAATATATATGTTGCCGCAAGTAACTGTTTATCCCATTCCCACCCATTTCGAAAGTGGTGGGAATAGAACAAAAATAAGGGGTTGAGATCAGTAAATAGAAGAGATTGATATATAAGTGTTTATGAATAAAAAACAAAAATAAAGCTCAATGAAAAAGACCGTTCCGCTCAAACGTTACAAAGAATCCGAATTTATTATATATATATATATATATATATATATATATATATATATATATATATATATATATATATATATATATATATATATATATATAGAGAGAGAGAGAGAGAGAGAGAGAGAGAGAGGTTCTACTGTAAGATACGATTCGTCCAAAAAAAGTCCGTGTAAATAATTGTGGTCACTCATGCGTCTAATACAAATCACTCTACTTATGTGGTTATTTCTTTATCGAAGATGTTTAGCTTTATATTTTTCTTAAATGTTTTCAAATAATACCAGACTAAGTGGAAACATTTTAAGGTAATTTTAATTTTCCATTCACGTACGGTCGGTGACAAGTTCGGTGACGTCAAAATTAAATGGAATGTGTAAATTAGTTGTGGATGTTCTAAAAATATTTTAAATACATTCTCTAATATAGTTCCCTTGCCCGAAGATAAAATAAAACTAAAATATTTTCTTCTTTTCTGTTATTCTAAATGTGTTCCCTATAATGGGTTTTATCTGAAGGAAAAGGTTTTTAACAGTAGGCTATTTTCAACTAATTAATGTGTAAACAAAAAATATGCGAATCTTTATTTACAAATTCCGGGAAAATAAACAATGTATAGGTACGTAATCGTTTAATTTTTATCAAAAAACAAAAGTGTTATTTATTTGGGATTTGGGTTAAGATAAGATCAGCAATAAAAATTGAAACGTAAACATACATGAATGCTCTTCTTTTTATTTTGATTTGTTGATATGTTTAAATAAAACTAAATAAAAATAGAAATGGTACTGATAAATAATTGGTTAAAGCAGCTTCCACATTCTCGCCGAGGTTGGACGAGTCGAGAATGTAGAGGGTCATTTCGTTGTGCTTCGCGGTTGGTGTTTCAATGCTATTCTTATGCCTCGGCCAACCTCGCGAGGAACTACTTAGTCCAACTTCGGCGAGAATGTGGAAGCTGCTTTATAATAATCATCAGGTATCGGATTTCTTTCGAATCAGACAGTTTCGTCTTTAGCATATGCAGGTATACATATTACACTCAACGTGACTAAAAGTTCAAAATATTTTCATAAAAACAATGTACACAAGTTACATACACACATACATATGTGTATCAAAATATTATTTATACGTATTTTATGTAAACATCCATTTTTTCTTTTATTTAGTACCTGCACGATTGAAAAGTGCCACTGTAATTTTAATTGACCGTCTAAATATTCAATATATTTTACAAAAAATTTTTCCGATTTTTTGAATTTTCTTACTTTCGTCAAATAAAAAATGCTGTTAGTATTTTAAATGGTGAAAAATGTAATTGTTGACCAATTATATTCATTCAAATGTGCATAATTTAAAGTAATTTAGTTGCAAAATTTTATTGAAATAAGTGCGGTCCTGACTTGTCCGAAGAAACCGGGTACCTAATAATCATATACTTGGACATGGATAACTTTAGAATTGAGTTGCGTAATTGAGGAATTAAGGAAATATTTCAACTTACTAAAAATTAGTTTTAACTACCTATTTTTTGATTATACATGCAATTATTAATGGGTCATTTTGTGCGCGGATTCGTAATGAGAATATTGTGTTTGTAGAAGATTGAATCTGTCCTTTTCCAGTACACCCATTCCTGTTAATCTACACCTAATACTGTACGTAACCTATATACCGACATGGTGTTTATATGTATGTGTGGCCCTTACCTCATACATCCACAAAAATCATATCCTCTTAGATTAGAAACAATAATGCGGACTGGTTCAATATAAACTCAAATTAGAACATCTTTTATATGATCAAATTTTATTAGACTGTTGCAGTTTCATTACAAGACTACAGAAGGGGTTTCACATCCTATAGAAATCGACGTCGCTCTAAAAATCACATAACTTCCTAGCTGTCCCGGCAGACATCGTCCTACCCTTTCCGAAAGATGGCGCGTTAGTCGTATTAAAGCAACATATATTATGAGTTTTTTTTATAACTATAAACTATCGTCTCGACGAAATAAAAATATTGTGTGAATATGATCCCGACCAGTAAAAAGTCGTTTAGAAGTTTACGATCACTAAGAGAGGCACTAACGATTATATATATATATATATATATATATATATATATATATATATATATATATATATATCAATCTCCTATTCTTTTCTAAAAACAAACTGCAATTTTAAAATTTACGTAAGTGTAATAATGAAAGAGATAAAGCCAAGAAAACGGAAATTATTTAAATTCATAAGTGATGAAGCATGATTAAATTTAAGTGAAATGGACCATATATATACTTATAGGTATATAATTTTAGCTAATATTCTATGGAATAACATACTATGAAAGTAAGTTCTTCTTAGACATCACCTTTTAAAAAAGAATTAAAAGTATATACTATTTTCGCTAAGAGAGAAAAAAATTCGTTTGAAATACTTTACGAATAAATCGCGTCATCCAAACAGATGACGATTCCTTTATACTGTGTAAGGTTGCCTGCACACTGATAAAGCAAAAACGCTGTAAAACAAAACGTTTTGTATAATGTTAAAACAGTTCGACACACACTTAGAGAACAAAAATGTTGTTATACCAAACATTTTTTTTAAAAACAAAAACGTTTTGCTTCATACTAGCGCACACTGTCAAGCAAAATGTTTTGTCGTAGAGCAAAACGTTTTTTGCAAATACATTTTTGCTTTATCAGTGTGTCCATTATTTGTGTGTTGACATATGTCTTTGAACATACTTAAAAATGTATAATATAATGTAAAAGAAATTATTGGGTGCATCCTAAAAAAAGCGAATTAAACAAAATGCTCTTAAAAAATTTATTTTTAAGTTAAGTAAAGATCCTATAAAATTGATTAATTTTGCTACACTAATTCCTAACACTTCTGACTACATTTCAATTGAAATTTCCAACTATAATTTATCAATAAGTTCTCGATTATGACGACCTTTTATCATAATATTATACAACACAGGTCTTGCTTCCATCAAACTAATAATTATTCAGTATTTACGTGCATTTAAGAAATAAAATGCACGTTAAATAAAAATCTATAAAACACGTGGAATGTTTGTATTGTTATGTTTGAATAAAACAAGAGTCAATGTTTGTGCTTCTAACAAAATGTTTCTTCTTAAAACGTTTGATTGTAGTAATTTCATGTAAACACACTTGCAAAGCAAAAACGCTTTTATAAAAAACATTTTGTTAGATGAAAAAACATTTTGTAACACCTTGATCAAGCGAAAACAACTTAAACCAAAAACATTTTGTTTAAAACAGTTTTATAGTGATTTAATATGTTTTATCTTGTTTTTTTTTTTTTTTTTTTTTTTTTTTTTTTTTTTTTTTTTTTTTTTTTTTTTGAAGTACCAATGTGTGTGCACTCATATTAAAAGCATAAGGAAAACAGTTTCTAACGAATTTACTTAAAAACGTTTTGTATAAAGGCGTTTTTGTTTTATCAGTCTGCAGGCAGCCTTAGGCAGCAACCACCGTAAAATACATGATTTTTTGCGTTTTCTGGACAGTTGAAACAAACCAGCAATTATTGTGGAGTATAAAGAGAAAGTGAATTACAAATACACAGAACATAAATTTTAATTAGTACACTGTTGGCTGGTTCACTAATTAATTTCTGTTTTCGTCTCAAACCGTTGATGATAGATTACGAGTAAGATTTAAAATAAAAAAAAAGCTTTAACAAATTATCACTGCCTAATTTAGTTTTAGTTTTAGTTTAAATAAAATGATTTAGCAATTTTACTACTACGATAACTTTTATGTATAATTTTTTGATAGGAATAAATTCAAATTTCTCATAAAATAAAAAATCTTGTACTTGACATTTCAGACATTGATTAAATATTTATGTAATTAACATGTTTTCATTATTCATTTTTCTTTTACCCGGCTTGTAATTGTATCATTATTCTTTCATTTAATTTCTAATTTACTTATTTTTATCTTTGATGTATTAATAGTTTTTTCAAGTTTTCAAGTTTTCACTTTTGATAATTATTTACTGTTGTTTTATTTTTTCCTCGACAATTTTAATTGCTTGTGACTTGATAGTTTTTTTTTTTTTAATAATTCAATCCTGGCGTAATAATAATACAAGGTTTAAAATTTCTGATTATTTAAGGCGATGAAAAATCACTAATAAAAATAGATATCATTTAAAACTAGCTCTTCGCAGTGTTTCCACCATAATTTAGATGTTATCTATAGTTAAAGGTTTCTCTCACGCATTTCCTATTGGACTTTTAAATTCCGAGGGCTCTTAGTTACCTTTGTATACGTGCTTTCGTTGTCTTTACATTATTCGTAGAAATTATACAGCTATAATTGCCTTTGCTTGCAAGATTGTATGTAGAATCCCATGAGCATTAATTTTCTAAATAATATTGTTTCACAATATGCAGGTGATACAAAAGAAATTAAAAAAAATTCAAGTAGGTTAATTTCAGTGGCGGGTAGGCCGGGTATAAGAAAAAAATTTTAAAATGAAAAAATGAAAAATAAAATAAGAAAAATTAATAAAAATATTTATTGTTTGTTTTGCCGCTTTTTTTTCTGCTCGCCAAATATATTTTTGGTGAAAAACGGCGACATATTTCTTTTGTCCTCCGGGACCCTTGATATTTTTCTGCGGTCTTCTATGATAATATGTATCTATACAAATATTCGGGCCTACTTAAAATAAAAATCCTAAAATCACCTCGGATTAGTTTTAACTCTTTAATTATTTTTTAACATTTTGATGGATACTGTACAAGTTCCCCCATTATATATCTCTATTTCATTTTTCACAGAGATTACTATCAACAAAGGTAAAATTTATCCTCAAAAAAACATAGGCATTATAATAAAAATGAAGAACTACTTCCTTATCTTTTGTAATGTGCTGTTTCCAACACACAGAGTATTTGGATGCAGCAAAAAACAGGAAAAACGTGAAATATTTTTTATATCAAAGGTAACAAACGACAAAAATATAAAAATTCCAAACAGAACGACCCTGCTTTTTTTTCACATCATTCGAAATTATTAAATGTATAGTAAGCACGTTGCGATGTGTGGATATGTAAGTGACGAAAGCTCAACATCGCTTAACGCAACACAAAAAAGTATAGATCTAGAAACATAAAGTACAACAAAGTATGTAATATGTAGAAATAGCGGTAAACATATAACAAACATAGTAGTATTTACATATATACAGGTATAATCAGGTTTCTAAATCTATTCGTATCTAGGTGCATAAGGGCGTTAAAAGAAACTTAACCTGTGTACGTTAGATTTATATTACGTAATATGTTACGACATAAAAATGAAACAACAGAATGACAGTGGCGTCAGAATAATGAATTATTTATTGACGAGATAAAATTAGATTCGGTTCGTTATGTGTAGTTCACACGAAAGTGATTAGAATATGGACCGAAGAAGTGAGAACAGGCCTTACTATAGAATGAAATATATGTTAATAACACTACTGTTTCGATTGAGAGAAAGTAAATGCGTATGTATTGGTCACACGGATATAAAAAAAAAATATTAAGAATTTTTTAAGTAAACAAATCATTATACAGCTGAACTCTTTTTTATGCGATTTCTTTGTGCGATTTTTTATGCGATTTTTTTTTGGTTTGTAAAAAATGGCCATCAAAATACATAATGTGAATCACAATCACGAGACAGTAAGAAACTTAAACAATTAGTATAATAACTTTCGTTGATAAAAATACTTTTTAACGGCTTTTAAGCACTTAATCCAGAGGTTCCAAATAATTTTTTGCTACGGACCTCTTCATCCATCCAATCGCTATTTTGATAGGGACCCCTAAATCAAAAGAAATTTTTAAAAAAATTGTAGTCTTGCAGATAACTAGTGACACTTGTACAATAGTTATTTATATCATAAGTTGCAAAATGAAGGTGTTTTCATGAGTCGCAAGTTTGACAAACGACTAAACCAGGTTGCCGATCGAGTTGGATAATTGCGACGAATAAAAAAAACACTCCTTTTGCACGTGTTACATAGAAATTTTTTTGCAATTCTGAATTAAAATTGAAAAAAACTAACGAAAAATGGAAAAATAATCTCAAATTATATAAGGTTGACAGCTACATTAAAAAGATTATTTTAAACATATTTTTTGTTTTGAATTTTTCATGGATGATTATGACGGCTATAGGTTACATTGTATCGTTACTATATAAAAGAATTTGTTTACCTACTTTTTTTCACGCGTAATAAAAAGTTGATACTTTTTTCATAGTGGAAAAACTAAACCTTTTTGACACTATCACAGGCAACTATAAGTATAGTTAACTTTTTAATTCAGAATTACAAAAACAATATAATCCTTAGTTTTTATTAATTAATGATATACCGTGTATATGATATAGAATGAATATATTATCATACAATAATATCATACAAGTAATGACATTCCGTGGACCCCTTACTAGTCGTCCGCGAACCACCTTTTGGAAACCGCTGATTTAATCAATACATTGCATAAGAACATAAGTTATTGCATCATTTAATTTTTTTACAAATGTATTTTTCAAAATTTTCATAATATTATAAAATTGAAATGAAATGTTTCTACGTGTAAATTAATGCTTTATCTTGTTTATAGAAGCAACTTCTAAGGAAATTTCTAAGTTTTGAACGATTTTAGTGATGAAAGGATAGGATAAGTATTAAACGTTTAAGTAATCAAAATGAGGAAACAAATATGTTAATTTTCTGCTACCGGTTTCGAGGTATTAACCCCATCTTCATGGCAGATGCTTTATTATAAAAGTAAACAAAAACATTAGAAATGTCAAGCAATATTTTTTTATTTTGGTTGGTCGGGACCGCATAAAAGAATTTTTGTGTACAATCTGGATCGAACTACATTTTTTATAGCTATTTATGATATTTTTAAATATATTTTTTTTTTCGAATTCGATTTTGTAAATAGTTGTAGGGGAGATAGGGGCATGTACTAACAGATTTTACTTTTTTACATATTAAACGGAAATGAAACTAGTTAGCGATTTTTTTTTGTAAACGTTATGAAGCATCAACTATCTGTCTATAATTTTTGATAAAAAAAACTTACATATCCCTTGTACTTTCTATGGAAAAACCCATTTTCTTAAAAAATGTGTTTGTTAATACTTACCCCACTTTTGGGGCAAATTTTAACAACGTTGGGGTAAGTATTAACATTAGAGTTTTAATATGATTATGATATTTTGTAGATATGAACTTATAGGAAATAAAACAAAGTATCATATTTAACGTGTTTATTATTAGAAAGGAATTAATTTGACATAGAAAATTCTTATTTTAGATTTATCTTTACTTAATTAGTTAAAGTTAATCATTAGTTTAATTTTTTTTCCGAGGCAATAGCTAGCTAGTCAGTCCTTATTAAGTAGCAAATTACGTCACTTTGACCTTGATAACGAAACAAAAATTGGTAAATTTTCAATCTTCGATAGACAACCACAATCGTTTATTATCTTCTATATTAAAAAATATTTACTTATTAAAAAATTAGTCTTCGTCTTATTTAATATTATTATAATTCTTGAAATATATGATAACTCAGATCAAGCAAAACTCTTCCTCTGCTTCACTGCAGAAAAGATATAAAAATTAAAACCATTTAAATTTAACACTCACATAATATGTACACACACATACATGCAAACATATTTGGCAATGTCACGAAAAAAATTTTGGCAACCTCAAAGCATGAAAATTACGATATTTGGATTTTGAAATCGGGATGAATACAATAACTCCTTATAGGGAAGTTAAAAACATAGTCTTTGTTGCATAAAATTTAAACGAGGTAAATGTTAACATGTTAATACTTACCCCATGCATTTTGTTAATACTTGCCCCGAAGGTAAATTTTTTACAAATTTAAATTTTTAAAAAGAATACGTTGATAATGCGGTAAAATTTAAACAAAGTACAATATCAGATGGCATATGCTACCGTTTGAAATAAATTTAGTCTCTTTTAGGTATATAATCATGCTTCAAATCGAAAAACCGTCGACTTAAAAATGTTCTTTTACCTAATAAAATCTATGCCTTACTCACAACTTTGTTTTACGCCAACCGGCCGAAGACTGAGTGGTCACAACATGTCCGTGGTCATCTACTGATGACAGCAACCGGACGTACTTAATTTTTTCGTCCATAGTTTGGCGGAAAATGGCCTGTTAATACTTACCCCCGTTAATACTAGCCCCTGTCTCCCCTACGTATTACGTAATTCAGATACAATAGCACGATACAGGAGAAACTGTATATGCACCTATTCTGGATGAATTATCGTTGTTGACTTTTTTCTGCGCAAGTACGATTTTTTCGAGTGTATGAAGTAAGGGACAAAAGTATGTATATATTGTAACTCTTGAGTTTGTTGTTATCGTGTTTTCGTGGTATGAATCTTTTTTTGGATTAAATAAGAAATTATGATTAATTTATAAAAAATGGTTTGTGAACTTACAAGTAGTTGAAGTAGCAGAAACAGTTTGTGACTAGCATCCAATTAAATAAAAACGATTGTTCTCAGTTCTATCTATAACAGCAGAGTTGAAAATTTATTCAATTCATTTGCGAGAAATGCAACATAGCCCATGCACATTTGAATGAAACGCCACTGTAATATATCTACATGTAAACACAGATAATATAATATACACGTCTGTCGCTATATAAACCAACGAAACATATTTATTTTTGTCGAATATGTAAATACACCATGCCATGCTTTACACCTTACACATATCATATTCTTCTATGTCCCATATGCCCCATATGCCCCGGTGTGTTCACATTGAACTGTTCTACTATAACGACAACTACAGCGCAGCGCAGTGGCTGGCTACAACTTGGACTATCTATATAATATGTAGAACATACACGACCAATATTGTTATCGCTTAGCCGATTGTCGTCAGGCAAAGAAAGGAATCCATATGTAAAATTTGTTTACAATCAAAAACAGCTGAATTTAAATCCCAAGATCAAAATACACAAATACCTATATATTTATTCATATAACATGTAGGTTATATATGTGTATTTGTAATAAAATATTGGATATTTATATTTAAACTGTGGGGGGAAAATTGAATTTTTGATGTTTATTCGCAAATATATAAATCTTTTTAAATAAATATTCCGGTCGAAAAAAAATAAATAAATAAATTGATGAAATAGAAAAATGGAATATTTTGTAGGATCGATCTAGTTTAATATTTCCTTAAATTTTTATTTATTGATTGTCTGCTGCTGATTGTTTCTGGAATAAAATATAAATATTTAATGAAACTAAAAATGAATTTAACGGTTTCTTTTTTTCTTTTTTAATGGGTGGGGGAAGGTATTTCTTTTTGGGCGGTTTTTTCTTTAAATTTGCCACATGATTGTACACCAACACAAGATTGTTGTGTTACGGGGAGAGGGTCCTCCAGTCAACAGAGTTTTTAATAATTTTTTTAAGAAACTTGATACATTTATTGTATCAAATAAAGTTACATAGTATAGTACATGTTATGGTGTACTCACTCATAAATTTTTATGTAACAAAAAGAAAAAATGGCGGCGCTACAGCTGTTCCAAGTTGACTCTTTTAATTTGCGCCGTGAAATGCCCAGCCTCTTGTAATCAATTGAATCCAATCGGACAATAAAATTTTATTAAAATAAGTCATTACGTTTTGCATATACCTATTTCTGGTGAGAAAAAATTTTTTTTTCACAATTTAAAACAAAAAATTTCACTTTTTTTATAAACAAATTCTTATAAAAAATATTTATAGTAATAATTTATACAAAATTTTAGGTACATGCAAAGGCCAATATATTAAAGAATATCTGTACAAAATTTCAAGTTAATACATTAATAATTTTTTAAGTTATATTCCACGGCGCGGAAAAAAATCTGTTTTGAGAAAAACGCTATTGAAAAGTTTTCGTTCTTGAAAAGTAGAGTTAAAAGCAGTTTATCGTTATCTAAGATAATCTTTCTGTTGGGATAAAAACATTAGAAATATGTTCCTTAGGCTCAAATGAACTTTTAAAGCAAAACAAAAAATGAAAAATTTGAAAGTTCTGGAGGACCTTCCCCCCTTTAAATCTGAAGTCGTATATTGAGTGGAAAAGCTGCCAGTTAAATATTTTTAATTTGTAATAGTAAGCCCAATTTTAGGTACTATATATTTCCTTAATACCGAAGATTACGAATTTTCTTTGGTGTTGGGTATTAGGTAGGAGTTGTATGAGGTAGGTACATATATAATATACATACACTTATAAAAATTTTCAAAATATTTGTATAGGCATTGGTCTAATCGGCCTAGTGAGCCTATCAAAATTTTAGTAAAAATTCCTAATAATACAGAAGCAAAACTTCTAATGATTAGAAACAAGAACGATAGTTGACAAATTAAAAAAAATATGAGAAATGAATCTATTCTTGGTACTAATAAGAAAAACTTGTATCACTTGCTTGAAACAAATTTCGCTAACTTGGGATCTAAATCTAACAAAAAAATTATTTTTTGTTAGATGGTAAAATGTATACTAAAAAGGGAATCCGTAAAAATCTAAGTACGGGTGCAAAGGATGTTTAGAGAAACCAATAGTATGGCCGTTTTTAAAAAATCTGACGACGCCAACGATAAAAGCGAATCAACTGCTTTACGTAATAATTAGAAAAAAAACTGAATTCGCCCTACTATTAAAAAAACATTTTGGTACTTTCACTTTTGACAGAGTTATTATATTACAACTCTAAGAAAAAAGTAAACGTAATAAAATTTTACAAGTTGGATTTACACTATAGCAAAAAATGAAATAAATTATTTTTAGTACGAAACTGCCCTGTTGCAGCAACATTCATAAAAATATTACTTTTCAATTCAAAATAGAATATGGCAATACAAAATACGATCTAGAAATGTTAAATTATAATCTAAATCAATAGTTTTAAGAATTATATTGGAAAACGGAGAATTTTGATATGCTATCTGGTGGCCCGAAAATAAACTACTGCGGAAAGGCTATTTGTACATTTCATATAAATGATATAAATCAAGTGAACTTTAATCAGCTGTAATTTTTTTTTATGACTTGTCATTAAAAATATTTTACCCTAATTTAATCAAATGTAATACATGAAAATTGTTCAAATTATGGAATTTTCATCACGAAAAAGTAAAAGTATACTGTTGTGTGTTTGAATGCAACATTAGAAGGGCCCAAGAATGATATACAAATGTCGCTACAATCGTAATATAACAAAGAAGAATTGGTTGGTCGCTGATTAGCATGGATAAACATTCAGAAAATGGGTAAAAAGTTATGCCTTCAATGAGAGTTTGTCCAGTTCATTTTAAACCACAAGATTTTATTACATAAGTATAATTACAAAACTTATTTTTTACTACCTAATCATATTTTAATCTATCTACTATAGTAATATATATCAAGAAAATATCTGTCCCATCTCTCAAGCTTCAATATTATACAATCAATACAAAGTTTGATTCATTAAGAGAAACTCGAGCCCTATTAAAAGAGAAAACATTTAAGAAAGATTTCTTCATAAAAATGTTCAAATAAGAAATAATCGACTATTTCTCACGGTAATCTAGAAGCAATTAACAATCTAGAAGGAAAAAAAAAGAGGAGATGAAGAAGGCAATGTATGTATTTGATGTCATGAAAGAAAAAATTAATGAAATTGAATTTACAATTGAATTGAATGTTACCAGTGTCATAAAGGAATTGACTGACTTCAAAGTACATGTTTCTAGCGATTTTGTGTTCCCAAAATTTTCTACGTTTATTATATCTGATAGCGAATTAAGTATTGCAACTAGCATTTCAAACATTAACTACTACTGAAAAATTAACGAAAAAAAAAAAATTAGCAAATTTTTGGAATGCTGTTCCTATTTTTTTTATAATAATTTATTGTTGCCAAGCAAAAATGGACAATTCAAAATTGCCACTATTTATTTGGCTGCCATCTGGTGACAAATCGAAAAACTACTGCGGATAGGCTAAATATTAAACCACGCCTCCATTCGATTTTCCAATACATTCATTTAACTTTTTGAATTATGACGTTTTTTTTAGCTATGTAAATCCGACTTAGTTTGTCGCATTTTTGTGTGAGAGAGATAAATAAATTAAACTGTCATTGTACAAGCTACTTTTTTATCCTTGTCATCTTTTTTAACCAATCATATTTTTTTCAAAATTTTATTACCTTTACTTTTTTCTTAGAGTTGTAATATAATACACATGCTGTTAAATTGAAAATGACTCCTAACTGTTATTTATACTCTACTCTCATACTGTACAGGCTACAGTTTATATACTTATGCCACTATATCGTATTGCACGACGTCTATCAGCGTTGCGTTTATTTTGTACAATATAAGTTTTTGGTTTGAAATACAATGTTAATATGCGTCACGAAAACATAAAAGAAGGATACATCAATAACACACTTTCCTTGACCCATCAATATTTTAAAAATATAAAGTACAGCCGATTCTCTTTAATTCGAAACTCGAGGGACTCTTAAAATATTACGAATTATCAAGTGTTTGAAATATCGAATGGTTCGAAATTTTGAAAATTCACCTTTAGTAGTTCTTTCCGTACTCCAGCAGTTTGAGTAGCATAAATTTTCTCCTCTTTTTCTCTCTGGAACTTTTAATTGTCGAGTGTTTGACGCCGATGAGTTCGAATTAACGCGTGGTTTTGTTACGTAGCAATGATTTTTTCGTTCGAATTACCAAGTGCATAAAAATGTATTGATTTAGTTCGGAATATAAAGAGATTTTGTAGGGAACTCGTGATAACTTTGAATTATAGAGAGGTTCGAATTACCGCAGGTTTCAATTAGCGAGAGTCGACTGTACCTGGCAAATTTTAGAAAAAATTACTGTAACAGTTGGGCACTGTACACGGCAATACTGCATTTTTCTCCATGATGGGTTTTGTTAATTAACGTAAAATTTCAAGGGAATTTTTTGATTCTAAAATCTATCCAGTTTTGTTAGTTTCAATTGGTTCTCATCATTCTTTTTATGTATTAACAACAATAAATTATTATTATATTATTATTATTATTATTATTATTTTTTTTTTTTTTTTTTTTTAATTAAAATTGGAGCACTGCTGCCGGTGGATGGCGCGGTCAGCAGTGTCCGGCGGCATCGCCAGCGGAGGGCATGCGCCGCCTACAAACGATAGTAAATAAAAACACATACACAAAACAGACAGGGACACATAAATGCTCTAGACAACGGACAAACACATATAATAAAAACAAATTAACAAGCAGACCCTGCCATCCCAGGATCTAAAGGAAGCTCTCAGTGAGAGAAGGGACGTGACCTACCAGGTCAAACAGGATGTCCCACCCTCAAGCAAAAATAATATATATAAAAAAGGGCATTTTATTACCGCCACTATATGTTAAACAAGACCCCCAGCAGAATGGAGAGACTTCCGTAGATACTCAGAAACAAAATATTATTATTATTATTTTTTTTTTTTTTTTTTAAATAAAATTGGGGTACTGCTGCCGGTGGATGGCGCGGTCAGCAGCACCCGGCGGCATCGCCAACGAAGGGCATGCGCCGCCAAACACAATATAAATAAAAACAACACGTAAAGACAGGGACACATAAATGCACTAGACAACGGACAAACATACACATATAAAATCCAACGATGAGCCCTGCCATCCCAGGGCTTAAAAAGAGCGGACAGTCCTTGGTGACGGTACGATAAGTACTAGACAGAGCGTCCGGTCACCAAGGCCTGAAAACCATCGCTGGGACTCCCTCCGAGGTGTGAAGGGCCTCGGAGTGGAGAAACCTGACTAGACAAACACTGGTAAAATGACTAGAAATATATATCACAAGTATATCACAGAAAAAACTTATTACGTCACTGGGGAGCCACAGGCCCACCAGTGACGCAATAAGGGGTTAAAACAATACCGCTGTAGAGCCATAACAACAGGCCTACAGCGGCATAACAAAATATCACAGAAAGAAGAAACAAATGATGTACCACCTCGGATGTAAAGAGCCCTCGGTGGTACATCGTTAAAAAACAATAACAAAAACAGAGTAACACGTATAAATAACAAAGTACCACTAAGGGTGTAAAGGCCCTTAGTGGCATAAAAACAAGACTAAAAGTACCCTGCCAGACCAGCTGGAACAGGGTATGGTTAATAAATAAATAAGTTAAGACAAACACAAAGATTTTGAAAACACATAAATTAAAAAAACGCTGAAAATAAAATTCACTGTCGGGGGAGATAAAACGAGACGACTTGTAAAATCTGAGATGTAAAGCCCCTACAGTCTCTGAAGAAGATGCGAATTTCGGAGAAATTCAAGCATCTTTCTTTCAGAGACAGCATCATAGCTTAATGCGTCGGCTACATTATTCGGGAGCTGCAACCTCTGGCGCAATGGCGCAAAGGTTACACATTCCTCAACTATATGCCTCACGGTCAGCGCCGTCCCGCAGGCGGCGCACCTTGGCTGATCCTCACCGGCGAGAAGATGACGATGTGTTAACGCCGTGTGGCCCAAGCGTAAACGCGTCAGGGCCACACTCTCTCGCCGGCTCAGATTTACAGGTGCCGGAGTTCTTCGGACCTCAGGTTTCACCTGTCTGAGCTTAGCCGTGAGGTTGTTCCACTCACGTTGCCATTTCTGATCGATCGCGGATCTAATGCACACTCTCAGATCCTCTGGGCGTATGGCAATGTCCTGTGGCTCACCGACTTCGGCTGCATGACGTGCTGCCTGGTCGGCGAGTTCATTGCCAGGTATCCCCACATGTCCGGGAATCCAAAAGAAGGTGATAGACTTTTGGCGGAGCATGTAGAGACACGTTTGGATGTTCTGCACCAGTGGATCGATGGTATGAGAGTGGCAGATCGCTTGCAACGCGCTCAACGAGTCGGAACAAATGAGGAATGCGCTGTCTTCGGATGTTTGACAGAATCGCAGGGCTTGCAGAATAGCAAATAATTCTGCAGTATACACAGTGGCCTGGGGAGGAAGTGACCAAGCGTGAGGATCGTCACGAATGACGATGGCACTTCCAACACCCGTAGCTGTTTTCGAACCATCTGTGTATATGCAGAGAGAGTCAAGTTCGCTAATGATCTCATAAAAGCGGGATCGATATTCGAATGAACTGGTCTCCTCCTTGTTGAGACCAGTCAGGTCGAAACGACACCTTACGTTAGGGATCAGCCAAGGAGGTACTTCCATAGGACGTTTGGGAAGTACCTTGGCGAACTGTAAGTGCAGACTCTCTAATAACTCCTGCGTTCGAACGGCCACTGGTCGACTTATGGTGGGACGTCGACCGTAGAGCCCCTGTAAACGGTATCTGAATAGAGTCGGGTGATTGATATGCGTAGGTGTTGCATATACCCCCGCTGCATAATTGAGCAAGAGACGCTCACGTCTCAGTCGCAGCGGAGGGAGACCCGACTCTACGCAGAGGCTCATAGAAGGGCTCGTTCGAAATGCTCCCGTAGCCAGTCGTATGCCTGCATGGTGAACAGGATCTAGGAGTAAGAGCGCAGACGCCCGGGCGGAGGAGTAAGCAATGCTGCCGTAATCAATCCTAGTCAGAACTAGCGATTGATACAGGCGAAGCAACGACTCCCGGCCCGCACCCCACGATGCACCAGCCAAGCACTTAAGCATGTTTATTGTCCTGCGACAACTCGCAGCTAAGGCTTGGAGGTGTGGGCGCCACGTAAGTTGTTTGTCGAATATGAGTCCTAGAAACCTGACGCTATCGACGCACTGAAGAACGGATCCTTTTAGTGTGAGAACAGGATCCGGATGTGCGCTGCGCTTTCTGCAAAAGTGTACCACCGATGTTTTTTGTGGTGAGAAACGAAAACCAAGAGCTTCTGCAGAAGTCACCACTTCGTTGATGCCTTGTTGCAGCCGTTGTTGGATATCCTCAATGGAATCGGCTGCATAGAAGATTGTTAGGTCATCAACGTACAAGCAACGACGAATTGGGGCTGAAGCTGCAATATGACTGACTGCGATGGAGAACAAGGTGACACTAATGGTGGAGCCTTGAGGGACACCATTCTCCTGGGAGTGGGCCTCAGACTCAGTGTCACCTACCCGGACACGAAAAGAACGGTCAGTCAGAAAACTTTTTACGAACTGAGGGAGGTTACCTCTTAAACCCCAGTCGTGCAGCTTCTTGAGAATGCCATACCTCCAGGTCATATCATAAGCTTTCTCCAAATCGAAAAACACGGCCACAAGGTGTTTTCGGTGGAGAAAGGCGTCTTGAATGGCATTCTCGAGGCGAACAAGATGGTCCGTAGTCGAATGGTATCGGCGGAACCCACATTGATGTTTAGGTATGAGGTTGTGGGATTCCAGCCACCAGACGAGACGGTTGTTCACCATTTTTTCCAATACCTTGCTGAAACAGCAAGTCAAGGATATTGGACGGTAGCTAGATAGTTGCGATGAATCTTTACCCTCTTTTAGTAGCGGAATGATGGTAGCTTCCCGCCACTGCGGAGGGTAAACGCCTTGCCTAAAAATTTCATTGTAAAGATCCAGTAACCTACACTTACCAGGATAAGGCAGGTTCCGGATCATGGCGTAGGGGATCTCATCAGGTCCAGGGGAGGTGTCCCCAGATCCCCGAAGCGCCTCCAGTAATTCTTGCATAGAAAACGGTTGATTATACTGGAGGGATTCATCTGAGAAAAAATCAAGATCGTTTTGTTCGTGTTCGATCTTGATCCGCAGGAAGTCCGGGTCATAGTTTTGGGAGCCACTGACGCGCTCAAAGTGTTTAGCTAAACAATTAGCTATTTCTGCGCGTCCAGTGATGTTCCGACCGTCGACGATGAGAAGAGAGGGCATTGGTGAACGGGAGGATTTCCCTGTAATGGCCTTCACTCTTCTCCATACCTCTGAGGTGGTGGTGGAGGTATTTATGGCCGAAACATATTGCTCCCATGATAGCCTCTTTTGTTCTTTAATTGTGCGTTTACAGCGTGCTTGAGCACGCTTGTAGGCTATCACATTTTCCTGCGTGGGGCGGCGTCTGAGTTCGTGGTACTTTTTCTCGGCAACTGCTACTCTCACGACTTCATTCCACCATGGTAAGCGACGTTTAGGTGGAATGCTGGAAGACTTTGGAATACTCTTATATGCTGCTTCAATGACACTGGAGGACATTTGCTCCACATCATCTTCTACGTCTCCAGTCAGCTCGGGTGTACGGAATGAATCAACGTACATGTCCCAGTTAGCCTGACGGAGACGCCATCTCGGCGAAGACGAATGTGGAGTCATCGGCGTGGTACTATTCAAAATAATGGGTATATGGTCGCTACCGTATGAGTCTGACGCCAGCGTCCACTCATAACGGTGCGCCATGACCGGTGAGCCGAGTGATAAGTCGATAGCCGACAGCTCACCGGTTCTTGCGTTAATGAAAGTACCTTGACCGGTATTCAACAAGACCGCTTCAGACTCGTCTAAAAACCGTTCTATGAGTCTTCCACGGGCGTCTCTTATGCTACAGCCCCACATGGGGCTGTGAGCATTAAAATCTCCTAGTAACAAAAATGGACGTGGTAACTGTAATGTAAGCTCGGTCAGGGATTCGACATTCCAGTCGAAATCTGGTAAATAGACCGAGCATACTGTGAACTGGGGCGGTTTTAAAAATTGTATTGCAATAGCTTGTAGGGGGGTGTTTAATCGGTGGTCCCGGAAGGGGACGCCATCTTTTATAATGATGGCAACGCCCCCCCTCGCCCTGATGTCTGGCTGTACGTTATGCCGGCGGATATGGTAATTTTTTATTGAAAATTGTTCCGCCGGCCTTAGGTGTGTCTCTTGAAGGCACACGCACATAGGCGTGTGCTCAGCCAGAAGCATCTGCAATTCACAGTAATGATGTTTTACACCATTACAGTTCCATTGTATGATCGCCATCTTTGCTACTACATCGGGTTGCTCCCTAGGAAGTGTGGCTACTTTCTAGGTTTGCCCTTTGGCCAGCCTTTTTTCTTTTTTATTACTTGCACCTCGGCATCGGAGTTATCCGACTCCGTGGCCGAGGTATTTGTATAAGCGTCGGACGTCGGGCGTTTAACACCCGTCCGGACCGACGCCGTCGACATGTCCGAGTCGCTTGCTGGTGTTGTTGTAGAGCGACTCGGGAGGGGGGTGACCGGGCGTGTTGGTGTGCCCGGTCTGGACGGCCGCTGTGGTAGCGGAGCCGTCAATGGTGGGGGCGGAATGAATTCCGCCTCCGGTTGTGAGGTGGCAGGTCCCTTTTTGGGGGACCGGGATTTGGCCACCTCCTTTTCCCCCTCGCTGTGACGTCTTCTCTCCGGGGATGATTTTTTCGGTGAAGTCTTCTTGGGAGAAGACGTCACTGTTCTGAAGACTGGTCCCTGAGGGGTTGTCTTAATAACCCTTTTGGTCTCAGGGACCTCGGCTGGCGCAGCGGTTGGAGCGGGTGTAGCGCTAACTACACCTGCTGAGCGCATGAGGCTCTCTTGCATTCGTTGCATGGTTACTTGCATCTGCCTCATCGCTTCCTTAATTTCACGTATTTCGTTGTTCTTCTCAACCGCTGTAGGGACAGGGGCTGCAGCAGCGCGCGCGTAGCCATCCAAGGCGGAACGGCGAGGCATGTTGCCCAGTAGTTTACGCCTTGCCTCTGGGTAAGATAGTCGTTCCAGGGCTCTCAGCTCTTGGATGGCTGACTCTTGTTTAAATATGGGGCAATTCCTCGACTTAGCCGAGTGACTGCCCCCGCAATTAACGCATTTTATTGGCTCGTTACACGGTATTCCCTCGTGTAACGGCCTTCCGCAAACGCAAATCTGCTGCTCGACGCTACATTTCTGAGATACATGTCCATATCTCTGGCACCTGTAACAGCGCATTGGTGCCGGAATATATGGACGAACGTCGATTTTCTCGAAAAGGCCTAGGACCACCTCTTTTGGTAAGGTGGTCTTATTAAATGTTAGCAAGATTAGTGGGGAATTCGGATATTTATTCCCCCTATTGAATTTAAGCCTTTTCGCTTCTATAACCCCTTGTGGAGACATCTCCGACACTATCTCTTCAAGGTCGCAGTAGGCTAGTGAAGGGTGCATGATTACGCCCCGGGAGTAATTCAATACTCCATGGGGGCTCACCTCCACCGCGTACTGTCCCAAACTCTTCAGATTTAGTAACTTCTCTGATTGTGCCGCTGAGAATGCCTCCACGAGCAACCCTTTGCCCGATAGTTTAGCATTCTTAACATGCCCAATATACTCCTTAACAAGTTTAGCCAGCTGGAAGGGACTCATTTTACTGAAGTCTCCTTCCGTCGGCTTTAAAACAATAAACTTAATAAAATTCGAAACTTCCATTCTTGGGGCATCAAAAGGCATTTGACGCCCACGACGGTTCCCTTTTTTGGGGGGAGGGTTACCCCTTTTGGATTGTGTAGCCGATCCGCTGACTTGTGGAGTGGCTACATTTTGAGAAGTAGCGGAACAAGTCTCGCTACTTTTGCTCTCACCGGATGGTGTTGGTGGAGCTGGGTTCGCGTCCGGTTTGACGGGCCCGGACTCGCCCGATGAAAGAATATTTTTGTCACCCATACACGTAACACAAATAAAACCCCCACCCCGCTCCCCACCCTCCACGGAGCCTCATAAGGGACGTGGGACTCCCACGCCAGGGATACGGGAATGAGGGGCCCTAGGGACGAAGCCCATTGCCCCAGTGACACGCACGACTCCGGGGCGCTCGAATTTACTGCGGCCGGTGCATAACCGCAGCCACGGTCTATGCCTGAAGCCAGGGCCGAAGTGACGTGTTGTTCCGCCGTACTCGCAAGTAACGGCTTCCCTCAGTCACCAGGATCCCCTTTTCCAGGCAACGCCGCTAAGCCACACACGAGCTAGTGTGGGTCCCGAAGATGACTTGAAGTTGGGACAACAAAGAAGAACGAAAACAAAACAAAACCAAAAACAAAAAGGCAACAAAAGATAAAAGAAAACCTAAAACAAAAGAAATAAAAATAACGAAAAACAAAAAGAATAAAAACGAAACGAAATAAAAAGATAGGTTAAGAAATGAACGATCGAGGATTTCTCCTCTAGATCCGGCATCTTTTGTGAAAACGGTGGTACCTCGAGAAGGAACGGTGCCGATCTTGAGTAGTCAGAGGCTAATGGAATCCGAAGATTACTGTATTGCGCATAAACTACCCCTGGAACCCTTAGCCTCCTTGACACCAATGGGGGATAAATATCCCTCACGGGTGCCAAGGGCAGCTGCTATAGGTGTCCTCACCACCATTATTATTTTTTTTTTTTTTTTTTTTTTTAATTAAAATTGGGGTACTGCTGCCGGTGGATGGCGCGGTCAGCAGCACCCGGCGGCATCGCCAACCAAGGGCATGCGCCGCCAAAAATGGTAGAAAAAATAAAAACAACACATAAAGACAGGGACACATAAATGCACTAGACAACGGACAAACATACACATAATAAAATGCAACGATGAGCCCTGCCATCCCAGGGCTTAAATAGAGCGGACAGTCCTTGGTGACGGTACGGTAAGTACTAGACAAAGCGTCCGATCACCAAGGCCTGAAGACCATCGCTGCGACTCCCCCCAGGGTGTAAAAACCCCGGGGTGGAGGAACCTGACTAGACAATACACAGAATTAAATATCACAGAAAACTATCACAGAAAGATATCACAGACGATACTTATTACGTCACTGGGAGGCCACGGGCTGACCAGTGACGCAATAAGGGCTTAAAACAATACCGCTGTGGAGCCATAACAACAGGCCCACAGCGGCATAACAAAATATCACAGGTAAATAAAACAATTGATGTACCACCTCGGGTGTAAAGAGCCGTCAGTGGTACATCGATAAAAAATAATAACAAAAACAACCAAACATGTATAAATAACAACAGTACCACTAAGGGTGTAAAAGGCCCTTAGTGGCATAACGACAATACTAAAAGTACCCTGCCAGACCAGCTGGAACAGGGTATCGGTAATAAATAAGACGAACACAATACTTTTTTAACACATAAAATAAAAATCGAGACTGTAGTTAAAATTCTATCGGGGGAGATTAAACGAGACGACTTGTAAAATCTGAGATGGTATGCCCCTAAAGCCTCTGAAGAAGATGCGAATTTCGGAGAAATTCAAGCATCTTTCTTTCAGAGACTGCATCGTAAGCTAAAGCTTCGGCTACACTATTGGGGAGCTGCAACCTCTGGCGCAATGGCTCAAAGGTTACACATTCCTCAACTATATGCCTCACCGTCAGCGCCGTCCCGCAGGCGGCGCACCTTGGCTGATCCTCACCGGCGAGAAGATGACGATGTGTTAACGCCGTGTGGCCCAAGCGTAAACGTGTCAGGGCCACACTCTCTCGCCGGCTCAGATTTACAGGTGCCGGAGTTCTTCGGACCTCAGGTTTCACCTGTCTGAGCTTAGCCGTGAGGTTGTTCCACTCACGTTGCCATTTATGTTCGATCGCGGATCTGATGCACACTCTCAGATCCTCTGGGCGTATGGCAATGTCCTGTGGCTCACCGACTTCGGCTGCGTGACGTGCTGCCTGGTCGGCGAGTTCATTGCCAGGTATCCCCACATGTCCGGGTATCCAGAAGAAGGTGATAGACTTCTGGCGGAGCATGTAGAGATACTTTCGGATGTTCTGCACCAGTGGATCGATGGTATGAGAGTGGCAGATCGCTTGCAACGCGCTCAACGAGTCGGAACAAATGAGGAATGCACCATTATTATTATTATTATTATTATTATTATTATTATTATTATTATTATTATTATTATAGACTTTTACGCCAACCTGGCGCTCACTACTCAGTAGGACAGTACTGGGTAACATTCACCTATACCGGCATTATGCAAGGTATTAGGCTCTGTGGAAGGGTAATGTGCCAAACCAATCCGTAAAAGTACCGTAGTACATTCACGGACGGGTTTGTCACATCACTCCTTATATTGTTGTTGTTGTTGCTTGAAACGAGGTGTTATGCGTCTATTTTGGTGTATACTGGTTCGTACGACGAGACTTTTGTGGGAGCGTAGATGTTGGCTCAATGACAGAGGGCTGTGAAAGCCTAGTTCGTTTTCGTGTCCTCAGATGGTAGGTAGGAGTAGGGACAGAGGGAAGGGAAAGGACTGTTTGTGTTTGTGTGTGTGTTTGTGTATGTGTGTGGATGTGTCTTTCTATTTTACGTTTCTTGGTGTAGATGTTTTCTGGTTCATTTATTATTATTATTATTATTATTATTATTATTATTATTATTATTATTATTATTATTATTATTATTATTATTATTATTATTATTCTAACTGTTAACTCTTAAGGAAAATTTTTTTAAAATTATTTATCGAATAAGTATTTTTTATAGTGTATCTTATATATTTACGAATAAGCTCCTTTTTGCTTATGGCTGCGTCCAGTTTCGTAGGCGTTTATTTTGTATATTTACCTATGCAGTTGAATAATTTGTTTTATTGTTAAGCATTTCGTTTGAAATAACGCTCACTATCTGTTTAACCAGTGAAAATTTCGATATCATTCATTTGAATAGAATAGAAATATTAATAAAATATGAACCTATGTATTATATAAAAAGGTCATTGTATGTACCGAAGTACATTTCTTTGTGATTTAGTGATTACATGCTCGTATATATTTATATGCGGTATATTAACTCCAACTGAAATCGTACGTACTTTCTGAATTGGTATCTAAAGTCGAAAATCTTATTACAATGGTTGTCTATAAAATGTATAACTTATTAAATAATTATTTATAATAATATATTACGTAATTGAGGTTGTAAGTTGTATATTACACTTGAGCGAAAAAGTTACGCAAGAGCGGCGCAGCGGCGAGTGCGTGATTGCGCGAATGTGTAATGTGTCTTACAACCGAGTTACGTAGGTACTATACTTTATCTACGACTAACATGAAATTCACAACTAACAATAAAAATTTGGAATAAATCTACAAATACCAATACACTAAAATTATGTAGTATTTGAAATTTATTAAAAACAAACGTAAACATTCAGTTGCTAGGTAAAATTTTTGTACAAATTCTAATATGTATAATATATATATATATATATATATATATATATATATATATATATATTAGGGTGGCGCAAAAAAACCACATATTTTTCTTTTTTTTGTCTCATAGGAAAAAAAGTTAATCTAGCTCGATTTAAGAATGCTCACCAAAAATTAGCTCGATAAAAAATTTTTTAAGGGTCGCTCAAAACTTTTTAAAATTTGAAAATGGGCCGAAAATCGATTTTGGTTTTTTATCAATTTTTTTTTCTCATGCCTGCATATGTTTGTACATTGAATAATAAAAAACTCCTCCAAATTTTAACTCAAAAAATTGATAATAAAAGGTCGCTCAATAGTTCTGAAAGTTTTTAAAGTTAAAATATTTAATATTTTTTAGCGTCCCTAAAAAATATTAAATATTTTGACTTTAAAATCCTGAGCGACCTTTTATTATCAATTTTTTGAGTTAACATTTGGAGGAATTCTTTATTATTCAATGTACAAACATATGCAGGGATAAGAAAAAAAGTTTGATGAAAAACAAAAATCAATTTTTGGCCCATTTCCAAATTTTAAAAAGTTTTGAGCGACCCTTAAAAAATTTTTTATCGAGTTAATTTTTGGTGAGCATTCTTAAATCGAGCTAAATTAACTTTTTTTCCTATGAGACAAAAAAAAGAAAAATATGTGGTTTTTTTGCGCCACCCTAATATATATATATATATATATATATATCACTGTATAATATATAATATATAATATAAGAATTAATAAAAGTGTAGTAGGCGTTGATATTTTTCATGTACATGCGTGTAAAAGGCCATTTTTTGTACAGCTGGATATATGGCTGTACGTAAAAGGTAGCTTACTTGGATAGTATTGTGTACAATAAACAAGCAATTTCATGGTAGTCGTGGATAAATATAGAAAGAGACAATAAACCCATAAGTAAATAAGTAAACAAGTAAATTAATTATATAATACTAATTAAAATCACGATTGAAAAACTATCAAACTGGCTCGGCTGGGAATGGAACTTAGGATCTCCTGATAACTAGCCAATTACCTTGCTCTCTTAATATATTTCTTGTAGGAAACTCACACAATAAACAATTTCTTTACATATTTAAATTTTTTTACACACGTATAACGGTAAGTGTATAAAAACACTAAATTGGTAAAAGATTTTTACACAATTACTTTTACAGTGTGTGTATACATTTCGATTGTCGCAAAACAAATATTTAATATTCAATCTAATATAAGGGGAATATATATATATATATATATATATATATATATATATATATATATATATATATATATATATATATATATATATATATATATATATGTGTGGTAAGATATACAAGAAACCGCTACTCGCTCCTGCCCCGAATTTATCCATTTATTTTCGTTGTTACTTATGTGTATCTGGGTACATACGTACACATCTTTTATATAGTTTGTTTAAGAAAGTTATATAGTTTAAGAACGCTAATTTATACAAACACAAATAGGTATATTTGTTCGTATTAACGTAGACAGACATGAGAATAATTTTTTCTTCTTTAGTTTGATTATCAAAATTAATATCGGTTTCTCAACTGTCTCAAAACTTTTGAATAGTTTCCTACCTTAAATTTCACACTACGTGTTCAATGTTTGTGTACTTACAAGCGAAAGCTTTGGGAAAATTTTATATAGGGTATAAATGTCTATGTTATCCTTAATCGAAAAATAATTATTGTAAATGTCACGTAACTTGTTATATTGGTATTATTATTCAAAAATTCCACCTTACAATTACTAGAATCTTTCCAGAAAAGATTTAATATTTTTTCTTTTTTATTTCAGGTACATAACAACAACTCCGAGTAGGTACTCTGTACTGAAAATGACAAATCTACATTAACTTCATCATTTTCCATTCTTGAACATCCAATTTACTTACTATCAGCAATGCAATGACGGTACTGAAAACGCCGAAAACATTCAATTTTGATCGTAACACGCTATAAAATAAATGTACATGAATTTGTCACCACGTACGTAGACATTTCGTAGGAACGCGAGTGAACGAACAACCGTAACCATCGAACACTTCGACGGCAACAATTGATCGTCAAAATGTCAAAAAATATCATTAAAATAATAACGTATAGCAGACGAGCCCGTCGACTGAACTGATCGAAATGCTTTTGTGAAAATTGTCGAACACGAATAAGCAAGAGGAAAAAAATTAGACGAAAACAAAAATACATTTCCGATCGAGGAATAAAAAATCTAAATGCGTGTCTTGTATTCAACGGCTCCGCCATCCCTCCGCATCTTCGCCTCGAAATGACGTGTGCCTATCGAAAAAGAAATGAACGCAATTCCATAAAATATTCTTAAATGTATAAGAAAAAAAAATTGTAGTGTGCTTTTGAAAATAATCGTCATTTTTTGTTTTTGTTGGTAAAGAAAGAAAAAACGAACAAAGAACAATATTATAAAATTGTTAGAAATATTTTTGTTTTCAAAACATTTTTTATCAGTCGATGGACCATTTAGCAATATCCAGGCAAAATACAGGCAACAACAAAAAAAAATCATATTCTTCCAACCAGAGTTAAGCGAGTTAAATAAATTATTTTTATCCATTTCGTAAATTAAATATTTACGAGGAGAGTTTTTGTGCTGTTATGTCAATTGATTTTATTTTGTACGGTTTTTTGTTTGCTTGTAATTTTCGTTTTTTTTTCGCGGAGATGAAATATTAAAGCTACATTTTTACTGTATATGTATCGGTTTCTTTTTTTTTTTGTGATTTAATAGGAGCGGACGTGGAGACATTAATTTTGGAACATTTGTGAATAAATTCGGTACCTATAGTATTATTTTTGAAAATTTATGTGCGCTGTATAGACAATAAAATCCGTAATATAGATAAATTATAATTAAAATTTGTAATCGATTTTCTGTTTTTCGTGCTTTCGTGCAAAACTCTAAATTGGTTGTAATTCAATGTTAAGATGTTAATCCCGATCACTTTGTCTGTTGTATTGCTCGCTTTAACTGTTCAAGGTAAGTTTATTTGATTTACATACCGATTTTATACGAAGGCATTTACTGATTGCAAAAAAGTTGTTGTGTGGTAGTGAGACTGAATAATTTAAATGGTATAATTGTTGTGGATAATATAATTTAACCACAATAGGAAATAAAATTTGAATACAGTGTTCTAATGAATCAAGAATTGCTAATAGGGTACTTGACTGCAATTAAGAAATGATTCTAAATGCTTTGTTCTTACGTATAATTTAGTTCATTTTTGTTAAATTTTTAAAAATCTTCAAAAAATAAACCATTGTTCAATTTTAAATGAACAAATTGGCGGGGAAAACGACTTGGCGTAGTGTGATATGTAATGACGTCACGATTTAACTCAAACAGATGTCGCTTTCATTCATGTCAACAATTGTCAACACGGTTTCAAATTTGTACACAATATTCAGCAGTCATCATACTCAGTTTTAGTGGTATTTACAACTTTCTACTTTGTTATTTTCTTCATTTATCATCACTATAAGATTTTCATGAAGCCCTACAAGTATTAAATACACTTTAAGAAAACAGTTTGACGTAACTTTAAAATTGTAGCAAAAAATAACAGCATTTATAACATAATATTTAAAACAAGTTAATAAGGATATTTTACGTATTAAGTGACGATGTATTCCTTCCATCAGTCTTTTTTGAGTGCAAAACTAATTGCAAACCAAAAAGTTACAAAGAAAAACAACTTCTCTTGGTCAATTAGAATTGTAAAAATGTCACAATGAAAATGCAATTTGTCATAGACAATACGTAACTACAGTAATAAGATCTGCTATAAAAAATGACGTCATTTTCAAATATCACTCCGTTTTTAATCATTTAAATGAAGGCTAAAAATTTATAATTTTCAAAAGCGAATTTTTAAATAACTAAAGAATATTTTTATTTGTCACTACTAAAATTACTAAAATTGAATATATTTAAGGATAATATATAAAATTATTCAACATTTAAAACATATTTTGAATACAGTCAAGTACCGTTTTATAAAAAGATTTATCTTTCTGTTGTCTATCAAAGTGAGTTTTTTGAGAATTGTCATTTTTATTACAGCCAAACCGCTAAATTAATCAAAAAATTGTTCAAATAAAAATTGTAGACACCGACAGGGGTAACCAATTCATAGTCAGAAGCTTTATATCTTTTATAGTATTCGCGCTATGATGCAAATTTATAGTTTTTGAAATGAAAACGTACTTAATAGAGTTTTCCAAAAATTAGTTTTTGCTTCAAAACTACTGCAAGTAACACTTAAATTTCTATTATCTTATTTCATATTTTTGAGTAATTGCTTCAAGTGATTGCAAACAGTTAGGAATTTACGTTATCTAAAAGCATCTAATCCAATATGGTTGGCTTTCCAAATCGAAATAATTACGAAAAAAACGGCTATTATATTTTTATTGTAGTTCGAGAACCATAAAAGCTACAAGATTCTTGACTATAGCACTCGGTTGCTCCCGTCTATATCTACAATCTATTTAAACAATTTTTTTGATTAAATCCGCGGGTTAGCCGTATCTGGATACCAATATTTAAATAGAAATATTATTTAATAGTATCATTATCAAAGTTTTATCGTAAGCTACCTACTTTATGCTGTAAAATTTTCTGAAATTTCACGCTCGCATCGATCGAAAATAACAACCATTTACAGATACCCGAAGACAAATAGGTTATAGTTAACTCCAACTAATAGGACACTACATGACATTTTGTTAGGTTTCCTAATTATATCCTGTAGACATGGAAGTCATATGTCAAATTAAATTTTTTCATGTATTTCTATCTTAAATAATGTAACAAATCATTATCTAATTATAGATAACCATAAATTTGAAAGTTCAAAAATTTGGTTAAAAGGCGCATTGGAACATTGGAAGCGAAACGCAGTTTTCTACACTCATTTAACAAAATGGTTGAAAACTGCAGTTCAATGTTTACGGTTTATACATTTTTACATTGTAATTTAAATTTATAATAAGTTATCATATTCATAACATCATTATTATAGTGTTGGTGGTGGTGCTGGGAACGTGAAAAAATTTTTTTGACATTTTTCTATTCAGTCACATAACAAAATATGATATAACATTCAACAAACAATGGAAGCGCTGTGTAGAACGTTTTTAACACTATTCACAGCGCTTCCATGCACAGTGTTTTGTTTAAGTGTACGTACACACAGAAAGCGAGTAACAGCAGAGCGATGTCGAGCAAGTACATGCTATTTTTTTAAACACATACATTTTAATGTACATGTTCAAACACATGGCCGATTTAAACCGTTACCGAGCGATGCGATGCGAGTCCGGACCGAGCTGATTTGCTAATGTCAAACAAGTTTGAGATTTTTCAAGCGTTTTGAAGCTGATTTCGTTTGTTGTGCTTTCTGTTGTGTGTTTTGTCGTTTTTATCGTTTTTGTCCATAGTTGCTGCGTCGTAATATATACATATAAGTATAATATTTATTTTGTATTATTTAAAACATATAATAATAATAAGATAAAAATGGACATCGAATTATTAATAAATAAAATTTATTTACGTCAAGCATTGTGAGATCAAAAACAGATGAATTACCACAACCGAGATTTTGTTGGCAGATTATGGCAGTATATTTCAAAAAAATTAAATTTAGATGGTTTAATAATCAAATTAAAATATAATCGAAGGTACTAGAAGTCATTGTAAAGTACCCTAAAAATTTTTTATGGATCTTGTCATTGTTGACATAAAAGATGATAAAATTCACCACGTCCGTACCTATTTTTATTTATTTCATGGACCCAGTGCGAACGATTTCTAAAGAGTCTTTTTTGTCCTAAACGTAATCTTATATTACTTTTCAAAAAATAAGTATATAAAATAAAATAGTTCATTTTAAATAATTTACCCTATTAAAGAAATGATTGTATACAAAAAAATTATTCAATGTAATAAAATTCCGATGTGTATAATAATGTATAAATAATAATTATGGAAAATAAATTGATAATTGCAGTGTTCTGTCGAATTCAGCAAATCATAAACAGTACAAAACAGCAAGCAGTATGAACACTAGTATCTAGAGTCAATCTCGCTCGGTTTCGCTCGGTACGGTAACGCTCGATCCAGTATCGCACGCAGTGTGGACGACTACTTACATAACAAAATATATAACATTCAACAAACAATGGAAGCGATGTATATATACGTTTTTAACACTATTCACAGCGCTCCCATGGTTTAAAATATTTAGATGATTTTTCTTAAAATTTTCATTTTACAAAATTTTTGTCAGCATGGTCGAAAAACACCTAATTTACACCTAATTCTCCATACTTTAAATTACCCAAAACACTTTTTTTACCTAAGGGACGGCTAGGTCTACGAAAACCTAGCCGTCCCTTTGTTATTCAGGTTTTCTCGAAAACGGTAAGAACACCTAATTTTTTATTAGCACACATAATTTACACCTAAAATACACCTATTTTTTATCTTCTAGTTTTTTGGGATGTTGCAAATTTGTTTTCTTTGGACGGCTAGCTTTATGGAAATCTAAAAGGTGGTTGTCTAATACACTCGAACGACAGTACAACCATACAATATCTACAAAAAGTGGTCGTCAAGAAAATAGTAAAAATTAAAATTTTAAATTCTTTTAATTAAACGTAATTAATTCTTTTGTATTATGTGTCATAGAATTAACCTTGTAAATTTCATAAAAGCTAACAAAAATGTTCCTAAATCTATAGAAAAACACATATGTATAAAGGAATTAAATCAAAACTTTAAAACGTTCATGTTTAAAAATCTTTTTATAGAACAATAAACGGAAATGAAATTAAAAATTCACATTATCACATTTAGTTGGAAAAAAAAGAAAACCTTTAAACATTTACGTTCACTTTATTTCTTTCAACCAAATTTAAAACGAAAATTTTTACTCCCAAAACGTAATTCCACAAATATAAACTGTACAAATAAAATTTTATAACAATAAATTTTAAATAAACTTTCGGTCGGTCGCTATGTACTCCGGTAACTCGCATTAAATAATTTTCAAATATTTAAATTTTAAATGTACCTACACGATACTTAATACCCACTGGTGTGACATGGCATTATACAATTAAAAAGCCACAATTGTTGCCTTTTCTTCTAAATATTGCATTGTGTGTGTGTGTGTGTGTGGTGGATGAATATGTGGAAAGGATAATATGTAGCAAGTATATTTTTATTATGTAATTAAACTTGAAGCAATAACAATATGTTTCACCTTTTTTCCTTTCTCAATTTCGTTAGGAAAAACTTTATTTAACGAACAAAGTCACGAAAAATTTCAGTTTCTGTTCGCAAATGTTCTGTAATTCTGTTTTCGGTTTCAAACTTTGGGAGGATGTGTGTGTGTGTGTGTGTGTGTGTGTGTGTGCATTTAGTTGATAGAGACTTGAGTTGAAGGTTTTTAAAGAAATTGGTTCGAAAACCACCGTGAACTAATTTAAGTAAAGTAGCAACTACTCTAACATGTAGGTATATATATATATATATATATATATATATATATATATATATATATATATATATATATATATATATATGTAGAATGTACTCGTATATATACCTACACGTCATGTAATTACAAATTTCACTTAAAAGTAATGAAGTTACACTAATCGAAACTTTAACCGTATTGATTTTCATGTTTTCGACATTCATACACTTATGTTCATAAATATTGGGCGCATATGTTGAATTTTTAAATGGGACAGCGATTTTCAAACATTTTTTTCGCTTTTTTCAATTAGGAGTACCCCCTCTTTCCCAGGATAAAGCTTTCAGTTTCCTATTGACAGTGTTCTTTCTTGTTCTCTAAAAATCTCTTCATAACCCTTTTTGAAATTACAGTAAGCGGTAGGATTTTAAATACCAAAAGCCAATGAATAATTGCAAATATTAAAAATATAAGAAATACTTTCGCGGTAGGTAATATTACAGAGGTCATCTTAAGTTCATCGTTCTAAAATAAAATAATAATAATAAAAATAAAAATAAAAAACTGTTTTCTTATCGTCAGATCTTTCTTTTTCATTTTAGGATTGTTGAATATTTGTTCGATAAACATGTACTAGCCTACAATCTTAGTTACTGCCAAAATGACGGTATCGAGGAATAATATGCAATTTGATTTATGTCGATATCTCAAATATTTTTTGAGATACATGAGGAACCATGTAGGAAAACGTACTTTCGAGAAAAAAGCATTTAAAGCTTTTTATTTAAATTGAATTATAGTAAAGTGCGTGCACTATAATGCTCATTACTTTTTGATTTTTCATTTTTTAAAAAGAAGATTTTAAGAGAATATTTCTAGCACCTTAAGGAACATAATTCTGAAGAAAAAAAAATCGATTTCTTTTATTGTTTTTTAGCGAATCTCCCCTTAAGATTTGCTGAATGTGAGTGAATGTGAAAATCTATATTTATCTACACAGTCAAAAAATTTTGTGTTAAAATTAACACATTTCACATGTCCAGAACGGTCAGTTTTTGGTGTTATTTTAACACAAAGCATATGTGTCAAATCTTTACACAAGATTTGTGCCAATGATTTAACACACAAGAGGACATACATTTTGTGTTATTTTTTCAGATTTATCAAAGTTAGTTGTTAAACTTTTTTATTCAATATGTTACTTCCACACAACTTAAGATATTTGAAAATCGTCAAAAATTATAACGATTTTGTTCATATATTATTATAAATGAGGCTCAAAGAACGCAAAGTAAGTCAGTCCTTTGTAAAAATTCTTACTTGTTTCCATATATATGTACCAAAATATATATAATAAAAAAGATGATAGTAATTCTTATTATTAAACAAAATCGAAAAATTATGTTTTTTCAGTTTTTTTTTTTTTTTTTTTTTTTTTTTTTTTTTATTAAAATTGGGGTACTCCTGCCGGTGGATGGCGCGGTCAGCAGTACCCGGCGGCATCGCCTACTAAGGGCATGCGCCGCCATACACGGTAAAAATAAAACACACAAAACAGACAGGAACACATAAATGCATTAGACAACGGACAAACATACACATGATAAAATTCACCGATGAGCCCTGCCATCCCAGGCCTTCATAACGAGCGGACAGTCCTTGGTGGCGGTACGCTAAGTACTAGCCAGAACGTCCGGTCACCAAGGACTGAAAACCAACGATGAAACTCCGAGGTGTAAAGGGCCTCGGAGTGGAGAAATCTGAGTAAAAATATCACAATAAAACAACATCACAATAATATCACAAAAAAAGAAAATAAGAGGAAAATCTTATTACGTCACTGGGAAGCCACAGGCCGACCAGTGCCGCAATAAGTAGTTAAAAACAAAACCGCTGAGGGGCCACAACGGCAAGCCCACAACGGCAAGCCCACAGCGGCACAATAAAATATCACAGATAAGAATAAAAAAAAATTATGTACCACCTCGGGTGGAAAAGGCCCTCGGTGGTACATCGTTAAAACAAAACGGATTAAACACAATCTTATTAAAAAATAAAAACAACAATATCACAGATTTCAAAAATTTCTTGCTCTGTGGCACGATTCCGCTCCCCATAGTCTCAACAATTCTGAAATGGCTTCGTCAACACCTAGGAACTCACACGTGTAGGGACAGTGACATCTGATTACTGAGCAACATGTACTGTTCTGTCAGATAACTGATTACTGGGTACATGTGCCGTTCTGTCAGATGTCGGGGTCAACCTACACGGGAGACCGGTACGATGACTAGGCCACGTTCGTCCGATTCGAGGCTACAGAGAACGGGACAATGCCACAGAGTATCACAAAGTCAACATCTGACCTGTGTTCGTATCACTTCGACGGGGCGGAAGCCGCCATATCAACGCCCACGAACGCATCCGTACAAGGGACGACGACGTCTCCTTACTGGGCGAGCTCGCTCAAGCTGTTCGGGCAGACGTCGACTCGTACGTGTGGCCGATGAGAACGAGTGCGTCGGGAGCCGCATTCCTACCCATCGAAATGACAAGAACAAGGCCAGGGAAATAGCACAGGAATATTTGAAAAATACCACCGCAGGCATGAAAACCCAGGGTGGCATAACAAGGATCACAGATTCGTCACAGCTTGGTTAAAACAAAATCACAGATAAAATATCACTTTTCGACTCGTCTGACGCGATTCACGAGACTGGTAAACATGCCCATACCAGCTACTACATTCACTTTCGCCAGTCAGTTGAGCAGCGTCAGCCCCAATTCCCAACTACGCACAATCTAGACTATCGGTGAAGTTTCGCTCAATACGAGAATGCCACACTGTCGATCCTACGACATTCATCCTTGTCGAAAATTTTGATCCGGCATCTTTTGTGAAAACAGTGGTACCTCGAGAAGGAAAGGTGCCGATCTTGGGTAGTCAGAGGCTAATGGAATCCGAAGACTACTGTATTACGCATAAACTACCCCTGGAACCCTTTGCCTCCTTGACACCAATGGGGGATAAATATCCCTCACGGGTGCCAAGGGTAGCTGCTATAGGTGTCCTCACCACCTTTTCAGTTATTAATTTATTAATTAAGAAAAAAAAAAAAAAAATTATGTTTTTTTCAGTTAGAATATAGTTTTATTAAACGTTTAATAATGAAACAATTTTCTTTCATTTTAAGGTTACTTTGTTACAGAATTAGTTACAAAAAATCATGTATATTGAGATTGTATTATATAAGATCTCAAGTAAGCTTACATAATTTTTTGTAACTAAATCTGTCACAAAATAACCTTAAAGTGTAAGAAAATTGTTTCATTTTTAAACGTTTAATAAAACTATATTCGTCAGTAACTGTAAAAACTTATAATTTTTCGATTTTGTTTAATAATAACTACTCTCAGCTTTTTTATTATATATATTTTGGTAGATTTATATTTTTATGTAACTTACGTACTTATAACATTCATTTGCTTTACACAAAGATTGTGTTACTTCTTTGTTGTTCAAAACTGGTTAACATTTTTATTCTGTTAAATCGAAATTTGTGTTAATATTTCCATTTAACACAAACACGAAATATTACATTAACGGCAGGGTTGTGTTACTTATTTAACACAAAAATTTTAACCACTAGCTTTTTTTACGTAGAACACAAATTTTTTTAGAGACTTGCTACCTGTTATGACGTAGCTTACTATTTCAACATTAATTGAATTTAATTCCTGAATCTTCTTCGTAACATTGTACATAAATGCATACAGAAAACTCTTTTATAAAATAACTTATTTAATCGTTATGTAGGTAATGTACATAACCTATATTCTACATACGTATCTAGTCTAGTAATACGACGTTAAAAAAGGATTACGATCTGTAAAGTTTTACCGTAACAGCAAAACTTTACGTTCAAACAATTAGAGTAACGTGTAGTTATTTACTGCTATCAGTATAAAACCGTTAATTTCAATTACACCTTAATGCATAAAATAAATATTACATCAATTGTCTTGTCTTTTGTCGTGTATTTTGTATCTAAGATTTTATTTTATTAAATTGATTTCAATTTTTTTTTTAAATTTACTGTTTGCTTTAAAAGTTTTCGGATTCTACAGATTAAAAAAAATAGTACTTTTATAGATTTATTGTAACATTGGGTGCACGTAATGACAAGGAAAGATCGTCAACTGTTCCTCGCCTTTTTTAGTAATTTTTATTTCTTCTTATAGTTCTAAGAGTATGTATTTTATTTTATTTATTACTACTTTAAAATTTTATATTTTATTTTAATTATTAATTGTTATTTTTATTATTTTTTTTTTAATTATTTCCGAGTTATACAGAGCAAAGGCTGTCGGATTTCATTGATTGATAATTTTAAACCTGAATCAGAGACAGATTTTTCGTTGTTTTTATGTAGAATTGGTTGCACTCGAATTAGCCCTGATCAGCTTTAAATTTATTTCGCTAATAAATTTTATTTAAGAATCTAAGATAAATTAAAACCAGTTTTAGAACCAGAAGTTTCATAAGAATAAGCAAAAATAAGGAAAAAGAAAGTGGCCACATATTAATTTAATAATAGAGTTAACGAAAATATATTGTTTTTTATAATTAATTTAGACAATTTTTCTTTCACTTAATTAAACAAAAACTTTTTGATTCTTAGCTTTTGTGAAGCAAATATTGTGAGAGGTGGTAGAGTGAGGTTAAGGCTTAAATCTGAAACTGTGAAAGCGGAACTATTGAGAGTGGAAATATTCAGAATGTGCACTATATTAATTAACATATATACCACGTGAGTTTTTTGAGAGTTGCCATTTCTATTGCAACCAAATTTTTATGATAGAAATGGTATTGGAAAAGGTTATTTTCTTGGATGTAATGGAAATGTAACCAAGCAAAACACTGTCAGTTGAAGTAGCCTCAAGTACATACGTATATTTTTACCGCCTAACTGATAAATTAAAGAGAAATTAAAAAAATTAACCTTGCGTAAAAAAATTTTTTTGGTCATTTATGTTGTTAATTAATGCATCAGATCAGTTTTATCGAAAAATTAATATATAGTCTCATTTAAAAATCTATAAGTTTGTATCATAGCTCGAAAACCATAAGAGCCATAAAGCTCCTGACTATAGCAATCGGTTGCCCCGGCGATATCTACAACACTTATTTGAGCAATTTTTCGATTAAATCAACGGTTTGGCTGTAATAAAAATGGCAACTCTCGAAAAACTCACACAGCATATTCTTCTTCTCTCGAACAAAAATAGTCCATTTAAATTGAAATTTAATTTGAAAAATGAACGTGCTTTCTGTACGTCTGAAATATTTCTAAATGTATTGATTGACCTAGTTCTATTTGCTGGCCTAAATTTGAGAAAAAAAGTCAAATAACTTTTTAAATATTTACAAAAATACATACCTATAGGTATGTATTATACATTTGTGAACGGAGTATAAACCGTATCTTCCACATGTTTTACTGTAGCACTGACTGTAGTAGGTATAGAAGATTTTATATATGTATATCGTAATTTGCTTTCCCATGCTTGTAAATTCTATGATACTTGCTTCTTTCTCGTCGTCGGTACAATATTTACCCATTCATGGAGTTTATTGGATGGAGTGCTTCCTTGCTACGAACCTGTTACAACGTCGTAGTGCTCTTCTTCCATTTACGCTCGATTCTTATTTCATCGCAACATACCGCGATTCTCAGCCGTAGAGCACAGCACAGAACAGCTGGTCCATAAAAGTTAATTGTCTATCATAAATAATGTTAACATTTACCCAAATATAAAATTCTGTTAAAAATTTAATGAGTCTCCAGTTAGTTGATGCGCAAACATAACATTTCCATATTTATATTATATACAGTACAAGGATTACTATGGATTTGAATATATAAGAAATTATGGAGAAATATGATGATTAATCGACTCTTTTTGAATGGATACTTGGTAGAAGTTAGAGCCAAGATACACCTACCACGCGACGACCACTTTTTTGTCGTTATCGTGTTGTTGTACTGTCGTTCGTGTGTTTTAAACGACCACTTACGAGCCACTTTTTAGTGGTCGAGTAACGTATAATCACTGTTGGACAACATCAACCCTACCAATATTGTCTGTTATATACAATGAGAGTGACCTACTGACAATTATGTATCTGTCGCATGTATGTCGTTCACTAGTCGCAAGTTTTGACCACTAACAGCGATACTCAACGACAGTAGACGACACATTGTGACTGTGTCCGACTCTTACGGCACGTTGTGGTCCGTGTGTCTTGAAATTTGGGTTTCCATAAGAAAACTACGTGCGTACATTACCGGCCACAAAGCAGCCACTATTTTGTCGCTGTCGCGTGGTCGTCGCGGGGTACGTGTGTCTTGGCTCTAAGGATGTTGTTAAAATACCTAGTAGCTTTTTTTCTATGGACTCGATCCGATGATAATCCTTATACATATTTATGTTGTGCGTCAAATTAAAAATTCAGAAAAGGCATTTATATAGTTTTTTGTTTCCCTTTTTTCTTTTGAACTACAGTCGATTCCTATCCAAAGTTGTGGTTTATTTTTTTAGATGTAAGTGTGAATTTTCTAGAAATACAATTAAATTTTATCTCTTTTTGTTAACGACAAACCGTTTTTTCCATTTTTATCAAACTAGTATGGTCTCTCGACTAGGTATATAATTTTAGGGTCTTTATAATAGTAAGCAACAAAATTCATTATATGAATGTGACTAAGTATAATGACTATATAGAAGTTAAAATGTATGTGAGAAGTAGTAAACGAAATATTAGGGCGTTATTTCACTTTTGAAAAATTTTTTCCCCTTTGTTTGGGGGGTTAAATGATGTACTATCGTCTCTAGGATGATGCTCAATAGAAATTATGACTTCGGAAATATTTTAAAAATTGTTTTGAATTGGATTTCTGAAATGATTTCGAGAAGTGAAAAATATTCAGAGATGCCGCTCCGCTGAGCGTAGCATTTTGGAGTCTCTAAACTTGGCCGATAATTTTTTTTTCATTACTTTATTTCATTACTTTCCCTATATTTCCATAAATAATTCAAAAATAATAGGTATAAACACACAAGACGGTAAACATCTTTTGAAACTTTACTTACGTTTTTCTCGAAACTACGAAACGTTTGACAAGATGGACACGACGGTAGATCTCTCCCAGCACCGTAAGGATTTTTTGTTCAGTTTTGTGTAGCTCAGACCAAGGGTAATACACCCCAGAAAGTTTTACATTGATTGCATTATTCTTTCGAAAAAAAATTTTCAAATAAAATTTTTCCGCGAAACAATTATTAGTGCCGGTTTGTAGAATACAGTTTGGGAAATGCTGTTCTAGAGGTTATATGCAACAAAGTCCTAACGCGGCTGCAATCCATATTTTATTCAGGTTCCATAACGACAATGTTCTGAAACTTACAAATGTGACAGTGTAAATGTAATTTTGACGTAAAATACAAACTGTAATTCGAAAATAAACCTTACCATAATTTTGTACAGGTTAAGTGCACCATTAAAATCAATAATTTTTTATGTTAGTCGCTCTAAAATGTTCAGCAATTGTTATTAGGTGTACAACTAAGTTCTATCCGTTTTCAAAAGATGGTGTTATCTCACAGCCGGTTATAGGTTAATTATTAATACGCATATATACATACACAGCTGTTTTTACTCTGTAAATTCATCACGCTCTTAATATATTAATCTTCAATATATATTTTTTTATAGAGTTGTAAAACGAAGAAAATAGTGTGCATATCCGCCATTGTCTTCTATATGAATTTAATCAAGGAAGCTCAAACAATAATCTGTGCAACTTATGGTGACAGTGCTATTGATGACAGTATATGTCAAAGCTGGTTTCGGAAATTTAAAAATGGAGATTTCAAGTTAAATGATAAACCAGGTTCTGCAGCCTCCAACAATCAGTGACGAGGAATTGCAAGAATTACTGAACCAAGATTCTGCGCAAACACAACAACAATTTGCAGAAGAGTTAAATGTCACACAAAAAGTTGTTTTTAAAATATTACATGTTTTTTTTTTCAACAAATGGATAGAACTTGTACACCTAATATTTCCGCGCATGTACCTTTGTTACACATAATCGTCGTACGAGAATTAAATTTTTTCCTCAAATATTATACGAAAACTTATTGAAAATTACTACCATTAGGCAATGAAGAATTAATGTAGTCGCACTAAAAGAATTTTTATAACTTTTTTCAATTTTATTACAGTCAAAAATTTACATATAAAGAAAATTCAATACATTGCGACTGTCTGGAATGGAACGCTTAAAAAAACTTTGTACATAATATATCATCAAATAGCGACATTACGTTCCGATTATTTAAAAAAAAAAGCTCAGCTAGAATTCAATTCCAGACATGTACTGACGACTAATACACTAAACTCCGACATATATTTATTATACATATTTAACTGTGTTTAACTTACTTTAAACAAACACATATATATCCATCCTTATATGATCTATAATCTGCTACTGGTAAGTACACTGGCGAAACTGGTGAATATATTTTATGGCCGTCGAAAAGCTATAAAACTTTATTCATGTGCTATCATCAACTTAAACACCATAAAACAACACACGAGGCGGCGGGGTAGGAAGACATGAAAAAAGACGAAAACGAACTATAACACTGCAAATGGTCAATAAATTCGCATGGCTAACCACCCACCAATATCCCCCCCCCTCGCGTATGTTCGTACGTATAGAAAAATCGTGAAAATTTACTACCAGCGTAATACAAACATGGTAAGTAATATTTAGTAGAGAATAAATCGACAATAAAATAAATAGTTGAGGTGAATAATCATAGTAAAAACAATCATATTATGTCTTTTAAATTAGTTTTTTTGGTTTGTTATAAATATCTTTATAGAATCGTTACCGATAAATTATGTAAACAATCTTTTCCGATAAATTATGTCGATATATTCTAGAAAATTAGTTGCAATGTTAATAAAAAAACGCCAATCGAGAAATATTGGAAATATTTTTGAATTCTAAACTATAGTTAAATAAATTTTTGAAAGAAAGTCATTAAAGTTTTCCTTTTTTTTTAAATTACTAATAACTAAAGATCCGACCGTCAAAAATGTGAAAGTATTATTCAAAAAAAGCTAGTACTTTCTGTAAAAATAGTGTACATCGCCACGGCAGAACACTCTACAGCAGTGATTATGAAACGCTTTTTACAATTAAACCTAACCCATAAACTTGTGCTTTTTCCCATTTACATTTCGTTTGACTTTCTTGTATCTATATACTATCTATACCCCACTAATACATTATTCAATGCAGTTTTATGATATAAAATAGTTACTACCTAAGTAAACAATGTTTAATTGTGTTTCATCTGACGACATTGGTGTTACCTGGCATACAAACCGAAAGTCGACTCGTACATATTTTGTAATTTTATTGTGATTAGTGACAAAGCAACGCTTCATTTTCTTAATTTGTTTTTGAGAAATCAACTCTCTGTCTCACTTAATGCCTTCTGTTGTTTCATTGCAAGTTTATCAAAGAATCTTGTTAGTGTTGAAAACCTAGGTAGATATCATCCTTAAAAAAGGAGACTAATACTTGTGTTACGATAGAGGGCAAATCATTTATAAATAATATAAATAGAATAGGCCCTAGTATGAATCCGTGTAGAACTCCGAATTCTTGTTCTTGTAAATTAGATTTTTTTTTATTTATTGAAACTATTTGTTGCCTTGTGCTAAGATCTAAACAATTCAAGTCTAATATCATAAGAATTTAACGTTTATAATAGTATTTCGTGCTAAATAGAATCAAAGACTTTTGTCAGATTTAGTAGTGTAATTGACGTGACAACGATTGCTTTACTGGTACACATATTATTACGGTACCCATATATTGGTTTTTTGAAAATAAATTATTTTGTTCTATAAAAGTCATTAAACTTTTTTTTTATACTTTCTCAAAAATTTTAGATAAGACGACCATAGGACAAAAGTAAGTATAAGTACTATACTGTCGACATAGATATCAGAACGTGTAGGTATGTACCACACAATAGATGGAGTACACATTATCTTTTTTGAAGCAAATCGCCATATTGGTAAACACCACGTTAATACCTTTCATAACCTATAAAGTGTCAGTGGTAATAAATATTTTTTAATTTGTATACGATTTTTGTTGTAATTTGAGACTATTTATTAATAAATATTCTAACAATATTTACAACAACAAATATAACATCAGTAAATATAGAAAAATTTTAAATTAAACCTTATTTAACCGCCATATTGGTAAACACTTTAACCCTTTTTTTGGCTTCATTTTCATATACAGTGTATATATACCTGTACTCCCTCTATCACTTCGATACTCAAAGACTGTCGACAACAATTGTCTCATTTGCGGCAAGTTTAATCGATCGAGCAACCGAGGCATTTCTTTGTTACTACGCTTCGCTGAAGATACATATTCAGTAATTCTTCTTGACTAGAAAATAAAAACATGTTTCATGATACCTTTATCAGTTTGTCTCTTTGACGCCCCTTATTTGTCTCTTATTGCTACTTAAGATAAAGTAACGTATACCTACATACTCATAATTCTCTGTACTTGTCTCTACAAAAGAACAGTTGAACAAGGCATGGCAGCATCAGACGCTGACAGTAGAATATTTAAATTAAAATCCATATGCTGATAAACATAAATAATAATTCTACGTTAATGGGCCCATTGTCAGCAGAATTTACCGTGTTGATATTTATTTTATTACGCTGACGTCTGATGCAACCCTAACATTATAGTCATGTATATTACGACAATACAGTTAGATAATTATACCTAATATAGTATCATAATACTGTAGTTAGTGGTTTAGGATAGGGCGGCGTAAGATTGCGCATACTTGCTTCCTTGCAATATTAGAATGATAAAAATGATCCTTGAAATATTACGAACTTGGCCCCTTCCTTAAAAGGGGCCAAGTTCGTAATGTACCTCAGCCGTGTTTGGAAATATTAGGATAATTATACAACAAAAAATGTTGGTTTACAATGTGAATCTGATATTTTAATAGGCGTAATAGATCAAATGCTTGGTTAGATTTTCAAGATTTTCGTTATTTTTTGCTAGAATTTAGCCTTTGTGGGATATTTATGACCAAAGTTAGTAATAACGCAAATTTATACTGAGTTCAAAGCTTTTTAATAAATGAGCAATCCTACCGAACTTGTCGTCAGTGTAAACACACTCTAACGTGACCAGTTGTGTAAGATTGAGCATTTCCCATTTTATTCATTTACTTTAATAACACAGTTAGTATCGACTTTGCAACAAAAAATATTATTGCGTAGACGTAGATGAATTATTAAAATAAATATAGTTTACTTCTATGACATTTTCTATTATTTTTTTATAGCTACGTAAATGTTAAGTGCGCAATCTTACACCACCCTGCCCTATAGAGAGTATGATACCACTTCTGGTTGCAACCCTTCTGGATTATGCTACACTTCCATATTAATACTTGGATGACATGTGTGTTTCCAGCATATGTAATGACAAAACTTAAATATTGCATGTTAATAACATAGTCTTGCAGGGGACAGAGAATTTTTAAGGAAATGCAACATTAAAAATATAGGATTAGAGATAATGTTTACGTAAATATTAACGGATAAAATTGCTAAAGCTTAAGCTAGGTCTACTCCACTTTTAATGACTCATTTCAATTAATCATTAGAAGTCAATTGGAGAACTAATTGAAACTCTACACCGTGTGTCTATTCTGTGAGTTTATTGTTAAGTACCTACCTACCTACCAATTCGGCACCTTAACCAATATATATATATATATATATATATATATATATATATATATATATATATATATGAAATGCATGAAAAATTTCGTGAAATATTTAAAAAAAGTTTTTTCAGTCAAAATATTCGAAGACTTTTGATGTTTCCAAAGACCTGGCTCCCTCCCAGTTAAAGGCAAAGAGCGAGTAGACTTGTAGTTTTCTGTGATTGGTGGAAAGCGACAAAGGTGCACAAAACCATTAGAGTTCCGAAGGAGATGTTGCTTTGAAACCCTAAAAACACTCTTATGATAATCTCTGCTACTCGTGGCAATTTTCTTCATTTTCATCTCTCTACAAAATACATTTTACAAAACAGTTTTCTTTATGTGGGCAATCTTTTACCAGTATATTGTCGTCTAGCGTCCCATTATATTTTCAAACTAAAATATATTTTCGTCATTCAAGTATATTTTGGTTTTTCTTTAATGTAATCTTTTTGCTGGCAGCGAGTACTTTGAACTCATAGTAAGCGCTTGTAATCATATTAATTAGTAAATTAATTATTTTAATGGTTTAATAATTTTAATGTTATACATAAAGCGTACATATTAGAACGCCTCCAACAAATTTGCTTTGTATTCTCTATTCAATTATAATTTGGATAATACAAAATTAAATTACGCCTTGTGGTACAAGTCACTTCTATTGATTATATTTGCAAATTCAAACAGAAATGTAAAGAAAATAATTCGTTAGAGAAAGAATTATATAATTATTATGTTTATAATTTCTGAAAGATTAAATATTTAAAAGAGGGATTATTGAGTGGGTAGTAAGAATAATCTAAAATCTGCTATCAGAAATGGGTTTCGCATGGTCATTTGATTGGTGCAACGAAATTTTTCTCTATATTAATCAGAATTCCCCAAATGCTTGTTAACGCTTCACATGCCCGACAAGCATTAAACTAGGGTTACCCAAAAGCTAAAGTTTTCATAGCTTCCAAAATATAGCAGAATTAAGTACATTTTCTTGTGACATCACAAAAGGAGATAAAGGAGCCTCACCAGTCCAGAGATCGAAACAAAACAAATTTTTTCACAATTCTTTTTTAGATAAACCTATATTCAAAATTACAAAAATATTTCTTTTTCTTTGATATATATTGATCAATATATTTATATTAGACTAGCTGTACCCGCGACGTCGTTCGCGCAAAGCATTGTTAGAAACTCAATGAGAAGTATAGTATATAAGTGTAATAAAATAATTATACAGAACTTGCAAAGAATAATAATTTTTGTGTAATGCATGAACATGTTCAAAATGGTTTTTCTATTTTCCCGTGGGAATGAGGAATTTTCCCGGAGTACAAAGTATCTTAAATGTTGCCCTAGGTAATAAGTTATCACCGCACCAAATTTTATTAAAATCCGTCCAATAGTTTTTGCCTAATGTGTGCACATGCTCAAAATGGTTTTTCCATTTTCTCGTCGGAAGGGGAAATTTTCCCGGAGTAAATAGTATTTTAGATGTTGACCCAGGTAATAAGTTATCATCACACTAAATTTCATGAAAATTCGTCCAATAGTCTTTGCGTGATGCGTGAACAAACAGATAGACAGACAGACAGACAGACAATATTCGTTACAATGTTATTATAGGTATATAGACTAGCCGTACCCGTGACGTTGTTCACGCGAAATGTTGAGTAGTTTCTTTTTCCAATTTGTAGTTTCTTGCAACATAAAATGCATTAAATTGTCTCCAAATTGACAATTGTGTATTTATTGTATTTTTCGGTACACAATTAGCAACATTTTCTTTGATTTCAAATTTATAAAAATTTCCACACTACAATATTCAATTTATTTACATTACATTTTGTTACTATAGTTATGAAATTATGAAATATGTAAATTTACGTAAAGTGTGTACATGCTCAAAATAGTTTTACTATTTTCCCGTGGGAATGAGACATTTTCCCGGAATAAAAAGTATCTTAGATGTTGACCCAGGTAATAAGTTATCATCACACCCAATTTCATTAAAATCCGTCCAGTAGTTTTTACGTGATGCGTGAACAGACAGACAGACAGAAAGACAGACAGACAAAAATCTTAAAAATCGCTGTTTTGATATCTACATCGATAACTATTTACAGTACCAGTACAATTTTCAAAAAATATTCCATCAACAGAAACGGTCTCGTTACTGTTTTATTATATGTATAGATTATACCTAGTAAGTATCTAAAAAAAAAGGTTTTTCCACTTGTGACAGGATTTTGAAGCTCAGGGGCACCTGGAAAAAAAAAGTAAAAAATTCTTAATCGATATGAGTGCGGTTATTGGCGGAATCAGAATTAGCAATTTTGCATGTATAGAAACAAAATGGTGGCAGTTTAAAAAATCCTTTTTTTTGATTAAAATGGTCATAAAATTGCCATATTTTATGCAAAAAATCTGCTTGTGGTTTAGTCAACATCGAAATGTGTGGTAAATATTCTGTCCAATTTTGAGCTAATTTGGATGAATAGATTTAGGGTAATTAAAGTGATTTCTGATTAGCATAGCTATAAGAAAATGTAAAAAAAACGATTTTTTGAAATTTCTGGACTGGCGAGCCCCGATATATATATATATATATATATATATATATATATATATATATATATATATATATATATATATATATATATGTATATAAATTTATTTCATAATTATTAAATTTATCTATACTTACACTCTAGTTTTAGTTGATTATATGTCTGGAATCAAATTCCTTATGTGGGTAAGTTAAGTATTAAGGTACCATTACAGTGTAGAATTTTGAAAAAAATTAATTTTTTTCTTGGTTTTAACTTAAAGTACATACAGTTATGCATGTTCTATCAAAATTTCAAATTGAAATTCGAATTATTACGGCGGCTACGGCCACTGAACAATGGATTCAGTCTAAATACAAAACTCTGTAGGTCGATTGGCGCCATTTGACGGGATGTTATACCTACCACTTTACATACAGTCTTTCCCACAACCAGTGAACGTAAAAGATCAACTGTTATCACCACAGCATCACACTTCTGTTGAAACAATGATTTAAAACAATTTTGAGACAAACTTTAAACTCGTATATCTCGAAATGCTCTTTTTAAAAACGGTACCCACTCTCAGAGGGAAAGCTTCAAAGCTATAAGTGTGGAATTTTGACAGAATATTCTCTGTTCTATTCTCTACGTACCTATGGGAGCTTTTTTGAAATCTTCCTATTTTTTCAGCGTCGCCAAAAACCCGTCTTTAGGGATAACTAAAAGACTGTGTAAAAAATTAACTAAAAGATTATGTACAAAAATTTCAATTTAATCAGTGTAATGCGGTTTTGGGAACTCCAGCCAAACAAAAGTTTAGACACGATAGAGAAGGAAAATGAAATAAGTGGTCCTTTGTAAGTAATCTGAATAAATATATTAAATATGGATATTTTTTAAGACGTTAAATTTTTAATGGCTATTATTATGATCCTAATATTTTTTCGTTTATGACAAAAACGTAAATAAATGGGATAAATAAGAGTACCTATTCTCAATTTAGGAGCTGGGTGGTTAAAGGGCGTAAGTCTGAAAATACCGTTTTGAGAAAACATCATTTCAAAGTTTGGTTGTATAGTATGAAGTTAAATTACTGAATAATTGAAATTGCTGTACTACACAATTTGCAGTGCCAATAATTAACTATTAAGATTAAAAAAAAAAATACCCCTGTCGCAGCATCTGCATAACATAGCGAATTTCCAAATCTTGGGCACTGGCGGATCTCATCTAAGACCTGTACCTATTTAAAATAGTTTAGCTTTCTAAGAGTAAAAGAATTTTTAAAATCGGCTGGGTAATTAGATTTGGTATTTTTGGGGACCCAAGAACCCGAACGAATTTTGTGCAGCATAGTTGTATCCATCTAAAATAATTTAGTTCTCTAGCAGTGAGAAATTTTTTAGCATCGGTTCGATAGCTTATTACTGGCGTTTTCGGATCTGCAAGATCCCGATGAACCTCATTAAAAAATCAGCTCGACCGTATATTCTAGGCGGACTTTATGTAATATATATATAGATATATATATATATATATAAATATTATATATATATATATATATATATATATATATTATATATATATATATATATTCAAAACCCGTTGTGTAGCATTCTACGCCGCATTTGCATCCGCAGGACAGTTGTGGATCTCAGATAACACAACCTGTACCTATCAAAATCGGTCAGTTATTTTATTTTTGACACTTTTAGGTCCTACTGACACTGTCAGACCTTACATAACGTAATCTATATGTATCTAAAATAGCTTAGCTCCCCAACAGTGAAAAAATTTTCAAAATCGGTCGGTTAGTTTATTTTTGACATTTTTGGATTCGATGGACCATGGCAGACTTTACATAACGTAATCTATATTTATCTAAAATAGTTTAGCTCTGTAACAGTGAAAAACTTTTCAAAATCGGTCGGTTAGTTTATTTTTACCACTTTTTGGTCCCATGGACCCTGGCGGACCCTAAATAACGTAATGTATGTCTATCTAAAATAGCTTAGTTCCCCAACAGTGAAAAAATTTTCAAAATCGGTCGGTTAGTTTATTTTTGACCCTTTTGGATCCCATGGACCCTGGCAAACCTTAGATAACGGAATCTATATTTATCTAAAACAGTTTAGCTCTGTAACAGTGAAAAAATTTTCAAAATCGATCAGGCAGTTTATTTTTGACACTTTTGGGTCCTATGGACCCAGGCGGACCTTACATAACGTAATCGATATTTATCTAAAATAGTTTAGCTCTGTAACAGTGAAAAAATTTTCAAAATCGATCAGGCAGTTTATTTTTGACACTTTTGGGTCCTGTGGACCCTGGTGGACCTTACATAATGTATTCTAAATCTATCTAAAGTAGTTTAGCTCTGTAACAGTGAAGAAATTTTTAAAATTGGTCGTTAAGTTTATTTTTTACAATTATGGGATCAGTAAATCCTGGCGAAACTCATACAAGTTTAGTACTCTAACAGTAAGAAAAGGGTTCTAAGGATCTCATATAACTTATGGCAGTCCGTAAGCTTCTGGCGGACATCATTTAATTAATTAATTCAAACACTTTAACTTACTAACTGTGAAAAAATTTTTAAAATCGATTGGTTAATTAATTTCTGGCCTTTTTAGGTCCCGAAAACCTTGACCTCACATAAAATACCTTAAATCCATTTGAAATGGTTTAATTTTTTAACATTATTAATTATTAGTGAAAAAATTTTCAAAATCGATTCAAAATATTTTTCCGTGCATACATATGTACATTGTACATATTTTGTTTTGTTTCATATTTAATAATAATAATTACTTAAAATTACTTAAAAATTCAATAAAAAAAAAAATTCTTCATTACACTAGCTTCATTTTTTCACTGTTACAGAGCTAAACTGTTTTAGATAAATATAGATTCCGTTATGTAAGGTCTGCCAGGGTCCATAGGATCCAGAAGTGTCAAAATAAAACTAACTGACCGATTTTCAAAATTTTTTCACTGTTACAGAGCTAAACTATTTTAGATAAATATAAATTACGTTATGTAAGGTCCACCAAGGTCCATAGAACCCAAAAGTATCAAAAATAAACTAACTGACCGATTTTGAAAATTTTTTCACTGTTACAGAGCTAGACTATTTTAGATAAATATAGATTACGTTATGTAAGGTCTGCCAGGGTCCATGGGATCCAAAAGTGTGAAAAATAAACTAACCGACCGATTTTGAAAATTATTTCACTGTTAGGGAACTAAGCTATTTTAGATAGACATACATTACGTTATTTAGGGTCCGCCAGGGTCCATGGGACCCAAAAGTGGTAAAAGTAAACTAACCGACCGATTTTGAAAATTTTTTCACTGTTACAGAGCTAAACTATTTTAGATAAATATAAATTACGTTATGTAAGGTCCACCAAGGTCCATAGAACCCAAAAGTGTCAATAATAAACTAACTGACCGATTTTGAAAATTTTTTCACTGTTACAGAGCTAAACTATTTTAGAAAAATATAGATTACGTTATGTAAGGCCTGCCAGGGTCCATGGGATCCAAAAGTGTCAAAAATAAACTAACCGACCGATTTTGAAAATTTTTTCACTGTTGGGGAACTAAGCTATTTTAGATAGACATACATTACGTTATTTAGGGTCCGCCAGGGTCCATGGGACCCAAAAGTGGTAAAAATAAACTAACCGACCGATTTTGAAAATTTTTTCACGTTACAGGGCTAAACTATTTTAGATAAATATAGATTACGTTATGTAAATTCTGCCAGGGTCCATCGGATCCAAAAGTGTCAAAATAAACTAACCGACCGATTTTGAAAATTTTTTCACTGTTGGGGAGCTAAGCTATTTTAGATACATATAGATTACGTTATGTAAGGTCTGACAGTGTCAGTAGGACCTAAAAGTGTCAAAAATAAAATAACTGCCGATTTTGAAACTTTTTTACTATTACCGAGGTAAACTATTTTAGATAGGTACAGGTTGTGTTATCTGAGATCCACAACTGTCCTGCGGATGCAAATGCGGCGTAGAATGCTACACAACGGGTTTTGAATATATATATATATATATATATATATATATATATATATATATATATATATATATATATATATATATATATATATAGATTACATAAAGTCCGCCTAGAATATACGGTCGAGCTGATTTTTTAATGAGGTCCATCGGGATCTTGCAGATCCGAAAACGCCAGTAATAAGCTATCGAACCGATGCTAAAAAATTTGTCACTGCTAGAGAACTAAATTATTTTAGATGGATACAACTATGCTGCACAAAATTCGTTCGGGTTCTTGGGTCCCTAAAAATACCAAAACTAATTACCCTTTTTCTTTTACTCTTAGAAAGCTAAACTATTTTAAATAGGTACAGGTCTTAGATGAGATCCGCCAGTGCCCAAGATTTGGAAATTCGCTATGTTATGCAGATGCTGCGACAGGGGTATTTTAACATGAGATAGAACCATGCTAATTATAATGCAATAAATGAGGAACAAAACTCTATACATGTATGTGTGTTATAACATATGTATGTGAATAGACTTCACTTGTTCTCACAAAATTCTTTAATAAAAAAGTGAAATATTTTTATACTTCATAAAGAACTGAGATATAAATATAAATTACTTATTAGACTAACAAAGAAAGAAAACTGATAATATAATGGTGAAAATTTACATTTTCTCGAAAAATACTTAAAATAGAAAGAAAATTATAAGAATATTTTCTTCATAATTTTTTTTTTCCTTTTCAACGATGTAAAAATCGAACTGTCTTATGATAGGATCGAATGATAAAAAATGGCCAGAAAACCTACTTCTGGGTATCCGACGTGTCTGGCTAACGAACTTAGCCAAGCCAATTCAGAATCCAGTCCGCACACAAAATTTCATAAGCATTAGACGTTTCGTTCGAGAGTTATCGTGGCGACACACATATACATATATATATATATATATATATATATATATATATATATATATATATATATATATATATATATATATATATATATATATATATATATATATATATATATATATATATATATATATAAATTTAGTGAATATCATTTTCGTATTCTAGGGACCTCAAAACACATTTCTGTTATGATCCCGGGCTTAGGTCCCGTCATGACACCTACTGTAATAGCGTATTTCCAGTTTCACTTTTGGAAATTCGCTAAAAAAAATATTGATAGTGTATCGAACTTAGGTAGAGGTGCCGAAGAATTTAATTATCTTTAAAATAAAAAATTAAATAAAAAGAATCCATCGAATTGTTTTTGAGTTATCGTGTCCACCAGCTTCAAAAATGTAGTTCCGAGATATTATAAAATATATATAAAGAAACGTATTTTCAAAATTTTATATTTAATACTCATTATTGCGTGAACTACGTTTTTTGAATTTTTTTTTTTTTTTTTATAGAAAGCTGGATTCGGTTAATGCGCAAGAATCTTGTTTTTAAATTATTTTCAGTAAAATCACTTTGGAAACATATTCTACACATAATTTGCTATCAATTTCCGCAAAAAAAATATCGATTTTTTTTTTTTTTATCAAATCTCAAGTAAACCTTCCCTTAAATTACTTTCAGCAAAATCACTTTGGGAACATATTCTATACACAATTAGCTACCAATTTCTGCAAAAAAATTCGATTTTTTTTTAACGACTCTCAAGTAAACCTCCCCTTAAAGAGTTGAATTCATGACAGTTAATAAAGTAATTTCTAACATAAGGTCAAATACAATATTCTAATGTTCTAATATACTCTACATAATTATTTATCGTCCGATTAATATGTTTAGACAATTACGTAATAAATAAACTCAACCCTTCAGAGTGACATCATATGAATTTTACACCAATAATTGAATACAAAATTATTAACACTCCTTAAAAAATTTCTTCTCTATTCAATATTACGAGTTAGAAAAAGATAATATAATAATTTAATCCAACCTAATTAAACCAAAACAATTAAAGTATGAATGATAATTATATGAATTATTTACTAAGAGGCGACTTACGTCGTTACCTATTTTTAATAACACTCCAGAAGAAGACGTAATTATAATGAGTTGTCTGCCAAAAGTTGCTCTTAATAAATGACATGCGCATCTAGGTATTGGTATAAATAATGTATCTTAAAAGTACACTGTTAAAATATTTTCAATTTCTTTTTTGTACTGCTGTATTTATTTACAATTTTGATATAATCAACTTAATTTATTATCTTTATTTTAAATAAGATTTTGTAAGTCAAAGTGTCAATTTTGAGGATGAGTCATTAGTTGTGTTAACGGAAGTAATTCCCTAAAAATGTCTAGAATTGTGTTGCAGGCCCAACAAGAGGGGGTAGTCGGGGTTGCAGCATCGGAAAAGGACTTTTGCTTTGTGAGCGGGCTCATAGCTATCGGTAGGAAGGCCGGGAGAATATAAAAGGAGCTTTTTTTGCTCGTCCACGACCTTGATTGTGAGCGTGACTTTGTGAAAATTCAGCTCATAATAGCAAATAAATTACTTTGCGAAAATTTTACTTTATTAATATAAATTTATTAGTGTACTTTCGTCTCATGTAATCATTTTCTTCCATAGTGCTGGGAACAACTGCATGAGTTAAAAAGGCGCTTACCTAGTGTGGACTCAAATGCACTCAGTAGAATTTCATAAAATAATTTTTGTTTTATTCAAAAATCTTTCCTTCACACTTCACACAGGCTTAGGACTGCCAGTTCAATTAAATACTATCAAAATCAAATTTTATTAGTACTTAATATTACTGCCGTGTTTAAAAGATTTCAAGACGGACAGACAGACAAAATTAAATTAATACTAACTAGCTGCGACCCGCGGTGTCACACACATAAAATTATCTGAATTATAGGTAAAATTTATAGGTCAATTCAATCATATATTCCAAAATTCTGTGCAAAATCAATTATTTATAGCACTTGACCCTGCTCGCCCAATGACTCTAAAATAACTATCTTGATATTTTATTAGCATGGGTAATTTCCGCACCGTAAGAACTTAGTATGGGTACCTATACCAGCAGTTTTAGAATTGTTTCTATTTTAGGCCCTTCAAGGCACCAAGGCCCCGGAAAATCATTTTAACGTCACTTTCATCTTTCGCAGATCTTGGCACAATACAAAATTTTATACAGTAATGGATCTATACTGTGGTGAATTTAGTTCAGTAAATAAAAATACTTAATTATATAATTTAAAAATTTAATTGAGTAATTAGAATAAAATTTCAACATATTTAAGCAACAAAGTTACAATTTTCTACTGAAAAGTATTTTGAAATAGCTATTACTTACTCAATTAAATTATGATGTTAATAAGTTTGCTATGACTAACTTTAGTATTATAATAATTATATTATTCAGTTTTTTTTGTCCACAGTCTTTTTGATGTTATAAAATGATGTTTAGAAAAATGTTATACTTTTATTTTAATATCTAATATTATAAGTCAAATTTCTAAAAAGTATCCAGATAATTTACAATGATGACACATACCATGTCGGTGCATATCATAAATGGTCCTCATAATGTCATTTTTTATAACTGAATCGCAGTCGGTAGTTTTGGGACACATTCTTTTTTGCGTTCCTTAGGCTCAGCTGGTTTTTTGCCACTTGAACTGCTCTTGCAATTGAAGATATACTTAAATCTAATGCTGAAGCTACTCTCTAAAACCGCGCAATATTGTATTTAATTAAAATGTTAAAATTAATCATGAGTGTTACTTAATAAATTAATATATTTGCAAAAATTTTATATTTACCTCTTGTACGGCAGTTAAAGGAATCAAAGGACCACCATTTTGCAATTCTAAAGTAAAATATTTTATCAATTTTAAAATCACGGAATTCATTTCCTCATAAATGACTTTAGATTTCGGCATTTTAGAAAACGAGATAATATTCGCTAGATAGCAATCACTAGATAACAAAACTCTTCAAGAAAAATTTGAACAGTGTACTTGATATACTCTTCTTGTTAGCGTAAACAATCACACCACTGGAAGATTTCAAATGTTTCGAAGCATAGTACAGTAAGGCTCACACAAATAGTTCAAAATTATAACTGTTTAATTGCAAATAAATTAACCAAATGTTTCAATCGTAGTTAAACTTTTTTTTATCAATAACAGCTTATATTTGTTTTCTGACCCACAGCCCGCTATTGCCAGGGATACAAATAATTTTGACTACATAAAGGTTAATTATTAAACATGATAGGTACATTTAAAGCACCTAATTTTCGTCAGGTTACTATATTTATTTTTAGGTTTAAAAAAATTTAATAAAATTTAATAAAATATAACAAAATGGAATTCTGAGATAATCTTTTTATAATACTAAAACTTGACTTCGCTTGGTATAAAATTGTTTGAAAATTTATATCTTTATTTTATGTTTTTGAAAATATCTTTTCGTATTAGAGGTATACATTTCCAATGCAAATGTAACTCCCCATGCAGGTGATTTTAGTGGATTGTATCATCATTCTAGAATTTGAATTAACCCATTTCTTTAAACTTTAAATAATTTATTTAGCTATCTTCTACTAAAAGTATTCATTCAAAAAATTCGCCATCAAAAAACATTATTAAAGTTAAAAAAGACAAAATATTAATTGGCGAACCGGCTTAAAAACAGCAGGTGGGTCAGATCTGGCCCGCCGACCGTAGTTTGCTGACGTCTGACGGGTTAGCAAATTAATGTGCTATTAGAACTTCTACTAACAAAAATGAACAGCAATTAAAAAAAAGTCTGAAATTTAATTTCGTAAATAACAGTTAATCTGACCGTAATTCTTTAAGGACATAAAGTTTAATTACTATATAATTATAATAGTATTATAGTAACCCATATATTAAAACCCAGATATTAAAAGCCCACAAACTTAAATATGACATGTTCATATTATTCTAGTGGTTTTGACAAAGAGACTAATTATTTACAAATTTTATAATACGCGAAAGGTTAAACTTATGATTAAACAGATGCGTATGATATAATAAGACCAATAAAACCCGCAAAATATTAAATTTATATCCAAAAAACCTTTAAAAAACAATCAATAAATTCCAAGTACATAATATATTTATTACTTATAGTGAAAACAACGACAACTGAAAATACAGTAGAACCTGTTTAAGTTGGACACCCGCGGTGCAATCAAAAACTGTCCAACATAAACAGGTGTCCAACATATGCAAAATACCAAAATCATCTACGCTTAGTAATTTTAAGGTTAACACTAATTTAGAATATAATGCAAAATTAATTATTTTTAAAGTAATACATATACACACATCTACGTATCAATATTTATTGAAATAAACTATCGAATAACAATCGTAATACATACATATTATAGATATTTAAACATTATCTTTCGTAAAAAAATCACTTATCTTAGTTTGTTTGGATACAATTTTTAGGAAAATTTTGCTTTCTAATTTGCTTTGAATTCTGAATAAATCTTCTAACAGTTCGCATGGGTTTTCAGTTAAATACTTAATGGCGGTATTTATACCGTTCAAAGCTTCTTCAGGGGTTGTTGGTTTCTCCGCTACTTTCTCGCACTCGTCACTAGATTCTTCGATTTCTTGTTCCTCGTCTAGTTGTAAAACATGTTGAAGAACGTCTTGATGTGTATTGAAAACATGATCGTGTACCTCCAAGTAGGCATCGGCGGTGATCATTTCTTCAGCAGTCTGTAACTGATTTTGAAACTCTGGAGGTAATAATTTAATTGCATCGCGAAGTTCTGAATCAGGGTCTTCATTATGATCCCCTTCATTTGCTTTTGGAATACTAAAACCAGCTCGTCTAAAACACTTAACAATTGTTTCCGTAGATACAGCTTGCCATGCTTCGCTGATCCATCGAATTGCATCCAAAACCGTGACTGAGTTGATAAATTCCTTGTGGTTGTTAGAAATTTCAGATTTAGCAACTAAACACATAAGCAAACTTTTGCGGTAATAAGCTTTCATTGTTCGAATCACGCGTTGATCTAGTGGCTGAATTTCCGATGTTAGATTTGGCGGTAAATAAACAAGTTTAACATTCTCGAACGATTTCATAATCTTATGACTTGTAGCATTATCTAGTATGATCACAATTTTTCTAGCAGCCTTACGCATTTGCCTGTCAATATCTGACAACCAACTTTCAAAAATATCAGTCGTCATCCATGCCCTTTTATTGTGTCGCCAAATAACGGGAAGCTCCTTACATCTCATTTGTTTAAAAGCTCGAGGACGTGCTGATTTCCCAATTACTAACGGCGTTAACTTTTCTCCGACCGAACTCGTACATAATAGAACAGTTAACCGTTCTTTAGACAATTTACCACCTTTAAATGGATCACCTTGTGCAACATAACTTTTTTTGTCTAATAAACGCCAAAAAAGACCAGTTTCGTCTGCATTAAACCGATCTTCTGGCGCATAATCTTGCAACAGATTTTCCAGTTTTCTTTTCCACTCTTCCGCCTCTTCTAAGTCTGCTGATGCTGACTCTCCACACAAAGTTTTAAATTTAATATTATGTCGATTTAGAAAACTTTCTAACCATCCATTACTTGCTTGAAAATTAATGTCTAATTTTAAGGCTATCGCTTTTGCTTTTTCTTGCAGTAGAGGACCGGATACTGGAAGATTCGATGAACGGCACTTAACAAAAAAGTCATAAACTTTTTGATTTATTGCTTCATTACCAGTTTTACGAATTTTTCGTTTTCGTTCGGCGCTGCAATTCTTTTCGTAAGCTTTCAAAATTTCGTCTTTACACTTCAAAATATTCCCAACAGTTGATTTGGAAATTCCAAATTGGTCGGCTGCCTTTCTTAAACTAACACCATTCTCTACTAAGTCTATAACATTTTTTTTCTTTTCAATGGTCAATTCTACTAAACATTTTCGCTTCGAACTCATGGTGCTAAATTTGTAACTAATAAATATTCAAGAGATCTGTACACATGAAATCACTGCTGATAATTGACTAATAACCATTGTGACTGCCGAGCTTTTATATTTTTAGGACATAACTAACACGTGTTTCGGTCACGTGTAAAAATTCAATTATTATAACTGTCATAACATAACTAACACGTGTTTCGGTCACGTGTAAAATACATGAATGTCCAACGTAAACAGGTCAAAATATCAAAAATCATTTTAAAAAACTGTCCAAATTAGACAGGTTTCCAACATATAGAGGTGTCCAACTTATAAGTATTAATATGCATTTAAAACAATGTAATTTCGCCAGGCCAATTGAAAAGTGTCCAACTTGAGCAGGTGTCCAGTATACAGAGGTGTCCAACTTGGCAGGTTTCACTGTAACTCATTCACATTAATTTATGTATCAGACAAGCTCGTAATATAACTATCTCTGACAAGATCGACTATCTAATATATTGAAATAGGATAGTAGAAATTATAATAACTTTTATATATGTTACAAAATTTTCTTTTTGAAATGAGTCATTTTCAGTTCTTATAAATAAGATTATATTTAAAATGCAGTGCATTACTAATCTATATACACAATACACATATCATAAAATTGTAACGAGACCGTATCTGTACATGGAATGTTTTTGGAAAATTGTAGGTACTGATAATGTAGATAGTTGGAGATTTAGATACCAATATATTATATATACTATACTAAACATATAATATATATTTCTCACTCATTTTATACCAACGCTTCACGCAAACGACGTCCCGAGTACAGCTAGTAATAATTTTTCAATACCTTGTTTTGATGTAATGTTCTTATTTTAAAATTATTTACTTTTTGAGCTTATTATACTTTTTCATTTGAGCTGGTAGTGTACTGCTAAATATATTTTAAGTTTTTATTTTATTATTTTATTCAAATGTTTTAATGAACTTCAAAATGAAAAATTCAGCTACTACTGCCACTGTCATGGGAAGACTTGAGCTCGGGATTATAATAGAAATTTATTTTGAGGTCACCAGAAAATGATGCCGATTCGCCAAAATTTATATATATATATATATATATATATATATATATATATATATATATATATATATATATATATATATATATATATATATATATATATATATATAGGTGTTTCATTAATAATTGGAAATATTTAAATTGATGATTCCTGGGCTCAGAGTATGAAGATTCAACCCCAATCACTTAGATAAAATTGCTCTTTACTAAGCTACGAGTGTTTTATTTAAAAATTTAATAACTAATTTTTCCCAGTACTTTAAAACTATTTGACGTATTTCTATCATACTTAGCAGGATGTGTAGGTACCGTAAACCATACTAAACTATGTTAAATAAGATTTTCTAACTACTGTCACAAATAAGGTTAACTCCTCCTATATTCTACGCCACTGGCGAAATTGTCATTTCAGCACAATTATTCGATTCATTAATACTTTCTGTATAAACAACATATCAACATTTTATTAATGTTTAAATTAGAGATGTCGATTTTCCAAAAAAAAGATCGATTTTTGGATCGATTTAAATCGAAATCAAAAAAATCGATTTAAAAAAAAATCGGCTAAAAAAAATCGATTCTGTGAGATCGATCTAAAAAATCGAAATTTTGAAAAGTTTAATAAAATTAGCTGATAATTTTTGTTTAAGGGACTTACTTGATAGTAATATCGTGTAAAAACGCCTTGTAAGGTATTATATTTGTAAAGGCGATGAGTGAGTTAACTTTTCAATTATAATTATAAAAAATAAGGCAATTGAATATGTAGGACGAATACCACGAATTGAACCAAGTTTATTCAAAAATTTCAAACAAATTGACAAAAAAATGTTTTCTAAATAAGCCGCTTTTGTGGGAAAGGGATCGTCGTTTGCACAGATAGGTGGTTGCTTCCTTCCTTTTGTAGTAATAGTCAGACTTATGTAGAGCCATAAGAGGGGTTCGTTGATATAACGAGTAAAAAGTGACAATTAACAATAGAGATTTTGGTGTTTCATTTTAACACATGTTTCTTTGTAGAATTCTGAATTACTATTAAAATTAAAGTTATTTTTGGAAAAAATCGGTTATCGATCTCTTACTTTTAATAATCGATTCATGAATCGATTCAAATGAGAAAAATCGAAAAAAGAAACGATTTTTTAAGCTTCGATTAATCGATTTTCGATTAATCGATTTAAAATCGACACCTCTAGTTTAAATACAATTTGTATAGAACATCGACTGGCAATTGAGCTTTTTCATAAATACAATATAAGAATACCTATACAGTATCAAGTAAGGCCGGGCATACACGTTACGGTATACCTGCGCAGATAAACCTGTGCAGGTAAACTGTACAGGCAACGAGCTCACACACGTTAGAGTATACCGGAGAGGTATACCTGTACAGGTAAACTGCACAGATTTTACTCATGATTACTCATGACGCTTACTATGAAAGCGTATAAACAATTGAAATCAAACAGTAGGTGTTGTTTGACTCACATACACGCTGCGGTATACATACCTGCGCAGGTAGAAAATACTGATTTTCAATTACCGCTGCAGTTTACCTGTACAGGTATACCTCTCCGGTATACCGTAACGTGTATGCCGGGCCTAACAATTTTAGCTTAATGATTTAACAATTATGTACTTTTTGTGTTATCAAGAAGTGTTAAATAACATTTAACAATATATCTCTAGTGAAAAAGATAACAACATCAATAACAAATATTCAGTAATTTAAAGGAAGACGTAACAAAATAAATTCTTATTTATAATTTTTTAAGTTTCTTGCTCTATGGGTTATTCTCCCAGGGCAAAATATAGAAAAAAATATTATTCATTTGTTCTTTGGATTCAATGTTTAATAGTTTTAGATGATTGTTATTTTGAGTAATATCTTTCAATGTGTATTTGGCTATGTAGTGAATTCGGTATGATTGGACAGAGACACTCTGTCAAGAAGTGATACAAATTGTCTGCTTTATCTGTGTTACAAATATATGCTTGCATAATATCTTAATATTTATCATTTTACTGAAACTTGACGGCTATTGAGTCAGTGACGGCTACTGGTGCTCTTACCTTATATATATATATATATATATATATATATATATATATATATATATATATATATATATATATATATATATATATATATATATATATATATATATACATATATATATATATATATATATATATATAAGGTTTGCGAATCGGTATTATTTTCGGTTTCTGGTGAAAAATTTCAAGCATAGTCCTGAGGTCAAGTTTCATGACAGTTGTTGTAACAGCTAAATTTTCCTTTCGGAAATTCGTTAAAATAGTTGAATTGCCTTAAATAAACTAATTCTAAAACTACTTAGAAGTACACTACTAGGTCAAGTGAAAAAGTGCACTAAACTCAAAAAGTAAGCATTTTTAAAATAAAATGTGAGTGAGTTGTTGTTGATAAAAAAAAATTTAGATAAGATTGGAAAGTTTGGTTGATTTGTTTGTGATTAAATAACTATAATTCATAACTATTTGATCCACTTGCACAGTAAAATTTAATTAATAGTTTACCATTACGTTGAGCCTTACTGTCCAATATTCAAAATAATTGAAAATCTTATTAAGAGCAACTTTTGGCAGACAACTCATTATAATTACGTCTTCTTCTGGAGTGTTATTAAAAATAGTTAACGACATAAGTCGCATCTTTATATTGTAAGTTATTTATATTGTTATCATTCATATTTCAAATGATTTTTTTTTTTTTTTAAATTAGGTTGGATTAAATTATTATATTATCTTTTTCTAATTCGTAATGTTGAATCGAGACGGAATTTTTGAAGGAGTATTAAAAATTTTGTATTCAATTATTGGCTTAAAATCCATATGACGTGACTCTGAAGGGTTGTGCTAATTTATTACGTCATTGTCTAAATATAAAAATTCAACTGTACATTCACTTACAGAATATTAAAGAGATAATATAAAAACAATTAAAATAAGTAAATATTACAAAACAATGTACAATTGCCGCAGTAATATAAACACTTGGTTTCAGTTATCAAATATTATTCATTGTTTTGTGGCAACCAAGCAAAAGTAGGGAGTAGGTAGTATGAATGGTTACATGAATATTTACGTACCTCGCTCGGTAAAAGTAAATACTATTTCCGCGACGGTGCTTGTTTGTTACGTGAACGTATGTTTACACACCCGACTCAACCACCGGTTTAGTATGGCGAATGGTGCTGACGTCAATATACGGTTGACGATAATAAATGTAAACTTAATGAATAATACATAAACGAAGAGCGAATATTTATGTAAACAACATGTTAAACTTTTGTTATAGATAAATAATAAAATAAGTAATATTTTCTTATTAATTATTTACGTACGGTTAATTATTGTGAAAAGCATTGCTGTTTTTCTTTTCCGTATTTTCACATTCATTTTATCTTTTAATGTTTATATATATATATATATATATATATATATATATATATATATATATATATATATATATATATATATATATATATATATATATATATAACTATAAATAAATGCTGGCGTTCGAGACGAAAACTTTGTTAACGGAGCTTTCACCGTTACAAACCAGAGGGCAGGCATTCAAAACAACAATTTCTAACATGGTGACTGATTATTTTTATTCCATAATTTTATTTAAATGTGGCTGTACTTCAGAAATTAAGTATTTATACCGTGACAAACCATGAAAAAATATTTAACATGAATTAGTTTCTTGAATCAGAGCCCTCTGGTTTCTAGCGGTGAAAGCTCGGTTAGCTAACGTTACTCCCGTTAGGCTAACAAAATTTTCGTCCCGAGCGCCAGCAATAATTTGCGAGTATCGAGAGATTCGGAGAATTCATTTTGGAAATTTTCGTTTCAATTTTGTAAACGTCTACCTCAAGTTTTCAGGGTAAAAATATTTTCCAGTTTCTTTTGTAATCTTCAATAAAATTGTTAAAAAAATAGGTAGGGACATACAAGACATATTGTTACGAGCCATTGAAGTACATAAGAATTTTTCTTTTGAAGAAACTTGTTTTAATATAATTTTTCGGTTCATGGAAATATGTATTTATGGAATAAGAAATTCAAAAAGGGTATAGCCGGATAAGTACAGGTGAATCGGCCCCGGAAGCGAATTATTTTAATAACTATATTGGCGGTATGGTAAGGCTGTAAGTAATTGATATCTACAATTTTGGCGGCCAAAACTGAGTAGTTATGGAGATAATTAAAAAAAATTAAAAAATTCCAAAAATTTTTTTCTTGGTAACTACTCAACATAGGAAAATAATTCCAAATCCACATGAAGGCAAACACCCTCAAGAATATTAGACATATTTATTATCGTGTCAGTCCTCGTTATTAAGGATAATAGCAAGGATAATATCCAATTCAATGTTGTTTTTATAGGGTTCCAATTGAGCGACCACTTTAAAAAAAATTCAGTAACTGTGCCCTAATGCACTTAATTACTGCATGAAGTTTCATCAAAATTCAAAGGGTACAACATGGTAAAAAAAAATATTTTTCATTTCTAATCTGCTGAACCGCCCCTCCAGTGGGTCCGACCCTGGAATTATATACACCAATCGAAAGTACTTTAAAAATAAAATGTTGTGTCTCATAAAGTGTTTTTTCCTATCTCCTATAGTTTTCGAGATAATCAAGAATAATCGAAAGAGGTATACTAAGATATAGGCTATCTGCCCCTGATAGAAAGTCCCAGTAGTAACTGTATTATCGTTTATGTGACACTGCAGGTACTTCATATGTATAATTTTCCTAGATCAAAACAAACCCATTGTAGAAATATAATAGAAAATTTTCAAAAAATGTGGTCTAGTAGGCTTTTTTAACATGTAGAATACAATGCTCATTGAACTTTAATATTCTACATGTTAAAAAATCCTATTACAGCACATTTTTTGAAAATTTTCTATTATGTTTCTACAATGGTTTTGTTTTGATCTAGGAAAGTTATACATATGAAGTACCTGCAGTGTCACATAAACGATAATACAGTTACTACTGGGACTTTCTATCAGGGGCAGATAGCCTATATCTTAGTATACCTCTTTCGATTATTCTTGATTATCTCGAAAACTATAGGAGATAGGAAAAAACACTTTATGAGACACAACACTTTATTTTTAAAGTATTTTCGATTGATGTATATGATTCCAGGGTCGGACCCACTGGAGGGGCGGTTCAGCAGATTAGAAATGAAAAATATTTTTTTTCACCATGTTGTACCCTTTGAATTTTGATGAAATTTCGTGCAGTAATTAAGTGCATTAGGTCACAGTTACTGAATTTTTTTTAAAGTGGTCGCTCAATTGGAACCCTATAAAAACAACACTGAATTGGATATTATCCTTGTTATTAATCCTTAATAACGAGGACTGATACGATAATAAATATGTCTAATATTCTTGAGGGTGTTTGTATTCATGTGGATTTGGAATTCTTTTCCTATGTTGAGTAGTTACCAAGAAAAAAATTTTTTAAATTTTTTAAATTTTTTTAGTTATCTCCATAACTACTCAGTTTTGGCCGCCAAAATTGTAGATATCAATTACTTACAGCCTTACCATACCGCCAATATAGTTATTAAAATAATTCGCTTCCGGGGCCGATTCACCTATACTTATCCGGCTATACCCTTTGATCGTATTTTGCTTTACCTTTATGTTTAGTATTGGAAATTCTAAAATTAATCAAAAAATATTCACTTTTAAATATTTGATTAATACTAAACTTCAGTTTCTTTCATGTTTGAGAAAATATTTGCGAACCGTAGTAACAAATTTATTTAGTTTTACCTAGCTTGGTTAAAATGTAAGAAAAGTAAATTATGTGTCAATGAATTTAAATAAAGCCACTCCCAAATGAGATCCAAAGATAAAAAATGTTTGGTTTGAGAAGGTACATATGGTAAGCTTAGTTTTGGCACAATTTATTAACAGGTTTTTACATAACGTAAAGTTTTCGGAAAACATTTTTTGACAGTTAAACCCGTTTAAGAAACTATGCAAATTTAAATTAGAGAATCTATTTTAAAATTTGTACGCTCTTCCTACCAAATAAAGTAAATTTTGCTAATTTTGTAAAATTAGGTAATTACGCCAAGTTACATACTTACGTTCAATCCTTTAAATAATGTTCCCCATAAATTTTGCAGTATGTAGCTGAAATTTTCTGTTGCTTTGTTAAACTGAATCGTCAATATTAAACCATTAATTACACAAACATTTATTATATCCAAAAAAATGATTGATTTAACGAAAAATATGATTGAGGATCAATATTACGAAGTAGTTTTAATTAACAGTTTTTACTGTTCAATTTTATGTTGAAGACAGCAATTTTTTAAGGTTTTCCAAAACGAAATAAAATGAACAAAAATATATAGTTATATATAAATTATTGAATTCGCGTGCTTTAATAAGTTTTCTTTGAATTCCTACTTGATGCTTTTTCGGATAACTTTTTTCCCATTTTCCAGATTGTCCCTTCAAATAATTAATCCCCATATTCGAACATTTAACTTTACATAATCTGTAATTTCGCCACCACACTCTATCTCTGTCCTAAATTTCAAATTTTCACGTTAAATGGTTTCAGAAAAAAATGCCTGTAACAAACGGATGGATACCGAAGTGATTCCATTGGTGTTCCGTTTTGTCAATTTTGGTACAGAACACTAAAGATGTTGATTAAAAAACAAAGAGCTAATAGTATTTTACAATATAAATTTGGTAAGTTGTTTTTACTGATCGAGAAAATGTTGCGAAAACGAGACCCGTAGGGTCGATTTTTTGCAATTTTCGAGATTAGCAAAGGCACTTAACGCATCGTGTATTGTATAATATTTTTTGCACGACTGATTTAAAATAATTAAAGAATAAAAAAATATTAAATAAAAAATAAAATTCGGATAATATAGGTGAAATTTATATTTCTATGTTATCACATAGAATGCCATGAATAAATATTATAAATATTTATAAGAACTATAATACGAATCTTTGTAGTGACAATTGACAACTATATTTGTAAATAAAAAATCAAGTGTCAATATTTCATTGGCGTGAATATTTTTTTGAATTTTCTATTAAAAAAAAAATTGAGGAAAATAGTTTGTTAAACTATAATATTAGTGACTATAATGAAATTGATGAAGCATTTTAATTTTGGCTGCAAATTTATTTTCGTAAAATGAAAGGAAGATTATGAAAACCACAGAAAATTTTAATGATTGAACGTTCTTTGGAAGTGTCAATAAAATATGAAGACTAATGCCAACAATAATAATAATAATGTGCAAACTTGTAAATAGTAAACAAATATTTTACTTTGCAAAATATTTGTTTATTATTTACAAATATGGAATACCATAAAGTAACGCTCAATTCTATTAATATTAATGTGCAAACTAGTGAAAATTTTCATATTAATCGATTTATTTTTCTAATTGTTCAAACTGTACTTTTAATTTCATTATAAATAAATAATTACAATTACTTTTGAGCTAATTGCACTTACCACACTCCTATTCACTACGCATCTATTTCACCTACCGCACTGTTATTGTCAACAGCATCGGTAAGTGCATGAAAATACAGAGATCGTGCAAAAATATATATTACGGTATATATTTCTGTGTCAGAAAACGTGATATTTTTAAAATATCGCTACGCAAATTTTACCCACACAAAATTAAAAATCTAAAAAAAAAATACTTTTATTCTACATGATATAAATCCGAAAAAATAGTCAACGAAAATAAAAAAAACACGAACAGAATCGATCAAGTTAATTTTAATTTTAATTTTGATTCTTTGTCATTTTTACACTTTCTTGATGTGTGATGTAATAAGACAAATAGAATTGAGGAGTCAATATATCCGCAGTCAGTATACATTCATCACTACCCAGAAGTCTCATTCGTAAATGGAAATATAATCTTTGAAATGTCGAGGGATTATTATGGATTGTTTTATAAAAAAAGAATATTATGTAGGTATATAACTCCATAAAGAAAATTATAGTATTTTTATTTTATAAAATTGAATTTTTTTTATTGTTATTATTATTATTGTTCATCATAAATTATAACGTAAGAAATAATGTATATGTAATACAATAAACGTATTATTATATTTTAGATATAATTTAATTATTATTATTTGTTTTTTCTTTAGTAAATATATTAAAAAAAATAATACTCATAGCTCTTACTTTAAAAATGACGAATTTTCATACAAAATTTCATCCGCATTCAACACACTTAGGAGACGAATTTTCAAAAAGCTTTTTTTACTGCACATCTACGTTATGTAGGGAACACTTGTGCAAAATTTCATATTTCTGGACCCATTGGTGTAGGCTGTGCGTTGTTAGATATAAAAGTTTCAGTAATAAAGTACATATAAATCATATATACAAAAAATGGTCGAAAATCATTATTAGTTATACAGCTGCGTGAAGTTGGCACCCACTTTTGCAAAAAAGTTTTCGGCCGCCATTCCAAAACGAAAGGTGGACAATCGAAATTTTTTGGTGGACAATAGTGGACAAACGATGGACAAACGGATGCAGTAAAAAAATACAAAATTCCAAAAAAGGGTGCCAACTTCGCACTTTCTGAAAATTTTTATAATTATTTATGACTATAATTAACCGGTAGGTGGACAAATAAAACTAATTCCTGGACAAACATGGACAAACAATGGACAAACGATTTAGGTGGTTTAGAAACTTTTTTTGCAATTTGAGGGTGCCAGTGGTAAAAAATTTCAAAAAAAGTTTTTGGACCGCCATTTCGAAACCAAAAGTGGACAAACGAAAACTTTTGGTTGACAATAGTGGACAAATGATGAACAAACGAATACGTACGGTTAAATCGAAAAATTCGCAAAAGTGGGTACCAACTTTACGCAGCTCAGTTATACATTTGCTGTAAACTTAAAAGCATTATATCTGCAGAAGCATTTGTGCATTATTGGTGAAACGTACGTAATATAAATTTTTTTGATAGTTAAAAAAGTGAACCTAATTTTAATACTAAAAATACCAAAAACTTAGTTACAACACAAACTAAATAAAAATTTAAATATAGATACAAATATTTATATATAGAATCTGATATAGATGTGTATAAGAGGTTATAATCATAGGCGGGATTTAAAGGGGGCAAGAAGAGGCAACTTGCCCCCAATATTCGTGCGAATAAAAAATTAAGAACTTTAACAAGATTTTTTAAAATTATATGCAGAAGAGAAGGGGTCAGGATGCAAAAATTAGGTCAAACATTTGTCGACCTGAACTGGTTTGCTCTTCTAAGAATCTCGCAAGGTGATTTTTATATGAAATATATTCCCCCCCCCAATATTTTTCTTGAAATCCCGCCTATGGTTATAACCAATTTCCTAATCGCATAAAATATCTGAATATCTCGAGATTTTACGTAAACTACAAATTTATTTGCTTATTAAAAATCGTTACTTACACATCAAAAGAATTTGTCGATTGGGAATAATCACAATTTTGTAAAAATTTTGGGAATGTTTATTGACACATTTTACGTAGGTACTTTATAGAATAAAAATTTATATTTATTATTATGAATGTTTTTGTTAGAAAATCTGCTAGCTTTTATTTAAAATACAGAAATGTAAATCAAATTTTCAGACAAGCATGATGTTTTTTAAATAATTTATTTTATTTTATTTTATTTTTTTTTTTTGTAGATTAATCTTTATGCCACAAATTGTAAAGTTTATTTGATATTCTCTTTTATTTTGCTAATTTCATTAATAAAAAAGTGACGAAAGCTTGTCACATGTAGACGTAGGTATTTTGATCAAAATTTTTATTTTATTTTTAATTTTTTTTTTTTTTTTTTTTGAATATACAAACATTTAATTAATTTTAGTGTTCATTATTATAAAAAATAAGGCTCGCACAATTCTAAAAATAAAAAAAAAATTAAATTATATTTGTTGATATAAAATTTTTTGCCTGTAATCGTTTTCTGTTTTTAATCAAAAAAACAAATAATAAAGTATTAATGTATATATGACGTGTGCGATATCTGGTTATATTTGGTAACAATAAAAAATAAAAAAAAGATTCTGTTGATTTTTTCTGTCGTATTTTTATTTTGTGTATCAATATACAAATACATACATACACTACATCTTCAAAAAACAAACTAAATTTTTCGGGTAAATATTTAGCTAGGACATTTTTATGACTGTACTGAAATTTCCAAAATATGTACCTACAAAGAGTTAATTAATTGTTTGAAAAATAGAAGAATATAAAAATTAATTACATCTTAACCTTCTTTTATGCGATGGATAGGTATCGCATAAATAAAATCGCATAAAAAATATATATTTAAAAATATCATAAATAACGTAAAAGCCCCTATACCGGAACATTATTTTTAAGTGCGTAATTAAACTGACTTATAAAAATTGACAAATAAATTAAACATCCATTTTTTTTTTCTTAATAAGCATGAAAGAAAGTTGTTTTAATCCAATGAATATGTTTTTAAAAAAATACAACCCAATAATTTTTATTTATTAATGTTTTTCTTTTATAAACTGTAAGTACATATATCGGCATACACATATTAGCAGCTGAAGTTCGGTACCTATAAGCAAACACACGTTTAATATGACACATAGAGTGGCATCTGTATGTCAAAGTAGGAAACATAGAATGGTTTAAATATTAGACGTAAATAAACCATCAAAATACTGTATTTTGTACAAACAAGGTTTCGTCATCTAGCGATCTTGTAAAAAACGACATTGGGATTTATTTTAGTTGAGTTACTAAGATTAATCTGTCAAAATGACCACAATTTTTAATTCATTGTAAAATTTTGCAATTTCAAATCAATATTTTTTTATTTATCAATTGACTATACATCCGAAATAAAAAGAATATTAAAAATTTTACGATTTTAAAGCAGTAAGTAAATATTTTAAAACCAAAAAGAAATTAAAACTATTTATAATATAAATATTTAGTTGTTTTACGTACATTATATACGTTACACGTTTGCGCTTATATTTGTACTGAGTAGTAATACACGTATATAAATAATATTTAAACACTATAAAAAGGTGATTTGGCTCTTATAATCTCTTAACTGGATTAATAAAAAATATTTGTATACTTTTATTATGCTAACTTGAAAATTTAACTGGAAAATGTTAAAATTTATAACTCATGTGTTTTAAAAGACCATCGATCGAAATAAAAATAGGCGAATTCAACAAAAATTGATTAATATATATATATTAAATGCGAGGTGAATTTAAATTGAAAAATAATCATTCTATTAATAATAATGTTTGTTATCAGAGGTTTCTTTCAGAAATAACTTCATTAATATCTAAATATCAAAATTGTTCGGACATATGATCGCGTTCTGGTATAGGGGCTTTTACGTTAGCAATAAAAAGTTTAGTTCGGTCTAGTTTGTAAAAAAAAAAACTTTTTTTTTATGCGGTGGATCGGGACCGTATAAAAAAAAGTTTCATCGGTAGTTGCTTTTCTAAACAAGATTAAGCATTAATCTATTCGTGGGAACATTTGATTTCATCTTTTAATATTATTAAAATTGTCAAAAATAAATCTGTAAAAAAATTAAATGATACAATAACTTATGATCATATGCAATGTACCGACTAAATACTAAAAATCCACTAAAAAGTATATTTATCAAAGATAGTTGTTATAGTTAATGTTTACGTCTCTTATTTTCACTTGATTTTGATTCATATTATGCATTTCAATGACAACTTTTTTAAAAAGCGCCTAAAAAAATCGCAAAAAAAAGGTTTAGCTGTATATTAAAGGGAATATAAAAGAGAATATTAAAGTTATTTATTCGTTATGCTGAATATTGGCAACAGAAATCAGATATTTTTTTAGGTAGCCTATGTTATTTTCGGTTGTCCCAGCTATCTTTATGCAGTGTTTCAATTATGACCGAATATATCTGGAGGAGCAAACTAACCACCAGTACTGGATCATTTCTAAAGAACTACTGGTTTAATTTTAATAAACTGTAGTTTACTAGACATACAAAATTCTTATTTCAAGTTATTAGGTACCAAAAGTTTTTGTTTCATCAAAAATTATTAGTTACCTGATTCCATAAATTGCTTTGTTGGTATTGATAAAAAATAATAATTGTTTACTTTAAACATATCGCACTACGGCGTTGACACAGCCACATCTATACACACAATTCCATAAGAGATGCGGCTGTGTTATCGCCGAGGTGCGATACGTTTTCAAATATAGACACCATCCACATCTTTGTCTTTATTCCTTATTGGTAAAAATGTCATTATAAATACATTGAAATTTATAGATGGAAGATTCAAAACGTTATGTGGACTAATTGTAAGACTTGAATGGTATGCGCTTACAGCTGCCTTTATTGTGTAGACGAGTGACACATAACATAAATTTTTCGATCATTGTGTACCGGTTGCATTGAATAGTTCTTCTTGCTAATTTTATTTATTTGAACTGTATTTTAATAGTTGAGCTTTATTTTATTTTAACATCCCAACATTTTTTGTATGGTAGTGTACTAAGATCGAATACATAGTTCGTTATGTTTTTCGTTACCTAAGCACGTAATAATATATTGATTAAATTATGAAACTCACGTTTCCTAGAAAATTCAAATTTAATATTCATAAATTTTATTTAAAATCTTCTTTTGTTTGGTTAGCTCCTATATCAACCTATACACACATCTATATAGAAAATGTAATTCTGGTCGCTCGAATAAAAATTAATAATTGAAAATTTTGGCTAGTCGAATAGAACTGACTAAACAGTAACCGGAAGAATATATATATATATATATATATATATATATATATATATATATATATATATATATATATATATATATATATATATGTATATATATATATATATATATATATATATATATATATATATATATATATATATATATGTATATATCAGTGTGATTGATTTATTACAAGGAGTATATAAAATTGATTATTTTGATATACAGTCATCCTTCCCAATAGTTCCGCAAAATGAAACGAGGGGAATAGCTTTTCCAGGAATTGTTGTTCCCCCACTCAAGTCCAATTCTCGCTATCAAGGTACATAAATTTCTTTACGTCTAGCTTCAGAAATTTTAATTCAATAATTTATGATTGTGTCAAAATTGAAAATTTTTCCAGGAGCGTCAAAACAAGTACGGGGGTCTAAAAATTATAATGTAACTAAAAAATTTAAATTAATGTTTATATAACCATGTAACGAAACTCTAGTGGTTTACGTTTAACATATGTATAGATATGCTGATATGCATAATTGTACTATATGAGTATAATGTACCTGTGTACGGTATTGCACTTACAGTTAGGTATGTATAATCACTTAATGGTATATCATTTTCATTATAAACATCTATTTATGTACGCAATTAACAAGTTTATTTTACTTCTTTTTTATTTATTTTTAAAATTCTAATTGTAATTATTAATTGAAAATTATTGACTATTGTGTAAAATATTTGTAAGCACACTTTCCAGGAATAATCTGTTACATAGAAAGATTTATTGATTTTTTTAACCTTTGAAACGTTCAAACAAAAATTTTAAAATTTGGATGTAACCTATATTGTAGTCCAGGTTCGGTAAGTAGTTGAGCGATCAAATTATGTATTCACTCGGAATTTGTTGACATAATCTTGTTACATACACGGTACTTATTATAAAGTTTATGTTGCCACCTGGCAACTTGGTCAACTTTTGTTTAAAGCAAAATTGAAATAAGAAAAAGTAACATATTTGCATTTTTGAAAATTGTTTCATATTCTTTGGTAGATTATTAATAAGTACGATCTTTATTGTGTCTAATATCGAAACTGAATTTTTTATTAAGCGGTTTCGTTAATAAGATCAGAGATGTGGGAAAAATTTATGTGGATAATTTTTCATATTGTTTTATATTCAAATTTTATAGAGTTGTAACAGGGATCTGAAATCAAACAAATTCGTGATTTTTACAACTTAAGAACATATTGTATAACTTCGGAAATACCAATTTGATGGCAAAAAGTTAAAAGACGTAATTGTTGGTGTTGCACCAAAGACTATGGAACAAAATTTAAAAATAAAATATGTTACTCTTTCTCATTCGTATAAAAAATTTCTGTTTATACAAAATCTGACCAGGTTGCCAGGTGGCAACATGAACTTTCATAATAATTTTTTAAATTTTTTTAGTTATCTCCATAACTACTCAGTTTTGGCCGCCAAAATTGTAGATATCAATTACTTACAGCCTTACCATACCGCCAATATAGTTATTAAAATAATTCGCTTCCGGGGCCGATTCACCTATACTTATCCGGCTATACCCTTTGATCGTATTTTGCTTTACCTTTATGTTTAGTATTGGAAATTCTAAAATTAATCAAAAAATATTCACTTTTAAATATTTGATTAATACTAAACTTCAGTTTCTTTCATGTTTGAGAAAATATTTGCGAACCGTAGTAACAAATTTATTTAGTTTTACCTAGCTTGGTTAAAATGTAAGAAAAGTAAATTATGTGTCAATGAATTTAAATAAAGCCACTCCCAAATGAGATCCAAAGATAAAAAATGTTTGGTTTGAGAAGGTACATATGGTAAGCTTAGTTTTGGCACAATTTATTAACAGGTTTTTACATAACGTAAAGTTTTCGGAAAACATTTTTTGACAGTTAAACCCGTTTAAGAAACTATGCAAATTTAAATTAGAGAATCTATTTTAAAATTTGTACGCTCTTCCTACCAAATAAAGTAAATTTTGCTAATTTTGTAAAATTAGGTAATTACGCCAAGTTACATACTTACGTTCAATCCTTTAAATAATGTTCCCCATAAATTTTGCAGTATGTAGCTGAAATTTTCTGTTGCTTTGTTAAACTGAATCGTCAATATTAAACCATTAATTACACAAACATTTATTATATCCAAAAAAATGATTGATTTAACGAAAAATATGATTGAGGATCAATATTACGAAGTAGTTTTAATTAACAGTTTTTACTGTTCAATTTTATGTTGAAGACAGCAATTTTTTAAGGTTTTCCAAAACGAAATAAAATGAACAAAAATATATAGTTATATATAAATTATTGAATTCGCGTGCTTTAATAAGTTTTCTTTGAATTCCTACTTGATGCTTTTTCGGATAACTTTTTTCCCATTTTCCAGATTGTCCCTTCAAATAATTAATCCCCATATTCGAACATTTAACTTTACATAATCTGTAATTTCGCCACCACACTCTATCTCTGTCCTAAATTTCAAATTTTCACGTTAAATGGTTTCAGAAAAAAATGCCTGTAACAAACGGATGGATACCGAAGTGATTCCATTGGTGTTCCGTTTTGTCAATTTTGGTACAGAACACTAAAGATGTTGATTAAAAAACAAAGAGCTAATAGTATTTTACAATATAAATTTGGTAAGTTGTTTTTACTGATCGAGAAAATGTTGCGAAAACGAGACCCGTAGGGTCGATTTTTTGCAATTTTCGAGATTAGCAAAGGCACTTAACGCATCGTGTATTGTATAATATTTTTTGCACGACTGATTTAAAATAATTAAAGAATAAAAAAATATTAAATAAAAAATAAAATTCGGATAATATAGGTGAAATTTATATTTCTATGTTATCACATAGAATGCCATGAATAAATATTATAAATATTTATAAGAACTATAATACGAATCTTTGTAGTGACAATTGACAACTATATTTGTAAATAAAAAATCAAGTGTCAATATTTCATTGGCGTGAATATTTTTTTGAATTTTCTATTAAAAAAAAAAATTGAGGAAAATAGTTTGTTAAACTATAATATTAGTGACTATAATGAAATTGATGAAGCATTTTAATTTTGGCTGCAAATTTATTTTCGTAAAATGAAAGGAAGATTATGAAAACCACAGAAAATTTTAATGATTGAACGTTCTTTGGAAGTGTCAATAAAATATGAAGACTAATGCCAACAATAATAATAATAATGTGCAAACTTGTAAATAGTAAACAAATATTTTACTTTGCAAAATATTTGTTTATTATTTACAAATATGGAATACCATAAAGTAACGCTCAATTCTATTAATATTAATGTGCAAACTAGTGAAAATTTTCATATTAATCGATTTATTTTTCTAATTGTTCAAACTGTACTTTTAATTTCATTATAAATAAATAATTACAATTACTTTTGAGCTAATTGCACTTACCACACTCCTATTCACTACGCATCTATTTCACCTACCGCACTGTTATTGTCAACAGCATCGGTAAGTGCATGAAAATACAGAGATCGTGCAAAAATATATATTACGGTATATATTTCTGTGTCAGAAAACGTGATATTTTTAAAATATCGCTACGCAAATTTTACCCACACAAAATTAAAAATCTAAAAAAAAAATACTTTTATTCTACATGATATAAATCCGAAAAAATAGTCAACGAAAATAAAAAAAACACGAACAGAATCGATCAAGTTAATTTTAATTTTAATTTTGATTCTTTGTCATTTTTACACTTTCTTGATGTGTGATGTAATAAGACAAATAGAATTGAGGAGTCAATATATCCGCAGTCAGTATACATTCATCACTACCCAGAAGTCTCATTCGTAAATGGAAATATAATCTTTGAAATGTCGAGGGATTATTATGGATTGTTTTATAAAAAAAGAATATTATGTAGGTATATAACTCCATAAAGAAAATTATAGTATTTTTATTTTATAAAATTGAATTTTTTTTATTGTTATTATTATTATTGTTCATCATAAATTATAACGTAAGAAATAATGTATATGTAATACAATAAACGTATTATTATATTTTAGATATAATTTAATTATTATTATTTGTTTTTTCTTTAGTAAATATATTAAAAAAAATAATACTCATAGCTCTTACTTTAAAAATGACGAATTTTCATACAAAATTTCATCCGCATTCAACACACTTAGGAGACGAATTTTCAAAAAGCTTTTTTTACTGCACATCTACGTTATGTAGGGAACACTTGTGCAAAATTTCATATTTCTGGACCCATTGGTGTAGGCTGTGCGTTGTTAGATATAAAAGTTACAGTAATAAAGTACATATAAATCATATATACAAAAAACGCCGTGAGCAGCGGGGCCCCATCACGGTAGTCGAATTTTCTCCTTCATCTTCGGTATTGAATGTTTACAAGCGAAATGTGATTGAAAGTCTACAACCGAATTGTCATTTTGTTGGTTTCAAAACTGGTGATGAGTGTTCGACTGATCGAGGCTTTAAAAAAAGGTTTTAAGTATTTAAGGGCTGTATCTCAGTAAATTTCAATTTTGTGCCGAAAACAGGTAGCAGAAAAAAAACCAACACAATTCGTACGAGGGCATTCCTGCCCATGTTTATCCGCTAATTGCCTTTATGTTTTAGTTTTAAATATTAAAAAAGGACCTTAAATAGTAAACTGGAAGGCCTTTATAAAAATATTTTTTCTTTCAAAAAAAAAAAAAAAAATAAATAAAAAATAAAAAAAATAAAAAATTATTTCTTCGGTATTGAGTGTCTACAAGCGAAATATAATTGAAAGTCCACAAGCGATTTGTAATTTTGGTGGTTTCAAAACTGATAATGAGTGTCCGGTTGATCGGGGCTTTATAAAAAGATTTTAAGTTTTTAAGGGCTGAATCTCAGTAAATTTCAATTTTGTGCCGATAGAAGTTAACAGGGAAAAAGCCAACACAATTCGTACGAGGGCATTTCTATCCATGCTTATCCGCCAATTGCCTTTGTGTTTTAAATATTAAAAAAGGAACTTAAATAGTAAACTGGAAGGCTTTTATGAAGATATTTTTTCTTTCCAAAAAAATCCAAAATTTCTATTTTATAAATAATAAAAATCCAAAATTCCTAAATAATAATTAAATAAATAAATAAACAGTGACTTTAATAACATTTGCAAATTACTTAATATGTATGTATTTCATTTGTTAAAAAATTGTATTCACTTTTTTTTAAATTTTTTAAAATTACTATTCGCCTACTTGTATTTAGAATAAACATAATGCTTTTAAAACACATTTAACAATAGCATTCAATTCCGATGTAAAAATGGGAGAAGTGGGGGAAAAGTGATGTGGACTCCCTACAAGGTACTAGCTGGATACTAACTGAATACACGTACAAAATTTCAGCCCTCTAGGTTTCCTTATGGAGTCTCTAGACGTGTTAGAAAACAAGCAAAAAAATTAAGGAAATATTGGCGTAAAAATCGTGGGGGTAAGGGTTAAAAGTTGAAACCTCCAAAAAACAGTGTCTGGCTATTAGCTTAACCTGTACACCAAATTTCAGCCCTCTAGGTTTATTTGGGGAGATTTTGACCCGAACGAAACTGTTAAAAAACAAGAAAAATCATGTTCTTTTAGGTATAAAAATGGTGGGGGTAGGGGTTAAAAGTCGAGACCCCCAAAAGGCACCCCCTTGATACTAACTCAATCCGAATACAAAATTTCAGCCCTCTAGGTTTATTCGGGTGACCTGTGCGAGTGGTACAAACTTCGAAAACGTCGAAAATGCATGAAATTGTAGCTTAAAAATGAGGGGGGTGGGGGTAAAATATTAAAACCTCCAAAAAGCACAACCTAGGTACGAACTTTATCAACACACCAAATTTCAACCCTCTACGTTAATTCTGGGGGGCTGGGGGCCTGTTAGATCCAGCGAAAATCGTTTTTCCCCCCTCTACTCCCACCATATCATCCTAGGAAGCTGAATTTTGGATATGTTGTAGATAATTGACCGAAACATTATTTAAAACCGATTTGGAAAAGTTTTATTGCTTTTCCGCCCCCCACCACCCCCTTAAAGGTCGGGTCCGAAAAAAAATTTGCCCAAAATTTGACCCCACTTTGATAGTATTGTTGTGCATCGGAATAAGCCCCACTTACCAAATTTCATCTCTTAACTTCCATAGGGGGGCCCTACACATATTAAAAGGTTGCGGGAAAATATATATATATATATATATATATATCAGACATCTTTTTTTTTTACATAATCGTGTTCTACGGGTCCGAAAACGGATAGCGCCCCTGGTCTCGCCTCTCGCAGCTCTTATCGTATAGACTGTATAAGTCTAATTTTTCGGAGAAAATTCGACTAATAAACAGTGACTTTAATAACATTTGCAAATTACTTAATATGTATGTATTTCATTTGTTAAAAAATTGTATTCACTTTTTTTTAAATTTTTTAAAATTACTATTCGCCTACTTGTATTTACAATAAAAGTAATGCATTTAAAACACATTTAACAATAGCATTCAATTCCGATGTAAAAATGGAAGAAGTGGGGGGAAAAGTAATGTGGACTCACTAAAAGGTACTAGCTGGATACTAACTGAATACTCGTACAAAATTTCAGCCCTCTAGGTTTCCTTATGGAGTCTCTAGACGTGTTAGAAAACAAGCAAAAAAATTAAGGAAATATTGGCGTAAAAATCGTGGGGGTAAGGGTTAAAAGTTGAAACCTCCAAAAAACAGTGTCTGGCTATTAGCTTAACCTGTACACCAAATTTCAGACCTCTAGGTTTATTTGGGGAGATTTTGACCCGAACGAAACTGTTAAAAAACAAGAAAAATCATGTTCTTTTGGGTATAAAAATGGTGGGGGTAGGGGTTAAAAGTCGAGACCCCCAAAAGGCACCCCCTTGATACTAACTCAATCCGAATACAAAATTTCAGCCCTCTAGGTTTATTCGGGTGACCTGTGCGAGTGGTACAAACTTCGGAAACGTCGAAAATGCATGAAATTGTAGCTTAAAAATGAGGGGGGTGGGGGTAAAATATTAAAACCTCCAAAAAGCACAACCTAGGTACGAGCTTTATCAACACACCAAATTTCAACCCTCTACGTTAATTCTGGGGGGCTGGGGGCCTGTTAGATCCAGCGAAAATCGCTTTTCCCCCCTCTACTCCCACCATATCATCCTAGGAAGCTGAATTTTGGATATGTTGTAGATAATTGACCGAAACATTATTTAAAACCGATTTGGAAAAGTTTTATTGCTTTTCCGCCCCCCACCACCCCCTTAAAGGTCGGGTCCGAAAAAAAATTTGCCCAAAATTTGACCCCACTTTGATAGTATTGTTGTGCATCGGAATAAGCCCCACTTACCAAATTTCATCTCTTAACTTCCATAGGGGAGCCCTACACATATTAAAAGGTTGCGGGAAAATATATATATATATATATATATATATATATATATATATATCAGACATCTTTTTTTTTTATATAATCGTGTTCTACTGGTCCGAAAACGGATAGCGCCCCTGGTCTCGCCTCTCGCAGCTCTTATCGTATAGACTGTATAAGTCTAATTTTTCGGAGAAAATTCGACTAAAAATGGTCGAAACTCATTATTAGTTATACAGCTGCGTGAAGTTGGCACCCACTTTTGCAAAAAAGTTTTCGGCCGCCATTCCAAAACGAAAGGTGGACAATCGAAATTTTTTGGTGGACAATAGTGGACAAACGATGGACAAACGGATGCAGTAAAAAAATACAAAATTCCAAAAAAGGGTGCCAACTTCGCACTTTCTGAAAATTTTTATAATTATTTATGACTATAATTAACCGGTAGGTGGACAAATAAAACTAATTCCTGGACAAACATGGACAAACAATGGACAAACGATTTAGGTGGTTTAGAAACTTTTTTTGCAATTTGAGGGTGCCAGTGGTAAAAAATTTCAAAAAAAGTTTTTGGACCGCCATTTCGAAACCAAAAGTGGACAAACGAAAACTTTTGGTTGACAATAGTGGACAAATGATGAACAAACGAATACGTACGGTTAAATCGAAAAATTCGCAAAAGTGGGTACCAACTTTACGCAGCTCAGTTATACATTTGCTGTAAACTTAAAAGCATTATATCTGCAGAAGCATTTGTGCATTATTGGTGAAACGTACGTAATATAAATTTTTTTGATAGTTAAAAAAGTGAACCTAATTTTAATACTAAAAATACCAAAAACTTAGTTACAACACAAACTAAATAAAAATTTAAATATAGATACAAATATTTATATATAGAATCTGATATAGATGTGTATAAGAGGTTAATTTAACTGGAAAATGTTAAAATTTATAACTCATGTGTTTTAAAAGACCATCGATCGAAATAAAAATAGGCGAATTCAACAAAAATTGATTAATATATATATTAAATGCGAGGTGAATTTAAATTGAAAAATAATCATTCTATTAATAATAATGTTTGTTATCAGAGGTTTCTTTCAGAAATAACTTCATTAATATCTAAATATCAAAATTGTTCGGACATATGATCGCGTTCTGGTATAGGGGCTTTTACGTTAGCAATAAAAAGTTTAGTTCGGTCTAGTTTGTAAAAAAAAAAACTTTTTTTTTATGCGGTGGATCGGGACCGTATAAAAAAAAGTTTCATCGGTAGTTGCTTTTCTAAACAAGATTAAGCATTAATCTATTCGTGGGAACATTTGATTTCATCTTTTAATATTATTAAAATTGTCAAAAATAAATCTGTAAAAAAATTAAATGATACAATAACTTATGATCATATGCAATGTACCGACTAAATACTAAAAATCCACTAAAAAGTATATTTATCAAAGATAGTTGTTATAGTTAATGTTTACGTCTCTTATTTTCACTTGATTTTGATTCATATTATGCATTTCAATGACAACTTTTTTAAAAAGCGCCTAAAAAAATCGCAAAAAAAAGGTTTAGCTGTATATTAAAGGGAATATAAAAGAGAATATTAAAGTTATTTATTCGTTATGCTGAATATTGGCAACAGAAATCAGATATTTTTTTAGGTAGCCTATGTTATTTTCGGTTGTCCCAGCTATCTTTATGCAGTGTTTCAATTATGACCGAATATATCTGGAGGAGCAAACTAACCACCAGTACTGGATCATTTCTAAAGAACTACTGGTTTAACTTTAATAAACTGTAGTTTACTAGACATACAAAATTCTTATTTCAAGTTATTAGGTACCAAAAGTTTTTGTTTCATCAAAAATTATTAGTTACCTGATTCCATAAATTGCTTTGTTGGTATTGATAAAAAATAATAATTGTTTACTTTAAACATATCGCACTACGGCGTTGACACAGCCACATCTATACACACAATTCCATAAGAGATGCGGCTGTGTTATCGCCGAGGTGCGATACGTTTTCAAATATAGACACCATCCACATCTTTGTCTTTATTCCTTATTGGTAAAAATGTCATTATAAATACATTGAAATTTATAGATGGAAGATTCAAAACGTTATGTGGACTAATTGTAAGACTTGAATGGTATGCGCTTACAGCTGCCTTTATTGTGTAGACGAGTGACACATAACATAAATTTTTCGATCATTGTGTACCGGTTGCATTGAATAGTTCTTCTTGCTAATTTTATTTATTTGAACTGTATTTTAATAGTTGAGCTTTATTTTATTTTAACATCCCAACATTTTTTGTATGGTAGTGTACTAAGATCGAATACATAGTTCGTTATGTTTTTCGTTACCTAAGCACGTAATAATATATTGATTAAATTATGAAACTCACGTTTCCTAGAAAATTCAAATTTAATATTCATAAATTTTATTTAAAATCTTCTTTTGTTTGGTTAGCTCCTATATCAACCTATACACACATCTATATAGAAAATGTAATTCTGGTCGCTCGAATAAAAATTAATAATTGAAAATTTTGGCTAGTCGAATAGAACTGACTAAACAGTAACCGGAAGAATATATATATATATATATATATATATATATATATATATATATATATATATATATATATATGTATATATATATATATATATATATATATATATATATATATATATATATATATATATATATATGTATATATCAGTGTGATTGATTTATTACAAGGAGTATATAAAATTGATTATTTTGATATACAGTCATCCTTCCCAATAGTTCCGCAAAATGAAACGAGGGGAATAGCTTTTCCAGGAATTGTTGTTCCCCCACTCAAGTCCAATTCTCGCTATCAAGGTACATAAATTTCTTTACGTCTAGCTTCAGAAATTTTAATTCAATAATTTATGATTGTGTCAAAATTGAAAATTTTTCCAGGAGCGTCAAAACAAGTACGGGGGTCTAAAAATTATAATGTAACTAAAAAATTTAAATTAATGTTTATATAACCATGTAACGAAACTCTAGTGGTTTACGTTTAACATATGTATAGATATGCTGATATGCATAATTGTACTATATGAGTATAATGTACCTGTGTACGGTATTGCACTTACAGTTAGGTATGTATAATCACTTAATGGTATATCATTTTCATTATAAACATCTATTTATGTACGCAATTAACAAGTTTATTTTACTTCTTTTTTATTTATTTTTAAAATTCTAATTGTAATTATTAATTGAAAATTATTGACTATTGTGTAAAATATTTGTAAGCACACTTTCCAGGAATAATCTGTTACATAGAAAGATTTATTGATTTTTTTAACCTTTGAAACGTTCAAACAAAAATTTTAAAATTTGGATGTAACCTATATTGTAGTCCAGGTTCGGTAAGTAGTTGAGCGATCAAATTATGTATTCACTCGGAATTTGTTGACATAATCTTGTTACATACACGGTACTTATTATAAAGTTTATGTTGCCACCTGGCAACTTGGTCAACTTTTGTTTAAAGCAAAATTGAAATAAGAAAAAGTAACATATTTGCATTTTTGAAAATTGTTTCATATTCTTTGGTAGATTATTAATAAGTACGATCTTTATTGTGTCTAATATCGAAACTGAATTTTTTATTAAGCGGTTTCGTTAATAAGATCAGAGATGTGGGAAAAATTTATGTGGATAATTTTTCATATTGTTTTATATTCAAATTTTATAGAGTTGTAACAGGGATCTGAAATCAAACAAATTCGTGATTTTTACAACTTAAGAACATATTGTATAACTTCGGAAATACCAATTTGATGGCAAAAAGTTAAAAGACGTAATTGTTGGTGTTGCACCAAAGACTATGGAACAAAATTTAAAAATAAAATATGTTACTCTTTCTCATTCGTATAAAAAATTTCTGTTTATACAAAATCTGACCAGGTTGCCAGGTGGCAACATGAACTTTCATAATAATTACTGTGTATAGAACAAGATTATGCCAACAAATTCCAAGTGAATAATTTGATCGCTCAACTACTTTCTGAACCTGGACTATTTTACTTTTAAATGCAACAGATGCCATCCATATGATCATTCTGTAAAATTTAAAAAAATGTATTTTATTTTTGTTTCCAAATAAAATTATTGTTTTACAAATCCTATTAGATTAATTTAAGAAAAGAATTGGAATCAGTCACTGTATTTTTTAACATTGACATACGACGTAATATCTACAACTGATATTAATAATGTTAATGAGCGACTATGTATGTATAAAGTATTCTTTCTGTACGTGGATCCCATGGATACGTATATATGTATAGAACCACGTCACACGTAGAACGCTTCTGACTACATATGTATGTACCAATATTACCTATGTATATGTATCCATACTCACAATCAATTTATCAGTTCAATGCGACGCACGATCAATGCATAATACATACATACATAAGTAATTTTTAACAAGTTTATTCAGCAATCTATCAAAAATATTAATTAAACTAATTTAAAATAATTTTAAGTACACATTATTTTACTACGTAACTTTTTTCGTTTACAAATATCTTTACTTCTTAAATATCTCCTCATAAAAATTTACAAGACTGCGCTCCTCTCAGATATGTTTTTCCAATTTGTGTATGAAATTCGATTTTTGACAGGATGATTTATAGTTTCAGTGTATGGAAAAAAAATTTTTCTTCAGGTAGCTGTTTACAGAAGACAGATGCAGTTGATCAAATTTAACTGTGTTCTTTCGTCGCGCGAGCGATGTTACAAACTTAAATTGACCGACTATGTTGTTTATATGAAATTTAATTGTTTTCAAAACAAAATATATTTGTAGAGTACCTCTTTAGTTCCTGCCACCCAAACTGTGGAGCGCATTTAGAAAAAAATTATAAATGTATTTATGAAAAATGGATAAATTATGTGCCGCTTCTAACAAATGGTAATACGTTTTTTCGGCAATTTTGACAGGATAATTTATGATTTACACTATATCCATTCCGGACTATACATCAAAACATTTTTAGCTCTTATGAAATAAATATTATAATAGGTGGTAAAGTGGGGGTAACGCTCGAGTCTCAAACTGGGGAAGCGGAACTATTGAGAGCGGAAATATTCAGAATGTGCACTGTATTTTATAAAATTTTGTTTTTATACAGGGTGAAAATTAAAAATCACAAAGTAAAATAAATATAAACGTTTGTAAGCTTTACGTTTTGTTAATTTTCAAAAATTTTATATAATTTGTAGATAACTTGATTTGCAACAATTTTTTTTCCGACGTTTTTCCTTAATATTTCACCGATCTACCCCTGAAATTGCAAAATTATTTTTGATTCTTTGTAAGAGATTGTTTGTTTTTTCACCTTTGATGAGACTAATATTTTTGGTTTAGATATTTCTGGCTGTTATTCATAAATCCTTATATATTAATTCTTTGCCATTTATTGATTCCAGTCGTTCGCTCTTAGCAGATTTAAAAAATTAAATACGAAACAAAAAGCCCCAGAACTGCGTTGTTATATTTTTTTTTTTGAAAAAAAGCCTTTTGTTACCTATTTTACCTCTTTCTATGTTGTTATTTGTTATATACATATATGCTTATATATTTGAAATTCCATTTGCATAGTTTAATAAACCTAATGAACGTTTATTTTATACAGTATATCCATATATGCAAATGGTATAAAATTTATTGGGTTGCTGCAAATGAAATGTGGGATGATTGTCTAGTATCAGTAATACATACATATAGGCTAAAGGGTAATTCCATGGTCACGTACAATTTGATTTAAAATTGGGATTAAATTCTTTTGAATTTTCGTATTTAATGAGTAAATCCACTAAAATTTATTCAAATTAAATCGAATACGATTTGAACTTTTAAACAAAGGAAATCAAACAACAAGAAATCATATAAATTTTTTTTATACAAGATAAAGTAGGTGGTCACTTCGCACGCTTAATAATAAACCGAAATAAGTCAAAATTTCAGAATTCAAACTTCTTGTAGTAAACCGAACTACCATAGCTCAAAGAATGTGTACAAGCCGATCGCCACGTGAAAAATCAATAGAATATATTATAATATTGCTTTGTTTCGCGTGGCGATCGGATTGTACACATTCTTTGAGCTATGGTAGTTAGGTTTATTACAAGAAGTTCGAATTCTGAAATTTTGACTTATTTCGGTTTATTATTAAGCGTGCGACTTACATTATTCAAAAAGGAACATAATTTTTCACATTTTACACAATGAGAATGTTCTGTTCTGTTTTGATAGCAAACAACTTTATTTAAGTAAATTTAAGCAAATAATGTTTCAATAAATTATTTTAATAATAAATTTCATAAAATATTATATATTTTTGATAACTTTTAATCGGTCACTTACATTACACCTCTTTGGTGACTTAGATTACAGTCACTTTAAAACAAGTTTTATTAAAAAGTAAGTAGTTTATTAGTTTGATTTTTTCGAAAATATGATGGATAACAAAGATAAAAGTTTTTTTTTAGTAATTAAAAAAACGTCTGTCGGTTTTGATAGCCTCCATTACTCGAATTCGTAGCTTGACAAAAAATCAAAATAATACTCAGAACGAGTATAGTAATTATTTCAGCATAAAGAAAAATGTAAATTCAGCTGTATTTTAATATTCATTTGAAAAAAATCACAAGTTACAGTATTCTTTTTTATTAAGTTATAAATTTTTAAGCTAAATTTACAAAATAAAAACAATTAAAGGTAAAGAAATTTAAAAAAAAAACGTTGTATATCAGTGATTTAGTCTTTTGAGTATCAAGTAGGCATGATTTTGATTAATTATTTTCATTTCTTAATTTTTACTAAAATTCCATCATTTCATGGAATTGCCCTAAATACTTCTGTACGTAGGGACGTCAAAAGACTCACGATAGGCATTCTTGTTTCTATGTGTATGAAATTAAATATTACTACTGAGACATAGTGAGAAACAATTATGCAAAGACTACTATGATTTTAGTCTTGCTTTTGTAAAGTTTAATGTTGGTCTCAAACTTGATTTTGATCTTGTTCACAAATACTGGTGTGTATGACCGATTTTACTCACTCTTATATCTTTAAATTAGGTTTGTTGCGATGAAGAAAATCTTGGTATTAGTCCTGCAACCATAGATGATTTTGTTCGCCACTAATAAAAGTATAACACGGCGATGTACCTAAGATTTCCATTCTGGAAAAACTAGTTTAGGAATAATAAAAATAAAAAAAAAATTAATAAAGAAGGAGTCAGAGTCGCATAGTTATAGTTCTGTACAGTGAGCAGTTAATAGACCAAATTATACTTTTTTATTTATGTATATTTAAATCCAAATTTTCTTGTGACAACTAAAAAAAAAATTCATGAATGTTCTACATTGTACTGAAATATTACTAAATCGTTGATTTAACTGTGTTTTTCCTTCTTATTTAAAAAAAAAAATATGCTGCCAATGGGGTGCGGCACACAGCTTCCTCGCACTCGTAAAAGTATCTTGGTAATTTTATGCCCTATATATCTTTGTATAATTTAATATAGGTATATAAATTAATAAAAATAAATAAACAAAACTATTCATAAAAAATTGAGCGAAGTGGGACTAGCAGTAAATAAGATATTGATATTCAATGGGATTTCATGGTAGCGCCGTGGATACTATTACTCCGAATGCAATGAAATTTGTAGGGGACCATCTAGGAACCAGACCGCATAATTTCTGACAATTTCATAAAAAACAATTGAATAGTTCAGAAGTTATGCGACTTGGTGCAATTTAGTATATTAATGGAATAACATGGTAGCGGTGTAGTTGCCATTACTCCGATTTCGATTAAATTCATAGGAGACCATCTAGGAACCAAACTGCATAATTTCTAAAAATTTCATTAAAAAAAATTAAATAGTTCAGAAGTTATGCCACTTGGTGCAAACTGGCGACACACAGACGGACAGAGAGACGGATGAACGGACAGACACCAAACTAAAATTGTTCAGGAAGCTCTAAAACGTAAAATGTCCCTAAAAATTTTATTTTGGAGGGAAAAATTTTTTTATTTTTCAAAAGTGATCACAATGCTTCCGCTACTTTAGCAGTCTCGGAAGCAATATATATTTTTAGGAACTGTTGCACTGCCGAAAATACCCTTAGTTTTCTGGTAATCTATAACTCCAAATCTACTAACTCCATAAAAATCAAAATTTTAGTTTCACAAACTTGGGAGATCAGAGGAGGGCGATTAATTCTAGCAAATGAGACCAGTGGACTAGAAATTATTAAAAAAATTCTAGATTTCTTAGAGGTTTTTTAACTGATATCTCACACGATATATTAATTAAAACTTTATTTTACCAAATTGACGCCCATTTTAATTTCAAAAAAATTCTTTTTTTAATCGTTGACTGGCGATATACGTACGGGTCATCAATACCTAACATTACGCCAAACATTTTTCTACGCCACATAGTTTTTGAGGGAAAACTTTAACAGACTGACAGGCGGACACGGGAGTGATCTTAGAATGGCTTCATCTTTCCTTTTAAAGTAAGGAACTTCAAGAAATAAAAAAAATAAATAAATAAAAATTAAAATATGTAAGCAAGAATGTCGATCGTCTGTAAAGAACTCAGTATAAAATATAAAATTGTACAATCCAAAAATGTTAAACCATCATCGATCGACACTTTGATAGCAGATAACCCCATCTATCATTTCATTTGTAATCACCTGATATAGGTAGATACATATACAACGTTGTATATAATATGTATAAATAATGACGAACCAAAATGTATTTTCGTTGTTTGTTATTAATTTAATATAAAATAAAATCTGTATTGGTCCCACCAAACCATAGCTACATTCTACAGTTTGTTATAAATAGGTGTTTGGTACATTTTAATTATTTTGGGTTGCATCCTCGAATAGAACGTTCCGGTTTGGACAAACTATGTCATATGTAATTAAAAAAAGGCACATATTTGTTAAATAACAAATATAGGTACGTATGCATATCTGGTGCGGATATTTTGTACAATTAAATTAAATAATTGAATTTGATGAAATAATTTAATAGCAGTTTTGGTTTGCTGGTTAGTTGTTAATGATCTATTTAAAAAAAAAATATTAAGGCAATTTTCCAAATTACGTGCCAACGAGTTTTTGTAGTTTTTTCTACTTTTCTTGATTGATTTGCAAGTAAAACAAGTAAAAAAGTAGATAAAAATTGGGGGACACGTTTATTTTTCGTTAAAAAGTATTAAAATTTAATATATTAAGCATTGCGTTTAGTAAGTAAATAACCCATTTTCCTTTCTTTTCTTTTTTTTCTAAATTTGGACAAAGGGAAATGCTAGAAAGAAAAACAAACAATTTAATTTAATTATCACATTTATTTATTACTAAATAATATAATGGGATATTTGACAATTTTTTAAAAACCATCTTAGTGTGTTTATTACTTCTTACTAAACTCATAATACACATTTTTAAATTATTTTGTACTATATTTTTAATAAAAATCACCGATAAAATTTCAGTTTTTAAAAAGATCGCCAAAACGATACGTTCTGTCTCTTTCAAATCGTATGACGTCATTGGCTCTAAAACATTAAGTAGTAGTAGTAGGTCTAGTAATGAAAAATTTCTTTCATAGTTACCAAAAAAGTAAAACAGTTAGTAAAAAAGTAAACAACATAATACCTACATTGAACGAGCTTGTGACGTAAGCTGCTTTTGCTTGATGTTTTTGATTACGTCATTTTTAACGTAAATTTTGTAATTTTATTTAATTAAAATTTTTATATTTTTGAATGAAATAACCTGTAAAAAAGCAATATTCAGTATCATTATGACTCGAGTAATTATTTAAAAATCAAAATAGATATTTTTTCAACTACTGTCAAATACCCCATTATATTATATATAAATCATATTAACATAACCTAAATTTCCTATAAATAAAAAATTAAGTTTTTAATATTTTTTAATGAAAATTAAATCTGTGCATAAACTTTTATCGTCATTTTTATTTGTTTTAATACTAAATCAATCAAAAAAAATAAATAAATAAATAAATAAATAAATAAATAAATAAATAAATAAATAAATAAATAAAATAAAATAAAATAAAAAATTTGAAAACTTTATTTCTTCGTTGGCACGTAATTTGGGAATTAGCCTTTATTAATTACTAGTCGTATGCCCGATGGGATTTCCCATCGACAACATCCTTTTATTAGGTACTCACTTTCTGCTCACACTTTTTTATCAAAAGCCTAAATCATTATCCAGGTTTCTAATTTCAAAAATGACGAATTTCTCATTTGAACTTTCATTTACTGTTTTAACCCCTTTGGGAATAAATTTCCAGAAACAACTGACTTTTATTTATAAATAGAAGTCTAAACGCCAATTCTCATAACTTCTGTGCTTAATTTCGTCCTTCTAAACCCAATAGTTTTGGTTGTGCGTTGTCTGTCAGTCAAAGTTAAAGACTCATTAAATAAGAATTATATATTACATATTTTTACATAGATACCACTAACTTCAAAAATAACGAATTTGCATACAAATTTTCATCCCCTATTAAACCCACTTAGGGGGCGAATTTTCAAAAATCCTTTCTTAGTGCTCACCTACGTTACACAGGAAACTCCTATGCAAAATTTTTTTCTTCTAAACCCAACGGTTTAGGCTATGCGTTGTCTGTCAGTCAGTCAGTGTTAGAAATTTATTAAGTATCATAGATTAAATTTAACTTTATTAATTGGATTTCTGTGTATGACTTTTCATGTTACAGGTACGCTAAAACTATTAATTAATATAGGTAGTGCGTTTGTAATACCCAGAAGTTGGTATCTAAATGCAAAACATATACTCTCATAGTAGTTGAACACAAATCTAAAAATTATTGGCAAGTTTACTGTAAGAAATATAAAAATAGTTACTGTTAGTTTTCAAACTTATAAGAAACAAGATTAGAGAGGTTCTACATTAATTGTACATGAATGTTCCTCGACATGAGATTTGCTATCAACAATTATCAAACTTAATATTCATTCTCAATTTTTTAAATAGGTAACACTTATATGAACTTTTCCCCTGGGTATAGGAGGCACATTCGAAAAATTTTATAAAATACAATTTGTAGAAATTTTAATTTGCAGCCAGTTTGCAGCCAGTGTGCTTAAAAACATATCCAATCCCCGTAAGCCATATAATAAATTTTTATTCTTTGTAATCTTTGAAAAGAACAGACATTTTTATTGAGGTTTTTTTTGGCTATAACCAATTAATACTTATATATCAATTTCTAATCAGTTACTGGGCTCGACTCCTCAACCACAGCAGGTTTTTAAAAATAAAAATGGAATTGTAAAACCTTACAACTGAATTGTTAGTTTTTAGCGAATTTCCAAAACTGGAAATTCAGCTTTTACGCCAAGTGTCATGGTGCGACCTAAGCCCGAGACCATATCAGAAATATGTTTTGAGGTCCCTAGAATACGAAAATGATATTCACTAAAATTTATATATATATATATATATATATATATATATATATATATATATATATATATATGTATCCGCGCGATAACTCTCGAACGAAACGTTTAATGCTTATGAAATTTTGTGTGCGAATTCGATTTTCCAAATCGTTGGATGAGTTCGTTAGCCAGACACGTCGGATGCCCAGAAGTAGGTTTTCCGGGCGTTTTTTGTCAACAAAATGAGTTTTTTGCCAGAATTAAGCAATTTTTCAAATTTTTTTTTACACCAAGCCCTAGTAAAAGGTAAAATTCATAAAAAATGTTTTTATACCGTTGCTCTAAATTGCTTACTTTTCGAGAAAAACTAGGAAATATGTCGTTCTCCATTTCACTCGCACTCGCATTCTTTTTTTTTCTGTCTCATTTTTTACGAGCTAAATTCGAAAAAATCCGCTTTTTAAGTAGCATGTCATGATTTTTTTAATTCAATTTAACGATTCGGCTATATTCTTTTTCTTTGTCAGTTAAATGTTTTTATAATGTATCTCTATTCCATTTTTTTTTAGATAAAAGATCACGGCGCAGTTTTTTATGTGATATGATCAGAATTTAGATGATGTTTACACCTTCCTAAAATTAATAAGAGCTTGCTACAATCGCATAAAAATTACGTTAAATCATATTCAAACAATAATATTTTTACGTAATTTTCTATCCAAATGACAATACTACGTTATAATTATATGTATAAACCCATCATTTTAGTGGTAAATAAATTTGCACATTCAGTTTTTTTTTTCTTTTGACAACAAAACAAATAATTTTAAATTTTGACAAGTTGTATCATACATTTTTGAAAATATTAAATATTTATTTTTTTAAGGAAAAAATGTATTAAAGATCTGAAATTTGTTTAACAAAAATCATACATCTGCTCGTTTTACCTTAAAAATCTCGGAAAATAGAATATTTTTCAATAATTAACTCAGAAAAAGCATATATGAGGTAATTTTCATGATATTTTTTTGAAAATTTCAAAATAGTAGGGTTACAATGTTTTTTTTTTTAATTATTTTGTAGAATTTGGTAAACACACATCGTAAAAAGTACTCGCCTTGAAAAAATCAAACAAGTATTTAAAAAAAAAATACTATTTCTTAAAGAAAATATTAAAATTATGTACAAATGCCGTCCTGACCAACTGATATATTGGAACCGATTTTGAGCAGCTGGATTTACTACAGGCAAAAGCTCATAGTGAATACACACATTTTTTAACATCCTTTTGAATTTTGTAATTCAATCATTACAAATAAAATCTAAATAAAAAAAAATCTATATGACTTGTTTTTTCTCAATTTTCTAGCATCAAATCTAGCGATAATTAACTAGCGAGTGATTGTATTGACCACACATTTTAATGTAAAATATATTAATTTTAACCGGCTTCAAAATAACGTTTCGATTTTAACAATAAAAATATTTAAAAAAGTGTTTAAGTTCTGGCAAGATTGTCAAAAAGGGACTGAAATATTTTTAGATATTGATATATAGAAAAAATATTAATGTGTTAAGTACTTACTGGACTTATAAACTTTCATTTTCGTATACGCTTTCGGTTTCGGATATTTAATTATTTCGGATATCGGTAGTTTTAGTTACGGTTACGAATATCCATAACATCCCTAATGTAAATGTTTGTCAATCCAACTTCATCGAGAGAAAGTTAATTAGGTATTTACGATTTTCGGAAGAACACGTATATAAATTTTATAAGTACGTATTATCATATAAACACATTTGGTTTGCAATTTTTTAATAATTAGTTTCTACGCTACTGAAATTATCTATCCATTTGAAAATTGGGATCCAGTGATGTACATTGACACTACAAAAGTGTGGGTGAAAAATTTCATTTTCACTTTTACTGAAATTATGTCATAAATTCATATTTTCAGAATTTATTCATTTGACAGAAAAATTCTAAATTATTAAAAAAGCCAAATAATTAATAACAATTAAAATAAAAAAAAAAACAGAAAACATTTATTTATATTTGCATTTTTATAAAAACATGTAGGTATTATATTTTATATGCACTTTAACTAAAATGTCAAATTTCACACCTTGTTAATTTTCAATTTCACTCATAATGTGCTTAAAAATCAAAACTTAAAGTTTATAACATTCACAATCCGTGTAGAGTGTCCATACGTCTTGGTTTTCCCGGATTTGTCACGGTTCTAGCTCCGTTGCTCCGGTGTCCCGACAGACTTTTTCAAGACGTCGGTCGATTTGTTTCGGTTTTTCAAACTACTAATTTTTCATCATCTAATAAGTACACAATTTTTCATTTTAAATAATGAATAGTTCAGTATCATATTAAAAGATCAACAGTAGATTCATTTACAACCAAACCTAAAAATATTTAAAAAAAATTAATTACTAATTAAATTTTCCAAGTTTTTTCGATTTTACCTTAAACACGAACTTCCAAAAAAACATTTTCTTTTCTTAACTTTCCATCATATATGTATCTACATAAATAAATTGTAATATTATTTTGCTTGCTTTTATGATACTGAAGGTACTGATTCCTGAACAATTAAAAATTAAAATGACTGGAATTTTATTCGAACTTTTAAATAAAGTAGTTAACTAACGCGCTAGATAGATAGCGCCAGAATACAGAAATTGCCAACATTTAAATGTTCATGTTTCACATTAATACAAAATAAAATACATTAATACAAAATAAAATTGTCTAAGAAGCTCACTTTCATAAGAAATTTTATAAAAATTTAAAAAATATATATTTCCTAGAACAGGGGGCGATTTATTTTAAAAAAAATGAATATTTTAAATAAAGAGCCATTAATAGGTATTCTATACATATAATACAAATGTAACGAGACCGTTTCTGTATAGGGAATATTTTTTAAAAATTGTGCAGATACTGTAAATAGTTATCGATGTAGATATCAAAACAGCGATTTTTTAAATTTTTGTCTGTCTGTCTGTCTGTCTGTCTGTTTGTCTGTTCACGCATCACACAAAAACTACTGGATGGATTTTAATGAAATTTGGTGTGCCGACAACTTATTACCCGGATCAACATCTAAGATACTTTCTACTTCGAGAAAATGTCTCATTCCCACGGGAAAATGGAAAAACCATGTTGAGCATGTGCATACAGTACGCAAAAACTATTGAACGGATTTTGATGCAATTTGGTGTGATGATAACTTATTACCTGAGTCAGCATCTCAGATACTTTTTATTTCGGGAAAGTGGCTCATTCCCACAGGAAAGTAAAAAAAAACTTTTTGAGCATGTGCACATATTACGCGAAAACTATTGAACGGATTTTTATGAAATCTGGTGTAGTGATAACTTATTACCTGCGTCAACATTTAGGATACTTTTTATTACGGGAAAATATTTCCTTCCTTCAGGAAAATTCAAAAATTATTTTGCTTATGTGCATGTATACTTAAAACTATTGTTCTATGCGAATGCTTTATAATTACTATACTTATATACTTGTCATTTATTAAATTAAATTTACCATAATACAAAATTTCTGGAGACTAACTCTATTTTAAATTAATTTAGAAATTTCGAAAATTTAAGTGCCTATATATCCGAAAAATTCATTTTGGATGAAACTTGTTATATTTATAGGATAGATACTAGTTTGGGATGCAAATATAATAAAACAATAAAACGTTGGAAGTCCAAAAATTTTGTATGAGTTCTCCAGTCAGACACGTCCAATTCCAAAAACCTCAAAAAAATGAGTTTTTTGCAAACAATTTGCCAAAATTTAAAAGTTTTTCCAATTTTTTTTACATTGTGGAAAGAACCAAGAAAGACACAGAAAATACATTTTGAACCATTATTCTAGGTAAGCGGGTTTTCGAAAAAAAGTAACTTTTATGATTGGAAATTCGCTATGTTATGCAGATGCTGCGACAGGGGTATTTTTTTTTTATGAAAGAGGATTGTTTGTTTTCAGTTTACATTAATTAAAGATAAAAGAAACAACAAAAGTAGTTTTTTTATTCAAGTATATCCTTTTGTATGACAATCCCAATCCCGATTTAATCATCAAATAATTGCGGAATCAGAAATGAAACCTAAAAATTCCAATATCTCGTGGTTTATATTTCAGTGGGCAAATCAGTATGCTATAGATATTCTATAGACTCCCATTTTTTAAACGATCACCATGAGGGTAGATTGGCAGACATATTTAAGATCGGTTCACCGAATACATTTGGATTATTATAATATTATTACGTTTATATGGCCAAACTATAACAATGGCCATTAAAAGTTTTCTTGAAATAATTTTTTTCAAACATTTTTACGATCTCAATAACTATTCTGTTCTTCGTTTTTATTGAAAAATATCCAATTTATTATCTACCTATGAATGAATGTCTGTAATATTTACTATCTCAAAAACGAAAATATTTATTTTTCTACGTTTTTTTTCCTTAAGAAAAATATTATTCGCATGTAATGTTTATTTAATACTATAAATAAACCTTCAATTTTTGATACATTTTTTATAATATTTTGGGTTGTGTTATTGTTAACGGAGACATTGAATACCATCTTGCTTTAATCAAATAAAACTCTTTTTTTATGTGTATTGACGACGAGGATAAAAAATGAAAAAGTGAGTTTGTAGTTCGCTCCGTTATGTTCAGAGCTACATGTCGATCGCCCCGATATCCTAAAGGCATTATAATTTATAAAAGTACAGTAATAATAATAATAATAATAATAATAACAATAATAATAATGAGCACGTTGTATGTAGTTTTTTTTTATTTTAAAAAACAGTATGCTGATAAAATCATGACAGGGATGTTTATAACGAATTTTTTTTTAAATGGAGGAAAAGTCATTTGTTTAGTAATGATATTATTACTGTGACAGTTAATTTTTATGTTGCGTTTTTCTCGTTAAATGTTTAAAAATAATTTTTTGAATGAACTTAAGTATAGTACAAATTAAGCATTCTTGTCGAAGAGATTATAGTCCTAATAATTAGGATATGTATCGGGTATAAATACCATTGTGGTTGAATTTTCAATACAATATTGTTGCAGTTTACAAAATAAAAATGCTATTTTCCAAAGCTAAAATATTTGTTTATTATTTAAAAATACGGAATACCATAAAGCAGTGTTTTTCAAAATGTGGTTCGCGAAGCCATTTTAAGAGGGTCGCAGTTACTTTAAAAATAAAACCACTCTAGTTCAATATATAATATTTAAGTTAACTGATGGTTACATTAATGTGATAGTTTCATACTTTCGCGCGATAAAGATTCAAAATTGCGGCTTATTTTCAATAACAGTAAATCCAAATTTTAAATAATTGTCGTCATATAGGCTGCCTGTACACGATCAGTAATATTGTCAGTATTTACTGATAAAAATGATGAATCATTATTTTTTTATTATTTCAGTATTTTTATGATATCGTACACTATCATTATTTTCTTCAGTATTTTAAAATAAACTGGCAAGTTTAATTTTTCGGAATTTTTAAATTAATAAAATTTTAGAATTGTTATTATTATGGAAGAAGCGTGTTTAGCTATAGTACTAGCATTTGCAGCTCAAAACAAGGAAACAAAAAAGAAAAAACGTTATGTTCGTTATGTTTCTTCTAGCCTAGCCATACATATACGCATGTATGTACATACGGTACATATCGTACATATCGTACATATTGTACGTATTGCCGTACATGCTAATCAATAATATATGTACAAGCCTACTTTTCCATGATGGTACCGCTTGTACATAATATACGAGAAATATGTTTTAACGGTTTTTACTGTCATTAATGTCACTGTCTCCTCCACGTTTTAGTACTGAAGTGAATACTGATGGAATTATAAGCCATTCTTCAATACTTTCATCATTATTTCTGTATCATCAATACACGATCAATAAAAGTGCCAGTATTTGAAATACTGACAGTATTACTGATCGTGTACAGGCAGCCATAGACACTTTTTCTTTGGTTTTGTTTTATTAGTCTCATTGGAACTTGAAATTGACAGTTGTGCATAATTATGTTTCGAGAAACTTATCCATTATCAATATTTACATTGAGCACACAATTTTGAATATTAGACAATAAAAGACAGTGAGCAACTACTAAACAAACAATAAGGCAGTTTAATAAATTTAAATAGTAACGCGAGTTTACAATTCAAAGAATTCAAATGGATTACGCTCGGAACTGTTAAACGGTGACGACCGTCTCGCGTGCGCGTGTCACTTTTTACGCCACGCGCGTGTTCAGAAGCTACTGTAAGTCGTCAACTTCGATGTCGATATAAAAATATGCTTGTTTCAAGTCCATAATTACGTATTTAATCGATACTTAACTATGAAAATAATCAATAATGATGAACGGATTCGATATTTATAACAAAAAAAATAAAAGTTAGTAATAGCGGAGGGTAGGGGGTCGCGGAATTTTTTTCCATACTAAGGGGGTCGCGCCATGAAAAAGGTTGAAAGACACTGAAATAAAGTAACGCTCAAATCTATTAATAAATTAGTTAATTTTAGTTCTATCTGCAGCTGTATTTTGATCCAAAATGTAATACCTTTATAACAAAATTATAATTTATAGATATAGGGGGATCTTGTTTCTTAGCCATACATATTAATTTAGATATATAATTATATCAAATTACCTTATTTGTATATATGAGCAGAGAAATAGGTATCTATCTGTGTGGTTATTAATTCACTGAATAAAATAATTAATTAGTTCACATAATAATAGTGCACTCTACTTTGTTTGATACGCACATTTATATCATTGAAAATTTTATACCTACACACTGACCAACGTTAAATAAATTCATAATATCTCGACAATTGAAAAAACTTGTGAATAGGTATTATGTAACAATTATTTCCAAGATAATAAAAAACTTGTGACAATTGTTTCGAAGACGAGCTTTTCATTTCGAAACAAAATGAATATTACACTAAATGCATATAGACCAATAATTATATCTGTCCAACAATTTTCCGAAATAAAGATGTTTTTTCTATTTTTCTTTTTATCAATTTTAGTTCATTTCGCAAATTTCCACAATTTCTAAACCTTATATAGCGGTGTTAATCCTATAACAAAAACTTTCAAATGTATGAAACAAAATTTTCGAATGTTTCCTTGAAAAAAAAATGTTCTCTCATATAGTTTACGTTTTAAAGCTTCTTGAACAACTGTGGTTTCGTGTCGGTCTGTTGGTCCATCTTTCTGTCTGTATGTCCAAATATGTCTCCAAGTGGTCTAGCTTTGAAACTATTCAATCGATCTTGATGAAATTTTCAGAAGTTATATAAGCTGTTTCCTAGATGGTCTATTAATATCTAGTCGTTTCTATCTAGTGTTTCCTAGATGGTCTATTAATAAGTTAAAATTGTCTTCGTGTTATTTTTGTTACTATGAAAACAAGAAAGTTTTCATTTTAAATTTAGACAGTTTTTGAGCATAGTTCAAAACGTCAAATAATGTTTTTCTGCAATCTTAGTGGAAAGTTGGCTTTTACGTTTTGTGGAGAGAGCGTAAAATGTCTAGTTGCCGAGCGAAAAAGTACTACTTTTCACTTTAAGGCGGAAAAGTAATACTTTGTCACTAGCAAACGTATATTTATTATACAAATCGGGTAGGCATTGTTAATATTTTCTATGGCAACAAATAAATAAATAGATTCTAAATTTATTTGTAATTTGATCGTGATCAAGTGAAATATTAATTTTATTAAATTTCAAAATAGCTACAAAATACTAATTAAATATAATAAATACCCCTGTCGCAGCATCTGCATAACATAGCGAATTTCCAATCATAAAAGTTACTTTTTTTCGAAAACCCGCTTACCTAGAATAATGGTTCAAAATGTATTTTCTATGATTTTCTTGGTTCTTTACCACAATGTAAAAAAAATTGGAAAAACTTTTAAATTTTGGCAAATTGTTTGCAAAAAACTCATTTTTTTGAGGTTTTTGGAATCGGACGTGTCTGACTGGAGAACTCATACAAAATTTTTGGGCTTCCAACGTTTTATTGTTTTATTATATTTGCATCCCAAACTAGTATCTATCCTATAAATATAACAAGTTTCATCCCAAAATGAATTTCTCGGAAATATAGGCACTTAAATTTTCGAAATTTCTAAATTAATTTAAAATAGAGTTAGTCTCCAGAAATTTTGTATTATGGTAAATTTAATTTAATAAATGACAAGTATATAAGTATAGTAATTATAAAGCATTCGCATAGAACAATAGTTTTAAGTATACATGCACATAAGCAAAATAATTTTTGAATTTTCCTGAAGGAAGGAAATATTTTCCCGTAATAAAAAGTATCCTAAATGTTGACGCAGGTAATAAGTTATCACTACACCAGATTTCATAAAAATCCGTTCAATAGTTTTCGCGTAATATGTGCACATGCTCAAAAAGTTTTTTTATTTTCCTGTGGGAATGAGCCACTTTCCCGAAATAAAAAGTATCTGAGATGCTGACTCAGGTAATAAGTTATCACCACACCAAATTGCATCAAAATCCGTTCAATAGTTTTTGCGTACTGTATGCACATGCTCAACATGGTTTTTTCCATTTTCCCGTGGGAATGAGACCTTTTCTCGAAGTAGAAAGTAGAAAGTATCTTAGATGTTGATCCGGGTAATAAGTTGTCAGCACACCAAATTTCATTAAAATCCATCCAGTAGTTTTTGTTTGATGCGTGAACAGACGAACAGACAGACAGACAGACAGACAGACAAAAATTTTAAAAATCGCTGTTTTGATATCTACATCGATAACTATTTACAGTATCTACACAATTTTTAAAAAAAATATTCCCTATACAGAAACGGTCTCGTTACATTTGTATTATATCTATAGATTACCTATTAATGGCCCTTTATATAAAATATTAATTTTTTTTTCAAAATAAATCGCCCCCTGTTCTAGGAAATATATATTTTTTAAATTTTTATAAAATTTCTTATGAAAGTGAGCTTCTTAGACAATTTTATTTTCAAGAAAATGTATTAAAACATGAACATTTAAATGTTAGCAATTTCTGTATTGTGGCGCTATCAGTTGTTCGCGTTAGTTAACTACTTTATTTAAAAGTTCGAATAAAATTCCAGTCATTTTAATTTTTAATTGTTCAGGAACTTCAGTATCATAGAAGCAAGCAAAATAATATTACAATTTATTTATGTAGATACATATATGATGGAAAGTTAAGAAAAGAAAATGTTTTTTTGGAAGTTCGTGTTTAAGGTAAAATCGAAAAAACTTGGAAAATTTAATTAGTAATTAATTTTTTAAAAATATTTTTAGGTTTGGTTGTAAATGAATCTACTGTTGATCCTTTAATATGATACTGAACTATTCATTATTTAAAATGAAAAATTGTGTACTTATTAGATGATGAAAATAAAAAATTAGTAGTTTGAAAAACCGGAACAAATCGAAGTCAAAAGTCTGTCGGGACACCGGAGCTAGAACCGTGACAAATCCGGGAAAACCAAGACGTATGGACACTCTACACGGATTGTGAATGTTATAAACTTTAAGTTTTGATTTTTAAGCATATTATGAGTGAAATTGAAAATTAACAACGTGTGAAATTTGACATTTTAGTTATAAAAATGTAATACCTACATGTTTTTATAAAAATGCAAATATAAATAAATGTTTTCTGTTTTTTTTTTTATTTTAATTGTTATTAATTATTTGGCTTTTTTAATAATTTAGAATTTTTCTGTCAAATGAATAAATTCTGAAAATATGAATTTATGACATAATTTCAGTAAAAGTGAAAATGAAATTTTTCACCCACACTTTTGTAGTGCCAATGTACAACATCACTGGATCCCAATTTTCAAATGGATAGATAATTTCAAACAATCACCCGCTAGTTAATTATCGCTAGATTTGATGCTAGAAAATTGAGAAAAAACAGGTCATATAGATTCTTTTTTATTTAGATTTTATTTGTAATGATTGAATTACAAAATTCAAAAGGATGTTAAAAAATGTGTGTATTCACTATGAGCTTTTGCCTGTAGTAAATCCAGCTGCTCAAAATCGGTTCCAATATATCAGTTGGTCAGGACGGCATTTGTACATAATTTTAATATTTTCTTTAAGAAATAGTATTTTTTTTTAAATACTTGTTTGATTTTTTCAAGGCGAGTACTTTTTACGATGTGTGTTTACCAAATTCTACAAAATAATTAAAAAAAAAAAACATTGTAACCCTACTATTTTGAAATTTTCAAAAAAATATCATGAAAATTACCTCATATATGCTTTTTCTGAGTTAATTATTGAAAAATATTCTATTTTCCGAGATTTTTAAGGTAAAACGAGCAGATGTATGGTTTTTGTTAAACAAATTTCAGATCTTTAATACATTTTTGCCTTAAAAAAATAAATATTTAATATTTTCAAAAATGTATGATACAACTTGTCAAAATTTAAAATTATTTGTTTTGTTGTCAAAAGAAAAAAAAAACTGAATGTGCAAATTTATTTACTACTAAAATGATGGGTTTATACATATAATTATAACGTAGTATTGTCATTTGGATAGAAAATTACGTAAAAATATTATTGTTTGAATATGATTTAACGTAATTTTTATGCGATTGTAGCAAGCTCTTATTAATTTTAGGAAGGTGTAAACATCATCTAAATTCTGATCATATCACATAAAAAACTGCGCCGTGATTTTTTATCTAAAAAAAAATGGAATAGAGATACATTATAAAAACATTTAACTGACAAAGAAAAAGAATATAGCCGAATCGTTAAATTGGATTAAAAAAATCATGACACGCTACTTAAAAAGCGGTTTTTTTTGAATTTAGCTCGTAAAAAATGAGACAGAAAAAAAAAGAATGCGAGTGCGAGTGAAATGGAGAACGACATATTTCCTAGTTTTTCTCGAAAAGTAAGTAATTTAGAGCAACGGTATAAAACATTTTTTATGCATTTTACCTTTTACTATGGCTTGGTGTAAAAAAAATTTGAAAAATTGCTTAATTCTGGCAAAAAACTCATTTTGTTGACAAAAAACGCCCGGAAAACCTACTTCTGGGCATCCGACGTGTCTGGCTAACGAACTCATCCAACGATTTGGAAAATCGAATTCGCACACAAAATTTCATAAGCATTAAACGTTTCGTTCGAGAGTTATCGCGCGGATACATATATATATATATATATATATATATATATATATATATATATATATAAATTTTAGTGAATATCATTTTCGTATTCTAGGGACCTCAAAACATATTTCTGATATGGTCCCGGGCTTAGGTCGCACCATGACACCTGGCGTAAAAGCTGAATTTCCAGTTTTGGAAATTCGCTAATAAAAAACTATAATTAATAAATAATAAGAATAAAAAATTTAAAAAATCTATACATATAAGATGGAAATATGCAATGGTGACAGTGTTTTCACCTCCAGCTATTTCTGAAGCTGCAAAAATTATAACATTAAAGTAAATATTAACGTCCATTATTATTTTTTCAAGTATCTTTGAAATAAAAAATACATTTTACAAGATTGTAGAAAAAATTTTGAGTGCAATTCGAGCACAAAATGACATTGCTACTCTCATGAGAATAACGTTTGAGTTGTCAACATTCTCAGTCGAGCGGCAATGTACCATTTTGCTCTCTTAAGGGGGGCCACTAGTGTGACGTTTTCAAAAAATTTGAAATTTTTTTTGTATATTTCGGTAGTCTATACCTTTAAAAATAACATACTAAAATTTCAAGTGCACATCTCAAATAGTTTTTGAGATACAGCCCCACGAAGAGTGGATTCTGATTTTCATTTTTAAGTTTGAGGTATTGAGAAATGTACGGAGGTCGATAGTTCGGGAGTTTCTGAACGTGGCTGCCAGTCACATGTTGTAGAGAAGCTAGACTCTGTCACATTTAAACGACTCATTTAGTTTTACTATGACCGTTATAGTCAGTACATCTTAAATAATTTTAATAAAAATTCTCAGTGATTAAAACTAAAAGGTAAAATTACCAAAAACCACATTTTTCAAATTTGCTGCAGTTAATAACTCGAAGACAAATCATCCGATCGATTTGATTCTTATTTCGGATTCTTTTATATATGTTTCTTCGTGCCATGAACCTCCAGTTTTCCGATCGAATAAAAAATGTATTTTTTGCAGGCCAAAAATCATCAAATTTTCGCGCAAAATTTGAAACTTTTTTTTATAAACTCCGCCATTTTGTTAAATTTTAACTTTTTTTTTCGATTGAGGTTCACGGTACGCACCATACCTTCTAGTTTAATAGGCTTTTCGGTTTTTTTGATTTCAGGCAGTGTGAAGGCCGCTATCACTGCAGCAGTGGGGGAACTTTTTTTTGGAGCTTTGGGAGATCTCGAATAACTCACTGAATTTTCAATTATTTGGGCCAAAAATTTTATCATGAGTTTATTATATACCAAAGAATATATCCTTAAAATATTAAAACATTCAATTCAGTAGTTTTCTTTAAAAAAATTCCCAGAAATCACCTTTTTTCAGGCGTTCACACTAGTTGTCCCCCTTAATACACAAGTAACTATTACTGGATTCTTTAGTATTTTAATTTTTACGGATGGATTTGACATTGAAAGAATAGGTGTGCTGTCAGTCTTTCTGTAGTTTCCATAGTTATCGAACCGATTCATTTCTTGTAGAATTTGATTTGCATGGGTTACTTTATAAATACGCTATTGACTGTTAATAGGAATAATTTTTTACCCTTTTTTTGTAAGAAGTTGATGTTCTTTTTCGAATGTATGATACTAAATCTTTTTGCTTAACCTGCACAAATTAATAGCAAAATTATTATATATAATATCCTAATACAAAATAGAGCTATACTAACATACATACAATATTGTAAAATGATATTAATTGCCTGTAGGGGAGACAGGGGCTAGTATTAACGGGGGTAAGTATTAACAAGCCATTTTCCGCCAAACTACGGACGAAAAAATTAAGTACGTCCGGTTGCTGTCATCAGTAGATGACCACGGACACGTTGTGACCAATCAGTCTTCGGCCGGTTGCCGCAAAACAAAGTTGTGAGTAAGGCGTAGATTTTATTAGGTAAAAGAACATTTTTAAGTCGACGGTTTTTTGATTTGAAGCATGATTGTATACCTAAAAGAGACTAAATTTATTTCAAACGGTAGAATATTCCATCTGGTATTGTATTTTGTTTAAATTTTTCCGCATTATCAACGTACTCTTTTTAAAAATTTAAATTTGTAAAAAATTTACCTTCGGGGCAAGTATTAACAAAATGCATGGGGTAAGTATTAACATGTTAACATTTACCTCGTTTAAATTTTATGCAACAAAGACTATGTTTTTAACTTCACTATAAGGAGGTTATTGTATTCATCCCAATTTCAAAATCGAAATATCGTCATTTTCATGCTTCGAGGTTACCAAAATTTTTTTCGTTTTAATTTTTATATCTTTTCTGCAGTGAAGCAGAAGAAGAGTTTTGCTTGATTTGAGTTATCATATATTTCAGGAATTATAATACTGTTAAATAAGACGAAGACTAATTTTTTAATAAGTAAATATTTTTTAATATAGAAGATATTAAACGATTGTGGTTGTCTATCGAAGACTGAAATTTTACCAATTTTTGTTTCGTTATCAAGGTCAAAGTGACGTAATTTGCTACTTAATAAGGACTGACTAACTATTGCCTCAGAAAACAATTAAAATAATGATTAACTTTAACTAATTAAGTAAAGATAAATCTAAAATAAGAATTTTCTATGTCAAATTAATTCCTTTCTAATAATAAACACGTTAAATATGATACTTTGTTTTATTTCCTATAAGTACATATCTACAAAATATTATAATCATATTAAAACTCTAATGTAAATACTTACCCCAACGTTGTTAAAACTTGCCCCAAAAGTGGGGTAAGTATTAACAACCACATTTTTTAAGAAAATGGGTCTTTCCATAGAAAGTACAAGGGATATGTAAGTTTTTTTTTATCAAAAATTATAGACAGATAGTTGATGCTTCATAACGTTTACAAAAAAAATCGCTAACTAGTTTCATTTCCATTTAATATGTAAAAAAGTAAAATCTGTTAGTACATGCCCCTGTCTCCCCTACCAGTACAAATAAAACATTTAGATTATTTGCATTCACTTTATACAATAAGTTATTTTACAACGGGCAAACCCATCAACTAATCAAAATATTTAATGAATTTTACCGCTACGATTTAAAGTAATGTATTGGAGCGTAGGTAGTCAGTGAAACTATAAGTGTATGAATATAATTCTGCGATTGTAGTGTTAATCCACACAAGGAAATATGAATATTCGAATTCAATATGTAAGTTATTTATACAAACAGTTCATTAATCTCTGCAGATAGGTATTACACATGTTGTATTACACAACACCTATCATATAGGTATTGTACATGATAGGTATGATTATAGGTTAATGAACTAATGGAACACGAAAGGTTTCTGAAAGATAACTAGCGGTGGCCTACGATTCCACCCGCGCAAAATTATTTGAATCGTGGGTCAAATTACTGTTAGATTAGATATTTCGAATTTCGAAATACTCTAAAATTGGCGAAGGTAACTCAAAGCGGGTAAGCTAAGATTAAACGTCCAAAAAATTGGCTTTTGACCTCGATAAGCAGATCTTTTTTATTTTAGCAGATAGAATAGTTATCGAACTTTAAAATGAAACTTCGCTTAAGAAATTTTTATACGATATTTATTTTTATAAATGAAAATACAAAATCTCTGCAAAAACTCGCTTTGCTCGTATAGGTATCCTAAGGCGGGTAACCCTCTTTGGGCAAAGCGAGTAAGTACATTATGTATTTAAATAATATAAACTTTTTTAATCATATAGAATTTAACAATAATAATAAATAAGTAAAAAAAAAATGAAAAAGACAAAAATAATCAATTTTTAACAATTAACTGTAACTTTTTTTACAACCTCCCCATTGGAGTATATTACTTCAGGTAGTTCCACATGAAAATCACCTCAAACAAGGCAGAAATATCTTTTTTAAGCTTTTTCCTTCATTCCGTCGTAAAAAGAAGATTTTTTATTTTTTTTTCCCTTTTCAACAGTTTTTTCCATTAAGATGCTTCCATTTTGTCTACTCGCTTTGCCCCTACACGCTTTGCTCAAAAAGATTTAATTTTGTTAACTTAGAGTAATTTAAAAATGAAAGCCGCGCCGATACATGTCTATCTTTTTCTACATTTAAAGTCAAATGATGATAACATAATACGGTAATACCAAAAAAATTACAAATTAAAAGATTTGTGACTAGTCACAGAATATTTATTGTCAAAATTTTTAACAAAACCAACAAAAAATTTGATGACGCTTAAGTAGGACATTAAACGACACAAGCGTTTAAGTGTAACTGATTGATATTGGTTGATATTCGGTTAATCTTGGTATACACAAGACCTGACAAAAACATTCGATACAACGATATATAAGCGCTTACCCTCTTTAAGAGGGGTACCCGCTTTGGTCGACCTTCCCTACCTATCCATATTCGAAAAATCGTCCCCTGTGACCTTGTTGCCTTAACAAAGACCCAAAATAGAAATACGTCTAAAAATACTGGCACTGGTATCTATATGAAAATCTTACGGTGCGGAAATTAACTATGCTATTGAAATATGGCAATGGATATTTTAGGATCGTTTGGCGAGTAAAGCCAAGCACTATAAAAATAATTGACTTGGTACAGAATTCCCGAACATCTAATTTATAAAAGTAATTTGACCTATAATTCAAATAATTATACGCACGTCATTGCACGTCACGACTAGTTCTATATATATTATGAAAATTACTGACAAAAATAAACCTATACAAACCTGTGACAAATTAGTCACAGGTTGTTATAAATATGAAGTAGTTAGGCTTTTAGCAGAAATTGTTATCTATTGAAATTGAGGTTATAACTTAATTAGAATCGTTGACTAGCAATTAGAAACGTCTATTGGTCAAACTTATTATAATTGGAGTGAAATATCTAATCAAGTATCAAGTGCAAAAATTGAATTCAATTTTGTAAGCGCACTTACTCAAACAAGTTCCATTAGTATTAAATATTTTAGGCCCGATCCACACTATAGTGCCGATATCGGTACGCCTCCGCTCCGGTCTCGCTGCGATATAATCTCGTTGTGTTCACATTACAGTGCTGATATCATCCTGGTACTCCATTCACATTATAGTGCCTCTCTCGGTACGATACCAGCTCGGTACAAATATCATTTCATAACAACTGAATGTAAGTGGAGCGGAGTGGAATCAAAAAAGCGTTTACACTATAGATACAAGTTATAACAAGTCTGATATCGCTCCGATAAAATATTACCTGAGTGGTATTGATATTGGAGCGGTACTGCAGCGAGACTGGATCCTGACTGTTATCGAAGCGATATCGGAGCGATGATGTGAATACACTCATCGTTTCTTATATAAGAATATTTTATCGAATCAGGAGCGTAGCGATATCATAACGAGAGCGGAGCGTTAGTGTGAATCGGGCCTTATTCTTTTATTAATTCTGATAATAATGTGGAATATATGGTTATTGGAGTACATTGGTTTGTTTAACCTACTTGCATCCAATAACAGAACAATACCGCAAATTGTAGCAATAGTTAGGTAATATTTTAACCAGTGACCTACTATTCTAGTACTGTTCTCATTTCGAATGTACGAATTTTATTTTTTTTTTTTTTTATATATATTTTAAATAATACATTTTTGAACATTAAAATGCACTTCAATTTATATTTAAAATTTAAAATTTCATAGTTAAAACAAGTAGTCAGGTGCCAGTTGTACTTGCACAAAGAGTGTTCCAAACTATAATTTGTTATTTATGGATCTGTTGTAAGTAATAGCATATGAGGGCAGATATTAATTTTTTTTCTGATGAATAAATTTTATTGCTGAAATATACTATAATTCTCGGTTTAAAAATTGTCGTATCTTCATCTTCGTCAAAAAAAGAAAAAAGTGAATAGAAATAATTTATTTTACTTTCCAGGTTACATCCTGAAATCAACCGATATAATCGAAATTCCACTTTACATCTATAATTGAACCCCCCCATTCTATCTCTGTGCTAAGTTTCAGATTTTCACGTCTAATAGTTCCAAATAAAATCGCCTGTGACAAACAGACGGACGCAGAAGTGATCTCATAATGTTTTCTCTCTTCTTTGTTAATTTTGATACAGAACACTAAAAAAAGGTTGTATACCATTTTTTGGTAGACAATTTATTGTGTATGCTTTAAGCCTATTAAATTTAGTCTAGATTCAATAATTAATTTTATTAATTGGTTTTATATTAATAAAACCAATACATAATTCTTTTCTAATGATTTTTTTTAGTAAAATATCGACAGTTCTGACATGACTGACGTAAATAAATTGACGTTTTCGCTCAAAAATTAAATATACAGTGAAAAAAGATGTCTACGCAAAGAATAGCTTTAACTACTATATTTTTGTTTAATTTATTTTTCCAGTGGAAGTTATTAAACTGAGTTTTGAATCCTCAGTAATCACGTTCCGATAATATCCTAGTTGCGTTTACTTATTCATATAAGGCACAATCATTCCGTATTTAAATATTTATAAATTGAACAAAGCGGATTAAATAGATTTTTTGTTGTAAGTTTGAATTATCTAAGTAAAATTGTCATATCTTTTTATAGCCTTTTCACATAATTAATATTTAAACTTTAGCCTCTCATATTTATGTAGTTTTAAAAAAATTGTAAGTATATGATTGGATACCGTAAATCAGTTATTTTGACACATTTTGGGGCTACTTTGACATAGAAATAATTTTAATGTTTCAAGAATTGCTTTATCTACATTAACTAATATAATATAGGGAGAAAATTTGTTTGTATGTTCGAAGTAAACTCAAAAAGTACCTACTGAATTGACTTTAAAAATTTTCTCATTATTAGAGAGCTAAACTATTCCAGATTTTGTTATAGGAGGTTCCCTGAACCCTAGGGACATAAAAAGTGTCTACAGTGAACTACCCAATTAATTTTGAAATGTTTTTCTCTGTTAGACAACTAAACTACTCCTGATTATGGGCTCCCGTGACGTTCTAAAGATCCCAAAAGCTACAAATTAACTACACAATCGATCTTGAAAATTTTATCACAGTTACAAAGTTATTCCAAATTGAAATTGGCTATGTTGTATCAGATCCACGAGGAACTTAAGGACACCAAAAGCTACAAAATTAACTATTTAACTATTCAGGCCAAATTGTCCAGTATTCTGGGGAAATTTCTTATCAAATGCTATTCAATTATATGAGAGAAGTTAATGTGAGTTGAAAACTATCCGTTAGGGTATAATAGAGCCAAAAAGAGTTTAAAATAGGCAGCTAAATGGAATTTGAGTAGTAAGATCATAGTGATTATGAACCATTGGGTAGTAAGGTCATAGTACTTGTGGACCACTGAGTAGTAAGATCACAGTGATTATGGGCCACTGAGTAGTAAGGTCGTAATAATTATGGACCCTGTAATAGTAATAGTAGTATAAAGACCCTGAATTTTGATTTTTTTATATGAAATTTATTTATACTTATGTTTTTAAAATATTAATAGATCAATTGTAAAAAAATGGGCAGTAAAAATTAATAGTTTTTTTTATTAATTCCTAAAATAACCGAAATTTTTACTCTTTAGTCTAGAATACTTCCTTTATTAAAATTTATTAAAACGCAACAAATTCGTATAATGCACACTTATCCTCTTATTGAACTTGAAAATATAATATTATATTACGTATTATGCGTATACTTTGCACGCACTTACGTTCACATACCTACGTAATTCGTCGTCGTACAAGTCTCATGTGATTCCATCGTAAATTGCGGTACTATATACAATTAGTATAAACTAACATGAATATTATTGTAGATATATTATATTTGTGTTTAATAATATAGTGTGGGCATGTAACAAAATATTAGTGGTGAGATTGCTCTTGTGATCACTGCTACCGAGAACACTGTTATTTGCATCGAGCAACGAACATAGTGCTCCTAAACTTAACTGCTGTTCTACCTGCTCTTTTTGACTGGTTTTATTCTTTCAAATATTGAATTCTAACATTCCCAAGTGTGGTAGGTAAGTAGATCAAGAATATTGTTATTTGCATTAAGCAGAAAATATACTATATGAATACCCATTTGCTAGCCTGGAGAGCTGCTCATTTCAACTTTTTTTTTTTAAATTTAGTTTGATATATAAGTAGACACTAGGGGAATTGATAAAATTTTTAATGTTACTATGTGTTAAGTTTAGATGCATGACCTCTCATAAAATACCTACTTAGAATTCAGAAACCTTTTTATTTTTTTATATTGTACCGTTAGCGAATTTCCAGAAGGGAATTCAGCTATTACAGCCACTGTCATGACGCAACTCGAGCCCAGGACTATGGCAGAAATTTGTTCTGAGGTCCCTAGAAACTGAAAATATTATTCACTAAAATTTTTATACATACATATATATATATATATATATATATATATATATATATATATATATATATATATATATATATATATATAACTAGTTGCAGAGTTTTTGAGGTATCAAAGTCCAACAAAAAGGAAAGATGTATTTTTAGTAAGAGATATACATATTTTATTATATTAAGAAGATAAAATACTTTTGCAATAAAGATGGATATAGAGTAATTATGTTTAAACTCCCCCTATTAGTTGTTATATCTCTCACTCAGGTAATATTGAACGATACATACAATGTATAAAATACACTACGTTGTAAAAAAAAGTAATCGAATTTGAAATAGTTTGCTTATTTATATAGTAATGCAATGATGTACCTACTTAAATAAGTAAATTTCCTATGAATGTTTTTCAGTATAATATTATTAAGTACTCCCTTATCGAAGCTGTCCAGATCTGTTTTATGTTTTACATGTTTTTTTCTTTCTTTTTCAGCAAAAATAGCTTCCGATCCATCATTTTTTTTTTGCTTCACTAGCTATTCTAGTTAAAGTTGCCAGCGATATACCCGTAGCTGCAGTAACACGATTTTTAACTTGAGTTAATGGGATTTTCACACCATCACTTTCACTTTTCATAAACACTAACACATTTAAAATGATAAGTTTTGCTTGTGGACTTAATTAACATTTTATTTTTAATACTCGTATTCATTTCCATATTTAAATTAATTAAATATCAATAGATAAAAACCCGATTAAAATAGAGGGTATAAAAAAGTATAATAATAATCAAGAATACGATAAGTTAAAAAAAAATTGTTAAAATATCGAAAATTGTATCTCGCAGGTAAAGCACTTGACTAGCCAAAGCTAAGTAAAAGTACTGATTCTAAAAATTACAAATTTATTTGTAAACATACAAATTTTGTAAAACTAATAAACAGATTTTATTGAAAAATTCATAATAATAGCAATATTTACAAAGGTAGGTTTTATGCAGGTTTTATGACTGTATCAGGTAGTTCAATAAAATTGAATACATTTCAATTAATTAACCACTGAAAAGTACAGACTTTAAAAGAGAAAATTGTAGACCGTTTTATTATTTGCAATATTTAGTAAATTGTTCAGAAAGTATAAAATATTAAAAATTAAACGTTTCTAAACTACAAGAAATATGTAATATAATTAAAACTAGAAATACCTATGATAAGAAATTTAATGTTTCAAACCGACTTAATGCTACCAATTTTAAAATATTAAATACTAACAGGAAAATTTTTTATGAAAAATACCCTTACATAGTAATAATAACATATTTTGGTATTTATAAATACGATTTTTTTAATGGTGTAGACCCTTACTTTCATTTATTTAACGGAGTACTGTAGTAAAACTGGAAGTGGACTTTAGTCGCTCAGAAACTTTGCAACTACCTTTTCCTCGTCTTTTAAATGGTGTAAGAAAATTTTGCAAAAATTTTTGAATAAGTGGAAATTTCGGCAAAAAACTAATTTCTTCAAGAACAAAAACATATATATATATATATATATATATATATATATATATATATATATATATATATATATATATATATATATATATATATATATATATAATTTTTGTTCTTGAAGAAATTAGTTTTTTGCCGAAATTTCCACTTATTCAAAAATTTTTGCAAAATTTTCTTACACCATTTAAAAGACGAGGAAAAATTACATAAAGAAGGTCTTTAAACTATTATTCGATGTCAACTAGTTTCCGAGAAAAACTAATTTTCATAATCGGAAATTTGCTATGTTATGCAGGATGTTGCGACAGGGGTATTTAAATTCTTCTGCTATTGTTGAACTATTATTTTTATAGTATAATAACTATTTATGATTTCCTAGATACTAGATACGTTATTTATTTATTTTGTTTCGGAGTGTAAAAATGTACTTACTGTAAATCTGTAGATTTTCATTTGAAACAAAAATGTTCGCTTTTGGTTTTATTTTAACTTTTGTACAATAACAAAAGAGGAAAGTCTGGATAGGATGAAGAAAGCCAATTGTGATTAATCACTGCTATGATCACTGATATCACAAGCTTCTCTTTGGGTTAATTTCCTTTTGTGATTGCCACTGAAATTCACTATTAAGCCCACCTTTACAGAATATACTATCAGTACTACAAGCCCAGTTAGTACATGCTACCAACTAAGGTTGTAACAAAATAATATTCGTTTTCGCACTCGTATATGCGAACAACTTTCAATATTCGCATTCACATCTTCACATGAAATTTTTATATGACTACATAGCATAGTTTATTATTTTTTACTGAACTGATATTCTCTGGTCGTTTGATCATAAAAAAACAAGTAAAATGGAAAGAGTGCGAAGTTGGAGTTGTGCGCTTCTCTTTTTTTATCTAGATAAAAAAGTAGGAGCGATAATTATTTGCCTTCGAAATTTAATTTTCATTTTTTGCGTTCGTACAGAGAGAGACTATAGCGAAAAAATATGGCAGGATAAGAAAGAAAAGTAGGGTAATCAATTTGAGCATATACGCGGTATTCGCCGAGAGAACAAAAATTTAGATATAAATTTTCTAAACGTTAGTGTACAGTAGGTAAATATGTAGGTATGTATCCTGGCGTTTAAGTCAATAAATATCTCCAAATCTTTATCAGAACTTCTGTAAAATTTAAAACTATAGAAATAAATAAATCTTATCTTTATCAATAGGGGTTAAATACATGAAACCATGTTAAAATAATTCTAGATACAGCAAATTAAAAGGAACAAAATTTGGAGCGTATTATCCAATGGATTTGGAGTTATCACTATTTTTGACTTGTTGGAAAAATTAAAAAGGTCGATGTTGTTTTTTCGTCTTCTCCAATATTTGATTTTTTAAAATTGATGAAACTCTTACGAAAGATGTGACAAAAGGTCTCCATTGTATTGTAAAAAAAAAAATTTCGATACTTAAGATATGGAAAAAATTTTTAACAAAGTGGAAAGCATATCTTCGATCGTTAATCGATTTTTCTTTTAAACGGCGTCACAACGGGAAGGAGCACAAAACGGCGTCACCAGGCACAAATCTTCTAAAAATTTTATAAAATATATTATTTTTGAAATTTTAATTTGTAGCAACAATTTTTCCTTAAAAATGCCTCCACCTACACCTAAAAACGAAAAATGAATTTTGACTTTTTGTAACCTTTGAACACAAGTGGGATGAAAAAGCCGTACAATTAACTGTATTGTCAGCTTTTTTCTTCACCTTCGTACGTATCCGCTTCCGTTACAAACCGTTCCGTTCCGATCTAACCCTTTGCGTATATATCAACAGTAGTTTATGTACGTGCGAATATAGAATCGGTAGGTAGCAGGTACCTATGTAAAATTTATTTATATATATATATATATATATATATATATATATATATATATATATATATATATATATATATATATATATATATATATATATATATATTTACTGAATAATATGTCAAAATATAACAAATTCATTATACGCTTTGCCTGCTGTATTCATGTTAATGAGTTATTTCATAAACAAAGTATTATATATTTTAATTATTATTATATTAATTATAAATGTATATGGAAATATATAGAAGCACATTTTGATCTTTTTTCATCCAAGTGTTAAATGATTTCCTTTGCTAATGTTTGCATATACCTAGATAAAGTAAATGAAAAATATTCAAGTTTGATGTCACGTTCCACTTTCGCTTTAGCGAATTTCCGAATTTTACTGCAGGTGCCATGATGAGCCGTGGGGTGGGACTATAATAGAAACTTGTTTTGAGATCCTCAGAACTCGAAAATGACTTTATATACCTATATAATATTAAGTTCCCATAGGAACATAGCGGCTTCCATTGACTTTCTTTTTCAAATAAAAATTGCGGCCGCAATCGTAGGCACCGAATTTCGGCCTTTATTAAAGACATTTTTTTCAAAAAATTATAATAATTATAAAAAAAAAAATAAAAATAAATAAAAAAATATTTTTGAGTGTTAAATAGTGGTATTAATCGTAAAAAAAAAATTCATTCCCATCCCCCCATCCTATCCATCCGAAAAAAAATTATAAAAATTGACTATTTTTCGGCAAATCACACTGTGATTGGACCTTAACAATAAGGTTTTTGGCGTTTCATTTTAACACATGTTTCCTTGTAGAATTACAATTATGATGAAATTATTTTTGGATCTCTTAATAATCCATTCAAATGAAAAAGATCGAAAAGGGAATCAATTTTTTAAGCTGCGATTAATCGATTTTCGATTCATCGATTTAAAATCGATATCTCTACTATGAATACGTTCATAAGAAAAGCATTTACTTATTTTGATGTTTGTTAAAGTAATTAAGCTGTGCAGTTTCATTTGTAAAATGTTAAAAAAGTTCTAGATTAAATAAAGTTCTAGATTAAACCATTTTCCAGCGTCAACGTTATCTTCCTTTATACATATACATACATATGATGAAATCATTCAAATGTTAAATGAAAAATATTAGACGCTGATACGACTTGATTTAATAAAATAATTGATGACGTATTTTTGATAAATTATACTGAAAAAAATAACTTGGTCATATTAGTGTATTACGTATTATGTACATAACATTTTTATTATTAATAATTTGTATTGTACCTAAACCTACTACTTAGGTACCTACCCACATTAGGTTTTGAATATTTGTTTATTTCTACAGAAAATTATTATTATTATTTATTATAAATTTCAAACAAAAATAAAAGTTTATTTTGTTCGTATTAAATGGAGTTAATTACTGAGTTTTGTAAATCATAAAATGTAATTTGTTTAAAAGTTAGTTAAAACTGTTCCTGGAAATTTAAATTTTATAGAATCATATTTTGTATTTATCTAATTATTTATTAATATTTACTATATAGTGAATATAATTGCACATATATAAGTCAAAGTAGGTAGGTAATTTAATAGATGGTTAGATGGGTAATTAAAATTTCTGGTTTCAAAGAAGGAATAATCCATTTAGGAAAAATTTTGAAGGTCAGCTTTGAAGGAATTATTAAATGATTAAAAATAATATAAAAGCCATAATTTGTGGAAAATATTTTATATGGCTTTAGATGACTAGATCACAAGACAAGACAAAATTTATATGCGTTCAGGAGGATGAGATATCATGACTTCCACAAATACCTACCATTCCTGTACCCACTATTCGGTCCTCCTTCGGAAATTTACTCCTTGGTCAATTTTCTTATTATTTCCAATTTTATTTGGTCTAGTTTGGTTCATTACTAGAAAATTTTATCGAATTCAAAATTGCTTGGAGCAATCAGAAAGTCAAATTATTTCATTGTGAAAAAATTAATATTCATATCCCCTCAAGATATATTTTACCAAACGTGTTTACAACAGAGTAACAAGTGATGGGTGTGTTGGTTATTTTGTGGGAATTTATGGCGGCAAGTTGACTGTAAATTTACATATTTATATAATACATAAACCCATCGTGGTTGTGTGGTCGTGGCTGCTCGTTTCGTCATATGCTGTTTTGTATCCTCAGTAACAAGACTTGAATTATTTTCTAAACTGACATAGGTACATAATCGTGAACTTTTATTTACCAACTTTTATCTCTGTCTACAGGACACAATATTTTAGACATTCTAGACGGTCACACAGTTTGAAAACACAACCTGTACACAACATCGGTAATGACTTACGCGGCGGATCCATCGCCGCTTATGGAGCACGTACAATATTAATCATGTACAGTCAAGAGAGAAAAATATGTCCTACAAAATTTTCTACTCTACGGGAACTAGTGGGTTTGATTTCTCAGGCCAACTGGAACCTTGAAGTTTTTCTGTCATAGTTTTCTGTCACAATTCTTGTATTTCTCCTCGTTAGATTTTGATAAAATTTTGTACAAAGACAGAGGTAACAGTAGAAATTCATTTGATACTTTTTGAAGAGTGAACTTTCAGCTCCAATCCATACTATAGTGCCGAGATCAGTATGCTCCGATACAATCTTGTTGTATTCACATTACAGTGCTGATACCATGCTGGTGCCTATTCGTTCTCGATTCACATTATGATGCCGCTCTCGGTACGCTCTCAGTTCGGTCTCAGTTCGATATAAATATCGATATAGGTTTGATATCGTTGCGATACCGCTTCGATAGAATATTATCTCAGTAGTATTGGTATTGGAGCGAGGGCGCGTCTCAACTGATATCGGAGAGGTATCGGAGCGATGATATGAATACACTCATTGTCTCTTGTGTAAGAATATTTTATCGAATCGGGAGCGTAGCAATATCGTACGGAGAGCGGAGCGATAGTGTGGATTTGGCATTAGTATTTGATGTGAGCAACTTACAAGGAGAGTGCACAGCCTTGGGGTCGGCGATTTGGCTGAAATTTTTTTTGGTGATAGAGTACATTTAATATGTTAATATATTAAAATAATAGCGCGCACTATTCAGAAAAACTTGTAAAAAAATAATTAAAACATTTCAATGCAGCTGGTGTAGTTAATATACCTGAAAAGAAATATTGTACATAACAGTCCAGTTGGTCTAGTGCAATTGGAGTTAGACTGGTAACAGAATGGTCATGCGTTCGCAACCGACTCTGTTCAACAAAACTTTTTTTGTTAATTTTTTCTTTTTTTATATATTAATAAATGTCTTCTTTATTTATAAAACATCTTATTTAAAATATGTATTTGTAACAAATCTTTAAATAGGTGTCTCTGGGTCTTGTGTGTAAAGTATAATAATAATTTACAATTAAATAAATCTTACTTTAAAAGTTTTATAATTAATTTTATTTTATCCTACCTATTTACAGATTTACCTATTTAAAAATTTGTTACAAATACATATTTTAAATAAGATGTTTTATTAATAAAGAAGACATTTATTAATACAAAAAAAAAAAAAAATTAACACAAAAAGTTATGTTGAACAGAGTCGGTTGCGAACGCATGACCATTCTGTTACCAGTCTAACGCCAATTGCACTAGACCAATAGGACTGTTATGTACAATATTCCTTTTCAAGTATATTAACTACACCAGCTGCGTTGAAATTTTTTAATTATTTTTTTTACAAGTTTTTCTGAATAGTGCGCGCTATTATTTTAATATATTAACATATTAAGTGTACTCTATCACCAAAAAAATTTCAGCCAAATCGCCGACCCCAAGGCTGTGCACTCTCCTTGTTAATAAAAACTAATTCTGAAAATTCATTCAGTATAATTGGGTTTCGAGGCTTTCCATTTTTAATATACCTACAGTTGTACTAGATTACTAAAATTGGATATTGGGTAACAAATCATTTTTTTAAATGTCTATTTAATATCATGTTGAAATGCCTTAATAATACTTAGTGATACAAGAAGAAACAAAAAGGTACAATACAGATATTGCATTGTTATTTTATATTCGGAAATTCTGTGAAAAAAGTACTTATTACACCACTAACAAAATATTACACGAAACCAATTACTTACAAAAGTAACGGGTTAAGAAGACAACTGTAATAATTATCCTTTAACATTATTTAAGTTATATAATACAAACAATTGCCAAATAGTCATTTGATGGTCTAGTGAGCATCAAAGCATTAAAGAAGTAGCTTATGTGTTAGAGTTAACGACTAAAACGTCACTTCGTGCGTGTTGAGATGTACTTAAACTTGCGTCAACACTTGAATATATAAAGGTGTAAACATTTAAGGGTTTATCAAAGGAATGAGTCGATGGACAAAAAATAGTCAAACTCAACGCTTCTAGAGGGAATGGATTATAAATATGTAAAGTATGAAATATTTGTTAGAAATATTTAAAATAAGAAATTATTTTTTCACAGACATAAAAGTGCGAATCCACCTAAGCATATTGTGTCAATATGTTCCGTGAAAGTCCACTCTACTTTGTACGTATTTTGTGCTTTTGTAGTAAGTATGGCCTCTCTGCTGCTAAGAGCCGCCTGTGCACAGTCAAGAGCCGCCTGTGCACAGTCGCAACATTTCGTAACGGAGAGTATGTATCTGAGAATTGAAAAACGAACAAGTTTTCCTTAAAGTAGGATCTTTTTGTATTTCACTGTAAACTAAACAAAATAAAATATTATGTAGGTCAACTCACTTCAATAATACATATTGTATAAGATTCGAAATTTTTCCAAGACGATAAGAAATTTTATTTTATGTATCAGTTTATATGACGTAATGGAGGAGTCAGTACAAACATGAGCTGTATAGGTTTGTTTGAACTGGAATGAAAAACGTTTGAACTGTGTGTACACTGTACACACTTACACCATTCTAACCATACTGTTCCATTATAGTGTCAACTCCAATGTTTGTATAGAACCAAAATCATCAGTATTATCTTAGCAACAAATCATGTTTATGAATAAAATCCAGTACGTGGCTTGTTGCTTACAAGGAAAGGTATATTCAGATGATAAAATTCACGATTTTGATGAGATTTGAAGTATATGTTTAGTGTAAAAAAAGATAACGGACCCCTATTTATTTTATTGGCCGTCATTGCCAATTAAGGGGTGAAATCGTCCCTCAACGTTGGGGTAAAATTTGGTTTTTAATTTGATTATTCGAAAACTGTGCCATATGGGCAAAAGCTTCTTTAAATTGGCACTTTTCTATTGATTTGTGTAAATTCAGTGCCGGACGTACTGGAAAGGCTGCACAGGATCAGTTGCGGCTAAAACTTGAATAGTGTAAATGTGCGTTAGTATTTTAAAATTTCTGTAGCTAGTAAGTAGGTAAAGATATTCTGTAAACCAAACTAATACTGAAAATGGTTATAAATTTTTTATATGTTAAGTCCACTTCAATATTTCAATACACCTATAACATATATCTGAAGTTTTTTCTTACAAAAAGTATATATTACATCACAGAGGGGGGCTTGTAAAGGTCCAGGAGTAACAATTCACACGAGGGACAAAGAGGCACTTTAGTCCCGTGGTGTATATATTTCTTTTGCAATTCCGAATAAACTGAAATTATACAATTTATTGAAAAAAATTATTCAAATGCCATTCAAGCTGTATGAAATAATATTACATCAAGTACATACACTTGCGATAAGTTAATCAAATTGTACAATACAACTGTTTGTCTTAATCTACAAGTTTAAATTTATTTATTATATTAAATTACCTAGCAATGTAATTTAAGTTAATTACTGACGTTCTGCAACTCTTGCTTGTTGATTGTTTTAAAAGTGGGACCGAAAATATTTTTAGTCCACTAATCATGATTGTATTTTAGTCCCGGAATTACAAAAGATATTTTTTGTACTACATTCTAATGAATCATTAGTAAAAATTAATAGATTCGTATATATGTAGATGAGTTATTAAAAGATTGGAAAAAGATGGTAGACGATACATTATAGAAGCACTAAATATATATATATATATATATATATATATATATATATATATATATATATATATATATATATATATATAAATTATTTTTGTCAGTTGGGCGTTATTCATACTTTTATAATTAGAGCACATTTAAAAGTATATTATTTTTTTCGTATAAAAATTTTTTACTATAAATTTTAATTATGTTTAGTTATGTAGCTTTTTTTATTTGTCAATGTTGATATTTTTATTATAATTTATATAATAAAGTGGAAAATTTAAATTGGAAAAAAAATTAAAAAAAAAAAAACAACTCTATATTAACTGGCCTGGCTAGCATTATTTTAATGGCAATAATCCAATTTAATTCCTTATGGTTGATTGATTTTATTTCGTTATTATATTTTTTTATAATGAAAAATTATTTTAATATTTATGTTGATTGTAGCTACTATTTCTATATATTATAAATGGTGAACGTAGAAAAAATGACTGGTGATTTGTAAATAATTACTTTTAAATGAGCAAACATAACTTTTTTTATATACCTACATATTTCCATTATTATAATTTTTTGTTTTAATTTCAAAAACATATCTACGTAAATGGGAAAATTCTTTAATATGACGATGACTTTCAGGTAAATTTTAATTTGTAGTGGACAGAAATCTATAGAAATATTGGGTTCTAATTTTATAGCAACTTTTGTACAGTCTCAAATTTGGATCTATCGTTGCCAAGCTTTCCCTAAAAAGTACTGATAAAAGTACTGAATAGTACTTTACTGAAATTCAGCCATTGAAAATTTAAATCCTTTTTTTAAAGCCCCGATCAGCCGGACACTTATCATCAGTTTTGAAAACACCAAAATGACAACCCGCCTGTACCCTTTCAACCACATATAGATATCTTGAAAATACCGAAGATGTAGCGAAAAATTCGACTCCCGTGAAGGGGCCCGCCCCGCTGTTCGCCGCGTTTTTTTTTTTTTATTTTTAAAAACTGTGAAATAATATTTTGTTAATCAGTGTTATAGGAAATATTCGCACTTTTTGTCATATGTATTTATTGCTTTGTGATTAAGAAAAACTTCTGCAAATTGTACTCCTTTGTAGTAATTTTGTGTAGGTACCTACTGACTCTGCATTTGTACTTTTTTCCGTAATGTAATATAATGGAAATGTACCACTAATTTTATTAGTTTGTGACACTATTTTATCACCAAAATACAAAAAAATATGAACGTATCAATATGTCGACGGACAAATGGCCTTTATCCAGGCACTCTTTTTATTTTTTTAAAGTAATAAATAATATAAACATATTTCTTCTTTATACTGAATTTAGTGGATTCGCAATTTTTTTTTAGTTTAATTCGACGAATGTTCATTATAAAAAACGAAACTCCATTCATCAAAAGTATAGGCTTTCCGTAGACCGAATATATAATTTTTTTAAACTTAGAACCGAAATAGATAGAATAATATTGCTCATATCTAAAAAATAAACGACACACAGCTACCTATATTTTACACTAAATAACTGTAGTAATTTATATTTTAATTTTGTTATACAAATTTTATATTAGATGTTACACATTCCGGCTAGTTGTTTTTTTGTTCGGTAAGTAAAATTAAAATACCCCTGTCGCAGCATCTGCATAACATAGCGAATTTCCAAATCTTGGGCACTGGCGGATCTCATCTAAGACCTGTACCTATTTAAAATAGTTTAGCTTTCTAAGAGTAAAAGAATTTTTAAAATCAGCTGGGTAATTAGTTTTGGTAGTTTTGGGGACCCAAGAACCCGAACGAATTTTGTGCAGCATAGTTGTATCCATCTAAAATAATTTAATTCTCTAGCAGTGAGAAATTTTTTAGCATCGGTTCGATAGCTTATTACTGGCGTTTTCGGATCTGCAAGATCCCGGTGGACCTCATTAAAAAATCAGCTCGACCGTATATTCTAGGCGGACTTTATGTAATATATATATATATATATATATATATATATATATATATATTCAAAACCCGTTGTGTAGCATTCTACGCCGCATTTGCATCCGCAGGACAGTTGTGGATCTCAGATAACACAACCTGTACCTATCTAAAATAGTTTACCTTGGTAATAGTAAAAGGGTTTCAAAATCGGTCAGTTATTTTATTTTTGACACTTTTAGGTCCTACTGACATTTCAGACCTTACATAACGTAATCTATATGTATCTAAAATAGCTTAGCTCCCCAACAGTGAAAAAATTTTAAAAATCGGTCGGCTAGTTTATTTTTGACGCTTTTGGATCCGATGGACCCTGGCAGACTTTACATAACGTAATCTATATTTATCTAAAATAGTTTAGCTCTGTAAGAGTGAAAAAATTTTCAAAATCGGTCGGTTAGTTTATTTTTACCACTTTTGGGTCCCATGGACCCTGGCGGACCCTAAATAACGTAATGTATGTCTATCTAAAATAGTTAGTTCCCCAACAGTGAAAAAATTTTCAAAATCGGTCGGTTAGTTTATTTTTGACACTTTTGGATCCATGGACCTTGGCAGACCTTACATAACGTAATCTATATTTATCTAAAATAGTTTAGCTCTGTAACAGTGAAAAAATTTTCAAAATCGGTCGGTTAGTTTATTTTTGACACTTTTGGATCCCATGGACCCTGGCAGACCTTATATAACGTAATCTATATTAGCTAAAATAGTTTAGCTCTGTGACAGTGAAAAAATTTTCAAAATCGGTCAGTTAGTTTATTTTTGACACTTTTGGGTTCTATGGACCTTGGTGGACCTTACATAACGTAATTTATATTTATCTAAAATAGTTTAGCTCTGTAACAGTGAAAAAATTTTCAAAATCGGTCAGTTAGTTTATTTTTGACACTTCTGGATCCTATGGACCTTGGCAGACCTTACATAACGGAATCTATATTTATCTAAAACAGTTTAGCTCTGTAACAGTGAAAAAATTTTCAAAATCGATCAGGCAGTTTATTTTTGACACTTTTGGGTCCTATGGACCGAGGCGGACCTTACATAACGTAATCGATATTTATCTAAAATAGTTTAGCTCTGTAACAGTGAAAAAATTTTCAAAATCGGTCAGTTAGTTTATTTTTGACACTTTTGGGTCCTGTGGACCCTGGCGGACCTTACATAATGTATTCTAAATCTATCTAAAATAGTTTAGCTCTGTAACAGTGAAGAAATTTTTAAAATTGGTCGTTTAGTTTATTTTTTACAATTATGGGATCAGTAAATCCTGGCGAAACTCATACAAGTCTAGTACTCTAACAGTAAGAAAAGGGTTCTAAGGATCTCATATAATCTATGGCAGTCCGTACGCTTCTTGCGGACATCATTTAATTAATTAATTCAAATACTTTAACTTACTAACTGTGAAAAAATTTTTAAAATCGATTGGTTAATTAATTTCTGGCCGTTTTAGGTCCCGAAAACCTTGACCTCACATAAAATACCTTAAATACATTTGAAATGGTTTAATTCTTTAACATTATTAATTATTAGTGAAAAAATTTTCAAAATCGATTCAAAATATTTTTCCGTGCATACATATGTACATTATACATACTTTGTTTTGTTTCATATATTTAATAATATTATATCATAACATAATCTTCAATTTCTTGTTTACTTAAAAATTCAATAAAAAAAAAAAAATTCTTCATTACATTAGCTTAGAAAATCTGTTTAATTTACATTTTTTAACATGGGATAGAACCATGCTAATTATAATGCAATAAATGAGAAACAAAACTCTATACATGTATGTGTGTTATATCAAATATATGTGAATAGTTTTCACTTGTTCTCACAAAATTCTTTAATAAAAAAGTGAAATATTTTTATACTTAATAAAGAACTGAGATATAAATATAAATTACTTATTAGACTAACAAAGAAAGAATAAAAGTGAAAATTTACATTTTCTCGAAAAATACTTAAAATAGAAAGAAAATTATAAGAATATTTTCTTCATAATTTTTTTTTTCCTTTTCAACGATGTAAAAATTGAACTGCCTTATGATAGGATCGAATGATAAAAAATGGCCAGAAAACCTACTTCTGGGCATCCGACGTGTCTGGCTAACGAACTTAGCCGAGCGAATTCAGAATCCAGTCCGCACACAAAATTTCATAAGCATTAGACGTTTCGTTCGAGAGTTATCGTGGCGACACATATATATATATATATATATATATATATATATATAAATTTTAGTGAATATCATTTTCGTATTCTAGGGACCTCAAAACAGATTTCTGCCATAGTCCCGGACTCAGATTGCGTCATGACACCTACTGTAATAGCTGAATTTCGAGTTTTCGAAATTCGCTAAAAATTAAATTTATGGTAGCGAAGCATAACGTAAACTTTGTTGAATAGTGTCTCGTTGATTTATTATTACGCCATTTCTTTGTTCTTTTTTTATATTTTTTATTAAACCGCTTGCCTGTCTAACTTTATACAGTTAATACAGTACAATAGTTCCAAGTTACTAGGTACTATATTTAACCACTTAATACACTATATGACATTTTATAAAATCAAATGTAGGAAGACTTCATTAATTCTTCACATCACAGGGACGCAGTAGGTTGTCTTCAGATTTAAGATTATAGAACTTTACAGAAGTGTAGTGTGAAGTTGTACTCGTTCTAATATTTTTTTTAAATAAGCTCCTTGAGAACATTTTTTCTCTTAATACTGTTTTCTTTTTGTCTCGTGACGAACTATATACGTTTCTTTAAATTTAAATTTATAACTTAACTAATTGGTAAGAGTAATTTTCGTGCTTAATTAATTCGTTCAAAGTTCAGTAGGTTAATTAATAAGGATGATGGTATCTTAGCTAGTTATTAATTTTACGATAGCCTTAGTTGATAACCTTGTGTTACATATATTATTACGTAGACATGCCTATATGTATATATATATATATATATATATAAATATATATATATATATATATATATATATATACATATATATATATATATATATATATATATATATATATATATATATATATGTATATATCTTACACGAGATATACATATATTCGATAGTAATTAACTACCAAAATTCAAATATTTATACAGATCGTCTCATTTAAAATTAGTTTAAGTAAAACGGATGATTTCTTACAAGTAGTGTCTTCAATTCTTCTATATTAAAAACTTACTCCAAACCATAGTAACAATATACTAAATCAGTGTTTTTCAACCTTTTTCATGGCCCCCCAGTAAATAATGTATTATTATTTACTTCAATTTATATTATATATAGTTTTCGTCTAAAAGAATAATTTTTAGTTATGTTTTTCACCTGACGATGGTGTAAAAGCCGAAAGTCGACTCGTGTTTTTTCTACGATTTTGTTGTGAAAAGTAACAAAGCAACGATCCCATGTTTCTTCTATAATGTTTTTTGGAGTTGACAACAGTTAATAGTTCGTTAATGGCCATACGGGCCGAAACATGTCACAGACATTTAAGGCTTTAAATAAAGTGGTATTAGTAAAGTAAAATTGTCTTTTTATTTTAAAATGGAATGTCATAAAGTAGCGCTCATATCTATTAAATATATATATTGAAAACTTTTTAATAATTGGAATTTAAATAATGTATTATTATTTACTTCAATTTATATTATATATAGTTTTCGCGTAAAAGAACAATTTTTAGTTATGTTTTTCACCTGACGATGGTGTAAAAGCCGAAAGTCGACTCGTGTTTTTTCTACGATTTTGTTGTGAAAAGTAACAAAGCAACGATCCCATGTTTGGATCCCAATATGGATTTTCACAAAGGAAACCTATCTAATATTAATTATTTAACATTATAGAAGTTTTAACTGGAAGAAATTTTTGTCTATGAAATGTTCTAACCTCATCATGGATAACAACTTAATTTTGATAATATTTTTGTTTTATATTTTTATCTTAAATTACACTTTTGTAAGTACTTTTTTATTTATAAATTTATTTTAACTTTTGAAATCTATAATTACAAATTAGGTATTTATATTTTATATTAAAAAAATTTTTTATATAAATATTTAAATAATTCACTGTTGAGAGATTTACTTTGTGAAACTCCATTTTAATATTGAAAAATATTTAAAGTTCGATTACTTTGTCTATTTCACGAATTAAAAATTATTTTTATTTTTACTGAACGCGTTTTCAACCTTTCGGTCATCCTCAGAATAGGATGACCTACTCTGAGGATGACCGAAAGGTTGAAAACGCGTTCAGTAAAAATAAAAATAATTTTTAATTCGTGAAATAGACAAAGTAATCGAACTTTAAATATTTTTCAATATTAAAATGGAGTTTCACAAAGTAAATCTCTCAACAGTGAATTATTTAAAGAAAGCCAGTCAGGCAACTCTTATTAAATATAAATATTTGTTTACTTTTAGAATTTTTAAATATAGATAGGACCTGAAGATATGCATGTAGGCATCAATTCAAGCTACCTTTAAATATCTAACTTTTATTTATTTATTTTTATAAAAATTTCAAAAAATGTATCACATAAGAGCAGTGGCGGATTTACCCTAAATGCCGCTCTAGGCTCAATGAAAAATTCGTGCCCCTAAAAAGGTAAGAAAAGTTTTTACCGCTCTTTTTGCTCAATTTTGCCGCCCTTCTTAAAAAACGTAGGTGACGAGCAAAAAAAAGCAAAAAAAAAAAAAACTTTAAATTCTACATTTTTCCCGCCACCCCTAAAATCTGCCGCCCTAGGCTCCAGCCTACTCAGTCTACTGGTAAATCCGCCACTGCATAAGAGTATAATTTTTCTGTCATGTTCGGTATTACCGTAGGGCGTAGGCAATACAATATTTACGGAACCGTACACTGTAAATTAAGCCGAATAAAAATAATATTAAAGAATTTTTGTATTAAAAATTATGATAAACATTAAACTCATCTAATGTTATCAGTTTTATGAGTATCATATGCATACAGGGGGGAATGGGAGTATAAAGAGGGCGGTAAATGTGTCGAAGACCAACAACAATAGACACCGGTCACACAGGTAACTATAAACACAATTTTAGTAATTTAATTTTAGTAGGTCATTTTGCCCGTGTTCCAGTTCCCTGTTTCCAATTTTTTCTTCGTTTTCTGTTCAACAACGAACCAGCAGTGTTTTACCTTGCTACCTTACTGGACGGTCTGCCACAACTGTGCCACTGCTGTTGTGTGTTTCCCATGTGACAGCCGTGCATAGATCACTACCCGCTAAACGTGGGTTGCCTAATAAAATGTGTGAATCACGTACAACATTATATCACTTTTAAGTATCCCGACACTTTTCCTGTTTTATAGTTTTGAAGAACTTCTTAATATTATATATATACATTGCATATATACCCACACATCTATACAGAGTGTAACGGAAGTTGTAGTGACGAAAACTTTTTACTGAAAATAATTTTTTTAAACGGAAGCGTTTTTTGGATTTTTATTTTGGGTAGACTTGAGTTTTTGTTTAGACCTGATTCGCACCGAGAGTTTAAAAAAGCGTGCTGGTGTTAAAACACTATGATATAAGGTGCTTTTAAAACTTTCAGGATATGTTTGTTCATATGAACCCTTTAAAGTCACTTTTATCACGGTTCTCGCTGCAAAGGGACGTGAAATGGATTTAGATAAATTGGTAGGATTGGTAGGAATAGTTACACAGACAAGCGATATTTAAAAAGACAATTTGTGACATTTTACCAATATTTGAGACAGTGTCCTGATATTTTACTTTATTGTTCTTTTTATACATAAGTAATATATGTAGTACCGAGCATGGCATACATTTTTATTTAAATATTATTATGTTCTACCAGCTAAAATCGTTTTACTAGCTAGTGTCGCTAAGGCATAAGTGCCAAAAAAATTTTTAGTTAAATTAATGAATTTAAAATATTTATTATAACAAAGGGATATAACGTTTTTTTTTTAATTTTGTCTAAGGTCGGTACACAATAGATATTAAACTTAAATAAATCGGCTTAGTAATTTCGCCCAAAAAATTTTTTTGGGAAAATTTTGTCTTTTTTTACTCGTAAACTATTAGCCTCAGAGGGTTGAAATTTGGCAGGAATGTATCTGGTGCTAAAAAGTATTATTTCTTATAAAAATTATAAATTTTGCGTCGAGGGCCATTTACCGGCTACGCTCTTTAAATAATCACCGAATTTTTGGATCAAATGTGTTACTAATTGACTCGCAGGCCGCAGGTTATCGCGAAGCCTAAAAATATCGAAATTTATTATTTTCAGAATTAGGTGTTTATATTTCAAAGCAAAACTAAATCTACTTCTCACCGCATAACTTTCAAAAAAAATATTTTTAGTTATACAAACAAACAAAAAGCTATAATAAATTTGACAGGTGTTTCTGTTTGACATCCTGTATAAAAATATAGCCGAAATGGGTGAATACGAACCAGCAGAAAGATAAGCCAGGCAACGTAGTGAGTCAGTGACTTGGAGCAATAATAACACGGGTATGTCGAACGATAACTGCCAACAATGTTGTATGGCTACCTATGTATGTTAAACGGCACATAGCACGACAGAAAATATGTATTTAACATAATGCATTTATCTACCTCCGTTCCATTCACATTTTCGCCATTTCCACTGTAGTGTATGGCCGCCCATCGGGAAGCCCGTACCTAGTGGATGTGATGTGCTACGGACTAACGCGTTCAGCCACCACGCCACGTGAAGTATATACTTAAACAAACATGCCTTATCTATACCAGAAGTGGCATTGAATGAACACACACATCCACTACACATGCCATGTATATCGTCTGCTCGGTCCGCTCTGTGCTGCCGTAGCCGAGACTTGATCGTCGAGCAAGCAAGCATACGTCACGTATACACTTTACTTTATATACTCTCCAACAATAAGTTCTCTAATTGAACAAGAGGTCTCCAGTTTTATACAATTTTTCCATGATACTTGGTTATTCTCCAAGTAATTTTCATTCTTTCTTTCCGCTTGTTGGAGGAAATTTATTTTTTTAAATTATATTAAAATTAATTACTCTCGTTCTTAAACGTAGAAATTCTCGAAATTAAATCTACGAGAATTGCTGGATTAATGCAACGTATCTACGGGAATTGCTGGTTTAATGTGAAAACTCAGTTTAACATTAAACACAATCGTTGTATGGCCGTGTATTTCATACCCGCACAAATTTTTGATAATGATAACAACATGCGTTAATCGATGGCATAGTCGCTACAAATCACTGAATTTTGTGGACAATAATATTTACACAATATAATAAAAAACAGATTTTAAAACATAAAATTATTTACCGTTAAAATATTCATCTAATAATTAGTGACATTCATCCAACAAAAATTTCTTCAATGCCTTCTTAAAGGGATCCATCGGTAACGGCTTCGTTTCTATTTAAAACCTCCAACCTGATACTTTCGAGTAGTATAATTGTGTTGTAAAAAATTCTCGTCATATAACTCTGGATATTTTTTTACGAATAAGCAACGTTCGTAAATATACCAATCAATTAAAGTCAGTATTTTGAATTTTTTTAAAATTGGTCTACAAGATTCTTTTGAAACTATTCCAGATATTGCTCGGATACACCTTTTTTGAATAATAAAAAGCTCAGCCACATATGTTGATGAACCCCAAAAGATTAATCCAGAAGATAAAGAGCTTTGTACGTAGCCGTAATATACAGTTAATAATATCTGACGAGATAACAACTGATTTAAGGATCTAAACAGGTATCATATACATGACCGGATTAACCCTAAGTCCGCCCCTAGGCACCTTGAAAAATGCCGTCCCTACCTTTTGCTCGAAAAGAAGGAAATCATAATTTTTCCCACTTTTTTAAGACTTTCTCTTAAATAATAAGTGACGAGCAAAAAAAAACAAAGAAAAAACGTCAATTACAAATTTTTCCGCCCTGTTTTATAAATTTCCCGCCCCAATTACTACTTTTTTTTCAAACCTTCTCTTTAAAAAATAAATGAGAAGAAAAACGTCAATTACTAATTTTTCTGCCCTGTTCTAAAAATTTACCGCCCCTAGGCCATGGCCTAGGTTGGCCTATTGGCTAAGCTGGCCCTGATCATATAGATACAATTATGTTCGAGTAAGACATATTAATTAACATAATAATTTTCTTTTTAATTTAAGGTTGCGTTATAAATTACGTTATTTTGAGAGACTGAGTTTAATTGGCACTGACATAACAATAATAAAATAATAAAATTTCAAATCGCCGATCGCAATCGAAAGCTTACTGTATTTTTTTTTAGTTCTTATTTATACAAATTGGATATATGGATAATTAGGAGATATAACCAGGCAATTTTCGATGATTAGACATTAACATCTGCCTGCATTCGTGACCTTCGGAAATATTCCGTGACCTTGAAACACTATAACCTTCAACTTTCTGCGCAAATATATCATTCATTAGATTAAAAATAATTTCTTTCATGCTTATTAAGGAAAAAAATGGGTATTTAATTTATTTGTCAATTTTTATAAGCCAGTTTAATTGCACACCTAAAAATAGTGTTCCGATATAGGCGCTTTTACATTACATAAATAAAATGATAATCTATATTTTTTATTTTTTTATACATACATGTATATTTTTAAGAAAAACAGATGTATTTTTTGGGCTTTTTGTATTTATTTTTTCTTTAAAAATTTGGAAATATATTTATTTTTCCCCGTCTTTTATTTGTTTTGTTTTAGCAAAATAAAGACACATTGTAATACTTAGTAATATGATTTACTATCGACTTTTAGTAAATTTTATGATATTTATTAAATGTCTTCTAGTCAAAATTTGGTCATTAAGATCGGGTTTGTAAGATCACGAAACGATTTCAGTCGTATATGGTTGCATGAATAAAATTAGTTTTGGTAAATATTTGACTGTTGACTGAATTAAAATTATTTGAAACTTGTGTTAAAAAACAGTTGACCCGTGTACGGAGAGCCTAAGAGTTGTTAAATATAATTTTGTAAATCATTCGTGGTAAACTGGTTGTTGATGTTGTAAAAGTCCAAACGAAATATGAACTCGTAACAATATGAAAGATGTTTAGGAAAATGAATAACCCCTATAAACGTCCCCAGTACGTAATAATGTTTATAATTTATTTCAGTTTCATATTATGTATGATGCGGTTTACATAAATATTATCCCTTTAAAATTATAATAGTGTTACTGGTACAAACATTCTGAGATCAGATTTACAACATATCTTGTCTCTTTTAGTAACACTAAACTATTTTATGTATATGTAAATCTTTTAAGAAAATACTAACTTTCTGTGAAAATTATGTTAATATTATGTTTTGTTTATTTTCAACGTTGTAATTAGAATCTTCGAGGTCGTCGTGTGTATGTGACTTTGTTTATGTTTTTGATCCACTATCATACAACTAAAATATTTACATTATAATTAATTATTTTTATACAAGTCGTAATAAGTCTATTTACATATTTATATAAGAACTTTGACAAGAATAACTGTGTGTCTGAAAATAAATTATGTAGTGTTCTATTAAAACACAACGTTATAAAATAGCAGTCTGAACAGTATTTTGGTAGACGAGATATTGAAAAGAGAAAACTGAACAAAAAAAAAAAAAAAACAGACAGAGACGTAAATAGAGTTTGAACTCAGTAAGCTTAAATTATGTCTCTGCAAATTCGTGGAAAAATATCGGTGTATTTAAAAAAAAATTATTTTCAAATTTTTGATTTACACATTTTTCTTAATAAAATTTGCTAGAAAAAAACTTTTTCTCATTACACCTACGTTGTCAGGTTCTGTTAATAATTTTTGAAAATAAATGTATTATCTGAATATTCTGTAGTGTATATCTACTTGGAAGAGCGACTTACCTTTAAAAAGATTCTTAGAAATTGAAAAAGTGACCACGAGCGTTCTAGTGTTTTATTTTATTTATTTATTTTTAATGATGTGTCTTTGAAAGCATCACATTTTCCGAAATCTGTTAAGTGACCTTAACTGTGTGCTCTTCACAAAATTCTCCCTTATTCTATTATATACAGTATTTTTTCTCATAACACGGTAGGTACACGGAGAGAAAATTCCTATAAAAATTACTGTGCTCATACTACAATCGACGTGTAACAGGCGAACATATCCAATTTTTGTACGGTAAAATTATAAAAATTACAATAATATATACCTCTTTTCAGATAAAATTGATCATGAGTTTTCGTTAAAAAATTAAATAATTCTTATATTCGAAACAAATCAATCTTCTATTCTTTTCTAAAAATAAACTGCAAATTTAAAATTTACATAAATGCAATAATAAAAGAGATAAAGCCAAGAAAACGGAAATTATTTAAATTCAAAGTTACGAAGCATAGTTAAATTTAACTGAAATGAACCATAACTATAATTTTTATAATTTTACCGTACAAAATTGAATATGTTCGCCTGTTACACGTCGATTGTAGTATGAGCACAGTAATTTTTATAAGAATTTTCTCTCCGTGTAGTTACAATAATAGATTCAAAGAAAAATTTTTAATTTTTGACTAATTGTGAATTTAAACCTCTTTACAAATTTTTAATATTAAATTATTAAGTTAACAATCTTTATCATCCTATAGAAAAATCGTGTTATCCATATTATAATGAAATCGTACCGTGTTATAGGAGGGACACCTGTATAGAGATATTTTTATTTTTAATATTGGCTTTTACTTTTTTCGGGACAAATAAAAAGTATTCATTATAATGAAAACATTTTGTTATCTGTTTAAATCTTTAATATTAGGAAAAATATCGTTTAATGCTTTTTTTGGATCTTTAGCAAATTTTTTACTTATCGCTAGGAAAAACTAATATTCCACCAATATAACATATCTAAGGGAACATTACAAAACGGAATTATTAACATAGAATTATTATTATTAATAAGATTTGTTGTTATGTTGTTATTAGTCTTTAAGAAAACTTTTCTTTTAATGATACTTCAATCTAAGTAAAATTATTAACTCATTCTAAACTCAACATTTTGATCTCAAGAAAATAATTAACACGCTTGTTGTTGAGAATACTTTATGGATATGGATTCTGTGCAAATTAAATGATCATAATCTGTTACTCGTTGTGAATTGGCAAATTGCCGTGGCCTCATCCAATTATATCTGATCATATTATTCGCTTCATAAACTTGTATAGTAATCTCATTAAACAAATCTTCGGATACATTTCCAATTCTATGATAACTAATTTAAAGTTATAGATACAATTAAATTTGAAATTTATTTCAAAACAATTTTTCTTTTTTGAGTAAAATATTTTTCATTTAACCTGTACATCACCAGATAAAAGGTAGCAGTGTCTTTGAACTGTATAGAAGCTGTAAAACCAAGGGAACTTTTAAAAACTAACAAGTAAAGGTCCCGAGGCCGGACCTATCGATTTCGATGAAACTTAAATATATTGTAGAACATTAAAAACTAAGGGACACGTATTTTTTTTTATCTGCGGAAAAACGGTTTGAAGGGGTGAAATCGCCCTCCAAAAATTGGGGTAAAAATTTAATTTTTCAAATATCTCGAAAACAGTAAGGGATAGAGCAAAAGTTTAAATTAGCGATATTGCTCTTTTTTAAAGAGCTATCTACTAATATGCAATTTTTTCATATTACATCAACAGGGGTGGTTGGGGGTTAAAATTTGGGGGTTAATTTTGCAAAAAGGGGGTGAAAAATAAACAATATAAGAATTTTATTTACAGATTTGAAATCTACGTCAAAAAATCTAGTTGACCTATTTTTGCTCAATGCCCTAATATTAAGTCTAGGGGTAGTTAACTAGAGGGTAACTATGTCGAATAGTCGTACAATTTGGGTATTTCAAGAAGTTCTTCTTCATGGAAAATAGCTTAGGACAATTAGAATAACGTAGAAATGAAATTCTCGAATTCAAAATTGAGTTTGAGCAACATTGGAGAGGGGGTGAGTCACCCTCTTAAATTACATACTAGTTTATATTTATATACACTAATTTTTCCTATTAACACACTGATAGTGGGTAAATTAATGCCACAATAAGTGGTTCTGAAGTTGGACTATCATATGTAAGGTCTTTATTAGGTTTGTTTTTTAATGGATATTATAGTTTTCCTTATCGAAAATTATCGATACCGAAAATTACATAACCTAACCTAAAATAACGAAACCTAATAAAAACCTTACATACGATAGTCTAACTTCAGAACCATCTATTGTGACATTATTACCCCCTGTCAGTGTGTTAATTGCAAAAATTAGTGTATGTAAACTAGTATGTAATTCAAGAGGGTGACTCACCCCCTCTCCAATGTTGCTCAAAATCAATTTTGAATTCGATAATTTCATTTTAGTCCAACTTCAGAACCACTTATTGTGGCATTATTTTACCCACTATCAGTGTGTTAATAGCAAAAATCAGTGTATATAAACTAGTATGTAATTTAAGAGGGTGACTCACCCCCTCCCCAATGTTGCTCAAACTCAATTTTAAATTCGAGAATTTCATTTCTACGTTATTCTAATTGTCTTAAGCTATTTTCCGTGAAGAAGAACTTCTTGAAATACCCAAATTGTACGACTATTCGACATACTCACCCTCTAGTTAACTACCCCTAGACTTAATATTAGGGCATTGAGCAAAAATAGGTCAATTAGATTTTTTGACGTAGATTTCAAATCTGTAAATAAAATTTTTATATTGTTTATTTTTCACCCCCTTTTTGCAAAATTAACCCCCAAATTTTAACCCCCAACCACCCCTGTTGATGTAATTTGAACAAATTGCATATCTATAGATAGCTCTTTAAAAAAGAGTAATATCGCCAATTTAAACTTTTGCTCTATCTCTTACTGTTTTCGAGATATTTGAAAAATTAAATTTTTACCCCAATTTTTGGAGGGCGATTTCACCCCTTCAAACCCTTTTTCCGCAGATAAAACAAAATACGTGTCCCTTAGTTGTTAGTGTTCTACAACATATTTAAGTTTCATCAAAATCGATAGGTCCGGCCTCGGGACCTTTACTTGTAAGTAGTGTTGTTTTGCCGATGAAAATGTTGAAGAAAGACAATACCTGTCATTACCTTGGAATATAATGTAAACTAAGTTAAATATATTCTTATTTTCGAATATTACAAGTATGGAATACCTACCATAAAGCAAAGGCAGCGCAAGACTAAAACTTAAAATGTACAAGAAGAGTTTTACGAAGCTTCTATTTCTAATTTTTAAACACTCTTTACACCGTCTCTGCCATAAAGTAACGCTCAAATTAGTGAAATACCTAACCAATAATAACGTTACTTGACCAGTATTGACTGCTAATTAATAAGTATAATTAATTCAAATCACCTGAAGAGTAGGTACGAAATAAGATATAAAAACACAATTCTTTTATTATAATCAAAAACTTATTTATATCCAGTTTTGACATTGTGATTATAATAAAAAAAAGTTTATTTTCCTGTAAGTTAAATTTTTTATTTTTTTTTTAAAGCTTTATTTGTGACGCAACTTTTCAATTTTAACTTGTAATCTACTGTAAATTCTCACTGGATGTATATTTATTATGTATCTTCCATTGTACAAAAAGGTCTAAAATAACAAAAAAAAAAAAAGAAAAACACATAAAATTAATAGCACCTATTTGGGGATTTTATTTTATTACCCTCAATCCCTTTTTTCTGCTAACCTCATCCTTTTTCCTTAAGTTATATTTATTTACAACGGATAAAAATGCGCTCGAAAACAAAATGCAAATTGATTGTAGATTATTGTTATACTTTAAATTTATTTATTTAATATTGCATTATTATGTATTATTATGTTTTGGAGGCTTTTGTAGATCGGGAGATTTATACATAAAATAGTGAATCCGGTTACCTACTCGAAATCGAGCAAAGTTTTTATATTAAGGAAACTATATTTTTAAAAACTAAGTAAATATTTATAAGGTGAGCGGTGGTTTTTTATTTTTCTAAAAAAAAAAAAAAATAAATAAAATAAAAAATTCGAAGTACTAAGCGGGGAAATTTTAAAAATTGATTTTGCACTAGCTAGCCTTCCCAGTTATTTGGCGTTATCCATGATCCCCATACATCTTAGTCTTATCACATCTCAATGTAGTGTTTTTCAAAGTATGGTACAAATACTACTAGTAGACGAGGTGTGGTTGACCACCCTAGAGGTAGACGACATACGTTTTCATACTCACCTAAGACCTATGCCTATACCTCTTTCAGTGCATACTTAATATCAGCTAGCGCCTGGGCAGTAAAAATCGGCATTTCCCTTGAACTGACCCTGATCATTGACCTTGAGATTACGATCAAGGTCATATTCGGATGCAGAATTTTCCGCTCTTTCCAATTCTAGGGTCAAAAGTGGGGTTGCCCTATAAAAAAACGAACTTGTCCTTGAAATGACCTTGAACCTTGACTTTGAGATCAAGGTGAAGGTCATCATCGGATGCGCCGTAACAAATGGTGAAACTTTTGTCCTTATCGTTTATCCAAAAAACGCTTTCTCGCTGCGATTTTTGACTTTTTTATACTTTTGACTAGCCCTGTACACTCTAAGAAAAAAGGGTCAAAAACGTGTAAAATAACTTAAATTTAGAGCAAAATTACTCCTCGCTCTGAAAATATGCACTATTATTTGTGTAATATGAAAAAATTGGTGTATTTTTATATAATTACTGTTTTTTTTTTTTAATATTACACAAATAAAGGTGTAACTTTGGATTTTTACAACGTTTTTGGTTTATTTTTACACCACTAAATAGCAAAACCCATGCGCGCGCATATGATTTTATGTATTTTAAAATTATCTGTTATTGGATTGCTTGCTGTATTATTTATACGTACATAAGTAATATTCTTAAAGGTTAAAAGTTATGTTTTCAAATTAGCTGAATTAAACAAAAGTATTTTTTGATAAGATATATAGTTAATGTAATTATAACGTGTATGATAAATTAATCTTTAAATATGTAGCAAAAACAGTGTTATAGTGGTGTACTGGTGTTTTGTTTTCATATGCATTGTCAAAATGGCTTCTGGAATAATGTGCAAAGAATACTGTAATATAAATTTGTTTGTTTCCAAAATGCTGTCCTGATGATACGTTTAAAATATTTCAGGTAAGTTAATTTTTTTAATTTTGCTTCATACAAATAGTTATGTAATTTGATAAAAGTTTATTTTACAATTTGACTAATAATTTATTTTGGGGGGTTCTCAATTTCTGTGAAAATTAAAACATTATCTACAATTCAGATATCTTTCATTCAGATATGTCTAAAAAATTATATAATGCTTGTAAATTGGTAAAATCTGTAGTGATAAAAGGATTATATATATTTTTTTACTAAAATTTATTGACTTGGGAAACAAAATACCTACAACTATTTATCAAATTTTAATCAACAGAAACTCTAATTAATGTAGGTATATAATATTTCGTTTTTTTGTCATCGAAGATGACGTATTAATATCGTTGTGTGATTGAATTGAACACGTGATTGAATAATTATAACATTTAACAAACTACTACATTAGAGTTAACAAACAACTATAGAGTTAACAAAAAATCATAAATTAACACTTTCACTGAGATGCCCTTACTTACAAGTAAACGTCCCGAGGCCGGACCTATCGATTTTGATGAAACTTAGATATGTTGTAGAACACTAAAAAATAAGCGACACGTATTTTTCTTTATCGGCGGAAAAACGGTTTGAAGGGGTGAAATCGCCCTCCAAAAATTGGGGTAAAAATTTTTTTTTTAAATATCTCGAAAACGGTAAGAGATAGAGCAAAAGCTTAAATTGGCGATATTGCTCCTTTTTAAAGAGCTATCTATTGGTATGCAATTTGTTCAAATTGTGTCAACAGGGGTGGCTGGGGGTTAAAATTTAGGGGTTAATTTTGCAAGAAGGGGGTGAAAATTAAACAATATAAAAATTTTGTTTACAGATTTGAAATCTACGTCAAAAAATTTTTATATTGTTTAATTTTCACCCCCTTTTTGCAAAATTTACCCCTAAATTTTAACCCCCAGCCACCCTTGTTGACACAATTTGAACAAATTGTATACCAATAGATAGCTCTTTAAAAAAGAGCAATATCGCCAATTTAAACTTTTGCTTTATCTCTTACCGTTTTCGAGATATTTAAAAAATTAAATTTTTACCCCAATTTTTGGATGGCGATTTCACGCCTTCAAACCGTTTTTCCGCCGATAAAGAAAAATACGTGTCGCTTATTTTTTAGTGTTCTATAACATATCTAAGTTTCATCAAAATCGATAGGTCCGGCCTCGGGACGTTTACTTGTTAGTGCGTGTCAAAAACACGCACTTAACGAATTTTTTTTTTTTTTTGCTCTACAGTAATATAAATTCATAACAGGTTTAAATTGAAACGACGTATGGAAATCGAGTTTTTTAAGTAATAATAACAATGGTAATAATAATAATGGAATTTAACGTTCGTTTTTTAGACAATGGTATGTAACGGACGTCACTCACATCATTATTTCTCAACTTTTTCATGATGATATGGGCGGAGAACAAGAAAAGCGGTATAAAGATTTGGCAGGTGTCCGTCTGCAACCGTCTTCTTAAGGACGATGTCGATATTCATCTGGAATTGCGATGGGAAATAGCAGAAAACTTAACTAATATTAAAAACTAATATCTGTACATTCATTAAAATAACCTAAAAGTAATTGTGTAGCAAAAACGAAATTTTCTTAATTTTAAATTGCTGTGAAATATTTATTGCAAAAAGATAAAATAAATAAACAAAAATGGTTTTAAAATTAAGTAATCCTTATTTTTTGATTTGTTTAGAAAAAGGAATTGGTGAAGACATATGTGAAACCGCAGCCTACATTTTCCCTGAAGTTCTAGTAATGGCAAGAGTCAGCAGAATATTGGACGGAGGACAAGAAAAGCGGTATAAGGATTTGGTAGGTGTCTGTTTGCAACCATCTTTTTAAGGACGATGTCGATATTCATCTGGAATTGCGATGGGAAATAGCAGAAAACTTTCGCCAGCATATAACCGGCTACGGAATTCAAACCCTCCGTCTACCAGCTCGGAAGTGCCAGTGCCCTAAGCACGCTGGGTCACTTTGCTGGTGAGTTTTTTAATCAAAAATCTAATATCTGTACATTCATTAAAATAGCCTAGAAGTAATTTTGTAGCGAAAGCGAAATTTTCTTAATTTGAAATTGCTTTAAAATAGTTATTAAGAAAAGAAAAAAAAATCAAAAATGGTTATAAAATTATGTAACCCTTATTTTCTGATTTGTTTAGAAACTGGAATTGGCGAAGATATCTGTGAAAGCACAGCATACATTTTCTGCGAAGTTCTAAGAATGGCAAGAGTCAGCAGAATATTGTTTTTCTTATATTTAAGTATTGTTTAGCTAATTTTCTTAAACTATATTTTTGATATGATGTAACTACAATTTTAATCCATAAGTTTTTAATATTATCATTGTAATCTAATTACAATTAAATTTTTTATAAGATATTGCTTAAATAATTGTGTCTGCAAAACGTAAGCATTGTAAAAAAAAGTCATATCTCAAAATTTTGACCAGTTTAATTGGCAGTTACACTGCAAAATAAAGATTACCTATGTTCATGAAAGCAAGTAAACGTTCATAATAAAACTTTTATAATCTTACTTTTATGGAATGCTTATTTTAAAATTTACCAAAAAAATTATTATTTTATCATACGACACACTTATATAGAAATTTAGACATAATAAGCAAAATATTTAACATCTCGTATCTTTTTGTATATAATTCCAAATTATTCTATACTTCATATTATTATAAATATTTATGTAAAAAAACCATCAATAATCTTTTTTGATTCGTTATTTTCAATTAAGTTGAATCAGTTTATTTTTTTCAGCACAATTGAATCACTCATACTGATTCAGTTGAACTGAATCGGAATGAGTGATTCAGTTGGATTAATATTACACTTTTCTGGGTGTAGACATTACTATATAAGTGTGTAAAATTACATTTTCAGGTGTACAGGCGTGGTTTAAAAATACATTAACATGATGTAATTTTACGTTTAACTGCGCACTATTGCGAACTGAATGTGTAAAATTACATCTTGTTGTGTAGTTAATACACAAATAAAACGTAATCTATTACACACCTGGACCGTAATTTTACGTACGACATGTGTAAAACTACACATATGAGTGAGTAATAATTACACCATGATGGTGTAATTTTCACCTTCGTACATTACGGTTTGTAATGTTACTGTCATTATAGAAGGCATTTAATTGCCTCCTATAATAGTAGTAAAACGGTACATTTTTTTCTTAGAGTGTATACTAAAAATACTTAAATTTTAACGTTGCCTTCTATTTTCATTTTTTTACACGAAAACCGTTAGGTATATCAAAAATTTGCATATGATATAAATTTTAGATCATTTCATTGCAAATAAATTTAAAAAAAAAATTATCACTCTACGATCAATAATAAGCTAGATATAAGCGATCTCCCGATCGGCTTTTTCTGCAACTTTTCCCCCTCCCCCCAATTTTTAGACCACCCTAGAGGTTGATAACATGGGTTTTCATACTCATCTAAGACCCCCTAACAATAATCAAAAGTCAAATTCTATACCTCTTTCATGCATACTCAATGTCACCTAGCACCTGGGCTATAGGAGTATGTCAGTCAAGTGGACGGGTGTAACTCAGTGTAAGAGATACGCGGCCATATTTATGTCATGGTCGAAAAGTTAATTAAAAAAAAACTCAAAACAGTTTATTTGAAAATTTTTCTAAAAGAAAAAATTGTTTCCTCGGTAAAATTGCACTATTTTTAATGACCTTAGAAGTATTCTGGAACGTACTATTCACCAAATTATATTATTTTTCCTGGAATACTCTTCAATAAAATATATGTATTTCAAGTGACGTTTAACACCTCAAAATGTAATTTATATAAATACATAATATTTCTGTTTGCTATAGTTAATATAATAAATTAATAATATTAATTAATATTTAATATAAACATAATGTTTACTATAACTTGATATGTTGTTTACATATCAATAATTTGTTAGAGTAAACTTGTTGATATAATTATTGGTAAATAATTGTTTGATTATGAAAATTATGAAGAATTTCCATATATTTTTTGTAATACAAAATACATTTTAAATTTCCATCAGTATGGAAATAAATCAAATAATTAGTGGAAACAGATCAAATTCACTTTAAAGACTGTTAAAAGTAAAGTTCTTCATTCCTTTCTTGATTTAAAAGAAATTCAGAAAAATATTCTTAATAATGGGTCAATTCATTTCTAAGGATATTATTCGCCGTATTATTTAAAATTTTTGATTTTACTAATTTTCTTATCAGTTACTTACCAATAACATGAGTGCAAAACGAGGATTAAAACAATTTTCAGGATAACTTTTTTTTAGTGACCATTTTGAATTTGCTTTGGGAGTGTTTAACTGAAAACAAGTTTGCGCAAGTGTATTTAATTATGTTAATTTAACAGATATCGAGACAAACTAAAAATCAAAATTATCAGAATGATCTCCTATCAGAATGATTTCTTGTCTTTACATAATATTTCCTAAGTAGTAAGGAAAGGGGAAATAATATTCATAAATATAAACTATAAAAATGTTGCAATCGGGCCATTTGTTGGGACACAAGTTGTTAACGAGGCCAGTAAACCAAAACAAACAACCAAAAAATATCGACGGTTTACTAATCCATACTTTCTGCTGACTCTGATAAAAATGACGTGATTATGTGGGTCAAACAATAATATAAAAAGAATTGTAAAACGATAATCGAAGAGGGTAGTCGGGGAGTAGTCAAAAGAAGTAGACAGAGTGGAGAGTAGTCATAAGAAGTAGTCAGAGTGAAGAAGTAAAGAAGTAGTCAAAGCGATGTAGTCAAAGTAGAGTAGTCGGGGAGAAGGAGCGGAGAAGTCGGAAAGTAGTAAAAAAGAAGTAGTCAGAGTGGAAAAATAAAGAAGTAGTCAAAGCGATGTAGTCAAAGTAGAGTAGTCGGGGAGAAGTCAAGTCAAGTATGGAGTGGTAAAGAGCATTGAAGCTGATAGCTAGTTGCTAGCAGGGGGATGGGCTACTCAGGGTAATTTAACATACTCAAGGTCTTAATTGGGAAGTTTGTTTTGGTGGCCAATAGCAACAGCTTGTAATTAAACAACGGGAATAACTTGTGTCCAGGTAAGTCTTGATTCTTTCGCTGTTATTTTAACTTTTGTTTTTAAATGTTTACCTGTCTATTTGGGGAACAATTCCTATTTTGTTTTATTGTATTTTATGTCATTAATGTTCCTATTTTGTTTCTTGTGTCTTTTATTTATTTGTTGGTTAATAAAATTGATAAATTGAAACCATTATTTTATTGAGTGAAAAGTGAACACCCTTAAATTCCCGCAAATCTATCGTAGTGATCAGGAGTTCGAACCCAGGCCTTTCGGTGGGGTTTTCAACGCTACCACTAACATCTATTTACCCCCTACAGAAAAGGTCCGTACCTCCGTCGTTAACAAAAATTAACCTTAAACGGGACTTTTAAAGCTCTAATGAACCCTATCTATCACAATTTATCATAATCTCCTTCTCTCCATAGTGTGTTATTAGATTAATCAGAGTTCATCTAAATCATTAATGTTAAAATTTAATATCTACTCTAATAGTTGAATAAAATTTTCTTCAAAACATGTCTTTGCATAAACATACATACCCATATTCCTCTAATACTAAATTTCGTCAATTTTATAACTTTAAAATGTTTGTTATATAATATTTCATACACAAACACAACAAACATCAATTTGCGGTAAATGGTTAAATATTTATTTACTAACTAACATAATATATTCATTTATTAATGTAAAATAAATGATTTGATATTATTTATAATCTAAAACACATTTCCATCTTAATGACACGTCTCAAATTGAAACTAAAACGATTATTAAATGTTAGAAATGTCGTCAACGAACAAACGGCGAGCGTACAGCATGGGGGTGGCGGCATAAGGGGGTTGGACGGTCATCAACATTAAATACATACACATGTATATTTATCTATTTTTGGCTCTATAGTTATTATGTATATCATATATTTATTATATTAAATATACAAGTGATAATACCGGATGATTCAGGTAATGACCACCATTAAATTTATAACACATACGATAGTGAGTAAGAGTTAATATGTATGAGATGGTTTTATAAGGTCGTATAATAGTATTTTATGATTGTTGAAGTAAATTGTTGTAGTTAATTTGTCACGTAGCATATAATGGTTTCGTGATGGGACATAATGGCGGTTTTATTTGTGATTTGGATTACAGATGGATGATTGCTTTTTTATGTCACATAATTTTTATGATTTTATGTGGAATTTGGTCTGATAACACTCCTTTTCTAGCGGAAATAATATTTTGGTCATTACAAAAACTCGTAAATTTTGAGTTTTTCGATTTACAATTTTGAAAAATATCTAGTTCTAAAAATATATTTCCATTACATTTGACCGTTTAAACATAAAAAACTAATAAGACTAAAAATAAAATTTAAATGAATTATTAATTCTGTATAATAAAAATCAAGTGGATTGCTCTTGAACTGATCAAAATAGTTTATTTAGTAGTTAACGCACTAATTAACTACTACTGATGAGTATTTGACATAATTTCGGTTTTGTATATTCCGCAAGACCAAGACAATTAGGGTAAAAGTCCCTATATCGGAACGCGATCATATATCCAAACAGTTTTGACATTTATATATTAATGAATTTATTTCTGAAAGAAACGTCTGCTAACAAAAATTACTATTAATAGAATGATTTTTTTTCAATTTAAATTCACCTCACATTTAGTTTCCTTACTTAATTAGAGAAATATATATATATATATATATATATATATATATATATATATATATATATATATATATATATATATATATATTAAACAATTTTTGTTGAATACAGTATTTTGTCCTTTATCTACGTCTGATACTTAAAGTTGTGTTCCAGCATCTATTTTTGGACTAGTAGAATACAAGTTACGAACTTGTTTGTAACCATGCTAAAATACAAATAAGTAACGAACTTGTTTTTAATGTACGCTGTGCTGGAATGGTTTAAATTCGTTTCTGACATTCTATAGACTTTCACTTCAGTGCTTTGGTAACACTAATTACAATTCATTAAATAAACCATTGGACAATTTGTCCATTCAAAAATCCGCTGACAATTCTAACAGTTAGGAACAAGTTGAAGACATGTCAAAAATGACGCTGGAACGTTGTACATTTTGTACAAAATGTACAAAATGTACATTTTGTTTTGCTGGAACGGTTTCGCATGTGCAAACAGTTTGCGGACTGTCAAACATGCGATGCTGGAATACAACTTAAACCATTCTATATTTCCTACACTGACGCCTAGATGTCACTCATATTACACGTTTGTTTGTATATCGGTTCCCAACTCCTTGTGTCATTAATATTTCTTTGTTTGGATATAGATGTCTACATTTTGTAAAAGAAAAACATTAATAAATAAAAATGTTTGGGTTGTATCGTTTTAAAAACATATTCATTGGATTAAAAAAAACTTTCTTTTATGCTTATTAAGAAAAAAAAATTGGTGTTTAATTTATTTGTCAATTTTTATAAGCCAGTTTAATTGCACACCTAAAAATAGTGTTCCGGTATAGGGGCTTTTTACGTTACTACGCATATTTTTACAAGATAAAAACCAACATTCTAGTGGACAAAATTAAGATATAAAAGTTATAATTAAATCTCGAAAAAATTGAAAATAATTTTTTTTTAAAAATTGCGGCCCTTATGCTTTTAAATGACCGATTAAACAACCTAACACAAAAATTAGTATTAAATAAAACTAAATTATTAATTTAAACTCTTTTATTAGTAATTTTCAATTTAAGAATCTTACTCGAAAATTGTAATCAGTAGCTCGATTAAAAAAAAAAGCCAGAACAAAAATAAAAAATTGTTGAGTTTCTCTCACTACTTCTTAAGGTAATTTTACTGATCAGGAAAATGCCTAGCGATAGCTACTTCAAAAACAAAAGAAAAAATGTAAACTTGAATGAAATTTATGAAGAATTTTAATTTTGGCTGCAAATTTATGCTCGTAAAATGAAGGGAAGATTATGGAAACCACAAAAAATTTTAATGATTGAACGACCTTTTGAAATGTCAATAAAATATGCCAATAGACTAATGCCAACAATAATAATAATAATGTGCAAACTAATGAAAATTTTCATATTAATCGATTTATCTTCCTAATTGTTCAAATTCTACTTTTAATTTCAATATAAATAAATAATTACAATCATTTTGAAGCTAATTTCACTTACCACACTCCTATTCACTTACCACGCATCTATTTCACTTACCGCACTGTTATTTTTTGGTTTCCATGGATATAAACAAAAGTTCGGGAAATGTAACTTACCAGCATGGTCAACAGCATCGGTATATGTATGAAAATACACGATCGTGCAAAAAATCATATTACATATTATGCAATAATTCAGTTTATTAATCGAGTTGGAACACACCGTACTTAAATATATAATATTATAATCGTTATTATAAACGTTTTATTTACAAACACTCCCACAAATTTTGTGCCCATGCGACATACTCCTATCTTAATACATATATCTATATCTACACTTACAAACTACATATACACTATATTATAACTGACGAACATAACTATACTTACATATATACGATACGATACGAACATTTATAACAAAAGGCAAAAGTCATTAACTAATATGACTCCTTCCTGCTTTATTCAACATTATTACCATCTTCTCTACATAGATGTCCTCGTCATCGTTATGATTCGATTATCTTGATTTCCTTTTTGAAACATCAACGGCATCGTAAAATTGTTGTTTGTTGATAACAGTAGCACGCAGAGCAGTCAATGAATTCGCCACCGCTCGCCAAAGATCAAGTTAGTTAACGGCGGTATATATAGGGGGTATGCAAGCTGTCGGGGTATGATACTGTGTAATACCTACTTGTGTCATTATTATCGGAAATGAAGAAGATGGTCATGACATACATGAACGAAATGAAACGGGCATCAGTTTATTACTTTTGTTGCCAGATTTTATGTTGTTATGATGACGACTATTATATGAACTGTGGCAGTAGTATAAAGTGAACTCAAAGCTTGTTATATCTGCTTATTGGATATTTTTAAATTATTGTGGAATATATGATTTGTACAGATAATTTTTTTCTTTTTTTGATGTCTCCTATATACTAAAGAATAGACTTATATACAGTGGCCACAGAAATTGCACGGGTGATTTAGAAACTTTTTTGTGTGAATTTATTTTATACTGTATTTTTTATTATTTATTTATTTAATTTTTTATTTATTATAATTATTTTTTTTTTGTTGGCAATATTAAATTTAATTTACAAGTTTATTATATTACCTACAATTGGAAAGTTATAATATTAAATAAACAGAAAGTGTATTGATGCATGCTTTATTTATTTTTTACTAGATCAGATCAGCTAAAAATTGACTGACGTTATTAACAAGTGAACCAAAATTAGGCATAGGTATAATATTAAGTTACTATAGGTTCTCTAGTAAAATATAATAAAATTCGTCAAGTGCGTGTTTGACACGCACTAAGTAATGTCCCTCACCATCAGTGGTCATAACTAAAACTTCTTAAAATATAACAGTCCGGACACATACGTTCACGATGTGACACATACGAACACGATCGTTCTGAAATCAAAAAATGGGTTATACTTTAGGAATAAAATTTATTTATTAGGAAAAATATTTTATCCACCTTCACATCCCGTTATAAAAAATTCCTAGAAACAACTGATTGTACGGAACACTGTTAGCGCAAGTACAACTTGCACTTGACGACTTGTTTTTATTAAAGTTAACCCTAGAACGACAAACTGGGGTAGAAATCTACCTCAGGTAAACTTTAAACTACGTTTTTAAATTAGTCAGTAACATTATCGACTGAACACCTATACCATAATTTAGTTCAAGGTTCTAACAGTAGAGTGAGGTCGGGAAACCCTGCGGTTTCTTGTCTACTGTGACGAAGGGACAACGTGAAGCTATGGGGTTGATATGTACCCCAGTTTGTAGTTTACGTCAGTGTTTTGTTTAGGTAAGTTATTTTTATTTTTCTTGCTAAACTAATTTGGATTCACTTATAATGACCTTATTTTGCAACAAAACATTAGATATAGCCAGCCCGATGCTGCTTGTGTCCTCGAGGAAGACCGCAAAACGCGAATATATTGCACGAAGTGCAAGCGACCGACCTGCGAGAATCATGGAAATATATATAGCAGCGATTGTAGTGCCTTTGAATAAGTTAAATTCTCCTTTTTTTTACATTTGGTATGAAAAAAATGAAATATATTCTTAAAAACTAAAATTTCATGCATTTTTGTTTGATTTTTCCACATATCAAATTCCCAATTTTTTCAATTTTCAAAATCCAAAATAAATCGACATTTTTGGCAAAACATCATGATGTCATTTGTATGCTTGAAGTCCCTTGTGTCCTCTTTAAAATACCGTCTGAAATTTGAAAATCGGTTCATTAGAAAAATAGTTATCAATTTTTGTTTATTAAATGACAATTTGACCGTTTTTGAACACTTTTAGCTATTTAAATAGATTTTTCACCGACTAAGCTTTGATTAAATTGAATTTACTCTTCATCATTCTCTTCAGCATGAAAAAACGAACAAATTCGCGTTCTTATAAGTGAAGTTGCTGCTGTCAGATCGATTTTACGACCAAAAATCCCGTGGGGTAAATATATACCCCAGTTTGTAGTTTAAGAGTAGAAAAAATAAGTTCGTCGTTCTAGGGTTAATTATGTATATAATAAAAATTAGAAATAAATAAAGGTTTAAAAAATATTAACTACGATTTTTTTTATTAGAAACACAAAATTACAAAGACAACGTATTTATTATATCACAAAAGTTATTTCGGCTTCAGTCTCTTATCTGGCTTCACATTTCACACTTCAATAAAAAAAAAAAAAAATTGACCTTTTTCGAGACCGTAATAAATTTTATGACTTTTTTTGGTAAAAATATTTTATCCTTTTAAATTTTTCAATATTTTTAAATTAAGTTAAAAAAAAGTTTAAGTTCAATATGGATTTATATGTGACGAAGCAAAAAATCATAGATCCTTGATATTGCTTGCATTAATGTTGGGAATTTCAAAATGCCAATTAGATTGTGAACTTTATTTTATCGGCTGATTTTTCTGACATAGCAGTAATTTTATTAGGTAAATTTAATAATTTTAATAAATAATTTTTTCTTATTTGAAATTGAATTAACTATGATAAGTAAACTAAGTAAATAATTTATGATAATTTTTATAGCGTAATGATTTCCATAACAGTTAATAATTTAAAATAATTTTCTTTTTCATAACATACTTTGATGTTACATATGTTACGTCACAATACGTACGTCTGTAGCAACGTAACAAAATTACACGTCAGTAGTTAAGGGTTAATTATACATATAAGGCCGCTATTACACTGTCATAGATATATGTCAAAGTTTTATTTAATCAAAGAAATATTATAGTGTAATAAGTCAACTTTTATAATATAAATTTCTGTAACCATAGTTAAAGATACGTCTTAATATCTGATCATAGATTTGATCAAAGATCTTTGACATAATTATATCTATGACAATGTAATAGCGGCCTAACTTTGTGTGCATGCACGGGACCTAATTTTCATACAGCATGTTATTATTTTTAAAAGCCACTAAAGATAAATGAAAAAATTACTGAAAATTATTACACAGAATAATTATTACACTTACCAAAAGCGGCCTTTAAAAGACCTTGTCAAGTATGAAAATCGGCCAAGTGTGTTAATTTATAGAGGACAGATGACAGAAGGCAAACAAATAAGCAGGGAGGAATACAAACAGACAGACAGACTGGGTAGACTAATGGACAGACGGACAAAAAGACAGAAAACACAAACATACAAATAGGAGAAAATGGATATACAGACATTGACAGACAAAGGACTAGTAGACAGACAGATGGGACCGACTGACAAACAGACAAGACCGATTAACAGACAGAAAGGACTGGTAGACGGACAGACAGGACTATTATACAAGACAGACAGGATAAACAGGCAGACAGGATTTGACGGGCAGACAAAAAAGACAGCCAGACAGACAGGATAAAATTAAAATACAGACAGACGAACAAGCAAACAGGAATGACTGACAGACAGACTGCAGGACTAAACGGACAGACAGACACAGAACATACAGCCAGTTAATAGGACAGGACTGACATACAGACAAGACACACGGTAAAACATGACAGACAGACGGGGCAAACAAACAGACAGACAGACGAGGAAATTTTATTGTGGAAAAAAGTATTTTATTGCTTCTATATAATTATAAAACAATTCTTCTGAGTTAGGAATCATGCTTCTCCTCTTCAGTGAGGACAAATGTACCCTGTGACCGCGGGATGCAATTCATATGTTTTTTTTACGTCCGAAATTTTCAACTCCACACTGTAGGTAATTATTACAGACAATTGCAAATCCCTAAAAACTAAGTATATATGTATAGTTTCAGGTAATATTTTTCTGAGAATTTGAATATAGCGGAAAAATCCAATTTTAATCCAGTTATAGGACAGTAAATAATTACTACATTCATTCTTTGGGAATTAAATTAACTATATAATTACGAAAATATCAAATATTATTAATTAAATTCTGCCCCACCCCCGTTTTGAAAATATGGCTATGTAAATTGTTCAAAAATGGTTTAAAATCGCACTACAAGTTTTTCAAATTTTCAAAGGATCAAAGGATCTCTGATTTTTTGCTGTTATTATAATTAAATAATATTGAATCCCACAGGAACATTTAATCGGGATAAGATTACACCATGTGTTAGATCAGGGTAAATAGTGTCTCTGTGTGTACTATAAATTTCATCGACTTCGATTTAGTTAGTTGGATGTGATTTAGCAGTTGATTTTGTTTCCACCGGGAACCTTCAATTGGGATAAAACTATCCTATGTATTATTATTGCTATTGCATTCACTATGAATTTCCATAATCATTTCAACACATTTTTATAATATAACTAAGTCTGACCGGCGGCTTCATCCGCATTGAATTAAGCCCTCCCCCCTTGTGTCTCCCCTTCTTCGCCCGGAAACCTTCAATCGGGATTAAACTATCCCGACTAAAACTATTTCAAAATTATTACTATATATGTGTTCATAGTAAATAACGTTTGTATATTAAATTTTATCAAATTCGATTCAGTCATCCTACAGGAACCTTTAATCAGGATAAGATTAGCCTATGCGTTAATTCAGGATTAATCATGCCTGTGTACAAAATTTTATCAAATTCTGTTTAATTATTTGGACATGATTTTGGAATTTCTTTTGCATCCCTTGGGAACATTCAATCGGGATAAAACTATTCTACGTGTTATTAAAATTCTAGCTACATGTGCTCATAGTAAATAGTGTCTCTATATTTTATTTAATCGAATTCGGTTCAGTCATCCTACAGGAACCTTTAGTCGGGATAAGATTATCCTATTTGTTAACTCAGGATAAATAATGTCAGTGTACCAAATTTCATCGAATTGAGTTTTGTTTTTTGGGGTGTGTTTGAATAATTGTTTTTGTATCCCTCAAGACCTTGCAACCGGGATAAAATTTAAACATCGAACAAATTTAAACATCTAAACATCCAAACTTTCACATTTATAATATTATTTAGATATTAATTTTTAATTAAGTTACATATAAACCGATATAGAACTTAAACTTTTTTTTTAACGCAATTTAAAAATACTGAAAATTTAAAAGGATAAAATATTTTTACCAAAAAAAGTCATAAAATTTATTACGGTCTCGAAAAAGGTCAATTTTTTTTTTTTTATTGAAGTGTGAAATGTGAAGCCAGATAAGAGACACAAACCGTTATTTCTAATGAGTTTATCGTAACTGGAAGATTTTCTTGATGTAGATTTTATGGTTCCAAGGTAGATAAATGGAACACAGGGAATATTTAAAAAAAAAAATATAATATTCTCTTGTAGGTTAAACACGAAAGCACATGTATTTTATTAATTTTGTTTTCTTTTGGTTTAAGTAATGATAATATTTTATTTATAGGTTTTCCTTTTGTTTTTATAATTTCAAATATATTGGTTGATTATTTTTTATATTATTTTATTTTTAAATATTTTTTTTAATATCAATTTTTTGTTAATTTTCCAAAACAGTTTCTAACTTAACTCATTATCAATCCGCCATTTCAAACTTTTTTTTACTCTCTCTCTCCTCTCATCACTCCTTTTTCTGTTCGTCATTACTATTCACTACTTACTCGGGGTTTGCGTCCCCAATACCAGTTACTTTGAACAATACCAGTTACTTTGAAATACTTATATACATCGCTAGATAGCAGTACTGTTACAAGTCTTAATCGTTTAATCGAACTATAGAGTTCACAGGTACATGAAATACATACAATACACAAGCAATACCTCTTGCGTTTATTCAATATGGATGTAAAACTCAATAATTATTCATTCTACACAATCCAATCTTATTATGTACCGAACTTACACGAAGTTGGTTCGGTACATAAAAAATAACAAGAAAAGATACAAAAAAATTGGTACGTTTAATTTTGTTTTGTTTATTACATTTTCTTGATGACGTCAGATCTCTTTTAATTTACTATTTTCGATACAATCGTGTTGTTTCATAAACATGTTATACGAACTTTTACTGTTATATTAGAGTAAATATCATGATTATCACATAAGAATACCATTCCAAATCATCGGCTAAAATTTTATTGAAATACCCCAAAAGTAAAAGGTAATGAGAGTTGATAAAATTACACCCTGTATAATTATGTATATAATAGTTAGTTTATTTTAAAAGTTGATTACGATCCGTGTGACCAACACTCATGCAATTGCCACAATTGCTTTTCCTTATTTTAAATCATTGGTGTAATACAAATTTTAACCACCTAATTGCGCCCTAGGAAATATTTTGTTGCCGACATGTTAGTCTGGTTAAAGTTGTCGCATTCGTATCAAACGTCGATTCGTATCAAAGTTCAATTATCTGATATACATCAAGTAAATTACTCATTTCAAAGTACTTAATTATAATATTGGGTTAACGATTACTGGAAACTATGGTTAACGAATATTGGCTCATATTTATTTGTATTTAATAATGGGGTATTTGACAGTATCAAAAAAAGCAATTAAAACAAACTTTAATGAAAACTTATAATAAAAGACAGCAATTTATTATACTAATTCATCTTAACTATCATTATTTGGTTTAAAAAAATTTAATTAAAAAAGTAATTTTTTAGCTAAAATCCACGTAAGCAGAAACGGGTTGTGACGTTGCTTTCTCTTATATTTCAACACTATCACCACTAGTGTCGCTATAGTTAATTTCCCGTTAGCACACATAACTATGGAAATTAATTAAAATTTAATTAATTTTTTTAAAAATCAACAATTTATTTTCCTAGTTACAGGAAAAATAAACATTTTTTTTTCTTAGTTACAGGACACCTGTTGCTATCTAGAGAATGTGACGTAACTGACAGCTAGTAAACGTTTTCGCGCAAATTTTGAGAAAAAATACTAAAATAATTTTTCTAACAATTTTTGGCATTATTTTTAAAAATTAGAACGTATAAATGCATAATATATAAATATGTGTGTTTTAAAATAATTTCCCAAAATTAGTCAAATTCCCCATTATCACTAAACCGTAGGTTGCAAAAAATATTTTAATATTTTTCCATTCTTATTGCGATGTTATAGATAAAACTAGAAATGTTCTCTCCCTCTACTTGGAGCCAAACCCTAACATTTCAAATAAAATTTCATACAAAAGAGTAGGTACTATACTTATATTAAAAATATGTTACTTACCAACTAACTTCATTCAGTACTCGAAAGATAACAATCAATTCTGATTATTACAAATTTTTTTCTATTATTATTTAGACTCAAAAATCAAAGAAAATAAAAAGAAAAACGTAAATTTTTTCCCGTTTATGTCAACAAAAATATCAATTTTTCTTTGTATAAAAAAATACTTTTATCTTTAAAAGTGGGTCCTACCCTACAAATATCTTTGGAAATATCAAAAAGATTGATATAATTTTTTATGTACATTCCGTTTTTAACTTAACCCCACTATTATATCTTACCTGTTTTTGCTTTGATATATTCTTTTTTTTTTTTAATTTGTAAAGCATTCTAAAAAAGTTATTTTATCGACAGTGGCTATGTTTGAAAATATTTATTATTTCATAAGTTGTCATTCATATTTTACTTTATTTATTATTATTTGATTTTACATTTTTCCTTTTTTAGAAAAATAAAAATCTAAAAAATTCAAGGGATACGATTTATTAAAAAAAAAAAAAAAATAACTAGCAAATAAAAACCATTTCTTGTCCCAGACATTGAGAGAAATTTTCAGAATGTATAAATGAATAATATTATAATTAAGAGTAAAATTGAAAATGGCAAGTCACCGACCGACCAGACCACCACTGTTAAATGGACATGTTTATTAAATAGAAGTGTTACAAGATATCGTTGCAAGAATACCACACGCTTCAGACATAGAAACTAAGTTTAATTATGACTTTATCAAATTAAAATTGCCGAAAAGATATATTAATCAACTCGATTTAATTAAAATTTACAAATAAATTGCATGTACAGTATCATCAACAAGTATTTAAACACATATTCGAATTTTTGTTAAAATTACATAACTGAAACAATTTTGTTGTTTGGGTTACGAAAATACTTAATAAAATAAAATTTTTGACACGATTCATTAATTGATGAAGAATGTTTTTAAAGTGCATTCACCTTATTCATTTTTTTATCGAATAATTTCCATTTTCGAGCAGAGAAGTTACTGTAATAAGTCCGAAAATTAAAATCAAAACTTTCATGTTTATTTATTTCGAGATGATTACTGTATTTCAAAAGTACTTCTTTCGCAGCATCTGCATAACAGAGAGAATTTCTAAAGTTTAGATATTGGCGAATCTTATACAACAACAAACATGTATCAATCTAGAATAGTTTAGTTCTTTAACAGCGAAAAAAATTTTCAAAATCGGTTTAGTGGTTAATTTTTGGCCACTTTTGGGTCTTCAAGTTCCTGAACCTGAACTTAGAGTTTCATATAAGTATTATTAGAGCCCAACTACCCCGTCTTGTCCCCCCTTTCCCTACTTTTGTACAGACACGTTTGTATAAATTTTGTCCACACGGTATCTCACGAATAGAAATTGATATTTCGTTGTAGCATCAGTCAAACTATATTGGCTTCAATATGATTTGAAAGATTTAGTCTAGTCTAGAAGAGCCATTTTAGTAAAATTCTCATAGAGGGCACCAAAAATTATGATTTTGGTGTCATTCAATTCGTATTGACCTCTAGAAACTTTTTGAAAAAGTTGAAAATGCGCTCACAAAAATTGCAATTGTTATAAACAAAAGAGTGAAAAAAAAAATGAGTGTTCTTGTTTTTTTGAAAAATTTCAAAAACTATTCAAGATTTTTGAAATTAAAAAAAAGATCTGAAAAGAGCAAGAAATTTCACAAAAATAAGTCCCAACTCCCGAAACTGTATCTCCAATATTTATAATTTTAACAGAGCCTTAAGTTATTGCTAAAATGGGGTGTTTGGCGTTCTCGCGCACCCCGTCATTCAAACACGGTAAACAAAAAAAATTATTTAAATATATTAAATATCAATATTAAGGAATGAGAAAATTCACGTACGTTCGGAATAAGCTGATAAACAATAATCCGTGCAAAAAAAATTTTTATATGTATTTTTCCATTAGTTATGCTATTGTTAATTAACAAAATTTTTGAAACCGAAAATTGACATAGAAACCTTAATAATTATTTAACTAAAAAGCTCAAATTTTTTTTGCTTCGTAGAATTGTTCTGAAGAGGTGAAAAAATAGATTCCCGCTGAAAAAATCAAAAATTTTTAGTTTTCCACTTTTTTATAAACAATCAATTGCATTGAAAAATGAGAAATATTGATAAAGCATTTGTATTTTTTTTTGTTTTTTTAAATCTTAATTATTTCGTCTTTTTCTCATTGAGCGCACCTGAAAAATATTTTTTTAAATTTTTAAATGCTATTATTTAAAAAATTGTTATAAACAAATGCATTGTTTTTGAGGCAATGGAAAAAAATTTTTTTTGATTCGAAGGACCAATAAATATTATGATTTTTAAAAGAAAAATTTTTTTATTGCTCAAAAATGCATTTGTTAATGAACAATTTTTTTGTGTCATTTATTATTAATATTAAAGATCCTTTTTTTTTTTCTTTTAAAAAATCATTATTTATATTGCTCTTTCATATTCCGAAGAAATTACAATTTTTTATTTATATTTAATAAGTTTATTTAATAAACAATTTGTTATAAACAAATAAATTTTTACGTTTTTTAATTAAAGGTTATTAAGATTTAAAGCGTATTTTACCTCAAAAATGTCATTTTAAAAGTAAAATTTAAAAAAAAAAAAAAGAAAAACACAAAACTATCGAAAATATTGTATTTAAACGTTTATATTGCGTCGTGTGAATCACCGCTACGTCTGCGTTCGGTGTGGTTAATCACAATTTTAGACGAAAGTGATTTAAGTCATGTCGTTTGTTTTTAACAGTCTAGCCTGTTCATTTTATTTTTAGTAAAATTCCCTTTACTCAAACCTGAAAGGAGTAACCCCATTTGCAGAAAGAACCAATCTTGTTTATTCCGTTCCTTGCACCAGTTATGATTTGGTTTATATTGGTCAGACCTCAAAATCATTGGAATACCGTCTCAAACAGCATAGATGGGACTTGGGTAGAGGTGAATTACGTACTGGCTTAGCACAACATGCACAAAATTTCGACCACGTCTTCGATTTCAACAAGACGAAGGTGCTACAGTATGAAAGGAACTACAAGAAAAGACTAAACCTGGAGATCTTGCGGATTTTTTCTACAAAAAATGTGAATAATCAAGTGGAAAATGATAATCTGACCTTTTACAAATTTTTTCAATAGAATACGGTGATCATTTATTCCAAAATTCCCTATTTTAATTTTTAGTAAAAGGAAGTCAAGCAACAGAGTAAGAATATAATCAAAATTTTTTTGCTATCATTCTTTCTTTCTTTTCGAAAATTAAAAACTCATCTTGAGATCGCCCGAGTATATCTTGTCGAAACTAAATTACATTTAATTCATCTTTTTGTGAAACGCCATTGTTTAAATCTTTTTCTGAATACTGTATGTATATGTTCGTAATCTATATGATGTACCGTTATAGACAAAATTGTAGCAACATTCTTGGAAAAATTTTCTATGAAGATACATATTTTATTTGTTGCCACTTTCGTGGACACTCAATAAAAATAAATATTTACGAAGTCCACTCGGCGAAATTGGAAAATGTGTACGAAGGAACATCTTAAAGAGAAAACTCTTAATTAAACCACTGATAATTATATCCATTCTTATGGTAATAAAGTAATATAATAGAAATGTAACTCTATAAGTTCTGACGGAATATTGTATCCATCCATTCACATAACGCAACGATAAATTTTATTTTATTATGTTCGTTTGTATGTAAATGGGCGTGGATTTATTGTTATGGGTTCGAACTTGGACACACATTCATTTTCATCTTCATTTTATATATTTAAATGGTGTACGATGGACGACTTCATCATCATGGATAGATGGTTTCATATATATGTATATGTATGTTATAATGTTATTTATTTTATTAAATAAATAAACAATATTTTACAATTTTTTCGTTTTCCATCAGAAACTTATTTGAAATAATATTTTCCACCACGATGGTATAGATAGATATGTGAAATGGACATAAATAAGTGTGCCCTTGCCTAATATTGATGAAAACAAAACATGGATTTTACTAATAACGTAAAAGCCCCCATTATGGAAAGGTATCTAATACTGAAACAGTTTTGACATTTTTACATATTAATGAAGTTATTTCTAAAAGAAACGTCTGATAACAAAAGTTATTATTAATAGAATGATTGTTTTTCAATTTAAATTCACCTCGCATCTAATGTTTCCTTACTTAATTAAAGAAATAAATATGTAAATGTCAAAACTGTTCCAGTATTAGATACCGTTCCATAATGGGGGCTTTTACGTTGATGCCAAAAAAGTTTTATGAAATTTTTGTCCTGAAAAAAATGCGAAATACGTTTTAAAGTTTTAGTAAAATTTACCATCTATTGCACCCACCGTTTGTAAGTAATTATTCAATAAATCAATCTTTAATACTGTTTTCGGCAAAAATATGATACCATTCTTCCATATGATACCATTCTTCACTTTGAGTGAATTTTTGAACGCAAAATAGACTTCGATGTCCTTGGAATTGGAAAATAAAATTCATTATACGTTAACAATAAGATATTTCCTGAACCAATTTTTTTACTCGCCACTTCTACGTTTCGGGAAAAGTGGGTTCTCCCAAGGGGGCGTTTGGACTAATTCGCCCCAGGATGTAAAATTTGTAGTTACACCCATTCTCGCAACTGTATTACTAGGTTACCAATAAACTAATTTAACGTATCGGGGTATTGTTAAAAAGATTTTTAAAATGAAGTTTAGGTTTCTTTAATTATTTTTGATGTTTGAGTTTCGTTTGCGAAATATTAAACTTCAAATTTTATGTTTTCATTGAGAGACATAAGGAAACTGAATTGTCACGTAATTGATCCTCATTGTAAGACTTGTATGAGTAATATGGTCGAATATATTTTTGGTTTTTTTTTATAACAGACTGAAAACTTACAAGGAAACCGCAAGAAGTCGAAAATTCGAAAAAATCTGAAACTCCACCAGTGTTTTTTATATTGTTAGGTGGTGATCACCTTATAATATAAAAAATATCCATTACTGCAAAAAAAAAAAAAAAAAACTATTTTAAGGGGTGAAACACCCGCTCAAAGTTGGAACTCAAAAATTTAAAAAATTATGAAAGTGTGTTTATACGTACCTTATAGAGTTTTAATAATAAATATAATTGATAGCTTGTAGATAACACCCCTTTAAAATATGCGGGTGCCAAACATATTATTATATTTATTATTAGATCTCTGAGCAACATATATCGCGCATACTGTTTCTCAACCTCGTATCTGAAAAGTTCCAATTTTTGGACACACAATTTGTGTGTCCTAAAACATGCTGATTTTGATATACGAGGTTGAGAAAGAGTACGCGCGATATGTTCATTACACGTCTGCGTTTCTGAGGTATAATTATTCTTGTGTGTGCTAGATATAACTTAGTATGTATCTTGTTATCTAAACTATTTGTTTTCAAATCTATGATTTGGTTTCACTTCACCTCCCCATCCGCCTCACAATCCTATCATATCATTTTTGTTATTAGATGTGTGCACATTTGTGAGCTGTAATCTGACAAATAAATTTATATTTCTGATTGACAGTCTGTAATAAACAAATATTTGTCACGTTTCTAATAGTCATTCGTATTTATTTGATATATTATATATATATATATATATATATATATATATATATATATATATATATATATATATATATATATATATATATTTCTATCGGTTTCCAATTTTATTTTTAGTCCAATGAACGGATAAAAAAATAGATATTATTTACAAATATAATTTGTATAGCAAAATTCATTTAAATATCGAAAATTTGAGTGATTGGGTGAATTTGATATGAATTTTCAAGGAATTAAGAGTTAAAACGTGTGTTTACTCTTGATAGGTATAATACTAAAAATGCAAAAATTCAGAAAAATATGTCTCCAAATTAAAGAATATCGCATTGAACTAAAGCAATAGTCTTTTCTCTCGTCTCTCTTCGTCTCGTAGAAGGAACTTATTAATAATTACAAGCCAAAATAATCTAAATGTTCTCAAGGTCACCCGTAGGCTACTGGTTAACGGCTCTTCACCCACTTACAAGATATCCAGGCATCTTGCATTTAAAATCATCCAACCTGCTAGCTAGGCTAAACTATAAGTATTGTTAGTAGGTACCTATCTACTTAATCCATCACGGATTGGCTTAGAAACTCCCAAAAGCGCTACTGATTCACTCTTTGTGTTCGTACCAAATTTATAATATTATTTACTGTGAAGTTTATGTTAGTCGTAGATCAACTGTTGTACGTGACTCGGTTATAAGGCACATTACACACTTTCTGCCGTACGCTTTCTGCATTTTTTTTCGTTCCAGTCATATTATAATATACTATTCTAGCTATATCTAATGTATTCAGGGCCGGTGAGAGGGTAAGGAAGGTGGGGTAACTGCCCGGAGGCCCGGGTCTTAAAGGGGGCCCGGAAGTCTGATTAGGGGCGCGGCGAAAAAGGAGGCGATTCCCTGGCCATCAAAGGTGGGAAGGGGGCTCGGAAGTTTTTGGAAGAAGTTTAGAGGACCCGGTGAAACGCTGAGGAGGTTCTTTTTTTGCTCAGCAAGCTATTTGGGGGGGGGGGGTAAAATGGAAAAATGTGGAAAATGTAGTATTGAAAAATTTTCGTCTGGCCGGGGGCCCGACATCGTTTTCGCAGGTCCTGAATGTATTATATAAAAAATGAGTACCGACATAAGTGATCTTATGTATAGTAGCACGCATTGCATATACCGAATTTTTTCCCTTTTTTTGACTGGTCGCGCAACAGTTAAGGTCATACGCATTTTTTTTTCGATAATTCTATAAATTTGTTGATAATGGAATGATTTCTATAAGATAAATATAAGGTGTTGTGATAAATGTTGCATAATGGATCTTCGCCAGCTGGTTCCGAGCTCGCTATTCAGATAAAATTTGAGTAGATGCACTAGGATTTTATCGGAAATTTTTATCGTATTGAATATTTTTTCTTTTAGAAAATAAAGTTTATATTTAGCCAGATATTTGACAGTTTTCTCATATAGGTACATATAATTTATTTTGATTATTTGATTAATAATCCTTGTAGAGAGTTGTTTTATAAATGTACAATAATTTGCAATAAATTCATGTAGATTTTTTTGGGCCTCTTACCCGGAACTATGGGCCCACTTTTCAAATCCAGGCGGGGGTGCTACAACCCCGGCTATGTCCCTCTTGTCGAGCCTGATGCTACTTGACTTAATTTGTCAACCTTCCACCAAAACGAGTAACATAGGATGACAAACTGTATATCTTTTATTTACTGCTAAAAAAAAAATTGTATTTAAATGTAAATTCATAGTCCTGGGACTATGAATTTAATCATGTTGAATATTTAAATTTGTTGTAATAAATTTGATGTTTCCCATACTTGAGTTTCGTGAGTCCTACAAAGCCATGCTTTGAGCTAGTTTTAAATTTAATTTAGTAAAAATCGAGATGTTTTGTATCCATGGTAATACCATCGAAATATTTTATATCCATTATATTTCCTCTAGGTTGGATAAATCTGTTTGCGTCATGTAATATTTTAATCAAATCATAGCACGCACATCCATTTCGACTTTTTTTTTTAAAGTTTATATGAAAATTTAATCCATATCTAATTCCAGAAGTATACCAAAACGAAATTCTTAAAAATACCCGCTAATACATATATATCATCTTGGCATAAAATGAATAAGAAATAAAGAAAAATCCCGGCCAAGGAAATGTAAAATTTAATTTGACAAAGAGATTTTTCCTTAAGTTTCAAAATAAAATTTATGTTGCATTTACATAAGAGCAGTGTGTGGCGTATGCCAGTTACGCCAGAAAGAATAATGGAAGCTCATGTATATGAAATATACACGGGTAGGTACATATGCTTACGAATTGGCTTTTTTTTCTAGAAGGTGTGATTTTATTTTGACTCCCTTTTCGTGTATTTCTTTTTTCCCCCATTTTCTGCATATTCTGTGTTATTTTTGTATAATTATGAGAATTTCTCTTATTATCTATCGTTTCCATTAGCTACCAATTTATTCCCTTCGTTATCTTTTCTTATTTTTATTTTATTATGCCGTGGTAGGGAATTTTCTATTCAGTGAGCATGTACAGTATCTGTTCATAAAACTGAAGGTTTACCAAAACGTCTGTATGTTTTTTAATTTTCAAATGACTTCTATAAATTTGTTGTTGGAAGTTGATAATCTGGAGATAAGTTCAGTAATTTTAATATTGAAATTTCAGTGCTTAATCTGGTAATATTAGTTCTATATTATATTCACCGAAACAATTCCTAAATACAAAACATCAAACAACAACAAACAGCTCGTAGGACACTCCCACAGAGCATCAGTGATCGTGCTTTGTTCAAACTGAAGCGATATATTCAAATATTTAACTGTAGATAATTACCAGTAAAAATAAATAAAACAACTTTATTAAACTTATACTTTTGTATAAGTATTTAAATTTTTACTAAAATTTAGGTTTATTTATTAATCTTGTTTATACTTAAGTTAGATATTTTGTGCAATATTATAAAAATGAAATTGTATGCAACTAATCAAAATAAATAATAGGTATATTTTGTTATTTAAATTTTTTTTAAGAGAATACTGAAATGGTAAAGTAATCTAAAAAAAAAAAAAAAAAAAATCATACTAAAATTAAAAAAGATATATTTTTAAAATCCTCCCAATTCACATATTACCGTTTCTGCGAGATCGCTTGTACGAACTTCATGAAACATAGTCTGGACGTCAACTAAATTGTACTTTATGTGTCCATTTTGGAAATTTCAACCAATGAAAATTTATTTCGTCACGTGGTTTTGTTTTGTAGCTAGGAATTCTTTGGGTGAATATAGAATACACTGAAAATTTAAAACAACCATTTAAAGAAGTAAATAAATTATATACAATTTTTAAATATTTTCCAGCCTTAAAAAAGTGAGTGCTAAATCAACAAGGTTTTTTTACAAATTGAATTGAATTATTTTCCAATTATTTTATTTAAAAATTGTATGTGAAATATTCAGAAAGATTCATTGTTTTTACTACATTTATTTCCTTTTATAAATAAAAAAGATTAAATAAAAATTAATAATTAAGAATAACAAAAATAGATTCTAGTCGATGATGTCAAATACGAATACAAAATCGGGAAATAATTAGCCAAGACCTAACGCTCCTTTCACATTATACGGTTTTTGCCGTACGGAAAAAACCGTATGGTCGCATTTTTTTTAGTGGAGTGAAGAAAAGCATTGGAGCTTTCACATTACACGGTCACGGCAAAATGCCGTTGCCGTGCGTGTAGCAGCCGTTTCTTGCCACTGGACTTCACGGTTGCTGTACGGCGTTTTTAACTCAATAGTGTATGTAATTAAATGGATTCTTTCACGTTAGATGGTTTTTTAAAGTACGGCATTAACTATATTTTGTTGAATTTCATGTTAATTATTAATTTTATTTGTGGAATGGATGAAACTAATGTTAGTAGATAGGCTATGACAGAGCTGGAGCACCGCAAAACTAACCAACTTGAACCCTTTTGCCAATGTTTGAAATCGTGTAACTTTACGGTACTAGACATTCCTAACTGATGAGTCATCAAACTGTATCGATGTGCAAACCTTAACCTTTGACCCGGCACGTACCGAGTACATGTATTTAAAATTTGTTGTTGACATTTGACCACAACACTCGCCTTGAAATTCCAAACACATGAGTCATCACCAGCAACCAAATTAATTTATCTTAACCCATTATGCATCATCACTATTTTCGTCACAATTTAGTTTTGTGTTAACCCATTACCCGCCATAGTTTTTGAATGCAAACCTAACGCATGCGCAGACTGAATTTAAGTACATGACGCATGCGCAGACTGAATTTTAGGTTACAATTTGATAGATGGGGTACACTACCGCATCAAAAATATGGGGAATACCCTAACTCGGGGGTGGCCCCAAACTTTTGATACCGTACTGTACTTAAATTTTTGGTACACTGCCGTGTCAAAAGTGTGGACCCCCCTGGCCAAAAAGGTACCCTATCACTTTTTGAAGCGTACTGTACGTGCAAACCTTGACCCCAACACGCGCTTGCCTTAATTGCGTCATTTTAAACGAAAGGTACATTACCAAGTCAAAAATGTGGGGAATACCCTAACCCAGGGTGACCCCAAACTTTTGACGCCGTACTGTACTTAAATTTTTGGTACACTGCCATGTCAAAAGTGCGGGCCCCCCTGGCCAAAAAGGTATCCGAACACTTTTTGAAGCGTACTGTACGTGCAAACCTTAACCCCAACACGCGCTTGCCTTAATTGCGTCATTTTAAACGAAAGGTACATTACCAAGTCAAAAATGTGGGGAATACCCTAACCCAAGGGGTGGCCGCTAAATTTTGCGGGGCACTGTACCAAGCGCTAGATTTTAAAACCAGACTCCGGGGTCCAGATTTCTGACCGCTACTGTACTGCCGGAAATCGAGTGTTAACTGTACCTTATGGGGATTTTTGGTATATTTAACCTTGGAAAATTCCAGGAATTTTTATCAGTTTTAAAATAAACAAACAACTAATAATTAAATGTTTATTTTAGCTGAATTATGATCATATGACTCATATATGGAGTTTTTTTGGTATAAGAAAGATGACGTCATGGAATATTAATGAGTTAAAAAATTGTTTAGTAAAAAATATCACCCATTGTAGGCCTCAAGCAAGAAATTATTTTTATCAGTTTTAATACTTTAACATTTAACCTACAGTGACCAATTTTTTAGTTAACTAACAAAAATTCTTGAAATTTTAACAAGTTACAAAAAATATTACTTCTTATGGTGCACAACACTTTTGAATTTGACTGTAGCACAAAACTGTTTCTATATCAAACGAAAATTATCTGAAATAATTCAGTATGTACATATGTATAGACTCTATATATTAAAAATATTTTATGTATACACTCTGTATATTGAGAATAAGAAAGAAAATTTGTATATAATTTTAATTTTTATGAATGCTAGTAAACGAATTGTATAGCCATTTATGAATAAGTATTAAATCTAATTATAAAATAATTTATAAATATTGCAAAAAATTTGTTTAATCAGCAAAATCAATGTATATCATTTTAATACTGATACATATTTATATTAGGGTATAATAGTATTGTATTTAACATTTTTAAACAGAATAAAAGTTCAATTTTTGGTTTTAAATTACTATAAACACGTCGCTTAATATAAAAATGATAACAGCATTGAGTTTTACTAAATTTTTAAGTATGTAAAATCAAAATTTTTATAGACTAGAACATTTTGAATTTGATACTTTATCAATCATTAACATATATATAATATCATGTATATATAACTGGTGTATATTTAGTATTTTTAATAAATATTTTAGTATACAGGGTGTATCATGAAATATGCTTTTCAATTAGAATAATAAATTTCATAAGATTTTTGTTAATACTCTTATTGGTTAACGAAAGAAACTTTTTGCTGTAAAAAAATAGGGGAATTCCGGGTAATAATTAAATAAAACGCACATATTTTTCTTTTTTTTAAAATTTTATTTATAGAATATGTATACAAAAAATTAAATTGCTTAAATGTATATATTACTAAAAATCTATTTATTTTTCATATAAAATTTTTTTAAAAGAATACAGTTTTCTAATGAGCAAATTTTATCTGAATGGATCATACAACGTCTTGAATAATATTCATCTCGCAGATTGGAAATCTTCGATACATCAAATATTTCCTCCAAATTCAAAATCCACGACCGGTGTTCGGTGTCATCAAACAAATTTGAAATCCATTTCTTCTTTTCACCGCCCTTGAAACTTCTTTAATATAGGTTTCAATATGGAATGAAGTTTTTTGTACGGAATAAATCCATATGACCAAGGTATCCCATGCCAATTTCGGCAAAGCTAACGTGCAGCAACCCGTTCATATTTCTTCGGCAACTCGTTGAAATCAAACGGTGCATCGAATATAAGATGTAATATTTCATCCGAATTTTCCGCAACGATACCAACTTCTTTAAAATAAAAAAGCTCCTTGATAGCCTTGTATATCAAGAAACGCTATTTTTTATCGCCGCTGTAGAACTGAATTTACTCACACAATCCACAACTTTATATAAAATAATTAAAATTGGTGAGGATAGTTAATTTGTGGGATGTATCCGAAAATGGATACTAATAGCTATTACTAGTTGACCATCAAATTACAAACTGTTAATAATATTTAGCACATTACTGAGTACCATGTTCTTTTGACTTTAAGACCTAGTGATTTAAGGAATGCTAAATTTTCGGGTGAAATGTGTTGTCGCTTAAAAGTTTTACGTTTAATGATCTTAGGTTTCGAAAGTCCTTTGCTAGGTTGTCTAGTGGTGGACTGCTCTGAATTGTAAATTATCATGGTTCGAAATGCAATTGTTATACCACGAAATTGTTTTTTCAGCGAAAGAGATGTTAACTCTTTGACAACCACCGGTAAATTGACAATATTTTGTGTAAGTTTAACTATTTTATACCCTTTAACCATGATAATGTGTATGAGCCCTTTAACCATGATAAGCTGTATGAGCTCTTTAACTATGATAAGGTGTATGAGTCACTCCGGGGGCAAAATAAGTCACCCCGGGAGAGAAATGAGTCACTCCGGGAGCTAAATGATCACTCCGGGAGCTAAATGAGTCACTCCGGGAGCAAAATGAGTCACTCCGGGAGCTAAATGAGTCACTCCGGGAGCTAAATGAGTCACTCCGGGAGCAAAATGAGTCACCCCGGGAGCTAAATGAGTCACCCCGGGAGCAAAATGAGTCACCTCGGGAGCAAAATGAGTCACTCCGGGAGCTAAATGAGTCACTCCGGGAGCAAAATGAGTCACTCCGGGGTAAAATGAGTAACTCCGGGAGCAAAATGAGTAACTCCGGGAGCAAAATGAGTCACTCCGGGAGCAAAATGAGTCACTCCGGGAGCAAAATGAGTCACTCCGAGAGCAAAATGAGGCACTCCGGGAGCAAAATGAGTAACTCCGGGAGCACATTGAGTAACTCCGGGAGCAAAATGAGTCACTCCGGGAGCAAAATGAGTCACTCCGGGGTAAAATGAGTAACTCCGGGAGCAAAATGAGTCACTCCGGGAGCAATATGAGTCACTCCGGGAGCAAAATGAGTCACTCCGAGAGCAAAATGAGTCACTCCGGGAGCAAAATGAGTAACTCCGGGAGCACATTGAGTAACTTCGGGAGCAAAATGAGTCACTCCGGGAGCAAAATGAGTCACTCCGGGAGCAAAATGAGTAACTCCGGGAGCAAAATGAGTCACTCCGGGAGCAAAATGAGTCACTCCGGGAGCAAAATGAGTCACTCCGGGAGCAAAATGAGACACTCCGGGAGCATGTGAGTCACTCGTTGGAGTCAAATGAGTCGCTCGGTGAAGCAAATGAGCTAAGTATATATAAGTAGAGAAGCAATAAATCTTTGAACAGTTATTCATTTACTAGCGAACGCTTCAGACCTCCCGCTGAACGATGTATAATTGTGATTTTTGTGGTAAAGCATTTACGCGAAAGTCTAATCTTTCTAGACACTTAAATGCTCAACATAATTCGTTAAGCAATATTAATGATGGTACGATTGGAAAGAATGATAACTCACCAAGCAAATTCATATCATATGATGCTAATAATAATAAAACACCTGCTGATATCTCTATATCTAGATTTGATGATAATGATGATGAAAATACATCTCAACTACAGCATGATATTGATTACTCTGAAGCAATCTTGAATCCGTTTGACCAAAAAAGGATAGATGCTGCAACTGAAGCCATTCAAACCAAATTTAACTCTTTGAAAAGAGGAGAAAACCGTCATCAATCTGAAAACGAGAAAGATAGTTGGTCTAATGAAAGTAAGCAAGTAAATCACTTAACAGCAATTAATAACAATTGCAATGAAACAACCTCCTCTTCACAACTAACTAAACTTTTAGGAACTGCTTTAGATATTATAAGAGAACGTTGACTCGGAAAATGAAGCGAAAATTGTCAATCAGGTTAAACCAATAAGCTTAAAACGTCATATAGCTTCAAATGAAAATGTCGAAAACGGGGCCTTAGCTAAGCATTTTAAGCAAGAGAACTTGAGAGAGTGTAGAAATGTTAACATACAATCGAAAAAAATAAAATACTGGCATAATCCTAATACTTTAATAGATGAATTACAACGTTTATACGAGACTTCAGAGACTGGTGAAAAAATACTCAATATTATTCGAAGTTTAGAGGAAAATAAAAATATGTTGTTGTTTAACGTTTACGATCGAGAAGATTTAATCAAAGAGTTAAATGCTTTAAAAGAAACTACTGTTGGTCGAGAAATATTCTCTATACTTCGCGAACTTCAAAAGGCTGATGTTATTGAACCACTAGGTGATTATCTGGATGAAACTGATAAAGAAGATGCTAGCGATTATGATGATGATGATGATGATGATTAATTGATTATCCACACTAAGAATTTACTGAATTTTGAAGAACACCACCGTATAAGAAGCAGCAGTTATCCCTCATTGAAGTGTATATTTTATTTTTATATTTTTTAACCCTGTAAGATAAAAAGGTTTTTTTTTTTTCAAATAAATAACACATATATGTAAATAATTATTGTTCTTTATTTTTAAAAAATAAGTATGAATACAAAATATTTTCACAATAAATGTATATGTAATATTTTTTACAACAAATGTATATGAAATATTTTTTACAATAAATAAATATTAAAAATTGTATGATTTGTTTATATATTCAATAACACCCGAACGTAACTGTTTCATGTTTTCAGGTAACTGGTCCCATACTTGACAAATTCGTTGTGCATATTCGGGTATCATATATGCATACAGATGTTGCACCCAAATATATTTCAATAGTTGTTTTGTTAAGTATAATAACATATCGAAATTTCTGACTTTTGTATACAAATAAGGATGAGTCAGAAATATGTCTTCAACGTGTGAAATCCGTGTTGCAGATGTCAATGGTTCACCAACGGGCGGTTGAAAGTTTTCCTCCATTTTCACGCCATTCTTGCACATTTCACAGCGAATTTTCAAACCAGGTGGTCCATCAATATGATCTTGTTGCCAGGGTCGATTATAATATTCAAAACATGGTTCACATTCTTGAAACATGGCTTGATAATCGGCTGGTAACCAAATCCAGGCGCGTTGTATGATTTTCGCACCATAACTTTTCAGCACATTCAAACTGATTCACTTGTAGATTTAAAGAAATGTTTCCAAAGTCAGTTCGTTCAGCAGCATTGGTACACGTTCGAAAAATACACCAATTGAAACATCTATTTTATCCCAGTCCATTGATTCCGGTTCAGACAATTTCATATATATACTTAGCTCATTTGCTTCATCGAGCGACTCATTTGACTCCAACGAGTGACTCACATGCTCCCGGAGTGTCTCATTTTGCTCCCGGAGTGACTCATTTTGCTCCCGGAGTGACTCATTTTGCTCCCGGAGTGACTCATTTTGCTCCCGGAGTTACTCATTTTGCTCCCGGAGTGACTAATTTTGCTCCCGGAGTGACTCATTTTGCTCCCGGAGTTACTCAATGTGCTCCCGGAGTTACTCATTTTGCTCCCGGAGTGACTCATTTTGCTCTCGGAGTGACTCATTTTGCTCCCGGAGTGACTCATTTTGCTCCCGGAGTGACTCATTTTGCTCCCGGAGTTACTCATTTTACCCCGGAGTGACTCATTTTGCTCCCGAGGTGACTCATTTTGCTCCCGGGGTGACTCATTTAGCTCCCGGAGTGACTCATTTTGCTCCCGGAGTGACTCATTTAGCTCCCGGAGTGACTCATTTAGCTCCCGGAGTGACTCATTTTGCTCCCGGAGTGACTCATTTAGCTCCCGGAGTGATCATTTAGCTCCCGGAGTGACTCATTTAGCTCCCGGAGTGACTCATTTCTCTCCCGGGGTGACTTATTTTGCCCCCGGAGTGACTCATACACCTTATCATAGTTAAAGAGCTCATACAGCTTATCATGGTTAAAGGGCTCATACACATTATCATGGTTAAAGGGTATAAAATAGTTAAACTTACACAAAATATTGTCAATTTACCGGTGGTTGTCAAAGAGTTAACATCTCTTTCGCTGAAAAAACAATTTCGTGGTATAACAATTGCATTTCGAACCATGATAATTTACAATTCAGAGCAGTCCACCACTAGACAACCTAGCAAAGGACTTTCGAAACCTAAGATCATTAAACGTAAAACTTTTAAGCGACAACACATTTCACCCGAAAATTTAGCATTCCTTAAATCACTAGGTCTTAAAGTCAAAAGAACATGGTACTCAGTAATGTGCTAAATATTATTAACAGTTTGTAATTTGATGGTCAACTAGTAATAGCTATTAGTATCCATTTTCGGATACATCCCACAAATTAACTATCCTCACCAATTTTAATTATTTTATATAAAGTTGTGGATTGTGTGAGTAAATTCAGTTCTACAGCGGCGATAAAAAATAGCGTTTCTTGATATACAAGGCTATCAAGGAGCTTTTTTATTTTAAAGAAGTTGGTATCGTTGCGGAAAATTCGGATGAAATATTACATCTTATATTCGATGCACCGTTTGATTTCAACGAGTTGCCGAAGAAATATGAACGGGTTGCTGCACGTTAGCTTTGCCGAAATTGGCATGGGATACCTTGGTCATATGGATTTATTCCGTACAAAAAACTTCATTCCATATTGAAACCTATATTAAAGAAGTTTCAAGGGCGGTGAAAAGAAGAAATGGATTTCAAATTTGTTTGATGACACCGAACACCGGTCGTGGATTTTGAATTTGGAGGAAATATTTGATGTATCGAAGATTTCCAATCTGCGAGATGAATATTATTCAAGACGTTGTATGATCCATTCAGATAAAATTTGCTCATTAGAAAACTGTATTCTTTTAAAAAAATTTTATATGAAAAATAAATAGATTTTTAGTAATATATACATTTAAGCAATTTAATTTTTTGTATACATATTCTATAAATAAAATTTTAAAAAAAAGAAAAATATGTGCGTTTTATTTAATTATTACCCGGAATTCCCCTATTTTTTTACAGCAAAAAGTTTCTTTCGTTAACCAATAAGAGTATTAACAAAAATCTTATGAAATTTATTATTCTAATTGAAAAGCATATTTCATGATACACCCTGTATACTAAAATATTTATTAAAAATACTAAATATACACCAGTTATATATACATGATATTATATATATGTTAATGATTGATAAAGTATCAAATTCAAAATGTTCTAGTCTATAAAAATTTTGATTTTACATACTTAAAAATTTAGTAAAACTCAATGCTGTTATCATTTTTATATTAAGCGACGTGTTTATAGTAATTTAAAACCAAAAATTGAACTTTTATTCTGTTTAAAAATGTTAAATACAATACTATTATACCCTAATATAAATATGTATCAGTATTAAAATGATATACATTGATTTTGCTGATTAAACAAATTTTTTGCAATATTTATAAATTATTTTATAATTAGATTTAATACTTATTCATAAATGGCTATACAATTCGTTTACTAGCATTCATAAAAATTAAAATTATATACAAATTTTCTTTCTTATTCTCAATATACAGAGTGTATACATAAAATATTTTTAATATATAGAGTCTATACATATGTACATACTGAATTATTTCAGATAATTTTCGTTTGATATAGAAACAGTTTTGTGCTACAGTCAAATTCAAAAGTGTTGTGCACCATAAGAAGTAATATTTTTTGTAACTTGTTAAAATTTCAAGAATTTTTGTTAGTTAACTAAAAAATTGGTCACTGTAGGTTAAATGTTAAAGTATTAAAACTGATAAAAATAATTTCTTGCTTGAGGCCTACAATGGGTGATATTTTTTACTAAACAATTTTTTAACTCATTAATATTCCATGACGTCATCTTTCTTATACCAAAAAAACTCCATATATGAGTCATATGATCATAATTCAGCTAAAATAAACATTTAATTATTAGTTGTTTGTTTATTTTAAAACTGATAAAAATTCCTGGAATTTTCCAAGGTTAAATATACCAAAAATCCCCATAAGGTACAGTTAACACTCGATTTCCGGCAGTACAGTAGCGGTCAGAAATCTGGACCCCGGAGTCTGGTTTTAAAATCTAGCGCTTGGTACAGTGCCCCGCAAAATTTAGCGGCCACCCCTTGGGTTAGGGTATTCCCCACATTTTTGACTTGGCAATGTACCTTTCGTTTAAAATGACGCAATTAAGGCAAGCGCGTGTTGGGGTTAAGGTTTGCACGTACAGTACGCTTCAAAAAGTGTTCGGATACCTTTTTGGCCAGGGGGGCCCGCACTTTTGACATGGCAGTGTACCAAAAATTTAAGTACAGTACGGCGTCAAAAGTTTGGGGTCACCCTGGGTTAGGGTATTCCCCACATTTTTGACTTGGTAATGTACCTTTCGTTTAAAATGACGCAATTAAGGCAAGCGCGTGTTGGGGTCAAGGTTTGCACGTACAGTACGCTTCAAAAAGTGATAGGGTACCTTTTTGGCCAGGGGGGTCCACACTTTTGACACGGCAGTGTACCAAAAATTTAAGTACAGTACGGTATCAAAAGTTTGGGGCCACCCCCGAGTTAGGGTATTCCCCATATTTTTGATGCGGTAGTGTACCCCATCTATCAAATTGTAACCTAAAATTCAGTCTGCGCATGCGTCATGTACTTAAATTCAGTCTGCGCATGCGTTAGGTTTGCATTCAAAAACTATGGCGGGTAATGGGTTAACACAAAACTAAATTGTGACGAAAATAGTGATGATGCATAATGGGTTAAGATAAATTAATTTGGTTGCTGGTGATGACTCATGTGTTTGGAATTTCAAGGCCAACAGTAAGAGCGAGTGTTGTGGTCAAATGTCAACAACAAATTTTAAATACATGTACTCAGTACGTGCCGGATCAAAGGTTAAGGTTTGCACATCGATACAGTTTGATGACTCATCAGTTAGGAATGTCTAGTACCGTAAAGTTACACGATTTCAAACATTGGCAAAAGGGTTCAAGTTGGTTAGTTTTGCGGTGCTCCAGCTCTGTCATAGCCTATCTACTAATGTTGAATGTAATAACCAGTATTTTAATAGATTGTATGTAATTTCTAAATTGTGTGTTTTGATGTTAAGTTCGCCAAGAAATTAATCAAAAGAGTCTGTAAACATCCGCAAATAGTTGAAAAACTTATTTTCGTCATTTTTCTGGTCTTTGAAGAGTGTGATAAAAAATAATCTTACTTTCTATTTCCTCTGATTTATAGAATTAACTTTAATTACATATGTTACTTGTATGATGTTGCAAATCAAATGAGGATATTCAGTTTACAACGGCAAAATCCGTGCAATGTGAAAGGAACAATATCACGGCAAAATGTCGTACGGTTTTTTCCCGTACGGCGAAAACCGTACAATGTGAAAGGAGCGTAAGCGTATGTATAAAAAACTGTAGATAGCGGTGTGTCAGAGTGTCAGATACCGCTTAAGGCATTTAGTCAGTCGGTGGCGATCATCGAATACACGACAATTGTCATATATTGTTGAAATCATTGTTGGTTACGCTGCATGAATCTCTGTTGATGTAGGTGTTAAGTAGTTGTGTGCGTGACCATTCACACACATTCAAATATCAAACCCACACCACTACAAACAGTGTGTACTTACACAACATAGTGGGGAGAAGTGGAAGGGATCTTTTGTCTACACTGTTATCAAGAGTACAGAGGTAGCAAGTTGGTTTCTGAATTATTCTGTATAGGGTGAAGGCGGGAGAGATGCCGCACATTTTGAAAACACTTGATTATTCTTAAAGTATGCATTTAATTGATTTGAAATTTGGTACACAATAAATGAAAACATTGTACTTTAAAATTATTTATACATAATTTTAAATTTTTTAGTCAAAAAGGATTAATAATTAACATTTTTGTAGAGCCTGCAAAGCGGCGTCTCTCCCACACCTATGGGAGAGATGCCGCATCAAAGCAGGAGAGACGTCGAATAGTCAATATTAAAAATTTTGCATTTTACACACATCTCCATACATGATGCATGCCATATGTAACCATTTTTGTCACTTTATACATCTTAACCAGTCAACTATTATTTTGTTTCTGAGTACTTTTCAAAACATTCAATACACAGGCAATTATCATTATTTTCGTTATCTTAACTAATATGAGAGCTCTTCCTGATCCATTAATGGATCTTTTATATTTACGTGGCATAATTTACAGTCCAAAAAAAATAATTTATAATTAAAGTATAAGTCCATGTTTTTAATATGTAATATGATGCGGCATCTCTCCTTTTTGTTAGGATAGATGCCGCACGTTGCTATAGCAAGCATAGTGCGGAATTCTAACCTAAAATTTTATACAGTACTTTTAAAATATACCTAAATTAATAACAAAACTCAGTTTCATTAAAACAAGGAAATATACATACTTAAATTCTAATGAATTAAATGCTTGATAAAATATTATGTTAAAAAACTTACTTTTCAATAATAAAAAGTTGGATAATTACTAAACTGGTGGACTAATCATAAATGTTAGCATATGCAGCTTAAATAAGTAACTTATTTTAAACATATAATCCATTAATAGCACTATCTATCAATCAACGGACGAACTGTGGCTACTGCGGCGTCTCTCCAGACGCAGCATCTCTCCCGCACTTACCCTAATTAGCACACTTCAAACTCAAGTGAAATTAAAATTCAAGCGGTCTTTTGAAAGAAATAGTATAAATCAAACTAACGCTAATTTAATGACGACGAACTGTACTTGGCAATGTAAGTTGTGTAGCGAATATGTAAATTGAGCATTCCATTTCTTCTTTTTATTGTTATTAATATTATATGGTATAAACTTTTCAATTTTTTCTTTTCTTTTCTAAGTTTCATCTTGTATAAGTAATATATAGACAGGATGGTCCACAATTTTGTACCGTAATTATTAGAACTGATAGTATGTTCAAAGATAAGGATCATACCTTTTTATATACCCTTTTTTTTCAGCAACGCATTAATCAGCGAAATGAAACCATGTAAAGGGGTGAAATTAAAACGTTATTTTCCTAAATATTTGGCAAAAGCTTTTGAATAACGCATTGACATTTTAGCGATCAATACTTTGCATTAGCATCAGAGTATTAAATTTATGTTAACATTTAGTATGTCATTTAAGATTAAAAGATAGTTTTGGGTGGCAGGTGTAAGTTATCACGTCTTTTCTTGTTTAATTTACAATTATTTAAAAAAAAATTCTTAACAATATGACTATCCAGACAATTCTACACAAAATAGTATACTTGTTACACTTCGATAAATAATACCGTTTTTGAGTAATTTAGAGTACAAGTATTTATCCCAAAATTTTTTCTTAATGATAAGTGATGGAATAAGTGGTATCATAAATTCAATTATACTAACATTCATACATACTGCTAATATATAAATCAAAAATGCCTAAAAATTTTTTTTAATCCTTTCGCTACTGGTGGTACTTAGAAGTCCAGTTTTTTTCTGCATTGAAAATACCAGGAATAATTACTCTACTTTTAAGTATCTAAAAGTTTTTTCTATAAAATCTAATAGATACATTATAAATATGTTAAGCCATTAATCCCATTTAATCATTATGTATCCTTATTATCAGATCTATGATATAACATACATTTTGTTAAACTAGATATTAAAATTTTATTTAACAAAAAAAAAATGTGTTAGTAAAGTTACTGGTACTTGTAAGTACCACTAGTAGTTAACCGACAAAATACATTCGGTAGTTAAGGGGTTAAAAAAAAGTGGTTTTCGATTCACTTTTTAGCATTTTACTTCTTTACTTAATCTTCCTTATTATTGAGTTTTAGAAAAAAGTATACATAAAAAGGTACCATTATTTTTGAACTTGCTGTCAACTCTAACAAAATTCTGGACCACTCTATAAATATATATATATATATATATATATATATATATATATATATATATATATATGTATATATATATATTTATATATATAATATATATATATATATATATATGTATATATATATATATATATATATATATATATATATATATATATATATATATATATATATTTTTTACACCGACGCACCTAAACATAAAGAAGTTATATATATATATATATATATATATATATATATATATATATATATATATATATATATATATATATGTATATATATATATGTATATATATATATATATATATATATATATATATATATATATATATATATATATATATGTATATATATAGGGTGTAAGACAAATAACTCTCGTCCTTTTGTGGGGTGATTCATAGCACCCTGTAGACACTAAAACCGCAGGAATTTTTTCGAAATTAACAGTCGCGTCAAAGTTTAAGGGAAATAACTCTTATCCTTTTGAGGGGTGACGCGACTGTCAATTCCGAAAAAATTCCTGCGGTTTTAGTGTCTATAGGGTGCTATGAGTCACCCCAAAAAAGGACGAGAGTTATTTGTTTTACACCCTGTATACTATACATACGTATGTATAGTAATTACATAAAGATTTTTTTCTGTTTTAAAACAATAATGTTACAGTTTTTCCATTTTTTTACTCATGTCTTATCTTGCCATGATTTCGTTGCTTGTTTTCTCGGTGGAAAATATATTAATGTACATATGATAATCATTGAATGTAATGATGAAACTTTTATTTTGAATTGCTTTTTTTTATTTTTTTTTTTATTTTTATTATAAGAAGGAAACGTGGAAAACGAAAAACTTTTCCTTCCAACTTTAATTCTTAAAGTAGGAAATTTGAAATAAACAAGTACCTACCAATATAAGAAGTTACGATTAGATAAATTTTTATTTTTCACATTGTGTGGTGGAGATGAAAGTGAAAAATATTATTATTTGATCATTAAGGAAATAAATAAAATTTAAAAGTTAATTCAGTTTTAATTAGATCACCATTTTTATGAAAATTGTTTATGCCATAAAAATAAAACATTCAGTGTAAAAAGTGTGTAAGTAAATCTGTTTTTATTTACTTGATGTAAAATTGGTATAGTATAATACGGTACTTGAAACTTGATTGTGTTTGAAAGGGTCTAGCGGTACTTCCATGGTGAAACTTCCCCCAATAGCAACTCATATTAATAAGTAACTGATATCTATACAGCCTTTCCGGGTAGTTACGGGAATAACTAAAACAATGTTAAAAAATTATTGCTTTATTGAAAACATATTTTTCTCAGTAAATACTTAATATAGAAAAGTAATTTCAAATTTACATGAAGGCAAGCATTCGTGAGAATACTAGACATATTTATCAATATCGCAGTCCTCGTTATTAAGGATAGTAACAAGTATAAAATCCGATCTGATGTTATTTTTATAAGGTTCCTATTGAGTTACCACCTTAAAAAAATTACAGCAACTATATTTTAATGTATTTTATACCATACAAATTTTCAGTTAAATTTAAAGGATGCAACACATTAAAAAAATATATTTGTCACACCTAACCTGTTGAATAATCCCTCCAGTAAATCTGATCCTGGAATTAAACAAATTAGTTGAAAGTATTTTAAAAATAAAGTGTTGTGTCTAATAAACTATTTTTTCTATCTCCTATAGTTTTCAAGATATTCGGGGACAATCGTAAAAGGGTATAGCCAGATATATTACTCAGCAATGTCAAAACAGGGCAATTACAGAAACATAATTTAACAAAAATTTAATGCCGTAATAAGGTTGGAGCTGGCGGAGCTAAGTTTGAATTTTTATTTTATCACTAAATACGGGTAGAGGAAAAAGTTTGAGAAACTTTGCGTCTATTAAATCACTTGTAAACACAAATGGAATAAACTTCCTAATTATTTTTAAATTTGGTACGTCGTTAATTTCTGATATCGTTAAGGTAGTATCACCCAATTTGGAAAAATTACTCTAATAAAATTGTAATATTTAGAAGAAAAATGTTGTAAAGGAACTGGTAAACTGACTAAATTGTAAAATAATGGCTTTTTACTGATTCCTTAAGAACACACTTTTAAACGTATAGAGTGAAAACGACTTACAGGTGATTTAATATACACGGTGTAAAGCTTGCAAGTATTCACACATGTGAAAATGCATTGTGAATCAAGCGAAACGGGAGAACTCCTTTAAAATTTATGATCCAAAACAACGTTCTCTTCATTTAATCTTATGCATTTTGTTACCTTCTGTATACAGGTACCTACATAAAAGACCGACAGTGGATTGTCACTTTCAAGTTGAAGTCGATGCGCAATGAACCGGGAAAATTGACATGAATACGTTTGTGTATCAAATGCGCAAAATAATTAGAGCGATATCTGCGAGTTTTTGAAGGAAAAATTTTTTCATAGATGGAAAGATCATATTATATAAATTTTATAATAAAACACTTTTTATTATATTTTTTTACGTAATATTTCAAAAGTTATATCAAATAAATTTTTAAACTTAGTACCGATAACTAGCCGAGAGTTCCCGAGACCACTTAAGCGCATGTGTGACGTCATAATGTTTATTTACCTAAACATTTAATTTATTGTCCTTTTATTTTGAATTATTTATTGTTGCTATGCAATTATTGCTTGCTATAAACATTTTTGTATTGAATAACTTAAAAATGTCTAACTAAAAAAAAAATTGACGAGCTTGTTTTGTACTATTATATGGTAATACAGTGTTTTTCAACCTTTTTCATGGCGCGACCCCCCTAGTATAGAAAAATATTTCGTGACCCCTACCCTCTGCTATTTCTAACTTTTATTTTATGTTATAATTTTATAAATATCGGATCCACTCATAATTATTCGGAGTTGACGATTCTGGTAGCTTCTGAACGCGCGCGTGACTTGTGTGAGCGAGACATAGCGCGACGTGATGAGCGCTGCATGGAGCATCAGGCGAGCAAAGGATGACACTTTTCAATTCTTTGAATTATGAATTTGCTTTGAATTGTGTTTAAATTTATTGAATTGACTTGTTGTTTGTTTAGTAGTTGCTCATTGACCTTCATTCTCTAATATCCAAAATGCTGTGCTCATTGTAATTATTGTAAGTTTCTGGAAAGACATGCACAGCCGTCAACTTCAAGTTCCAATGGGAGTAATAAGACAAAAGCAAAGAAAAGCGTCTATATGACCACAAATATTTAAAACTTGGATTTACTGTTACTGAAAATAAGCCGCAGTTATTTGTTTTGAAATTTGATCAATTGAAAGTATGAGACCATCACATTAATTGATTAAATGTAACTTTTAATCAACCTTTTCTTTATTTAATATTATATATTAAACTAGAGTGGTTTTATTATTAAAGTAACTGCGACCCCCTTAAAAAGACTTCGCAACCCCCAGGGGGTCGCGACCCACAGTTTGAAAAACACTGTGCTAGTAATACAAATATGTTAGATATTCTGTGACCAGAATTAGCTTTTACACGGGGAGAAAAAATGCCGAATATAGTGTGTAGCACACTAAAGTGATCACAGACCAAATATTCTAAAATTACTGTTGACTTACATAGTAAAGATTAGAGTGCCAGCACTCTAAAAAAATAATAATTTAATTTATTTAATTATTAGTACTGGCACTCTAATCTTTACTGTGTAAGTCTATAATAATTTTAGAATATTTGGTCTGTGATCACTTTAGTGTGCTATACTGCTACACACTAAATATTCGATATTTTTTCTCTCCGTGTATAAATCCTTTTCACACATTGCTAATTAATTCAATAACCACCAATAATCTTTCGTCCTAAATTTTAATAATTTTGATAATACGTACAAGCTGTCAATAGTATTTGAACGAACATTAACATTATGACGTCACAGACTTCACGATCCTTTGTGCTGCTGCTTATAACCAAATGATATTTTTTTTTAAATTTTATAAGTTTTGATTAAATTATTATTTATTATATATCAATTTAAAATTTTTTTTGCATCTATTATCAATACTATTTATGATATAGTATCGAAATAAAAATGATGTAATTGCTCCCGGCTCTTCACTTTCGAGAGATGAAAGTTTTAGAGATTCCTGAACAGTGCCCTTTATTCTCTATCTATGAGGATTTGTTTCTGGGTGACCTCCAATCAATTTCATCCAAATCGGCGTATTGATAACTACTGCTCATCCACAAACGTGAAAAAAATGCAAATATCTCACATAATATTCGCTCAGTTGGGCTGAAATTCTGGACTGAAAGCACACGTATTCGTCTCATGGTTTATCGACATTGAACCAAGTAAAAAACAATAAGTCGATTGAAGAAACACGAACACATTGCAAGCAAACGATGTGAGTTGAAGAGGTTACCTATTTACCGATTGCACTTAGTACCTATAATACTCCCGTGCAATGTATACATAATAATATGTATCCATTAAATAACATTAAATAACATGCAATTCACTGTGTGCATTGAATTGCATCCATTAACATAGTTTTCTCACCTAAGTACATACGGAAAATGTACTATAGCTCCGGCCCCGATCAAGCACCGGCTACTACAAACGTATTCATACATATACATCAGCTCCATAATATGTACCTAGTTAGCAACCTGTTTAGCTACCTAGCTACTATTTGTTTATTACGATGCTAGTACTTATGCAAACACTAAAGTACATTTAGTGCATCGTTTATTTTTCCTTTTTATGTTTTCAGTCCTTTTCAGGGGTTCCGCACTTTAAAAGGGACACTTGTCACTGAGGTGTTTCTCGGAAAATATGTCACGTAGAAATTTGAAATCTGACACAATGTTAGGTCTTGATGACGTACGCATGTATTAAAATCTGCCCTAGGTACTTGAAAGGATTCTAAAATAATTTTTTTTATAATTCTTGGTGCAGTGGTTCTATAACATAGCTTAAAATTGATTAAAAATGGCCGTTTCCCCTGATCTCCTAGTTTCCTAAAGCTCAAATGCTGATTTTAATAGGGTTAGTAGATATTATCTCATAGACTCGAGGAAAACGTTTTTTTGACAGTGTAATTATTGCTAAAAAGATTATATTTAAAATGAGAAGAGTGAACGGAGTAACATTCAGTTTACTAATATTTCGTCACAAGGAAATTTCGATAAGATTTAAATATACCTAAATGAAAAAAAGTTTAATTTGGTTTTTTGATTCCTCCCTGTACGGAATCCTAATTGAATGATCCCAACTCGCCCTTGGCCGATTTTTTTAAATGTAGGTATACTTACTGTTTGCAACGTACTATTTATATAACTACCTATAGGGTAAACGGTAAAGCAAACTTCCTGATTTTTTAGTTAAACAGAACCTTTTAGTATCTACAGAACTTGTGGATTGTGGAAATACGCCAGAAAGTAATAAATGAAATTTTTGTCCAATAACTATATTTTTCTACACGCACAACTTTAATATTTTTTTTTTTTAAAGACTTACCAATATATGTAATATGAAAGTTTTATGTGGTACGTTAAAATAGACAGGTTTTACTTTATTTATGAATTTTTTCGTTAAAAATAAAGCTACAACACGTACTTTTTCTGTACTTTGTTTTGAAAATTTTTTCTTAACTGTCCCATAACTATACCATTTACCCTATATATCATATAAGGTTATTACTATTTATTTATATAAGGCTATTGATCACAGGTTATGCGTGGGATCTGGGTGGGATCGTTTTCTTCTCCCTGCAGGTAAATTTTTGTTATTGAAAAGATTTATTTTCACAAAAGATTAATTAAGTCTAATCAATATTATGTCAAAAAAAGAAAAATATATAAATTTTTGTTTTAGTATAATTCTTTAGAAATATTTTATATTGGTGTCTTGTCATAATGCTTAATTCAATTAATGCTAACACAGTTTTAATGGTTGACGTGTGATTAATGATTACAAAGTAAAATGCTTCAAAATATATCGAGTGTTTATTTTAAAAATGTTACAATATTCAATTTCTATGCTAGTACCTCAGAATATTTGGGAAACTGTTTTAAAAAAAATTATTAGTGTGGTTTGAGTGAAGATATAGTAATCAATTTCTTCGTTTTTAATTCACAACCTACATGATAGTAACCGAAATTACTAACAACAAGACCAGTTCGCAGTGTGTTCATATTAATTGGAAAAAAAAAAATGATTTTTTTTACTGTTTTTAGAAAGTCTGTGGCTTACCTACGAGTTTTAACGAAACGGCTAGCATTGAGCGTAATTTTTACAGCTCAACGTACCCATAATATCCCTGTAAATTTAAGTCGATCCATCGAACCGTTTTCTTTTTGTTTCAGATAATGATAATTAAAAGAATTAAAGGAATACGATTATTGCTCCTAAACATTCTACAATCATTATCATTTTCCAGCAGCGTATAAAAATGAATGTTTCTCGATTTATATCGTATACATTTCTATACCATTCATTCGATTGCGATGAAACCTTTGTAGGTATAATTGTGCGGTTGCCTGCGAAGGTTTCTGACTTAATACAACCGTTTTACAACAGATAGCACGCGAGTCGTTTCCACACATGTGTGAATTTCATATGGCTTCTAGTATGAAACTTTGGTGAGTTGTTGTTAAACGTTTGCAGTTTTCAGTGCGATTTGATTTGTAAATACCATCAGCAAAGTACCGAGACTATTGATACAAGTGTGTGGGCTAAAACAAAATTAAAACGCAAATACTTTTTTCTTTGAATATAGCAAACAATAAATTTTCATTAAGTTTTTGTCTACTTTTTTTCTAATTAAAAATCTTTATAGCATTTAGAAAGATTTAAATTTATCCTGTGAAAATGTTTGGTATTTTTTATACCACGATTCTATTGTAGTAAAATAACGTTGGAATGATATTGCGATTATTATAGAGCTGATAAAAATTTATTCTGTTGAATTAGTCCATTCCCTTTTTGTTATAAAACAGTTTAATAAACTTGTGAAACCGTTTGACATTGTGAACAACAAAATAGTCCCGAGTAAAAGTAGGTGAAACGCCGTTGTGAACGAAGAAAATGTCACTCAATGAAATAGTCCCATCCCACTCCCAGTACACTCCGTCACCAACCATCATTCCTTCGAAGGAGAACGACGAGAATAACTTTAAAGATAAGAAAATGGACAGAAGGAAAATGACTCCACCGCCAGCAGTGTGAATAGTGTGGCCGACCAAACGGCAAGAAAGAGTCAGAGGGTTATTATCTGCGTACGGTCCCGACCATACCCATTCATATAATAATAGCATCACCAAGTACCAAACAGATATCATTGTGCTGATGAAAATTACTTCTACACTAGCAACGGACCGTGCAGCAAGCGCCAAGTGGTGGTAACCGAACGCACGGACCAAACTTGTCAGATGGGGCTTGTTGTTGTGTTGGCATCGGCCGGCCGTATATTGTACGATATATAAGTAGTACGTAGCAGATTGACACGACAAACCCATAATCATTATAGTTTATTTGACCATCGTCATTTCGTCTTCGTAGTGCCCTTTTTGGATTTACTACGACCACCGACGACCACTACGAGATGATCACTGTGTGTTGCTTATGTCGCAATGCGCCCCTTTGTCTGTTGTCCGAATTATATTTCTTACACTGATATAACTTTGCTCATCCTCGATGTTCTCGACGTTCTCAATTCTATGTTGGCTCTAATATGTCGTGACAGTTTAATAAAATTATTTGATAATTTTGTTTCGGAATTTATTTTTATTTTTAATGACATTTTACTTTTGTGAAGAGTAATTAATGAAAATTACTTGTCGTTATGATTTTAGTAAAAAGTTATTTCACTAAAATTAATTAAAAAGGCCTTTCGTTTTAAAATATTATGTTAATTCCTTTTAATTGAATCATTTTCTTAGTTTTATAAACATCAAAGCTTTTATAAAACTTTAATTTTATTTTTTATATTTCGAAATTATATAAACTTAACGGATTATTCAGGGTCGTAGAAAAAAATTGTAACTTTTTTCCTCGGTATTTCCGTTCCTTTATATCGCGAAAAGCATTAGTTAAAATTTAAAAACAAAATACATAGCTAGATACATTCCAGTTATACCTACATATGTATATAAAATATTATAGGTACATTAATAAATATAAAAGTTCAAACATGTTTTACGCAAACACTAGATAATGTTATTTGAAGTTTTCTCTAGGTAACATTTTCATTATCTGTCATCTTTTATGCAGATATTTTTAAAAGAAGTTATTTTTTATCTTATCTTTTTACTAAGCAAAGGAAAAGGATAAGATAACAACAATACATCTTCATTTTTTCTAAAAAAAGAAAACTGAAACTAAATTCATCATTTCCTTATATTCACTAACTGAAATGATAGAATTCTTTGGAAGCTTCCTATTGAAATACATCATTAACGTGTTTTTCGTGTGGCATTATTGTACTTCTAAAAATATAAGTACATAGAAATAAATTGAAAAGATTTTTATTTATTTATTTTTGTCATTTCAATAAAATATTGCTTTTCTATTTGCTGGAATCTAATTTTTTTTTAGAATTTGAAGTAGAAAATTCATCGGAAAAAGTATTTAGGATGAATTAGGTATAATAAATGGAATAGTAAAATAAACCCTTGCAGTGTTCTCAACCTTTTTCCCGCTTTTATCAACTTTTTTGGACATTGGACATATATATATATATATATATATATATATATATATATATATATATATATATATATATATATATATATATACCAGTTGTCTAGATTACATTTACATTAGATAATATGAAATGTCGTTTTCTGACCATTTCGTTTACCAATATTCACTTTCTTAATATTACAAAAATGCTTAAAACGAATTAATTAATTTTAAACAAAACGCTCGCTGCATGGAATCATTTCGATCATTAGTTGGAATGACATTTAGTCGTGTAATATGAAATGTCAGTTTCTAACCACTTGAACTACCATGTAATTAAGGAAATTATTAATACTTTTTTAAGTATTAGAGAAATGGTAAAAAGTAATTATTGTATTTTAAATGGAACTTTTGTAGCTTGGAATCATTTCGATCATTAGTTTAAATTACATTAGGTCGTGTAATATGAAATGTCGTTTTCCGACCACTTGATCTGCCATGTAATTGAGGTAAATACCGACACTTATTTAAGCGTTAGAAAAATGCTTAAAAGCAATTTTTTAATTTAAATATAATTCATTTAATTTGAAGCAGTTGGAATGACATTACGTTATGTTATATAACAGGTCTATTGGTCGATCATATGTTCACCTCCTTCCCCCAAAAGTTTTTTTTTTTTTTAAACATAATTGTTGTGCCATATTGTGCTAATCGTTTACTATCATGTGCCCTTAATAATACAGCGTGAGTTTTTCGACAGTTCCCATTTTGATTACAGCCAAACCGTTGATTTAATCGAAAAATTGTTCAAATAAGAGTTGTAGATATCGACGGGGGCAACCGATTGCTATAGTCAGGAGTTTTATAGCTCTTATGGTTTTCGAGTTATGATACAAACTTATAGATTTTTAAATGGACTATATGTTAATTTTTCGATAAATCTGATCTAATGCATCAATTAAAAATATAAATGAAGAAAAAAAATTTTTAGTCAAATTTATTTTTTGAATTTTTCTTTAATTTAGCAATTAGGTGGTAGAAATATGCATATGTATTTGAGCCTCTTTCAACCGACAGAGTTTTAGGCGGCTAACATTTCTATTACATCCAAGAAAAGAACCTTATTTAGTATCATTCTCTGTAATACAGATGGTAGTAATTCAGGTTTTGGAGCATAGATGTCGGGCTTCATTTCAAGTTTTTAACATTTTTGCATAATAAAATCAAATTATTTTAAAAGATTAGTATTTGAAGTAACTTAATTTAAAAAGAAATTTGAAGTATTTCATTAATTTACTGAAAAATATATTTATTTTTTATTTATTTATAGAACTACAGGTGACAGGTGAAATAAATGTACATACCCAATACAAATCAAAATGACATTGGCGTTTCTCAATAGTAGCAAAGTGAGGGTTATTGGGAACGAAAATATTATTAATAAATGTACTCAAATAGTGTAAAAATATTTGAAAGTCGATAGTATTTTCTTTTTAATACAAACAAAATTAAAAAGGAGAAGATTATTCACAAAAAACTTTTCATTTCCTTTAAAAATACTTGCTACAAAAATATGTTTAGACACCTATGTATCTGTCAAACAGTGACATTTCAGAAAAATATTTTTTTTTATTTTTCAATGAATTAAAACTGAAATTTTATTTCCTTATTGTACTTAGTTATCATTTTTATATGATAATTTAATGTATTTAATAATTTTAGTTTCCGATAGAAAACGTAAAAATCGTTTAATTTTTCGTTATTTCATTGTCAAAGATGGCAACCATATTGAGCCAATATTTTTTTAAATTACGTAAAATCCTAATCGTTTGCAAGTACTTGAGTACGAAATTTAGAAGTGTCATTTTTAAAACGTAATTACTCAAAAATATAAGATAAAACAGTGAAAATTTGAGTGTTATTGGTAGTTTTGAATCATAAACAAAGGAGGGAGTATAAAAACAGCCAATTTTTGCCCAATGAGCGGCAAGAAAAATAATGATTTGTAATTGAAGTTCTCATTCTACAGAATTCAAAAACATCAGTTATAAACATTTTTCTTCAAGGGAACATTTTAAAAATTATTGCTCAACCACTTGTAGTAATACCCATGGTAACATGAACAAACTACCAATTTCAGCTACTTGTATTCCAAATTTTTTATTCAAAAACACAGAGATACATATAAAATGTGTTACAAAAACAAATTATTATAAGATTTAAGGTAAAATGAGGTCGATTTTTTAGTCATTTAATCACTATCTGAATCCTCATCATCGGACGAATATGGTGAAAATTGTTGGAAGATATTGTCCAGGGATGTGTATATTATCCAGATATCTTGTAGAGATTTGCCAGATCCATGATAATTACAAACTCGAGAACCATACTTAACGTACACATTTGTATTTATATAAATCTCAAGACACTCTTCTTTTGTAAGTAATCGAAGTGCACTATTTTTATTAAGACATTTAAAAATACATTGATTATGAGAAAATGAAGCTCGTTCGATAAGAAGATTGGCGTGATCACTGTTGAGTTCTTTTCGATTTTGTGGCTTCACTGATACTACATTTTTTGATGAACGAGTAAATATTTTGTAACATTTTAAACAACGGAACTCACCATCGGTTTCATGATATTCATTACGAGCTCTTTTTTCAAGAGACTTCATGCAGTCGATACACTTTAACGGCATTTTCTCGATTAGATATAATAAAAATATATTAAGAAACGGAAAATCACTAGAATAAACTGATATAAGAAAAATAATTGAAAACTAGCACTAGACAATTAACGATCCAATATGTTTGTAACAATAATTATTGGTTGATATAGAGTAACGATTAATTCAAATAAGATAAGTTCACCTGTATATTATTTTATAATAGAGTTAGTGAGAGAGCTCCTAATAAAATAATCTGATTTTTGATATAGAGTATCAATAATGCTTTATGGCAACAAACAAGTCCGAACGAGTCTCATACGGCCGGATGCCGTCGCGATATAAACAATAAAATAGTTGAAATTGGTAGATTGTGGGTATTGTCACAAGTGGTTGAGTAATAGTTTTTAAAATGTTCCCTTGAAATAAAATGATTATAATTGATATTTTTGAATTCTGTGGAATGAGTACTTTAATTACAAATCATTATTTTACTTGCCGCTCATTGGGCAAAAATTGGCTGTTTTTATACTCCCTCCTTTTGAAAAACTTTTAAACATACGTTTCCATTTAAGAAACTATAAGTTTGTATCATAACTTGAAAACCATAAGAGCTATAAAGCTCCTGACCATAGCAATCGGTTGCCCCCCTCGATATCTACAACTCTTATTTGAACAATTTTTGCATTAAATCAACGGTTTGGCTGTGATTAAAATTGCAACTCTCGAAAAACTCACGCTGTATAGAAACAGTCACCAAAAAAAATTTTTTTGCAGCCCTAAGCTATATTTAGGTATAAAGTTAGCTCCGCCGTTTTTTTTTTAAGCAAAAAAATGTTGTGCTCCGTTGTGCCAGACGTATGCTATCATGAGTCGTTAATTAAATAAAACTCAATTCCAAAAGATGCGATTTTTATCGCCAAAAACATATTATATTATCTGTGATCTAAAATTTTATCTACATAACAGTTAAATTATCTGTTTTCTATATCTAGATATTTTAAATTATTTTATCTCTTACTTGTTATTTAGATAATAAAATTCGTTATCTTGCCCAACATCGATTGTGACATTACATAAATCAGAAATATTTTGTTAACTTCACTAAAGTAATTTTTGTTTATTTTTAGCTTTATTGTGCTTAACATTTTCGGAAATTCTATTCAAATAATTACAAGATATAAACCTTGAAACTACACAAAATCTGTTGTAACCGTAACATCGGTATTGATTACTGTCAACTGGAGTTATCATAGAATAATATAATGAATAACATTTACCTAATATTATTATGAATATAAATTTAAAACAAGGAACCATTAATTCATTTCCTTGTCTCAGTTGTTTTATTTTACTTTACTCTGGAATAATTTGGTTCTGATTTAAACTAACTAAATCATCCTATATTAAATGGTGGTAGTATAAAATTTGATGTATTTCAACAAATTCAATGGGCCTATTGAATAAAAATAAGTATTTACTTTTTATTCCTATTTCTTAAGTTCGTACTTAAATAAAATCATAAGTGATTAGAGTTTACTTACAGGAAATAAGTAAACTCAAATAATTTCCAGTATTTGCTTAGTGTGGAAGTATTTACTGATATAATTCCAGTTTGTACTTCTTTTTAGTTGAATAAAACAAGTAATAACTTGAATAAACAACTAATTTGGCATTTGTTATAATTCTCTAGAATCAAGTGTTTACTTACAAGTAAATGCTAAAATGTTTAAATTTTTTTCCAGTATTTACTTTTAAGTAAAAGGTATCTTTTAGTCAAGTAAAACGAAGTAATACTTTATACTTAAAAGTATTCATTTCTTTGCATAAGTTTTATTTTATAAGGTTTTACTTTTTTTTATTCAATAGACCCAATGGATGGAAATTAAAAATTATTATTTAACTAAAAGAGTCAGTTTGTATCAACCGTGCACAGTCACAGGGTTGTGTTTTTTTTTCCCTTTTATTTTTTATCCACCGAATCAATCTCATTGATTTTATAGCATTATTTTTAAAATATCGATACGTATTCATTAGATAGGTTTTTATTGACAGAAATAGCTAAACCTTTGAAAATTAGATATGCGATTTAGATTACAAAAATTCGTACAATCGGGGGTAGGATGATCTATACGGAAACGAATTCTGAGGAAATGGAAGATCTTTATGGGATTATGATTGTTCAACAGAGTTACCGGTATAACATGCTCTTGGCATACATAAAATTCGCATCTGCAAAATTTTAGTTGGAAATACACTCCTTGAACGAAATGCACGGCTGCTTTCGTTTCTGCAGTTACTAGGTATAATTGCAATGAAAAAACGTATATTCATAAGTGATATTTATTTCGTTTTTGTAGATAATTTGGTACAGAAGCGCTGTAAACTTTCTATCACTTTCGGTATAGAACTACTGAAACCTTATTACTTTTGATATAAAACTACTGTGATATTACTACTTTTGGTACAGAAACTTTGTAACCTTACTACTTTTGCTACAGAAGTGCTATGATTTTACTACTTTTGTTACAGAATGGCTGTAACCTTACTATTTTTGGTATAGAATCGCTGTAGCCTCACTACTTTTTATACATGACTGCTATGATTTTACTATTTTTGGTACAGAACCGCTGTAACCTTACTACTTTGATATAGAACCGCTATAACCTTACTACTTTGGTATAGAACCGCTGTAACCTTACTAATTTTGTATGGATTCGCTGTCACCTTACTATTTTTGGTATAGAATCGCTGCAACCTTACTACCTTTGATACATAACTGCTATGATTTTATTATTTTTGGTACAGAACCGCTGTGACCTTACTACTTTGGTATAGAACCGCTGTAACCTTACTATTTTTGTATGGATTCGCTGTCACTTTACTATTTCTGGTATAGAATCGCTGTAACCTTACTACCTTTGATACATAACTGCTATGATTTTACTATTTTTGGTACAGAAACGCTATAACCTTACTACTTTGATATAGAACCGCTGTAACCTTACTACTTTTGTATGGATTCGCTGTTACCTTATTATTTTTGGTATATAATCGCTATAACCTTACTATCTTTGATACATAACTGCTATGATTTTACTATTTTTGGTACAGAACCGCTGTAACCTTCTACTTTGGTATAGAACCGCTGTAACCTTACCATTTTTGTATGGATTCGCTGTCACCTTACTATTTTTGGTATAGAATCGCTGTAACATTACTACCTTTAATACATAACTGCTGTGATTTTACTATTTTTGGTACAGAACCGCTATAACCTTACTACTTTGATATAGAACCGCTGTAACCTTACTACTTTTGTATAGAACCGCTGTAACCTTACTACTTTTGTATGGATCCGCTGTCACCTTACTATTTTTGGTATAGAATCGCTGTAACCTTACTACTTTTGATACATAACTGCTGTGATTTTACTATTTTTGGTACCGAACGGCTGCAACCTTACTACTTTTGGTATAGAATCGCTGTGACCTTACTAGTTTGGTATAGAACCGCTATAACCTTACTACTTTTATTTGGATTCGCTGTCATCTTACTATTTTTGGTATAGAATCACTGTAACATTACTACTTTTGATACATAACTGCTGTGATTTTATTATTTTTGGTACAGAACCGCTGTGACCTTACTACGTTGGTATAGAACCGCTCTAACCTTACTATTTTTGTATGGATTCGCTGTCATCTTACTATTTTTGATATAGAATCGCTGTAACCTTCCGACTTTTGATACATAACTGCTGTGATTTTACATTTTTTGGTACAGAACCGCTGTAACCTTACTACTTTTGTTTGGATTCGCTGTTACCTTACTATTTTTGGTATAGAATCGCTGTAACCTTACTACTTTTAATACATAACCCTTGTGATTTTATTATTTTTGGAACAGAACCGCTGTGACTTTGGTATAGAACCGCTGTAACCTTACTACTTTTGTTTGGATTCGCTGTTACCTTACTATTTTTGGTATAGAATCGCTGTAACCTTACTACTTTTGATACATAACGCTTGTGATTTTATTATTTTTGGTACAGAACCGCTGTGACCTTGCTACTTTGGTATAGAACCGCTGTAACCTTACTACTTTTGTTTGGATTCGCTGTTACCTTACTATTTTTGGTATAGCATCGCTGTAACCTTACTAGTTTTGATACATAACGCTTGTGATTTTATTATTTTTGGTACAGAACCGTTGTGACCTTGCTACTTTGGTATAGAACCGCTGTAACCTTACTACTTTTGTTTGGATTCGCTGTTACCTTACTATTTTTGGTATAGAATCGCTGTAACCTTACTACTTTTGATACATAACGCTTGTGATTTTATTATTTTTGGTACAGAACCGCTGTGACCTTGCTACTTTGGTATAGAACCGCTGTAACCTTACTACTTTTGTTTGGATTCGCTGTTACCTTACTATTTTTGGTATAGAATCGCTGTAACCTTACTACTTTTGATACATAATTGCTTTGATTTTACTATTTATTAAATATTAAAAATATTTCACAAAAAATCCGGTCTTTATTTTTTAATTACACATTTAATGAAGTTGATGTGAAGTCGGTACCATGAATTATTCTCAAGATGTGCAGTACGAATTCAGATGCTAATGATATTGAAACGTAGAGATATGTCCAAATTAGTGATTCGGTTAATAATGGTTCTCCATTTATCTTATACATAAATCCGCAAACTAAAACTGAGTCGTGAAGATCCGGGACCTCTAGCATTCCGAAATACAATTGAAATTATATTAGATTTTGTAACTGACTCATGGAATCCATATTTTTAATTTTGGTCTCAACAAAATTAACATAACTTGAGAGCAAATTTACTTCTGTCAATATACATCGTTACGTTTTCATTGATATATGAATCTTATGCTCGAATAATGCAGATACATTGAATTGTTGTTACAGGAAAATACAATAGAATCGAAGTTTTGAATTTTCGAATTCAAATTGTATTAATAAATGTTTCTATCTATGTATACGGATGTATACGTAGAGATTTTTACCTTTTTTTTTTGGCTTCATACAGCTAAATTAAAAACAAAAGCCCTAGTGAATACGATTTCAATTGTATGAGTACACAAACGGGCATTAAATGCATTTTAACTATATTTAACGGTTGGTAAGTTATTGTAAAATTTATGTGCTGTTTCACCGCCATGCCAGTGTGTTGGGCATTATGCAAGGTAGTTTTTTTTCTATTCGTATTCGGTTTAACGTATCCACGAGAGAAAATGTAGGTATGATTTATTAGTGGATAAATCTGTGGTTACTTATTACCGCTGTGTTCCTTTGTGACTTGTCTATTTATCTCTTCTCGTTACACATAGAATAATTTTCACTTCGAAGAAAAATTGAGATAAAATTTTCATGTCGACATTTTTTTTTCTAGATTCGATATTTCAACTTGACTAACTTATATCTGTTAAATTTTATGTTAAAACCGCAAAATTACTGGTTTTGGGGTGAATGAGTTCACTATCGAAAAATAGATGGACCTACTTGTGTTTCGAAACAGTCGCTTTTATCATGATGCGTACGTTGTCACCTTAAAAAGTGAGCTTCGTAACCCTATTTTTACCAAAAATGAATTTCTCATGATACGTTTAGTGTATTTAAACGTGCAACGTAAATAGTCTCATGCGTGTTCCATACAATACAATGAATTTAGAATTTCCCTCTTCTAGCCACATTACCAAAACAATAGTTGGAAAGTTTGTTATAGCACAAATATTTCTTAGTAGTCCATTTAGCCTAAAAGCAACTAAAAGAGGGAATAAAAAAAATTTAACCATAGAATCATACGTTGGTCTACGAGTCAAGTTAATCATACATCGGTGTCATTTTGACGAATGAATTTTTTACGGGGAGTTTTAGAGTTTATTTGCAAAAAATATTTTTTTTACATAACAATACTACAAAAGCGAACAAAATATTTAAAAAACTTGGATTTGGAAAAATTTCTTAATATAAATATTTATTAATTTTTTTAATCTTTTTATCAAAGCATATTTTTATTATAAAAATTAAAAAATAGATAAATACATCAATTGTATCATAAAACATGTCTTTCAAATAATTAATTTATGAACTATTATGAGTTAGTAGACATGTGTGACTTTACAGAATGTGAAATTTCTCAGTCATAAATATTCCTATAGATACGAAGTTATTTCCTCATTAGGCACATTTGTAAATTTTCTAAAATTTGTTAGTAATTTTTTGAATAAGATCTCAAAAAATAATAAAAATTAAAATATTTTCCACAAAATAAATTGTTAATTTTTTATTAAGTCATTCGAAATGCTTTCTTTAGTTTTCGATTCAATATATTAACATTTCAGTACTATGTCGTCTCTATAAGTCAAACAACAGCTGTAATCATCTTTCACATTATCATAATCATTGTATAAATTAATTATAACATCAATATCTTTAATAAATTTTAGAAAAATTAGGAAAACTTTTGTATGTCGAGTACAAAATCTTTAAAAAAAACATCGGTTAATCATACATCGTCGTCTTTTTGACGCACACTATTTCAGTATAAAAAGGACGACAATAGCTATAAACAAAATTTATACGGCTTATGTTTTATAATAACAAATAAATTAGATAAGAGAAGTTTCACAACAAGCAGGCAACGACAAGTTGTAGTATTGGAGCAGGTAGAGAAGTTCGTTCGTCGTTTTGACGAGTACGTATGATTCTAGGTTTAAGAAATTAGAAAATAGCAGCTGATATTATGAGATTAATAATGCTCCAAAGTTAGTGTAAACAAGTTTCATTATTATCAGTTTTGCTCCAAAATGGCTTAAGATATTATGGTCTAAACAGGGAATTTGTGGTCCAACCTAGGAAATTAATTTGCATGATTGGGTCGACTACCAGCTTCTTTTAAATTTTCGATTATAAAAAAATTAGAGAAATGTATGAACTTTTTATTCAACCCTAATAGGCAGCCTTCATCGTAAGGTATATACCGCTGATAGTGAATTAACTACTCGAAAGCTAGCTGGTAACCGAAAAATTATTTTTAGTGAAAAGTGACAAAAAAAATATTCTCATATTTTGTAATATGCATTTTCACAAAAAATCTTTCAAATGTTAATTATTAGATATTTTACTATTGGATATTAACAAATAATAATGATCGAAATTTATTTCAAACACAAAGTCATTTGCAAAATATCGAAAATTGACCGGAAAGAAGTTAGCACCGAAAGTTGAAAAATCTTTTTGTTTTTTATATGGTTAAATTGCTCCCAAATTGCTCCTTTGAAATCAGTAATTGCTCCACCTGAAACTTAATTATTTAATTAGTTATTTATAAAGAAAAAATTTTTTTTTCCGTTATTTAAGTTATCAAAATCTCCCAAAATAATACTTTTTTATATAATTTCTTTACGTCAATAAATTTCTCCCAGCTGCTCTATTTAATTTAAAAGCTAAATCTTAATTTTTTTGAATAATTATTAAAATATTTTGTTTTTTTGTTATTTAACTTGTCAAAATTCAATTATCCTTAAATATATGCAAACGACTTAAAGGTATAATGGATTGCCTATAATAATACATAACCTAATTCATAATATTTTTTATTTTAATATATTTTAATTATTATTCAGAGAAATTAATAGCTAACTTTTAAATTAGATGGAGCAAATTGGGAGCAATTTTTTGATATAAAGTAATTGTATAAAAATGCATTATTTGACAGGATTTTGGTAATAGAAATAGTCAAACAAAAAAGTTTTTTTGTTTGTAAATAACTAATTAAGTAATTAAGTTCCAGGTGGAGCAATTTGGGTGCAATTTAGCCATATAAAAAACAGAAAGATTTTCCAGTTTTCGGCGCCAACTTCTTTCCGGTCGAAAATTGTCTATGTTTCGTAAAATTAATATCAAGACACTTGTAAAATATTTCTTCACAACGTTCGAATAAGTCATATAACATTTATAATATAATAAAAAATATATTAAAGTAACAATAAAAGTAGCAAAAAAAGAAATATAAAAACATTTTCATTTATTACAATCCACTTGGATTACTTGATGGCACCATCCGTGTATATATTTACCACGCTATGTGCACACCAGTGCGCCATGAGCCGAGCCACAGTGCCGAGAAAGAAAGACAAATATCACTGTCAAAATGAGTTATGGTTTTATTTTCTTTAACTGACACTTAGAAATATTCCACCAATATAAATTAATATTGCATAAAACTGATATTAATATTCTTTTTATTTTGCCAACAGAAACACTGATGAGTACCTACACGTGTACAGAGGATAAGAAATTAACATAAAATCGTTATTTTATTATTTTTCTGGAAAACTTCTTTTGATATTACTTGTTTGCATAAGAACGAACAACTAAGTGACTTCATTTCAAAGTATAAAATTTTAATTAATAAATATAAAATGTTGGTTTCCTTTTGAAATATGTATAAATGTACTTCCGGTGTAGATGTTTATAGAAAACTTGTCTAAAACAAATACAAACAAGGAAACTTTAATATATATCTAGTATTTCTAATTGTTCTTATTGATATTATTTAATGTGCTCGTCGCCTTTTAACCATTTTCAAGGCGTTTGAAAAAGAATGAGGAAGAGGAAATAGCTTAAAAAGTTTTGTCCTTTCAATTCGTTTCGCAAAACCTATTTTATTGTTCATCAAAACTTATTTTTGTTTACTTTAGAGATACTATTATCTTAAAGTTTTAGTAGGTTACATAGGGTTTCCACAAAGAGAAAATTTGATTCCATACAGAGACCAAAGGACTTAAGTATTTGATAATTTAAAAAAATTGTAAAGGGATTATAAAGGAATGATGCCCCTCTTTATTTCTGAAAACAAAATTCAATGTTCTTTTTACGCTTAATATTAAAATTAAACTTTGTTAATAACATGGTTATCTGAACTTTATAATTTCTATAGAAGTTAAAAATTTCATATTTGTGTCGTTACAAAAAAAAAAAAAAAAAAATTGTTGAAAAATGGCTTAATACACGTGACTCACTATTAAGACATATTTTAGCGTGTGAACCCTGACCAATTTTGACAGACATAATTTAGATTATAAGCGTTTCCTGGTAATTACACCAACAGGGGTAGTTGGGGGTTAAAATTAGGGGGCTAATTTTGCGAAAGGAGACTAAAAATTAAATATATTAAAATTTTGTTTGCTGATTTCAAATATACGTAAAAAAATCTAATCGACCTGTTTTTGTTCAATTTTCTAATATTAACTATAATACGATAAAACTATAGTACGATTATGTCGACACAGTCACGCCCTAATTAACTACTAGATTTAATATTAGAAAATTGATCAAAAACAGGTCGATTAGATTTTTTTACGTACATTTGAAATCTGCAAACAAACTTTTAATATATTTAATTTTTAACCCCCTTTCGCAAAATTAACCCCCTAATTTTAACCCCCAACTACCCCTGTTGGTGTAATTTGAATAAATTGCTTATCAATAGATAGCTCTTTAAAAAAGACCAATATCATCAATTTAAACTTTTACTCTATCTCTTCCTATCTCTTACCGTTTTCGAGATATTTGAAATATTAAATTTTACCTCAATTTTTGTAGAGCGAGTGAACCCTTTCAAACCGTTTTTCTGAAAATAAAAAAAAAATACGTGACGCTTATTTTTTAGTGTCCTAAAACTTATCCAAGTTTCATCAAAATCGATAGGTCCGTCCTTGAGATCTTTACTTATTAGTAACATATACTGTACTAAATGTACCAGAATTACACACGTCTTAATTCAGATAAAAATTATTTCAGTGTGTTACCATTAGAATGTCATCATGAAACTTTGTATACAACTCAATTGAGGTTGGGTATTACATATATTTTTTTTCAAGAAAATTAAAAATTCCGATTTTGGAGTTTTTATAAAAATTAGTTTTTTGGATTGTGGAGAAAGGGTTAAATTTGAACTGCATTATCATGTTATATGTCAAATTAAAGCCCTTTTAATGCTGAAATTAATGGTGCCAGTTTCGCGCTCCGAAAAATTGCAGTTTTTGGATTTTAAAAATTGTTATAACTATAAAATAATGGTAATGAAAAGATAAAAATTTATATTCGTTATCTTCAAAGCAAGTACTACCATATAAATGAAATATTATAATGATCTGAAGACATAAGCATTGGTTGATTTGATGCGGACCAACCCAATAGTAGTATTGACAATATTCATTAATTATTACATATTAATAAACAATGATTTCTGGAAATCTCTCTTTAAAATAACACATATTTCTCTCCATTTTAATACTTTCGAATCTTTTTCTTTACATATTTTTAATGTTTTGTCTCATAGAACATGTCTTTATTCTACTAAAATTACTAAAATTTTAGTATTAGTACTGTTAATTGGTCATAATACATCTGTTTTATTAAAAAAATAAACGATTGTATAAATATAAAGTATGACAAGTCTGTACCTGAAGCAGCATAAAACAGTAAAAAATACTGTATCGTCTAAACATTTACATATAAAATACACGCGCTACTAGCAACCGATTCGAATTTTTTACTGTTTTACTGTATTCGGAATTCGGTGACAAAACCGAATGTCAAAAATCTCCGAATCGGTTTTTTTACTGTGTACGGTTTTGTCCGTATCGTGTGAACGTACACATTGAAATACATATGCCACTGAAGCATACAGTAATAAAACCGATTCGGTGTCGTCTGAACCAGCTCTAAGTGGCCCGATTTTTCTGTTTGAATGTATGCCTTGCTACCATTATAACAAGAGTAAATTATTTTTAAAAAGGTTGACGGTACTCCTGCTTCTGAAGGCTTCTTGCATATATGAGTGTTCCACATTGTTAAATGCTTTATGAAAATCAGTAAAACATATATATATATATATATATATATATATATATATATATATATATATATATATATATATATATATATATATATATATATATAATATATATATATATATTTATATTTATATTTATACATATATATATATATATATATATATATATATATATATATATACATATATATAGTGGTATATTAAATTCAACTGCTTTTTCCATTAGTTGGTTTACGGATTGAATATTATCTAAAGTTGAAAAATTTTTCCGAAAACCAACTTAATCAGTAGATAGATATTTATTCATAGATATATGTATATTAGTAATTTTCTCCAATTTTGGAAAAAAAATTCCGTTCTAAAATACAAAAATTCACAAAAAAAATTTACATTTGAAACAAACGTCAAAACATTTATTGTTTTTTTAAAAAAGTGTAACATTTTCATTCTTTTATTTTTCAAAAAAAGCTAATTACAGAGAAATCTCTCTCAATTATATTTATTCGTACTAAATTCTCAAAAAAACAGAACAATAGCCAGCAAACCAAACCAAACGTATGCAAACTAAATGACCCATAGTAAAATTATTCAAATTCGATTGAACACACACATATGTTCAATATGTGTGTGAAAAAAAAACTTCGCTTTTCAAATCCAAGTATCGAGAACACACTGGAATCGATCCGTTCCAGTCTTTTATTTACGTTTTGTTATAATAAATCGAACCATCAGGAATAAAAAAAAAACAACAAAAATGAACAGCCGTATTGGCCACCGATTGCCAGTTCTGTTTCTACTAATAAACAATCCTTTTTTATACGTAAATCTCATAAAAAAAGTTTTTCGGGAACGACAGAACAAAAAAAATTTTTTTTTAAATAAACTCTCCGATGATAAAATATCGATTACATGAAATGAATTTCATTTGGTCCGTTCGTTTTTACATCTATCTCTCGTTTATGAGGTTCGTACGCTCGTTAGTGCTGCCTGATCATTGAAAAACTTCCGCAATCCTTTTTGAAAACTTGTATAATAATAGATTTTAAAACGGTTCATTAAATCGTTACGCTTTATTATAATTTTTGATCAGAATGTTGTTTGTTGAAAAATCTTTTTTTCGTGTTTGAATAGAACTGAAAACTTATAATCATAATCTATGGCAGTATTTCCCAAACTTTTCTCATCACAGAACACTTTTTAAAATTTTTAAGAAACTTATTTAAATCAAATTGTTTTATAATAATGATGTGGCTTTTTGTTCATTTTAGAATTTTCTTGTAAATAACGGACGCCAAATTTTACACGACAGTTAAATTAGGGGGGGGGGCAAAATGGGTACCCAAAAAATTTGGTAAAAATTTTTATATTTTCAAATTTGATAATATTGAAAACCAAATAGTTCAAGTAATATTTTGAATGTTTAAATAGAAAAATATTGATAATATAACTTTAAGTATAGTAAGAATTATTAAAACAATAATTATTTTTCGCCTCTGCATCCACTACTAATATAAATGGTGATTCGTTTTACGTAAATTACTCCTAAAAAAATATTATTATTTTGTAGCTTCGTTTTCTTATGAATATATTTATAATCTTACATTATTAAGGGATACCCCATTTTACTTTAATTACGACTGAAAATAATAAGATTCAGCATATTTCAGTCCTTAAAATCATAACGGTTTCTTAAGTACCCCGTTTTGCCCCCCCCCCTATATAATAGATTTATAAGTTTAATTAATATTACCGAAAAACGTCTTGAAGTTCTTCAAAAATGGACAAACAGAATATTAGAAATTACTTTCAAAAAATAAATAACATAAAATCATTTCAAAAGAGTGTTCTTCTTTAACCTTAGGATCATATGTTGGTCTACGAGAAACGTTAATCATACATCGTCGCTAATTTGACGAATGGCCTTTTTACGGAGAATTTTAGAGTTTATTTGCAAAAAACATTTTTTTTACTTAACAATACTACAAAAGCGAACAAAATATTTAAAAAAAATTGCATTTGGAAAAATTTTTTAATATAAAATATTTTATTAATTTTTTTAATCTTTTTATCAAAGCATATTTTCATTATAAAAATTAAAAAATTGATAAATACATCAATTGTATCATAAGACATGTCTTTCAAATAAATAATTTATGAACTATTTTGAGTCGGTGGACATGTGTGACGGTCATAAATTTTCCCGTAGATATGTAGTTATATCCTCATTAGGCATATTTGTAAATTTTCTAAGATTTGTTAGTAATTTTTTTAATAAGATCTCAAAAAACAATTAAAATATTTTCCACAAAATAAATTGTTAATCTTTTATTGAATCACTTGAAACGCATTCTTTGGTTTCGATTCAATATATTAAAACTTCAGCATTATATTTTCTTTATAAGTCAAACAGCTACAATCACCTTTCACATTATCATTATCATTGAATAACTTAATTATAACATTCATATCTTTAATAAATTTTAGAAAAATTAGGAAAACTTTTATATGTAAAGTATAAAATCTTAAAAAAAAAAAAAAAAAACATACGTTAATCATACATCGTTGTCAAATTGACGCACACTATTGTAATATAAACAAAACGGCTGCAATTATAAATATAATTGATTCGTCTTTTGTGTTATCATCTACTTAATAAATTTCTAACACTGACTGACTGACAGACAACGCACAGCTTAAGCCGTTGGGTTTAGAAGAATGAAATTTTGCATAGGAGTTCCTTGTGTATCGTAGATGAGCACTAAGAAAGGATTTTTAAAAATTTGTCCCCTAAGTGGGTTTAATTGGGGATGAAAGTTTGTATGTAAATTCGTTATTTTTGAAGTTAGTGGTATATAATAGTATTTTACAATATAAGTTCGGTAAGTTGCTTTTACTGATCGAGAAAATGTTGCGAAAACGAGACCCGCAGGGTCGAGTTTTTGCAATTTTCGAGATCAGTAAATGCACTTAACGCATCGTATATTGTATAATATTTTTTGCACGATCGATTTAAAATAATCAAAGAATAAAAATATGTTAAATAAAAAATAAAATGTGGATAATATAGGTGAAATTTATATTTCTATGTTATGACATAGAATGCCATGAATAAATATTATAAATATTCTTAACAACTAATACGAATTTTTGTAGTGACAATTGACAACTATATTTGTAAATAAAAAATTAAGTGCCAATATTTCACTGGCGTGAATATCTTTTTTGAATTTTTTATTAAAAGAATTGAGGAAAATAGCAGGAAATTGATGAAACATTTTATTTTTGGCTGCAAATTTATTCTCGTAAAATGAAAGCAAGATTATGAAAATCGCAGAAAATTTTAATGATTGAACGACCTTTTGAAATGTCAATAAAATAAGAAGATTAATGCCAACAATAATAATATTAATGTACAAACTAGTGAAAATTTTAATATTAATCGATTTATTTTCCTAATTGTTTAAATTGTACTTCTAATTTCAATATAAGTAAATAAATATAATCATTTTTGAGCTAATTTCACTTACCACGCATCCTATTCACTTACCACGCATCTATTTCACTTACCGCACTGTTATTTTTTGGTTTCCATGGATATAAACAAACGTTCGGGAAATGTAACTTACCAGCATTGTCAACAGCATCGGTAAATGCATGAAAATACACGATCGTGCAAAAAAATATGTTACTATGGCTATTAAAATAAATAATATAATAGTTAATAAATGTTTAACACTGACTGACAGACAACGCAAAGCTTAAACTGTTGAGTTTAGAAAGACGAAATTAAGCACAGAAGTTATGAAAATTGGCATTTAAGCTTCTATTTATAAAAAAAAATCAATTGTTTCTGGAAATTTATTCCCTAAGACAGAAAATGAAAGTTCATATGGGAAGTTTATCATTTTTGAAGTTATAAACGTGGATATTAATTTAGGCTTTTGAAAAACATTAAAAGTGAGCAGAAATTGAGTACCTAATAAAAAGATGTTGTCGATGGGAAATCCCATCGGGCATACGGCTAGTAATAAATAAATTAGATACCAGAAGTTTTAGAACAGACAAACCACGATAAGTTGTAGTACTGGAGCAGGTATAGAAGTTTGGTCGTCAATTTGACGAGTACGTATATGATTCGAGGGTTAACCTCAGTTTCATAATTTTTTCGCGCAACACTTGGTAAATGTTTACGGGACACCAGCGTTCCGCGGAACACAGTTTTAAAAACGCTGATCTGTGATACCCGACTCCAAACATCATAGATTTTTTATATACTTTTAAAATAATATATGTATATGATCTGTGTACCTATAACATGTGATCTCATTATTTGCTTTTGTCGTTTTTTTTTTTTTTGTTTGATTTTCCGTCTGTTTGTTTAAAACTGGAAAATATTCTTGAAAAGAATTGATATCCTCTATAGCTAATTAAATAACAGTGGATTGAAATGTGGATAATTCTCTTGAGGTAGGTATAACAATTGAAAAGTAATTGCATGCTCATTACTTCTGATACAGAATTATAAATGTTTACTTCAAATATAACTTAATTAAATTTTCTTTGTTGAAGGAAATTGGAATATTTCAATATCAAATATAAATTTTCATGTTTGTTTTACCAAAAGAATCCCTTGATTGCGAATAATATATAGTGCACTATGCATAATGTAAATACTTTTACAAATAGTTCTGCATTTAAGGGGTTATGCACAGTCCAATTAAGGGAAAACCAAAATTAATTTGAATAATTTTATAATGATGAAAAGTATCTATCAGTACTCTATTTTTCCCTGTTTCAAAATTTTTGCAATTTTTCGATATTTAATTCATATTAAGTTTTGATATGACACTATTAAAAAGTATTTTATTTTATTTTATTTTTAAACATTTTAATTTTGAAATTATGTTTTCATCTAAATTTTATTTTAGTAATTAATTGTAAATTAAGTGTCAAGTTTAAAAAAAAAATTAAAATTATTTTGTATATTTTAATAATTTTACCTAACATTCTTCATATTTATTTATTTATTTATTTATTTATTTAATTTAAGAAATTGTAAGTAGGTAATTGGTTTATTTTATTACTCATTATTCTTTACCGTTTAACAATGTTATATCTTGTTTTTAATATTTTTAAGAATATGATGAAAGAGAGATTTTCTCGAAACATACGTAATTATTTTAGTTAATTAGAGTTAATTACGAATTTTTAATATAATAAGATGATTATTAATTCCTAAATTCCCTATTCTAGCACTTAAAGAATTTTATGTTTTGGTCCGATAATGTTTTCAATATAGATATTGACGTTTGTGCCTACACTTTATGTATTCGCAAAACTTGTTGGTATAAAAATTCGTGCAAAAATCTGTAATTTTACGTTAATATTCAACCAATTGACAGCAAATATGAGTAATTTAAATAGGTCCAAAAGTACCTATTTAAACACAGTAGAATGATTAAAAATAAAGTAAAAAGGATGAGTCCATGTTATGTCGGTTAAGACAACCTATAAATATAAAGACGATTTCGTCTCAAGAATATTATACTAATCAAACATAGTAGGGTGAATGCGGGAGAGATGTCGCACATTTGGAAAACACTTAATAATTCTTAAAGTATGCATTTAATTGATTTGAAATTTGGTACACAATAAATCTAAACATTGTTTTTTAAAATTATTTAGAAATAATTTTAAATTTTGAGTCATAAAGGATTCATAATTAACATTTTTGTAGAGCCTGCAAAGCGGCATCTCTCCCACACCTATGGGAGAGATGCCGCATCAAAGAAAGAGAGACGTCGCATAGCTCATATTAAAAATTTTGCATTTTACACACATCTCCATACATGATGCATGCCATATGTAACCATTTTTGGGACTTTAGACATCTTAACTAGTCAATTTTTTTTTCGTTTCTGAGTACTTTTCAAAACATTCAATACGCAGGCAATCAGCATTATTTTCGTTATCTTCACTAATATGAGAGCTCTTCCTGATCCATTAATAGATCTTTTATATTTACGTGGCATAATTTACAGTCCAAAAAAAAATTGCATAATTAAGGTATAAGTCTATGTTTTTAACATGTAATATGATGCGGCGTCTATACCAACTTTAAATGCGGTATCTCTCCTTTTTGTTGGGATAGATGCCGCATGTTGCTATAGGAAGCATAGGGCGGAATTCTAACATAAAATTTTATACAGTACTTTTAAAATATACCTAAATTCATAACAAAACTCATTTTCATTAAAACAATGAAATATACATACTTAAATTCTAATGGATTAAATGCTTGATAAAATATTATGTTAAAAACTTACTTTTCAATAATACAAAGTTGGATAATTACTAAACTGATGGACTAATCATAAATGTTACCATATACAGCTTAAATAAGTAACTTATTTTTAACATATAATGCATTAATAGTGCCTGCTATCTATCAATCAACGGACGAACTATGGCTACTGCGGCATCTCTCCCAACGCGGTATCTCTCTCGTACTTACCCTACAAAATTTTTCAAAAACAAATTTCCAGGTAATTTTGATCTTTTTATCCAATTATGAAAATATTTTATACAACAAAAACATCTTAAAATAATAATTTCAATTTCTTTTGTTTTCTCTACCTTTCTCGCCCTCTTCGCTTCCCCACGCCTCAACGTAATCTCTATATTTGTTCTTCATACACATATAGATAATAGCCTGGGAGCCCAACATATTGATATTCACATATAATGCACATTACCATGAAAATATTTAACATTATAGTGAGCCAAATATAAAGCTAAAAAAATGCAAAATCAACTACTTTTCTATATGTATTATAGTTCACTAAATATTTGGCAATTAATAGCCAAAATACGGTATCAAACGCATCATGGTCTCAACTCTCATCATACATGAAAATTATTTTAGGCTCTCGGACTATAAGGCGTATGATGATACACGTGCATTGCGTCGATACTTGTAAATATTTTCCACAAGTGTATTACATAGAAAAAGAAATTACATTTTAACAAGCACAGGTGGAACCTTTGATCTTGTTTTCAATATCACTTGTCAAGCAACGTAAAACTCAAGATAGAGAGTTATCAATAAAAAGTTATATCAATGTAGGTATACCTTTGTGGTAACAACGTTTTTATTTATTATTTTATCCTTGTACATATATAAGTATGGAAAAAATGTAAAAGATATTGATCAAGGGAGTTTAACATTGTATTTCATCATTAAGTATAAGAATAAGTGATAGTATGAGTACCTACCGTTTACACTATCCACTTTAATTAACAAGTATTCTATCAAAATAGAAAACGTGTAGTAAATCCCTTTCTTGTGCTTTAAAAGAGTCTGAAATGGTATTCGACAGAGCGGGGTATCCAACGACTCCGGCAACAATATAATAAAATACCTGGGTATTTTTACTTAGAAGAGTTTTCAACAAAAATTATTAACGTTTAAAGAAAAGGAGAGAAAAATTTTCCTATATGGAATAAATATTAAAGATAGTTCAAATTGTGTAATTAATAGTAATTTTGTAAATGTGGTATACAAATTAAGTTATAAATGTATTTTCTGTTTATTATAAAATTAAAATTAAAATTTCTCATATCGACTGTAATTTATTGCACTAGTATTTTTTGCTTTTCATTATGGAACAAGTGTCATAAAATACTTCTTTCCAAATCTCTTAAGGTAGTTAAGGTAGCGATCGATAAAACAATCTTTTCAAAGGATTTTGACGAAACTTCTCCAGATATTTATTTAATTCAATACCAATAATACAAGCTTATTCCGACTAAAATTGACTACCGTCAGTTGGGACGAATGTAGACGATTTTTTCAATTTTTTGGCAATCAGTTATTTAGAGTTTATTTTAAAAATTCTCAAAAAAATAATTTAAATGCTTTAATATCACGAGCATATAGGGCAGTAATAAAAATATCAAAATTGGTACTGCAACATTTTTTTTGTTTGGTTATATAGGGTCTAGATTCGCCCCTATGTGGGGCGAATCTAGACAGTGCTTTATTTGCAATATAAATCACATTCAGTCATTAAAAGATAAAAATAGCTGAATTTCCAATCTGAAAATTCGCTAAGCTAAATAACTGCATCAGCGAATGACTTTTGATGGGTGTAATAAAACCTTTCGGATTTAAATGAATTTTATTTCGGTTTACCTTTGAGTCTATCATGCAAGGTCGATTTGGGATCATGAAAATATTTAGCAGCTTGTCTGAGCGATTTTCTTTAATTTTTAATATCGGAAAGCAGGGGCGCAACAACTACATATCTACAGGGGGTCCAACAAAAATTTAAATTATCAAATTTTTTGATAACGCAGTTCTCCGATAACAACGGAAAATGTTGTAATAAAATGTCGTCTCCGAAAATTTGACTTTCAAATAAAGAAATATTAGTAAACCACTAAAAATTTTACTTTTTAATATAAATAAAATAAATTGAAGGAAAATTTCCAAGTAATTTTAAGGGGATCGGACCCCTTGGACCACTCCGGTTGTTGCGCCTCTGTCGAATAGAGCCCATTTTATGTTATCTAGACTCCAGTTTATGTAGTTTATACCCACTTTCTTTTTATACTGACGCAACATGGTGTATGAATTCGCCTCACCTATAGACAATTTTTTGTTAATCAGTTCCAAGATCAACCCTAGAAATACTTAACTATATACACTAGCCCCATTTAGTAAAAACATAGCTACGTAGCACGTCAAAGAACGAGAAATTACAAATTTTGTGGAAGTATATTCTTGATATGATTTACTCAAAGAAAATAAAAGAGAAACGATGTCTTCGAAAATAATAAGTGTATTCACCCCTTTAAAACTGATGGATCTCTTTATATAGTATTACTCCACATTACATATTTCTTTTGCGGAATATCTCCTTCTTGTAAATACTATATATGTATATCCATAGGTAGGTACTCGCCATATTTTTGTAGTGCGGTTATACAATATAATTTTATATTCTCTTCGGTTAGTTTGTTTACATCTCACCTTTTAAATACACTTTATTTCATTAAGTTTAATCGGAACTTATCGTTTGCACGTCCAGCTTCCAGTTTACTTCCTAGATGGGTAGCTACAACATTTTATACAACACCCGAGTAGTAAAGTTTAATCACGTTGTAAGATAAAGTTATAATGAACATATAGACACATACTAGCCGAATGGTTCTTGTAAAATTTTTTCAACACGTATAAACTATGAAAGTAATATCCTTTTCTGTGTTCTTCTTTGACATCCTGTGTGTATATAGTTTTCAAAGTAATGCAACTGTAAATATATAGCGAGTGCCTATAGTGAGAAATTTTATGTATACCTATATACAAGGTGATCCAGAATTATGTACCGTAATTGCTAGAGCTGATAGTACGTTCAAAAATAATGGTACCTTTTCATCTACACTTTTTTTTTCAAAACTCAATAATAAGGGAGATAAAGTAGAGGGTTGAGATGCAGAGGGGCGGAACGAAACTGACTTTTTTTTTTAATTTTTTAGGCGTTTTTGAATAATGAATTCATATTTTAGGGGTGTGTATGAACATTAGGATAATTAAATTTATGTTACCTACCAATTATTTCATCACTTATGATTAGGGGATAATTTGGATAAAGATATTTCTACTTTAAATTACTCGAAAACGGTATTATTTATCGAAATGTACCAAGTATACCTTTTTTGCATGGAACTGTCTGAGGAATCATATTGTTAAGAATTTTGTTTAAATAACTACAAATTAACACACAAAAGACGTGACAACACACACCTACCCACCAAAACCATCGCTTGACCACAAGTGGTGGAATAAATGTTAGGTAACTTAAATTCAATCCTCCTAACGCAAAATACATAACCCTAGAATATCAACCCGTTATTCAAAAGCGTTTGGAAAATACTTAGGGAAAATGGTTTTCATTTCACCCTTTTACAGGGTTTTATCTCCTTTATTATTGAGCTTTGGAAAAAAGTGTACATGAAAAGGTACCATTATTTTTAAACGTATTATCAGCTCTAGCAATTACGGTACATAATTCTAGACCAGCCTGTACATATATATAAAATTCCAGTTGAAAAGAGGATTATATAAAGAGGACTTTTTTATATGGGAAAAGTTTAAGATTTTTTAAAAACTGTATGATCAATTTTTTTTTTAAATACAAGTCTTCTAGTATAAGTTGTACTTGCATAAATAGTATTCCGTGGTCTCTAGTAAAAATTTATGTTAATTAATTGTAACTAGATTATAATCAGGTTTTACGAGTTAAAAATTTATAGTATAGGATACGAATTAGAAACTACTAGAAACTACCTTCATCCACCTGTTTAATGGATGGGTGAATACTATCGGCTGCTATCGTGGATTTAATATAATAGCAAACGAACGTGAATAAATTTTTTTCTTGATATAAACTATAATTCTCGATTTCAAAGTAATCGTATCTTTATCTTGGCCTGCTTAAGCTTAACTCTTTTTCTTTCAATAATAAAATTCATTTAAAAAAACACAGGTATTAACTCGACAATTCCCAGAATTATTTGAAGGTGACAGATGTTTTTAATTTTTTTCAACAATAAGATAATTAAATCTTTACGTTCTGTTACCACCATTAGAAAGCTAATAGATGACGTTATATTTCTTTCTTGTGACATCTCTATACTATAAGTTAAACAAACAAATTAATACAGTTTACAATTAAAAATGTCTGTCACCTACAGGTGACACTGGGAATTACCGAGTTAATTAACAGGTAATGTTTTAAGTCAGAAAATTACTTGAAAATTTTTGTCACTGTTCCTTTAGATATTTTGAATCTATTATTTCTATGGATACGCTAATAAAGGTGGAAAATATAAAAGTAGTCGTGTGCTTATTGGTGTGCAGGAATAGGGTACTTGACTGCAATTGAGAAATGATTCTAAGTGCTTTGTTCTTACGTATAAATTAGTTCATTTTTGTTAAATTTTTAAAAATCTTCAAAAAAACCATTGTTCAATTTTAAACAAATGAGCAAATTGGTCGGAAAAACGACTTGGCGTAGTGACGTATGCAATGACGTCACGATTTAACTCAAACAGATGTCGCTTTCATTCATGTCAACACTTTCAACATGGTTTCAAATTTGTACACAATATTCAGCAGTCATCATGCTCAGTTTTAGTGATATTTACAACTATCTACTTTATTATCTTCTTCATTTATCATCACTGTAAGATTTTCATGAAGCCCTACAAGTATTAAATACACTTTAAAAAAACAGTTTGACGTAACTTTAAAATTGTAGCAAAAAATAAAAACATTTTTAGCATAATATTTAAAACAAGTTGATAAGGATATTTTACGTATTAAGTGACGATGTATTCCTTCCATCAATCTTTTTTGAGTGCAAAATTAATTGCAAACCAAAAAGTTCAAAATAAATTACAAAGAAAAACAACTTCTCTTGGTCAATTAGAATTGTAAAAATGTCACAATGAAAATGCAATTTGTCATAGACAATACGTAACTACAGTAATAAGATCTGCTATAAAAAATGACGTCATTTTCAAATATCACTGCGTTTTTAATCATTTGAATGAAGGCTAAAAATTTATAATTTTCAAAATCGAATTTTTAAATAACTATATAATATTTTTATTTGTCACTACTAAAATTAAATATATTTAAGGATAGTACATAAAATTATTCAACATTTAAAACAAATTTTGAATATAGTCAAGTACCGTATTGTTATATTTTTCGCGTGTAGATTTATCAATATTATTTCCTTTTCCTTTAATTTCTAGAATATATTTTTTAAAGAATTAGGAGATAACCCTTTGACATAACACTAAGATAATAATATTATTGCCTCACAACATCTCGATCAAAAAAAAAAATATATGCCGTCAAGCTTCCTTTTTATATAGCAAGGAAATTGCCTAAGAATATTCAGTTCCGATCATTTTCCTTCAATTTACAACACACATTTATTGTTTATGATCTTTTTATCCCAAAACTAAAAAATACAGTTACATATTATTGAATTCGTGTTTTAAAAAGCTTTCCTCTACTATTCAATGTTCTTGAATAAAAAATTTTTCCCCCTACCATAATTAGGCCACCACACTTTATCTCTGTGCTAAATTTCTAATTTTTACATCCAATAATCTCAGAGAAAATCGGCGATGACAGACGAATGGACGCCGAAGTAATTTCATTAGTATTCCATTTTGCTAATTTTGGAACGCAACACTAACAAGCCTATTTTATCGAGTCATGAAATTTTATAGAAACTCTTTTATATAAATCCTATGGAGCACATCCTTAATGATACAATTTTGGCATATGTTACATATTATTTCTATCGGAATTTCATTGCCTTTGATTTGTTAACAAAACAGGTGCCTACTTATCACACTCCAGTAATTTTATTTAATCAAGTGAAATTAATTAATTAATTAATTATAACCAAAATTAAATTCAAATTAATCGAATTTAGAGAAAACAATATATTCCTGAACACTAAAGAAGTATTCTAGCTTTATAATTCATCAAATTTTTTAATTAACGTGTAAGTATTGCGTCACTAACAGAAACTTCATCCAACAATTCACCTACACTCTTATGTTTTACCGTAAATATTTATTCTGTTAAAAATGATGATCAAAAGTAAAAATTAGCACTTTTCATTACACAACATGGTACTGAAGAAAAAAAAAAACAAAAACAGAAATTTTTTTCACCAATTCATCCAGAAAGAAAAAGAAAAGTACAAACTTATTTACCGAACAAATGAATACACGAGAACCATCAACACTCATTTATTTTCAATATTCTAAAAGAAGTGAAAGAATGAAAAACGCCATTGTTGTATTCTTTCTGTTCATTTAAGTGAACGCGAAAAGCTACAAAAAAATGTAGAAAAAAAATTACTAAAAGTAACAAACTTAAACAAAACGAGAGAAAAAGTTTTTACGTTTTCTTTGAAGTCATAAACAGAACTTTTTTTGTTTTTTACATTTGCTTTTTTTTCTTTTTTTGACTGTATGTATGTATATTATGACTTAAGTAACTGTACAGAAAATGTATGTTAATTGTTCGTTATGGTAAGCTAGTGGAGCGATGGACGATGAAAATATTCAAGATATTTTGGAAATTGAAAAGAATTTATACGAGAAAAAGTTTTATTTCATTATTTGTTGGTTGTTGGTGCCAAAAATCGTAATAAAACTTAAACAGTTTTTGTTACACACTAAATAATTTTTTTTATGGTTTCATTTTTTTTTATTTCTGTGTATAATTTTAACAGAAATGAAAATGAAAAATGCGAATGGTTGGTGATATATGTAAATTTAATGTCAGTATTTTTTTTATTGGTGCTAAAATGACAATAAAAGTAATTTGGGAGATTTGGTTTTATTAATAAACAGTTGTAAAAATACGGAATGTATTTTATAAGTAATTGCAAGAAATTCCCTTTGGGAAATCATTCAGAATTTATTGTAGTTTTCACGGATTTTCTTTTTGTGACTTTTGGATAAGGAAATAAAAATATGCTGTTTATTCGTTTGGACGATTTCTATGTGAACTCACATTCCTTTTTTAAAACTTGAATCATCGTTATAAGATATTTTAATATATGCTAAATAAAATTTACAATGCGCCAAGCATAATTCTGTTTTACTTAAAGTAGTGATTAATTAAAATTTAGGACGATAATAAGTAATAAGGCGAACTTTATTATACCTACAAACATTATTATACCTATTTCATAAATTATAGATAAAATACTGCCTGTATCTTGAACTAAGCAAGTTCATTAATTTAACATAAGAGTTACCTACTTAAAATATATCGACAAGTAAGATGTCTGTCAATAAAGGATAAAGTTTACGGGTAGCCCCTTACTCCAGCCCGAATTTTCAAATTCGGTTTTGTTATGGGTCCGCAAAGTTTAAAATATTTTTAGAGAAATTAAATGTAAAGTAAAACTATATTTATATATTTCTGTGGGAGTGAATAAACAGCTAATATCAGATATTTGTACTGTTACTATTCGAACATACACTTTCGAAAATATTTTTATATTTTATACTTTATTTGCGGAATTTAAATGTATCATTTGAAATAGAAACAAACCTAACTACAATTTTTGCTCCCTGAAGTGATTTTGACTCAAGCACTCGCGTCTCAGAAGTCTCTTTTTTTCCCCAAAAATGTATTTATAATAAAAAAAATTCAGTTCCTCGCAAGAACTGGAAAAAAAAGAAACAGCTAACAAACTTTATGTCTTTGTACGTAATATGCCCTGAAAGCCGGAATCCTAGGCCCTAACACCACTTTCCATATTATTTTGCTTTCTTGCGTCATATTTTTCTCTACTGAGGCCTTTTGTGTTATGGCTTAGAGTCTAAATTATTCACAACATTCGTTATAAAAATCAGCACTAAAATTAAACACATGCTCTTCTTTGGTAATACACTGTGGTAAAGACGGTTCTACACGATGCTGCGAACACCTTCCAACATTGGACGTTCGATGATTCATCGCATCGTGTGGCCGTTGTTCGAACCTACGAGTGTCCAATGTCGAGCGTCAAACATTCGCATTTGGCCATGTCCCGCTCGATGTCGGTATTCTTGCACCGAGTCAAAGGGATGCTTCGAACGTTTGAAGGTCAATGTTGGTTGCGTTGGTTGGTTCGACTCAGCAGCTGCACGACTCGTTCATGTGAAGAGAGACAACATCAGTGTATAACATTAGAGATAACATCAGACAGATAACAGCCTCGTCTACTGAGTACCAACACATCATCATTCGTATTGGATCAAACATTCGATTCACCGTGTAGCAGATACATTCGTCGCACCAACCATCGAACTTAATTGCCTCAAACGTTCGATCGTACGTTGGAAGGAACGTTCGTAGCATCGTGTAGAACCCACTTAATACTAAGCTTATACCACGATTTATGTGTAATGTGCTCATATATTTTTATGAATAATCATATAACCATTACGTGCATCATACTTGTTGAATTATGTAAAATTCAAGTGATTACAAACACCTGGCACCTGGCATTACCAAGGACAATGAAACCGATAGCAAAATATGGTGACCAAACGTAATTTATAACATCTTTTTAACCTCTCCATTTTATAATTAATCTTTTAAAAAAAATGGTTCGTAATATTTTCTATAAAATCAATATTTTCAAATGATTAAAATATCTAATAATAAAATGGAATATCTCAATCTCAATATTATAATAAATTTGTAACCTTATACCTTTACACAAATATACCTTATATGTATGTATATATAGATACAAACAGAGATATAGTCAAATTTCATGAAATTAGTACAATTGTAATTAATTGCCATCATGTATAAAGTTCACTAATGAGAATCAATACAAAATCATTTATATAAAATCTGTTCTGTGTTCCTTCGTTTCATTTTCCTCATTTTCCCTTCAGTTTGGTTTGGCTCGGTAAATTTTCTAAACAGATTTATTATTTCTACATTATCATCGATTTTACCCACGCCCACATATACATTTTGTGGTCATTAGAGAACACAGTCACGGTAAAACAAACGAATATACCTCTACCATGCATAGCTAGACGAAAATTTCATGAAAATAAAATTTGTGATAATTGCGATATCGTTTGTTGTCAGTCGTCTTCGACTTGAGGTACCTACCGTTTCCCAAAAACAGTGAAATATAATATTATAATGGTCGATTAAGTTCAATATCCCGGTAAATGTGAGTTGGTTTGACACAGTTTTGTAACATTGCTTGGTTCGCAATATTAACTGTGGTGATCAATTTTAATAAATTGAATGTATGGAAAGGATTTTTGATGGATTTTTTATTTTTTCTGAATTAAAATGTTTGGCTTAGCAATCACTTTATGGAACTAATTCAATTTAAAATATAACTGGCATTTACCCGTGGCTTCGCACGCGTACCTAATGTTTGAAATTATGGCATCGTGCTACAGTTGACAGTTGCCTTTTCGTTGGGGAATTTTCCCACTGGAGTAGATATTTTCCTCGGGTAAAAAGTAGCCTATAAGCATCTTTATTTCGAAGCTGTCGCTTTGGAAAATTTTAAGTTGATTGATTAAAGTGTTGAGATTTGTTAAGCCGTTGAAAGCACAATAAAAAAGAAACAAACAAATAAACAAACAAACTCACTTACCGGAAATAGGCAAATAAATTTTCTGGCAAAAGTGAAGAGATCTTTATTGTTGATATTGTATTAAAGGACTTGAAAGAAATTTTAAAAATGCAAATATATTACTCTTTCTCATTCGTATAAGCAGTACCGTCTTTATCCAGGGGGCATATAGGACACAGGCCCAGAGCTTCCCACTTCAGACGACTTCGGATTTATATCCATGACACTTACGAAAACAAATTGTATATCATATATTAAATGTATCCTGTTTTACACAAATCTTTTCATGGTTTAATGTTTTATTGTATAGATTTATGTTTAAACTCAAATTTAACTCAGGAATTCCCAGTATCACCTCTAGGTGACAGTGATTTGTGATTTTTTTACAGACAATATAACAAATTATAAAAATAAATATGTTATGACTAAAATGTTAATAGTTAGTAGTATTCATGGTTTTAATTTGGCAACACTGAAGTTATGTGAATGGTCAAATTAATTCTGTCGTTTCAAACGATTTTGTTGTGTTATTGCGCGTGAGTGTAGCTTGTAGTATTTTAGCTGTTATAAAAATGTCTAAAAAATAGGTACTGTTATTATTGTTATAACAAATTATTATTTAAGAATCAAGCTTATAATGAGAGTGATTTTTTGCCGGTAATTTCATACCGTTTTATCAGTTCATATTACAAATAAGGGCCCGTATGACCTATAATTGACACGTCATTTAAAAAAAAAAATAAAGGGTATGCGTACCTAAAGATAAAAACTAGCACAAAATAAGAATATTTTGTCGATAGATCGCGGCTTGGGAATTGCCGATTTAATGTATTCAGAGGCGCCGAAATTCAATGTGTCCAGGAGCCCTTAAGTAGTTTAAGACAGCCGTGAAAATAAGCAATTTTGATTTAAAAAATCTTACCCGTTTCCCAGATGGCAAAATGAACTTTTATAATAAGTACTAAGTATGTACAAAACAAGATTATGTAAACGAATTCCTGGTGAATAATTCTGACAACTCTATACTACTTTCTAAACCTATACTATATTATATAGCAATTCAAAGCATCGACCTTTTAATGGTCCTACACACATAAATTAGAAAAGTAATAATTGTCAAAAAAAGAATTTGGTATACATATTTAAACAATCAACAATTTTTATTTAAATATATGTATAACAAAAAAAGAACCGAACAATTTTCGAAGCTATTCAAGAAAATTGCCAATTTAAAATTAATGATTGTAAAATTAAATTAACTTAATTAGACATTCGTGTTTCCCATTCATATAGCAACATATTAATTGGGAAAACGTAACGTATTCTATTACAACAACTTTTAAATGGCTTTATTTTCAATTTCATTTTGAACATTATTATGAGTGTAAAATATTTATGTACTCTACACTACAGGAATGTGTTATGTAGATATTTGCTCTCGAATATGTAGATAGGTATATAGTCAAATATTGTAGTGTTCACTTCGAATTTTATTTATTTATTCGGTCGTTGGGAAATTACATAACTTGCAATTTTATTTACGTTATTATGAATGTTTTAAAAAGGTCGTAGTCGGATAAGAAGGTAGAAGTCTGCCCCTGTGCGTATCTGTTCCTATTTACTTTTGTCAGATTGCTGTGAATGATTGTTAAGTTAAACTCTTAATTATTATAAACCATTTATGTATACAGAAAATACTTTTCAAACTTTGAACAGTTTTGATCGATTTTAATGAAAAAAATATATGTTGTAGAGGCTACTCTGATACGTCTGGGGAAATACAGTTGATCCCTTTTTTGTGCGGTGGATACGGACCGCATAAAAAAATCGCACAAAAAAAATATATTCAAAAATCGGTCGGACCGCATAAAAAAGTTTCATCGAAAAAACATCACTCAAAACGCTCAAAACTTAGAAATTTCCTTAGAAGTTGCTTCTATTTTCTTCTATTTTATTATTATCTTCTATGAGGAAGATAGAGCATTAACTTACACGTAGAAACATTTTATTTCAATTTTCTAATATTTTGAAAATTTTGAAAAATACATATGTAACAAAATTAAATGATGCAATAACTTATGTTCCTATGCAATGTATTGATTAAATGCTTAAAAGCCGTTAAAAAGTATTTTTATCAAAGAAAGTTATTACAGTAATTGTTTAAGTTTCTTACTGTCTCGTGATTTTGATTCACATTATTCATTTTAATGGCCCTATTTTACAAATCGCATAAAAAAATCGCACAAAATAGGACCGCATAAAAAAGAGTTCAGCTGTGCTTATTCTGGAAGATCTAGAATGATAAGAACATCGAAAAAAAGTATATTTTTATGTATTTTGTTAAAAGACCTTAGTGGCATTACACAATAATTTTATCAATAGACAATAGTATTTTACAAAATTTTTAAAATACTAGATACTAGAAATTTAAAAACAATTTTTTTTTTAAATGACAAAAAATATACCAATGTTGTAGAAAAAAGTTAGAAACTAAAGTAAGAGGTAAAGTAAATTAACAGTTCCTCGTATTGCTATGTCAATGGAAGAATAGAATATCCTCATGAGGGTATTCATCATATGCAGTGGTTGAATTAAGTCGACTGATTTTGAATAGTATATCAAAAGCAGGTGTTGTTGAGTAAATCAAGTAAGACTATGTTCTAGTGTTTAGTGTTGAGTGGTTAGTAGCACAGACCATACTATACAAATGCATACACAATAATTTATTATCTTTATTTCTTAACACACCTACCAACATTGCCATATTTTTTTCTGTTCCACTTTTCCCGTTCTCCTTATTACTAAAGTGTTCTATTTGCTATTAATCACTTAACACTAAACACTAACAGTCCGTCTGAACACGGTCTAAGTGTTACAATTTTACTATCGATTAGTTTTAAGATGGAATTAGGTGGTATGCAAAATTAAAAATTCACCACCTTATAAATTATTCTAGGAGTCTATAAAGCCTTTAGACGAGGTGTGATCAAAAAGTAACGGGAATTTTTGAATTTCGCGGGCTTTATAAATCCAATGTTCAAAATTTTTTTTTATATTGTCGATACACATGTTCCTGACATATGTTGGCAGTTACAGCCATCTTGAATGTTTAATTTATTTTTGTCAGTCCAAAAGGTTAGACGTGTTCTTGTTTATTCGGCGATTTTTTACTTTCGAAAAAGATGGATCAAAGAACTGGTATCAAATTCTGTTTGAAAAATGGAATAAAGTGCAGAACTGCATTTGAAATGTTGACTGTGGCTTTTGGCGAAAGTGCTATGAGTAAGACAAGAATTTACGAGTGGTTCAAACGTTTCAAAGAGGACCGTGAAGATGACGATCGTTCTGGACGCCCTAACACATCAACAACCGACGACAACGTCGAACAAGTAAAGAAAATGTTTCTAGAAAATCGCCGAATTACTATCAGAGAAGTTGCTGATGATGTCGGCATATCATTTGGCTCATTCCAAGCCATTTTTTCCGATATTTTAGGCATGAAACGTGTGGCAGCAAAGTCTGTTACTAAATTTCTGAATTTCGACCAAAAACAATGTCGCGTAGACATCGCTCAGGATTTGATAAATTAAGTCAACAACGATCCAGAATTTCTTAAAATTGTCATAATAGGTGACGAAACATGGGTATATGGATATGACGTAGAAACCAAAGCCCAATCGTCCCAATGAAATGAATGAAAGCTGCCTGAAGAGCCAAGACCGAAAGAGATTCGCCAAGTTCGATCAAATGTGAAGTTCTTCTTACAGTTTTCTTCGATGTCAATGGCGTAGTACATCATGAGTTCCTGCCATATGGTCGTACGGTCAATAAGGAATACTACCTGGAAGTTATGCGCCGTTTGCGTGAAGCAATCTGACGAAAACGCCCAGAATTGTAGCAAAGTCACTCGTGGAAATTACATCACGATAATGCTCCCGCTCACACCACCTTGCTTGTTCGTGATTTTTTCGCAAAAAACAAAACCATCATTTTGCCTCAGCAACCGCATTCGCCGGACATGGCCGCCTATGGCATTTTTCTATTCCCGAGGCTGTAGAGAATGATGAAAGGACGACGTTTTACCACTATTGATGAAATTAAAACAGAATCACTGAAGGAGCTAAAGGCCATACCAAAAAGTGAGTTCAGAAAGTGCTTCCAAGATTGGAAAAAGCGCTGGCACAAGTGTATTATATCTGGGGGGGGGGGGGGGTACTTTGAAGGGGACAATATTGATGTTGATTAATAAATAAAGATTTTTTAAGAAAAACGAAAATTTCCATTACTTTTTGATCACACCTCGTATGTAGATATTTTGAATAAAGTATCATACATAAAATCACAATTCATAATTAATCAAATTATTTCAAATATAATTTAATTAATTAATTCTGAATCTATTTAACACTCCAGTGACACAATCATTACCGAATTCCATTATTAAATCGATAATTAACAATGCTAAAAAGAATTTTTTGAAAAAATTCTCATATTGATTTATTATAAATAACACTGCAAATAATTTCACACTATTTATAACTACCACCAACGGACACTGATAAAATAAATAGATAGATGGCGCAGATAAACGACACGATGGACCAACATTGACCACACCACACACATTGACCAAACGCGAATTATTCAAGTGTGCAGTCAATTATTAATATTTAATATTGGCCCTAATTAATTAGATAATTATCAAAAACTGACTTATCAGTATAAATACATGTTATTTTATATATGTAAATATTTCGTTGTTGGAATTAAACCGAATTACATTTAGGTATTTGTATTATGCATTAAAATATTATTAATTACGATAATGTATTGATGGCAGTTCAAAATTAACCTCAAAAACCATAAATAACATAAATCAGTATAAAATAAAATGATAAATTTATAAAATTATCAACGAAATTTAATTTGAAAAGTATTTGTGAGTTGCGCCCCAGTTATGTAGTCAAGTGGTGGAAACAATATGAGGAGCTGGGTGGAAAAAAGGCGTAAGTACAGACATATCGTTTTAAGAAAAGATCATTTCAAAGTTTGGGTGTCTAGTATGAAACTGAAGACTGAAAAACTGGTAATTGTCGTGTTATACAATTGGTAACACTAATCATAAATGTTACCATATAGAGCTTAAATAAGTAACTTATTTTAAACACATAATCCATTAATAGCGCTATCTATCAATCAACGGACGAACTATGGCTACTACGGCATCTCTCCCGCACTTACCCTAACACCTTTCCAATCACATAACACCTTTAACATTTAACTATTTAACATATTTAATAACCATTACTTTATATCTTTGTGCGAAACTAACAACGGCTAGAGTCGTGTAACAACGTGTAGATGTACACTGTAGACCAGCGGTTTCCAAACTGGGGGGCGTGCAACGTTTACCAGGGGAGCGCGGATTAATTGTAAATATCGTTATCGTTTTGATAAAATCATGGTTTTAAGATTATATATTATTTTGAGACACTGTAAAAAAATTTTTATGAAAAAGAAAAGTAATTTGCCATTGGCAGCTAGTTTTCGGAAATCGCTAATTTTTCGCCGTAAGGAGAGTAACTCGTGAAATCCATACCTAAAATAAAAAACAAAATTTTTTATATTAGTGGATGCTTATAGCTTGTACTTGGACGAACAATTACTGTTTCCGTTCATTACATCTCATTTTACAAATAGAAAATCAACGAAAAACACAAAAATTCTTACCAAAAATCAAAATTTTTTGTTTAAAATACTGTCAAAAGTTGAAATTTCATGTTTTTTTTTTTAAGTCCCTTTGTTCAGGTATAAGCCATAATTATTTAGATATTAATAGAAAAAAAATTGCCAGAAGTTGGAATAAATTAGGTTTCTTTGCTAAAAGAAAGCCATGTAACCCCTTACCACTGATTTTTCTGCTCGCTACTGTACGTAATATTTTAACAATAATAATTCCAAGTAGTCAGGGTCATATTAGCGCGTAAGTATCGTGAATACGTGTCTGATCAACGGTCTCCTTTCAAGTGTCGTATAGACCTGTCGTCCGCCAAGAATATGAGTTTTTCCAGTAAAAAAAAATAATTTAAGAATTGTTTATAAATTTTTTCAAGAGGGGGGAGCGGCAGAGGTAAAATTTTTTATGGGAGGGGGGGGGGGGGTCGTTAGTGCACAAAATTTGGAAACCGCTGCTGTAGACCATTTATCGAGAACTGAAGTTCATTTATTTCATGAGAGCTTGGCAACACACACAGAGAGTGAGAAAGAGATAACTTTCGAAATAATATATAATGTTTGAAAAATTACCATTCAAAAATTAGTTTCTGTCTGTTTTCATGGGTTTAGTTTAAAATATTAGAACGATATAGTCGAATAGATAATAAATTTATACTGTTTTGATATATTAACTTTTGAAATAAATGAAATATAAAATTTTATTAATATTTGTTAATAATGTTTATACATAGGTATGTAGAGTTGGTTCATTTAAAAGTTTGACATAAACTGAACTTGTGACTGAAATGAAGTGACTGTATTAAATGTAATAAAATTGTAATTAAGAGATTTAATTTGATAAGTTATTACTTATTAGTTTCTTTCTCAAGTTGAAATGATTTATTTGTTATAAATGAAATATTACCTACTTATTTACAATCAGTGGCGTGCAGTCCAAGGAAACAAGGGAAACAATACTGCTCTTAACAAAATCAAATCTTTTTTAAAAAGCATTTCGACATTACCTACGAAATCCATTGATTCTATTCAGTTGAATAAAATATCGTTTAAATATTTGACAAAAAGAGACAAATAATTATGTAATCCTGTTTGTAATATGCAGTCCATACTACCACAAATATTGATTGTATACGTATGCAATACATGCATTAAGAAGTAAACATTTCAGATCAATTCTTCTATGTAGGTTTATGACGTGTATACACAACACTTACTATCGTTTTTCTCACTCATGTTTTATCCTTCTCTGTCCTCTTCATAAGTAGTCATACAAAGAATTTGGAAATTAAATGCGCTATATAATTAAATATCGATAATAGCCTTACTTAAATGTAATTATCCTCTTCAACTGTCAGCGAGATGCAGTTATATTTTTTATTTCAAGTATTATCGAGTTCCTGGGAAAAAAATCAAATTATATATCAAATTTTCATTATAAATAGTAGACACAACATGAATGCGATCATCCACAAATGGCATAATTATTCAAAACATTTCAAAATTTTATAAATAATTATTGCATTGCATTAAAATTCAGATGCCTATAATATACTGTGTGAGTTTTTCGAGAGTTGCCATTTTGATTACAGCCAAACCGTTGATTTAATCGAAAAATTGTTCAAATAAGAGTTGTAGATATCTACGGGGGCAACCGATTGCTGTAGTCGCGAGCTTTATAGCTCTTATGGTTTTCGAGCTATGATACAAACTTATAGATTTTTAAATGAGACTATATATTAATTTTTCGATAAAACTGATCTAATGCATTAGTTAACAACATACCCAAGTTAAATTTTTTAATTTATCTTAAATTTATCAGTTAGGCGGTAAAAATATGCATATGTATTTGAGGCTACTTCAGCGATAGTGTTTTCTTGGTTACATTTCCATTACACCCAAGAAAAGAACCTTTTCCAGTACCATTTCTATCATAATAATTTGGTTGTAATAGAAATGGCAACTCTCAAAAAACGCACATGGTATATATGCATTTGTTATGCAATTACTTTTCGGTTATTTTATTCGACAATATGACAATTACTCACCCATTCCGTACATGGCATGGCATTGCGAATAATGAATTCACCGAATTCAACAACAATTCAGCCATAAAGTTATGGAGCTATGAAACGCGCTAACTATTCAGTCAGTCATGTATACTACCTATTTACATAAGTTAACAATTTACATATGTGTGTGTATATATGCATGAAATTCGTATCACACCGAAACAGATCAAATTAATTTATAACCGGTACTGACACTATGTCGGCTTACAAACAATAATATATTGTTGTTGTATATATAGAAATTAGTAGAACTAAAATATTATACTCATCAAAAAAATTAAAGCAACACCAAGAGTTGTGAAAATTTTTATTTACTTTTCAAGAGGTTGTGTTTGAGTCAAAAATAATTCGACAGTGTCTGTTTTCTTATACACTTCAAAATTGTGCATGAGGTTGTGAAATGTTTTTGATTAAAGTGTGTGTCAGTCCAGAGGTGTAACTACAATGGAGCTGGTGAAGCAGTAGCTCCAGAGCGCATGACAAAAAGGGGTGCGATAGGGAAAAGAAATAGGGCGCAATAGTGTGTTCTTTTAGCTTTAACATCTATATGTTTAAAATTTCTACGATTACTTTGGTACTTTTAATTTTAAACTTTGCTGTCTACGTAAGTAATGATACTACAAATTTGTGATATGTGTCACTCGAGACACGATCTTAGAAAGCTCGTTTACAAACCGTTGTCTGTTTACGCAAAAGTATTCATCATAATTATAAAGAAAAATTCTTTACTTTTTATGAAATTTACGTTCATTTTACGTCCATAATTTTATCTAATATAGACCCCGCACCCATCATTTCTTTTTTAGTATTTCGTTACCAAAATTAGCAAAATGGAACACTTATCGCAATATTTCCGTGTCCTTCCGTTTATCACATGCGATCCAAATTTTACCCAAAATTTGCCCCTACTTTTATGTTATTGATGTGTATCGGAAACAACCCCATTTACCAAATTTCAACTCATTCTGTCCAGGGGATTTTACATTTATTTTTTTCTTCAGAATTGTGTTTAACGGGTTCTAAAATGGATTTAAAATCCGTTCTCGCTTCGTTCCGTTGACCTCGGCTACAACGTAATAATAGTCTAATTTTTTCGACTCTCGTTAATTCGAAACTCGAGGGATTTTTAAAATATTACGAATTATAGAGAGGTTCGAATTGTCGCAGGTGACAATTTTAATTTTTTAAGCATTTGCGATGAATGAACTTGAACTTGTCTCAAAATGTACTTACAATATTTCTGTCTCTTTCTCTCTGCAAGTTTGACTTGTTAAGTGTTTGACGCCGATGAGTTCGAATTAACGCGTCGTTTTGATACGTAACAATGATTATTTCGTTCGAATTACCAAGTGTGTGAAAATGTATTGTTTTAGTTCGAAATATAACGAGATTTTGTAGGGAACTCGTGATACCTTCGAATTATAGTGAGTTTCGAATTATCGCAGGTTTGAATTAACGAGAATCTACTGTATTTCATTTTAAAGAAAGTTGGATAACTAGAGAGGTATCAATTTACCTTTAATTTAACATTTGTTATTTTAGATAAGAAGTTAGGTAATTTTATCTTAATTTTTTTTAACAAAATATTTTGTGGAATAATAAACCAAAATTTATGTCATTTGGTATTTTCGGTCTTTGTGGAAGTCTAATAAATAATTATTTTTTTATTTATTATACAAAAATATACAGGGACAAAGATATGATAATTACGAACCCTAGAATTTTAAAAATTATAAATGTCCAGCAAAAAAGGAAACAAAATTAATGTAGCACATTATACTCGTAGATATATTCCAACTATAGTAACAGTACAGATATTTCGGTTTGATTTATACAAGGTATAATTGTTTTAACAACTCTTAACAGTTTGTTGGCATCAGATTAGCAACAAAAAAAGGGTCGCTAAAAAATAAAAATTAAAACACGTGTAGTAATGACAATGTTAATACCATTGTACCTAAACAGATTTAATCAACCAACCAAATAGCTACATTCGTTATTTTATTGATTTAATTATCCTGTTATCCTTGTTACCGGGGGAAAAAAGTAATGAATAAAATTGATTACATTGTTTATTTAAAACTCCAAATAATTTTGAACCGATGTGTATGATTTTATTGTGTTTCGAGGGGTTTGTTCGGTGTAGGTATGTATTATTTCTGTTCTGCTCATAATTCTTACCATAAAGTCGACAAACTATGGCACATAGGTTTAATCTTTCACGTTATACTTCCACGTTACGCTAAAATTAGGCTAAAAATGTGTTCTTTTTAAGACAAATTTTTATTCTTCTGTTGCAAAATCTATGTCGGTTTCAATTTTTGGATCGCCATATAAGCAAAACAAAAAATTTAATTATTAATTTGCTAAAATTTATAAAATTGATTTGAATTTAAGACTAACTAAAGTCGTGGAAAAGTAGATTTTTGGGCCCTATTTTTGCAAGCTATGATGTAATGCCATCAAAACCTGCCGTGAGGAAACAATTAAATTTTTTTAAATCATTTTATTTCTCATATTTGCTGAGATCAGGGCCCGCTCTAGGGGAGGGTGGCAGTCCGGGCATTTGCACGGGGCGGCAAATTTTAAGAGCGGCATTTTTACAACTTTCGAGCAAAAAAAAAAAGGTGGCCGCTTTCGTCGAGGCGGAATTTATGCTTTCTTGCCCGGGGCGGCGTAAACGATAGAGAGAGCGCTGCTGAGATATATATCTTAAAACCAAGTTATATGAAAAAAACCGGATACTAACATTTAGTAAAAAGATTCATTTCAAAATTGTTTGTTGTGTTCGTGATATATAGGTAGGTACTACCAAATTTTCAAAAATTCAAAAAGAAATTTAAAGTAAAGGAAAGGGTCTTCAGTAAACGAAATTTTACATCAAAGTATATGTTTTGATATTAGTAGAAAAATTCCCCTAAAAATTCAAGTTATTGTGCGCACGAATTCTCTTATAAATGTAATTCAAAAAGCAAAAGAAAATTAAAAAACGAAATCGTCGATTTATTTTTCTTACGATTACGAAGATAACACATCAAAACTAAGTCATTTTGCTAGAACATAAAAATTATAATTAAATTCGTTATTCTGGGTATAATACGTTTGGAGTAGGTACGTTTGTAATACGCTTGGAAAACGTTTCTTGTACAGAATTTGGGTGTACAGGATACAACCACACTATGAATCTGGGACGCGTCTACAATGATAAGTAAGCTTCGTATTCAAACAGTTTTCAAGTTACTGTGTCAGAAGTCATTTTTAATCAATAAAGAAGAAGATAAAGAAACCCTAGAACTCATTTTTAAAATATACCTACATATTTATAACAAAAAAAAAAAAATGAAACAAAAATTTTAAAAATGTTATTAGCATAAAAATGTGTAAAAAAATTCATTACGTTTGGTTTTGTTCCAGTAACTTTTATGTCATTTACATGCAAAAATGAAATTGCAATTGTTAAAACATCAAAAACATTGCATTGCATAACATCAAAAAATATTATTACAAAATATTGTAGGTATCTGTGTATGGGAATTATTACTCGCTTTAATGTTGTGCAAATTTATAACGCATGATAACAAAAATTCAATATTCATTTTAAAATGGCGTTGTTTCCTTTTTTTACACCTACGTCCAATCTATAAAATTAACACAGCGGCGCCCTGAACAAGAGGGTGACTGGTGTGAAAAACTAGGTGAAAATATACACATATACAGTTTTCAGGGTTTCGAAGTCAATGTCACCGAAGCAGCAAAATAATTTTTTTTTAGAGGTAATTTCCTGTATTACCTCTTTTGTACCCACAAGAGCCCAAAAAAAAAAAAAAAATTGAAGAAAATAGAAATACTAACACTTGATAAAACAATTAAAAATGTTTTGAAAAAATTGTGTCGGTAACTTCCAGAGATATAGGCCAAAGAAATTTGCAAATTCAAAAAAAGTTAGAAACAATGACGCCCATTAAATGAAATTTTACGTCATATTAATATGTTCCGGTATTAGAATACGTTCCCTAAAAATTCATATCTAAATCATTAGGACAAAAGCTGGGAAATGAAACTAAAATCTTCCTTCCTTGCTGCTTTAAATAACTCCAGAGATAATTCCATGTACCTTATCCTGTGAAGCGTTTTTTCGAAATAACGCTGAAATTTCTTTCAAATTTTTCATGCTTTGTTTGCATAATAATGAACTTGAAACATAGAGTCTATACATGCAGTCTGTACATAAATAGAGCTTATAACTACATAAGTGTGCTCCGTTCGACTCTCACAATATCTAATTTCATTTTTTTTTTTTTGCTATTACATATTATTATTTTCTATAAAAATGAAATTATTAAATTGCTATATACATTTCTATTCGAATGGCAAAGAGCATGCTGAATGTATTTTTTTTTTAAAAATAATTATTAGAGTATTGAAAATTGTTTGACTTTTCATGTCGGTAATGAGTGAAAATTTAGTTTGGAGGGAAACGCGTTTAAAATCTTGGAGAGGTAAAATTATTATATTAATATAATTATTAGGTACTATAGCTTGTAAGTGGAATTTAACTCTTCAACTTTTCTTTTTTTAACGAATTTCCAGAATGGAATTCAGCTATTACAGCCACTGTCATGACGCGACTTGAGCCCGGGACCATGGCAGAAATTTGTTTTGAGGTCCCTAGAAACCGAAAGTAATATTCACTAAAATTTATATATATATATATATATATATATATATATATATATATATATATATATATATATATATATATATATATATATATATATATATATATTGTGTGAGTTTTTTGAGAGTTGCCGTTTTTATTACAGCCAAACCGTTGATTTAATAGAAAAATTGTTCAAATAAGAGTTGTAGATATCGACGGGGGCAATCGATTGCTATAGCCAGGATCTTTTATAGCTCTTATGGTTTTCGAGCTATGATACAAACTTATAAATTTTTAAATGATACTATATATTAATTTTTCGATAAAACTGATCTAATACATTAATTAACAACAAAAATGAGTAAAAAAAAATTTTTTAAGTAAGCTTAATTTTTTAATTTTTCTCTAATTTATCAGTTAGGTGGTAAAAATATGCATATGTACTTGAGGCTACTTCAACCGACAGTGTTTTTTTTGGTTACATTTCTATTACATCCAAGAAAAGAACCTTCTCCAGTACCATTTCTATTATACAAATTTGGCTGTAATAATATATATATATATATATATATATATATATATATATATATATATATATATATATATATATGTCCGCGCGATAACTCTCGAACGAAATATCTTACGATTATGAAATTTGGTGAAAATATTGAAAGTTCTAAAACCGTTGGACGAGTTCGTTAACCAGACATGTCCGATGCCCGGAGCATGGGTTTTTTGGCAATTTTCGTGAAAAAAATTAGTTTTTCGCTAAAATTTCGCCTTATTCAAAAATTTTTTTGGAAATTTTTTACGTCATTGGAAAGAGGAGAAAAAATCCCATAAAAAGGTCTTTGAAATATTATTCTATGTCAACCAGTTTCCAAGAAAAACTAACTTACATAAACGAAAAATTCGCTATGTTATGCAGGATGCTGCGACAGGGGTATTTTAAAATCATTTGACAAGAATATAGTATTTAAATTTGAAATCATTACAGAACCTTATTTTATGAGTGGTACGATACACACTTGACGAGTTTTTATATTTACGAACGTATTAGGGTACCTAGAATATTTGTGTGTAAAAATAAACGAGCAATTTGATTGGCACAATTAAATTTTTTGTTTTGCTTATATTGTATATTTTTTGAATTGGAATCACATGAATATGTAGCGTTTTGATTTCAAAAATTCGATTTGTGTTTATTATCATTACTGAAATAACTGTAATATGTGTGTATATTATGAATATATATGTAAGTGATAAAACGTTAAAAATTTATTTAAATTGTTTATTTTGTGAAATCAGATAAAACTGGTGAAGTGAGGTACATATGCATATACGTAAAATGGGAAAAATGAATGGATGGGTATATGGTTTGCATTAATCGGTATGAACTTTTAGGTGCAATTATACTGAATAATAAATTCTTTCTCTTGGTGGATTCAATTCACCGTAAAGAAGTTAATAAAGAATTTTATCTACGACTACCATGAAATTGCTTGTTTACTGTACAAAAAAATATTTAAGTAAGCTACGTTTTACATACAGCCACATATCCAGCTGTACAAAAAATGGCCCTTTACACACATGTATGCTAAAAATAACAACGCCTACTACACTTTGATTAATTCTAATAATTATTATATACTAGCCGTACCCGTGACGTTGTTCACGCGAAACCTTGAGTAGTTTCTTTTTCCAATTTGTACATAGTTTCTTGCTACACAAAATGCATTAAATTGTCTCCAAGTTGACAACTGTGTATTTATTGTAGTTTTCGGTACACAAATAGCAACATTTTCTTTGATTTCAAATTCAGAAAAATTTCCACACTACAAAATTCAATTTATTTACATTACATTTTGTTACTATAGTTATGAAATTATGAAATAATATATCGCCCCTTGAGAATAAAACTGTTACAACTGCAAAATCACTAATTTTAAGATATTAAAGAAATAAGATTTTGAAGAAATTTAAAACCGAATAACTTTTTTCCAAATCATCTTAGAACTTTAAAACTTTGCTAGGTTCATTCTAACAGTTAGTTTTAAATGTTGTGATAAAAATTTTATCGAGAAAATTCATAGTTTAAATTTTCATTGCAGTTGTAACCAAAAATTTTTTAGTTATTTTACAAAAAGTTGCATTCTGTTTAGGATTATAATGTTATATCTGCAAATAATACATTTTTTCTTAATTATTTCACAAAATATTACTTTTTGTTGGTGACGCAAAGTTGTATCTGCAACTAATACTTTTCAGAAATTTTGAAAATTTCGCTTTATATAATTTTATAATGGCAATTGTTTAAGGTAACACATTCCATAACTATATTACAGATAGAGATGGGCAACGGGAAAATTCTCAGTGGGAATTTTCCCGGGAATATTCCCATTTGGGTAATTATTAAGTATTTTCCCGGGAAAATTCCCAAGGTAACACATTCCATAACTGTATTACAGATAGAGATGGGCAACGGCAAAAATCCCGATAGGAATTTTCCCGGGAATATTCTCATTTGGGTAATTATTGAGTATTTTCCCGGGAAAATTCCCGAAACCTGAGTAAAAACGATTACTTACAATTAGCTGTACTATTTTACAAATGCGTTTTTAATTAAAGACCGCGACACCGGTCCCTCAATTTACGTGAATATTCGTTTCATGGGGATTCAATTTAAGCGGATAAAAAATCGCGTAAATTAAATCCGTCATTATAAAAAAAGATACTGGAAATAAAAGCTACCAAAAATTGTAGAGAATTTTATAATACTTTAAATGATAACGAAAATGTAGAAATTTACACGTTAAAATTTTAAAAATATCGTTTTTTTCGATATCGATAATTTTCGATAACGAAAAATAGGTTTTGACAGTCCCAATATATTAGGAATACCCACAACTTGCTTCGCTTAAGCCTTCAAAAATTTCGTTATTTTTGAGCTACGATGTACCGTTTACGAGATATTTACGACCAAAGGTATACGTTTTCGAAAAGTATTGAAAACTAATTTTTTTGACAATATTTTATTGGTGACAAAACCAATTTGACTAATCAGTCTGAATGAATTAATTATAATCAGTTTATGATGAGTAACTCGGTATCGATAATTTTCGATAACGAAAAGTAAGTTTTGATAGTCCCAGTATGTTCGGAATACCTATAACTTGCTTCGCTTAAGCCTTCAAAAATTTCGTTATTTTTGAGCTACGATGCACCGTTTACGAGATATTTACGATCAAAAGTTTACGTTTTCGAAAAGTATGAAAACTAATTTTTTCGAAAATATTCTATTGCCGACCAAAGAAATGGGACTAATAGAGCATAAATTCAACCATTATACAATCAATTTATAATAATTTGTTAGACATTTAGTAGTAAAAGCAATTAAACACATTTAACAGAAAATATTATGTTATTTATTCTTCTTTTCTTCTATTATAACTATTAGAAGTATGTAGCTATTAGGGATATGCTGCTACAATTTTATTTTGTTTTTGGATTTTAATTTACTTATATGGTTTCTTACATTTTCTTTTATATCAATATTTTGCCGATTGAAGTTTTTCCCACGTTTGTCTGTTTTTATTATACAAATATTTCGATCAAGCTTTTAGTTTACTTTTCTAGTTTACATTTTATCTTCTACGCAATATCCTGATTTAATTTTTGTTTTTACCGGAAAAATTTCTAAGTTTTCAGTGAATAACGTTCTGACCCTGTATTAATTAAACCTTTTTGTATATTTGTCGCCCGTAAATCGCGATTTCGCTTTCGTTTCTTTCGTTCCGAAACAGGTGTTGTTAAATTTCCATTAGTATTATTTGGGAAAGTTTCGTCCAAATTAAAATATATATCCGAATTAACAGTAATAGTTAAAGCAGAAGACAAAAACTGTCCATTATTTAAATTTAAATGGATAAAATTATTTAAATTGTTTAAATTATATGGTTTTTGTTTAAATTATAAGATTAAATTCAGAAAGAGCTGTTAAATTAATTTTTTCTTTATCAGCGTCCATATTTTGAAATTAAAATAAATTATAATTATATTTTAATATAAATAATGCTACGAAAGAATTCGTCTAAACTCAATAAACATTAAATATGGCTAAAATTGTGAACATCATTATTCACTTACATTGTAAAATGATAACAGAAGAAGGAATACCAAAATGCGTGTAGTTCTGTATGTACCTACAATCCACTCTAACTAACATGTAGCCACTTAATAAAAGAAATCACATACATATACCTTTTTTAATCTAAATAAAAAGTTAATTTTTTGTTTTCTCTTTGTTACAACTGCACATGTAACAAAAATTTTTTAAACCATTTATTCTTAGACTTAAAATTTAAAAAAAGTTTATGGACTATAACTTTTTTATTTTCTAGAATTTTAGGATGAAAATTTCACCAATCGATAGCTTAAATGTAGCTGAATCCAATGATATAAAAATCTCAAAAACGAAAAATTTGCAGTTGTAACAGTTTTATTCTCAATATGCGATATGTAAATGTAAATTTACGTAATGTGTGTACATGCTCAAAACAGTTTTTCCATTTTCCTGTGGGAATGAGACATTTTCCCGGAATAAAAAGTATCTTAGATGTTGACCCAGGTAATAAATTATTATCACACCAAATTTCATCAAAATCCGTCCGTAGAAAGACAGAATGACAGACAGACAAAAATTTTAAAAATCGGAGTTTTGATATCTACATCGATAACTATTTACAGTTCCAGTACAATTTTCAAAAAATATTCCATGTGCAGAAACGGTCTCCTTACAGTTTTATTATATGTATAGATTTAAAGGGCCCCATACACGATGAGATCTGTATCGCTACATGTTACAGGTATCAGTATCATGATACAAATCTCGTCGTGTATGTGACTGTCTCGGTATCACTGCATCAGTATCAGCAGGTATCGTGCTTGTCTCAAGTATCATGGTAACTATGGTTTTATTTTTATTTTGACAGTTAATAAAGTAAATAATTGTTATTTACTTGAATAATCATGTCTGCAGATAGAGATTTTTGGGAAGATTTTATTAATATGTATAAATTATACCCATGTCTACGGGATTCAAAATGTAAAGATGTTTGTATTGCAATTGCTAATGGCACAGGTGCCACAGGTCGTCGTAGATCGCACATTTCTTTATTAATAAAATTTTTTATCTGTACTGAGGTTTTACGATTCAGTCTCAGCGTGTGTGTGCCAAATAAACATGATACAAATCTCAGATATATGTATCGCTATTTGTATCGATACAAGGTATCGATACAGATCTCACCGTGTATGGGGCCCTACAGTGACATACATGATACATATTATGTTAGAATCTGCACAAAAATTTTACCTAGCAACTGATTGTTTACGTTTGAAAGTCGAATTTTTCCTTGGAAAAATTATACAGTCTATACGACAAAAACGGTGAGAGGCGAGAGTAGGGGCGCTATCCGTTTTCGGACCCGTAGAACACGAATATGTAGAAAAAAAATGTCTGATATATATATATATATATATATATATATATATATATATATATATATATATATATATATATATATATATATATATATATGTATATATATTCCTGCCACCTTTTAATTTGTGTAGGGCCCCCCTATGGAAGTTAAGAGATGAAATTTGGTAAATGGGGCTCATTTTCGAGGCACCTCATACTATCAAAGTGGGGTCAAATTTTGGAAAAATTTTTGATCCGACCCAACTTTTAAGGGGGTGGTGGGAGCGGAAAAGCAATAAAACTTTTCCAAACCGGTTGGAAATAATGTTTCGGTCAATTATCTACAACAATTCCAAAATTCAGCTTCCTAGGATGATTTGGTGGGAGTGGAGGGGGGAAAAACGATTTTCGCTGGATCTAACACGCCCCCAGCCCCCCAGAATTAACGTAGAGGGTTTAAATAGAAAGCTATAAAAGAAAGATATCAAAGAAGCTTCCCGTCAATTAAAAAAGCGTAAAGATAATACGTAGGGGGAATGGTACAAGACGGGTAGTGAAGCTTTGATCATCAACTTAAAACTCAGGGTTCTTAAGATCAAGACTTTTCCTAATTATTTCTACTATCTTTGATAATTTATCTTCTAAAGATAAAATAAAAACAACAAACGATTAGCATTTTCATCAAATATTTTTACTCTTTTCCAAAAAAGTAGTTCAAAATGTTACTGATACTAGAATCTAAAGCTGAATTCTTTAATGACTCTTTGCGGTCAATATTGGTGTCTCAAAAAAAAACAAATGCAATTTTCATGTGGTTCATATTTTAATGTAAAGGGTAACGTACGCGGGTAAAATAAAACATAAGATATGAACTGAAAATAAGAAATTTTTGAAAGAACTTTTTTATTTTAATACTAACTTAATATTTTAAATACTTAGTTAGGGAAACTTTTCTTGATGTCATTTACTAAAAAGACAATTATTACTCTCTTGACGTGTATTGTTAGGATAAACTTTTTGCTCTTATACTTCTTAAATCTTTTGTTCTCTGCTGAGAAAACATTTTTGGGATTTTTGTGATAATTGAATTTAATAAAAAAAAAAAAACAATAGGTACTCTGTTTCTTGTAAAAAAAAATTAAGCTTATATAGTACAATTGGGGACTTTTAACACTGAAAGCTTACACAGAGGATGTTTCTTGAAGAGATTTGTAATTTTTTGTTACAGTTAAACTTTTGACTCAATGAAAAAGTTGTCCAGACAAGACATGTAGCTACCGCTGGGATAGGTACAGGTATAGGTATATTTCAGTCTCAACAAAAAATGCTGTTCAAATTGATGGAAGATTTCACATCAAAATATTAATTAATTGGTTTTTAAAAGAATTACAAACACAAGGACTTTTTCAAAATGTTATTTATTTGAATAATAGAATGTTTATTTTATGGTGAAGTTAAATCAATAATTTTCAAGAATATTTAAAGTCTTTTCAAACATTTGTGATTGTCACGTTTTAAAAATTTAATTTTAAATCAAAAGTTATACAGGGTGAAAGGATTTTTGAGAATTGCCATTTTTATTACAGCTAAACTATAGACTTAATTTAAAAAAAAAATTGTTTAATTTACAGTTGTTGGTACAGCTAAAATAAAGCTAATTTTTTTTCTTTCATTTATATTTTTTATTGATGCATTGGATCAGTTTTATCAACAAAATATTATATAGTGTTATTTTATGCCGGGTACACACTGAGATAAACATTGTTAGCTAACACGAATGTTAGCTAACTTTTGTTAGCGAACAATGTTTCTGAACATTTGTTAACTAACAAAGTTAGCTAACATGAATGTACACACTGAAATTTCAATTTTCTTAGAACATTTGGTATTTTATTGTTGTTACATGTTTTTATTCATTATTGATATAAAAAAAATATCAAGTAGTGATGATGACGTTATGGTATTGTAAGTGTGATTTTTGATTGGACATATCAATCGGCCGGGAAACGAGAAAGGATTGAGTTTTTTTATAAACGAACGGGAACATATAATTTTCACGGGATTGGGACTGGCACTAAAGCTGGTAATCGAAGCAGGAACCAAGTTCCTTTGGGAATTGGATTAAAACTGATAAATCGGGTGGAACTGAGATTTATCGGGATTTGACTTTTTTTTCAGGATTGGTAAACTTCGGGGGGAATGGCAAATTAACTTCGGGTGTAGGTGGGAACAAGATATAAAAATTCTCAGCGATATCTCTATTTTGGATATCAAAATAAAGAAGAAAAAAAAGCGTCAATGGTGGATATAAAGTGTTTTGCAATAATGTTGTATAGCTTTAGAATTACAGAATAATTTGCAAATTCAAGATGCAACTAAAATCAGAAACTTCTACAGAATGTCTAAAACAGATTTTTAAATATTCATTAAACCGCAAATCATCAAAAAATTAAAAAATAAAAAAATAAAAACTCTTAATAAAAATTATAGCAAATATAAATTATACAAATACATAAAAAATAAAAAATAAACTTGTTCAAATACAAAACAAATATTTTGTCTCATTAAAAAATGTTAGCTAACATTCAAACTCTTTGAAGTTTACCGCTCGTCAATGGGAAACATAATAACACGCTAAATAACATTTTTTTTAACAAAAATGTTATTTAAAAATGTTAGTACAACAGAAATCAAACGAACATGTTAGTGAACAATGTTAGCGAACTGTGTTAGCTAACAATGTTCGTCTCAGTGTGTACCCGGGGTTAGAAAGTATAAGTTTGTGTCATAACTCGAAAATTAACCCTGACATGTCTTTCAAATAATTAATTTATGAACTATTATGAGTCGGTGGACATGTGTGTCTTTACGGAATGAGAAATTTCTCGGTTACAAATATTCCCGTAGATATGTAGTTATTTCCTCATTAGGCACATTTGTAAATTTTCTAAAATTTGTTAGTAATTTTTCGAATAAGATCTCAAGAAATAATAAAATTAAAATATTTTCCACAACATAAATTGTTAATCTTTTATTAAGTCATTCGAAACGCATTTTTTAGTTTTCGATTCAATATATTAATACTTCAGTATTATGTCGTCTCTATAAGTGAAACAGCTGTAGTCATCTTTCACATTATCATAATCATTGAGTAAATTAATTATAACATCCATATACGTAGGTGAATCAAATTTGAACCGACCTTTAATTATAACTTTTTATTAAGTGACTATTTTATTAAGCAAACAGCAAATAATTTTTTTTGTATACATTCCTTTTCTGTTAATGCATTTTTACCATCGAATTGGAAGTTTGTTAATTCCGTCACCAAAGAAAGAAGAAAGACGTGTACGTAACCAGTTGCACACGAACTGCTTACTTGTTCTTTTCTCGGTAGTCTCAAAACGTCCAACAAAAATTAACCAAAATGCATTGGACTGTTCTCGAACACCCACCATACAGTCCAGACCTCTCACCGTGTGATTATCACATGTTTGGCCAGCTTAAAATTGCGCTGGGAGGACAACATTTTGAGACTAACAGACAAGTACAGCCATAGAACACAGTTGACAGTACAGCAGTTCGTGTGCAACTGGTTACGTACACGTCCTTCTTCTTTCTTTGGTGACGGAATTAACAAACTTCCGATTCGATGGCAAAAATGCATTAATAGAAAAGGAATGTATACAGAAAAATAATATGCTGTTTGTTTAATAAAATAATCACTTAATAAAAAATTATAATTAAAAGTCGGTTTAAATTTGATTCACCTTCGTATTTAATAAATTTAGAAAAATTAGGAAAACTTTTTTATATGTGAAGTACAAAATCTTAAAAAAAAAAAAACATACGTTATTCATACATCGTCCTCCTTTTGACGCACACTATTTCAATATAAACAAAACGACAGCAACTATAAACGACATTTATCCATTTTCTGTGTTATAATAACAAATAAATTTGATAACAGAAGTTTCACAGCAAGCAGGCAACGACAAGTTGTAGTATTGGAGCAGGTAGAGAAGTTCGTTCGTCATTTTGACGAGTACGGATAATTCTAGGGTTAAAGGAGCTATAGAGCTTTTGGTTATATAGCAATCGATTCCCCTGGCGGTACCTACAACTTTTATCTGAACAGTTTGTTTAATTAAGTCAAATAAATGTTAATCCGTAATAAAAATGAACACTCTCAAAGAACTCATCCTGTATAATTGTCTTTTCTTTCTGAATAAAATGTTTAAAATATAACAATCAGAACAGAAAAATTGTTGATTCATCTTAAACGTAAAACAATATTATTCTATACTTCAAATAAATAACATTGTAAAAAAGTCCTTGTATTTTCATTTCTTTCAAGAACAGTTAATTCACTGACATCTTGACATAAAATTTTTCACTGATTCGAACAATATTTTTATAGAGAGTCAAATATAATATAATACCTACCTATAATTGTACCTATCCCAGGACTGAGAACACAGTCATGATATTTTTCCATACCATGGTGTGCACATTACAGCAAAAGATTGCTATGTGTATGCATTTAGCTGCATTCCCTCCACTATTGCAATAGTCGATTATATGAGAAATTCATATGTTCAGGATATTCAAGTTCAATAAATTTTCAGACATATTTATTACAGTTTGAGAGTTATTTCCAATCCAATTTTGAATTATTTTACAGATAATTCATCTAATACTATATGTTAAAGCTGTAAGAATTACGTAAACTATCTTATTTAAATTGCCCGAATTTTTAGATTTTTATAAACAATTAATAAGATGAAAAAAAATAATTCAATAGACAGACTTATAAACCGGAACTTCTCTTTTTTAAACAAAAAGAATTAAAAATTGTTTTTTCTAAAACAATAAAAAGTTTTACTTTAAAATAATTTGGAATAGGTATATCAAGATGATTACCATATTAATTAAGATTATTACCTAAGTTTTTTAATGTTAGTATTACCGAAAAAGTAGTAGTAAACAAATATTTGAATACTTTATTTGTTATAATACAAATATAATCTTACTAAAATTAATTAGCTCAAAAATTTCTAAATAAATTTAACAAAATTTTTAATTGTTAAGATACATAAAATATTTCAAAATCTTCTTTCTGTTACACCCAGCGCCGGATAAAGGGGCGGGCAAGCCGGGCAACCACCCGGGGCGCCAAATTATGAGGGGCGCCGACAGGGCCGGATTTAGGGGGGTTGCCGGGGCACGTGCCTCAGGCGGCATGTTGTGGGGGGCGCCAAAATAAGGCATGTGACGGTTTTTTTTTGCTCGTCACTTGTTTTTGACAGGGAAAAGTAAATCTTTTTTTCTACAGGGGCGCCATCTTCTGACCCTGCCCGGGGCGCCACTTAGGTTAGGTCTGGCCCTGGTTACACCCGATTCAAAAATGAAAAGTTTATTGTTGCATTATAAATTAATACAAAATTGAATTTTTAAAGTTTAGGATAAAGATAACTTAGGTAATATATCTCACTCTAACATGGCAACTAAATATTATTGCTTCCGAAACAGCTAAAATAGCGGAAACACTGTAATCACTAATCAATTTTGAAATAAAAAAAAAGGTTTTCCCTTCAAAATGAAAATACGTGCGCGCATTTTACGCTTTAAAACTTCCTGAACTATTTTGGTTTTGTGTCAGTTTGTCGGTTGTCTGTTCGTCTGTGCGGCGCCAGATTCTTTTTTGAAAATCATAATTCTTTACCTAATTTTCAAAGAAAGCTATAAAAGAAAGATATCAAAGAAGCTTCACCTCAACTATAAACGCGTAAAGATAATACGTGGAGGAAATGGTGCAAGACGGGTAGTTAAGCTTTGATGATCAACTTAAAACTCAGGGTTCTTAAGATCAAGACTTTTCTTAATTATTTCTACTATCTTTTATAATTTATCTTCTAAATGAGATTAAATAAAAACAACAAACTATTAGCATTTTCATAAAATATTTTTACTCTTTTTACTCTTTTCCAGAATGGTTCAAAATGTTACTGAAACTAGAATCTAAAGCTGAATCCTTTAATAACTCTTTGCGGTCAATATTGGTGTCTAAAAAAACAAATGCATAACTTTGGAGCTCCCCGATTGTTTTTGATGAAATTTTCTGAAATTATCCGAAATGACTCCTTATGAATTTTATCGTAATAAGAGAAATGGTGGTCACAGCGCTATCGTCAAATTCCATGAAAATGCTTGTTTTTCTTGTTATCATGGAAACAAAAACTTTAACTATAGGAACCCCCTGAGAATTAAAAATGTACACTAGATATTATTTAATTTTAAACACCACATCAGTAAATTTACCAGTTGACGTTTTATTTTTTTTGGTTGTCAACGGTATCGAAGAAGTTCAATTTATTATTTCTTTTGTTAATTTTGTCTCAGAGATTTTTTTAGTCCTATTATTTTTCGCGTGATCCCCCCCCCCATATACCCTCGGCTATATACGCTCCTGGTTTGGAATGACAAATAATAATTGGTTAGAAAAAGTTACTCTTTAAAGTTATTCTTGCTTTATAATACTTGACGTTAATCTACTTAATAAATTTGTAACACTGCCTATGACTGACTGAGTGACAGACAATGCACAGCCTAAATCGTTGGGTTTAGAAGAATGAAATTTTGCGTAGGAGTTCCTTACGTAACATAGATGAGCACTAACAAAAGATTTTTGAAAATTCGTCCCCTAAGTGGGTTTAATGGGGGATGAAAATTTGTATGTAGATTCGTTATTTTTGAAGTTAGTGCTATATAAAAATATATTACTATGGCTATTAAAATAAATAATATATTATTGAATAAATCTTTAACACTGACTGACAGACGACGCCCAGCCTAAACTGTTGGGTTTAGAAGGACGAAATTTAGCACAGGAGATATGCAAATTGGCGTAAAAGTCAGTTGTGTAAACGTTTCTGGAAATTTATTCCCTAAGGGGTTAAAACAGGAAATGAAACCTCGTATGGCAAGTTCGTCATTTTTGAAGTTAGAAACGTGGATACTGATTTAGGCTTTTTAAAAACATTAAAAGTGAGCAGAAAGTGAGTATCTAATAAAAAGATGTTGTCGATGGGAGATCCCATCGGGTATACGGCTAATAATATGATAAGAAACGGAATTTAAGAAATAATTTAGCCAGAAAATCATTTTAAAGATTGGATAAAAGTTTGCTACGAGTACGAGGGAGCTGTGTCACACTCCATTAGCCGCGTATTTTTTTTTTACAAATGTTATACAAAAGTCTTTTATATGTTAGCAACATATTTTTCCTCTTTCAGACGATACAAATAACTCAAAAATGTAATTTTGACCAGATATCCGACTATTGCAATAATGGAATGAATCCATATAGTGTATTCCTGCAGGTTAATGGTATATGTATGTTATGTATTTTACATATATAATATTGATAAAACGACTGGTACTAATATTATGCTGTTGTACCGCAACAAATACCAATCATTCGTGTGAATCTATGTGTACACATAAAGGTGCTATGTATGTTAGTTATATGAGAAGTACATAGCTCTATATCTAATTCGTATGTAGATCAATGTACACTGTAGTCCAAAATAACTGAAACACAATAACACAAAACATAAATAGTTGGTACATGAGACATTTTAAAATTGAGTGCATTAGCTTTGTAATCCTTGTATTTCGCGCAAAATAAGTTTAAGTGGTCCACTTTCCATTATAGTGAAATAAAATAGCTGGACCCAATTTCATCGGAAATTTTTTTCAGATCATATTTGCATTAATTTACATTTTTAATTTCAAATGGCTAGTAGCAATCAAGAGATCCGGCTTTGAGTCCCAGCCGATCCAATTTGATAATTTTTCAAACACTATGCACGACAAAATGTCTATATGAATGTGCAAACGTACATACACACACGCAATCACACACTGCGAATTTCCGATGAAAAAGGGTAATGTGATTGGTGGCACTCAAAGTTTTATCAAAGGTACAGGAGCACACTGTCTGAACACAGTTCCTAAATGATGTCGAACGAATTCTCTCAAGAGTGTGTCATTACCAGAGTTGCCAACATTACAGTTTTCACAATAGTGGTACAGCCCGATACCAAGAAAATATAAGGATTTCTGTACATGTAATGATCCAAAATAAATTAGTTTCAATTTTAATACCCTATGACTTACTAAAAGAGAAACGAAAGAAAGCGTCTGATTAGACAATTCGAACGTCGCTTCCTGTTACAATTCGTCAACATTCGCATCCGCATTATATCTGCATTAAAGTAGTATGAACGCGGATGCGGAAGCGAATGTAAGAAACTAACAAGGAGATGCACTTAGAGTGAAATTCCGGATTTCGATGAAACTTCGCTGGTGTGTAGAATAGGCAAAAATAAGGGACCCGTATTTTTTTTATCGGCCATCTGCCACGTTTAGGGGGTGAAACCAGCCCCTAAAGTTGGGGTTCAAATCGTATCTCTTAAAATATCTCGAAAACTACAAGAGATAGAGGATAACTTTAAATTGACGAAATGTTACTTTTTGAGAGACCTATTCACCTATATAGATTAAAACAGGGCCAGGTTCATAAGAGGGGCTGGAGGGGGTGAAAATGGGGTAAATTTTCTTATACAGCCTGAATGGCTCATTGTATCAAATTTTTGGCATCATAAATAGAAAGGGCACCAAGAATTAGGGGATACATGTTTTTGCATTTTTTCGAAATATGTGTGGTATCCAAACCATATAAGGAAGAAAAAATAGGGTAGATTATATTGCATTATTATTCATTGCAAATACGTTTTATATTCTTTAATTTTGTATGTTCTTATTCATCATGAAAATGTAAAATTTTACTTTCCGATAATGATTCATATATTTTTCAGTACGAACTTAATTGGTAATTTAGCCATGTATACATTTGGTTACTTATATTCGATATTTTTTATACCTATTTCTACGAAAGTTAAAGTTCTTTGGTGTGCTTGTGTTAATGAATGCGACAAGAAGCAATAATCTTTTTCGCTCACCACCTCTTATATATACCGTGTGAGTTTTTCAGGAGTTGCCATTTTTATTACAGCCAAACCGTTGATTTAATCGAAAAATTGTTCAAATAAGAGTTGTAGATATCGACGGGGGCAACCAATTGCGATAATCAGGAGCTTTATAGCTCTTATGGCTTTCGAGCTATGATACAAACTTACCTTTTTTTAAATGGAATAGTATACTTATTTGTTGATAAAAATTATTCAATAAAGCAACAATAACCAAAAATAAAAAAATAAAAATTTTTATTTTAAGTTTTTTTTTTCAAATTTTACAACTTTCGCGCTTAAAAGTGATTTATTTAAGTGAATTTTGGTAAGTTTAAGAGCGCCTACTGCAAACAGGCCTTAATATTACGGAAAATAGCCAGCGGTAATTGTATTTATGTTACATAGATGTCTCTACCGTATAGGTTTATCTAGAGTCCCTATAATAAATAGAGTCGTGACATGTGTTCTCAACGCTGATTGGCATCGGCATTTTCTGTCCACAGTTTGCATAAAATACATTAGAAATAAATTAAATATTAACAAAAATCTGAAAAAATCATTTAGTTGAACCTAGAAAGAATAATTAAATTAAAAATTTTTAATTGTTCAGTAATTCATAACTTATTAACAATAATTATGTACTCAAAAATATTTACTCAAGCATGTACATAACCTCTCCAATTCTTATATTATCCAAGGAATATTTATTGTTATTTTAAAAGGTAATGGTAATTCCACAATTTCAAAATAATTATTTACAATGTAAGTAACGAAAATTTTTATTTCATAGGATTCTGTAAAGCTTTGGTTCAGTTTGGTTTTCAAAAATGCACTTAAAATACAAAATGGAAAATGGTTTTGCTGAACATATTTAAAATAGAAAATGGAAAATAGCTATTTAAAATGGATTATAAAATGCCAAATAGGGTTTCCGATCTCTGGCGAAAAAATCGATCTTGTGGATCGATTGGAATCGTC